>JADMLD010000507.1:0-1200000 GCA_017589585.1 Phylloscopus whistleri
TCTTTCTCCTGGGTTGGACCTGAGAGTCTCCTGGAGGTTTTTTCTGCCATGTGAAATCTCCATCACACCTGATTTTTACCCAGCAAAAAATCCCCCTTGTCCTGCATGGGCTCCTCTCTTGTAATGCCGAGTTTATTGATCAGTTTGTTTAAATTTTAAATATTGGGCTAAATTTGAATAACCTTCCCCTCCTGGGTTGGAGGGGAAAGTTATTCAAATAAAACCCCAGGCGGTTTTTAGGCCCTGTGGAATCTCCATCATACCTGATTTATGCCCACAGGAAAAAAAACAAACCCTGACAAAACCAACCTGAATCAGCTCCTGTCTCATAATGCCTAAAAAAATTAGACTTTTGGTAATTGGGGCAAGAGAAATGCTTTGATTATCATCACTCCCTGCCCCAAATATCGATGCTGCTGGGCAGGGAAGGGAAGGGAGGGATCTCCTGGAGGAGTTGAGATGCTGATTCCATTCTGGGATTCTCCAGAGCAGCGGGGCTGAGCTGAGGGATTCAATTCCAGGAGCAGAGGCTGGGTTCGTGCTGAGCCTACAGAACAGTGCCCTCTCGTGTGCTGCCGACAGGGCTGGGAGCTGCCGGCCCTCCCCAGACTCCTCCCGGATTTGGGAGGGTGGGCAGGAATTCGGCCTGATCTGTGTGCACAGGTGGTTGGTTGTATTTTTTTCCCCCCCTCTCTGTGGCACGATGGCTCTAAAGGTTTTTGTGACTGAGATTTTAAATTACATAAATGACTGAATTCTTTTTTTTAATATACTTTATAGTTCAATACACTGATTTTTATTTTTTTTTTATTCCAATGGGGGGAAGCCTAAAAGCTCTATTTTGTTTTGTTTTAATGCTGAAGCTGGCAGAGATTGCTCTGTCTGCAGCAGCTGAGCTCATGTGCCAGCAACCAGAGGTTTAAAGGTGTCGATCCCAATTTCAGAATGATCCCAAAAGAGAAAACTCAACATTAATAATTGCCTCTCTGGGTGGGTTTGGGTTGGTTTTTCCCAGCGTTGTTTGTCATTGCAGTGGGACTGTCTGAAGTGCTCAGTGAGCTTCAAATCCTCGTTTTGCCAGATGCAGATTCCAAACCTATCTCCTCTCCCGTGCTGCCCTTTGGGCAGAGCCTCCTGGTCCAGCCAGCTGCTCCATCCTTCACTGGCTGGGGAGAATAAATCCCATTCCTGGATCTCCTGGAATCACTGAGGCTGGAAAAGACCTCCAGGCTCATCCATCCCCACCTGTGGCAGTGCTGGTCGTCGTCGTGTTCGCCCTCCTTTCATTCTCCTGTGTCACTCCTGGCTGCTCTTGCACATCCTGAGTTTGGTTCTCTCTGCAGGGATTTATCCAGGTGAAGCTCCAGCCTGGAGCTTCATCTGCTCCGTGGACAGATGTGGTTTGTGTCTGGGTAAATACAGAGAAATCCCCTTCACTCCAGGCCATAGGTGAAATAAAAATGCTGCAGTGCTTTTGGGCTGGCCCTACAAATTCATATTCTTTGGAGTTGGAGCAGAACCGGTGCTGGGAGTTAACTTGATTGGGGGGGGGGGGTGTTTTAAAAATAATTAATCTGGTAAAATTTTAGACTCTTGGTGAGCTTCCCTGCTTCAGGAAGTGATTTTTTTTTTTTTTTTTTTTTTGTGATTTGGGAATGATTTCCAGCGGGATGGATGGATGGAGCCTGTCCCGAGGTGGAGGAATGCATGTGCAATAAACAGCCAGCCTGGGCCCTGCTCGTGCTGGGTGTGTTTGCCTGATTTTTAGGAAGGGGGATTTGTTTGGATGAAGGATTTATATTCTGCACTCGGGCTCCCTTTGCGCTCGCTCCAAGGGCTGAGATATCCCGTGCTTGGATCCAGCCAAGGGAAATCAGGAGGGGACTGGAATTGCATAAACCAGAGATGTTGTCCATGTGGAGGAGCTTGGAGCCGGGTCCTGTCCAACATCTTCAGGATTTTGCTGTCAAGGGTTGGCCTAGCTGACCTTCAGTGTCCCTTCCAACCCAAATGATCCCAAATTTCTGTGAGATCTGGGCTGTCACGGGTGGCATTTCCCTGTGGTTGGTCCTGCTTTGCTTCCAGAACAATTCCTGATCAGCTCCTGGCTGTGAGGATGGAGATCCCAGAGTGAACCTCGTGGAGGCTCCTCTGCTCACAGCCCCAGTGTGGTGGGGGCAACAGCCAAACCAAACCTTTTTTGGTTTTTGGCCAAGTGGAGCAATGGAAATTCCCATTCCAAGGGCTGGGTCCCTCCAACCCAAACCATCCTGTGGAAGCTGTGGCCTTGCAGAGGAGCTGAACCCAAACCAGCTCCAGGGAATCTGCAGGGTTTTCCCAGGGAGTGGCTGTGAGTGGGGTTGGAACCCTGTCTGGCTTGGAGAATCTGGTCAGAAGGGGCAAATGGGCCAGGAAAAATCCCTGGGAATGCTGGTGCTGTGCCCCAAGGTGGTGCTACGAGAGCAAGAGGCTGCTCTGGCAGTGTGTTGGATTTAACCCAGAGATCTCTGGGAGGGAATTTTCCTTCTGTTCCTGCTCAAGTCAGGGAAAGTGACCTGATGTGCACATTTTTCAGTTTGAGTCAAGGAGCTTCCCATTTTTTCTCTTGGAAGCCAGGCAGGAAGATCCTGGGCACTGGCACAGCAGGGAGGGAAGGGCTGGTGCTGCACCTCTGCTTCTCCTCTTAGTTGATCACAGAAGTCTTTGCTCTGAGCTTGGTGCTGACTCCAAAGTGGAAAAGCAGCACTAATCCCACTGTCCCCACCACGGGAGGTGCCAAAATCTGGGATATCTCGTGTTGGGAAGCCCAGCTGGTGCCACAGGACTGGGCTGTGGTGCTCCATGCTGGCCCAGCAGCTGCTGAGGCCTCAGGGCTTTGAATTTCTCTCCCCAATTTCTTGTGGCAGCAGAATTCTCTCCCTGACACTGTGCCTGCAGGCAAAGGCTGCACCAGCAATTCTGTGTTCTTACAATCCCCCCGCTGGGATAACAATCAGATGGGAACCAATGTGCAGCACAGGAGGACTAAAGACTTTTATTACAATATCTTTTTAATTATCAAGGTGGGGAATCACGTTTTGCAGAGTCCAATAAATTGAATTTTATGGTGGTTGGTGTGAGGACTCATTTAGAGCAGATTACACGGGGCACTGACACAATTCCTCTTCCTTTCTCAGAGGTTTGTTTGTCGCTTGTTGAACTCTGGGAGAGCGAGCTGGGAAGGGAAGCAGAGGGTTGGAGGTCTAATCCAGGGGATGGTTCATGTTCATGGTTTAGATTAGCTCAGTGTAATTCCAGACTGTGTGCACTTGGAGCAGCTGGGCAGCCCAAAGCAGGCAGTTGGGCTTTATTAGGAATGAGCTCCTGCTCTGCTCAGTCGGTGCTTTGGGAAGTCTCAAATCCTGAATCAGGGCTCTTTGCTTTGGGAGGAGCTCCAGCTCTGTCCTTCCCGGGCTTCTGTGGAGCCTCCTGCCCTGGGCAGGTGTGGTGAGGGATGGATTTGGTTCCCTAAGCTGGGAACTGCTGGATTATCCACGGGATCATGGAATGGTTTGGGTTGGAAGGGATCCTAAAGCCATCCAGTTCCACCTTGCGCCATCCCAGGCTGCTCCAAGCCCCGTCCAGCCTGGCCTGGGGCACTCCCAGGGATCCAGGGACAGCCACAGCTTCTCTGGGAAATCCATCCCATTCACAAGGAAGTTTTCCTTCCCAACATGCCATCTACTCTGGTGGAATCCCAGTGTTCTGTGGGTTAGTTGGGAATTTTTTCACTAACCCCAAGGTTTGTTCAGAGCACATCCAGCTTTGGGTGCTGAGAAGTTCCCCTCTTGCATTCCAGGTTTATTATTTGGATTTATTTGGTTGTCTCCCCATTTCTGACAGTTGACAGTCCATACAAAAACCCCTTTCACTTCTGGATGCTGCTGCAAACAAAAGCTCTGAGCAATATTTTGGATATCAGGTTTGAGCATTATTTTGGATATCAGGTTCAGGGTGTTGAGGAGCTGCCAGTTTGAGGCAGTTGCACCTGGATCCCCTTTCCCAAATTTGTGTTTGGGAATGCAACAGGCAGAACTGATCCCTGTGCTGAGCAAATGGGAACACGAGTCACAGCTTGCACAGCGAGGCTCCAACGTGATCAGGTTTATATTCCCATTTTAACTCCTAAGAAAACTTTTGGAAATGAAAATCAGTCCTGTAAACCCACCGAAGACCTTTCTGGCCCCACGGCTACAGCGAGCACAGACATTGAAGAGATGATTTTCATATGCATGGAGTCATCTCAGAATTCTGGAAGGGAGCAGTTTGTCTGGGATTCAAAATAAATTATTCATCCTTTTATTACCATAATAATCGCTTTTATGGTTACCCAAGTGAATGTTATTATGAAAGCACAGAAAAATCTATTAATTATTTTCCAGTTTTTTTATAGTATTTCGTTTTTTCCTCAATTTTTTTTCCCCGTTCTGGGCGGCGTTTTTTTGATGTTATCAGAAAGCAAAGTTTTTTTTTTTTTCCAAAGATAAAAGTCTCTCCACATACTTGTTTCGAGCTGGAAGAACGTGAGAACAACTTATCCAGGGAAAATGCCAGTCTGGAGGCCTCTTCCCTGCTTTTTGGTCCCACTGGATTCTGGGGTGTTTCCTTTAGCTTGTGTAGGTCCATAATTTATTTATTAAAAAATCACAAACATGGGGTGGGGTCTTAAAAATAAGAAATATTGCTGGTGCCAGGAACAACTGGAAAAACAGCTGGAAGGGAGGATTTTCCCCCTTTAATGGGAGGAGGGTTTAGTGCTGATTAATAGGAGCCTCCAGGGCCTAAATTGTCCAAAGTTTAACAGGGATTTGTGTTAAATTTATAAATTCTGGTTCACAACCTGGCTGTTGGTTGGTTTTTCCCCAAACAAATGGTTCCTGTGTGGATCAGCAGCTCCCAGTGATGTTTATCTCCACGTTTTTGACCAGCCTGGTCCATGGAAGCTCAGCCTGAGCAGGGGTTGGAATGAGGGAGGTTTGAGGTCCTTTCCAACCCAAACCACTCCAGGATCTTCTGGAAGTTGCTCTGAGAGCATGGGCTGGATTGTTGCTCTGGGGTTTGTAAAAATTCTGGCTTTGGAGGGAAAAATCTTTATGGAATGTTGCTGAACCAGGATGTTTGGTGGTGTTGGAGGCTGAGGGAGTGTGAAAAGGACAGGTAAATCCTGATTTTTTGTGTCTCTTTTGATGGGCTGAGTCTCATGTAGTGCAAAGTTCAAGGCTGCCTGTGATGCTCTTTGGGTCTGTAAGTGATGCTCAGCCTGTGGAGCACTGAAAACCAGGGAATCTTGGAATAACCAAGGGATAAGCTTGGAATTCTTAGTGAGATCAGCTCTGTTGGTCAGAGCGTGGTGCTGATAACACCAAAGGCATGATGGTTCAGTCCCTGCATGGGCCTCACTTCAGAGCTGGGCTTGACATCCCTTCCCACTCAGAACAGCCAGTGACCTGGAAATGAAGTGGAATGAGCAACACTTCCAGAGCTGCTGAGATGTTTAAGGAAATCAGTTTTGCATGTTGGGCCTCCCGAGGGAATCCCGCTGGATGTGTCCACGTGGCTCTCGTGTGACCCCACACCTGAGGGGGTTTGAGAGTGGGAAGTGATGAGGAAAGCCCAGCGCAGCTGGGAGGTTGGATCCTGGTTCACCCCATATCCCTGATTTCCTGCCTGTGACCCAAGGTGCATCCCAAGGGCTGGGGTCAGCAGCAGAGCTCAGCACATTCCTAAGCTAAGGCACGGGACTCAGCCTAAATGTGGAACAGCATCCTGGGCTGCAGCCTGGATACCTCAGGAGAAACGCTCTCCAGGAAACCTTTCCTTTGGAGCTGGCTTTATTCTCTGCATCCACTTGGCCTCTGGGTGCTGGAAGGGCTGAAAGTGTCACCTTGTGGGGCCTGTGCAGGGCCTGGGTCACCTTTTAGGGTCTGTCTGTTCCCATGGCGTTTAAACCCTTCCTGCACCCAGAAAATCCTGGAGAAGTGCACTCCTGGCTGGTTTATGGTGCTTCCTTCATGGCCCTGCTTCATCCACAGACCAACAGCCTGGAAGATCCCGTAGCCCTTTGGCCACCTGGCTTGGATGTTGGCTTCTTGTCAACTGGGACGTGGCGCTGGGAGCTGGGAGAAGCTGCTGGGAGCTGAACTCCTCCCTGCCAAATGCCAAGGAGCTGCTTCTCCAGTTTTTTTTTTTTTTTCCCTGTTCTGAGTTTATTATATTAATGGAGAAGAAGTGCTTCAAGCCCTCAGTGGTTGCTCAATGTAGCCTTTGGCACCACACACAGCAGTGGTGGAAAAAAAGCAAACAGAAGTGTGAAGAGCCCGACAAAACACATGGAAAATATCTTGTATTATATAAATGGGCTCAGTGCCTGTGCCTCAAGTGCTGCCTCTCATTCGAGTGGATTCCTCCCACCAAGGAGGCAGAAAAATCAGGGATTCAGAGGAGAGGGGGAGCAGTTGAGTGTTCTGGAGGTGCTTTGCCCACGGTGGATTTTTTGGGTGGTTGGAAGGAGTGTAAGGGAAGGGGATGCAATGATTTGAAGGTTCTTTCTGAGAATACACAACAAAAGAGGAAAATCACCACACTGCTGGGTTGTCAGATGTTGGGGGTGTTGCAGAATCAGGCTTGGGACCATGAGTTCCACAGCTGGCCACTGGGAGAAGAGCTAAATGAGGTTACAAAACCCTTCAAAACCCAAAAACTGCAAAAATAAAACACCAAACAACAGCAACAACAACAAAAAACCCCAACAAAAATCCCAACTAAACAGCATCCAGGAGTAGAAATCCCAAGGTAATTGGAATGGGAACGTTTTAGTGGTGAACATAGAGTTGCCAGGCTGATTTGATGTTCTGAGAGGTCTTTTGGTTCCAATGACTGAAGATGAACACGGGGATTTATAACGGAGCAGGAATTGTTTGGGTTTTTTGTTTGCTGTCACAATTTGGGGGAGTTTCTTCCTCTCCCTGTGGTGGCAGGGGTGCTGGTGGTGCACAGGTGAAGATCCTTTCTGAGAGACCTGGTGGTACCTCTGGTATATCCAGGTAATTCCAGGAAAATTACCTTTTTAATTCCCTCTGTGATCGGGGCTTTAGGGGGTGAAGAACCCTGTGGGCTCTCACTGCAGCTTCCCCTCTCCACCCTTGGAGCATCCTGCTTCTCATCCACCCCCTCTTATCCATTCTCTGCTCCCATCACCCTTCATCTGCCCTTAATTAACTTTGCCTACTCTGCTGAGTGTACAACATCCCAAGGTTACCCTCAGAGGGAGTGCAGAGTTCCCAGAGAACTGAAAAATCAATTTCTCTGTCTCCATGTACCTGTCAAGGTTGAGTGCCAAGGCTGGGATTCATCCTCTGCTGGTGATGGTGCCGTGTCCACCTAAATCACCTTTCTAGCAGTGCTTGAGGTGTGTGTTGGGCTGAATTCCCTGGCTGCCAGCCCGGTCTTGGTGGGATGGGGAAGCAGAGGGGCTGGACTCGGGCTGACTCCTCCACGTCTGGCAAAAATCTGGTTGTGGAGCAAGAGGGAAATGCTGGCTGGTCAGAATTCCTGGGTGTCCTCATCCCTGACAACAGCTGAGCTCTGCTGTTTATAAAAAGGATTGAGGGCCTTGAGTTGGGCTTAGTCAGCTGCTGATCCCTGGGAACGAGGAAAGGAGGGGGGTGTTGTTTCTCCATCTAATCACTTGCAGGCTTGTGATTACAACATTTAATGATGATGGCCCAGGTCAGTTTTTAATTAGCCGAGCCACATGATGGGCTCTCGCAGTGCCAGCAGAGCCTTTCCTCGCTGATGTCTGGCGTGCTGTTCCAGGGGAGCAGCTGTGCCAGTGCAGTGCTGGGTTTCTGGGTTAAATCACGCCGTGCATTTCCCAATCCCGGGCTGTTGTGCTCCGATCCCGATGGGGCACGGTGGGTGCAGCTTGCAGCGTGCAGCAAAGCCCCCCTGTCTCTGCTCGACGTGTTGAGGAGCCAGCAGCAGAGGGGAAAAATAAAACTGCACAAGTCTGGGGAAGTTGGCAGACGTGTGGCTGTAACCAGGACTCACATGATGCCGTGGCCCGAGGTGGAACCGAGCTGTTGCCGGTTGAATCACATGTTTTTGTCCTGGTAACAACCCATAACACCCCGCTCCTTCCCAAAAAATCCTAAATATAGCCCTGAGGAGCTCCAGGCAGGCAGGGTTGGCACCAGGCTGTGCCTTTCCCACCGGGACAGGGCGGGCCCGTGCCAGGAGCAGATGGCAGAGCAGGCTGCACATTCCTGAGCCACTCGGCTGCTCCCTCTCCCCTTCCCTGCCAGCAGGGACGGATCCCGGGCTGGATCCACGCACGGCTTCGCCTCCAGCGTGGCTGGAAAGGTGTTGGAAAGGGCAAAAGGGATGACTGGGTTTTCCTGGCCCACACGTGGATGATAACGATCCCCCCAGCTCCCTCCCTGCCGTGGGATGGGGTGGAGGAGATGATTCCCCGGGGGTGAGGCAGCCCCTTCCAAGCTGAGCGCGCACATTTGTTCCGCCGAACGTACATCTCGACATGCTCCCCGCACGCTCTGCCCTTGACCCCGCTCGCATGTCAGCTATAAAATTTTCCATTGATTTCCTGGAGGTCTGGAGCTTTCAGGCGAGGCTGGGTCCCTTTGAGCCGTGCAGGTCTGGAGTGTGTTTAGGGGATGAGGTTTAGCCAAGTCTGAGGTCGCTCCGAGCTCCGCACGTGAGCTGAGCTCTCCTTATCGTGCTGCTCTGCCGAGCCAGGGGCGCGTCCCGGGGTGCTGCTCCTCAAGCTGGGGCAAATTCTGGGGGGGTTCCATCTCCCCTCAAAGTCTGGGGCTGGTCCCTGGTGAAGGCAGAGCTTCCAACCTGTTGCATTGTTCATAAATTCCTCAAATTTGGCCCTTAGACACCACTACTGGGATTATTTTTTATGTTTCCCTGTAACGTCACTGTCAAATTACAGTTCCTCAGTTGTTTTATATTCACCTCACTTTTGTCACCAGGTTTACCCCAGTTTGTGTCTTTTCCCCTCACTTTTGTCACCAGGTTTAGCCCAGTTTGTTTCTGCCTTCCTTGATTCTATCAAGAGCCAGGGCCCCCACCAGGAATCCTCCAGCCCTGACCTTCGGTGCTTTCCCGCTCTAAAGAGAAAAGAAGGAATCTCCTGCAGACCTTTTTGCCCCCTGCTCTGGCCAGTTCCTGACACCCACTGGTCCCATTCCAAAGGAGGTGTGCTGGGTGAACTCTCTGCAGTTCCCTCACGCTCAGCTTTGGGCCTTTCACAGCACCCAATATTCCCAGTTAGAGAAATTTTGAATCTGTGGAAGTTTGTCCCACATCTCTGTTAATTCCATGCTTGAGGGTTTTTCCCCTGGAGTTTTGGTTTCTGCAGAGCTGAGTTCAGCTAAGGCTGGGTTTTGCCCCAAGGTTGTGCTTTATGAAGTTGGGCAGTGTTTTGTACTCTGGGCCTGACCTGGAGCTGCAGTTCTGGGGGAAGTTGGAGGGAAGAGCTGTTTGGGTTCCAGGAGCAGCGGTGGGCTGAGGTCTGGGCTCTGGTTGGGATGTCCCCCACACTCGGGGTGGGAGCTGTTCCTCCTTTCTCCTTGGCACCCAGGAAATGAGAACGGCTGGAAAACCCTCTGGAAAGCTCAGAAGTGAACTTGCATAGTGCGAGGTTTGCCCTGTCACTTTGGCACTGTCTGTTTGACAGGGCGGGCACAAGTTTGACTCTTGAAATTCCTCAGGATCCCTGTAAAGACGAGGACGAATCCATTTCCTTGCATTTTTTGTCTGGAAAGACTCTTGCTCAATCCAAGTATATCCAGTTCTGCCCTTGGGGAAGAACAAAGAGCAGAATTTGGTGATGTTTGGGTTTTTTCCAGGCCACTTTGGGTTAAGCTTTGACACTAATGGTCGTTCTGCTGGAAAACCCAGGGCTTGTGCACGGAGATTCCAGGGAAGTGTTAAATCCAGCTGGGTCTGAAACAGGAGATGGCTCCCACTGGGAGGTTTTCCTCGTGTCTGGACAATGCCAGTGGCTTTCATGAGGATCTCATCATTTCACCATCCTGACTTCCTTCTCTTATCACTGCTGGCTTTCCACACGAATTCCCATCGCCAGGGCTGGAAGCTCTGATCCCAGCCGGATGGATTCCAAGGCTTTCTGAACGTGCCAGTCAGGAAGGTACTGTAGCGTAGCCTGATATGAAATATTTTGAGTGTCCTGCTGTAGGTCTTGCCTTTATAAACAAGAGCCATTCCAGGAGTTTAGCGGGGATTGATAGGATCAGGATGTGTTTGCAGGGAGGGCTGGCTCCGATGGAGCAGCTGTGAGTCGCCCTCAGTGGGAAATGGAATCTGCTGCTCTGCCTGTGTGGCTGTGAGGGGAAAAAAAAAAGGCCTGAAAATGAGGAGGAACCTCTTGAGACGTATTTCAGAATGAAGTGTTAAAGGAGGGATTTGGGGTGTTCCTGGGGTGTGCTAAATTAATTCCAGTCCTAATTAAAAGGATGCGTTCACGTCTTAATGAGTGCAAGCGTACACATTTGGGGTATGAAGTGAAATGGAGCATTTGGGATTTTGGGGAGAAATCCTCTCCTGTGAGGATGAGGCCCTGGTGGAGGTTCCCAAACGAAGCGTGGTTGTCCCATCTCTGGGAGCATCCAAGGCCAGTTGGGATGGGGTTTGGAGCACCCTGGGATAGTGGAAGGTGTCTCAGGAATGGGATGAACTTTAATGTCCCTTCCCAAACCATTCCACGATTCCTCCAGTGCCGGGTGTGCTCCGTGTCCCACCATCCAGGACCTTGGGATCCAGCTGCTCTGGGACCCTTTGGAAGCCCATCCTGGCCGGAGAAGGCTCTGGAAGGTGTGGCGTGGGCAGATCCCCCTGGGCTGGGTCTGTTAGAGGAGGACACACACTGGAAGAGCTCCATCCCAGGGCATCTTTCCCTGGCCCTCACTGGGATCAGCCCCGGAGCTCCCACATCCGACGGTGTCCCGGTTCTACGGCATAACACCACCACACCCTCCGGAGCAGCGCGGGATCCTCGGGGAGAGGAGCAGTGCCTGGGGTGGGGAGCCCTTGGCGGGGCTGCACACCCACCCCTCAGCTGCTCCATCCCCGGCCTGGGGAGCTCCTCTGGCCGCAGGGCTGATCCGTGCCTGGCTCCTCGGCCCCGCAGCTGGGCCGGAGCTCCAGCACAAACACCCCGAGCCATCCCAGTTGGAGGCGAGAGCGGCCGCGCGTTCCACGGGAGGCAGCGGTGCCAGAACGGGGAGGTCGAGGCCCTGGAGCGTTTTTCTGGCACAGGGAGGACCCGTCGGGTGGAAGGCGGTGCCTGGGGAATCTCCGCAGCGGCGGGATGAGCTCCGAGCACGACCGGAGATAATGGGGCTTGGGGAAGGGGGATTGAGCCAGGGAATATTGGAGGGGATCCAGTCCCCCAAGCCCAACGGCCACCCTTCTTCGGGATGAAGTCATTGGGAGCAGCACAACCGCTTATCCAGAGGGCCAACCTGCTTCCAGGCTCCCATCCTGCTTTGGGATCACGGTTTAAACTGGTTTTCGTGTTCCCAGCCCTCTGTGCCCACAGGTGCTGCTGGTGCTGCCTCATTTCCCCCTCGGAGCAGCTCCAGCTCCTCAAGTTCCCTTTCTTTTTTTTATCCAGGGAAAAGCTTTTAGCTCTTCTTTCCTGCAGAATGAGGTGCTCAGAGCTGTCAGCACCACTCCAGCCATCCCTCCAGGAACAGCCCCGCATCCAAGGGGATGGAGGGAATGTGTCAGAACATGTGGAAAAATCCCCCGCAGCTTCCAGTTGATGCTGGAATTGTTGAGAACAAAAAAGCGGAGAAAGCGTTCATGGAACTCTGGAAAACGCCACTGATCAGGATCTTTTCAGGGCTGTTCCAACACCTCCCGTGGAAAGGTGAGCTCAAAGTACCAAGGTTTGAGTCTGGATTTGCAGTTTTCCAGACTCTGGGGACTTGGAGCTTGGAATAATCTTTTGGCTTCTTGCACAGCGTAAGAGGGACCAGAGCTCCAGCAGCAGGAGGCACCTGGAAGCTGCTGGAGATGAGCATGGAGCTGGTCCTCCTTTCCTGGACAAGGATGAAGCCAATGTCCAAGTGATGGCCACAGCCCCTGGAGTGGGCTCTGATGAGCTTTGGATGAGTTTTGGTTTTGCTCTGCAGAAATCCGCAGCTCTTCCTCGTCGCTCCCCAGGACTGGATCCGTTCTGAAGAGCAGCAATACATGGAAAATGGAATATTTTGCTTATTAAAGTCACTTGGAGAGTTGCAGTTCCGAGGTTGGCAGCCAGAGCTCGGAGAGGCTGAAGGAGCTGGAGAGTTCATTGTTCCCCTTTTCCAAGAGAAACTTCCACGTGTGCCAGCACTTTTATTTATAATGCTCAAATAAATGGAGTCCATTTAAAGGTATTATTGAGGGAGCAGCACTTCAAATATATCATTTTTATGTTATTAGGCTGCTCGGAGTGAGGTGTCCTACTGCAGGCAGATAATCCATCCCCCTGCCTGGATTCCAGGCTGGAACTTACTGGAAGCTTTGCACCACAAGAATCTGAGCGAAGGGATTATTTTCAAGGAAAGAGAAGGGAGCTTGAGGAAAATAAGGCTGGAAGGCAGAACCTCAAACCACGGTGGAGAAATTTCCTGACAGCAGCTCCGCGTCTCGTGACCACCTGATGGCTCCTGAGCTTTTTTGGGATTTCAGCAGATGCCCAAAGGGGAGCTCAGCTGGCTGGGAAGGGTTTGGGGTAGGCTGCACCTGGAGTTGGGGCCGGCTGTCTCCCTTCCTTCATTCCATCCATTCTTTTTTTTTTGTTGGAACAAGGGAAGTCCTGAAGGAATCCAGGCGTTCTGAGAACGTCAAATGATGGAGCTGAGCTTTGCAGGCTGTTCCTGGTGTCCTGTGCTGGGGTCTGTGGTGTGAGGGAGCACTGCTGCTGGGACAGGACAGGGGAAGGAAAGGGAGAGCCAGAACAAGCCGCCAGATATTCCAAGGAACAGAAGAGAGGGAAGATGGACTTGCTGGGGAGCACCAGTGCTGGGCTGGCAGGGGATCTCGTGTCAGAGGAGATCCCTGTGTCCAGCTGAATTCCCTGCAGCCAGGAATTCCCAGGGAGCTGATGCTGCACCGTGAAATCCATGAGAATATTCAGGAACACCAGGGTTGTGCAGGTGCCCTGTGAATTCCTGATGGAAGAGTGGCCCCGGGCTGTGGCACGTCAGCAGGTGTAGGATAGAGAGGGATAATTCCCTGTGCATTTCCCCGTTCTCACAGATGCAGAAATCAGGACTCAGCCATGGGCAGGACTGCTGGGATCTGGCAGGAGAAGCTTTAAAGAAGTGGAAGAGAACTGATGTTGTACCTGGTTTTGTCAGAGAGGAGTTGAGCTGAAGCCAAAGGGAGCCCACCCAATGAAAGAGGAGCAAAACAAGATGGAAATGTGTGGAGTGCAGGGGGGATTGGAAAGTCCATTTATTCCCAAGTCTTTGGGAGCAGGGGGGCTCTGAGGGGCTGGTTCTGATTTTCATCTACTCCTGGTGCAGCCTTGCCCAACTTCCTCCAGCTTTTCCATGGATCCCAATCCCTCAGGAGTGAAGACAGAGCCCAAAGGGATTTTTTTAGCCAGAAAGGGATTTTCATGTGAACATTGGAAGCTCAGGAAGAAACTCCTGAAACTCTTTATCTTGAGCTGTGCATCTTAGTGTGAGGCTTCCAGGGAACTCCAGGGCTGCACCAGCTGGATACTGGAGGGGAAAGGACTTGGGAGATGGAGGAGGGAAACTGCTCAGGAGATGAATGAAGCTTCCTCTGGAGGCTCTTGGACGAGCTCTGTGTTATTAAAAGAGTCATTTGGTGCTATCAAGGAAGTGCCTGGAGGCCGGGGCTGGGATCTGTCATTCCCACTGTGGTGCCCAGGCAGAACAAGAACCAGAGGAAAGATCAAATGAGGTGAAGGAGAGGAGGAGGAGGAGGCAGAATCCCAGACTCTGGATCAGGGTATCCAACCCCACCATTTTCCAGGACTTTTCTTCCACTTCTGATGTCCCTGCAGCTGCAGGAAGGACCCATCCTTGTCTGGTGTCTGCAGATTCCAATCTCGGTGTCCCTGACTGCAAATGTTTGATTTTTAGGGAATATCAGACCCTCGTGGTGGAGGTTGGTTGGAGCAGGATGGGAAGCAGGGGTTTGCATAGAAGGACTGGGGGATTGCAGGTCGAGGGAAGTCGTGAGCGTGGCTGAGAAGCCAAGGGAGTTTATCCACAGAAATCTGCCTGCAAGGGTCTCTGCAGAGAGCAATTCTTGGAGCTTTTGGGTGAAATCCCCTTTTCCCACAGCAGCTTCCTCATGGCAAAACCACCTGGATTTAATTGGGAAAAGCCACCAGGGAGCTGAGCTGTCTCTGGCTGTGTTTGCTGGGGAGGGAGGGAGCAGCCTCTGCCCGGGGTTTGTCGGCATCGGCCGTGTTTTGTCTGGGAATTGTAGCAAACTGAGTGATTTGGGGCTTTTATTTGCAGTCTGCACATCCAGCCCCGTGGAGTGCTCCAGGGTGGCATTTTTATCCCCACCCAGCTGTTTGCAGCTGTTTCCCTGCTGCCTGGGCTCCCAGATGTGCTCAGCAGCTGCGCCCAGCCCCGGCTGTGGTTCCGTGGCGCTCGCTGGGAGCGTGGCAGGGAGAGGAGGTGGCAGAGGCCTGGGGGGCCTGTTGGAGGTGCCCCCTCCAAGCTGGATTCCTGCAGAAATTCCCTCAGGTATCCTGCAGCTCCTGGATCTCCTCAGGACTGGCTGGGGAGGGAGCCCAGCGCTGGTGGCCTTTTTCTGGGATGGGCACCTGCTGAACACCCGTGGATTTACTGATGTGGTTGGGGATGGTGTTAGCTCCAAATGCCATTCCCAGCTCCCAAAGCCTGGAAAAACCCCAGATTCCTGCTCTGCTGAGTCACCTTCCACAGGGATCCTGCCCTGAGGTGATTCCTGCCTTAGGAGAGGGCATTTGAATGCTCCCGACTCCTCGGATTAACTGGAGGATGGATTTTCCTGACCCAGGCTCCAGGGAATTAAAACAACCAACAGATTCCACGTGGTGGATTCCCACCAGGATTTCAGCACCTGATTCCAGCTCCCAAACCATCCAGGGCAGCTGTAGGCAGGGAAAAGGGGCAGGACAAACATTTCCTTAGAGCAACTGTAGGATCCAGAGCATGGCTCCAGCTCCAGAATTCCTTCTGTGGGATGAGCCCTCAGGAAGCCCTTGGAGGACTCATTTAGATTTTGCCTTTGGATCTGAGCTCTTTCTCTGGCTCAGCTGCTTCCCTGGAAAAGATGGATCTGCTGATTCATCCCCACGAGGGTTGGGTACCTGAAAGCACAAAGATCATGGGATGGTTTGGGTGGGAAAGGACCTTAAAGCCCATCCAGTTCCAATCCCAGCACCTCCCACTGTCCCAGGCTGCTCCAAGCCCCAATGTCCAGCCTGGCCCTGGGCACTGCCAGGGATCCAGGGGCAGCCACAGCTTCTCTGGGAAATCCATCCCAGGGCCTCCCCACCCTCCCAGGGATACTTTGGGATTGGAAATTGGCTTTTTTCCCGTTCTTTAACCCATCTGGGTTTTCCCCTGGCACTGCTGATCCACACTCCACGTGTCCAGCTGATGGAAGGCAGGAGGGGGAGTGACATCATCCCACCCTGCAGGAGTTTCATCCCACTGGACAGGAGCAAACCTTTCCCTTTTATTTTTGTTTTTCCTTCTTTTGCACAGAATCCCTGTCCTTTTCCAGAACGGACAAAGGATGAAACCAGCTTGGAAACTCCTGAAAGAGCCTCACTGTCACTTCTCCAGCTTTTATTTCCCTCTGGCTTCAGCTCCATCCTTTTCCAATTGCATCCTCTCTATTCTCTATCTTTGATTAGAAACAGGAACCTTTTCCAAATCATATTTAGGTTTTAATAACCCTGAATGCATCCTCTGAGCACAAAAACAAAAAAAATCCTTGTGGGAAGACCCTGGATGAATCCTGGGTTCTTGGGAGCCAGATTTTCCATGCTGCTGGCCGGGCATGGGATGAGGGGTGCAAAAAGATGGAAAAGGGAATTATCTTCCTTGGAAACTTTATCTTAGGAAATAAAAAGGTGGAATGGCTGAAAAATGGCAGAGAAGCTGTGGCTGCCCCAATCCTGGGAGTGTCCAAGGCCAGACTGGATGAGGCTTGGAGCCACCTGGGATAGTGGAAGGTGTCCCAGAGGTGGGATGGGCTGATCCTTCCAACCCAAAGCATTCCATGGTTCTCCCATGGAATAACAGTTCACTTTAGGAAACTGATGTGGTGCCTGTCCAACAGCTTATTGGGAAAGGGGCAGTTTTTCATTTTCATGCCAGAAACGTAAATTGTTGAATTTTGACTATAATTCTGTGAAGAATGGGAGTGGTGAAATTCCTCCCATCGACTTTTAATTAATTTTGACAAGAAAAACAAACCAGTTTTTTCATGGAATATTCTCAGTTTAAAACTGTTTGCTCCTCCTGAGGGTGTCCAGAAACTTTCTTATCAAAAACGTTATCAACTCTTGGAAAACTTCCTGTTATTCCCTCAATCTTCTCTTCACCTGGAGCTGGATGCTGTTTGTTGGGAATTTGAATGCATTTTCTCCCATCACCACTGAATGATTAATCCAAGTTTTTGCCTGAGCTGCCTAAATTGGAGCAGGCTCAGCTTTTGTCTTATGGAGCAAATTCCCACCAGGAATGGTTGGATGCTGGAAGAGGGATCTGATTTCTTTCCACAGGGCCCTGAAACTGTGCCAGCCCCAGCTTTGGGTCAGGGCTATTTATGGGCTGCAGCAGAATCTCTCTTTCTTCCAGACTTTCCTGAGATCTCTTCCCACCTGGAATTCCGAGCCACGGGAAGGCCATAAAATGTCTGCTGCTGTAACTCCTGTCAGACCTCCATGGTCTGTAACAGGACCTCTTCCCCAATAATCCAAATTCCCACCGCTTGTGGTCACGGTGGGATTTGCCCTGCAGGAGCTGTTTTTTGATTTTGTTTTGGTTTTTTCCTCTGTATAAATTGTGCTGCACTTCCCTGTGCTTCCCCAAATCCTTGGCGTGGCCATGGCTCCGTCTTTTCTCTGGGAAATCTTTGTGCTGCTCAGCCCTGTGTGGCTGGGAGCACATGGATCAGGACTGACAGGTCCAAAGGGAGCTGGATCATCCTCCTCCAGGAAAGCCAGAGCTCTGGAGCACATCCACCAAACTCCTGGATACCCTGAGGTCTCAGCACAGCCCCCCCAGGCCTTGGCTGTGCTCCCATAAAACTGGGAATGCCAGGGGCTGGATCCTTGTTGGTATTCCAGACACCTCCATCCCAAACCTGGATCCCAGCCTGGATAATGCTCCCCAGGAAACCTCCTCTTCTGGATTCCTAGAGAGAGGGGGAGAACTTTCCAAGCTCCCAAGTCCAGCGGGGTTTTTCTCACCTCTAAAAAATGCCTGGAGTTGAAATGTTGGCGATAAAAGATTTTCAGGGCGTGGGTCCCTCTCCTGAACTCCCTGCTCATCCCAAGGAGCTGTGTCCAAAGAAAAACTTTGGACAAAGGAGTTTTGAGCAGGGAAAAGAGAAGCATTTTGCAAGGAACCAAGCAGGGAGAGGAGCTGCTGCTCTCCTCTTCCAGCTGATCCATTTGTGCTGAGTTCCCAAATATCTCAGAAGGATAACAACCAGAAAAGGTGGGAAGAGCTCAGCACGTGAACAAGTGGCTCTTTGATCTGTGTTTTTAATCAGTTTTTAATCAAAGTGGTTTCATGGCCTCTTCAAAACCTGTTCCTGGGCACAGGAATGGGATTTGCCCACAAAGTCTGTGGAGAAAAGTCAGGGCAGTGCCCGGGCTGGTGTTGGGCCGGGCGTGGTGGGGCTCAAAGCCTGGCAGGAATTGGCCACTCTGAGTTTTCAGCTCTTTTTGCCATAATCTGATCTTGGATCCAGTGCAGGATTCCATCTGTGCCTGCTGCTTGGAGCAGGGAGGGGGCACATCTGGCCAGATGTGCTGGTGAAATGGTTTGCGTTCTCGCAGCTGCGAGGGCTGGGATGGCCTCGTCGCCTTCGTGGTGGTGACACCCAAAATGTCCCAAAATTCCCCTTAAAAACAGCCAGGACCTCTCCCTTTCCTCGTGTCATGGCCAGAATCCCTGCAAATGGATTTTCAGGGAAGGGTTTTCCATGAGGAACAGGGAGAATTTGGGAGAAAAGCGAATCTGTGCTCTGTGCTCTGTTTTGGTGTAATGGTGTGGTGGGTGAAGCCTCCAAATGTCTCTTTTGGGATGTGGAGGGAACCTTTGCAAGGAAAATGGGAATTTCTGAACTCGGCAGTGTGAGGATTATTAGGAATCCTGGGTAATGGAAATGTGCTGGGTACCAAATAATTTAATTGATCAGTCACTGAGGAACATAAATCAGTGTTCAGTGTAGATCTTTGTCCTGTCACAGATCCTCTCAGATTGGCTTTGAACTTGGCTTTTTCTGCTGGGTTCACTTGGAAAACACATTTTCCCAGGTGCCAGACGTCTTTGTGCGTGGGGAGCTTTTTTATTATTATTTTTTTAAAGGCTAATTCAATATCTTTTGAAGAGTTTGTAGTGCTTTAAGCGAAGAACTGAACGATGGAAGGTGTCCCTGCTCCTGGCAGGGGGTTGGAATGAGCTGAGCTTTCTCCCCTTCCAACCCAAACCATTCCACGATTCTGTGGAGGTGAGGTCATGAAAAGAGCCTGGACTTTGATCTCTTTGCATTTGGCTGGAACCTGCAGATCCTGCAGAGGCTGAGCCGTTCCAGAGCGATGGAGCCAAGGCTGGTGGTGACATTGGGAGGGGACAGAGGTGGACCTGCCAGGGCTGGGCTCCCTCAAACACGGTGGCAGATGATTTAGGATCCACCAGGCTCGTGTGACACCAGATTGCTGCCCCAGGGGGGTTGGAGGTGACTTTTGGAGCAGGGCCCTGCCCTCATCCCCATCTCCTCCAGCCCATCCATACGGCGTCCGCACCACTCAGATGTTCCCCTCCCGCCCTGCCAAATTTCCAGCTGCTGCAAACGAACGTTGGAGCCGCTCTGAGCTCATTGTGGAGGCAAGCAGCTGTTGGAATACGGGTTTGGATGGGCTTCCTTGGGATGGGAATGTCATTAATGCCTTTGTGCGAAATGAAACGAAATTCCTCCCCCGCCGGATTCCAGCGCTCGCGGTTCAAGGGGAACGGGAAGGATCCCTTCAGTGGAGCTCTCGGAGTTCAGCTCCCACCAGGGGCGGGGCAGTTTGTGACCTGGGCATTCCCAGTGTCTGAAAACGCTGCTGAAATTCCAATTTCCTGCTCTTTATTGCTCGGGGAACAATAAAGCCGAGTCAAGGTGATGATGGTGATGATAATGGTGATGGAGCTGCTGGGATTGCAGCTTTACTGGGAGTTGCCCTCACACCTGTGAAATGAGGCATTTCCTGATGTCTCTGCGGGCTCTAAGAGCTGGGATGAGTCAGGATAAACCTCGGGATCCCTCCTCTTTGCTTTCCTCACCTTCCTGCAGGGAGCAGTGGGAGGGGAATTGCACCAGGAGGAAAAATCCTCTCCTGGTTTGGATCTCCAGACTCTTTTCGACCCTGGGCATGTTGTTCAGCATTCCTGAAATGCTTTCCCTAAAATGCAGGTGCCAACTCTTGGGTGCATCCCCACAACTTCCCTCTCAGCAGGGAGAGCCCAAAGTGGGGCAATTGCTTGATGGCAGCTGGGCATGGAAAAAAAAAAACTGTGCAAAACAAAAAAAAAAAAAAAAAAAAAAAAAAAAAAAAAAAAAAAAAAAAAAAACCAAAAACAAAAAACGGGGAGAAAAAGGAAGGAAAAGCCCACCTGGCTTGTTCTCAGCAGCCCTGATTCCATTGTCTCTCCTCAGAACATCCTGCTCGGCAGCTGAGCCCTCTCCCCAGAGCTTTTCCACACCCCCTCTCCTTCCTGCAGGAGAACGTGGCTCTGCAGATGGAGGTTGTTTGCTTTGTGGTCACGGATCCGCGGAGAAATTAAAAAGGGAGGAAAAAAAATCCCCAACTTTTCCTTTTTTTTTTTTTTTTTTTTTTTTTTTTTTTTTTAGGTTTAGGGGGTGGAGTCACTCAGTCTGTTCATCTTCACCAGAGTGCTGGGATGGGAGGTGAGCTCCCAGTGTGGAACTCCAGACTGGATTGGGTGGGAAGGGGCCTTAAAGCTCCTCCAGTTCCAAACCCTGCCATGGGTTCTTCCAGGTTGCTCCAAGCCCCATCCCTTGAGCTCTTCTAGGGATGGGGAATTCCCAGCTTGAGCATCCAGGTGTGGGGAAGGAACTCGGGCAGGCAGGGAGGAATTGGGAGATGATTCCAAGGCAGGAATTGCTCCCCATGACCTTCCCTGTGCAGCTCCCAGGGCTGGCACCGCTCCTGTGCCTGCTGCCTCCAAGGGTGACGCACTGGATGAGGATTTTTGGGATGGGAAAGAGCAGGATAAGCAGGATCCTGCTCTGGAGGCTTCCAAACTGCACCCACAGGATCCATTTCCTGACACATGAGTGGTCTCCCAGCTCCCCTTGGGTTTGGCATTCAGGGATTGCAGCGCCTGGAGCTGCTGCCCCAGCAGCTCTGAGCACCCAGAGGCTCAGGAAAGCTGGGAAGGAGCAGCCAGCTGTGCCAGCCTTGTCCTTCCTTCTCCTCATCCATCCTTGCACAACCTCCCAGCAGACAGAAGTGGAAATTCAGTCTCTCCATGCTGGGAACGTTCCTTGGGAATGGCAAAGGAACAGCCAGGGAGAGTTTGTAGGATGGCAGAGCTCAGGAAAGCTGGGAAGGAGCAGCCAGCTGTGCCAGTCTTGTCCTTCCTTCTTCTCATCCCTCCTGGCACAACCTCCCAGCAGACAGAAGTGGAAATTCATGTTGGAAGTGTTCCTTTGGAGCAGCCAGGGAGAGTTTGTAGGATGGCAGAGCTCAGGAAAGCAGCCAGCTGTGCCAGCCTTGTCCTTCCTTCTCCTCATCCCTCCCGGCACAACCCCCCAGCAGTGGAAGGGGATGTGAAATTCCATCTCTGCAGGCTGGGAAGCTCTCCTTTGGGAACGGGGAGTGTTTGTAGGATGACACAGTCCACGGCTGCCCCGCCGATTTTCTGGATGTGCCGAAAGCTCCGGGCGAGCCGGGGTGGGAGGTGGGCGAGCCGGGAGATGCTGTCAGGAGCGTGGGGCTCCCTGCAGGACCACCCAGGATCTCTCCAATCTTCCGGCAGATGTGGCTGGAGGTTCCCAGCGCTGCCAGCGGCCACGGCTCTGCCTGAGGATGAGTGGGCAGGAGGGAGCAGCCCCCAGGGGCCGCGGCTTCCGCGTGGCCCCGCTCACGTCAGAGCGGTGCTGGCTGGGGAGGCAGGAGCAGGGATGTTGGGATAAATAGGGATGGAGCCGGACACTGCCCTGGGAGCTGCTGCTGAGAGCTGAGGTGCCGCTGCCACCAGCCCGGAGAGGGATCTGGGAGGGAATGTGGAGGCACTGACCTTCCAGGTGAGGCTCTTCCCCAGTTTGCTGCTCGTTTCCAAGCCGTGCCAGCCATGTGGAGCTGGAGGTCCTCAGGAGGAACCTTGGAGGGAGCCCTGTGGGGGCTCTTGGGATGGCTCACTGTGGAGTTTGCTCTGCCCAGTGCTCTCCTCATCCCACCCATTCCTCCTAAAAGGAGAGCTCATCCTCCTTCCTCCCATCCTGGGATCTCCGAGGCTGTTCCTGCAGGGATGGGATTGGCACTTTGCTGGCTTGGTGGGGCTGGGGTTGGTTTGTTTGTTTGTTTGCTCAGAATGGTTTTCCCCTGGCTCCAGCTGGATCTTTTCCCCGAGCTCCAGGGAGTGTTTTTTGGGGAATCAAAGGAGCTTTATGCTGTGAATTGCAAATGTGAGGGTGCCGTGCGAGGCAGGCTGAGGGCTTTGTAAATTTACATATTTGTATTGGTGAAAGCTCTTTTATTTCCTGGAATTCTGTGGCTGTGCTGCTCTAACAAAGTGAGCGCTGATTCAATTTGTGGTTCTTATCCAACCTGCAAACGAGGCTGACTTCTGGAAGTGCTTTAAAACCCATCAGCTCCGGCAGGCTTTTCCTCTCAGAACTCATTACAGCATTTTCCTCCTTTGTCTCTTCCTGAGCCCCTCTGTAACTCAAGCATCCTGCTCAGAGGTGAAATCCCTGGAATTCTGCATGGGTTTCACCTCAGGATCCCTGCTTTGTTGCACTAAGCGAGTCTACTCAAATGCTTGGTTATTTGGGGAGTTTTATTTCAGTTGCTTTAACTGATTTCATGTTTTTCACCTCCCTTTTGTCGCCTGGTTTTCATCTTTCACCTTTGCAGAGGTAAAGCCATGTGCAGTGTCATTATTGCTGGAATGAGCTTGAAGGCTCAAGGAAAACGAGCTGGGTTCTGTCCTCTGATTTATTATTGCCCCTGTCTTGGCTTTAAAAGGAATTAACAGGGAAAAATTTAATAAAAGCTGGAGATCTGTTTCAGTCTGGGGTGTTGTGCAGCCCAGAGTGGCTGTGAGGCAGGGCAGGAGCTGTGATCCCAGGGATGAGTTGGAGAAATCCTTCCCTGGGAAGCTGCGGAGACCCTGGAATGGATTTCCCAGAGCAGCTGTGGCTGCTCCATCCCTGGAAGTGTCCCAAGCCAGGTTGGATGGGGCTTGGAGCAGCCTGGGACAGTGGGAGGTGTCCTTGCCATGGCAGGGGTGGGATGGGATGAGTTTTGAGATCGTTCCAACCCAATCCATCCTGCCTGAGGCCCCTGAACTGGAGACAACTGCTCTGCACTCAGAGCTGCTGGCTGGAGCTGGGAAATTGGGGATTTGAGGCTCGAAAACCAAAGCAGACTGGTGAGGGACGGATCCCTGCAGTGGGAGCTGTGGAAAGCTCCTGTTGGGAGCAGTGGGATGCTGAGGAGCAGATGCAGCCAAGATGCTGCTCAGGCCCTCAGACACAGCCACGTTTTCCCAATCCCGTTTCCCTCCCCTCTGGCAAGAAGGGCCATCCACTGGGAGTGAGCAATGCCAGGGATCTTCCTGAGGGATGTTGTGTCTGCAGGCAGAGGCTGGGAGTGCAGAGGTTCTCCAGCAGGCTGTTGTTTTTCCCACAGCGGGTTTTGTTTTGGTCTCCCCGTCCCTGGTAGCTGGAGAGTTGTTTTGTTGATTAGCAGCAAGTCCAGATAAAATCTGGGTGGGTTGGAGGGAAGTCTGAGGGATTCTCTCTCCTTGGGAAGAAGGCCTGGCTCAGGTTCAGGTGCTGTTTTTATCCCTGATGCAGAGGTGCTCGTGGTGCAGCTGAGGCTGTGACAGCTCCTCACATTCTCTGTGTCCCAGGGAAAGGGGTTTGGAGGAAGTGCTGCTCTCCTGGGGTTCTCCTTCAAGGGCAGATCTCCCACCAGAAGATTCCTCAGAAGAAGTTCTTGGGGTTGGGGTGAAATGTCCCAGCCTTGCAGTTCCAAACTCTGCTGGGAAAGGGGGAAGTGAGCTGGTGCCCTCCTGATTCACCTGGGTGGGAGGGATTGGGAAGGAGCCTCAGAGATGATCCCAGAGTGTGGGATGAGCCCTTTTGAGGGAGGATCCAAGCTGGAAGTTGCTCAGAGTTGGATTTATCATCTTTGAACTTTGCTTTCTAACCAGAACCCCCCAGCCCTGTCCTCCACCCTGACAGGCTGGAAAAGCAGCTCCTTTTTGCTCTGTCTGGTGTTTAAATCCCTTTTTCTGTGTGTGGAGAGGGGGATTTTGTCTGGGTTTGGGCGGGAATTTGGAGACCCTTTGCCTGAGGAGATGCTGGGAGGCTGAGTCACCCGGAGCATCCCAAGGACTCCACGTGCTTGCCTGCAGCTCCATCCTGGCTCTGAGTTATGCTTTGGAGTTACAGCTTGAAGTTTCAGCAGATGGATTCATCCTGCTGGGATCCCAGAGCAATAAACACAACAAATAATTCAGGGATGCACCACGTCCCCAGGGTCCTCCTAAAGCCCTTAATCACTGCCTGGGGCTTTTCTCCCTCCATGCCAATGAGCCTTTCTGTTTTCCATGGATATTTCTCCTCTGCAAGGGTGCTTTAACTCAAGAATTCTGGATTTAAAGCCAGTCAGGGTCAGGCTTTGATGCAAGTGCTGCTCCTCTCCCGAAAAATTTCTGGGGAGATGTGAAAGGGATTTTTCTCAGCAGCTGTTTGTGTCTCCAGGGGTGAAATTAGGTGACCTATATTCCATGGAAGGGCTGCGGGACAGGGCTCATCCCGAGGCAGGAATTTCACTCCTGATGAATAATAATCAAACCAAAAAGGAGGAAACCACATCTGACTCCAGATCCCGCTCGGACCCTGCCCGGTTCCCAGGAGCCAGCGTGACTAATGGGATTGCTCCAGGGCAAGCTGGATGCTTCGCTGGAGTAAAAATAAAATCCAGAAGCCCAGACTGATGCGTGTGACGTGAGTCATCCTCAGGCTTCTGCAGCTCCGTGGGATCAGACAGCAGAGCCCTGCTGAGCTCCGTGCCAGGGGCAGGAAGGGCACGGAAAGTCCTGGAAAAAAAACAGCTGGGAGGTGACTCTGCCCTGCTTGGATCTGCTCTGGCTCCGTGGCTGGGATGCTGGGGTGTTACCCAGGTTTTGGCACGGAGTACAGAGGGCTGCTCGGCCCCTTTGTGATCCCGGTTTTGGGCTTTTCCAGCTGGGATTGCTCCTTGCACTGCCATTCCCACCTTTGCAGGAGGTGCTGGGCATGGAGGAAGCTGGGATGGGGAAGGTGTGCCTGCCCATGGAACAGGATGGGCTTTGAGGTCTTTCCCAACCCAAACCACTCCAGGGTGGCCGCTGGAATGGCCAAAAGGAACTGGGGTGACCAGAGTGTGATGGCTTTGCAGGGAATTGTGGAATTGGTGGGGCTTGAACTGGGAATGGGAAGGGCAGGGAAGCACTTTTCCCTCTCTCCGTGCTCTCCATGAGCAGCAGTGGCTGATGGAAACACAGAGGCACCTCCAAGAGCTTGGCTCCTTCTCCAGAGGTGTCCTGGTTTTGCTCCAGGAAGGATTTCACCCAAAATAGACCCAATCTGGCTCCAAAGGGAGCAGGAGCCACCCCGAGCTGGGGCTGTGAAGGCGCTCAGGTCATTTCACACTTGGGGGTGAGAACCGCGCCAAAGGAGGGAAAATATCCCAGATTTCCACCCAAAAAAACAGGCAGGAGTTGATATCTTGGACTGTGCTGGGGTTGAGTCATTGAGTTTGGCTCCAGGAGAGATTAGCTGGAATGGCAGTCGGTGCAAACCAAAGTGGATGGAGGCACAGGGAAGGTGCCAAAAATCGGAGAAGGTGCCGAGGTTTGGAGGGGTTGGCTGAATTCCTGCTGGGATGGAGCTCCCCTCATCGAGGGACAGGGCACAGGGACCTTGAGGGGCAGCTCTGGGGTGACACAATTAAAATATCCTTGTGGAACACCATCATCCTCCCATGCTTTACACAAAACCAGGATAAAACCCTCCCAATAACTCTGCTCGGGAAACGCGTCTCGGGCTAGATAAAAATGAAGTCTAAAAAAAAAAAAAAAAAAAAAAAAATCTTCCAGTAGTTTTTTTGGTTGTATAACACTGAAGGCATCACTTATTTCTTGCCAAACCCCCTGATAAGACCCCCTCTGTGTTTTTCCTTTTAATTAAAACGAGGTTTTTTTATGTACAAATGAAACACTGGTGCCATATTTTTCTTTTATGGAATATTATGTCATGGCAGGGTTTGTGGCTGCTCCAGACACCGAATTCCCGGCGGGAGGGAAGTAAATCTCCTCGAGTGCATTCTCCACTCCTTCCCTCCACCACTCCTTGCTGATAGAAAGAGGCTCAGTGCCTGCTCATAAATATTCCCAGCTTTCCAGAGGATCCTGGACGCCTCTGCTGCTTTAATGCTTTGGATTAGGAGTTGCAAGAGGGGACATAAATTCAGTCTCTGGACCTACAGAAAGGAAAGGGTTCTCTAAGTTTAAAAATGTTTTTCTTTGCAATAAAACCAGCAGAATTATTGGTTTGAGTTCCTGGGACTTGCAGGGCTTTTTATTTTTTTTTTTTCTTTTCTTCATTTTTATTTTATTTTATTTTAGTTATAAATGCCCAGGAGCAGGGGCTGTTTATTATGTGCCAGCTGCTCCCAACTTTTTTTGGTGGTGGCATTTGGATTTGTTGGCCCAGAAATGAGGAGAACAGGAAGAAATATGGGAATGTGGGGGATTTTGTGTGAGTGACACTTCGGGCTGGATCTGCAGCAGGGGGCCTGGAATGATCCAGCTCTTCTTGGTGGCCTTCCCCAGGGAAGGAGAAGAGAAAACCACTGGACAGGAGTGAGAAATCTGTGGGATTTGGGGAATTACAAGGGGATGGAGTCAGCAGCCCTGGAAGTGTTTATTAGATTAAAGGGAGTTGTGACTTAGTTTTGGGGACATTCAGGAAGTTCTTGTCCCGTTCGAAATGTTCCTCCCTCGGTGGGGAATCTCCCACCCTGCCAGGGAGGGAGGGCAGGAATCCCCTGGGAGTTGGTGGATGTGATTCCTGCAGGTTTCTAAGGAAAACTTCACACTGGAGAGGGGCTGGTGCCAGTTCCTGCTGGAACCTGGACTTTGGGATCTCGGGGAGTTCCCTCCCCACCCGTGGATTTGTTGCGTTACTGGAATTGATTTGATGGGGGGGTCCCTGCTGTGCCTTGTGGAGGGGGGTGTGGGGTCTGCTGCTGGAATCCTCCTCTCCATCCAAAGGGAGAGCACACTCCTAAATATTCTAAAGCCTGATCTGGGCATTCCTGGGCTGGAGTTCCAGCCAGTTTGCTGGAATGATGTCATTTGTGGAGCTGGCACGAGGAGAAGTCTCCTGACTTGCAATCCTAAACCACTTTCCACCTGCCTTTCCATCTTGGCTGCACATGGAAGGAAGGAAAATCCATTGTTTCCCATCCCCCTCGATGTTTTGGGGCTGGAATGTGAAGGGTCCTGCTTTCCCTCCCAGGAAAGGTGAACTTGGAGTGTTTCCTGTGTGGTTTTTGGGGTGTCTTTGAGCATGGCCCCTCCTCCGGGTCTGACTCCTGCCCAGAGCAGCTGCTCTGGCCCCTCTGCCCTTTCTCCATGAGCTTTTTCCAAGGGAAAACTCATAAAACACAAACTCTTTCTTCCCTGCTCCCCTCATCTCCTGGCTCCCCCTGGCTCTCTCCCCAAACACGTTATTGGGTTTCAGTGGAAATGCTCTGGGAGCCCCCCGGAGTTTCCAAGGGGTCTCTCACCCTCCCTGATGCTGCCTGGGCTTCCTCCCCTGGGATTCTTTTTCTGGACTCTTCCCTTGTCCAGCTCCTCTTATCCCTGATCTCTTTGCTCTTCCTCTCTCAGCCTCTCCTCCATCAGTATTTCTGTCACCATCTTCTCCTTTCTCAGGGTTTCTTCCCTCTTCAGAGATTTTCTTTATTCCCTTTTCACCTTTTTGTTGTTCTTGCCTCTCCAGCTCAGGGGAAAATCTCTACAAATACCTTTGAAGTCATTTCACCTTCCTTGCTCTGATGGCTGCAGCCAGGATTGAGGCAGTGCCAAGCAAACTTCCCAGAACTTTCCCATAGCTTCCTCTAACCCTAAACTCCTCTGTTGTCTGCTTATTTAATTATCAAACTTCCCATGGTACAGAATCCCAGAATTATTTGGATTGGGAAGGACCTTAAAACTCATCCAATCCCACCCTTGCCATGGGCAGGGACACCTTTGGTTGTCCCAGGTTATTCCAGCCTGGCCTTGGACACTTCCAGGGATCCAGGGGCAGCCACAGCTGCTCTGGGCACCCTGTGCCAGGGCCTGCCCACCCTCCCAGCCAAGAATTCCTTCCCAATCTCCCATCCAGCCCTGCCCTGCTTCTTGGACTCCTTTGTGTTGGCCAAGCTTTGGCCTCCTGGAGCCCTCTTAAAGTCAAAATTTTCCTTCTCCATGGGAAAAAATCCACATTAATTGTCAGGGAGCTGATAGGATCGAAGGTCAGGGAGGAGCTGGGGGCAAGAGAGAGCCTGCAGGTTTTGGGATTAACATCAGGCAAGGAAAGGGGAAAGGGGAAAAGGGAAAAGGAGGAGAATTCCCACTCTGAACATGTGGTTGCTCTCTTACCTCACTGTGCATTGTCAGCCCGGTGATTTACAGAGGGTGAAACCCATTCCAGAGCATGAGAGCAGATGAATAAATTGGGGATTTTGGACTTGCTTGAGCAGATATTTGTCTCTAGGATGGCTCCCTAAAGGTGTGGCCTGCCTTTTGTGGATCAGCCACTTTCCAGGAGCAGCATGCTCCATCCCTGACACGGATTTGTGGCATCAGCAATTCCTAAAGCAGCTCCAGAGCAGGGAAAATGTTTGGTTTGGAGTTTCTGTTTTTTATTATTTTTCTTTTTTCTGGCTTCTGTCCTTTTCAGTGTCTATTTTTTAACCTAAAGTACGTTCTTGGCTCGGCCAAGGAAGGCCAACCAACTTTTCTTTTTATGATCCTTTATTTGCCAAAGATATTAAAATGTATACAGTTATATACATTTATATATTCCTAGAGGAGGCTGCCAAAGCAAACTGTCCTCACTGTGCGTCTGCTCCCGGGCAGCTCTGCCAAGGAGCAGCCCTGGATTTTCCTCCTGATGCAGCCTCCATCTGGGACAGAGGCAAAGGGATGGGAGCAAGATCCAGGTGTTCCCAAATTGCTGAGCTGGTACCTTCCCATCCCATCCTGGGGCAGGGAAAAGTTGGCAGAAAAGTGGGATTGGGGTTCACCTTGGTGTCCTGCCAGCGCTGCTTGGGAATATCCAAAGCTGAGCATTCCCAAAGAATCCGTGCCAAGCTTTGGAACATCTCAGTGGCCAACATCTCAAGCCAACCCCGTGAGGATGCAGGGATGAGGGATGGAGCTCCAGGGATGAGGGGATGGAGCTCCAGGGATGAGGGGATGGAGCTGCTCCCAGGGATGAGGGGATGGAGCTCCAGGGATAGGGAATGGAGCTCCAGGGATAGGGAATGGAGCTCCAGGGATGAGGGGATGGAGCTGCTCCCAGGGATGAGGGGATGGAGCTCCAGGGATGAGGGGATGGAGCTGCTCCCAGGAGAGGGGATGGAGCTCCAGGGATAGGGAATGGAGCTCCAGGGATGAGGGGATGGAGTTCCAGGGATGAGGGGATGGAGCTGCTCCCAGGGATGAGGGGATGGAGCTGCTCCCAGGATAGGGGATGGAGCTCCAGGGATAGGGAATGGAGCTCCAGGGATGAGGGGATGGAGCTCCAGGGATGAGGGCATGGAGTTCCAGGGATGAGGGGATGGAGCTGCTCCCAGGAATGAGGGGATGGATTTCCAGGGATGAGGGGATGGAGCTGCTCTCAGGGATGAGGGGATGGAGCTCCAGGGATGAGGGGATGGAGCTGCTCCCAGGGATGAGGGGATGGAGCTCCAGGGATGAGGGGATGGAGCTGCTCCAGTGCTCAGGCGGGTGAGTCACGGCCCCTCTGAGTCACATCCCAGATCCATGATTTCATCGCTGGAGGTTCAGCCTGAAAGTGCCCCAAGGAGGGAGATTGATGACCCTGGAAGTCCAGAGGAGTGGGAGTGAGATGTTTCTGGGGATGTTTCTGGGGAGTGGAGCGAAGCTCCGAGCTGGATGAGGCCGGCACGTATCGGGATGTGCTGATGTCATCGTGCTGACAATGTGTGCTGGAAAGAAAAGCTCCAGGGCCGCGATCTGCAGGTTCCTGGAAACTCTGAGGAGGATTTATTGTTCTGTGCTGCTGAACGGGGCTTTGCATCCGCCTTTCCCTGCGTTACCCCCAGCCTTGGGTGTGCGGTTTCGGGGCTGGAAGAGCGCGTGGCTGCTCCCTGCAGCTCCAATCCCTGGGGAAGGAGGGAAGGCCGAGAACTCCCAGGAACAAAATCCCTTCCTCAGCAGCCTCCTGAACTCCCTGAGCCCATCCTGACCCTTCCAGCTTCCCTGTGCCTGCAGCCAATTAACGAGCCTTTGGGAGCTCATCCCTTTAATTGCCTTGCGGGATCAGCTTCTTTTGGCTCCTGACGTTTTCCTTGGCTCTTCCTGCTGGGAACACCTTGAGGCAGGCGGAGCACCACGCTCCAGCCTGATGCCTTTTGTAGTGAGGATTTCCCAAGAAATACAGGAAAGCAAAATCCCATCGCTCTGCACCTGCTGTCCAGCCTGGAAAAGGGTGGGATGTTCACAGGGAGGTGGTAACCGAACAGTAAAAACAAGGATTGGCACAAAGACCAGAAGGTTCTGTGCGGTTTTTTCCTGGGATCTGAGGGTTTCTCTGTGTTGTGAGGGAATTTGAGCAGCCCCGTCGTTAACCTTGCTCAAAAATCAGGGATGAGCCCAAAAACCTGTGGTTTTCCCAAGAGCAGGAATCTGGGATTGCCTCTGTCTCTGCTCCACGGGCAATTCCAAGAGTTCAATCCCTCTGCCCCGAGACCCTGCTGTGGCCTCTGGAGCAGAAAAGCAATAACACCAAAGTAATGAAGCTTTGGGGAGCTGTTCTGGGGAGATCTCTCTGGTTTGTGTCAGAGGCTGAGAGCCGGGCCTGGGGGTCTGCTTTAAACCCGATACAATCAGAAACAGCCCCAGGAAAAGGCCGGTTAATTAAAGAACTCCTTAGCGCAGCTCCAATAAAAGCCGGCAGCTCAAAGCCGGGGGATGCCGGGAGGAGATAAAGGCGCCGGGAGAGGTGGATGCGCCGTGGCCTCGGGCAGGAACAAAGCCCAGAGCAAAGCCAGATGCGGGCTGGGCTGGCCCCGCTCCAGATGTGCGCTCTGAGCTCTGCCTACCTGCGGTGCAGCTGGGAGCGCCGGTGGGACGGGAGGAGCGCGGCCAGGAGGGGGAGATCTCCAGGGAGATTGGGATCGGAGGGGGCAGTGCCGGGCTGGCCAGCTGCTGCTCCTTACAGAGGGATGAGAGGGTGGAATTGGGTCCTGCGCTTTTCCCCTTGGGTGATGATGCTTCTCCCTCTATTCCCGTCCTTCGTTTCTCCTCCAGGACCTGTGGGCTGTGAGGACCTGGCACCTGCAGATCCCAAATCCTGCCCACTGTGTGTCCGAGGGATCCCTGCTGATGGGTTTGGCCTTGGCTCTGGGTAGTTCAACTTCACAAAAAGCACTGGAGCAAGAGTGGCTGCACAGCCCTTCCAATCTCCAGGATGTTTTGGTTTTTTCCCCCTCAATATTTCACTTAAGAACTCTCAATATTCCTACTTTATATATTCCTGTACAATCCTTGAGAATCTCACTGCCTCGGGCTTTTTCCTGCAGTAACTCCCTCTCCTCTGAATCCAAAGGTTCACAGCATTGTGGCTCCCAATCACTTTGGGAGCTGGGTGAAAACTCCTGTGGTCCTCCCCATCTTTCCTGGCCTCTGGATATTCCTGTGGAATATCCTGTGGATATTCCTTGCTGGAAAGCTGCCCCCAGCTCTTCCACCCTTTGGTCTGGGCAAGATGTGCTCAGTTCTGTTCTTCCTGAGCTTGCATCTCCTTCCTCCCTCTCCATCCCTGACCCTGAAGCTTTTGGAACTCCCTCCTGGGGAGGAGAATCCTTTGTGGAGCCTGAAATGGTCCTGAGGAGCTCTGGATAAGCCTGGCTGGAGCAGCAGGCAGAGCACAGCAGGTACCAGGCCCCACCTGCCATTCCCAGCTCCCACTCCCGGCACAGATGGAGCAGGAGCAGCTGCCAGGGAAAACAGGAGGAGGAGGAGGAGGATGAAAAAGCCCTTTTGGATGTGAAAGCAGAGGAGCTGTGCAGCTCTTCCCCCAAAACAAAAATAGTATCTCCGAGAGTTCTGGCAGCGCTGCTCCGTGGATGGGAAGCGCATTAGGAATTGTGCCTGCTCTGGAGCAAGCAGCTGTTGTTGTGTCCAGTGTGGCAGTGAGCACAGAGCACAGCCTCCCTGCTGCCCTGGCGTGGGTTTGGATCTCTCTGGGGTCAATCAGGCTGCAGGGAGGGCAGTGCTGTGACTCCCTTTGTGCCAGGCCTGGCCTGGCTTTTCCAGGCCGTGTGGGTGGGTTTTGATATCCAGGACAAGAATCCTCGGCAGGGATCTGACCCAGCCCCCTGGGTTTGAGCTCTTTGCAAGTTGAGATGCGGATGCAAACTTCCCAGCTGCACCCTCGTGTCTCTGAGCCCATCAAACCCAGTCCCTGAACCACCCACAGGCCTCAGGAAAAGCGGATTGAGCTCAGCTCAGCAGGGCCTGGAGCCAGCGCTCGGAGCACCCCCGGCCCCTCTTCCCTGCTCTCTGTGGTGAGAGAGCTGAGCAGCTCATGGAAATCTGCTGGATTTCCCCAGCGTGGGCTCAGCTGGGAGTGTGAACAGAATCAGAGCTGGCAGAGCTTTGGGTTTGGTTTGTTTGGAGCAGGGAGTGAGTGAGCTCCTCTCTGGTGCTGGCCGGGTTGGGGAGGTCAGCGCTGCCAGGAGGAGCTGGGCCAGGAGCTGGGGCTGGACCAGCCCTGCTCACCCAGGACTTTGCTGGGATTGTGGTGTCGGATCAGGGCTGGTTTTGTTCCAGCCCCAGCCCTCTCAGCTCCTTGGGGAAGCTGGTGAAGAGTGAGGAAGTCCTAAGGGAGAGCAAAGAGGGAGAAGGAGGGATGGAGCCAAGCAGTGCGTGGGGATTTCATAAAGGAAACAGCAGCACAAAACTCCTGAGAAAACTCTTCCTTTCAGTTCCTGCTGAAGTGGGAATTTTCTGCTGTCTCTCAAGAGTGAGATGTCTCTCACTCTTCTGCCAGTGCTCAGAGTGACCCAGGTTCAGTGGAATATTTCTGTGGTGGTTCCAACCGAGAGTAGTTCTTGTTGCCTCAGCCCTGAGCTGGGTGGGTGTGATTTAAGTTTCCCTGGGCAGGTTTTCCCACCCAGAACAGGAATATTTCGTTTTCTTGACATTCAGAATATCTAATCCTCAGCTATAACTTCTTTCTGCTCCTGTTTAATCATTAGCTTTTCAAATTTTAGGGGGTTGGGGCAAGTATTTTATTTGATGTGTTACTTCTGGGCAATATTTTCATGGCAAAGTCTTGATGTGTGCAGGTCGGGCCCATACCTGAGTGGCAGGAGTTGTGCTAAAGATTTTAATTTTTGGATAATTATTCCTTGTGGAATGTGCAACCCCTTGAGATCTCCCTTCCCATAGAAGCAGATCTTTGCCAGGTGTGGTGGCTGTGCTTATTTTGCTGTTTAGCAGGGGAATTTTGGGTGCTGCTTCACCTCCTCTCCAACTCTCCTGGAGCAGCAGCAGTTCTGGGAACAGAGGAAAAGCCTTGGCTTGCAGGGAGCAGAGTCTGGAGCCCTTTAATTCCCAGGGTCGTGGGTTTGCTGTTTTATGGGAGCCCATGTGCTGCTTTCCCAGCAGATGAAAGGATTTTGTTGTCAGCACTTTGAAAAACACCCAGAACAAACCAAACCCAAGTGGGACTCTGGGGCTGCCTTTGGCATCTCTTGGGGCTTTTTGGGTCAAGCCACCACTGGAAAAATCCCCCAATTCTTTCCACTGGGAAAACCCACAAAATGGGCTGGCAAAGGGAGGACAGTGCAGGCAGATTAACAGCCAGGTAGTGGGGCCGTGCATTTTTAGGGATTCTTCCATGGATCATTTAACCAGTTTAAGCATCAGGTAGGGCAAAAAAAATTCCATCTCCTACACCTTTGGTTTTTTTCCTGAATAAAGGAAAAAGCTCACGTTATTTCTCTATTTTCCTCTTAAAAACAAAGCTAAACTCCATTAAGGAGCTTTTATCAAAGTCCTTCTTAAAACGTTTCCCTGCCATGCCTTGGGAACATTCGGAGAGCATCCAAACCTGGATGTGGTGGTGGAGATTTGAGCTGAGCTCAAATCCTGGAGCTTTGTTTTTGGACTCTGTGGAAATTTGGGCAGCTCTTTCCAGGATGAGGAGTTCATTTGCCGAGAAATGCAATTTTGGGGTTGACTGCAGCTCTTTACTGAGTTGGCACTGGGAGCTCATCTTCTTGTAAAGGGCAGCTCAGTTTTGTTCCTGCGTTTTCAGAGCTCAGTGTTCCCGTCCTTCCATTCCCCAGCAATATTTTATAGCCTCCAAACCTTCCTGCAGAAGCCAGAATGCTCAGGAGCACCAAACCAAAACGAAGGGATTGGTCATGCTTTGGGGTTGACCCGAACTTAAAGGATTATTTGGGGTTTTCTTTTGCCGAGCGGAAAAATAAATCCGGAGCTTTTCACTCCAAGTGCAAACATAACCTTCCCTCACCCCTGGAACGAGCCAGGGAATCTCATTGTGGGATTGGCCTGGTTGGGAGTGCAGAGCCAATCTCCACATCCCGGGTGCTTTTGCAGCTTTCTCATCAGGAGGGTGAATTAGAACTTAATTAATGCTTTGATCCTCATTCCCTGTGCCTGCTCCCAGGCAAGTCCCTGTCCTTGTCCGTGGTCACTTTGTCCTTGAGTGCAACCAGATTCAGTTCTTGTGAATGCCAGGAGGGCAGAGTCAGACCCCAATTAACTGAGTCATTAACTCAATTAACACACTGAGTTAAAGGTCAGGGTGTTGCACTTCAGGGCAGCACTTTGAGCTCTGGGAATGCATAAAATTCATCTCTTTTCCATCCAGGTGTTCCTGAGGATCCCTGCCGGGGTTTGGGCAGAGGGGTTGGATGTTCCTGCTCCATGATATTGATCTGGAATTGTTCTGTGCTGGTCTGGAGTTGGAAGAGTTATGGAACAGAATCACGGGGTGGGCTGGACTGGGAGGGATCTCAAACCTCATCTTGTTCCATGGGCAGGGACACCTTCCCTAGAGCAGGCTGCTCCACGAGAGCATTTCCTGGGATGGTTTGGTCTGGAGCAGGCTGGAATGCAGAGCTGGCTGTGTCCCAGTGCTGACAGAGCCCGGAACGTGCAGGAAGCAGAGGGACACTGGGACACTCAGCCCTGCCAGTCCCTCCTGACCGGCAGCAATCCCAGCTGAGGGCACTGGAGAAGCCACCCAGGGCTCCTGCAGTTGCTGTCACCCCCAGACCCAGCGTTCCTGGGGGGATCAGTGCTCTGAGCAGGGTGAGGGATGGAAGGATTGCTTCACTCCTGTCAGCACCTCCCCATCCCGGCAGCGCTGCCTTTTGGAACGTGGGGATCTCAGCCCTGGCTGGGCGGGAGCTGGAGCTGGAGCTGGAGCTGAGCTCCTGGTGTCACAGCCTGGGAGTTCCAGCAGGGCTGTGCTGACGAGTGATGGCTCTGCCGGAGGTGCTGACAGATTCCAGGGGAGATCCTGGGGCCAGGTTCTGTTCCTGGATCTATGGAAAACCGGGACACTCCCATCTCCTGCATCTTCCAGCTCTTCCCCTGCTGCTTTTCATTTTATTGCCCATCTCTCTTCATTTAGAGACTCCCTTTTGGGAGATGTCTCTCTTCCATCTTCCTCCTGCTCATCCCTCATGTTGCCTCTTCCTTGCTTCTCCAGCTTTGCTGTCAGAAGCAGTTTGTCCATGATTTTCCATGTTGGTTAATGACATCCATTATCCTCAGGGCTGATTTTTCTGTGGATCTCCCAAATCCCTGCTGCAGTTGCATCTCCCAGCTTTGCCTGTTGTTTTGTGGAGCTGGGGAGCTGAGGGAAGCTGGGGCATAGGGGGGGTTCCTGTGTCACAAACTTGGAGCTTCCTGCCTCTTCTCAAATCCATGCAAAGCAAGATAAATGTTCCCTGTCCTGCCATCAGATGGTTTGAATGTGCAAGCCTCACTTAAACTGAAAGACAAAACCATTCCTGGGTTTGCTCCTGTGTAGAAAATAAATGTTCAAATCATTCCTGAGGGCAGCTCCCTCGTGTGACCAAGGAGTTTTGGGTGGCTTTAAGGGCAGGAAGCTGCACCAGGGAAGGGCTGGATTTTAGGGAGAGGTTCTTCTGCAGAGGGTGGAACGTTCCCCAGGGAATGGTCGCAGCTCCAGGGGTGTTTGGACAGTGCTCTCAGGGGTGCACAGGGTGGGCTTGTTCGGGTGTCTGTGCAGGGCCAGGAGCTGGATTTGGATGATCCCTGTGGATCCAGCTCACTTAACTGCATTCATTTCTGTATTTTTGTGAAAAAAGCTCCTAAAAGCAGCTGTGGGGGATCCCCCTGTTCCTGTGGAGCTGGAGATCCCCCTGGGAATTAGGGACACACACACTGCAGTCAGGAGTGTGCCTCTGGGGATGCTCCTTTCCTCTCCAAGGCCCCAGTGCCCCGATGTCTGTGGCAGGGAGGCTCTGCAGACATCAAACCCTCTTCCACATTCCCCTTTCAGGTCAGCTCTGCCTTTCCTTGGGTGGAGTGAAAACAAACAGATGTTCCTGGAGAGCCGGGCTGACCTGGAAACCATTAATTAGGGGGGGGAGGGAAAGAGGAGAGTGCAGGGCTTGGGTTTCCTTTGAGGAGAACTATTTTTAGGCTCAGGACAAGTTAACAGCAACCTGCTGCTGGGGCCAGTGGGGAAAACGAGGAGTAATGTCTTCCTTTCAGAGAGGGATGGTTCCTGGAGTGCTCTGACTCCTGGGATTAGTTTAAGTGAAGTTTAGATGTATTAAATGTGATGAACATAAAGAGCAAAACAGGATTGCAGAAAACTCTCTGGGAAAGAGTTTCAGAAAACCAAAACATCTCAGGCACCAACCAGGGCTACAGTGAGGGATCCTGGAGCAGCCACAGCTCCTCTGTGCCAGGGCCTCCCCACCTGTCACAACTGGACACCAAAGAACGACACTCACACTGAGATGTCCAGAGGCAAAAAGGGGCAGTTTATTTACAGACCTTGACATTTATACAATTCCAACAGTGACCGTGGATTGGAGGAAGAAAATTGTCCTCTCCAGCCACACTGATCAAACCAACAGCCCACCAGTTCTCTCCTTCTCAGACAGGAATGCAAAACAATCATTGTTTACATGAAAAGTGCGTGAGAAACTCCGTCACAAAAATGCAAACATCAGAAGGCTGAAATGAACTTTAGAGGAACAGAGCGACACCCACCCTCCTTGTAAACCTTGTAAACCTTCGCCTGCCTCAGATCCCAATCATTTGTGGCATTCTATTTGTGGGCTTGTCTCTTCCCCCCAGCTAAACCAAGCTTGGTTTTGGGCTCTGGGCTGGTTGCATCTCTTGGTGCCAGGCTGGCAGATTCGCAGAGCAGGGCAGGGGCGTCAATCCCAGCCTTGCTTCCCCACAGCTGCATTCCCCAGGCTCGTGGGCTGGTGTGAAATGACCCGGCTGGGTTTGTCCTGTCCTGCTCAGGCCAAAGGCCACACGAGCTGTTCTGGCTGCATCCCGAGCTTCCGAGCACCTGGCTGCAGTTCCTAGAAACCTGAGAGCCGTGGAAGCTGCACATGGCAGGGCAGGGCTGCAGCAGCCCCCGGGGAACGTGTGGGAGTCCTGGTGTCGTGTTCAGCTCTGGAACCTCCCCAGCTCCCTCCTCGGGGAGGGATCTGTGCTGGAGCAGGGAGATGAGAGCAGCACAAAGCCAGGAATGCAGAGCAGGCTGCGGGCTGGGGATAGTGGGAATGGAGATCCCTGGGCATCCACGGCTTGGGCAGGGCATGGCAGTGCCCTCTCGGTGTTATCCGTGCTGCCCAGGGAGCTTTCCCAGCCTGAGGATGCAGGGAATGGCGTGGCAGCACCGAGGATATCCAGGCAGGTGTTAAAGCCTGGCTCTGGGTGCTCACAGATGTTTTCCAGCACAAGCACAAAGCCAGGCCTAGGTTCCCATCCTCGGTGAGGTGTTTCTTGCGGGAGTTTTTTCTCCTCTCTCGGCTTTTCGGGGCTGTGGTTGGCACAGTTCCTCTGGCACGTTGTGGGGGGAGCCGTGCAGGTCACAGGTCACTGTCACCTGTCCCTGAGTACACCTGGGGTCACGGGCTGTCCCCACCCAGACAGAGCCCCGTGTGCTGCAGTTCCCTGATGTTGTTAAAAATCACAACAACACAGACTCCAACTCAGAGGGCTGACAATGACTCTGTTTATTTCTGGTTATTTCTTCCCTTTTATACCATTCTAGAGAGAACAACCCAATGGGTGAAACAAAGACAAACTTCTTAAATCACATTGGTCAGAGCAGAGGGACAGCAAGGAGAAGTCCCTCATAGGGAAAGGAATGCAAACACAGGTTACAGTCAGGAAAACGTGTCTCTGGTTGACAGAAAACTCTGGAAAGAGTTTCAGAGAAACCAAAACATCTCAGGCACAAACCAGGGCTACAGTTCCCTGTGAGCAGGAGCACCTCAGTAAAATTCTCTGACTCCTCTTCAGCATCACATTCCTGGCTGCTCCAGGAATCAATCATCCCTCTGTCAGAGCCTCCCCTCTCCCCCAGCCCAGGCCTGCAAGGCTGGGGTTCCGTGGAATTCAGTCACATTTATGGCAGCCAGTCTTGACTTGCTGCTCTGGGAGGGAGTTGATGGACAGGGATTGTTTTGGTGCTGTTGTGGCTTCACCCAGATTTAATCATTGCAGGGACAAAGAATTCCCTCCTGTAGCTCAATCCGTGTCAGGCCTGGCAGGAGGAGAGGGGCTGTCCCCTCTGTTGTGGCTAAGGAGGATGTTTTCCCTTGGAAAAGCTCCTGCCTCTGTGTGTGTGTATTGCATTAAAAGGTGTTCAATCCTATAAACTCCCCTGTCATAATCCCATCCCTGGATCAGCATCACCCCTGGATCAGCATCCCTGCTGTGCTGCTGTGGGATGGGGAGCCCAGGCTGCACAGGTGAGTGCCTGTGGCAGGGGGACAAGGTGCTCTCAGGTGCTGCTTCTCCCTGAGCAGCCAAGAACAACATTGGGGAGGATGGGATTGCAGAGCCCAGGGGGAGAGCTCTGCCTTCCAGCACATCCTTAAAACTGTAGGATGGTTTGGGTTGGAGGGAACCTTAAAGATCATCTCATTCCTGCCCTGCCATGGGGACACCTTCTGCAGTCACAGGTTGCTCCAACCTGGCCTGGAAAACTTGGAGGGATGAGGCAGCCACAGCTTCCCTGGGCACCCTGTGCCAGTGTTTTACCACCCTCCTAACAAACCTCCCCCTGCTTCACATCCCAATCCTGCTGCGGGATTATTTTTGTAGATTGAATTTTTTCCCAGCTAAAACAAATTTATTTTGGGGCTTGGGGTTGCTTTTTGTGTCTTGGGAACAACCTGGCAGCTGTCCAGACAACTCTGCAGGTGAAATACCTGCAGCAGAGCTTAGATCTTGTGTCCAAGTCGTTCTGATTGCTGCAGCCTGGATTGGTTGGGAGAGGCATGGAATTTTTGGTGTCATCTCTTGTCAGTGAGGAAAATTCATGGCATAATCACAGCTGCTGAGCATGAATTGTGTCCTTCTGCATGTTCTCTCTTTTTTAATAAAAAAAACCCAAATGGGTTGGCTGAATAATGTGAAGGATTTGAGCGTTTTCTGTAGGGCTGAACCACGGGGATGTTTGTTTAACCCACAGCCACAGACCCCAAATCTGTGGGGTTTCATTGGAACGCATATTTTACATAGGTGAGATGACAAGGTTATTAAAAATGAAGCCACTGTGGATGTAAAGCATAAACAGACATCAGCACTGAAACCTCTGAGGGGGCTTTTCCTTCCCCTCAGCAGAGCCCTCCGCCCCTGGAGCCAAGAACTGAGATCCCAGAATCATGGAATGGTTTTGGGGGGAAGGGATCTTCAGGATCATCCAGTTCCACTGTCCCAGGGTGCTCCAAGGCCCATCCAGCCTGGCCTTGGACACATCCAGGGATGGGGCATTCACAGCTCCTCTGGGGATCCATGCCAGGGCCTCCCCACCTTTATCCTTAGGGAACAGAAACAGGGACTGGATCTATCAGTGAATCTTTTCCTTGGTGTTCTGGTTGCTTTGGGGGATGAGTCAGACTGAATTTCCCACAAATACGGGGTTGTCCATGTGGGAATGGATGTGGGGCTGAGCCCCAGCAGCAGCTCCAGGCAGGAGCTGTTTATAAGGTGGGACAACCCCAGCTCTGGAAGCTTTGGGACAGGGTGGAGGCAGCAGGCAGGAGCAGAGGGAGGACCCTGGGGGGACTGATTCATGTTCACCTTTAATCAAACCCCTCAGAGCTCTCCGTGCTGTGATTTTTGAGTCGTGTCCATCATCCTGTAAATCAATCACACCCCAGCAGCAGCTTTGCCTCAGAGCAGGCCCCAGCTGCAGCTGAGCAGGAGCAGGGCGGTGCTGCAGCTCCACATCTGCCTTCTCCTCACCTTGGTGAGGAAAACAAGGAATCCCTCAGCAGAGGGATGTGTTCCTGAGGCTGCTGTGGCTCCATGGGGTGACTGCAGGCCAGGTTTTGTCCTCTCCCTGTGCTTCTCACCACCCTCTGCCCTGTTAATTCCGAGGACAATCCGTGCTCACGCTGCAGGAATGCTCTTGGAGCAAGCCTGGTGTGGGCTTTTGGGGCTGTGATGCAATTGTGGTTCCTCCTGCCTTGGTGCTGATGGAGATTCCCAGCATCCCGGAAAGCTGGCCCGTGCTGAAAGGCCTCTGAAGGAATTTGGAATGCGTGGGATGAGGCAGTGAGGGCTGGGACAGCCCCGGCCAGCAGCACTGAGGACACAGGGAATGTGCCAGGAACACATCCAGGTGCACTTCCCAAAATTCAGCTGCTTCTGGCCCTCAGGAGGAGGTGGGAACACCAGGACCTGCCCTTTCCAAGGTGTTGTCATTCGTGCTTCCAAGGAGTAAAGGAAAGACAAGTAAATGCATTGCTGGGTTTCAGTTTTACTGGAATCAAAGCAGAACGTGGCATCGTCCTGTTAATTAATAACTAATATTCTCCTTTAATTAATAATTAATATTCCCCCTCTGCCTTCTTTGGAGGCAGATGTTTGGTTTGAAGCGTCTCTGTTGCGTGTGTGAGAGAAATCTTAGGAGCAGCCCGAGCATTCCTGCGAATCTGGGGGGATTCCTGATTGCTTCCCACCCCGACAGCAGAACCACTTGGAAAAATGCCCTGTGGCCCCCTGCCCTCTCCAAAGCGCCGTGTGATGACATGTTCTCATCCCCAAATCCCAAATAATCCTGCCTTATGGCACTTGGAAGCCATTCCCTCTTGTCTGTCACTACCTGCCTGTGCAAAAGGTCACTTTCCCTCTGTTTTCCAATTCCTCTTTAAGCACTGGAAGGGGCTCCAGGCTCTCCCTGGAGCTTTCCCTTCTCCGTGCTCTGCTCTGGATCTGCTCCACCTCGTCCTTCTCGTGCTCAGGACCCCAGACCTGGACTCAGGATTAGATTTTTGAGCTCATTTTTCCAACAAGATGACATCTCCACGGCACAGAGCCAAATGTGGTCCCCACTGGAAAAAAAACCTGTGGAAAACTCAAGGTGCCTCCTGTTGGAATTGTCACTGAGCCAAGGAGTCAGTGCCACCAAACTGTGGCCGTGGCACCACAGCTGGTGGGGACAGCTCTGCCCCAGGGCTCCCCAGCTGCCTTGGCACTCATTCCAAAGCATCCCTGGAGCAGGAGGATGAGCAGATCCTCCTCCCAGGTGCAGTGGGGAGGATCCTCCTTCCATTCCTGGAGGAAAACCCAGGAGGTGGAAAACCAGCAGCTCCCACCCTGCCCTCCCAAACTCCCTGCTTGTCCCTTTGGGGTTTTTTTTTTGTCCAAAACTCAGGAACTCTTTGGTACTCCTGGAACATCTGAGATCTCGTGGAGCCCCCGAGTTCCTGGGTGTTACCAATTGGCCGCTCGCTGTGAGTTCTCCCGGGATTTTTGCCCTAAATTACGAGGAGGGGAATCCTGCTGAGAGCATTCCAGGGCCATCCCGGCAGCTTTGCGTGCGGAGCAGCTTTGTCCAGAGGCCTTGGCTGCTGCCAGGGAATCCAGAGCCTTCCCTGGGGCCCGGGGCTTTGCACAACTCCCTCCTCCCCCGCCACGGCTGGCTTGGGAAGAGGAGGAGGAGGGAAGAGCAATCCGTGAGGGGAAGGGGTTGTTCCCACCCTGCCTCCCTAATCCTGGGTGGTGGTGGGGGCTGCATCCCAGCCAGGCCACGTAGCACCTCCAGACATCCCTGGAATGCTCATCCCTGCACACAGTTGGAGGAGGCTCTGAGTGAAGATGTCCCTGCTTATTTCGGGGTCTGGAATTTTTCCTTTCCCACCCCAGTTATCCCGTGTCCACACCTGATGTGGATCCCGTGGTTTGCACCCAAAGCGCTGCAGGCAGGGAAACTGGGAGCCCAGAATCCTCGTGGGTTTGGGGTGAGCCGTGCTCAGGGAGCTGCAGGCCACTGATCCTGTAAAGCAGCTGGTGCTGGGCTCTGCCAGGACTGGACTCACACCTGGACACCTGATCCAGGCTTTTCCTGCTCATCCCATCACCCAGCTGCGGGTGGGTTCAGCAGAGCAGCCAGCACGGGGTGGGAGGAGAGGGGAATTCTGAGACAGCACAGGCTGTGCTCTGCAGGTAACACCTTGTGCTGAGGTTAATGGGAAACACTTCTGGAGATGCTCAGGGAAAAGAGGTGTTTTTAACAAATCCCAGCTTGGTGCTCCTGCTTCCCTGACCTTTGTCAGGATCCCGTTAATCCCCGGAGCAGTTTGGTGGTGGCACAAGCAGGTGACTGGAGCTACAAGAAAAGGGAGTTTGTCCGAGGGAAAGTTTGGATTTTTTCCCCTGGAGAGAACGAAATTCAACAGAGAAATTTGTTCCCAGATCGCCGATCTCTTCTGGGAAAAGGGATCGTTTAAAAGAATCAATTAAACCTTCATTTGTCATCCAGGCACAGCCTGTCAGGGCTTTGATCAGCTCCCACACCTGACTCGCATGCAGCAGCTCCGTTTCCAGACATCCACAGCTGCTCGCTGAGGCTTGGAAGCAGGGCCAAGAGATTGGAAGGTGCTGCCAGGAAAAACTCAAGTTGACGAATGGGAATTACCCTTCCTGGGATGGCTGGGAGTGTTTTTAGGAAATCCAAATCTCTTGCTGGTCTCTGGCAAGTCGTTTGTATTCCGGGCAGGATCAAGCAGTCACCTCCCGTTTCAGTTTGGTTTATTGTAGTTTGTTTGATTTTCATGGAGCACCCTCAGCTCCGTGTTTCCCTTGAGCAGGTGAGTGGGAATTGTGTCCATGTCCTGATGTGGGAGCTGGAGCTGGAGCTGAGGGGAGGTGGGAAGGAGGAAATTGCTGTGTGGCAATTCATTTATCCCGCCCTCCCAGGCTGGAATCCCTCCCTTCCCACCTCCCTGTCAGCGTGCCGGGTCCATGGAAGTGCTCTGAGGTTTTGTTTGGAATGTCACCTGTCAGTGTCACCTCTGTGGCTCCTCATGGAGAGCAGAGCCCCTCGTGGTTTTCAGGGAAGCCCTGGAGGGCTGTTCTTGGCCCAGGGAATGTGGAGAGGTGAGGAGATGGATTTTCCATCCCCATCCTCAAATCAGTCACCCAGGCTGTGACTTCTCCCTTCTTTCCCTCGGGATGAGTCTCCTGGCACTGGCTCTCCACATCTGCTGTGCCAAGAGGAGCTGCCCTGGAGCTGGGTCTGGAATGCCCCAGATCCCTGGAGCTGGGTCTGGAATGCCCCAGATCCCTGGAGCTGGGTCTGGAGTGCCCCAGATCCCTGGAGCTGGGTCTGGAGTGCCCCAGATCCCTGGAGCTGGGTCTGGAATGCCCCAGATCCCTGGAGCTGGGTCTGGAATGCCCCAGATCCCTGGAGCTGGGTCTGGAATGCCCCAGATCCCTGGAGCTGGCTCTGGCATGCCCCAGATCCTTGGAGCTGGCTCTGGAATGCTGATGTGCTCCTCCTGCTAGTGCAAGACCTTGATTTTTGTTATCTTTTTGTGCACACACATTAAAAAAAAACACTATTTTTTTTCACTCCATTGAGCACAAGAGCCAAGGAGAGGAAAAGTGCAAGGAGCAGAGCAGAGCAGTCAGCAGCAGGGGCTGGAGCCCAGGCAGTTGTCAGCCCCCCTCCCTGCCAGAAAGGTTTTTGAGATCTCTGCAGAAGAAAATGGTCTTTTAATCTGCCAGCAATACCTGCAGGACGTGGAATTCCAATCCCGGGTCCGGGTGGCGTTAACAGAAATGTGAGAAGAGAGCTCCTGACCCTGCCAGGGAGCCTCAGGGAGGGCTGGGTTTGCCTATCAGCGGAGCAGCAGTAGCTGCAGGGAGGATGGAATTTGTCTCTGTGGCATTCTCTGCTCCTGGAGCCGGGGACGGCCAGGCCCAGGCAGCCAAGGACGAGCGTGCTCCTCTCTCTGTGAATTTTAAAGGATCTGCTACTGGAAGTGTGGAAAACGGCTTTGACTGGAGCTGGAATTCTTCACAGAGCTGCTCAGGGCCCTGTCTGGAATTAGGAAACTTGTGGGTTTTTTTCTTTTGTTGAGGAATTAACTCAGAGTCTGAGGGTTTTTCCCTTTCCTTCAGCCCCGTTGGAGCTGGAGCCTCCAGTGCTTTCCCTGGTGACATTCCCTGACTTCTCCTGGTGCTCCAGGTCTCTGCCCCGGTTCTGTGCACGGTTCAGAACCATCAACCTGATGGATCCATAGTTTTTTAGTAAGCTGTTGAATTATTTATGGATCTGCTGGGATGCGGGAGCTGCCAGCTCCAGGCACGAGGCCAGCAGGGAAGGGAGCCAAACCGGGAAAGGGAAAAGGAAAAGCCTTCCACACCCCGAGCTGAACCCAGGGCTGGGATCCTCCATCCTCCAAAAGCTCTGGAGCATCCCTCAGGAGCTCCTAAGCCGTGGGGGTGCCAGGGGTGGGAAGGGCTGGCGGTTCCACGTGCTGTGCAATGAGATGGATCGAGTTCCTGACCTCTGAAAATCCCGGGAAAGGGCTCCCTGTCTGGGCTGAAGTGATTTCCAGCTGTTCCCTGTCTGGGGGGTGCCACAAGCCAAGGCTGAGGTTTCTGAGGAGGAGCTGAGGCTTCCAATGGCGGGGTGACACGTGGGGAGCACACCCGGGGCTTCAGGACAGCTGGGGTGGGGGATTTGGGGTTTGGGATTTGGGATTTGGGATTTGGGATTTGGGATTTGGGATTTGGGATTTGGGGCTGGGCGAGGAGCAGGAGGGCTGGGGAAGCCATGTGTGGATGTGGGGGGGTCTGTGCTGAGGACTGGGCAGCGTGGACAGGATCCAGGCTGGAGGAGCAGGAGGATGAGGGATCTGGAGCACGTTCCTCTGGCAGGGCGCTGAGGGACACCTGGCAGAGCAGCTGCTCCTCCTCATCCTCCCTCTCCCCACGGGATCAGCCCTTTGGGATCAGTCCTTTGGGATGGATCCCTGTCCCCACAGGATTGGCCCTTTGGATCAGCTCTTTGGGATCAGCTCTTTGGGATCCCTGTCCCCATAGGATCATCCCTTTGGGATCAGCCCTTTGGGATCCTTGTCCCCATAGGATCAGCTCTTTGGGATCAGCCCTTTGGGATCAGCCCTTTGGGATCATCCCTTTGGGATCAGCCCTTTGGGATGGATCCCTGTCCCCACAGGCTCATCCCTTTGGGATCTGTGTCCCCACATGCTCAGCCCTTTGGGATCACTCCCAGCAGGAACACCACTCACTGTTGGTTTCTCGGAGATCTCCTTGAAAACCTCTCAGGAGAGCAGCTTTGTTCAGCTCCCAGGGGGAGGAGGGAAGATATTTCGGGATGTGCTCCCAGACCTGCACAAAGGGGTGGTGTCAGGTGGGGCTGAGGGGGCTGTAAACTCCTGCCTGCTCCAGGCCTTGCAGTGAATCCGTGACCATCCACGGATTTGGGGGCTGGAGCAAACCCAGGTGAAGCAAGAACACCCCGAGACACGCATAGGGTGGAACCCACCTCAAAGCACAGGGGGGGTTGGCAAAGGTGATTTTCCACCCAAATCCAGAGCCAGTGGGCACAGGGAAGGCCTTGGGAAGGGCTCTGGGGTGGGAGCTGTAGGTAGAGCTGCATTCCCTGCGTTACAGGGATGAAAGTGCATTTCTGACTGAGCTCAGCCCCTGCCAAGGGACACGGGGCCGCTTCCAGATGCCTGCCCTGAACCTCCAAACAGCCCCACATTGCTGGGCCTCTGAGTCACCCTTGTGTCAACAGCAGGACAAGCCAAGCATATTATTCCTTGGGAGGGAGAGGGCTGGAAAAGACAATTCCTGCTTTTTCAGGTTCCCCTTTCACCTCCAGGTCTGGCATCCAGGAGCCAGCTTTGCTGGGCAGCAGAACTGTGGGGTTGTGTGAGGGAAAGGGAACCACACCAGACCTGGGCTGGGGACAAGGCTGAAATATCCCTAAAATATCCTCTGATGTCACAGCTCCCGGGTGTGGATTTTTGGAAAGGGGAAAGGACAGACTGGGACTCCTGCTGGGAAAAAAAAAAATAAAATAAATAAACAGAGAGGAGAAGTCTCCCATTGATTGGGTCTCCTGAGGAATTAGGCAGGAATTTGCTTCACATCCCTGCATATTTTTCTCCTTACCTCTCCTGAGGTTGAGGGAGGAATTTGAAGCTTCCCAAAAGCTCAGCTCTGGTTTTTTTTTGAGGAGCACAAGGAAGAACCAGACTGAGGGTGGGAGTTCCAATGGGCAGAGGTTTGTTGGAAACTCTGGGGGGCTTTCAGGGCTGGGGGGAAGTTTCAAAATGAAAATAAATAAAAGCCAGTGCTGGCTGGGGGCTGGCAGTGGTGGCAGGGCGGGAAAGCCTCGGACATGATCCATCTGGAAAACGTGGCTTGATCCACCCTGCAACAGGAGTGAGGGCAGGAATCATGGAATGGTTTGGGCTGGAAGGGACCCTGAGGATCATCCAGTTCTATCCATGGGGAGGAACACCTTCCGCTGTCCCAGGCTGCTCCAGCCTGGCCTTGGACACTTCCAGGGATGGGGCAGCCACTTCTTCTTCTCTCCCAGGGAACAATTCCTCCCAGTGTCCCATCTCACCCTCTGGCACTGGCAAGCCATTCCCTGTGTGTCCTGGCACTCCATGTTCTTGTCCCCCTCTCCTGCTCTCTTGGAGAGAGGCACTGGGAGGGGCTCCAAGGTCTCCCCGGGATCCCCCAGCAGGTTGATCCCTGCTCCGTGCACAGACCTCATCCTGCTCTAATGCTTGCCTGGGAGAGGTGGGTGCTTCCCTGCACTGCCAGGGAGGAGCTCCGAGCTCCCTGCCCCAGGGACTCACCTTGGAAAGGTGCTCCTGACTCCAGCTTCCCACCCACATCCCTGCTGTGGAGCAAGCACAGTGCTTGCCCCACGGAACACAGGGAAAAACCCTTCTTGTGGGGCTGGAGCTGCCTGGGGAGGTTCAGGGATGGGTTGGAGCTTCCTCCTGCTCCTGGTGGAACCAAAGCTCTCCACCTGTTCAGGGGAGGCATTCAGAGGATGCTGGGGTGGGATGGAGCCAGGAGCCAGGATGTGGGTTATGCCCTGCTGGGGGGTTGGGAAGCAGATCTGGTGTGACACCTCCGACATTCCAGAGCTCAGGGAGCACATCCCTGCCCCAGGTCCAGCACCACCCTGGCCGGGCACTGCAGCCCTGGGAGCCTCCCCAGGTGCTGCTGTGCTCCGTGGGGGCATCCATGGAGCAAATCCCACTGTTCCTGCTGGAACAGCTCCTGACAGCTCCTTCCTCATCCCAGGGTGGCCCCACAAACTCGGGATGAGCAGGGCGCCGGTTCCTTTGGCAGCACCCAGAGGAACAGGGAATGTTCTCCTGAGGGACCTGAGCTCAGGGCTCCAGCACAAGGGCTCCTTTCCTCCAGGGAAAGAAGGCAGGGAGGGTGTTTCAGGCAGGCTGGAATGTCTCTGGGCTTCAGGCTGGTGGCGTCTGGATGGCAGGGAATCCGTGCCAAGGGCAGGCGGGGAGGGCAATGCCTTGGTGGCACTAAGAAATTCCATTAAAAATTCATATTTTTCTCCTGACCTTTCAGTTTCTGGAAGTGCAGACACAATAAACAAACGTGGAAGGGCGGAGCTGGTGCTGGAATATGGGGCTGGAGCAGAGTGGAAAGTGGAAAGCAAACAAGGAAGCAATTAAGGGCACAATGAAGGGAGTTAAGCACCGTGCACTTCATTCCGGAGTTATTTATACTCCGAGGCAGAACTAAAAATAAACATAGGATTTCCACAAGGAAAACAATCTCAGTTCCCTCTTTTAAACAACTTTATGGAGCTGTGATGGTTGTAGATGCAGAAATTCCTTGGATCTCCTTCCCCATGTCCCGGATTTTTGCCTGCAGCGGGGATTTTATATCCGGGAGTCTGGGATTGCAGAGCCCTGGGAAGGCTCTGCTGAGGCTCCTGCAGCATTCCAGAGCAGGGCAATCACTGCTCCCCGAGTGGAAGCTCCACTCTGGAGCTTCTGGGCACCACCAGGCTCTAAAGATTGAAGAATCATCCCTGTGATCTGTGGCTTGGAGCCAGGACAGTGGTGGGATGGAGCCAGACCTGCTGGAGGGGGTTCCAGGGTGGCAAAGAGCAGCTCCCAGTGGCACTTCAGTCTCTTATTAATGAATGAATTAATTATTTATTTATTTACTTGTTACCTTTCTGCTGCTTTTCTTAGGCTGCCACTTTAAGGACAGAGAGGTCCCAAAGAAAGGGGAAAAAAAAAAAAAAAGTCTCTTGCTTAGCAATTTAAAGGAGGTGGGATTCCAAATCCACGTCAGCTTCTTATCCCTCTGGGCAAATTCAGCTCCTGGGAACTCCTGCTGGGAGTCTCCTGGTTACCTGGTACCCAAAATGTGTCTCAGGCCTCTCTCCTTCTTGCAGATTTTGGTGTGGGGTTCATTGAGCTTGAGGTCTCCTTGTTCCAGGGAGGTGGGATCCTCCCCAGGGATGGACCAGGAGCTGCCCCTTGATCCACAGCCTCCATTGGGGATTCCCAATGTCCCTGTCCCCTGGCAGCTCCCTGGAACCAGCACAGACCCCCCTGGACTCACCCAGTTCTCCCTCCTTGAATCCCCCCTGAATTTCCACCTGGATGTATTTTGGTTTTCCTCCCCTCCTGCACTGTTGGATTGTCTCGTTTGGGCTGTGAATCTCTGAATTATCTCCAGCTAAGGAATAAAATGGACGGAATTGTTCCCTGTGAGGGTGGCAGGCCCTGGCACAGGGTGCCCAGAGCAGCTGTGGCTGCCCCTGGATCCCTGGCAGTGCCCAAGGCCAGGCTGGACAGGGCTGGGAACACCTGGGATAGTGGAAGGTGTCAGGGTTGGAAGTGGATTCCAACCCAAACCATTCCATGATTCCATAAAACCAACCATAGCTGAGAAGCCCCTGAGGAGCTTTGGGAGCTGTGCTGGCCCTGGACTGTGGGAAATGAGCCCCTTTTCCTTGGATTTCCTCTGTGGGTGTCCCAAACAGGCATTCACTGAGCCTTTTTGGGAATGTGGCATTGCCTGTGGAGCTGATTCCTTGCTCAGACTGCGGTGGTGATGCACAGGGATGTGGAACAGATTTGTTCCCTTCCTCTGGAGTTTGCTGTTGTGTCTTCCCTCGGCTGTGATCTTTTCCTTCTGGTCTTTCCCTCACTCCTTCCCTCCCCAGCCACATCCCTGCCCTCTGCTCCACATTTTTTTGAGGCTGGAGAAGCCCAAAGAGGTGATTTATTGTCCTGTGCAGACAGGATTGCATCTCATTACCTCCCACTTGGAAGTGATGTTTCCACTTGTTGTCCCTCGGGCTGTTGCACAACCCCCCTGGCAAAGCCAGGGATGTGGGATGTGCTGGGAATTCCTGCTGGGAGCAGCCTTTGGAGCCTCCTGAGGACCAGAATGGGTTTGGTGGGAAAGAAGGGAAAAGGAAGCTGAGTTTTGGGGAGGATTTTGGGGGTTGCTGACACCCTGTCCCCTGTAAAATGCATCCTTTGGGGACAGGGGAGGGAAAATCCATGGGGAATGAGGCACCATTTGTGGGGGAATGCCATCCCAACCAAGCTAAGCCCGAGCCTGAGACCATTTTCCACGGTTCCCCTCACGGGCTGGCGTCACAGTCACCAACTGGGCCTGTCAGGAATGATTTAATCCCAACCCAAACACCGGCAGCATCCAAAACTGCCACGGGAACCACGGGGAAGAGGCCGGGAAGGGATGCTCCTCTGCCTCTGGCAGTCCCTGCTCCTTGCTGGCTCCTGCTTTGCATTAGGCTGGGGCTTACAAAACCAAACAAACAACTCTCCCCGCCCAGGGGGGCGGAGGGGAGGGCGCTGGGAGCGGGGCCGTGGCTCGGGCTCGGGGTTTTTGGGGATCAGGGTCCGTGGCAAAGCCGAGCTGCTCCAGCGTGGTTTGTGTTAAATGTTCTTCTCCCCCCCGTGCAAAGGCCACGGATGGTGCAGGGAGCTCATCTCACACGCTGGGTTTGTGCCCTTTCTTAAATTTTATTTTATTTATATCACATTTTTTAGAGGTTAATGTTTTCGGGGTTTAGAAGGGAGGAATCCTTAACGATGGGTAGAGCTGCTTCTTGCTTGGAAATTCTCCTGAATCCCACTCAGAAATGCATGTGGAAGGATCCAAAGGTTGAGAGCAGAGCAAACCATTTGTAGCAAGCCAAGATGAATTTGTAACATTTTTTTTTTTTTAACAAGCTGAAAATTTGGAGGGCAATGATTTCCAGTTACTCGACGTTTTTGAGAGGAAGATTTCCAGGGGTTGTCAACAGATAGTAGCTCTTGTCTTGGTCCTGCATTCCCAATGGGAATTCCAGTCCCAAAAGTCTGAGATGTGATTCAGCCCAGGCTTTAATTTCCTGGTGCTTTCTGTGTTTAATACAAGGATTCCTGGAGTCCCAGCACGATTGTTCTCCCATTAGCACTGAAACCCAAGTCCTTCCCTGGAACAGCCAGGCGTGGGGATGTGGGATTGGGAATGGGTGTGGGCATGGATTTGGGACTGGGAATGGGTGTGGGACTGGGAATGGGGTGGGACTGGGAGTGAATGTGGGATTGGGAATGGATTTGGGACTGGGAATGGATTTCGGATTGGGAATGGGTGTAGGACTGGGAATGGATTTGGGACTGGGAATGGATTTGGGATTGGGAATGGGTGTAGGACTGGGAATGGATTTGGGACTGGGAATGGATGTGGGATTGGGAATGGGTGTAGGACTGGGAATGGATTTGGGACTGGGAATGGATGTGGGATTGGGAATGGGTGTGGGATTGGGAATGGATTTGAGACTGAGAGTGGATGTGGGACTGGGAATGGGTGTGGGATTGGGAATGGGTGTGGGACTGGGAATGGATTTGGGATTGGGAATGGGTGTGGTGCTGGTGGTGAGGGTGGTGTGAGCTCAGGTCGGACTGAGCTTGGTCCCACCTCAAGTGACACTGAGGGACATCAGGCAGGGTCACGGGGCAGAACTGGAGCAAAACCAGTTTGTAGATCACCCAGATTTGGGGGTTTGGGGACAGAATGAACACCCCCAGGTGTTGTCTCCATCTCCACCTGTAGGGTTTTGGTGCCTCCCCAGCAGGATGAGCCAGGGTGGACAGCCCAGGTGTGCAGCTCCCTCCCCAGGATGAACTCCAGCTGATAAACCTCGGGATTTATCAGTGCAGGGAGCATGAGCTGATCAGGGACAGGTCCAAATCCCAGGAACACCCTCCCCCTCATGAGGGACCCCTCAGGATCCCGAGGAGGTGCCGAAATTCCTGACTAACAGGACTGGGGGATTGTGCTGCAGCCCAAGGGGGCAGGAATTCCCGCCACCCCTTTGTGCCCTGCTAATGACTTAAATGGCAATTAGCCAGGCCAGTGCTGTGTCCGTGGTCAGAGCTCCTGGATCACAAAGCCAAGGCACGGAGTTGAATTGGTATTTGCCATGGAAATGAGGAATTTGGAAGGTTGGTGTGAGGAGGAGCTTTTTTCCCTTCTCTCCACCTGCCCTGCTGCTGTGCTGATGTAGTGCTGCTCTCCTCCTTTTTCCAAAACCCCCTTCCCACCTCTCCTTTTGGATACATTCTCATCCACCTATACCCTGTTGTTCTCAAGGGCCTCAGTGCTGCACCCTGATTTTTAAAGGATTTGGGTAGAAATGGAGTCAGGTCACATTTTTCAGCAAAAAAAATATGGGGTTTGAGCCCGGTGGTGTCACTGTGGGATGTGGAGGTGCCAGGCAGGAATTCCTGAGCCAGGAATTAGGCCAGGGCAGATCCTCTAGGCCCAGCCTGCTGCCCAGGCCTGTCCTGCTGAATCCACTCAGGGTTTCTCCAGGGAGCAGGAAGCTCCAGCAGCGTTCCTGGGATGCCCTCCAGGAGGGATGTGCAGAAGGACAGAGCCTCTGTGCTTGCCCAGGCTGTGCCAGTGGGAACAACACAACCAATTCCTTTAAAAAGTGGGATTGTGGAGGAGTTAAAACGTGCAGCTGGAGCCCCTTCCAGATGTGTGAGGAGGAGGGGCATGCAAATGCCTTAAATTACCATTTAAATTCCATTTAAATAGCATTTAAGCACCATTAAATGCCATTTAAATTCCATTTATTCCCCGGTGCTGGGGCTTCACCCCAAAAGACCCTTTAGCACTTCCACCCAGATGTGTTTGGGTGCTGATGGGTCCCCACTCATTTGCTTTAAAAAGCCAAAACTCCCTCACAGCTGCTTGAAAAATCGAGAGGGACATTTTGCAGCAGCAGTAATAACGCTGAAGGAAGGGATCCCTGGTGGGTTTTCCCAACCTTTTGCTGCTTAATGAACCAACTGATTGAGCCTGTGGGGTTGAAATAATCCTTCCAAGGGCCTTGGAGCCGTCCTATTAAGTCAGGGGAAAGGTTTTACAGCACAGTTTTTGTTAATGAACCCAGACTTTGTTGTCAGAGGGAGAATTGGGGCTTTCTCCGAACCGGCTTGAGGTGCAGGTGAAGAAATTTAATTTCTTGCCCTGCGTTTTCAGCTGACACCTCATCATCAATAAAAGCTGTAATGTTTCTTTCTCTTCTTTCCTTATGAGCTGAGGGACAATGGAGAGGTTTGTAGGAGGAAAGTCCCCCGAGCCCTGTTTAATGCAAAGATAACTCCTCCTTCAGCTCAGGAAATCCCTCAGCTGCTGATTTTTTTTTTTTTTTTTTTTAGGCTGGGGGAGGAAGAAAAAAAATAAAAAAAATCACAGTGTGTTTATTGTATTCTTAAACCCTTCCTTAAAATCTGCCTTTGGCCGCTTCCAGGGACAAAAATCCGAGCTGGATGGACCTTGGAAAGTCATTATCACCCTTGGTGTGGTCAGGGTGCTGCTGTCTGTAATTAATGCCGCCGAGGTGTTGAGGGATGGCTGCACAGAGCGGGTTTTGTTGTCATCATCCTCGCCCTGCTTCCCTTCCCACCTTTCCTCGGCTGCTCCCTGGCTTTTCCTCCGGCTGTGGTTCCTCCAGCCTTTCTCAAGAGGTCAGTCTTGGCTGGCTTTTTGTGGGTTCGATCTCCCACCTCGCCCTCCCGAGGGTGGAATTTCTTTCCCCTCAGCTCCGTGGTGGAGCCCAGCAAATCCTCCCCCCAGTTCCAGAGGAGGGATTCCCTGTCCGTGTGCCCCTCAATGCTGCTGATACTCTCCCAGCCCCAAGGAAAGGGGACTCAGTGAATGATTTTGTGTGGAAGGAACTGACTCGTGCCAGGGATCCCACAGATCCCAGTGGGGGCAGAGCACTGGTGGGATTTGGAAACCTAAAATTTAAAAGCTCTGGATCCACTTAAACCCTTGGGATAGCTGCAGACCTACTTCAGTCCTCACCAGAGATCCCTCCCAAAATACAGATCGGGATCTGAGTTCAAAGATCTTCCCCTCGCTGTGAAAGCCAAAGACAAAAGTCCCCTTTCCTTAGGTGGGACCAGGATTCCCAGCCCCGTTTGGCTTTGGAGCAGCCAGGGAGGGAGCAGAGCTGCTCCGCAGTGACCCAGACAGGCTGTGGGTGAAGGCTGTGAGGAGGGAGCCCCCGGGGAGCCGGCAGCATCCTCCTCCTTCCCACCAAAGCCGTTTGGCTCCCGGCTGCCAAAGCGGTGCCAAGCCCCAGTGACCTTTCAGCCTCCTCGCCGAAGATTTACAGTGGAAAAAAAAAAAAAAGAAAAAAAAAGAAAAAAAGCTCCTTCTTGTGAGGGAATCTTGCTCCCTGCTCCCTGGAGAGCCTGCAGCCGCGGTGACTCAGCCCTTCAGCATCCCGGCTTCCCGGATCCCTCCGGCAGCGGCTCCGGGAGAATCCAGTGCGGGGCCGGGCTGATGTCACCTCCTGCTCTGGCTTCCCTCAGCTCTCCCAGCTGCCCAGAGTTCACAGCTTTGATCCCAGCTCTTCGTCACCGCTCCTGGCTCCAGCCCCGACCGGCTTCTCCTGGAATGATGACATTTTCAAAAGGCTTTGGAATGACAGAGGTCCCCAAGTCCCGGAGGGGGTGGAGGTGAAGCCTGCTGGAAGTCAGGACCTGGCTTTCCAGAAGATCCAAGCCCCTGCCTGCCTGTTTCACTCAGCATTTGGAAAGGGAATTTTCATTTCCAGATATTTTCTACAAGCTACCCTGCGGGGCAAAGCCTTGGAGGAGGAATTCTGGGCTTCTGGGACAAGTGGGAAAAGAAGTACACTGGAGTTGGGAAGGAGACTGCTGCTGCTCAGTGAAAGAGGAGCTGGAAAAGAAACTGGGGAGGGAAAATCCATGTGGAATGAGGCACCGTTTGTGGGGGAATGCCATCCCAACCAAGCTAAGTCTGAGCCTGAGACCATTTCCCACAGTTCCCTCCGTGGGCTGGCGTCACAGTCACCAACGAGGCCTGTCAGGGAGATGCACTCATGTCCTGAGGAAAGGCTGGATGAGGGGCTGAGGCAAATCAGGGATGGTCTGAGGCACAAGAAGCTGGCAGGAGGAAGGACGTGGCTGGAAAAAGTGGGAGAGACAAGTGCCCATCCAAGGAGAGCTGCACTTTTCTCTTGCCTGACCCCTGCTCCTTCATTCCCGGAGCCTAAAAGCCTGGGGGAGAAGGAATTAGGGCAGGAAAAACCTCAGGAGAACTCACAGCCCTCAAAGCAGGAAGCCTGGAGCTGGGTTTTCCATCTCTCCTTTGGTGTTCCAGTGGCCCCGTTTAAGGAGGAGGCTGCTGGGAGCTCTGGTGGGTTGTAGAGAAATCAGGTCACTTGTCCCTGTGCCCAAAGAGGGATCCAGGAGTCCCACTCGGGGCATCCAGCCATGGGAATATTGTCCCAGTTTTTCATTCTTGTGCCTGGGCTTCCCTTCCTGGGGCTGGGATGAACACATGGATGCTGGACATGTGTGTTAGAGGGAGCAGGAGGGAGAACGGTGTCCAAAGGAGGAGCCTTCGAAGTCATGAGGACTGGGAAAGGTCTTTCCCACCCTCTGTGGTGGTGGGAAGGGCTGGAGGTGTCAGGGATGAGGGATGGCCCCTGTCCCACAGCTCAATGCCGAGATCTCGGGGTGGAGTTGTCTGGGGTGTGGAGGGGATTCCATTCTTCATTTGGGATCTCCACCCTTGGAGCATCCATCAGTCTTGGAGCACAGATTGGGATCACTGCCTTCCCTGAGCCGTGCACTCCATCTCCAGCCCTTCCCTGGTGGAGCTCCAGCATCCCTGCTCAACCTCCAGCATTTGGGAAGTTTGAAGCCATTTTTAGCTGCCAAGGGGAAGGCAGGGAGGGAGAAATTCCAGGAGGTTGGAGTGGCATCCCCGACACAATGGGAACTTTTCTTAGCAACTTTCCACTGTGCTGCAGATGGCAAAGATCAGGGATGTGTTTGCATGTCTCAGACTGGCCTGGGGAATTAACTTCCCCTGTGCTGGGGTGATGATTTTCACATCACAACAACTTCAGCGCTGGGAGTGGATAAAAAAATCTGGGGAGGATCTCTGTTCCTACCTGGTGTTCAACCTCAAAAAAACCCAGGTTTAAGAACTTGGTCTGTGTGGGAGCAAGAGGAGGGGGCAGGAGGGCAGTGCCTGTGCTCTGAGGTTGGCTGCACTGCCCAGCCCCATCCCTCCATCCCATGTCACTCCTGGAAAATCCTGGAAAATTAAGGAATATCTCTTCTTTTTTTTTTTTTTTTTTTGGTTATTATTTGTGACATGACTTTGGCTTAGAACACAAAGCCTGGTCTGCATCCTGCCACGCCAAGGCTGTCCCAGATTTTGGCAGCAGGTCTGGTGGCAGATGGCCCCAGGCAGATGGGTTTAGGTTAGGCCAGGCTCAGTGGCAGATCCCTGGGATGCCCAATCCCTGCCTCCTTCCCTCCTTCCTTCAGTCATCGGTGAAGCCATTGGGAGAACCTTTAATAAATAAACAACAAAAAAAAAGCATTTCTGCACAGACAGTGGGATGGAAAATGACTCATGGGAGAACAGGGGTGAAGCCCACCCTAGGATCAGGCATTCCATGTGAGGAGTTTCTGCTGGGGCTCCAGGAATGCTGTGGTTTTTTTTCTCTCAGGATGATGCCAGTGTGGAATGAAGTCACTGTGGAGCATTTGGTGAGGAGGAGCTGGTGGAGCCTGGTGGTTACTCACAAACACAGGCCTTCCAGCATTTGGAAACTCTGTGGCCAGCGCTTTTTGGGAGGCTCCAGGCAATGATTGCCATCAGTGTTTCCAGCCTGAGGAATGCCATGGAAACTGCTGGAGTCACACTTGCTCTCCTCCCTTGTTTTTGTAGGACCTACTGTTTCTCCTTGGGGTTGGGTGCAAACCAGCTGGGGCAAACACAAACTCCTTTGTGTTGGTTTAATCCTACCAAAGGAGGGATCCACTCCTGGAGGATCCAGTCCTGGGAGGAACGTGCTGGGAACAAAGAGGAAAATCCTTAAGGATGGAGGAGAGGCAGGAGAGGTGTCCTGCACGGTTAAAGCTGGGGACCCAGTGGGTGGGGATCACCAAAAAGGCTTTGGGAGGAGAAACCTGAATCCATCAACCTCTGATGCTCCTCTGTGAGTTTTAATGGGAAAGGGGACATTCCCAGGGACACTTGCACTTGTTCCTGCGGAGTCAAGGAGATTCCTGAGGGGGATGGTGCCCAGTTTCCCTTCCTTTGCATCCTGTGATCCTTGTTTTCACTGCTTTAATCCCTAAACCCACTGCTACATCCTTTTTTTTTTTTTTTTTAGGGGGTGCTTCCTTCCCATAATTTATGTGAACTGATCATTAGAAAGGGGGGATTTAAAAACCCTCCAACAGTTCAGTTTCCAGCCTCTGTGTGTGCAGAAAATCCTCCATTGTGGTGATCCCAACTCCAGGAGTTATAATTCTGTGATCTGTTGGGTGGTCTCATCACCTCCTGGCTGATGCTTCATGTAAAATATAAATATAAACGCACAGAATGTATTTATAAACTTCATAAATAAATTATTGGGAATCCTGGGATGGTCTGGGCTGGAAGGGGCCTCAAATGTCATCCCATTCCACCCCCTGCCATGGAAAGGGACACTTTCCATTCTCCCAGGTTGCTGCTAACACATCCATGTGGATTTGGTGGGAAAAGGAGGGAAGAGCCCCCAGCTGGGTTCATTTCCAGAGGCTCCCAGAGCTGGGATGAGCTGCTGCATTCCCGGGATGGGGCAGCATCCAGGTGCTGCAGGAAGTAACATGGCCCAGGGACAGCCTCAGCTGGGGAGAGCCCTTCTGGCCACGTCCCATCATGGGAATGGCATGTGCCATTCCTTCCATCCAGCTGCTCTTCATGGGCTCGCTGACCTGGAAATAAACTCTTGGAAAAGCCGGAATTCCAGCCAGTCTGACTCCGAGCAGGGAGAGATGAGGCTCCAGGGCAAGGGGCAGGCGTGCTGGGGGAAGCCAGCCTGCCATTCCCCTGGATGTTTTTAGGGGATTAAGGAGGGAACCATGGCTCTCCAGGCCCCTCTCAAGGTTGAGGAATTACCTGGAGGGCCCGCTGGAATCCGCTTTTGGATGACTGGAGATTTTTTCCTATCTGCAGTGACAGGAGGCGAGTCCCAGGGCTGGGAGGAATGATGGAGGGATGGCAGCTCCCTGGGGCTCCCTGGGAAGCTGATCCATAGCTGCCCTGGGAGCTGGGAACATGGACAGACCTTCCATGCCATGGACAGACCTTCCACGGGGAGCCTGGGGACAGGGGACACCCAGCCTGTGCCTCCACCACCTGGGTTTGGAGAGGAACGGAGGAGGAGGAGGAATTCCTGAGAATTCCTGCCTGTCCTGAGGGTCAGTGCTGGCTGAGCTCCAGGAAATGCCCACATGGAGCACAGGGAGGATGGTTTGGAGTGGGGAAATCTGGGTCTCCATGAGTCTGGAGGAACCACTCCTCCCACGGGCCTGGCTGGCAACTGGAACGATGGGGAACGTTTGGGGAGAGAACTGGAGTTGGGGGGCTCTGAGGAGCCCTAATTCCACCCACAGCATCATCCCAGATGTGTGACTTCCTGGGAAGCCCTTCCCAGACCCATTCCTGGAGGACAGGGATCAGTTCCACTGTCACATTTTTGCTCTACCTTGGAGCTTTTTCTCCTCACATTGCTCAGGTGCTTTGCCTCCTTGCTGATATCCCTGGACAAAGAGAAAAGTGGGAAAACAGAGGAGCAGCAGCACTGATCTTCCTGTTTGCTAAAAAAAAATGGCTTAATGGGGTTTTTTTATTCATCCCAAAGGTGTCCAGGGGCAGATGAGGGGCTGGGACTGGAGCAGGAGCCTGGATTGACATCCCAGACAGCTCTGATTCCCACCAGGACGTGGATCAGGCCGAGGAAGGTAAGGAAACAGCTCCTTATTTTTTCCTGGATTGGTAAATCAAGTGACAAAGTGAAGAATGCTTTTTCATGTTTTGGTCTCGTGCGTGGACTCTGCTTGTGAGGTTTGAGTTGTCATAGACACAAAAAATTGACACTTACATGATGCAATGTCCAAGGCAGAAATAAGGGGTGGTTTATTTACAGCTTTATCATTTATCAAATTCTAGCAGTGACCATGGATTGGAGGAAGAAAATCTTCCTCTTCAACCACATTGGGCAACCCAACAGTCCATCAACAGTCTCCTCCTTATGGGAAGAATGTAAACATTGTTAGATTTTACAATAACAAAAGGTTGTTAATGTAGAATTGTATTTGACTTCATTGCAAAAGGTGAACACAGAAGGCTGAAAATGCAACTTTAGAAAACTCCTTGAAAAGACAGAAAAGAACAGCAAAAATCCCAGACAACATTTGGTTGCTCTCAGCCCCCCTGGCTGCTCCCTGGTTCCTGCATCCATGAGGATTGAGCCGCCCTTTCCCAATGGATCTGTTGGGTTGTGGATGCCACCCTGCCCCTTCCCACACAGCTCCTCTGTGAAATCCAGGGCTCGAGCCCCACACTTGGGAAGCAGGGAATGTCCTGGGTGGCATCTTGGCCGTGGAGGTTGGGTGGGTGATGCTGTTTCTGTGTTTTCCTGGGTGCTCCAGGAAAGACCTGAGCTCAAGGTCCCGTGTGTGGGACACTCTGTGGTTTTGGGGTGGAAGGATGTGTTTGCAGCCCAGAATCCGACCTAATTTTCCCTGGTGCCGTGTCCTTCCCAATCCAGCATCCCAGGCTGCCTGGTTTCCAAATCCAGGGTTTCATGGCAGAATAAATAATCCTGGGGAGGGAAACAAAATCATTTCAGAAGCTGAGCAGCACTGAGCACCCTCCAAGTAAAGGGTGCCCCTCCAACGGCCTCATGGTGTGCCAGGGGAGGTTTAGGTTGGATTTTAGGGAAAAGCTCTGCCTGGGAAGGGTTGTCCAACCCAGCAGTGGTGAATTTCAATCCCTGAAGGGATTTGAGGACCCCAAGTGTGGATGTGGCACTTCGGGGACGTGGTCAGTGGTGGCCTTGGCAGTGAGGGAATGATGGGTTGGACTCAATCCATTCCAGTTTAAGGGATTCCATGATTTTAAGAAAACGTGGGAGGGAGATGGTTGGTTAATGGAGGATCCTGTGCTGTGCAGAGGTTTTGGACCTGGGCAGGTCTTGTGGGCAAACCCTAAAAAAAAAAAAAAAAACCCAAACCCGGGATGTGTTTGGGAACAGGCAACAAAAACCACGGAAAAGAACCATTTCCCTTTCCAGCTCCTCGGGAGCTGGAACTGGGGTGGAAAAAGATGTTGTGAGTTACTGGTGATGAATGAGCCTCTGGCAGCCCCATCAATCAAGGCCAATCATCGGGGCTGTTTGGGGAGTGGGAATGGGTCCATGCCGGGGCCGATTCCCGTGTGGAACAAACGGCTTGGTCGGGATCGGGAGCTGGACAGGAATCCTGTGCCTGATGTTTGCTTGACCGTCTGATGACTCAGGAAGATCAGGAGAGCTTTTGCTGGCATGGGGAGCTCCAGGGAATCCTTCCAAAAGCAGCTCCAGACGTGGATTCACATCCCCGTTGGTTCTTGGGGGGGATTTTTTTTTTTTTCCCCAGGATTTTTAGCTCCGGTTTGGATTTCTTCACTTCTTTATTTCTTTTTATTTCTTTACTTCTGCTGAGTGTGTGTGTGCTGGCATGGGGGCATCTCTGTGGAGCAGAGCTGTGATTCCAAGGGGATGATTTGTTCCAAGAGGTTGTTCTGTGAAAATCCTCTCTCCGGAGGCTGCACAGCAATTCTGCCTCGTTCCCTCTCCTGAATCCCTGCAAAGGATCTTTGCTGGTTCAGGAAAATCCCTCTCCTGCTTTGCAAGACGTAGGTGTGACAGAAAAAATCATTCCAGAGGTCTTACCCGGCTTTATTCCTGTAAAACCAGTGGAATTCTCCATCCGGGAGACTGGGGAGGGATTCAGGGTGGAAGGCACTGGGGCAATTCCCATTTTATGGTCCCACAAGTTTCAGGGACAATTTCCACGTGCAGAACTCCCATCAAGCCCGGTGTAAGGATCCCACCACGCCAGTCAGAGGCTTCCAGAACACCGGATTTGTGGAAAAGCTGAACTTTTCGTGCCCTTTCTGCACAGATTTCCTTGTGCCACAAAAGGAACGGGAAACCTCTTGGTGAGCTCTGATCCCTGGATCATCTGTTCCAAAAACAAAGCTGGGCAGGGAGGAAAACAGGAGGAGGAGGAGGATAAAAAGTTTCATCCTGGGTTGGAGAAAGGTTGAGGAGGTCACCAGGAATCCCAATTTTAGGGAAGCAGCAGCCCAGGAGCTGCTCTGGGCCAGGGACGGTTCCACCAACCACAATCCACAGGAACATTTTTTTATGGTGGAATCGGGACTAGGGCGCAGAAAAATAAGGAATCAGGGAAGAAAAATTCCCATAAATTGCCGTGGAAATCCCCATTCCCTCCCCAGCCCTGTGCAAGAGCCTTTATGGAGCTGCTGTGGCAGCAAAGGCTGGGGCTGGGGTTTGAGCACTCCCCGGGGTTTATTTGCTCTCCCCGAGAGCTGCTGGCTGGGTCTGTCCCCAGAACCAACACTTTGCTTTGTGCTGTTTGTTTAATGACCTCCCCTCACCCCGGGGGTGATTAAGCCCGTCTGCGGGCGGCTGTTTTGCTCGGTGTTAAATTCCCGTTGTTTCGGGGAGTTCCTTTCCACGCCGCCTCCTCCCGGTTGCCTTTCCTGTAAGTGAGGAGAGCGTGGCTCCGGATCCAGGTTTTCCCTCCCCTCCTCCCCTGCTCCTGGATTGCAGTTTTGCCTTCCTGGCTTGCCAGGAGCATGGAAATCCACCCTGGAAGGAGAGGCTTTCCCCAGGAAAGCCCCAAAATCCTCCTGCTGCCGTGGGAGAGGATGCTCCAGACCTGCATCCCTTCATGGCTTTGGGACATCCCAAAACCCAGCCCCTTGCAGAACCTCCCAGGACGCTGGTGGGCACCAGGGTTCAAGGACCTCTTGGCCTCTGTCCGTCTGTCCCCACAAACGATGGCTCCCGTTGGTGACATTTGGGATTTGGGTGGGGTTTTCCCGGGGTGGGATCCAGGGGAGGCTGAATTTGGGGAGGGGCAGGGCCCTGCCACAGCAGCCCTGCTCCGCCTGCAGGTGAAAGCAAATCCCAGCCGGGGTCCATCCCGAAAAACCCCAAAGGGGGCAGATTTCCCTGTGGGGTTATTTGGGGAGAAGAATCCATGGGTGGGAAAGCAGAGGGGTGTGGAAGTGTGAGGAGCTGCTCTGCTGGGAGAGGAGGCTGCTGCTCTGCAGGGTCCGTCCCAATCCCTGCTCCTTCTGCACCAGAGTGCTGAGCTCTTGGGGGTTGGAATTTGGGATTTCCCCTGGTTAGAATTACAGGATTTCCCCTGGTTGGAATTAGGGATCTCCCCTGGTTGGAATTAAGGATTTTCCCTGGTTGGAATTACAGGATTTTCCCTGGTTGGAATTACAGGATTTCCCCTGGTTGGAATTAGGGATCTCTCCTGGTTGGAATTACAGGATTTCCCCTGGTTGGAATTAGGGATCTCTCCTGGTTGGAATTAAGGATTTCTCCTGGTTGGAATTAAGGATCTCCCCTGGTTGGAATTATGGATCTCCCCTGGTTGGAATTAAGACTTTCTCCTGGTTGGAATTAAGAATTTCCCCTGGTTGGAATTATGGATTTCCCCTGGTTGGAATTAGGGATCTCTCCTGGTTGGAATTACAGGATCTCCCCTGACTGGAATTAGGGATCTCTCCTGACTGGAATTAGAGATTTCCCTTCCCATTTGGGTTTGGGGGGCAGAGTTTTCGTGCTCCTGCTCTGCAGCTCTGTCTGAGCTGTTCCTTCCCCGGGCACTCCAGAGCTGCCCCATCCTCAAATTTCCCCCCTTTGGAGCATTTATCCTAAATATCCCTGATGAACCCATCCTGAGTATCTGATATTCACCCTTTAACTCTCACAGGGGGGTTATGGAATCCTCATTTTTCAGTTTGGAGCAATTCACGGGGATGAAGTGGCCCAGGTTAACTGGAATTACAATTCCAAGCCCTCAGGGCTTTGGGAAACTCAGGGCTGTTGTCTGAGGTGTTTTTTGGGATGACAGCTCCCTGTTAGCTCCAAAACACGGCAGTGAATGAGCCCAGGGTTTGATCCACAGAGCCATGGAGTGGTTTGGGTTGGAATTTGGTTAAAAGGGATTTATTCCAGTTCCACCTTCTACCAGGCCACGTTGTTCCTGCAATCAAAAAAACCCAAACCATACCAAACAAAACCAAAACCAAAACCAAAAACAAAAACAAACAAATAAAAACAACAAACAAAAAACCCCACAAAAACCAAAACCAAAAAGAAAAAACAAAACAAAACCCACAAAAAAACCCCAAAACAAAACAACAACAACAAAAAAACACACACAAAAAAAACCCCCCACAACCCTCTTCTCTCTCTGGAGATATTTTACACTTAAATATGTCTCCGAGGGAAATTAATCCTGAATTTATGTGGAAAAACACCCCAAAATAGAGTCAAGTATCCTGCAAGACTTCCAGGAGATCAGCACAAGTGAATTACCCCAAACAGAATTACCCTGCCCGGAGCAGGTTTGTTCCAAGGGAGGGCTTGGAAATCAGCAAGGAAGGCTCCGAGGCTTTTTTTTTTCTCCTCCTTGGAAATTTAATGGATCTCATCATTTTGCTCAGCCCTGTTGGAAATAGGAAAGAGCCTGCCTCGTCCAATTAGAAATTAGAAGGAGAGCAGCAACAGGGAGAAAGATTTCTATTTATATTCTAAAAAAAATATGCAAAGAAAGAAAAGTGAGCTTGTTCTTGAGCTCCATGAAATCCTGCTGGATTGGGAATTCTCTCCTGCTGGATTGGGAATTCTCTTGTGCTGAATTGGGAATTCTCTCTTGCTGGATTGGGAATTCTCTCGTGCTGGATTGGGAATTCTCTCCTGCTGGACTGGGAATTCTCTTGTTCTGAATTGGGAATTCTCTCCTGCTGAACTGGGAATTCTCTTGTGCTGAATTGGGAATTCTCTTGTGCTGAATTGGGAATTCTCTCCTGCTGGACTGGGAATTCTCTTGTGCTGAACTGGGAATTCTCTCCTGCTGAACTGGGAATTCTCTTGTGCTGAATTGGGAATTCTCTTGTGCTGAATTGGGAATTCTCTCCTGCTGGATCGGGAATTCTCTTGTGCTGAACTGGGAATTCTCTCCTGCTGGATTGGGAATTTTCTCCTGCTGAATTGGGAATTCTCTCCTGCTGAACTGGGAATTCTCTCCTGCTGAACTGGGAATTCTCTCCTGCTGGACAGGGAATTCTCTCCAACACAGCAGTATTTGCTGGTACCAAGAAAACTGCTGTGCCTCCATCCCCTGGGACCTGCAGGGCTACAAACCCGGACACCACCGGGGCTTCTCCTTGGCTCTGCCGCTCCCTCTGCAGGTTATTCCCAACCCGGTGCAATTTTATTTTGCAGCAAATGAGGTTTCCCAACCCCGGGATAAGATCTGCCTCGCCCTCAGTGGAGTCGTTAATTCAATCCGCAGCAATCCCGCGCTAATTGGGTTAAATGAGTGCGCTCCAGTCCCGGGAGCGGAGGAATAAAGCTCTTTATTGTCTGAGGATGCTGGGCGGGATCCTGGCCCTTATCTCTTATCTCCTGCTCTGGCTCCCGGTCGTTCCCGGTGCCAGCATTCCAGCAATCCCCGGTTAAACGCTCCACTCTGCCTTCAAACCTCGTGGCTGTGGCTCTGTGACTGCCAGGAAAAGGAGAGTTGAAGTTAATCAGAGTTTAATCAGCGTTTAATCAGAGTTTAATCAGAGTTAAATCAGGGTTTGTTTGCTTGCGTTGTGCCAGGTGTGATGATGATCCCAAATTCCCTTATCCTTCATCCCCGTGTCCCCCCTGAGCTCTGCTCTTTGTAGGACCAAGCTGAGCTTAGTCAGGAGCGTCTGATCCATGGAAAACCTGGGAATGGGTGGGAATGGATGGAGGGATTCACTCGGGTGCTCTGCAGGGAGTGGGGAGTCCGGGCAGGATGATCCCAGCATGGATTGTCCCAGTGCCAGCTCTGATCCATGGGAAACCTGGGAATGGATGGGAATGGATGGGAATGGATGGGAATGGATGGGAATGGCTGGGAACGGATGGGAATGGATGGGAATGGATGGGAATGGCTGGGAACGGATGGGAATGGATGGGAATGGATGGGAATGGATGGGAATAGATGGGAATGGATGGGAATGGATGGGAATGGATGGGAATGGATGGGAATGGATGGAGGGATTCACTCAGGTGCTCTGCAGGGAGCAGGGAGTCCGGGCAGGATGATCCCAGCTTGGAATGTCCCAGTGCCAGCTCTGATCCATGGAAAACCTGGGAATGGGTGGGAACGGATGGAAATGGATGGGAATGGATGGGAATGGCTGGGAATGGATGGGAATGGCTGGGAATGGATGGGAATGGCTGGGAATGGATGGGAATGGATGGGAATGGATGGGAATGGATGGGAATGGATGGAGGGATTCACTCAGGTGCTCTGCAGGGAGCGGGGAGTCCAGGCAGGATGATCCCAACATGGATTATCCCAGTGCCAGCTCTGATCCATGGAAAACCTGGGCATGGGTGGGAATGGGTGGGAATGGATGGGAATGGCTGGGAATGGATGGGAATGGATGGGAATGGATGGGAATGGATGGAGGGATTCACTCGGGTGCTCTGCAGGGAGCAGGGAATCCAGGCAGGATGATCCCAGCATGGATTGTCCCGGTGCCAGCTCCGCCTTGGAGCGCACCAGCAATCCCAAAGAAACCCCGGGGCTCTATCCCGGCTAAGCCAAGACACAGATTTAGACAAAATAATAAATGTCCAAACCCATTTCGCTGCTCCTTCCCCTTTAATGCACCGTGAAAGGTCTTTGAGCGCGATTCCAAGCGCTGGGAACAATCCCGGCTCCCTCCTCCTCCCGCTCCGATGCACCTGAGCTCCCCTCCAGGAGCCGCCCTGGCTTTGTTCCCAAAAAGCATCGGCCGGGAATCTTCCCTTTCCTGCCCTCCCCGTCCTTTTCCAGGGGATCCTCGCTCAGGCCCAGCCTGGGATCCGGGAATTCCCCCCAGCTCTGCTCCTTCCCTTCTCCCAGCGCCGGAATTCGCCTTTAAAAATCGCTTTGTCTGAGCGAGCCGGGGGTTTCTGGCTGCGCAGCTTCCCGGGGCTCATCCGCGGAAAGCAGCGATGGGAAAAGCAGATCCAGGAGGTTTTCAGTCCTGAAAACCAGGCACGGAACGCCCTCGGTGTGCAGAGTTCACGGGCAGGGCACCGGCTCCCCAAACCATCCGGGTTTCCCTGGATTTTGCGGGATAATGATGTTTTCCTCTGGATTGTTGGGATAAGATTGAGAAACAAAGCCAAAAAAAAAAAAAATAAAAATCTCAATTCCTTTAAGATTCTGCCCTCCCATCTTCCCGACATCCCGGAGAGGGCTGGAGCCCGGGGTGGAGATGCCCAAAGTCAGGGAAAAGGGCCGAGCCCTGGCTGCTCCCACCCAGCCGATTTGAGGAATTGTGTCAGCGCCGGCAGGGAATCCCCGGCTCTGCCGGGATCCGTCCGGGCTGCTGGACAATTAGAGCAGCGCTAATTGCAGCCGCGCTAACGAGCTTTTCCCAAGCAGCGCATCCCTCTGAGCTCCGAGCCTCTGGATCCGTCCTGTCCCACCGTTCCATCCCCAGCTCCCGGGGAAAGCAGGACAACGCCTGCCCGTGGAGATTTGAATTGGGCAGAGGGGTTCAAACCCGTTAATTCATTGATTTTTGGGGACGGATTTGGTTCAAATCTCATTTGTGGTTCAAATCTCATTTGTGGTTCAAATCTCATTTATGGTTCATTTTGGCTGCTGCCAAAGGGGTGAATTATGGGATTCCACGACTTTTTCCCATTTTTTTAGAGCCTTGAGATGGGATTTGACATCCCCAGGCAGCTTTGGGGTCAGCACACGGTGGCTTTGGGCTGCCGTGGCAGGAAATCGAGGGAAAAATGGGATTAGAATCCATCAGCGCCGGGAAAAGAGGGATAAAAGCTTTTTTGGGGGATGGAATTCCCAGACAATCAGCCACAGCTCCTCAGGGAATTCCATCCCGAGGAAGGCTTTTGGAGTTCGGAGTGTTTTGTTTACAGGGATGAGGGTTTCCCTCTGTTGGCTTTGGGATGGGATGTGGATTCAGGGATTCATTCCCAAACCTGTCCCGCTCTCCCTGGGCATTCCCAGCTCCTCACATCCCCGGGGCCGAGCCGCCGCTCCCGGGATGGGCTGGGGTTTTTAGGGATAGGAGGGAGCCCAAGGATCCGCTGAACTCCGGCCGAGCTCAGCTTAACCTTCCCGAGGTTGGGAATCCGGAGCTCCAAGCCCATTTCCCGAGCTCTGCCCTTCGCATTCCCGGGGAGATTCCCATGGAAAAGCGACCTGGGATTGCCCCCGGAGCATCGCGGCTCCGCTCCGGGAGCATTCCCGGGCTCTTCCCCGCTGGAAGCGGCGGGAGGGAGGGAAATGGGAATTCCACACAAACCCGGGCGTGCGGGAGTGCCGGGAATTCCCTGCAGATTCCCGTTTTTCCAGCGCCTGGCCTTGGGGCGGCCCTGCTAAAGCCATTCCCGAGCTCCTTCCAGCCGTGGTTTTCCATAGGAAACTTCGCTCCGGAGCCCAGCTCGGGTTTGTGGGATTGCGCAATCCAGGGGCTGCTCCGGCGCTTTTGGAAAGGGGGAATTTTTTTTTTTTTTTTTCCATTTCATTTCATTGTTATTTAAATGTTTTCCGGTTTTTCTAAATTTTGGTTTATTTTAATTTTATTTTTTATTCATTTTCATTTTATTTGGTTTTCTCTTTTTATTTCTTATTTCCTTTATGTTTTGATTTCTATTTTATTTTTCATTTTGATTTTTTATCTTATCCTGATTTCAATTCTATTTGACCTTTTATTTAATTTTTTATTCTTTTTCATTTTACTATTATTTTTATTTTCACCTTTTATTTAATTTTTATTTATTCCTTTTTATTTTATTTATTTTTATTATTTTTATTATTTTTATTTTTATTTTTATTTTTTATTTTATTTTTTTAATTTTACTTTCTATTTTCCTGTTCTTTTGATGTCATTTCTTTTTTTAAGGTATTTTAATTTTATTATTTTGATGCTTATTATTTTTATTTATTTTTAAATTTATTTCAATTTTTATCTTATTTTTTGTATTTTATTGTATTTATTTTATATTTTATTGTATTTATTTTATATTTTTATATATTTATTTTATATATTTTATTTATTTTATTTTATTTTATTTTATTTTATTTTATTTTATTTTATTTTATTTTTAACCCAAAGCCCCACACTCAGGATTTGCCTCAAAGCTTCCAAACCCCATCAGAGGGAATTTGAGATTTTCCCTCCACAGGTTTAATCCCACAGTTTTGGGATTTGTGCTAAAAGGACCTTGAGAAAGGGAGTGGGAAATGGAAATATTCCCATGGAAAGGGGGTTTGGAAGCCCCTGGACAGCTCAGGATGGAATTCTGTGCCAGGAAACAGAGGGAAAACGATCCCACAGATCCAGAAAAGGGTCAGGACAGCTCTCTGCCCCTTCGGCTTTGCAGGACATCAAATGCTTTTCCTTCTGTCGGCTGCAATTTGCTTCCAGGGGGGAATTCTGACATTCCCTCCCCCTCTTCTGCCCTTTGGAGCATCCAAGGAACCTCCTGGCTTCCGCAAGGCTTCCAGATTTTTCTCTTTTTTTCCACGATGTAACCTTTTAAAAATTCTTCTCCCCTTAGGAATCCTGGGATGTTTCAGGTTTCCTTGGCCAAGCCCGAGCTCAAGCTGTTCCTTTGAAGCCACAAAAAGGCTCAAATGCAACCTAAGGAATTTTGCTCCCAGAAAGGGTGGAAAATTCCCCCTCCTCCGGGATGTTCCCTGCCGGATTCAGTGGCAAGGGGAGGGGAGGGAAATAAAAAAGGGCAGGGAAATAAAAAAATGAGGAATAACTCGGCGTTTGGGGCCCAATAAAAACGGGAAACCTTAAAGCAGAATGAAAAAAAAATGGAAAATGTTTACGGGTGTTTGAGGAAAGGTCAGATTTTACTGGATTTCCTCCCAGGGAGGGCAGAATTTCCAAGGATTGGTCAAGGAACGGGCCCTGCCTGGTTCTGCTGAGCAAAAAGTGGAAGTTGTGGGGCAGAAGTGGTGACAAATCCCGTGGATTTTTAATTTCCTGCAGTTCATTGATTTCTCTTTCGTTGGCTGGAGGTGAAGCTTTGCTCAGATCCAGGGTGGGGATGTTGGGGTGGGGCTCCAGCTCGGGGCTGTCTCAGGACACCCACAAATAATTGGAATTGGGAATTCCCAATTAGGAAAATCAGGAATTTTCCAGTGCCGGCTCCTGGGGTTCAGTGGGGACGTGGTGGGAAAATGGAAGCGCCAGTGTGGGGACAGGATCAGCAGCTCTTCCTCATCCCAGACATTCCTGAGGGGGTTCTTCCTGCTGCTGTCAGGAGTCTCCATTTGGAGGCCGTCGTGTCTTTGACAGAAAACCAATTTCAGTCTGATCCAGCTCGTTCTTGATCCCTCCAAACCAAAATCCAAAAATCCCATCTCACGTGGAGTCGTGGAATGGTTTGGGTTGGAAGGGACCCCAAAGCTCAGCCAGTCCCACCCCTGCTGTGGGCAGGGACACCTCCCACCATCCCAGGCTGCTCCAAGCCCCAATGTCCAACCTGGCCTGGGACACTTCAGGGATCCAGGGGCAGCCACAGCTTCTCCAGGAATTCCAGCCCAGGAATCTCTCCCTTCCCTGATGAGCTCAAACACCTGACCCGACACATCCAGGAGCCCCTCCGGGCAAACCTCGGCACCAAGAGAGGTGGGAAAGGGAACTCTGGGCTGCTAAAAACATCCCTGAGAGGGGGAAAAACCCCACCTCAGCCCCTTTGGGTGACACCATCCCAGCCCTGCACTTCGCCGTGGCCGCAGCTCCTGCCCGAGGCTGGGCCGGAGCTCCCGCTCCGTGCTCCGGCTCTGGCTCCTGCTGGTTTTCCTTGGGAGTGAACGGGGATTTGCACGTTCAGACAACCTCCCGATGCTCGTCTGGCAGCGGGCGGGCCTGGATGCAGCGTAGGAAAGTTCCTTTGTCTCCTGTTTCCATTTTTCTTGGAAGGGAGGGCAGCGCGAGAGAGAGGCGGGGGGCTGGGATCCGCATCCCGCGCCCGAAGCAGGGAAAGGGATTTATTCTCACCCCCGAGGGCAGCTGTGGCTGGAAAACTCCAGGGAGGATTCCCCTCCAGTGGCTGCATGCAGAGCAGGATGGGGAGAGGGATGGAGCGGTGGGATGAGCGTGGGAAGCAGCCCCCAGGAATTCAGGGCCCCAGATGGGGCAGTGGCACCCCAAATTCTGGCACAGTGGCACCCCAAATCCTGGGACATTGGCACCCCAAATTCTGGAGCATTGGCACCCCAAATTCTGGGATATTGGCACCCCAATTCCTGGGACGATGACACCCCAATTCCTGGGACGATGACACCCCAAATTCTGGGATATTGGCACCCCAAATCCTGGGACACTGGCACCCCAAATCCTGGCACAGTGGCACCCCACATCTTGGAGCACTGGCACCCCAAATCCTGGGACACTGGCACCCCAAATCCTGGGACACTGGCACCCCAAATCTTGGGACACTGGCACCCCAATTCCTGGCACAGTGGCACCCCAAATCCTGGTTCAGTGGCACCCCAAATCCTGGGACACTGGCACCCCAAATCCTGGGACAATGGCACCCCAAATCCTGGGACATTGGCACCCCAAATCCTGGAGCACTGCCACCCCAAATTCTGGAGCATTGGCACCCCAAATCTTGGGACACTGGCACCCCAAATCCTGGCACACTGGCACCCCAAATTCTGGCACACTGGCACCCCAAATCCCGTGGTACTCCCTGACTCCCTCAAATCCCCAGCTGGAGATTCCTGGTGGAGATTCCCAGGCTCATTTGGACTGAAAATGATGGACCTGGCACCCCAAGGAAACGTTGCCAGAGTGAGGAGAGAACAGAAAACCCACCCCGTTTTCCCCCAGCGGGATTGTTTCGGGGGCAGCATCACCGTGCCCGGTTGAAATCTGACTCAGGGGTTTTGCCTCCTTGAGGCTGGCAGGGCTGGCAGCGGGACAGAAACGTTTGCTCCAAGAAAACTTGGCAGAAAGCAGGATTTCCAAAAAAAAAACCTAAACAACCCAACCCAAACAAGAAATCGGGTTAATCCCTTCGTTTTCTCCGCAGCTTTTCCCTCCCGAGCCGCCTTTCCGCGGCCGGCCTGGGTGTGTTTCGGATCCCAGGTGCCTCCCAGCAATTAAGCGGAGTTAAAATTCCTCCCTGACCTTGGGTTTATCGAGCGCGGCGCTGGGGTTTGGCATCTGCCGGGGCTGCTAAAAAACAACATCCCGCGTGCCGGGGCTGGCTCCCGGAGCCCGGGGGGATCGGGAGCAGGTGGGACCGGGAACGGTGGGGGAGGCGGGGGATGCTCCCGCGGAGCCGCAGGCTGCTGGAAAATCCAGCGGGACAGCAGGAGGAGGAGGAGGAGGAGGAGGAGGAGGAGGAGGAGGAGGAGGAGTTGGCAGGCAGCCACCCCGACAGACACTCCTGTCCTTTTGGCTCTGCCTTTGGAATTCCTCGTCCCTGTGTGAGGATGAAGAGTTGGCTCTTCCTCTCTGGAAGAGGACTTCCTGGAGAAGTCCAAAGGTGGGGCAGCTGTAGAATCGTGGAATGGTTTGGGGTTGGAAGGGATCTTAAAGCTCATCCCGTTCCACCTTCCGTGGGACATCTTCCCCTGTCCCAGGCTGCTCCAAGCCCCAATGTCCAGCCTGGCTCTGGATGCTTCCAGGGATCCAGTGACAGCTTCTCCAGAAAACCTCTGCCAGGGCCTGCCCACCCTGACAGGGAAGAAAGTATCCATTTGTCCTGGGAGACAAATCTGCATCCCAAATATTCCAGTGATATTTCTGATGGTGACTGGGACTGGTTTGCCCACGTGGGGAACTGGAAAAATGGGATTTTCCAGCTGCCTGTGGTCAATGCCCAGGTCAATCCCAAAACATCCAGGGGCTTGGGTGGGATGAACATCTCGGCTTCGTGTGGCTCAAATGATCTTTAGGTCTGGAAAAAGTGAAAAAAAAACCTGTGACAGTGCTGTGGATTTGGCTGTAAAGTCAAGGAGTTGCTTCAGGTCCTTGTGTCCCACCTGATCCTCATGGCAGGTGGCTTCTTGTAAGGGAAGAGGACTTGGGAGAGGGAGATATTTATCAGGAATGAAATAACCTGAAAGGCAGCAGAGGATGCAGAATTGGCCCAGATTCCCAGAGTCCGTCTACACCTGGAATTTTTTAGACTCTGTGTGTGGGAAATGTCCTCTGTGTCACAGAAACTCCCTTCTCTGAGGGAATGGACCCTCCTGTCCCACTCCACACAACCCAGGTTAGGTGGGACTTGTAAGTGAAAACCTCCCCTGACCAAACTTTGCATTGCCATTTCCTCTGTGAAACTGGGAAATCACCACGTTTTTGTGGGGAATCAATTGTTTTATCATTTCCTCCATGAAACTGGGAAACCACCACATTTTTATTGGGAATCAACTCTTCTATCATTTCCTCCGTGAAACTGGGAAACCACCACGTTTTTGTGGGGAATCAACTGTTCTGCCCCAGCTGGGAGCAGCGAGTCCTCCCTGGGCAGAGCTGCTGCTCCATCTGTCCAAAGGGAGCAGAAATCCCAACCCCAACCTTACAGAAACATCCCAGGAGTGGCTTGTTTTGGCTGGATGGCTCCCGTGAGCTCGCTCCCAGCTGGCAGGGAAGATCTGCTGGAGCGGGGTGGATGTGGGCGAGCGCTGGAGCGAGGAGAAGCCCTGGAAAGTTTGGGTGGATTTGGAGGAGAGCGGCTTTTTGGGGTGGTGCGCGGAGGGAAAAGCGACTTTTCCACCGATCCAGCTGAAGCTGAAGGCTCCAGGCCAACAGGCCAAGATGCCACTTCAGGAATTCTCAAATTCCTCCTGCTTCAGTGGGTAACAATCCCATAAACAAACCCCTTGCCCTCCACGGGAAGCAAAGCAAATACCTTGAAAAAAAAACCAGATTTTGCACCAAAAGATTTCAATTCTCCAGCTCGGGCCGGCCCCAGAAAATCCCTTTTTTTCCCCCCTTTTTTTTCCTTGATTTCTGTCCTTCCACAACGAAACGATGCCAGCAGGAGGAGAGGAGAGGAGAGGAGAGGAGAGGAGAGGAGAGGAGAGGAGAGGAGAGGAGAGGAGAGGAGAGGAGAGGAGAGGAGAGGAGAGGAGAGGAGAGGAGAGGAGCGGGTGGTGCCAAGCCCTGTCCAAACAACCCCGAGCTGCTCCCGGCTGGATGCTGGAATTCTCCCCCGCTGGCTGATAACTCGAGCCGTGATTCACGCCCTGGCAGCTCGGCCCCACTCGCGGCTCCTCTGTAACGCGATCCCCTCGCGTTTTCACGGGAGTCGCTGGCAAAGCTGCCGGGAAAAGAGAGGAGAGGCTGGTGGGGGTTGGAAAAGCTCCGGGGTGGATTTTTTTGGGGTCGCTTTTTGCCACTCAGGGTGTCCCAGGCAGCGCTGGGATGAGGGAATGATGGTTTGGATGGAGCTCTTCCCTGCACCGTGGTGGAGGAGAGATTTTCCTTGGATGTCGCGCTCAGGAAAAGTTGTTAAGGCCATGCAAGGATGGAGGAACCACCAAAAATCAGCTTTTCCCAAAATGCTGCTGCTGTGCTCCCATCCTGCCCCCCGCGGTGACTCCAGCAGGAATTTCGCACCCTTTCAGTGCCGTGGCTTTGCACCGGGGTCCCCTCTGCTTCCAAGGAAATGGGATTTTTGGGAGTGGAGGTGCTCCCGGGGTTGTTTTGCGAAGGTCACACGGCCGCCCGCAGGAAATTATCGTGCCCCAACTCCAGGAGTTAAGACAGGGGAAGGAGAAATCCCTGGGAACCAAAACAAAGGGAAAGATGAGAGTCCTGAGAAATCCGGGCTGTCCCTGAGCGGGGCTGCGGCGTGGATGGAAGGGAAATTCTGGTCGGAATTTTTTTTGTTGGAGGGAAAAAAGAAGGACAGGGCTCCTGCGCTGCTTCCCTCGGGCACTGAAGGGAAAAACATCCTGAAATACCTGGAACACCCCGGAATTCCACTGGGGAGTGGGAGCACCCTGGGTTTCCTTTGAAAAGGTCAAAATTCCACAGGAATTGGGATGGATTCGGTCGGGGTGAGGCTCCACGTTCCCCCAAACAGGTTTTTCCCACGGCTCCTCAGCTCATCCAGCCTCCAGTGTTTTCTTGGAGTTGCCCTCAGAGCGTTCCTTCCCCAAAGGTCACTGGAATTTGCAGTGAACCCCAAAAAAATCCGTTTTTCCAGCCCCCCAACCTGAGGCTGGGATGATTTACTGGGAGGTTGGATTAGCAAAGTGCTGAGTGGTCATTTTTGTGCTGGAAAAGTCCCTTTTTTCCGTGGGAATTCTTAGCAGGAGTTGTTGGGAACAGCAAATCTTTGGTGGTTTATTGGTCTGTGCTGGGTTTGGCCTCTCCGTGGCTGCTCCTGGGGGTTGTGCTGGGTCCCAGAGCTTGGAGGTGATATTTTCTTGATTAAGGCATAGATAAAATAAAATAAAATAAAATTTATAAAATAAAATAAAATAAAATTTTAAAAATAAAATAAAAAATAAAATAAAAATAATAAAATAAAACAAAACAAAATAAAATAAAATATAAAAAACCGAAATGAAATGAAATGAAATGAAGTGAAATGAAATAAAATAAAATAAAATAAAATAAAATAAAATAAAATAAAATAAAATAAAATAAAATAAAATAAAATAAAATAAAATAATAGCCAAGGCAAATCTAGAACGATACTGTGCAAAACAAAACCTGCAACTTTTCCAAGCATTTCCCCATTCCTGGATGAAATCCCAGCCAAACTTCAGCAGCATCCCTGCATCTTAGGTGATGGGAGAAAGCAAACCCTGGCCTGGGAAAAGGCATCTCCAGCTTCCAAAGGGAATTCTCTCTGAGGTGGGGAGAACGAGGCTGGATGGGAGGACTGAGCTTTGGGGTCAGATCCCTGGCTTTGGGGTGGAGCTCCTGGATTATTTGGGAATGCTCCTGGATTACCTGGGAATGCTCCTGGATTACCTGGGAATGCTCCATGTGATGCTCCAACCTGTTCCTCTCTGTGTGCTTGGGTGATGTTGGAGCATTCCTGCAGGGATTTCCTTGGAGAAGCAAAGCTCATCCTCTCAGTGCTGGGCTCCCTGTCCATGTCCAAGGTTCCATCAGCTCCTTATGGCTGCTCTGGAAGGCAGCTCCACCACGGCATTCCCGGGAGGATCCTTCCATCAATCCAAGGATAACGAGGGGCGGAGGCAGCGGATCCGGGCTCTCCGCGCTCCGGGAACGACGGCATCACTTGTGGGATTGAGAGGATGAGAACTGGGATGAACTCTCTCCAGGAGGGTGGAGGGAACGCCCAGGGGATGGTGGCAGAGGATTTGGCTTTCCCCAGGCAGCTGGGAGCAGCCAGCCAGCTCCACACACTCCCAATTATCCCGCTGGGCGACTTCCAGCGCTCGGTTCCCATCGAATTCCTGGCCCCGGAGCGTTATTGTCAGGATGCTTTTGTCTGACTCAGGCCACTCCAGTCCCACCCCAAAGTGTCTCCCAGCCTCCTCCCAGCCAGGAGCACGGTGGCTGCTGGGTTTCGAGGAAGCCTCCTGCTTCCCTGCTCCTCCTCTGTCGGCTTTTCCTCATCCTCCTGCTTTTGGGGCAGCCTGGAGCCCATCCATGGGATCTTGGAGCCCACCCATGGGATCTTGGAGCCCACCCATGGGATCTGCTGGTCTGTTGTTTGGCTGCTTCCTAACCAGCTTTCGTCTGGCTCCTTTTTGGGGGTGGCTCAGTGAGAGCTGTTCTCAAGGAGACACTCGGAGGATCCCAGAAAATCGACAAAATGTGGCTGCTGGAAGTGCCAGAGCCCGTGAGCAGTGCCAGACGTGCCCTTTCTGCTCTCTCTCCTTCGCCATTCCGCTGGCTCTGGGTTGGTTTTTCCAGGCTTTAAATAGGAATTCCAGAATGGCAGCGCCTGGTGAGGAGCTGAGTCCATCCCCTGTCACCGATGGGAATCCCTGCAGCTCGGCACCAGAGGGGCTTTGGGAAGGGCAGAGCTGCTGGAGAACCACCAAGGAGCCACCCAAAGCCACCCCAGCCATCCCCACCCACCCACCAAGTGTCTCCCAGCTTTGGAACTGGGAATGGGCTTGGGATGGGAGGGTTGGTGGTCCCAAACATCCCCACGTGACCTTTGCAGGGGCTGTAGATCTGTAGGATCACAGGCTCATCGAGGCTGGAAAAGAGCTCCAGGATCCCTGGATCCAACCTGGGATCCATCCCCACCTTGTCACCAGGAGAGAGCACAGAAGGAATTCCTGTGGGAATGACTGGAGCATAAAGTCCTCACAAGTGGCAGCAGAGGAATTTGCTCCTGGCATCTCGTGCCTGCCCCTCTCCATCCACTCCCCTTGGAGATGGGACAGAGATTGGACAGAGGTTGTGTCCAGGAGGGACCCAGGATCCATCGTTTCCCAGCTTTGGGAATGAGCAGAGGGCTCATGGCTGCTCTGCAGGCAAACCCTCTGGAACCAGGATTGAAAGGAGACCCAAGGAGAGCAGGCTGTGTGACGTCTCCTGCAGCCAGGCAGGATTTATTCCATGCATTTCCACGTGGAAGGAGCCCTTGCTGAAATGCTGGTGCCACTGCAGGGCTCTGGGGGAGATGCAGAGGCAGCAACGAGACCAAGACCCCTCTGCAAGGTTTGCCCACCTCGTTGGGACACCTGGGAGGCTGTCCCTAAAACACCCCTGAGGATGGATTTTAGGGAAAAGAGTGGATGTGCTCCAAGTCCTTGCTGTTGCCGGAAGGGATTTCAGCCCCTGCAGCCCCCAGCTCACACATCTGGAGGGAGCAACCCCAAACCGCAGGAACCCTTCACCCTCCCAGGCGCCACCTTGCCCATTTTTGGGGTTATCCACCCCAAATTCCAAGGCTGGGGTTTCTCCCGTGCCCTCTCTGGAAGGACGAAGCTCCCGGATGAGAATCCTCCGAACTTCCCTGCGGTTTTCCTTCCCAGAAGGAGCGGCCAGCATCAAAACATCTGGGTCTGATATCCCTGTTTACCACAGGCTGGTTGGGAGCCGCATTCGTGGCACGTGAAGTCATCTGGTGTCCCCGTTCCCCGCGGCACGGAGCGGCTCCCTCGGATCCGCAGCGCTCCCGCCCCGCGTCCCGCTCGGGCTGTGCATCCCTTGGGCTGCCAGGAGACAGAGGGGGGAACAAAAAACCAAAAAAAGCTGTGTTGATCTGAGCGTTGTGTGAAAGTGTATTCCCGTCGTTTTCCATGAAAAGCATGATTTAATTAACGTTTTTGGATGTTTATTATTGAAGGGAGCCTGCGCTGCCGCCGCCGCCGCCGCCTGGGTTGGGTTTTTTTATTTTTGGTTTCCCTCGGTTTTCCCCAGCTTGTGTTTGTTGTGAAAGAGTTGAGTCACATTCCGGGGGATGGCTGGGAGGGAGAGGGGAGGGATGGAGGGGTGGAGGGGTGATGGATGGATGGATGGATGGATGGATGGATGGATGGATGGATGGAGGGATGGATGGATGGATGGATGGATGGATGATGGATGGATGGATGATGGATGGATGATGGATGGATGGATGGATGGATGGAGGGATGGATGGATGATGGATGGATGATGGATGGATGGATGGATGGATGGATGGCGGGATGGATGGATGGATGATGGATGGATGATGGATGGATGGATGGATGGATGGAGGGAGGGATGAATGGAGGGATGATGGATGGATGGATGGAGGGATGGATGGATGGATGGATGATGGATGGATGGATGGATGATGGATGGATGGGTGGAGGGATGGATGATGGAGGGATGGAGGGATGGATGGAAGGATGGATGGATGGACAGATGGATGGAGGGATGGATGGAGGGATGATGGATGGATGGATGGATGGATGATGGATGGATGGATGGATGGAGGGATGGATGGAGGGATGGATGGATGGAGGGATGGATGGATGGATGGATGGATGGATGGATGGATGGATGGAGGGATGGATGGATGGATGATGGATGGATGGATGGATGGAGGGATGGATGGATGGATGGATGGATGGCGGGATGGATGGATGGAGGGATGGATGGATGGATGGATGGATGGATGGATGGATGGAGGGATGGATGGATGGATGATGGATGGATGGATGGATGGAGGGATGGATGGATGGATGGATGGATGGCGGGATGGATGGATGGAGGGATGGAGGGATGGAGGGATGGAGGGATGGATGGATGGATGGATGGATGGATGGATGGATGATGGATGGATGGTGGATGGATGGAGGGAGGGATGGATGGATGATGGATGGATGGATGGATGGATGGATTGATGGATGGATGGAGGGAGGGATGGATGGATGGGTGGATGGATGGATGGATGGGTGGATGATGGATGAATGATGGATGGGTGGATGGATGGACGGATGGATGGATGGATGGACAGACGGACAGACAGATGGATGGAGAGCATCCACCCATCCCAACCTGCTCCACCTGGGAATCCGTGGGGTGTCAGCTTGGTGTGGTTGGTGTCCATGTGTCAGGAATAGCTGTAAATGGCCTCCAAAATCCCAGACTGGCATTTTTTTGGTGGTTACACTAGAGGTGTGAGAAGGTCCATAGGCCTCCTTTCCATGGTTATCATAGAATCTGGGAAGAGTCTGGACTGGGAGAGACCCTTCTGATCTGGCAGGTCCAGTTTAAGCAGCATTTCTTGGGATTTATGGCTTTTAAACTGCTGATTCTTGACTTTAGGAAAAGGAGCTGCTGGGATACACGCTTCCGAAGGGAGATCACCAACCCAGGAGAGGAATTGGGATGGTGGTGAGGATCTGATGTCCTGACCTCAGCAGCCTTGCTGGGAAAAGGAGATCTTTAAGAGATTTGGGACCGTAAGGGAGAGTGCCAGCCTGGTTCCTGATGGGATGTGAAAATCCAGTGGACAAACCCCCTCCATCCATCCCAGCAGGATGAGCTGAGGTGGCACCAGTGGCTTGGCAGTGGAGGTGCATCTCAGGATGCCAGGAGGTCTGTCTCAGCTCCTAGGAGTTGTTTTCCAGTTTTACAAAGGAGATGAAAACATAAACTTTGGTCAGAGGAGGCGTTCTCACCTAAAAATCCCACCCAACCCAGCTTCCTGGGAAAGCCCCTGTGGATTTCATGGAGTGGGAGAAGAGGGTCCATTCCTAATCTCCTCTAAGTGTGACTTGACCTGATCTTGAGGGTCCACAAAACCCCATTCAGGTTCCTGGTGAGGGTCCAGCAAACCCTGCCCAGGTTCCTGACTCAGTTCCTCTGCAGGCCCCTTGGTCTCTGAGGGGGTTGGTGACAGATTTGTGCCAGTCTCTGCCTAAAAGGCACAAAGTTGGGTGCTGGCTCTTGAAACCAAGTAACATCTTCAGGTGAAAGGTTTCAGGTCTGGAGCAGGGCTGTTTAGGGCCAAAAAAAAATCTAAAATTGAGGTCCAAAGTCCATTTTTGTCCCCAGGGCTGTGCCCAAGGAGGAGGTGGTGGTGCTTGCAGGGTTTCCCTCATGCACCCGTCCCAGGGGTGGGGTTTTTGCTGCTTTGTGGCTTTGCTTAAAAAAAAAAATAAATTAAAATTAAAAAAAATTAAAATTAAAAAAAAAAAAAAAGAAGAAAAAAAGAAAGAGAGAGAGAGAAAAGAGAAAGAAAGAAAATCCACTTTTAGCCCTTTAAGTACATCCTTAACCTCGCACCAGCTCCGGAGGCTCCCCCGCACCAGCGCCGGGGCTTTACTCATCAGGAAAGTAAACACGGGCTTTAGGGCTCTGAAACAGCTCAAATCCCAAAAAAACCCGCCCTGGAGGACGGGGATAAACAGTGCTCCAGTGTTATCGTTTGTGCAGGGGGTGCTGGACGCGGCCACGGCCGCAGGAGGTTCCTCCCCAGCCCAGGGAAGTGCCTGGGAGTTTGGCCGGGAGCAGCCGGAGCAGGGGAGGGATTTGTTTGGCATCGTCTGCCCCCTATAAACAGCCCCCCATCTTCTGGGGGGGCCCCATCTCGGGGGTGACTGCAGGGTGGGTGCTGCTGGCTCCGTCAGCGGGGTGGGTTTGGAAAATTCCCTCTCCCAGTGCCCTGGATCCTCCGCAGCCGGCGCCGTCTCCAGAGGGTCCCGAAATGGGTCGCAGTGAGCTCTGGCTGGGGGGGAGCCGATCCTGAGGAGGCCCTGGGACTTGTGCCGGTTGATGGGAGGGCTGGATGATCTTGGAGGTGTTTCCAAGCTGGAATGATCCTGGGATTCTCCCCCGTGCATCAAACCTGCGCTGGGAGCTCGCGCCGCTCTGCCGCGGGGAGCAGGGAAGGTGCGCGCACGCATTTATGTCCCAGAGAAATCCCAGCCCTTCCTCGGAGGCTGGGATTGCAGAGGGGCCCTCTCCCCGTCTCTCTCTGGGGCTAAAGATAGCCCTGAGTGCAGCTGAGCCGTGAATCAGGAGGAAAAAATGTGGGTCAGCTCCTGAAGGGAGCAGGGAACGCTCGGGGCTCGGCCGCTCCCGGCCTGGCTGTGCCGGGGAGGAATCAGGGCTCAGACCCCACAGCTGCTCCCAGTCCCGCTCCAGAGGCCTCAGGAAAGGCTCCCAGACCCCCGGGGTTGATGGATGGTGGGGCTGAGGGCTGTTCCCTGGGGATGGGGTTGGTGCTGGGAGCAGGGATCCGAGTGGTTGACCCGGAATTCCCGATCCGTGGATGTGCACACGCGTGTGTTTGGTGTGACATCTGCGTGTGCCGGGACAGGGTGACCACAGGCACGTGGCTGTGGGCACACTGATGGTCACTCGTGTCCATGGACACACTGAGGGATGGACTGATGGACACACGTGTCCGTGGACACACTGAGGGATGGACTGATGGACACACGTGTCCTGCACACACTGATGGTCACTCGTGTCCATGGACACACTGGTGGACACTTGTGTCCATGGACACACTGGTGGACACATGGATGGACACACATGTCCTGCACACACTGATGGACACACTGATGGTCACTCATGTCCATGGACATACTGATGGACACACAGATGGTCACTCATGTCCATGGACACACTGAGGGACACACGTGTCCATGTGTGCCCCTGTGGCCATGGGAGCGAGTCCCTCTTTTAATTCCTTTCTTTTCCTACCCCACTGTTGCCAAATCCACTCTTGTTTTCCCTTGTCAAAGAAAATCCTGCCGTGGCCTCGGAACCAGGCAGAACCCTGAGGGACAGGCAGGAGGCTGGAGCTGGGAGCCCTGGGAAGTGTCCCCGTCCCTGTCCCACCCCCAGGTGTGCTGACAGAGGAGCTGCTCAGTTTTTCCCTGCTTGCCTTTCCCCTTTCCTCTCCCAGGAGCAGGTTTCCCTCCTAAAGGCAACTCTGCTCCCAAAACACGTGAGGAAGAGGGTGAAGGCAGCGTGGCATGACCTGGGACCCAGCCGGGTCACAAAATCATGGAATGGGTTGGCTTGGAGGGGACCAGAAGCTGCTCCCACTCCCTGAGCCACGGCCAGGGACACGTCCCAGCATCCCCAGGTTGCTCCAAGCCCCGTCCAGCCTGGAATCTCAGCTCCTCGTGCAGAAGGGACCTTTGGGCTTCACCCCCTCCCAAAACACCACCACGGCGGGGTGGGAACCCCATCCCCGCTCTCCCCATTCCCTGCCTCGCCGCCGGAAGGTCCCGGCAGGGCTCGGAGCTCCAGGAGATCAAACTGGGACGTGCCGGGAGCCACGACCCGCGGATTTTGGGAGCGGGGATTGCCGCGGGTGCGCCGCCGCTGCCGTCCCCGGCGTTTCCATCCTCCCCCGGCCCCGGCGCCAGGAAATAGTTAACCGCTGCAGGATTTTGATTAGCAGAGCCTTAAAGTCAGTGAAAAAGACAGTCGGGGAGAACTCTCAGGAGCATGCTAATGAAGTGAAGTCATCCGCGCACAGCAGAGGAGTTATCCATGCCTGCTGCACGCCGGAGGATTCCCGGAGCCCGGCGCAGGTGGAGCGGGGACCCGCGGCTCGGCCGTCCCGGCACCTCCGCTCCCCTCCCTTTGGATATCGCCACGCTTTCCCTGGGATTTTTTTATTTTTTCTTCTTTTCGCCTCACTGGAGCTTAATGATATTTCCAGCTCGGCGGGAGCTGCGGGAAGGCTGGAGATAGCGCAGAGAGAGGCTTGGAAAAGCGGCAAAGGCAGCTCCCGGCTCTGCGGGAAAGGTGAGGGCATTCTCTTGGAAAAATCCCTTCTTCTCCTCCTGGAAAATCCCTCTCTGTGGCCGGCGCTTGGGCTGTGGCACTGCTGGGGGTGGGGAAAAGTGGGGAAGCAAACGGTGCTGGCTGTGGGAAGTTTGGGGAGCGGGGTCTGGGGGATGGAGATGCCCGGCCGTGTCCAGGTACGGAGCTGCTCGGAGCAGGAGCGGCCGCTCGGAAAAACCCTCGGGCGGTTTTGGGAGCGCTAAAAAAACATTCTCCTCCTCCTCCTCCTGTGGGACTTTGCAAAGAAACCCGTGCAAAAGTCTTGCGTCCTTTCTCTTGGGATCTGCGCCTCACAGGTCCCACCTTTGCTGTAAAAAAGTTGGGTTTTGGGGGAATAATTCAGTAATTTAGGACAGAGCAAAGTTTTAGCTGAGCCCGAGGGCTCTAAACCCGGTAACTCCAGCCTGGCCAAATCCACGGTGGAGAGCTGATGACTCGCCGGGGCTGTTTAATTTATAAGCAGTCCCCCCAGGAAAACATTGCCGTTTTGTTTATGGGAAATGCAAGGAAAATATGCAGCCGAGGTTTCGCTCCCAAACAGCCGAGGTTAACCCGTGCAGGATGGTAATTCCAGGATTATTCCTGGGATAAACCCGGCGCAGATCACTTCCCAGCGGTTACAAACGAGCCGGTGACTCAGTGGCTGCCTCGGCTTTGAGCGCTGTGCAGATCCTCAGGCTGGCTGCTCCCAAATTCTGTGTTTTTTTCTGCCGCGTGGAGTTTTAATTTTCCTTTGGGAGAGGCGTCCAAGGCTGTGGCGCTGCGAGGGTTTCGAGGCAGGCAGAGGCGCAGCTCCCGGGTTTTGGGGATCTCGTGGAATGCCCCGCTCCTCGCTGCGAAAATTCATCTGTAAAACCCCAAATCTCCCCATTTTATCCGTGTGGGGTTAACGGGGATATCAGCATTTACTGGATTGTTGGGCCTCGGCGCTCCCAGCAGCAGGGCTGGTGACAGGATTGCGTTTTTAACCTTTTGTGGTAGCAGCGCTTCCTCAAATCCCAAAAAAGTGAGAGTTACACTCAAAGCAAGATCTCTGTCCCAAAGCAGAGCCCTGCAAAACAGGGCAGGAAAACAGCTCAGGGTTCCCCTGCTGTGCCCCTGGGATCGCCTTCCCGGGGAGTTTGTCCCTTTTCAGGATCCCTGTGCTCCCAGGAGAGGCACCTTGGGCATTGCACATCAGGGTGACACCTCTGTGGTGGCAAAGCCAGGTGGCCAAATGTGGGGGAAAATCCTCCCTGTGCGGGTGGGCAGGCCCTGGCAAAGGTTTTCCAGAGGAGCTGTGGCTGTCCCTGGATCCCTGGAAGTGTCCAAGGCCAGGCTGGATGGGACTTGGAGCAGGCCTGGGATGGTGGAAGGTGTCCAAGGTGGGGCTGGATAATCGTCAGTGTCCCTTCCAATCCCATCCTGGGATTCTGGAATTCCCCAGCCCTTTGGTGGCGTGTCCCGTCTCCCTGCACCCTTCCCAGCCCAACTTCCCCCTCCCAGCTCTCGGGGTGATCCTGGCATTCCCCAAATCTGAGATTCCCCTGCCTGCTCTACCCAGATGCCCAAGGAATGAGCCGAAATTCCCAATTCCTCCTTTTTTTCCCGTGGGTCCTCCGCACTCAGCAGCGGCTCCAGATGTGGCCAGCTGTGGGTGGCAAAGCCTGGCCACTGGGTCAGCCCTGGCTGCCTGGGGAGGGAGATGGGAGCACGTTCCAGAACCTGGAATGCTGGAATGCTTCTCTTCCCAACCAGCACATGGACTCTGTCCATCTCCCCAGCCCCGCTTCAGCTGGAGCTGCTCCAGAACCTCCTGCTCGTGCATCCCCTGCAAACATCCCAGTCCCTCCTCCCGCCCTTGGGATTTTTCCTGCAGGCTTCAGGGGGTTTGCAGGGCTCTGAGACCCCCCAAAAAAAAAACCCCAGCCAGCAGGGAGCTTCCCGTGGCCTTCCAGGCCTTCTTGGAATGTCCCCCATCCCTTTTGGCCGGCGCTGCTTGGAGCAGAAAGGTGTTAAAGGGCCCGTGGCCACTACTGAGCAACAGTTACCAACAACCTCAGGCAAATAGAGTGATGGAAACAGGGAACAGCTTCCCTGGGTGAGTCAGGAGAGGGTGGCTGCTGCTCTCCCCGCTCCTTCCTCGATGACAGCATCCCCAGATCCAGCCCTTGGAGATCCTGGGATGTTTGTGGTGCTGTCCCAGAAGGAGCGTTTCTCTGGCTGCTGGCGGAGCTGGGCTTTGCACCTTCCCGTCCTCCGGGCTGGGTGTTTTGGGGTTGTGTCAGGGTGTTCCCCATGTGCTCCTCTGCTGGGAATTTTGGGTTCCTTGAAGGTCATCGAGCCTTGACTCGGTGCCAGCTGAGAGGGAAATGCAGGTGTGGAGGGAAGGGCGTGATCCCAGTGGTGTTTGACAGGGATTCTCCAGGCAGGGATCGCTCTGGGATAATTCTGGGGAGGCCCTGGCACAGGGTGCCCAGAAAGCTGTGGCTGCCCCATCCCTGGAAGTGTCCAAGGCCGGATTGGAGCAGGCTGGGACAGTGGGAGGTGTCCCTGCCATGGCAGGGGTGGGATGGGATGAGCTTTAGGATCCCTTCCCACCCAAACCATTCCAGGATTCTACCCCACAGAATTCCCCCCACAGGGCTGAGTATTCCCAGGGAAGTGCCTGGGCTCCATCCAAAGGTGGGAAACCAGGAATGACTCTGGGAGGTGCCCATCCTGCTGCTGATTCCCATTCCAGGGAACACCAAGCCAACACAAAACTACATTTCCTCAAAACCTCTGCGAATCACTGATTTTATCCAGTGTGCTGCTCCCAAGGCAGCTTTCCCAGGATGGCCCTGCTGCTGCTGCTGGAAGGGCTGGGAGCCACTGGAAGGGCATTTTCCACGTGCAGGTGGATTTATTTCAGCTCTGAGCTGTCATTCCCTAGCTCCACATAAATAACATTTATATAAATAACATCCCTGGACATTTGTCTGTCTGTCCCGAGCCCGTTTGCAGAGGCATTCCCTGGGTCTCCTGGCACCTTGTGCTCCCAGAATCTCCCAGGATTTGGGGACAGCAAAGAGAAGTTGCTGGAAGAGAAGTGTCCATGCCCCACGGGCTGTGCTGCAGGCTCTGTGATCCCAGCTGTGGAAAAGGATGGGATTTGGGATTTGGGATGGTGGAGGAGGCCATGGCTCCTGCAGTGCTGTGCTTGTGACCTTCCAGGACCCCCGTGCCCTCTCCAGGATGGGAATTTGGGGCTGTGCAGCGTGGGTGAGCCAGCAGAGCCCAGGAAATCCCTGGGAGAGCAGGGGAGTGCAGCTGCTTTTCCCAACACGTCCCACCGCAGAGCCCGTTCCTCCTCACCCTGGGAATCGCTTTCAGCGCCGCTGCATTCCCGTCATTTCTCATCCTGCCACTCTTCACTCTGCTCCCTCTGCCATCCCAGCAGCTGCTGAGGATCCCCCCGGGATTTGTGGCTGCCACCTCCAGCTTTTCCTGGAAGCTTGTAGGAATGCTGGGGATCTTTATCCAGGTGCCCCTGGGGCCGTTGTCCTTTGCCCTCCGTGCTCTGGCATCAGTGACAGCCACAGGGCTCGGCCGGGAGGTGACATCGCTGCAGGACGTGGCACCGCCGTGTCCTGGGGGTGTGGGCGAGGTCTGGGGGAGCCTCTCCCGGAGCTTCCCCCTTTCCCTTGGATGGATGGGGAGCAGGAGCCAGATCCAGCACAGGGATTTCGGTTTCGGGTTTGCTCCTCTGGGAAATGGGGGTGAGGAGATGCAAAGCCCCTGGAAGGCTCTGGATTTTTGGGGAATTTGGGGTGGCATCGCTCCGGGTGCTCCGCAGGGAACGTGGGGGCAGCGGTGGCCCTGTCCCCTCTGTGCTGCTTCCCTCGGGATCCCCGGGAGCATCCAGCACATCACGGGAGCTTCCTTCCCTCCTGAGGAATTCCTCGGATGCCGCAGGTGCGCGGGAGATTCCCCCATCCCGGTGGCATTCCCGCTGCTCCGGAGCCCCGGCGCACACAGCTCCTGCGGAATTCCAGCCTGGGAAGGGCAGGTCCGTGCCGTGGGACGGGATCGCGTTACAGGATGGAGCTCTGCTTCCCTGCGGGAGTTTTTCCCTCTGCTCGACACCCTCGCGTGTCCCGTCTTTGCACCCTGAACGCAATTCCCGTCTCTGCATCCATGGGCTGATGCTCCTTTTCCCAAAGCATCCGGACTCTCCTCTTCGCTTCCCGGCTCGGGGGAAAAACGCACTTCCAAGGGATGGAGTTCCACCCCGTGCCTCGATTAAAAGGGCACGGAAGGAGAGGCTTTAGCTGGAGTTTATCCTAATTAAAATGCAGGATAAAGCTCGGGATCGCACGGCTCTCCTCGGTTCCCAAAGGATTCCCGGGGGGAACACGGAGCAAGGGGAGGCTCCCGGGCAGGTTTCGGACCGCAGCGGCGTTTGGGAGCTGAAATCCCGGAGAACAACATCGCCACCTGTTTGCCACCAGCGAGCGTACAGCGGGGACATCCCGGCCCGGCGGCTCCCGGCGGGATCCCGGCGAGAGGCGACTGCCCGGGGATGTTCATCGGGATGAGCTCCAGCGGGGAGAGCCCATCGGGATCCAGCCCGACGGGAGAAATCCCTCCGGACAGCCTCAGGTCAGGATGAGTCTCACCAGGGATGCAAACATCGGGATGGAAACATCGGGATGTATCCATTGGGATGCAAATCTGTCTGGATGCAGCCCATGAGCAACTCTCCACCAGGATCTATCCCACCAGGATCTGTCCCACCAGGATCTGTCCCACCAGGCTCCATCCCACCAAGATCTATCCCATCAGGATGTATCCCATTGGGATCTATCCCACCAGAATGTATCCCATCAGGATATATCCCACCAAAGTCTATCCCACCAGGATCTATCCCACCAGGATCTGTCCCACCAAGATTTATCCCACCAGGATATATCCCACCAGAATCTATCCCATTGGGATCTATCCCACCAGGATGTATTCCATCAGGATATGTCCCACCAGAATGTGATCCCACCAAGATCTATCCCACCAAGATCTATCCCACCAGGATTTATCCCACTGGGATATGTCCCATCAGGGTATGTCCCACCAGGATGCAGCCCACTGGAAAGTCCCAAATCAGCTGAATCCCACCAGGATGCAGCCCCACTGGGATCTATCCCACCAGGATGCATTCCAGGGGACAGCTCTCCGTGAGGAGGGCAAAGCCCGAAGTTCAGGGTCGTCCTCGTGTCGTGTGGAGTCACCGAAAGCCCTCAGAGCCTCCAGACAAAATCCAAGAATTGTTTGGGTTGGAAGGATCTTAAAGCTCATCCCATCCCACCCCTGCCAGGGCAGGGACACCTCCCACCGTCCCAGGTCCTCCAAGCCCTGTCCAGGCTGGCCTTGGGCACTGCCAGGGATCCAGGGGCAGCCACCGCTGCTCTGGGCACCCTGTGCCAGGGCCTCCCTGGAATTTAGGAATTCCTCCCCTAAATCCCATCTATCCCTGCCTTCAGGCACTGGGAAGCCATTCCCTGTGTCCTCTTGCACCAGGCCCTGCTGAAAAGTTGGGATATTTTGGATCTGTGGCAATAAACCAGGGATTCCACCCGTGCTGGGTTCATCCCCTGCCCACACAGCACGTGCAGGATATCCCAACCCTTGGGATTTACCCCCCTCCTCCCCCCATTTCCATGGATAAGGTGCTGATGGAGTGAGTGCCAGGCTGTTGTTTGAGAGGAACCTTCAACCCCCGAGACCTCAGAGTGTTTGAATTTGTCAGGAGTTGAAATATTTGGATTCCCTGGACGAGCCCTGACGTTCAATGGGCAGCCCTGGAATGGAGAGCTCTGGCTGCTGCTGCAGGAGGGAGGTGTGTGCCCGCTCCCACAGACCCCTCTCCCCCTCTGGAAAACGGGAATGAGCCAGTGGAGATGGGTCATCACTGGGGATTTGTGGTTTGGGCAGGACAAACAGCCCCAAGTGGGATTTTAGTGCTGGAGAAGCAGCCCTGGGGCTGGGGCTGCTCACAGAGGGCTGAATTCCCTCTTCAGGGAAGAGCTGGAGCCAAGGATTTGGTGCAGGAAGCAGAAACAAGGTCAGGTTCATGGATTGGGGTTCTCCGCCTGCGCTGCCTTTTCTCCCGGGGAGTTTTTGGTCGCTCCTGCCCCGGGGGAGCTGCTGCCTCACTCCTGGAGGATTCCCGGCTTTTCCTCTCCGAGATCTCCCTCAGGAATCCCAAGTGCACAGATGGAAATCCCGGAGCGGGGACAGCCCTGGGATCCACCTCAAACCCTTGGGAAAGGCGGCTCCTGCTCCTGCCGATGGGATCCTGGGCACGGCATCCGCATCCCGGCAGTGGGAAAGGAGCAGGAGCCGGGTCCGGCTGAGCCCCATCCCGGCTGGATCATCCATCCCTTCAAGCCCCCGAGGGCACGGGAAAGGCTTTGGCACCCGCAGCCGCCTCCGCCGTGCCCCGTTCTGGCACAATCCCGAGCTTCCCGCATCTGAATCGCCGGGAAACTGAGCCCTGGAGTTTCACCCCTGCGGGGTCAGAGCGGTGCCGGAGCCCTGGAGGATTCCTGGAGGGAAGAGGATGGGAGCCGGGCCCGGGGACAGGGCCGGGGCCACCCCGCGGTGTCCCCTCTGGTGCCACCAATCCCCCCAGAGCCGCCTTCCTCCCTTCCCCGGCCGCCCCTTCCCAGCTGCGCTCCCGGGCACGGGGTTGGAGTTTTTTTTGGCTCAGCGGGAGCAGGGCCCGGGCGAGCTTTGGTTGTTTTGGTTCCAGTTCAGGAGGAGGCTCGAAAGCGGCTCCGCGTGCCCGTCCCAAACCCGCCCGTCCCAGCCGGGCCGGCACAGCCGAGAGCAAAATCCTCCCTGGGAGAGCAGAGCCGGCTGGGGAGAGCCCGGGGAGAGCAGCCAGATCCCAATCCCGGGACATCCAGCAGCCAGATCCCAATCCCGGGATATCCAGCAGCCAGATCCCAATCCCGGGACATCCAGCAGCCAGATCCTAATCCCAGGATATCCAGCAGCCAGATCCCAATCCTGGGACATCCAGCAGCCAGATCCCAATCCCGGGACATCCAGCAGCCAGATCCCAATCCTGGGACATCCAGCAGCCAGATCCTAATCCCGGGATATCCAGCAGCCAGATCCCAATCCCGGGACATCCAGCAGCCAGATCCTAATCCCAGGATATCCAGCAGCCAGATCCCAATCCTGGGACATCCAGCAGCAGATCCCAATCCCGGGACATCCAGCAGCCAGATCCCAATCCCGGGACATCCAGCAGCCATATCCCAATCCCAGGATATCCAGCAGCCAGATCCCAATCCTGGGACATCCAGCAGCAGATCCCAATCCCGGGACATCCAGCAGCCAGATCCTAATCCCGGGACATCCAGCAGCCAGATCCCAATCCCAGGATATCCAGCAGCCAGATCCCAATCCCGGGACATCCAGCAGCCAGATCCTAATCCCGGGACATCCAGCAGCCAGATCCCAATCCTGGGACATCCAGCAGCCAGATCCCAATCCTGGGACATCCAGCAGCCAGATCCCAATCCTGGGATATCCAGCAGCCAGATCCCAATCCCGGGACATCCAGCAGCCAGATCCCAATCCTGGGACATCCAGCAGCCAGATCCCAATCCCGTATTTTCCAGCAGCCACATCCCAATCCCATGTTTTCCAGCAGCAGATCCCAGTCCTGTGCCCAGGCCAGGGGGAATTTGGGAGCAGCCCCAGCCCAAGAGGATCAAACCCTGGGGTTCCCATTTTGCCTCCACTGGCTCCCTGGGATGGGCAATGCCCAGGGCTTTCCTGGATCCGTGCCTTGGGTCACCGGGAGCTGCTCCTGTGTCCAGAACGTTCCCCTGGCCAGTCCCCGATCCCACCCCAGGCAGGGAGATCCCAGCCAGCTCCAGGAGGGGTTTGGTGGCCCTTGGCTCACAGAGGGGTTGTGGACCCAGCTTGCACCACCCCAGCCCTTTTTTCCGTGCAGTTGTGCCCCTTCCCAGGGGAATGTGGGGACAGGGAGCCAGCGGCCTGGCCACATCTGGCCCCAGGACACATCTTGCAGACAGGAGCTGCAGATGTGGAGCAGGGAGAAACGTCTGGGCCGCTTTGAGAGCGGGAGCCAGAAATTCATGGAATGGGAGACGGTGCCCAGCGGGGCCAGGGAGCTTCCATGGGGCAAAACCCCAGCCCACAGCCCCCTCCAGCCTGGAGCAGCCCTGCCCTGAGCTGCTGCACCATTCCAACGCTCCCACAAAGATTCCTGAGGGACAAATCCGCAAGGAGACCTTCCTGGATGAGCACAGATGTCACAAACTGCAGCTTTAGCACGGAGCCATCCACCCATCCCAGGGCATCACCAGCACAGCTTCCCTCCCAGGAGCCTCGTGCCTCAGTTTCCCCACCCAAAGAGTGGGAATGCTGGGTCTGGCACATCCCTGGCTTCCTGTCTCTGTTTCCCCATCCAAAAAGTGGGAATGCTGGGTCCAAAGCCAACCTGGCTGGCACATCCTTGACTTTATGCCTCAGTTTCCCCATCCATAAATTGGGAATGCTGGGTCTGGTACATCTCTGGCTTCGTGCCTCAGTTTCCCCACCCAGAAAGTGGCAGTGCTGGGTCTGGCACATCCCTGACCTCATGCCTCAGTTTCCTCATCCATAAATTGGGAATGCTGGGTCTGGCACATCTCTGGCCTCGTGCCTCAGTTTCCCCATCCACAGAGCGGGAATGCTGTGTCCATACCCAGCCAGGCTGGCACATCCCTGGCCTGGTGCCTCGGTTTCCTCATCCATAAATTGGGAATGCTGGGTCTGGCACATCCCTGGTTTCGTGCCTCAGTTTCCCCATCCACAGAGCGGGAATGCTGTGTCCATACCCAGCCGGGCTGGCACATCCCCGGCCCTGCTGCTCCATCCAGGACTGACCTACTTCCCTCCGGCAGAACTTTCTGCTCCACTTCCTTGACCCAGCACCTTCTTTGTTTGCCTAACGCCGCCGGGAATGCTGCCCCCGGGCCAAGCCGGGCACACACCGGGAACGTTTGCTGCAGACACCAATCCCCCGGGGGGATCCAGCCCCCTTTTCCCCCTGCTGCAGAATCCACCCTGGAGCGCTGCCACCTTCGGCTTTGCCCCCTTTCTCCCCCATCCCTCGCGTCCTGCCGGGGGACAGGCAGCAGAAAGGTGACATTGTTCCCTGCTGGAAGCAGCAGCAGCAGCAGCATCCCAGCTCCCGGCCTCTGCGGCCGCCTCGGCCCGGGGATGTTTGCATATGTTAAAAATATTTAGTCCGGCGCTAAAAAAAATATTATCCCGCAGCTTTTGGGGCCAGCCGAGCATAATGGCACCTTATGTGTGCGTGCCCGAGGCACACAGGGCTCCTCTTTGCCTCCCGGAGCCATCCCGGGCTGCAGCGGGGATGCTGGGAGTGACCCCCGGGCTGGGAATGCTGCTCTGCCCCGCGGAGAGGGCTGGGGGGCAGCGGGAGCACAGAATCACAGGATTTCTGGGTTGGAAGAGACCTTCAAGATCATCAAGTCCAGCCCATTGTCTAACACCTCAAACCACGGCACCCAGTGCCACATCCAGGCTTTGTTAAACACATCCAGGGATGGTGACTCCGCCACCTCCCCGGGCAGAGCGTTTCAGAATTTTCTCACTCTTCCTGTGAAAAGCTTTTTCCTAAAATCCTCACATCCTCCCGGGATCCCGCCCACCTCTGCTGCTCCTGGGATCCCAGGGGATCGCCGTGGTCAGAATCCCCAGGAAATCACAGAATCACAGAATTTCTAGGTTGGCAGAGACCTTCAAGATCATACAGTCCAACCCAGCCCTAACACCTCAACCAGACCATGGCACCCAGTGCCACATCCAGGCTTTTGTTAAACACATCCAGGGATGGTGACTCCACCACATCCCTGGGCAGGCCATTCCAGAACTTTGTCACTCTTTCTGTGAAAAGCTTTTCCCTGATATCCAACCTGTACTTCCCTTGGAGCAGCTTGAGGCTGTGTCCTCTGGTTCTGTCAGTTGTTGCCTGGAGAAAGAGACCAACCCCAGCTGGCCACAGCATCTTTCAGGGAGCTGTAGAGAGTGACAAGGTCACCTCTGAGTCTCCTTTTCTCCAGGTTGAACAACCCCAGATCCCTCAGCCGTTCCTCACAGGGTTTGTGTTCCAAACCCCTCACCAGCCTCGCTGCCTCCTCTCGACACACTCAAGTGTCTCAACATCCTTCCTGAACTGAGGGTCCAGAGCTGGACACTGCACTCAATGTCCATCCTGGGACACCCAGAGCTGGACACTGCACTCAATGTCCATCCTGGGACACCCAGAGCTGGACACTGCACTCAATGTCCATCCTGGGACACCCAGAGCTGGACACTGCACTCAATGTCCATCCTGAACTGAGACACCCAGAGCTGGACACTGCACTCAATGTCCATCCTGAACTGAGACACCCAGAGCTGGACACTGCACTCAATGTCCATCCTGGGACACCCAGAGCTGGACACTGCACTCAATGTCCATCCTGGGACACCCAGAGCTGGACACAGCACTCAATGTCCATCCTGGGACACCCAGAGCTGGACACTGCACTCAATGTCCATCCTGAACTGGGACACCCAGAGCTGGACACTGCACTCAATGTCCATCCTGGGACACCCAGAGCTGGACACAGCACTCAATGTCCATCCTGAACTGAGACACCCAGAGCTGGACACTGCACTCAATGTCCATCCTGAGCTGGGACACCCAGAGCTGGACACTGCACTCAATGTCCATCCTGGGACACCCAGAGCTGGACACTGCACTCAATGTCCATCCTGGGACACCCAGAGCTGGACACAGCACTCAATGTCCATCCTGAACTGAGACACCCAGAGCTGGACACTGCACTCAATGTCCATCCTGAACAATATTCAAGGTGTGGCCTCAGCAGTGCCGAGTTCAGGGATGTGCAGGGCAGGAGGGATGAGAGGTCAGACAAAGGTGAAACAGCCAGAAAAAGCTGGGATCAGCCCGGTGTTCCCGGCTGGTGGGACCGGGATGAGCAGGGAGGGGCTCTGCTCCCCAAATCCATGGATGCAGGACAGGGAGGGCAGGGATGAGAGCTCCCCCAGCTCCTTCTGCCTCTTCCCAGCCTCACCCAGGCTCGAGGTGCCCAGAGCTTCTGGGCATGGGGAGAAGCTCCCAGCTGAGCTTCACTGAGAGAATTCCGAGCCAGCCGAGAGTGTGGGAGGGAAAACCTTCCCCCGGTGTCGGAATCTCCCCGTGAGAGGAGCGTGGAGCCTGTTCTGGCCGCGGCAGGAAGACAACAGCCAGGGATTTCTGCGCAGGAAAATCATTTCCTTTTTTCCTTTTTTCCCCCCTCTCACGTATTTATTTTTCAAGCGGGGCGGGGGGAAAAAGAAAAGGAGCAGGAGGAGGGCGTGGAGGTGAAATAATCCCGGCTGGAGAGCGTGAAGGGATCATTATGCGCCGTCCCTGGGCTTTTCGGGAGCTTTTTTTTTTTTTTCCTTTTTCCGAGGGTTGTGCGGACACTGCGGCCATTCATGGCTCGGCTGGGGGTGCGAGGGGACGGGAATAAATTCCCGCACAATATGGAGCAGGAGGGAAAAAAAATTAAAAAAAAATGGGCCGGTTGTCTGAGGTGGATGGAGCTGGATGTATGGAAGTGCGAGAGCATCAATGCGGCCATTTATCGGAGCGGAGCTTTTTTTTTTTTTCCTCCCCCTCCTGAATAAACTCCACGGCTCCGAGGAGAAATGTAAATGTCCGGGAGCCCTCTCGGAGGCAGAGTTTCAGGGAGAAATAAGGACAGCTTTCAGCGCGGGGAGAGCAGCCTCCTGCAGCCCCTCCATTTCAATATTTTTCCTCCCCTCTTCCTGCAGCTCCTCCGTGGTTCTCCCTGTCCCGGTGTCGCAGGGAGCGGTCCCCGCCCGCTTTGGAGCTGGGGAATTCCTCCGGCTGCCCTGGAGCAGAGTGAAAGGTTCCATTCATCCCTGCCCTGCTTCCCTCCCCAGGCACCACACCCTGGGCCTCTGCTCCGCTCTCTTTTCCACAGCAGCATTCCCAGATCCAGGAAGGGCTGGGGAGGAAGGGATGCTCCAACCTTTGCCTTGGATCATCCCCCCCCTGCCCTGGTCCCTGATTTCCAGCCTGGAGCTGCTTGGATTTGAGGCTTTGAGGAGGCTGAAAGAACAAAAAAAAAAAAACAAATGGGGAAGATGAGTGGTGGTGCTGCCTGCAGAATTCCCACCCGTGCCTGGATGGGCTGGGAGCAGCCTGGGATGGTGGAAGGTGTCCCATGGGATGGGATGAGCTTTCCCTTCCAGCCCAAACCATCCTGGGATTCCATAAATCGACCCCTGGCTGCTCTCTGGGCTTGGATCCTCAGCCCCTTCCTTGGACCCGTCTCGCTCCAGTGATGGGAGCATCCTGGAGGGGCAGGGAGGCCAAGTCCTGAGCTGGTGGCAATGGTCCTGCAAGTTCCCTGCCCTGCAAATTCCCTGTCCTGGAGATTCCCTGCCCTGCAAATTCCCTGCACTGGAAATTCCCTGCCCTGCAAATTCCCTGCCCTGGAAGTTCCCTGCCCTGGAAGTTCCCTGCCCTGCAAATTCCCTGCCCTGAGAATTCCCTGTCCTGCAAGTTCCCTGTCCTGCAAATTCCCTGTCCTGCAAATTCCCTGTCCTGCAAATTCCCTCTCCCACAGCAGCAGGTGATGGGAGCCCCTGGATAAAAGGGATCCAACCAGGGAAATGTTCCATGTGCAGTGCATTAATGGTGGATAATTAATATATAATTATAATTAATTAAATTATAATTAATATCAATAATATAATTTAAATAATTAACTAAAGATTACACATCCAGCTGCACTTGGAAAACGTTTTTTAAGGATGAAGTTGAAGGTGATTTCGAGCCCAGCTGATTCCTGGAGAATTCCCATGTGGGCTGGATGAGCAGGGAAGAAATTCCCTTTGCCAAAGGCCCAGGGACATTCCCATCCTGCATCCCAGGCTGCTGGGCTCAGGGAATTGTGGTGGGTCAGGGAATTGTGGGGGGAAAACCACAATTCCTGGGGGCACAGGGGATGCTGAGGCCTCCAGAGGATGGCGTGGGGGGTTCCTTGAGCGTGGTTTTTAGGGGATATTTCTTGGTGAGGTGAAAATGCTCCTGGGTTGGATTCCTGATCCAAGGGAAGGGGGGAGCCAGCCCAGGTCCCAGGTTTTGCTGTGCACTGTGAGAAGCTGCTCCTGGGACAATCCCACAAGGGATGAAATCCACAGATCCAGCATAAATTCCAAATTGCACCATTTTCCCCTCGGAATGAGGCTTCCAAAAATACCCAGAAACCAGAGCTGGGAGCCAGGGCAGCTCCAGAGTTCCTCTGGATTTCCCTCAGGAGCGTTTTTCCCTCCTCCATCCCTGCTCCTGGATGGTGTTGGTCATGTGGGAGCCAAAATCCAGCCCAGGGCAGCCTTTTCCCTGGAATAGCTGCCATGGATGTGTGGATTTGCTGTGCAGGGGATGGGTTGGGGCGTTTCCCTCAAGGAAAAAAATCAGGGAGAGAGCCCCAGGTGTGTTGAACTTGGAAAAGAAGCACTGGGAGGGTACTGGGAGAACTGGGATGGCACCAGCAGCAGCCAGGAGTGTTCCCCCAGGGAGAGCTCGGGATTTTGGGAATGTGCTGGAGGCAAAGTGGGGAGAAAACCCCAACGTTTTGGTTCTGGGTTTCATCCAAATTTGGCCTTGGATGGAATTCCAGAGGCTTTGGGAGGGCTTTGGATCTGAAAGAGTGGCTCTTCTTGTATGGATTTATTTTATATATATATTTATTTATTTATATATTTATATTTATATTTATATTTATATTTATATTTATATTTATCCCACGTGTTATAGATCTCATCTATATAAACCCCATATATTGTATATCTATAATATTTTCATATATTTCCATATATCACAGGTTATAGTCACTGTAATTTTCTGTGTAGCCACACATCATCTGTTACCTCCATCTTCCACGTTTAATAGATTTATTTACACACACCCCAAAATATTTTACAAATATTTGTAAAAAATATTTATATACATTTTCCCCTTCCCCCCTTTTTCCCCTTTTTCCCCTTTCCCCCCTTTTCCCCCTTTCCACTTTTTTCCCCTTCTCCCCCTTTTCCCCCTTTTTCCCCCTTTTCCCCTTTTTCCCCGTTTTCCCCCTTTTCCCTCCTTTTTTTCCCTTTTCCCCCTTTCCCCCCCCCTTTCCCCCTTTTCCCCCTTTTCCCTTTTTCCCTTTCCCACCCTGTTTTCCTTTCCCTTTTCCCTTTTCCCTGGAGCTGCTGTTCCAGGGGCTCGGGTGGGCTCCAGGCCGGGGTTTGGTTGCAATTCCCGGGATCAGAGGAGGGCTCTGCACACCCGGGGACCCCCGGGATGACGATGGGGGCTCAAATATTCCATTATTTCGGATTTATTTCACTGATTTCCCCTGACCCACGAGCAGAGACGGGGCGGGGGACGCTCCCAAACCCTCCTGGCCGGAGCGGGAGCATTTCCCGGAGTTTTCCCGGGGCGGGCTCTGGATGCTCTCCGGGATGAGCTGCTCTGATACCGGAGCTCCGGCAGCGCTCTGGAGGCGCTGCCAGCAGAGGGGCCTGCAAAGGCGATCCACTCATTATCTGATCCTGGGGAGCAGCGCTTTTAATTACGGCTCTGGCCGAGGTTGGAGAGGCGGGAGGGTGTTTGTCCCCGGGGGTTTGGCACGGCCCGGCCTGGGCACCCTGGGCAGCTCCAGGGCTCACTTTTCCTGCCGTGTCACATTCGGAACGAAGCTTTTTGCCCCTTTCTGTCCCCAGTTTTTACCCTTTTCTGTCTTCCCCCCGACTTTTCGATGCCCTTTTCATCCCACTTCCTTTTTCCCCTTCCTGCACCATTCCCCCCTTTTCTTTCATTTCCCTTTCCCCCTGCATACCCCACTTCCCTGCCCATCAGCTTTATTTCCCTTTCCATTCTTTTCCCTGTCTATCCCCATCTCCCCTTCCCCCCTTTCCTCCTTTCCTTTTTCCCCCTTTCTCTCCCCATTTCCCCCTTTCTCTCCCCATTTCCCCATTTCTATCCCTTCCCCCTCTTTCTATCCTTCCCTGTTCCTTTCCTCTGTCCCTTTTTCTCTGTCCTTTTCCCCCTTTCCATCACTTTTTCCTTTTCCCCTTTCTTTTTTCCTTTTCTATCCCATTTCCCCCTTTCTCCCTCTTTATTCCTTTTCCCCTTACATCCCTTTTTTTCCTCCTTTTCCTCCCTCTCTATCCCTTTTTTCACCTCTTTCCACCCTTTTCCCCCTTTCCCTCTCTGTCCTTTTCCTCCTTTCCCTTTTTCCTCCCTCCCTTCCCTTCCTCATCCCCTTCCTCATCCCCTTCTACCCTTTCCTCTTCCCCTTCTCTACCCTGTTTTTCCTTCCCTTTCCCTCCCCTTTCCATTCCTTCCCTTTTTCCCTTTTCCTACCCATTTTTTCTTTCTTGTTCCCTTCCCCCTCTGTTCCCTTTCCCCTTTTCCCCTTTTTCCCTTTCCCACCCTGTTCTTCTTTCCCTTTTCCCTGTCCCTCTTTCCTTTTCTACCCTGATTTTCTTCCCCTTTCCCTTTCCCCTCCCTTTCCACCCCTTTCCTCCTTCCCATCTTCTACTCGTTTTTTCTTTCCCTTTCCCTTTTCCTCTCCTTTCTACCCTTTCCCATTTTTCCCCTTTTTCCCCTTTTTCCCCTTTTCCCCTTTTCCTCCCCTTTTCCCCCTTTTTCCCTTTCCTGTCCTGTTTTTCTTTCCCTTTTCCCTGTTCCTCTTTCCTTTTTTACCCGGATTTTCTTTCCCTTTCCCTTTCCCTTTCCCTTTCCCTTTCCCTTTCCCTTTCCCTTTCCCTTTCCCTTTCCCTTTCCCTCTCCTTTCTACCCTTTCCCCCTTCCCCCCCCTTTTTTCCCCTTTCCTACTTAATTTTTCTTCCCCTTTCCCTCCCCCCCTTCCTATTTTCCCCTTTTCCCTTTTCCACCCCTTTTTCTTTTCCCCCCCTTTTTCCCCTTTTTCCCTTTCCCACCCTGTTTTTCTTTCCCTTTTCCTTGTTCCCCTTTCCCTCTCCTTTCCACCCTTTCCCCTTTTTTCCCCTTTTTTCCCCTTTTTCCCCTTTTTTTCCCTTCCCCCCTTTTCCCCCCTTTTTTCCCCCTTTTCCCCTTTCCCTACCCGATTTTTCCTTCCCCTTCCCCCTCCCCACTCCTTCCCATCCTTTCCCCCTTTCCCTCCCCCTTTTTCCCTTTCCCACTCTGTTTTTCTTTCCCTTTTCCTTGTTCCCCTTTCCCTTTCCCTCTCCTTCCTACCCTTTCCTCTTTTCCCCCCCTTTTCCCCCCATTTTTCCCCCTTCCCTACCCGATTTTCCTTCCCCTTCCCCCTCCCCTCCCCTTCCCATCCTTTCCCCCTTTCCCATTCCCTCTCCTTTCCACCCTTTCCCTTTTTTCCCCTTTTCCCCCCTTTTCCCCCCTTTCCTACCCGATTTTTCTTCCCCTTTCCCTTTCCCCACTTCCCATCCTTTCCCCCTTTCCCCTTTCCCCCCGCTTTTCCCTTTCCCACCCTGTTTTTCTTTCCCTTGTTCCCCTTTCCCTCTCCTTTCTACCCTTTCCCCTTTCCCCCCCTTTTTTCCCCTTTCCTACTCGATTTTTCTTCTCCTTTCCCTTTTCCCCCCTCCCCATCCTTTCCCCCTTTCCCTTTCCCTCTCCTTTCCACCCTTTCCCCTTTTTCCCCCTTTTTCCCCCATTTTCCCCCTTTTCCCCCTTTTCCCCCTTTTCCCCCTTCCCTACCCGATTTTTCTTCCTCTTTCCCTTCCCCCCCGTTTCCCATCCTTTCCCCCTTTTCCCTTTCCCACCCTGTTTTTCTTTCCCTTGTTCCCCTTTCCCTCTCCTTCCTACCCTTTCCTTTTTCCCCTTTTTTTCCCCTTCCCTACCCGACTTTCCTTCCCCCTCCCCTCCCCTCCTCTCCCCATCCTTTCCCCTTTCCCCCCCCTTTTTCCCCCCTTTTCCCCCTCTCCCCCCTCCCGGCAGCCGGCGGAGCGGATCATTCCCGTTCCCTCCGCGCTCCTCTCCTTCTCCCGTGTCCCAACTTCCGTGCGCTACTGGCTGGTGCCGCTCGAGGGGCGTGAGCAGCTCCGTGCCTGCGGTCAGTGATGAAGACTTTCTGCTCTTTTCATCCCCGCAGCACGCAGCCACCGCTCGGGGCCAGCCGGCAGCTCCCCGCGACTTTTCGCCTCTTCCCCGCCGCTCTCCAGGAGGATGCAGCCGTCCCCGCCGGCCGGCTTATGATGAGGTGAGTGAATTCGCTTTTTTTTTTTCCGGCGCTTGATGTCATAAAAGTGGGATTTTTTTTTTATTTATTTTATTATTTTTTTTTTCCTCCTCCTCCTGGGGGGAAGGAGAATGTGCTGTTTGCCACACGTCGCTGCTGGGGGTTCTCTCCGGCGCTTTTCCCAGGGTTTGTTCCCCTCCTGCATTTCCCTCTGCACGCACAACTTTTCCCCCCCCTCACCCCACCACCCCTTTCCCCCCCCTTCTCCGGCTCATTCAATGACTCGGGGAGGTTTGTCAGAGTTTAAAAATCGATGCTCTTCGCTCGGGATATTCGTGCCATCCCAGAACTTTCAGAGGAAAAGCGTCGCCGTTCCCATCCCTCCCTCCCTCTGCCCCCGGGCCCCCTCTCGGGGCTGCTCCTGCTCCCCCCGGCCGCTGTCACCGCCCGCCGCGGTGCCACCTCCGCCGGGAAAAAGTGTCCGAGCCACCCCCGCGGCGGAGCAGGAGTTAATCCAACCCCCCCTCCCCCCCTTTTCCCCCCTCCCTCGCCTTCAGCTGCAAAAAATATGAAGTGAGGATGGATGCGCTCATCTGCCGAGCAGAGGAGTCGCTTTGATGTCTGTCCTGCTGTCGGTCCTTCCTTTCCCCCCCGCCTTAACCCTTCAGCCGGTGCCTGCCCGGAGCGCGGCCGCGGGGATTCCGTCTGCGTGGCACGGGGGGACACGCGTGGGGCCAAAATTCCCTTTGGATTTGCCCCCCATTCCCGGGACGCGCATCGGGGCTGGGGGGACACCCGCGTCACCCGTGGTGGCTGAGCTGGGACGTGCTGGGTGTTGTCTGGGTGGGATTTTTTTCCCCCCTTGGGAGGGATTTTAGGGGGTTTAACCCCGTTTTTTCCGCCGCTGGGAGAAAAGCGCCGCTGCCGCTTTAAGGCAGAAGTGTCGCTTTAAGTGACTTTCCATTCGCCGGCTCCGGAGAGCCGAGAATTCGGTTTCGCAGATTTCCTCTTGAGTCGTGTGCAGGAGGCAGAGGGAGTTAAAAATTGCTCGGGGAACCTTCAGCGACTGCGAGGCAGAGCTGGGGGGAAAAAAAAGCCGGGGGGGGAGAAATGAGATTGTGTGGGGAATGATGATGTGTAGGGCACGAACTGAGATTTGGGAGGGGAGAGAAATTTAGGGAAGAAAATAAAGAGATTTAGGGAAGAAAAGAAAGAAATTTAGGGAAGAAAATAAAGGAGTTTTGGGGAAGAAAAGAAAGAGATTTGGGGAAGAAAAGAAATGAGATTTAGGGAAGAAAATAAAGGAAATTTAGGGAAGAAAAATGGGGATCTGCTGCTGTTTCCCTTTGGCTTCCTGATGTCCCAATCCCCCGCCTGGGGAGCAGAAAGGTGGGATGGGGGGAATGCAGGGAGCTGGGAGGATGCAGCACCGCGGGTGCCCAGGGGTTAACAGCCCTCCCCGGCTGGGGAGCATCGTAAATCGCAGCCGTTCCCCAGCAAATTAATTCGCACTTTCTTTTCCTGCTGTTTGCCCTAGGAAGAGTGAAAAGAAAAAAAATTTTAAAAAGAAATTAAAAGAGGAAAAAGAAGAGGAAGGGGAGGAAAAAAAAAAAAGCCCCAAAATAAATAATGGGCCTGGAAGGGGCTGGGGAGGGCTCTGGTTCCTCAATTAGCTGGGAATTGCCTTCTCCCGACCAACGGAAGGCAGCAGCGCGTTTGAGCCTCTGGATTTGTGGAGCTCTCTCCGAGTGCCAAGTCTGGTTGTGCGGGACTTTGGAGGGGTAGGTGGAGGAATCCGAGCGGCTCGGCTCCCTTAACTCCTTCGGAGCCGAGCGGGTTTGGGAGCGCGGCTCTGGCAGGAGGGAGCTCGGGAGGGGCGATTCCTGCGGCTGGGAATTCACCTGCGGGAATGCCGGGCGGGATAACCGAGCTTGGGATGGGCTGAGCTGAGCCGAGCTGAGCCGAGCCGAGCTGAGCTGAGCTGAACTGTCACGGTCATTAATCGGGGACACATTAATCTGTGGTCACAGAGGGGTTTTGGGGATGTGCAGAGGGTCAGGGGTTTCCATGATCCCCGTGCCTGGGAGGGGAGGCTCAGGGATTTTGGGGATGAGCAGAAAGTCACGGGGTATCCATGGTCCTTGTGCACAGAAGGAGAAGCTGAAGAATTTTGGGAATAAGCAGAAGGTCAGGGGGTTATCCATGATCGCTGTGTGTGGAAGGGGAAGCTCATGGATTTTAGGGATGAGCAGGGGGTCAGGAGGTTTCCATGATCCCCGTGCCTGGAAGGGGAAGCTGAAGGATTTTGGGGGTGTGGAGAGGGTCAGGGGATATCCATGATCCTTGTGCCTGGAAGGGGAAGCTCAGGAATTTTGGGAATAAGCAGAGGGTCAGGGGGTTATCCATGATCCCCATGCATGGAAGGGAAGCTCAGGGATTTTGGGAATAAGCAGAGGGTCAGGGGGTTATCCATGATCCCCATGCATGGAAGGGAAGCTCAGGGATTTTGGGAATAAGCAGAGGGTCAGGGGGTTATCCATGATCCCCATGCATGGAAGGGAAGCTCAGGGATTTGGGGGATGAGCAGAAGGTCACGGGATATCCATGATCCCTGTGTGTGGAAGGGGAAGCTCAGGGATTTTGGGGATGAGCAGAGGGTCAGGAGGTTTCCATGATCCTCATGCATGGAAGGGGAAGCTGAAGGATTTTGGGGGTGTGGAGAGGGTCAGGGGATATCCATGATCCCCGTGCCTGGGTGGGTGAGCTGGGGTCTGTGCTCTCCACATCCCCGTGCTGCACATCCCAGCCACCGTGGAGTAATCGTGGCAGGAATTGCTTTGGGCACGCAGCTCAGATTCCCACCCAGGCACGGGAAGGGATTTTCCTGCCTCTCCCGAGGAGGGGCAGAGGGCAAGGGGAGCTGGGTGAATCCCGGGGGAATGGCCAGCGCTGCTCCTCGTCACTCAACACCCCCTGGTGTGGCTGTGGCTGCCCGGGAGGGCTGAGCCCGTCTGTCATCCCAGACACAGCCGGGACTGGTGCCTGTGGAGAGGGAGCAGCCTGGCCAGGACACCCCGCGGGGTTGTGTTCGGGGGTTTCCCTCTGAATCCCGGCTGCTGGAATGCGGGAATTCCTCCGGCGATCCCTGCCGGGGTGTGGTCAGGTCAACACCCACGGCTCGGCAATCCTCGAGCAGAATTCCCTGTGACGCCGGGAATCTGTGTCCCCCCCGCTCCACATCCCGGGAAAGCAACATCCAAGGCCAGGTGTGGTGTTCCAGAGCCAGGTGTGGTGATGCAGAGCCAGGTGTGGGGATGCAGAGCCAGGTGTGGGGATGCAGAGCCAGGTGTGGTGTTCCAGAGCCAGGTGTGGTGATGCAGAGCCAGGTGTGGTGTTCCAGAGCCAGGTGTGGTGATGCAGAGCCAGGTGTGGTGCTCCAGAGCCAGGTGTGGTGTTCCAGAGCCAGGTGTGGTATTCCAGAGCCAAGTGTGGAGATGCAGAGCCAGGATTCTGGGAAGCTCAGCCCCTGTGGGCAGCAGGATGGCCGGGAGAAGGTTTGGAGCTCCTGAGGATCACCTGGCATGGCTTTCCCAGGATGGCAGCCAGCAGGGCTGGGCTTCCCTCTGGAGCATCTCCTGGGGGTGCCAGGATCCGGTGCCTCGGGCTTTGGAACAGAGAATCCCTGGAGGAAACCACCGTGGGAGAGGCTGGAACCCAGAACCTGGGGCATCCCAGAGGAGGATGGGTCACCAAGAGAGCCATCCAGGGTTATCTATCCCAGCTCCAGCTGCAAAGGGAATATCCAGCTGGGAATATCCCAGCTTTGGGATGCAGTTAGTGATGAGCATTCCCACCAGCAGGGTCCTGCCTGGGGCTGCTCCCACCCCATTCCCTGCGGGATGCACTGGGAGGCACCGGGATGGACAAACCCGACGTGGGGTGAGCTCTGCCCTGTGAGGATTCTCATCCCCCTTCTGCAGGATCCTGCTCCGTAGGGATGGAATCCAGCAGGGCCTGGCCCTGTCCCCTGTGTTTTCCTTTGGGTTGGGATCTGTTTTCCTTGGGTTCCAGGCGCTGGTTCCTGCTCAGGGCACAGGGCACGGGAGCGCCGGGAGGTGCCAGGGGCCAGGGCTGCTGTTTGCTCTGCGTCTTGGCCTCCTCCAGCTGCTCCCCTGCCAGCCCTTGCTGCCTTCCCACCTGCATTCCAGGCTGGCACTGCCCTGGCAGCAGCTCCTGCCCTGCTCCTGCTCCTTCCCAGCCCTGTGTGTGGGCAGGGAGGGGCTGGGCATGGATGTGTGCCCGGCCAGAGGCAGCTCCTGGAGGGAGATCTTCTCCAGAGGCACCTGGGAAATGCATCACCAGCTCCTAAAAAACCCCAGCCTCTTTTTTTGGGGTGAAGCTGCTGCTTTTTAGTTCAGGGGAGCAGCCTGTCCCTCCCTCCTGCTTGGGAGGCAGGGGTGGATCAGCTGGAAGTTGTAACTGCAGTATCCACAGCAGGGGAGAGCTTGGAGGGGAAACTGAGGCAGCGCTGTGTCAGATCCAGGTGTTCTCCCACCCCTTTTCCAGCTTTCCTGGGATCCTTTTGGCTTCCTGGCCCTTCAGCCCAACCTTGGCCGAGTGTCCTCGCACTGGTGGCTGGGCCAGCTGTGCTTTGGGGTGGTTTTTTTTCCTCTAAACCCGGGAATTTGGCTCCCCCGAGTGTTTTCCTGAGCTCTGCCAGAGTCTGTTCCTCCCTCACCCATCAGTGATGGATCGAGTGATAAACCCAGAGCAGGATTCACACTGAGATCCCAATTCCCACGGCGATTATCAGGGATAAACACAAATCCCTGCCCTGCCCTGGCTTGGAGCACCCTCAGCGCTTCCTGCCCTCCCTCAGAGCCAGGGATTTCGGCAGGGGAAGCACCTCTGGAGCTCAGAGGGAGCTGGGGCATCCCTGACCCTGCTGTGCATCCCTGTGGGGACGGGCTGCTGGCTGGAGGGGCTGCATGGGGCAGGAAATTCCCACATCCGTGGCTCCCAATCCCACTGATGGGAAGGAGGGTGATTTTCCCTCCCATCTCCATCCCTGCCGTGTTTCCCCTCTCCTCTGCACCCCGAGGAGGGCTGGGAGCTGCCCCAGGGACACCAGGAGCTGCTGCTCTGGCCTGGCTGCTCCAGCTGCTCTTGGCACAAGGGGATTTTGGGAAACCCAAGGGGATTTTCCTTGGCTGGAGCCCGGGGGTGATGGTGACAGGGAGAATTCCCACATTTTCCCGACTCGGTGACACTGCTTGTCACAATTGGACACGAATGAATGACACTCAGGCACCGAGATGTCCAAGGCAAAAAAAAGTGTCAGTTTATTCACAGACCTCGACATTTATAGAATTCCAGCAGTGACCATGGATTGGAGGATGGAAATTCTCCTCTCCAACCACAGTGGACAACCCAACAGCCCATCAATTCTCTCCTCCTCCAGAAAGGAATGCAAAACAATCATTGTTGACATGAGAAGTGCGTGAGAAACTCCACCACAAAAAGTAAAACATCAGAAGTCTGAAACAGAATTTTGGAAAACAGAGAAGAACAAAGAACAGAGAAGAGCAGGGTGGCAGCTGCTGCCGAGCCCATCCTGGGTGCTGGAGCTCCTGGGAAGGATTTGGGATATGGGAGCAGTGGGAAGTGGGGTCTGTGTGTGTGCTGAGTCTGTGCCTCATCCATCCTGTTGTCATCTTCCTGGGAATTACAAAAACCCTGCATTCAGGGGTGGGGCATTGATAGGGAAAATTTGGGGATTTTTGTCCGTCTCTGCTGGTGTTGATCCGTGAATTCCTCCAGCGTTTGGGAGGAATAAACCTTTTTTCCATCATATTCTCCCCCCAGCTGTAGCAGAGCAGCCAGTGGTGCTTCCCAATGGCATTCCCAGGAGCTCCTGGGGTTTATTCCATGGATAAAATCCTTCTGAACAGGTGTCAGGGGCTTCTTCTCCCTCTGGGATAGGGAAGCGTTTCCTGGACATTTACTGTGCATGGAGGGACCAGCCAGGAACTGGGAGTGAGGAATTCTGAGCAGGGAATTGTGAGCAGGGAATTGTGAGGAATTGGGAACAAGGAATTGTGAGCAGGGAATTGTGAGTAGGGAATTGTGAGTAGGGAATTGTGAGTAAGGAATTGGGAACAAGGAATTGTGAGCAGGAAATTGTGAGTAAGGAATTCTGAGCAGGGAATTCTGAGCAGGGAGTTGTGAGTAAGGAATTGGGAACAAGGAATTGTGAGCAGGGAATTGTGAGTAAGGAATTGTGAGTAGGGAATTGTGAGTAGGGAATTGGGAACAAGGAATTGTGAGTAGGGAATTGTGAGTAAGGAATTGTGAGTAAAGAATTGTGAGTAGGGAATTGTGAGCAATGAATTGTGAGCAGGGAATTGTGAGCAAGGAATTGTGAGTAAGGAATTGTGAGTAGGGAATTGTGAGTAGGGAATTGTGAGCAAGGAATTGTGAGTAGGGAATTGTGAGTAAGGAATTGTGAGTAAGGAATTGCCAGCAAGGAATTATGAGTAGGGAATTGTGAGTAAGGAATTGTGAGTAAGGAATTGTGAGTAAGGAATTGTGAGCAGGGAATTGTGAGTAGGGAATTGTGAGTAAGGAATTGTGAGCAGGAAATTGTGAGCAGGGAATTGTGAGTAAAGAATTGTGAGTAGGGAATTGTGAGCAAGGAATTGTGAGGAGGGAATTGTGAGCAGGGAATTGTGAGTAAGGAATTGTGAGCAGGGAATTGTGAGCAGGAAATTGTGAGTAGGGAATTGTGAGTAAGGAATTGTGAGTAGGGAATTGTGAGCAAGGAATTGTGAGTAGGGAATTGTGAGTAAGGAATTGGGAACAAGGAAGTGTGAGTAAGGAATTGTGAGCAAGGAATTGTGAGTAGGGAATTGTGAGTAAGGAATTATGAGTAAGGAATTGTGAGTAGGGAATTGTGAGTAAGGAATTGTGAGTAAGGAATTGTGAGTAGGGAATTGTGAGCAAGGAATTGTGAGTAGGGAATTGTGAGCAAGGAATTGTGAGCAAGGAATTTTGAGTAAGGAATTGTGAGTAGGGAATTGTGAGTAGGGAATTGTGAGCAAGGAATTGTGAGCAGGGAATTGTGAGCAAGGAATTGTGAGTAGGGAATTGTGAGTAGGGAATTGTGAGCAAGGAATTGTGAGCAGGGAATTGTGAGCAAGGAATTGTGAGTAGGGAATTGTGAGCAGGGAATTGTGAGCAAGGAATTGTGAGTAGGGAATTGTGAGCAGGGAATTGTGAGCAAGGAATTGTGAGTAGGGAATTGTGAGTAAGGAATTGTGAGTAAAGAATTTTGAGTAGGGAATTGTGAGTAGGGAATTGTGAGCAAGGAATTGGGAACAAGGAATTGTGAGTAAGGAATTGTGAGCAGGGAATTGTGAGCAGGGAATTGTGAGTAAGGAATTGTGAGCAAGGAATTGTGAGTAGGGAATTGTGAGTAAGGAATTGTGAGCAAGGAATTGTGAGCAAGGAATTGTGAGCAGGGAATTGAAAGTAAGGAATTGTGAGTAGGGAATTGTGAGCAGGGAATTGTGAGTAAAGAATTGTGAGTAAGGAATTGTGAGTAAGGAATTGGGAACAAGGAGTTGCGAGTAAGGAATTGTGAAAAAGGAATTGTGAGTAAGGAATTGTGAGTAAGGAATTGTGAGCAAGGAATTGTGAGCAAGGAATTGTGAGTAGGGAATTTCCATCAAGGAATTGTGAGCAAGGAATTGTGAGCAGGGAATTGAAAGTAAGGAATTGCGAGTGACCCAGTTGGAAGCGTGGAATTCGGGGGGTTCAGGAGCATCCAAAGGCAGCGGGAGCTCCCCGGAGCGCCCGGCAGGGGCAGCAGCCCTGTGAGGGCCTGGCCTGTGGGGGAGAGCTCCATGGAGCCCTGCAGCCCGGGGGCATGGCTGGAGACACATCCCAGGGGGTGCTGGGGGTGGGGGATGAAATCCCAACAGGAACTGGATGTGGGGGGTCAAATCCCAATAGGGACTGAATGTTGGGGGTGAAATCCCAATAGGAACTGAATGTGAGGGATGAAATCCCAATGAGTGCTGGATGTAGGGGGAGAAATCCCAATTGGAACTGGATGTGAGGGATGAAATCCCAATGAGTGCTGGATGTGGGGGATGAAATCCCAATGAGTGCTGGATGTGGGGGATGAAATCCCAATGAGTGCTGGATGTGGGGGATGAAATCCCAATGAGTGCTGGATGTAGGGGGAGAAATCCCAATTGGAACTGGATGTGGGGGATGAAATCCCAATAGAAGCTGGGTTTGGGGGATGCACATCCCAATGAGTGCTGGATGTGAGGGTGAAATTCCAATAGGAGTTGGATATGGGGGATGAAATCCCAATAGGAACTGGATGTTGGGGATGCACATCCCAATAGGAGCTGGATATGGGGGATGAATCCCAATAGGAGCTGAATGCGAGGGATGAAATCCCAATAGAAACTGGGTATGGGGAATGAAATCCCAATAGGAGCTGCATATGGGGGATGAAATCCCAACAGGAACTGGATGTGGGGGTCAAATCCCAATAGGAACTGGATATGGGGGATGAAATCCCAATAGGAACTGGATGTGAGGAATGAATCCCAATAGGAGCTGGATATGGGGGAGGCACACCCCAACCCAACCCAACCCCTCTGGTTCTGGCACCGCAGCTGGATTTCCCTGCAGCAGCAGCAGCAGCAGATTCCAGCAGCCAGGAACGCTCCAGGGGAAGGGATTTGATTCTCCCTCCCCTCCTGGATTCCCGAGGCCGCCGCCCCTGATCCCAGCTCCCGGTGTTACCCAGGGGGAGCTGCAGCTCCCGGGAGTGAGAGAGACCCCCGGGGTGGGTGGGGGGAATTCCAACCTTTGGCACCGGGGTTGGATCACCCCAGCTCCGTATCCAGGGCTTGTGGCCACCCAGGGGTGCCCAGGGCTCTGCTCCCAGCCCGTTTGGGGAGGAAAACAGGGATTTGAGGCCTGGAGGAGCCCAGATGTGGCTGGGTGGGGCCTGGGTGTCCTGTCCAGATGTTGGGAACATCTGGCTGTGTCCCGGGGCGCTGGAAACGGGTCACGTCCTGATTCCAGAGGAGCTGCCCGGCTTTGGGATGAGGTTTGTAGGGCTGGGCCTGTCTGGGTCGTTGTAAAACCCCTTTGTGCTGTGGGGCCGTGGCTCCCTGCCCTGAGTTTCACCCCAAAAAGGCACCACCTCCTTCTCCTGGAGCTGCAGGAACGGCTCCGTGATGGGACCAGCCCCGAGTGATCACCCCTGGGATCCTGGACTGGAGTAATGGGAATGTGGATGGGCTTGGGTCAGTTCCCAAACGAGCCCCACACCCTGGAACGTGGGGCAGGCAGTGGCAGGGACAGAGGAGCCCCCCGTGTGTCTGTTTGGAGCCTTTTTGGTCATTATTCCATTAAAAAATCAGGATGTTGCTGCAGCAGCCCCACAGAGCTGTGGGGGGAGCCCCCCGCAGCATCCCCCTGCCTGCCAGGCCTGGGAACTTCCCCCGAATCCCTGACTCCTGGGACATCTGCAGCCCCCAAAGAGCTGCAGGCTCTGGGCTGGATGTCCCAGCACAAGCAGCTTGGAGCCGTGTGCAGCATCCCTGGGAAGTCATCCCTGAGCCAGGTGCTCCCTTCTCCCACAGATCCAGGTCCCTGGGAGCCACCTCGGGGTGGCACGGAGCAGCCAGGAGCCCGGGAGAATCAGGAATGGCCTCTCCAGCCTTTGGGATTTGCTGTGCCAGGGGATTCTGAGCATGCAGAGCTCCCGAGGAGCCCAAGCAGGACCTGAGGAGTCCCCAGGGGACACAGGAGAGGTGGCCAGAGCGTGCCCAGGGCTCAGGGCTGGCTCCAGGGATGCTGCAGGGTGCTCCCTGCCCCGGGAGGAGCTTTGTGCCTTGGGAATCCTCGTCCAGCCTGTCCTGCTTCATGGGGATGGAGGCTGCCAAGGCTGCAGGAGCTCTGGAGGAGAGGATGGATCCGGATCCAGCCCCTGGAGTGCTGGAACCACAGCTGTGGTGGGTGCCCAGAATTCCAGGGGAGCTGCCACTCCACAAAGCTTTCCCTGTGCTTCCCGTGGGCTCCACCGAGGGAGGAGCTCCCAGGAGTGCTGGCCCGGCAGTGGGATTGGTGTGCAGGGTGTCCTGCTCCAGGGGATCACCCAAACCCCTGCCAAAGTTGATTCCTGTGCCAAGGGCTGGTGATCCCATCACCTCTGCCTTGGGTGACCCCATCACCTGCCTTGGGTGTCACCTCTGCCTTGGGTGTCACCTCTGCCTTGGGTGATCCATCACCTGCCTTGCCCCCTGGGAAAATTCCCTGTGGGGGTGGAAGGGTGCTGGACACCCCCATGAGCCCACCCCGCTTCTTCCTCTGCATTCCAGGCCCAGCTTTGAAGCTCCAGGTGGTTTTCCAGACTTTTCCCTCACTGGCAGCACCCTGGGCTCTGCCTGGGGCTGACCTTTTGCCCCGCAGGCAGAGCTGGGTTTAACTGTGCCCCGTGGAGCAGCTCTGGCTCTTCCCTGCAGGAAGGTTCACCAGGAGGGTGGAAAGCAGCCCCTTCACGCCCTGAGAATTCACCTCTCCTCCCCCACCCTCCCTTCCAGGAGCTTTTAAGCTCATCCAAGGAGCTCCATGCGTTGATGGCAGGGCTGGGATGCTGCAGCTCTGCCAGGAGGGCAGGATTTCCACCCAGCTCTAAGTGGAAGCAAATGGGTTTAAAGGAAATTAAATTTACAGCTCTATTTAAAAAAGGAAAAAAAAAAAAAAGGCATTTTATTGCTGTGGGTGGGGAGAGGCAGGAGATAAAGGAATGCTCAGGGGCTGGAGGCAAAGAGGAGCAAACCCAGGGATCACCAGGTGGATGGATTTGGCCCCTGGAAAATCCTGGATGCTTGGAAGTGATGCTTAGGATGCTTCCTGCTCTTAAATGTTGGCGGAGGACACAGGCACAGCAGCACCTGAGGGTTTATTTGTGGGGAGAGCCAGCAAATCCCTGGGGTTTATTAATTAATCTCTTCCCATGGCATTGATTGGAGGGCTTGGAGTGAACAGGAGTGAAATAGTGGCACGGGATATCCATGGAGGGGAGAGGAGAGCTCGGTGCCTTCCTGTTCCAGGCAAGGAGAAGCCCTGTGGGATCCACCTGGATCCGTCTGTGCCGTGTCCAGAGGAGCTGGGACCATCCCGAGGGACAGGGGAAGGTGACTTGTGCTCCCAGGGAGCTCAGCATGGCCCCGTGCAAACCCCTGGGGGTTGCAGGAGCAATGCCAGGACATCCCTGGGTGCAGGAGGAGCTGCGGGCTGGGCTGGGCTCCTTCCCCGCCGGATTTGGGGTTTCACATCCCCCTCGCTCCCAGGCAGGTCCTTCCCGGGGCTGCCGGCAGCAGCCGGGGGACACTGCCCCGCTGTCCCCTGGCCGAGGGGGCCGAGGGGCTGGGCGGGGAGGCTCCGGAGCAGGAGCAGGAGCAGGAAGCTCCCCCGGCCCCAGCGCTCCCAGCTGTGTCAATAGAGGGAACAAAGGGGCTCTGTCTCCGCCGCTGTTTGTGCAGGGGGGGACAGTGGCAGTGGCACTGGGACACTGGCTGCGGGGACAGGCGGGCGGGGGGCTCTGGGGAGGGGCTGGGGCGGCAGGAGGGGCTGCAGGCTCTGTCTGTGCCGTTACATCCGTGGTTGTTTTGTTGGGTATATCCAGTTCTTACCTGTCACGGGAGGTTTGCAGGTGTGGGAGAGCGAAGTCACAGCGTCCCTGGAGTGTCCCAGGCCGGGTTGGAGCAGCCTGGGGCAGTGAGAGGTGTCCCTGGCTGTGGGATGAGCTGGGCTTAAGGTCCCTTCCCTCCTGTGATTCCGTGGTGCTTATCAATAGATACAAACACGGATTTCCTTTGGGGTGTTATTGAGAGCGGGTGGCTGAAGGAAGGGAACAGCTGGCCCTGCAGCCAGCAGGATTTCTCCCAAATGCCATCCCTGCTGCCACCAGGACTTGGGGTGGCTCTGCTGGGACATCCCCCGCCACCTTCCCCCCATCCCCACCTCCCTGACAGGAGCCTCGAGTGACCCATCCCAGGGCTGGGGGACACCACGGGGACAGCGCCACAGCTCTGGCTGCTCCTCTCCCACCCCAGCCATCCTGCAGGAACTCCTGGAGAGCCACAGCAGCTCTCCCTGTGCATCCCCCAAGGCTGCTGCCACCCCTGCCAGAGCTGCTCCTGTGCCCTCCCTGCGTCCCAGCCCAGGTGCAGCAGCCTCGGGGTTCCTGTGCTGCGCTCCCTCCTCCTCCTCAGAGCTCCAGGGATCCTCTCCAGCCCCTCTGCCAGCTGTGAAAACAGGAGCAGCCCCTTCCTGCAGGGGCAGGGGAGTGTCTGAGCCCCCCGGCACAGCCTCGGCTCTGCACTGAGGAGCTGGGGGCACTGGGAGCACTGGGAGCAGTGGGAAGCTCAGCTTTGGCCACTGGAGGATGCCCAGCCTGGTTTCCAGCTCCCAGGTCTCAGATTCTGGCCCTGCAGGGATGGCAGGGCAGAGCTGAGTCCCTGTTTGCACGCATTTTAAAGGGAGGATGCCCCAGGCCTGGTGGGAACACGAAGCTTTTCCCGTTTTTCTCCACAAATTCCCATGTTTTTAAACCACAAATTTCAGGATCTCGTGGATCTCAGGATCTCTGCTCCTGGCACTGCTGCCATGCTGGAGCCATCCTGCTGGAGATTTAAAATTGAAATTTTGGGGTCTCATCCCTGTTCCTGGCACTGCTGCCATCCTGCTGGAGATATAAAATTGAAATTTCAGGATCTCAGGATCCCTGCTCCTGGCACTGCTGCTGTGCTGGAGCCATCCTGGAGCCATCCTGCTGGAGATTTAAAATTGGAATTTTGGGATCTCATCCCTGTTCCTGGCACTGCTGCCATGCTGGAGCCATCCTGCTGGAGATTTAAAATTGGAATTTTGGGATCTCATCCCTGTTCCTGGCACTGCTGCCATGCTGGAGCCATCCTGCTGGAGATTTAAAATTGGAATTTTGGGATCTCATCCCTGCTCCTGGCACTGCTGCCATGCTGCTGGAGCCCCCAGACTCTCTCTGTGCTTTCCACCAGCCAGGCTCCCGACACAGGGGATGTGCTCCAGCTCTGCTCCTCCCTCCCTCCTGCTGGTGGATAAATCCACGGAAGCTCCTCGCAGAGCTGCTGGGAGCCTCAGGAAGCTTTGCTCCATCTGGAGCCCAGGGATGTGGCAGGAGGCTCTGCCCAGGCCCGTCTCAGGCTGGGAAAACCCCAAATTCTCCCCCTTGGATCCCCAAATTTTCCCCACACCAGCGCTGGTTGCTGGTGGCACTGTGACCTCCCCGTGTGCCAGCAGCTGCTGCTGGGACACCCTTCCCCTTTCCCGCAGGTGCCCGAGGCTGAGGATGACTCAGGCAGGGAGGGGATGAAGCAGAGCTGAGCTGTTCCCATTCCCATCCAGCCTTGGGAAACCTTGGATTTATGGGAGCATCCCTGGGGACACAAACCAGCAGCTCTTTGTGCCCTGTCCACACTTTCTGCTGATCCCCACACCCAGATCCACGGGAACCCACAGGGACCAGCGCTCCTGGCTGCTCCAGCAGGAGAAGGGAAATCCTGGGGGAGAGAGAGGGAAACGTTTGTCCCTCCAAAACCCCTCCCTGCCTGGAGCAGAGGCGGCTTTGGGCGGCTCCTTCCCCAGCCCGATGCTCTGCCCTGGACCCAGGGGTCACCTCCGGGGGCAAACCCGTTATCCCCCGAGCCCCGAGGATGCCGCGGATCTGTAATTCCCCAATTCCCGGGATTTCGCCGCGGCTCCCGGAGCCGGGCAGAGGCAAAAAAAAACAACAATGCCCCCCGCAATTAAAGAGCCTCTTAATTGCAGCGCTACACGCGGCTCTTCCGCTGCTTTCTAAGTTTGGGGCCGTAATTACAGCGGCAGGGAAAGGCGGCAGCTGCGGCCCCGCCGCGCCAAGCCCTGCCTTCCAGGGATTCTTGGATTTGACCGGCTGAAGGCTGGGCTGGAGCCTGGCGTGGGATGAAAGGGAAAAGAACCCCGGGCAGAGCCCCTGCAGCCCCCGCCGGGCTCCCGGGACAGCGGTTGTTCCTTTTTTTTCCCCCTATTTTTCTTCTTTTTCCTCTTTTTTCCTCTTTTTAATTTTTTTTTTTTCCTGCAAAGCAGCTTTAAAAAAAAAAAAAAAACACAAAACAAACAACCCGAGGAGGTCCTGCCCCTGGTCAATCCTTGCAAGTCTCAGTTTGGAAACAGCGGCCAGGAAGATTAAAGGGTGCCTGGGAAGGCGGGCTGGGTGTCAGGATGCTGGGACACGGCCGGGAGAGGGGTTTGTCCTGTCCTGCCGTCTGTCCGTGCCCCCAGCTCGGCTGGTTTTTTGGGGGGACAACCCACGCCGGTGAATGCATTTCCCTCTGCCTCGTATTTTTATTCGGGTTTATTTGGTTTATTTGGGATCGGCTGCCCCGGTGCCACTTTGGTGCCCGGAGGGGATGGGGAATGTTTTCCTCATTTTTTTTTTTTCCCCCCCGTGGCTTTGAGGAATCCCGGGATAAACGCGACAAAACGAGGATGCCCTGGGGGCAAGGAGAAGCCGAATCCGGGCTGAGACGTGTCTCATCACCTGGGCAGGAAGCAGCGGGGGAAAGCGATCCCCCCTGCTCCCCAAATCCCTCCCCAAAATCCCTCCCCAAAATCCCTCCCCAAAATCCCTCCCCAAAATCCAGCAGCAGCCGGGCTTTTAATGGAAGGAGCAGCCACTTCGCGGCACCTCCTGCTCCATGTGGGGAAATTATTACTCGCGACGTTCGGCCGGGAGAGGGAGGGGAAAGGAGCAGCGCGGATGATGAGAGATGCACGGAGTTGTTCCTTATCCCCGGCATGGAGAGCCCACATGGCTTTTCCCTAAAAAAAAATATAAAAAAAATTCTCTTCCCGGAGCTTTAAATCTCCAGGTGAAGGAAAGAATGCTCTTGGTCAGTGAATTCAGCGGGAAAGTATGTGGGGTTTGGTGGCGTCGCTGAAGGCGTGAGAGGAAGGAATCCTGTGCTTGGGATCAGGGATTGTCTGGGATTCTTGCTGTGGACAGGGAAAATATTCCTGGGGTGAGTGTGGCCCTTCAGTCCTGACCCCCTGCCCTCTCCTCCCTTCCTTGGGGGGCTGCAGAGAAACCCGTCATGAGTGATTTTCACCTTTTTTTTTGTCCCTGATGTTTATTTTTTTTTTTAATTGTCGGGAAGAATTCAGTTTTCCAGCCAGGATATAAAAATATCCCTTTTTCTCCAGACTCCCAGAGGGCTGGGTTGTTTCATTCCTCCTCCAGCGGCTGAAGGTGAGGAGAGGGATGAGTCACAGGGATCTCGATCCCTGGTGGTGCTGCCCACCCCAGGCTGGGGGAAATTCCCGGATTCCCTCATTTCTCGGCTTCCCAGCCCCTTTTTTTCGGCATCCCTCAGCTCTGGGGAAAGCAGCAGCGTCCTTTCCTGGGAGTTCTGAGACAGCACTGCAGAAAATCCCTGGAAACCACATCCCCAAGCAGGAGGGGAATTCCTAATTGGAGCCCTAAAGAGGGATCTCGTCCTGGAGCAGTACCTGGACCCACACAGCAGGAGCAGCCCCGGAAAAACAAAAACCAAAACAAAAACAAAAAAAAAAAAAAAAAAAAAAAAAAAAAAAAAAAAAAAAAAACAACCAAAAACAAAAACAAAAAAAATATTAAAAAAAAACAAAAACAACAACAACAAAAAAAACACCCACTCAAAAAAACCCACCAACCCCCAAACAAACAAAAGACAAAAAAAAAACCCAAAAAACCACAAAAAACCACCAAAAAACAACAACAAAAAAAATCCCACAAACAAAAAAACCCCAAACAAACAAAAACAAAAAAAACCCCAAACAAACAAACAAACAAACAAACAAAAAAAAAAAAAAAAAAAACCACCCCCCCAAAAAAAACCCCTCCAAGAGCTTTTCCAGCTCATTCAGCACCAGCAAAAGGAAAACACTGACAGGATGCCCTTCTCCAGCCCTCGGCTCATTTCGATTCCTGCCTGATGATGAAAGCCAAGCCCAGCGGCGCGGGGAAGGGGATTTTTTTTGTCGCTCGGAGTTGTCTCTGGAGAAAACATTCCCGGGATCAAACAGAGCCGGGGTTTGTCCGGGGGCCGTGAATTTCGGCATTATTGGGTCTCTGCGGTGCGGGAGGGGGCCTGGGGAGGCAGAGGAGCGGCACGGAGGGGTTTGTCCGGCTCGGGATGCGCCCCTGCCCCACATCTGCCACCCAGCAGCCGCAGCGGCAGGAAGGGCTGGAAATCCCCGCCTGGGATGGTTTGCATCGCCGGCCCTTTGAAGTTTCCAGGCGTGTGCGGGGCTCCTGCTCGGCACCTGCCAGCGAACCTGACCCGGAGTGGGGTTTGAGGGGGGGGAAACCCGCGGGGAACGAGCGCGGCCCCTCCCCAGCCCCAGAGCCGGGGTTCCCGTGGGTTCCCAGCGCTTTTCCGTGGCTCTGGCACGGCCGGGTGAGGCTGGCACTGCCCCTGGCCAGGATGGCACTGCCCCCGGGTGAGGCTGGCACTGTCCCCGGGTGAGGCTGGCACTGCCCCCCGGACCAGGCTGGCACTGTCCCCGGCCAGGTGAGGCTGGCACTGCCCCTGGCCAGGCTGGCACTACCCCCGGGTCGAGCTGGCACTGTCCCCAGCCAGGCTGGCACTGCCCCCGGGTCAGGCTGGCACTGCCCCCGGCCAGGTGAGGCTGGCACTGCCCCCGGCCAGGCTGGCACTACCCCCGGGTCGAGCTGGCACTGTCCCCAGCCAGGCTGGCACTGCCCCCGGGTCAGGCTGGCACTGTCCCCCGGACCAGGCTGGCACTGCCCCCGGCCAGGTGAGGCTGGCACTGCCCCCAGCCAGGCTGGCACTGCCCCCGGGTCGAGCTGGCACTGTCCCCAGCCAGGCTGGCACTACCCCCGGGTCGAGCTGGCACTGTCCCCAGCCAGGCTGGCACTGCCCCCGGACCAGGCTGGCACTGTCCCCCGGCCAGGCTGGCACTGCCCCCGGGTCGAGCTGGCACTGTCCCCAGCCAGGCTGGCACTGCCCCCGGCCAGGCTGGCACTGCCCCCGGGTCGAGCTGGCACTGTCCCCAGCCAGGCTGGCACTGCCCCCGGCCAGGCTGGCACTGTCCCCGGCCAGGTGAGGCTGGCACTGCCCCCCGGGCCAGGCTGGCACTGTCCCCGAGCCAGGCTGGCACTGTCCCCGAGCCAGGCTGGCACTGTCCCCGGCCAGGTGAGGCTGGCACTGCCCCCCGGGCCAGGCTGGCACTGTCCCCGAGCCAGGCTGGCACTGCCCCCAAGCCAGGCTGGCACTGTCCCCAGCCAGGCTGGCACTGCCCCCCGGGCCAGGCTGGCACTGCCCCCAGCCAGGCTGGCACTGTCCCCAGCCAGGCTGGCACTGCCCCTGGGTCAGGCTGGCACTGTCCCCAGCCAGGCTGGCACTGTCCCCGGGCCAGGCTGGCACTGTCCCCGGCCAGGTGAGGCTGGCACTGTCCCCAGCCAGGCTGGCACTGCCCCCCGGGTCAGGCTGGCACTGCCCCTGGGTCAGGCTGGCACTGTCCCCAGCCAGGTGAGGCTGGCACTGCCCCCCGGACCAGGCTGGCACTGTCCCCCTGGCCAGGTGAGGCTGGCACTGCCCCGGGACCAGGCTGGCACTGCCCCCCGGGCCAGGCTGGCACTGTCCCCAGCCAGGCTGGCACTGCCCCGGGGCCGGAGCCGTCCCGCTGCCCCCGGCCGGGGCCGCTCTCTGGATCCCTCCCTGCTGCCGCGGCCTCCTTGAAGTCGTCCATGAATGTGTCTCTGTTGTTCCCCAGACTTTTTATAGCTCCGGGCGTTTTTCTTGGCCCCGGGCGCCGCTGCTCCCGTGGAGAACAGAGAGCAGCGCTCAGCGGCCGCCGGGGCTGCGGCAGGACAGGTTTTTTGGGGGGATTTCAGCTTCCCCCCCGGGGCTGTGGCACAGCCCTCCCGCCTTCCAGGGGCCGTGGGTTGCAGGGAAGCGCCGTGCCCGTGGCTGCAGCCGGGGGAAGCCGATCCAGGTCGTTCTCCATCCAAATCCCAGCAGCTCCTCTCCCATCTCCATCAGGTGCAGCTCCCCACGGGGTGTGGCACCCACGGGATGTGGCACCCCCAGGATGTGACACCCACGGGAGCCCCCCAGCCCCAAGGAGCCTCAGGGAAGGGAAACCTCAGAATTCCCAAGTTTCCTTCCCTGCCCTGTGGGATGTGGTTCCCTCTGCGCCGGCCGAGCAGGCTCGGGAGAGGTGGCAGCTGCAGCAGGAGCTCGCTGTCACCCCCAGAGGGACACAGGCAGCACCCAAGGGACACCCCGGCCACGTCCCACCAGGGACCCCCCCAAAATCTGCCCGTTCCCAGTGCCAGCAGGCGGGGATCTGCAGGATTTGGGGTCGGCTCAACTTCTCCTTTGCTTCCCAGGGCCGAGGGGAGCAGTGGGGCTTTGCAGGGATGGGCTGGGGTTAAAGCCTGGGGTTAAAGCCTGGCTTTAGGGCCAGCCTGGGGTTAAAGCCTGGCTTTAGGGCCAGCCCAGCAGGGACCGGGCCGGGGGGCTGCTCCCCCTCACCCCCCGTGCTGAAATGGGATCCGGCCCCCGCCGCCGTCAGGGGTTTGTCCTGGCAGCGTTTTCGGGATGTTTCGCATTCGGGAGCCACCCGAGGAATGTCTGCAGGGGAGGGCACAGGAGGGAATGTCTGCAGGAGGGGACGCAGCCCCTTCTCCGGGGCCGGCCCCGCCGCTGAAGGCGTTCGTGCCGTGAAAAGAGCGACCGCGGCTTCTCCCAGCGCCTTCCCAGCGGGATTGAGCATCCCCGGCCTCTGACCCCGCAGCCGGGCGTTGTTTGGGAGAAGGAGCGGCCCCCGCGGCTCTCCCCATCCCCCTCCCCATCCCATCCCCATCCCATCCCATCCCATCCCACCCCACCCCATCCCCATCCCCATCCCCACCCCATCCCATCCCATCCCATCCCATCCCATCCCATCCCCATCCCATCCCATCCCATCCCCATCCCCATCCCCATCCCATCCCATCCCATCCCATCCCATCCCATCCCCATCCCATCCCATCCCATCCCATCCCCATCCCCATCCCATCCCATCCCATCCCATCCCATCCCATCCCCATCCCCATCCCCATCCCATCCCATCCCATCCCATCCCATCCCATCCCATCCCATCCCACCTCACCCCACCCCATCCCATCCCATCCCCATCCCCATCCCCATCCCATCCCCATCCCACCTCATCCCATCCCATCCCATCCCATCCCATCCCACCCCATCCCATCCCACCCCATCCCATCCCATCCCATTTTCCCATCCCATCCCACCCCATCCCATCCCATCCCATCCCATCCCATCCCATCCCATCCCACCCCATCCCATCCCATCCCATCCCATCCCATCCCATCCCATCCCATCCCATCCCATCCCCATCCCATCCCCATCCCCATCCCCATCCCCATCCCATCCCATCCCATCCCACCCCATCCCATCCCACCCCATCCCATCCCATCCCATCCCACCCCATCCCATCCCATCCCATCCCATCCCATCCCATCCCATCCCCATCCCATCCCCATCCCCATCCCCATCCCATCCCATCCCATCCCATCCCATCCCATCCCCATCCCCATCCCCATCCCATCCCATCCCATCCCATCCCAACCCATCCCATCCCATCCCATCCCATCCTATCCCATCCCATCCCCATCCCATCCCCATCCCATCCCCATCCCCATCCCCATCCCCATCCCACCCCATCCCATCCCATCCCATCCCATCCCATCCCATCCCAACCCATCCCATCCCACCCCACCCCATCCCACCCCATCCCATCCCATCCCATCCCATCCCATCCCATCCCCATCCCCATCCCATCCCCATCCCATCCCATCCCCATCCCATCCATCCCATCCCATCCCATCCCATCCCATCCCATCCCATCCCATCCCCATCCCCGATCCCCTCTCCCCAAGCCGGCTCCGCGCGGGCGGCTCCTTTCAGACGCCTTTGCTTCCCTCTGCAGGAAAACTCCCTCAATTGCAGCTTGGCCTCTCCGAATCCCTTCATCCCAAAAAAAAAAACCCAAAACCCTGGACCCCAGCCGGGCTGGGAGCGCTGCCGGGGGTGCCCGAGTTGGTCTCTGCACGACGTGGCCTGCCAGAGCCACCGGCTGCTTTTATCTCCATCACTTGGCTATTATACTTCATCAGGAAAGGAGGGGGGATATTATATATATATATTTATATTTTTTTTAATTTGAAATCCACTTTTCTTTTATGGAGAGCAAATTATAATCGCTTTTAATTGAAAAAAAAAAAAAGGAAGAAAGAAGGGGGAAAGCTGATAATATTCTGCACCAAATTTCTGGCAGAGAATAATTAAGAGTGCAATAAATCCCCAAAGGAAATGCTCATTAATCTTGTCTTTCCGAAGCAAATTTCAGAGGAGAGCTGATTGAAAACATTGCTAATAATTACAGGAAAGTTGACAGCTTAAAAGCCCCCAAATCTGGCAGCTGTCTCCTCCTCTCAGATGCTGTGGGAGCTGGTCCAGGCTGGAGAGGAGCATCCCAGGGCAGCCTGGGGATGGGTGGGGGTCCCTGGGATGGGGCAGGAGGGGTGAGGGGGTCTCAATCTGCAGGGATGGGCTCTGGCTGTGCCTCACCCCGGGGTTCTGGGGTCACAGGGTCATCCACACCAGGGGGTGGGTGGGCTCAGGGCGTCCGTGCTGCTCCGGGCTGTGCTCGTGCTTCCCGTGCTCCTTGTGACACCTCTGGGTCTTCTTCTTCCCTTGTGTCACCCATGGTCCTTGTGCCACCCAGAATCCTTGTGCCACCCATGGTCCTTGTGACACCCAGAATCCTTGTTCTTTCCGTGCTCCTTGTGACATCCTGGGTCCTTGTTCTTCCCTTGTGACACCTCTGGGTCTTGTGCCACCCATGGTCCTCGTGCTTCCTCTGGTCCTTGTCACACCCATGGTCCTTGTGCCACCCAGAATCCTTGTTCTTCCCATGATCCTTGTGACACCTCTGGGTCTTGTTCTTCCCATGGTCCTTGTGCTTCCTCTGGTCCTTGTGCCACCCATGGTGCTTGTACCACCCATGGTCCTTGTGCCACCCAGAATCCTTGTTCTTCCCATGATCCTTGTGACATCCTTGGTCCTTGTTCTTCCCGTGCTCCTTGTGACACCTCTGGGTCTTCTTCTTCCCATGGTTCTTGTGCTTCCTCTGGTCCTTGTGCCATCCGTGGTCCTTGAATCTTGTGACACCCGTGGTCCTTGGTGGCACCAAGAGTCCTTGTACCACCAAGAATCCTTGTGCTTCCCGTGGTTCTTGTGCCACCCGTGGTCCTTGTGCCACCAAGAATCCCTATGCTTCCTGTGGTTCTTGTGCCATTCATGGTCCTTGTGCCACCAAGAATCCCTGTGCTTCCCGTGGTCCTTGTGCCACCCGTGGTCCTTGTGCCACCCATGGTCCTTGTGACACTTTTTATAGCTCCAGTCCTTGTCCCACCCATGGTCCTTGTCTTTGCCATGGTCCTTGGTGGCACCAAGAATCCTTGTGCTTCCCGTGGTCCTTGTGACACTTATGGATCTTGTGCTTTCCGTGGTGCCTGTGCCACCCATGGTCCTTGGATCTTGTGCTCGCCGTGGTTTTTGTGCCATTCATGGTCCCTGTGACACCCGTGGTCCTTGTGCCACCAAGAATCCCTGTGCTTCCCGTGGTCCTTGTGCCGTTCATGGTCCTTGTGACTCTTAGGGATCTTTTGCTTTCCATGGTTCTTGTGCCACCCATGGTGCCTGTGCCATCCATGGTACCTGTGACACTTCTGGATCTTGTGCTTCCCACAGTCCTTGTGCCACCCATGGTCCCTGTGCCACCCATGGTCCCTGTGCCACCCCTGGTCCCTGTGTTTCCCATGTCCCTCCTGCCTCTCCATCCCCCACACCCCAGCAGTGTCCGGCTCTCTGGTTCTCTGGATCCCTTCAGCCAGAGCAGTTTGGGAAGGAGCAGCAGGATTTCCCTGCCTGGCTCTACCAGGAGCTGATCCCTCTGTGCCCTGCAGGGCTGCCAGGGGCCGTGTCGGGGTGCAGGATGAGACCCCCAGAGTCACAGGAGATAAAGGAAGAGCAGATCTCCCCAGCTGCTTTCAGCAGGTGGAATAGAACACACGGGTTTGGTTCCACAAGCCAGGACAGACCTGCAGGGACGTGGCTCCCTCTGCCCCTCCAGGGGTTCACAGAGCCCCCAGGAATCTCTGGGTTTGCCATCCCACCCCCTCCCCAGCTGAATCCTGGGGCTGTTTAATTGCAGGGAGCCAATTAACTGCTGCCAGTGCTCGCTGTGTGAGTGCCCAAGGGCAGAGCCACCCCCAGCCCTGAGCAGCCTCTCCCAAGGAGGTGCCAGGAGGACGAGGAGCTAAATGAGGCTCGGGTGAAAATCCCGGGATGTGCTCATCCCTCTCGGGTTTCCTGTCCCCGTTTGACCAGGGCTGGGAGCTTGGAGCAGACCCAGGCTCTGCAGGGAGGAAGGAAACGTGAGATTGGCCTGGGAATGCTGGCATTGCCTGGGATTTTGAGGCTTTTTTCTCCCTTTTTTAGGGGGGCTGGGAGGGAAATGCAGGGTGGGGCCTGATCCTGGGGGAGTGGGTGAGGGAGTTTGGGCTCACAGGACACTGGTCCTGCCCTGGTGATGCCCAGGGGTCAGCTGGGCATGTGGATGGTCCTGGCGAGGCCTCTGAGCTCCCCTTCTCCCAAATCCATCCTTTATCCCCTTATCCAGCAGCACGGAATAATTTCTCCCTGCTGCCAGCAGCTCCCCTCAGCATCCCCTGCTCAGGGGAGATTTCCAGGGTCAAACTTTCCTCACATTTCCAACAAGAGTGAAGCAGAGAGAGGGAAACCCTCCCTTTTGGCTTCAGCAAATTGCCTCCTGGATAAGGAATTGTGATGGTTTCATCACTGACTGTATTTTAGAGGAGAACAGGTTTATCTCAAAATGGCAAAGACAGTTTCTTTACACACAGGCAGGCAGCCCTGGGCGTGGGGGCATTTCCCACCAGGAATGGGAAACACCTGTGCAAGGCCCAGGGAAAGGGAGCACCCCAAGCCTTGGTTCACTTCAGTTCAGTTCAAATCCTGAGGGGTGTGCTCAGCTCAGGGCCAGGGTGCCCTTGTCCGAATTAGCAGGAGATGTTGGGGAAATCTTGAGCAGAGGATGTGGGGGGCCCTGCTCTGTCTGTGCCCAGCAGGATGGGGGCTGATCACCTCCCAGAGCCCTGCACTGCCCCAGAGCCCTCCCAGCCCTCCCAGGTTATCAGGGAATCCGGGAATGGTTTGGGTCGGAACGGATCTTGGAGCTCATCTCCTTCCACCCCTTGTCCTCCACCACCCCAGGGTGTTCCAAGCCCTGTCCAGCCTGGCCTTGGACATTCCCAGGGATCCAGGGGCAGCCACAGCTCCTCTGGGAATTCCTCAGTCCCTCCTCACCCTCCCAGCCAAGGATTCCTTCCCAATCTCCCATCCAAACCTCCTCTTTTTCAGTTTAAAGCCGTTCCCCACCCTGCCTCTCCATGCACTCTCTCTCCTCATCACCCAACCCGGTGTCTGAGGAGTTCATTTGGATTTTTTGGATGTTTTATCCGGGGTTCCACCTGCCCCAGGCAGGTTCTGCCATCTCAGGGACCCCAGGGCCCCCTCCCAGCTGCTCTTTGTCCCCCAGAGCCATCGTTTCCATGAGGCAGCTGCTCTGCCCCCGGCTGCCCCTTTTTATCTGGGCTCTGTTAAACGATCTCAAATATGTGATATGATAAAGACAAACAAACACCCGCTCAGCTCGAGTCCACCCTAATGCCAGACTCCACTTTTCCCCAAGTAATTAAGATTAATGCAGTTGATAATTTAGGAAGTATTCTTAAATGTACCCTTCTGGCAGCATCCCACATGTAATTTTACCTTCCAAGATTTATCGGAGCACTTAGGTAACAGATAGGTCCTTAGCAAACAGGGGCATTTAGAAGGAAAATGAAAGATTAATATTCCTTAAATAAATGGCAGAAGAAGTCGGGCTTTATTCCAGCCCCACAAAGATGCTGCTGTCAGCCCCGGCCCCGCCCGCTGATCCCCGGGGAGATTAAACCCAGCGCAGCCTCGGGCGAGGGAGCTCTCAGGTGTCCCCCCGCTGCCTCTGGGTTTTTAGGGAGGCACCGGAACGCGGCAGCCCGTGTTTTCGGGGGGATTGGGGAGCTGCCTCTCCCTGGGAAGCAGCTCGGGATGGATGGATGGAGCTCCTGGCTCCGCGGAGGGTGCGCGGATCCAGCCCGGATTTCCCTGGGGTGGCTCCCGGCCCCGCCTGGCACATCCCGGCTGAAGTTCTCCCCTGCCCACCCCTGGGCTCCCGTGGCTCAGTTTCCTTGGAGGAAAATCTCAGGGCACAGGGTAAAAGATTCCCAAAGAGGCTCTCACCCCCTGGGATCAGTCCAAGGCTTTATTCTCCAAGGGTTCCAGGGCAGAGAGAGAACAAGGAAGAACAGGACTTGATCTGGTCTCTGCTCAGGAGGGAGAGCTGGGCCTGAGCCAGCAGGGTCAGGATGGGAAGGAAGAGTCAAACTGCATGGGCACAGGGGGCTCTGGGGGGAAAAATCATTCCCCAGAAGAATCCAACACTCAGCAGCTTTTCCTGCTCCGTGAGGGGCCAGGGGAAGCGGAGCTGAGCCCTGGGAGAGCCGCCCCTCTCTCCCTGTCCCCAGCCACCCCCTCTCCTTCGGGGGGAGCTGCGGTGCTGATGGCCGGGGCTGGGATGGGGCTGGAGCGAGTGTTTGTAGCTGACGCCCAGCTCCAGGAGCAGGGATGGCCTGAGCCATCATCCCCGGGGCTGGGGTGGCCTCCAGCTGGGCATGAGCCCTGTCTGGTGTCTCCTCCTCTCCCCCAGCCCAGCCAGCTCCGCCTGCCCGATCCCAGACGCGCAGCCTCCTCTGGAAGCGCCTCGGGGCTGGGAAGGGACCCCGGGCACGGAGCCGAGACAGTGGCTTGTGACACCGGCTTGTGACACCGGCTGGTGACACCCCTACATCCCGTGGGGTGTCTGAGAGCTGCCAGGCTCAGCCCCTCCTCCTCCTCTTCCTCCTCCTCTTCTTCCTCCTCCTCGGTGATTGTGCAGACAAGCCGAGGAAGGATCAGGACTCTCCAAAATCTCCATCCCCAGTGAAAGCTGGATCCTCACCAGTCTGGAAATTCGGAGCTGCTCAGGTCCAGCAAATCAATTTTGAGCAGGAAGGAAACTTTCTGCACAAACCTTCCAACTCCCCTGGGTCAGAAAATTCCGCTGGAAATCGCTTCTTGCCCCAACACAGCCAGACCAGAACATCCAGGACCGTGTCCCTGTGTGTCTCCCTTTGTACCTGTGTGTGTCCCTGCACGTGTTTGCATCCCCAAAATCTTCCCCAGCCTCTCCTCCAAGGTCCTTCTCAAGCTCTTAGCACCAAGATTGGCTCCTTCCCACTGTGGTTTCTCCCCACGGGATGCTCCAGCCCAGCCCCAGCTTTGCTGTCCCTCTGGAGCACTGCCAGCTTCCCTCCTTGGGGACAAGCAGGGCCCAGGGCTGGCAGGGAAGGTGTCCCCATCCCCCTGGAGGTGCCCCGTGTCCTGGCAGAGCCCTGATCCTGCTTGTCTGCCTGGGAAGTGGGTTTGATGTGATCCCTGGTTCCTCCTTCACACTCCAGGCTGGAGTGGGGCTGGCAGGGAGGGGACAGCGAGCCCCTAAAATCCCCATCTGTACCCAAACTTGGGGGAAAGCTCCCTCCGGGGGGCAGGGAGGGTGGGGGATGGCAGGGGCAGGATCAGGCCCAGCTGGGAGAGGTTGGCAGCTCCCTGTGCCCAGAGTGTGCCCAGGGCTGGGCTTTGGGCTTTGGCCGTGCCCAATTCCCCTTCCCTCCTCCTCCTCCATCCCTTCCTGCCCCTCAGGGCCGTGTCCTGGCCGTGGATGGGATGAACCCCGGGGGCACTGGCTCTGCAGGAGCCCAGAGGGATGCAGGGATGGGGCTGGGCTGCAGCAGAGGGGCGGATGGGATCCCATCCCCTCGATTTTCCCCTTCCCGCAGCACCCAGCCAAAGCCACCCACCCACCCACCCACCCTGGGGGCAGCCAGGATGGGCATTTTGGGGTGGAATCCCCCCCATTTTGGCCCTGAGCGCTCCCCACACGCCGCAGCAGCACAGCCAAGGCAGGCACAGATTCCTGACATATTTCTCTCTCCCCTTTGCAGCCAAGAAATCCATTTTTCACGGGAGGTGGAAGCGAGAGCCGGCAGTAGCTGAGCACGGAGGGTGCCAAGGTAGGGGCCAGCTGACAGCACGGGCTCAGATGCTGTTTCTGGGAGCCAGGCTCTCTCCTCCCCAGCCCAGATGGGCTCCAGGGGATACCCAGGGACCTTCTCTGGCCCTGCAGCTGCTGGGTGGCAGGAGGGAGGGAGTTTCAAGGGGCCAGTTCACACGGGGAGGGATTTTCCCAGCTCCAGATGAAGCCATGCTGGGTCAGACCCATCTGGGTGGGGTTTCAACCCTCTAGGCAGGGGTCAGAAGGCTCTTTGTGGGGACAGAGTGTGTTCAGGGTCACCCTCGTGCCACGTGGAGCCCACAGAGGCAGCGGGGTTCCGTGTGGGATCCCCTCATGGAATCCCAGAAGTGTTCGGGTTGGGAGGGATCTTAAAACTCTTCCACCCCCTGCTATGGACAGGGACACCTCCCTCTGCCCCAGGGTGCTCCAAGCCTGGCCTGGGACACTGCCAGGGATCCAGGGGCAGCCACAGCTGCTCTGGGCACCCTGTGCCAGGGCCTGCCACCCTGCCAGGGAACAATTCCTGCCCAAGATCCCACCCAAATCCCCTTTTCCACTTTGAAGCCATTCCCTGTGTCCTGTCCCTCCATCCCCTGTCCCCAGTCCCTCTCCAGCTCCCCTGGAGCCCCTGGAATGCTCCCCCACCCACATCCCCCCCCTCCCCAGCACAGCAAAGGGCATTTCCCTGGCATTTCCCCCACCCTGAGTTGGCACCCTGAGCTCTTTCCAGCCGCCCACTCCCACGCCTGGCCCTGATCCCTGAGCCGAGCTGCCACACTCCCACAGCTCCGTGGCACCATGGAACATCCTCAGCTGGAAGGGACCCACCAGGATCATCAATCCAACCCCATCCCTGCCCAGACCTCCCCAACAATCCCACCCTGGGCACCCCTGGAGCTCTGGCTGTGCCCATTCCCTGGGGAGCCTGGGCAGTGCCAGCACCCTCTGGGGGAAGAAACTTTCCTGATCTCCACCCTAAATCTCCCTGACACAGCTCCAGCTCTTCCCTGGTCCTGTCCCTGTCCCAGAGCCCCATCCCGGGCTGGTTCATTCCCCCGGCAGGAGCAGCCTCTGAGCTCACCTGCCCCAAACCCCTCCGAGCCCCTCAGCCCGAGCCCTGCCCGCCTCCCCAGCGCCGGCAGGGCCGCCCCGGGCACTGTCCCGAGGCAGAGCAGGAACAGTCCCTGCCCGCCTAATCAGCTCGGGCGATAGAGCCGCGATAGGCGGGGGCAGCCGCCTTATCGGGCCGATTTCCAGCTGGAGCTGAGTCACCGCCAGGAAAACCGCCTGGCCAAGGTCAGGCAGGGGAGAGGGAGAGGCCGAGCCCAGCGCTGAGCCCGGCTCTGCCAGGTCCGGCTCTGCCAGGCCCGGCCCAGCTCTGCCTGCCGCGATCAATCAATCCCCTCTGCCGGGGCCGGGGCTGCCCATTCCCGCTGGGATTTGGGGATTTTCCTGCTCCCGTTCTGGCTGGCGGTTCCACCGGGCTGCGGGGTCACCCTGGGGATGCTGCCCCTGTCGCTGTCCCTGTCGCTGCCCCTGTCGCTGTCCCTGTCGCTGCCCCTGTCGCTGCGGTGGGACCCCTCCCCACGGTGCGACCCCACCGGGGTGGATCCTAGCGACCCCCGACCCCACGGCCCCCGGATCCCTGTCACTCGGCAGGGTGTGAAATTGGGGAGGAATTCAAGCCTGGGAGCTGGAACCAGGGAGGGGAAACTCCCTGCAGGAGCGCCGGGGGGGGCTGCGGCCGCCCCTCCCCACCCCGAATTATTAATTGTCATTAATTTCTCTCCCGTGCCGGAGGGATGGGGAAGCTCGGGGGGTGCTCAGGGACCCCCCGGCTCAGCCCCCTGCCCCGCGGGCACAGCCAGCTCCGGAGGCAGCGGGGAGCGGTGCCGGGGCGGGGAGTGAATCCCAGCCCGGCTGGCACGTCGGGCTCCCGGGCAGGACGGGACCTGCCCCGCCGAGCGCCGGGCACGGCTCAGCCCGGCTGCTGCCAGCCCTGCTGGCCCTGTCCCCTGTCCCCGAGCCGCTGAGGGGCTGCGGGAAGCTCCGGAGAGGGAGGATGCTCCAAGCCCTCGGCGGGGCACAGGGATGCGGGTGGGCAGGGCTTGATCACAATGATCACAAGAAACCGAGTTCCCTTTTTTTCCCCGTCCCATCCCTTTCCACCTCCTCTTCCAGGAGCTGAAATGTCAAAATGCAAGAAGCGATGCCAGCGGTAACCCTGGTGCTGAGGGCAGGCCGGGACCCTAAAATCCCGAGGGAACAGCCCCAATTTTCGTTTTTTTTTCCTGGGTTTTTCATCCCACGGGGCGGTGGGTGAACTGCGCTTACTGTGCCAGATCCGTAACCCCTCGGGGGATGGATGCAGGAGCTGCCTGCGGAGGGAACATCGCTTTAAACCAACCCGCCCAGCCCTCCTTATCGATTGCCCCATCGGAGCCGCGTGAGGCCCCGCATTTCCCTGCTCCCGGGGCCGCTGGGCCACCTCAGAGCGCTGCCCCGCCAGCAGCAGGGACCCCCAGGCAGGGACAGGAGACCCCCAAACCCCCAGCAGGAATAAACCCCGAATTTGCCCTTTTATCCGTGCACCACCTGTGAGTCAATCTGCACCCGTTTCCTGCCCAGGCTCCATCCCCGTCAGCGGTGGGACAGCCCCGCTGTGCCCATCCCCATCCCCATCCCTCTGCCGGCACGGGCAGCAGGATGTTTGTGTCTCCTGGCACCCCCTCCGAAGCCCTTGCCATGCAAATCCCGCAGCTTTCCAGCCACACCGACCAGCCTTTCCCTCGCAAAGAAAAAAAAAAAAAAAAAAAAAACAAACCACCAAACAAAAAAAAAAAAGGCTCCTTTGTGCGGCTGAAAAGCCCGACTGTGATAATGTAGCGAGCGCTGGCCTTGGGTATTTTATCTTGGCAAGGAGCCTTTGCAAATTTAAACAGCAAGCGAGCGGGCTCTGGAGTTGTGGCTGGCTGAGGCATAAGCGGGGCATTGTTTTCCCGGCAGGGCCCTTTGTGCCAAAGAGCCGCGTGTGAGCTTTGGCCGCCGAGCCGGCACGCTCGGCCCCGACCCCAGCGGCCCCGGATCCCTGTCACTCGGCAGGGTGTGAAACTGGGGAGGAATTCAGGCCTGGGAGGGGAAACTCCCTGCAGGAGACCCCACCCCGAATGTTGTTGTCGGTGCGGCCTTGGGGGTGCTGGGTGCTCATCCCGACAGATTCCAGGTGGGAGTGGAGAAAGACATCCTGGATGGATGCGGGGCGCTCCTCTTTTCCTTGGAAAATCGCCTTCTCTGCCTGGGTCACTCCCGGGGTGGACAAAGTGGGGTTGGGATTTGTGGGAATTACCCCCAGAAGGAGAGGAATAAACTGAATTTCCTGCTCCTCACCACCTCCCAGCGCTGCCGTGCCCTGACCCACGGCAGCAGACGGTAAAGAAACATTTCCAGTGAGGGAGGAGAAAAAAAAAAAAAACCCTCAGTGTTTCCAGCAGACTTCTCTTTAAAAAAAAAAAAAAAAAAAAGGCTCCTTAAAGCAAAACTTTACCCTTCTTTTTATTAAAACCTTCTCCACATAAAATCCCGGTGGCGCCTTTTAAAAAAAGGCTGCGCTTGACTCGAGCTCCGTGCCCAACGCCCCGAGGTCTGGGTTGTAAAATCAACTGGGAAATTTGGGACTTTTCTGCTTTTGCCTCCTTACCAACACCTAAAACGTCCAGGGCAGTTCGCGGGGAGGGTGGTGGAGCTCTGTCTGCGAGGGTTTCAGAGCGAGTGGTGGAGCAAAAACCTTTCCCTTCCCTCCGGCGGCAGCGGGGAGCTGGGGACAGGGGAAGGTGAGAAGGCAGGCACACGGGGACGCGGCCAGGCGGGGACACGGGGACACAGAGCCCTTCCCGGGGCGCCTCTCCCGGCCCATCCCGACAGCCCTTCCCGCTAATCCGTAGGTGGAGCTCTTCTGTCATCTTTTTCTGCTTATGTTGCTAAGAAGTAACCCAGAAATAGCTCTCCCGGGAGGGGGGGGTGGTGGGGGGAAAAAAAAAGTGCTGCCTCAGCAGCTTTTGCCAGAGGTGAACTGCTCTGAGCATCCTTTGAAGAGCCCGAAGCTGCAGGGCTTCACCCCGGGGAGGGGGTTGGTTGCGATGCCCCCTCCTCCAACCGCAGTCCAAAGGAAAGGGGCCAAAAATCTCTCTCCCGTGCCTCCCCCCTTGGGCCCTTCCCTGACTGACGTCCGGCCTTTCCCTTCTTCTCTCCCGTTCCCTGCAGGTCTGAAAGGATGCGGCAGAGCCCCGGCGGCCCTCGGCAGCCGCCCGCAGCCCGGCCCCGGGGAGCCGCTGCCCCGGTGCCCGTGGGCGGAGGAGCATGCCCGTGACGGGGGCACGGCAGCCGGCAGCGGGACGGGGCAGCGGGACTCTGTAGCCTTGTCGCCTCCCCGCTATCATGACTGGAGAGAGCCAGCATGTTTACACCATCGGCGACACCCGGGCCGGCCCCAAAGAGCCCGACGAGGACTTGGGCTGCGAAGGCTGCGGGGAGAAGGATGGGAGGGCGCCGGGCGGGGAGGGGACGTCGCCCTTCGCCGGCCCCAAGGACAAGGAGCCCCACAGCCAGCGGGAAGCCGTGATCCGGCCGCAGCAAGCGGGCAAGATCGACTTCAAATCGCTGCAGTGCAAGCCCAAGTCCGGCAACGACAGCGCCTGGGGAGAGGTCAAGGGCAGCCCGCCGTCCCCGCCGGGGAAAGGGCGAGCCCGGGAGCGCAGCCGGCGCTCGGGCAAGGGCGAGCGGGGCCACCACCAGCAGCTCTACCGGCTCAGCATCGCCGGCACCCGGCCCAGCCCCACCATCGGCATCGCCTACCCGCAGCAGAAGGTGACGCCCCCGAAGAAGGCGGAGGCGGCGCCCGCGGCCGGCGGGTATCGCTTCCACGTGCCCGGCGTCCCCCAGCGCGACGCCGAGCTCCGGCCAGAAGAGCTCGGCTTCGGCCGCCGCTTCCCCGACGCCGCCGGCGGTTTTACCTCACAGCCCGGCCCTTCCCTCGGCGCCAAGGGGCAGCCCCCCGCCGCCGGCATCCCCCTCAAGAGCCCCGGCACCCACGGGCAGCTACACTACCTGGAGTTCCAGGCGACCCGGGCCGAGCCCTGGCCTTCCCCGGAGAAGAGCTTTGCCGGTGCTACCTACGGGATCTCGGTGCAGAAGCCCAGCTCTTTCTCCGAGGGTGGCAAAGCCGCCGCGCACGGCCTGGGGGCTTTGCCGTGCCCCTTCCCCTTCCAGCTGCTGCACGACGCCGGGAAGGAGCCGTTCCGCGGCGCCGCGGGCGGCCAGGAGCTCCTGGAGGTGGGGATGGCCGCCAGCGCCCAGCTGGCTCCCGCCGCCTTCGCCTTCCACTCGTCGCCCCGAGAGTGGCCGGAGGAGCCGCTGAGCTCCTACGAGAGCGAGGGGAGGCTGTACGGGCTGCCCGCGGCCCCGCCACCGCTGCCGCCCTTCCTGCACCCGCCGGCGCTGCAGCCCGGCACCTTGGGCTGCTGCAAGGGCAGGGCCGAGCATCCCGCCGAGCCCACCGCCGCTCTCCCGCCGTCTGGTGCTATCGACCAAAGCCCAAGCACTTTCCAAGCAAGCCCAGCTGTTTTTCCGTCTAGTTTACGCTCGCCTGCCGTGCCGCAGCCGCAGGTGGGGAAGAGGCAAGGCTCAGGCAAGGAGGGAGCCGCCGGCCCGCGGCTGCTGGTGCAGGGCAGCCCCCTGAGGAGGGCCGTGGCGGCAAAGCCCCTGTCCCAAGTGCACTTTCAGAGCAAGGCCTATTGCAGCTCCCCCGCGGGCAGCGGCGGCGCGGGGGCCGTGCCTTTCGAGACGAGCGTTCCCACTACGGCACCCACCCACCCCAGGCTTGTGCAAGCCTGGGAAGGTGCCACGAAGGCGTTTTCTCCCATGGACCAGAATTCAGCACCTTATTCAAACCCTGTTGGAAACCAGTTCTCATTCGAGTGCCAGCCTGGCCCCGAGCAGAGGCAGCACAGGCAGAAAAATGCCAGGCTGCCTTGGCAGCAGATGCACCTCCCTCCTGCGGTGCCCGGTGCCAACAGGCTGGAGCTGTCGAGACACATCAGCAGCCAGAAGCTCCCCTTCCCCCTGGGCACGTCGGACTGGCAGGGCAGCGGGAAAGCCCAGAAAGGGCCCCCCCTGAGCAGTTCTCCGGGGTATCACAGCAAAAAGCTCTTATCAGGAGAGAGCCTCCAGAGGGGAGATCCCAGCGTGACGGGAGCTTTCTCCTTTGAGAGTGGGAAGGAGCCAGGCTCTCCTGCCTGCGACTCGAGAAGCAAAGCCCTGTTCTACAGCATGGCTCCAGCGGCTCCTCCTCCCTCAAGGAGCTCGTCGGGCTCGGGGCTGGTCCTGCCACCATCAGCCTTGGTGGCTGCCTCCCCTTGCGAGTCCCCGCTGCCGTCCCCTGTCCCCAACCCCACGTGTGGCAGCACCTGCTCGTCGCTGTCCCCCGTGTCCAGCAGCCCGCTCAACCCCAGCTTCGAGGACAGCCAGATGTCCGGAGCGCTGACCCCCTCGCCCTTCTTCCAGCACCCCTGCCATGCCAAGGATGCCAGCAAAGCCTTCCACCCCTCCGAGGTTCTGAGCTCCAGCTCGATTCATTACCACCCCCCGGACTCTGTCAAGTCCTTCAGCTTCCCCTCGGATGCTCTGAAAGACGACAGCCTCCTGAAATGTGCCCCGGCCAGCCCCTTCCACAAACCCGGCCAAGGGGAGGGGGCCAAAGGCTGCTCGGACGGGCTGGACGGGGAGCAGCCCCCGCCGCCCTACTCCTCCCATCACCTGCTGGCCACTTCCCTGAGCAGCGCCAGCCTGGACCAGCTGGACGTGCTGCTGACCTGCCGGCAGTGCGACCAGAACTACAGCAACCTGTCCTCCTTCCTGCAGCACCGCCAGTTCTGCGCCGCCCAGGGAGAGCCCAGGGACGCTCCCCGGGCAGCCGAGGCACGGAAAGCGGCCGAGCCTCCCAAACCCCCCAGCCTGGCGCTCTCCCCGGACCCCCAGGGACATCTGCTGGCCTTAAACAAGAGCGACGACTTCTTGCTGGACGGGGAAGGCAAAAACGAGGGCAAGGAGGATGCTCTGAAGGGCGGCCTCTTCCACGGGCTGGCCGCCAGCTCCCTCCCGCTCAGCGCCTCCGACCTGGACATCGACGACGCCAAGCTGGACAGCCTGATCACCGAGGCCCTCAACGGCCTGGGGTACCAGTCGGACAACCCGGAGATCGACAGCAGCTTCATCGACGTGTTCGCTGACGAGGAGCTGCCGGGCGTGAAGGCGGCCGGAGGGGGGATGGCCCACAAGGCCAAGGAGGGCCCGGCCTCGGAGAGCAAACCCAAGCAGGCAGCGGAGGAGAAGGCAGCAGGAGAGGCCAGGGCTGGCTGTTTTTGTGAGGATGGCCACCCAGGCGGGGAGCAGGTGAAGAGAGGGGCAGGGAAGCAGCACCTCCACAGAAGGAGGGTGGCGCGGAGGGCGGCACTGCAGGAGCCGGATCCCGCGGCAGAGGGAGCGGAGGGGACGGCCAGGCCGAGGGCAGGCAGGAAGAGCAGCATCCCAGCAGCCAGCACCTCCGGCCAAAAGCATCCCAGGAAACTCAGCCAGGACTCTCCGATGAGGAGCGAGGCGGGGGTGGGCACGGCCACCAGGAGCTCCAAGCCACCGCGGTTCTCCATGAGGGACGCGAAGAAGCGGAAGCCCCGCAGCGGGACGTGGAGCAAGGAGCTCATCCACAAGATCGTGCAGCAGAAGAACAAGCTCCACAAACTGCAGGTGAAGAGCAGCAAGCAGGCCCAGCTCCCCCAGGGCACCGAGGGGCCGCTGGCAGCCACCAAGGAGGGCGGGCTGCGGGAGTACGACTACGTGTCCGACTCGGATGAGGAGGGGGCAGAGTGCAGCAAGCCCCGGGGCAGGAGGAAGCGTGGCACGGCCTTCATGGGGAGGAGCAAGTACAGCTTCAGCAGGAAACGCCTGGGCAGGAGCGAGAGAGCCAGAGAGAAAGACCCTGCATGGAGCTACAGCCGGAAAAGGGACAGTCAGAAAAGGGAGGCACAGGAGGACGGGGGTGTCCCCAGTCAGGAGGATGCTGAGAAAGAGGATTGTGCTGCCAGAGCCCGAAGGCGCAGCAGCCACTCATCTGCTGGCAGCAACCACAGTGTGTCCAGAGAGACGGGCACGAGCCCACCCCGTGCTGGTGGGGCTGGGGACAAGGGTGGCACCCAGAGGAGGAGGCGCTCAGGCAGCCCAGCCTGTGTGCCAGGGACTCCCCTCAGCCCTCCCCAGAACAGCAGCCCAAAGACGAGCCAGGAGAGCAAAGAGGACATTCCCAGGGGGAGCAGGAGGGTTGGCTCAGCCAAACCTTTGCTGGCAGGCTCCAGGACACGGCCGAGTACTGAACCAGGTGTTGTTGCCATGGACTGTGCAAAGGAAGAGCCCCAGGAACAGCAAACACCTGGCACGGCCACCCCAGGCAGGAGCCCTGCCAGCTTCTCCTCTAAGGAGGGGGTGGAAGAGCCCAGAGGAACAGCAAAGCTCCCTGGTGAGGCAGGAGAACCCACCCTGCAGTCTCAGGGCTCTCCTGAGCTCACCATGGACCACCAGACGCACCAGTTTGCCCCTTTCCCAAACGAAGGGCTGAAGTACCACACAGAGGAGGTGATGGCTCCACCCCACAGCAGTAACAAACCGAGTCCCGGCCGGGGGAGTGCCACCTGCTCAGAAGGAGGAATCAAATACCTGAAGGGACAGGGGCTCTGTGACAGCGGGAAGGGTTATCCCACACCAGCTCCCACCTACGGCGGGGATGCAGTGGGAATGATGCTGGCTGCCAAGGCGCCCGATCCCTACGTCAGCAGTGACAACGCTTTTTTTGATCCCAAAGGCCTTCCCGGTCACTACGAGGACAACCTCTTCCCAAAGCCCCCAGCCCTGGGCCCCTCCCACGTGGATGACGTGTACCTGTGCCGGGATGACATCAGCGCCAGCTCCTTCCAGCAGAAGCACTCCAGCATCTCCCCTTTCGCCACGGAAATCCCGCAGGGCAAAGTGTCCTCCCCGCTCAGCTTTGACTCCTCGTCGATATTCGGGGAGCTCCCGGTCTCCGAGTTTGATCCGTACGAGAGCAAGGACGGGTACGCGACGCCGTTCCCCGGGAACGCCGCCCGCAAGCAGCTGCCCTTCGAGCAGCCCTACCCGCCCTTCCTGCCGGAGAAGGACTGGCCCCTGATGGAGGAGGTGGCTCCCATGCTGCCGGAGGACATGACTCAGTTCCACGGCCTCTCCGTGGAGAAGCCACCGGCCAAGAAGTTCCCCGAGGAAGGAGCTGTCCCCGGCAGCCAGCTTTCCCTGCCGCTGCCGGAGAGGGTGGGGGATTACAGCGTGGCCTTCATGGGCAACATTTCAGACGACGAGCTGGAGATCAAGCGCTTGGTCACGGAGCTGGAGAGCCAACTGCAAACCAGCAAGCTGGACTCCGAGGCGTCCGTCGGCCTCCAGAAATCCGAGCCAAGCGTGGCTGTGCACCTGCGAGCGCAGGGCGCCGAGCGGTTCCCAGCGCTGCCGGGAGAGCCGGAGGCAGGCCAGGAGAAAGGGCTGTTCTTGGCAGGTGAGCTGGGCAGATCCAGCCTCTGTGCTGGGGAGAGGCTGGCAGGGGAGAAGCCGGACGTGGTGACCGCCCGTGAGGACTATGAGAGACCCAGGGAGCCCTGGCCGTGCCCGCTGGAGCTGGGCTCGCTGGGAACCGGGATGTGCATCCCGGCCCCGCTGGCCACAAATCACTTCTGCTCCAAAGACAACAGTGGGCAGCTCCAGGGAACTGAGGAAAGAGACCTCAGGAAGATGGAAAATGGGTCTTCTTCCAGAAGTCTGCCTGGCCCAAGCACAGCTGACCAAACAGAGGCTCCCATCTACACCGACCCTGTGACAAAAAGCCCTCCTGTTGTCCCTGACTCCGTGTTCCCCGAGACCATGGATGCAGCAGAAGTAACCAAAGAACCCCTGCCACCCCTGCCGTGCCAGTGCGATGCCAAGGGCTTCCCCGTGCCAGGGAAGGCAGACACTGATCCTGCGGAGCTGGAGAAGCTTGCTGCCCATTTTCCAAACCCTAAGCCCCAGTTTGGCTTTCAGCAGGGTGCCGCCCCAGCCTTGGATCTGGCCTTTTCACCTCATGTCAAAGAGGTCCCAGATACAGAAGAAAAACCCTTAAGCAGGACTGAGCCCCCCAGAACAGTGAAAGATGCTGTGGATCTCAGAGGGGGTGGTGGTGGGACTGCACTGGTGGAGGAGACAGAGGAGAGGAAGAGTCCAAACACCTCCCAAAGCCCAGGACCCAGTGACAAAGCCAGCAAGCCCAAAGTGCTGCTGTTGGAGATGCTGAGCGTGCCCAAGGAGAGCGACCGCCCTTCCCAGGAGGTGATGGTGGCATCCCAGGAGACCTCTGCCAACCCTCTGCAGCAGCTCCAGCTCTTCGTTGCCCGGACAGTGAGGAACAATGAGGAGGAGCTGTTGATGCCGTGCTTCCCTGGGCTGCTGGCTCCCAGCCACCCCTCCTCTGCCACCACCCACGTCCAGACAGAGCACACGGAGCAGAGCGCCGGTGCCTTGGGAGGGGAAGATCCGACCCAAGGGGAAGGGGATATCCCCACTGGAAGCAGCACTGGGAACGTCGCTGCTCCGGGGAAAGAGGTGCTTTCTCCCCGTGGATGCGAGCTGCTGGAGTCGTTGGATGCAGAGGGCTCTTGCCATGCAAAACAATCCACGTCGGCAAAGCCGGGGCTGCAAAATAATGTAACAGAGCTGCAGCACTTAGCAAATGAAGCCCCGGAGCTGAGGGACATTAATATCCCTGCAGATGGTGTTTCCCAGGAGCGTAATGACCTCTCACCACCCAACAGCACCGCCGTGACCTCGCTGCCAGGGCAGGGAAGGAAAGCTGATCAGCTCAGGGAAGAGCAGGAGAGAGATAACAACACAACGACCTTGGCATTTAGGAAACATGAGCAATCCCACCCCAGCGGCGCTTCGCTCGAGGAAGAAACGCTGGGCAGAGAAGAGGGAGAGAGGCTGGGAAGGATTCGGGTGGGGAAGGGGGCACAGCACCCGGGCAGTGCTCCCACGAGTCCTGTCGGCCCCCCTGGTCCCTCTGAGGGGGATCTCCACCAGGATCACAGCTTGGGGACAGAGACAGAAGGCAGCACAGTCAGTGCAGATGTTCCCAGAGGAGGGAACGGTGAGTTGTCCCTCAATGGCTGTCATTACCCGGAATCTCCAGCCAGCCTGCTCTTGCCAGCCAAATATTCCCACCTCAAATGTTTGCAGAGCAGTGGGGCCGAGGGGGGAGAGGCCCCCAGCTTTGGCCCTCAGCTCTCGGGTGAGAAGAAATACGTCTCCTCCCCGCCTGCACCACCAAGTTCATTGGCCACCAAGAGCTGTCCTCCCGAGCCCAGCAGCCATCCCACCCATCACACCCTGAGCCCAGCAGAGCAGGGCACGTGGGAAAGGGCACCCACCTTCCCTCCCTCGCTGCACCACTGCGGGGCTGTGCCCACGGAAGCGGCTGAGGAACGTCCTCATCACCTCCCTGATGGGCTGGAATTCCAGGAATCGCCTGGAAGAGAGGGGGCAGCGAGACCCTGCTCTCTGCTGCACGGTGATGGTCTGGTGGGCTCTGTCATGGAGATGGGTGGTCCCCAGGAACCTCCTGGGAAGGACTGTTCGCTTCCCTGCTCGCTGCCTTTCCACCAAAAGGGCGTTGGGGAAGAGGTGCCCGAAAACACCGGTGCTGTGCTGCCACATTTGGAAGCAAACCAAGGATGTGCCATCACAGACACAGTCATTAACCCCAGCCCTCCAGAGACCCAGGATTATACGACTCAGCCCACAGCAGATCTTCTGCCCATGGAAGAAAGGGAGGTCAACCTCAACCCAGAGAACAAGCTTGAAAACTGCTCCCGTGTCAGGAATAAGCATCAAAGTCAACCAGAGGCTCAGTCCAATGGTTTTGGTGTTCAGGACATGTCAGCTGCCATCAGCAGAGGTCTTGCAAGGGTTGGAGATCTTGGTCCTGATGAATTGAATGGCCACGAGTTTTCAGGGGCAGCAGAGGTGAGACTTGGTCTTTCCAAAACCACAGAGAGCAAAGGAAAGAGTTTAAAAGGGGAGAAATCCAAAAGCCGTGGGGCTGCAGAAGCTGGGGGTTGTGTGTTAAACAGCGTGGGCCAAGGGGAGGACTACACACCCAGCAGTACTCCAAACTCATCCCAAAATGAGCTCCACAAAGGAAAAAAGCCCAATGGGCTCCCGGTGACCTGTGACATTTGTTCAGCCACTTTCCGGTCCAAGCCTGGCCTGACCAGGCACAAAGCTGTCAAGCACCAGGTGAAGAATGGTGGTTTGCCACAGCCCAGCAAGGCTCCCAGGTCCCCTCTGATTCCTGCACACAAGACATCAAAAGCAGCCCAGAAGGTGCCCAGGAGGAGCCCGAAGGCGTCAGTCAAAGACAAAACCTGCAGCTCAGGGGTGCCGACCTCCACCGTTGAGCACATTCCCAAGAAAACACTCCCAGACCTGGAGAAAGAGCCCAGCACGCAGATGCAGGAGGTGGTCAGCAGAGTGCTCAGCGACCTCAGCGTGATCTCCTTGGAGATGTCCCGGGAGCTGCACCGCACACGAGTCCTGCAGAGGGAGGTGAAGGCCAAGGGAGCGCGCCCGGAGATGGGGGGAGCGGGAGAGGCAGCGCCTGGGAAGCCGGATTCAGGATGGCAGCTCAGGAAAGGAGAAAAGGGCAGAAGGAGCCAAAGCAAAGATCACGGAGAGGAGAAGAGCCATTCTGAGAAGCAGCTCAACAGGAAAGTGAGGCGAAGGAAAGTGAAGGTGTTTGCCAGCAGGAATGAGCCCGGTGGTCCCTGTGAGCTGGAGAAGAACACAGGTCCTGCTCCCCTGGGGTCCAGCCTGCCCGGGGTCACAGAGGGCCTGCACGAGCCAGATGGTTGCATCTCCACAGAGGAGCAGGACAGGACCAGCACAGCCCAGCACTCCCAAAACACCAAAGAGTCCTCTTGTGCAGCTGAGCTTGTGGGAGACCTGGGCAGCAGGATGGGGTCTCTAGAGGAGATGGTCAGCAAGAAGACAGCCACAGGCACGGTCACCTGTCCTGGGGAGGTGGAAGATCCAGGGGCAGTGGAAGACACGCGGGCTTGCAAAAAATGGATTAGTGGGTTTGTGAAGCAAGTGGGGAAGGGATGGGGCAAGACGGGCACAGAGCAGCGTCGTGGTGCTGATGGCACAGAGGATGTGAATGCTGGCACAGGGGACAGTCCTGCAGCAGGCAGCGACACAAGGAACTGGAGTGGTGCCCTGCAGGGCCCCACAGCTCCTGCTGAAGGGGCTTTGCTGCTGGAGAACCATGGTTTGGGAAGCACCCAAAGCGTTTCTGGGCATGGTGCTCTGCAGCCCACGCCGGGGACCAGCCCTCCTCCTGCAGAGCCAAAGCGGTGGGTGAAGGCAGATGTGCCACCAGGCAGGGAGCACTGCGGGGACAGCACGGCCACCGCAGACCTCCAGGGCTTTTTCGACGATGATTCCACCTTCTCCCAGCTGTTCCCCAGGGATGAGCAGTTTGTCCGCAGGAAGTGCACGCGGGTGTACGGGAAGCGCAGCAAGAAACCCAGAGCTGTCCCCGAGGCCGGCCCACAGCCAGCGGGGGCCATCGACCTCTTCACCATCCGCCTGGCCTCTGACCTCAGCGACACCAGCTCCTTCTGTGTCACCAGGGAGGACCCTTGCGAGTACGAGACCATCTCCGTGGACGATGCCCTGATGCTGAACATGTGTCATGGCAGCAAGGCCAAGAGCGGAGATGCTGCTCCAAACGGATCTGAAAGCATCGAGCTGAGGTTGGACCAGGAGGTGACCGACCAAGGGAAGGAGGAGATTGACCTGGAGGACAACATGCTGACCTTCTTGTGCCAAAACAGCCACGCGGACAGCGTCCCCAGCTTGAACATCTGGGGCAGTCTGGAGAAGGAGGGGGAAAGCCTCTCTGCCGAGGACATGTTTGAGCCTCTGATGGACCTTGAGGATGAGCACTCCCTGCAAGAAGTGAACTCCGAGCCCCCCGACCTGGCAGAGGAGCCCTACAATGCCAAGGATAACGGGGACTCGGACTCCCCCGAATTTCACACCATCGACATTGAGATGCTTGATGCAAAGCTGAAAGTGAGGGACATGTGCTTCTTCAGCCCTTGCGAGGACCTTCCTGGCCAGGGCGAGGACAACGCTGTGAGTTTGAAGCCAAAGTCGGGCAAGCACAGGAGCAAGCTGGAGGATGGGAAACTGGGGAAGAACCGCGGGGAGCTAACCATCAAAACCAAGGACAAGCAGTACAAATGCAAAGTCTGCTTCCAGTGGTTCCTGACGCTGGGGGAGCTGGACTTCCACAAGCTCTCCCACAACCCTTCCCCTCCTCCCACCTGCTACATGTGCGTCCAGCGCAAGTTCAGCTCCCGGGAGCAGCTGCGGGACCACCTGAGGGAGAAGCACGCCAGGAACAAGGCCGGGCTGTGGGCGTGCGGGATGTGCCTGAAGGAGATCTCCGACGTCTGGATGTACAACGAGCACCTGCGGGAGCACGCCACCCAGTTCGCGCGCAAGGGGCAGGCGCAGAAGTCGGTGATGGGGCTGCCCGGCTGCTTCGGCGAGGACAGCGCCGCCGTCACCCACTTCCTCAACACCATCATGTGCCGGAAACCCGGCAGGTCCTCCCGGCATGGCGACGCCGGCGGCCAGCACGGGGTCAGCAGAGAGAGCAAGAGCCCCAAGGAGTTGCCCCTCGAGCAGGAGAAGGCGATGAAAGAGCCCTTGGAAAGCAATGTCAAGGTGAAGCCACCTGCAGCCAGCTCCTCCAAAGCGTCCTCCAGCCCGTCTCCAGAGCACGTGGCGAAAGGTGAAGGCACCCCAAAATCTGTCCCCATGCACCCGGACTGCAAGGATCCTTCCCGGGATTGCCATCACTGCGGCAAACAGTTCCCCAAACCCTTCAAGCTCCAGCGGCACTTGGTCGTGCACAGCTTGCAGAAGATTTACTTGTGCCACAAGTGCCCCATGTTCTACCAGGAGACCAAAGAGCTCCGGAGCCACCTGAGCCAGGAGCACGGCGTGGTGGAGGAGCAGGAGATCAAGCACACCACCCTGTACGCCTGCGAGCTCTGCGCCGATGTCATGCACGTCATCAAGAAGTCCTTCATCTGCAGCATGTGCAACTACACCTTCTCCAAGAAGGAGCAGTACGACCGGCACATGGAGAAGCACCTGGCGGGCGGCAACAAGACTTTCAAATTCCGAGGGGTCATGAGGCCTGGCGCTGCCTGCAGGGAGAAGGGGAAGGAGGACGGGTCCCTCCGGGAGGGAATGCCACCGAGCAAGAAGCGGAAGGTGGCTCACCACGGCAGCTCAATCCCGCACAGGTCACCAGTCCACCTGGACCCCACAAGTGACCTTCAGCTGGTAGAAGCTGGAAGCCCCAGCCTGCAGGTTCCCACTGACCCCTTCCCAACAGCAGCTGGTGACCTGGGAGCACCCCAACCCTCCGTGAAAGCAGAAGTCCTGGTGGGTGACTTCTCAGAGCTCCTGGCAGAGATGGAGAAGTCCCCATTTGACCCCTTGCCACCACCGCCCTGCCTGTCCCCATCTCTGCCACCGGCTGCTGCGGGCAGCCCCGAGCTCGGCCACATCGCTGGCCTGTCCATCGAGGAGCTGGAGAAAGGAGCCTTTGATGGGAAACCACTTCCTTTCTTGGACTCGCCTGAGTTTCCTATGGACCTTGCTGGCTTGGCTTGTCACCAGGCCACCAACCAAAAACTGTCCCCTCCCCTCCTGACCCAGAAACACGGCTGTGCCAATGCCCATAAAAAAACAAGCACAGGCAACAAGGATGAATACAGGGCCTGTATCCTGGAAAGTCCCAGTGCAGACACCGACGCCGTGGATGGGATCCCTTTTCTCCAGCTTGCCGAGAAGGTCTCAGAGCTTCCTTCCCCTCAGGCAGAGTCTCCACCAGCCACGGAGACCCACAAATGGGGCAACCCCAGTGCCAGTGATGCCTCTGCCTGGGAAGGTGCAGCTAAGCCAGCATCTCCAGGAGGTGCCCAGCAGCCCCTGCCCCCAAAGGACAAGGCAGCATCACCCACACTCCACAGAGCTTCCAAAGACTCAGCGCCACCAAAGAAGACCGTGGGAGGTGAGACTGCTCTGGGTGCGGGCAGCCCTGGCAGCAGCACCGAGGAGGGTCAGCAGCCCATCTCAGGGAAGGAGAAACCCACGCCTGAGGCTACGGACAGTAGCACCAACGCCAAGGACCAAGGCGGCAACCCCGGCAAATCCAGCAGCCACCAGCCCAGAGGTGAGGTGGCCACCAACACCACGAGGCGCGGCCATGCGGAGCCAGGCAGAGCCAGCGGCAAGCTCCACCCCAAGAGGAGGAAAGAACACAAGTCCTTGAGCCACCGGGGCAGCTCCGGCTCCCGGGAGAACATGGAAGGGGACGGGAAGAAGAAGAAAGCCCGGCCGCCGTGCCCGGCGAGGAGCGAGAGCACCGCTGAGCTCAAACGTGGCAGCTGGAGCAACGCCGAGGCTCCCGCCCTGTCCCCCGGCAGGAGGGACACGCACTGCAGCAAGCTGGGAGCCAAACCCAGAACGGGCCCCCAGCTGAAGAAGACGGCCCTGGACCCTTACAACCAGAAGAAAGGGGAGCTCCGCCACGCCAACGGGGACGTGAGGCGCAGGAAGGCCATCCTGGGCAAGAGCCTCCACCAAGTGTTGGCCAAGGGGCCGGCGCCGTCCCCACGTGGCTCCTGGCACGGCCCCCGCGGCGCCAAGGCGGCCGGCCCGGCCAGCTACCGCAGCGCCGAGTCCCAGAACAACCTGCTCAGCCAACTCTTTGGGCAAAAATTAACCAGCTTTAAAATTCCTCTAAGAAGAGATACTTCAGAATAATTTATGGAAGTGACTTATGGTGATCCTCAGCTGCTTTCATGGGGTTTGCAAGGGAAAAATTATCAAAGCATTAAATTCGTTTGTGTAGCATGATTTCTCTGTCTAGCTTAAATGAACTTGCACTGCAGCCTCTGTGAAATAGTTTGCTTTGTGTCTACTAATCTACTTTAATTCACCTGATTTATCATGCAAATGCTAGAACTTTGATGTTGCTGATGATTTTCATGAACTGAAATTGTAATCGCTTTGGGCAGACTGAATCGTCGAGAGCAATTGCTTTATTGCAGAAGTGCTGAGGTTATAAGGATACTTGCAAATCTCAGAACCTTTTGAGTCTGTGTCTGTGTTATCTTTGTACAAAGTACTTGAAGAGATGAACTTCATTCCGTAGACGTCTTATTCATAAGGTGCAGTACACTGTAGAAAGCAAATTTTTTTTTTTTTTTGAAGATTTTGCACAAATAATCCCGTACAATTCATTTAATTGGGAGCTGGCCTGAGCGATGATACAATTAAAAAATTAAATTAAGACCCAAGTGTCCTATATTTTGACAGCCATCCCTAAGGATTTTGTTTCTACATCGTCAAGAGAAGAACGACCTAGCTCTGGGGCTCTGGGGCTGTCGGAGCCCTCCAGAGGATGCTGCCACTCTTTGACCACTGTAGACGATGGGACTGGAGGAGAAGCGTCCCCGCGAGCAAACTGCACCTTGACACTTGTGACAAACTCTGATTTTTTTAGGGTTTTTTTAGGGTTGGGGGTTTTTTTTGTGTGTGAGTGCGTGCACGTGTGTGTTTTTTTTTCTTTTTGTTTGTAGGGTTGTTTTTTGGGGGTTTTTTTTGTGTGTGTGCAACGAGAAAACTGTGCCAATTTACCGCAGCGAAAACCGAGTGCCCTCAACGGTATCACTTCTAAAAACTCTCTTACTGTACTGACGTAGTGGCTCTATAGGTATCCGCTTGTACTATGCAGTTACTGGTGCTATTCTTCATTTGTAATGTGAATACAGACTTCCTTGATTGAAAAAAAAAAAGAATTGGTAGGAAGAAGCCGTTACCTGTCAAAAAAAAAAAAAAAACTGAGCAGGAAAGGAGAATTAAAAAAAAAAAAAAGTCAACTTGAGGGGAAAAACTTTCAGCTTTAGGGAGAAAAATTGAGTTTAGGGGGAAAATCCAACTTGAGGAAAAAATAGAGCTTAGGGGAAAAGTTTCCAGCTTTAGGGAAAAAAAATCCTTTAGGGGAAAAAATACAAAGTTAGGGGGAAAAATACAAAGTTAGGGAAAAAAACTCCTCTATGCTAGTACTCCATAGTGTCGAAAAGGTTACGTCACATTAAACGAGCACGTTCTGCAACCGAACTTTTGGATCCAGAAAGAAATCTCAGGTGCAAATGAGGACATGGAAAGATTTTATTGAAATACTCCCAAGTCAAGGAGGTGAAGTAATGCACTGATGTGATATGAACAGTCAGAGTACTTTGCGTCTGTCCTGCAATGATTTTTTTGTTTTGTTTTTAGAGTTAAAAGGAAAAAAAAAAAAAGAGGCTTTATTCTGTTAATATGTATCTTTACAATTCTTTGTATTGTATAAAAAACTATTGTAGGTAATTTACCTTGGGTGCAATGTGTTCTGTCAAAAGTTTTTATTTTGATATTTTGTCCAGAGAAGCAGAGAGAGAGAGCAGGAAACGCCGTTTTATGATGTTGTCCGTGTGCTTTAAAGTGCCTCTTTAATATTGTTAAATAAAGTATGAGATAAAAAAATATGGGGTGGTACTGTAAAGTCATCCATGATTAATCTTTTCAAATATATTCCAATATTTTCACAGAAATTCCCTGTCTGCGTGATGTTTGTGGGATGTTTGAGGTGTCCTCTGTAAAGGGGCTGAGGAGGACCTTGGTGCCACCGCTGTCACCTCAGTGGTTTGCATTGTGTTGGAGCTTCTCAACAGTGGAGATGCTCCTGCAGCTCTTCCTCACAGATTTTGTCAGAGTGCTGCTCATGGCAGGAGAGTCTTGTCCCTGAGGGGAAAAACCCAAGGTGATGAAGGTGATGGTGGTGGTGGCCTGGCTTGGTGGTCATCAGCTGGTGATGGTGATGGCACAGTTAGGTCATCATGAACTGGCGATTGTCCTAGCCCAGTTTGGTCATTACCAACTGGCAATGGCAACAGCCGGATCTGATCATCATCTGTGGGTGATGGGGGTGGTCCAGTTCGGTCATCATCTGTTGGTGATGGTGATAGGGTCACCTAGTTTGGTCATCGGTTTGTGGTGAAGGTGCTAACAGTGATGGTGATGGTGAAGGTTTTGGAGATGGTGATGGTGTTGGTGATGACGATGGCCCAGTTTAACCATGCCCCATTTTTGATGTTGATGGTGATAATGATGGTGGTGGTGGTAACAGCCCAGTTTGGTCATCACCCATTTGTGATGGTGATGATGATGATGATAATGATGATGATGTTGCACTTATCCCCAGTTGTGATGGTGATGATGACAAAGATGACAGTTTTGGCAATGATGGTGATGGTGACAGCATAGTTTGCTCATCCCTGATTTATGACGGTGGTGGTGGTGATGATGATGATGATGGTGATGACAATGCTGCTGCTGCTGCTGGTGATGATGATGATGATGATGATGGTGGTGCTGGTGAGGGCCCATTTTGCTATCCCCATTTTATGATGGTGGTGACGATGACAGTGCTGGTGATAGTGATGACAGTGATGGATACTGCTGCTGCTGCTGGTGATGATGATGATGGTCATGATGGTGATGATTATGATGATTATGGTGCTGGTGAGGACCCATTTTGCTCATCCCCATTTTATGATGGTGGTGATGATGGCAGTGTTGGTGACGGCGATGACAATGATGGATGCTGCTGCTGGTGGTGATGACGATGGTGATGATGATGATGATGGTGATGATGATGATGGTGATGGTGATGATGATGGTGGTGATGATGGTGGTGCTGGTGAGGACCCATTTTGCTCATCCCCATTTTATGATGGTGGTAATGATGACAATGATGGATGCTGCTGGTGATGGTGGTGATGATGATGGTGATGATGATGGTGCTGGTGAGGACCCATTTTGCTCATCCCCATTTGATGATGGTGGTGATGATGACGGTGTTGGTGATGGCGATGACAATGATGGATGCTGGTGGTGGTGGTGATGATGATGATGATGGTGATGATGGTGATGATGATGGTGATGATGATGGTAATGATGATGGTGATGATGATGGCGCTGGTGAGAACCCATTTTGCTCATCCCCATTTGATGATGGCGGTGATGATAACGGTGTTGGTGATAACGATGCTGCTGCTGCTGCTGCTGCTGATGATGATGATGATGGTGATGGTGCCAGTGAAGGCCCAGCTCTCTCGTCCCCACTTTGTCCTCAAGCTGACCTCTGCAGCCCCGCTGGGCTGGGGCAGGAGCCGCCACCGCGGCGGTGTATTCCATGCTTTAATTACTGCCGCAATCACAACGCGGAGCCGCTGTCAGTGAGAGATAGCTCGGCACCGCCGGCTGGGATCCTCGCCACTCGGGGCTTGTAACTAAAACTGCAGGATTAATTTGATTAATTGATAGAATTATTTTCCAAACTACTCTTTTGTTTATGGAGGCTTAAAATGCTTGCCGCCCGCACCCTCCTGGTGTGTTGCAGAGTGGAGATAAAGTGGCTGAAAATAATTAGTATGGCTTAATTTAGGGAAAAAAAATAACCTCAAAAGAATTTTGCAGAAAATTTAAGGCGGCACATTTTACTTTGTTTTGGCAGGAAATATTATGGAGCTGGGAATGGGACTTTTATGTTTTCCCTGTGCTATATTTCACCAGGGCAGCAAACCTGCAGGGCGGAGGAGGGAAATTTCATGCCTGGCTGTTACCAGAGCTCTCCCACACCTCCAGATTCATCACCTGGGCACCTGGAAATGAGTCTCCTGGGAGCCAGGGGGATGCTGCAGGGATGGCACCCGTCCTCAGGGCCCTGGGGTGGGTGCAGGGACCCCTTCCCAAAGCTGCACCCGTTTTATGGAAGCCCAGGACACGAGTGGGGTGTCTCTCCTCCCTCTGGAATGCCACTCCCCAGGGAGATGTTGGCATCGTCCCCACATCTCTGGGGGCAGAACTATTTAATTCATCCTTTCCCCTCTAAATGCGAGTCGCTTTTTCTGCCCCCCATTCCTTCCCCCTGCTCTCACCCACATCCCACCCCCTCAGTCCCCCCCCACCCATCAGCTCCTCTGAGCTCCCTAAAGCCCCCAGGTTTGCTGAGTCCTGCATTATCCAGCGGCGTTTGTCACTTGGAAGATTGCAGGCCCCTGTCACTGTAATTCCAGCGAGGATGCAAAGCTGGGCAGCTTCTCCCGCCTGGGGATTAACTCCCTGCTCAGCGGGGGCCAGCAGCACAGGGGGGGCTCCCCTGGGACCCTGCACATCCTGGGCTCCCAGCCCTGCACCCCCCGGGATCTGGGGCCACTCTGCACCCAAATCCACATCCTCAGGGATGGGATAACTCCACAGCTGGCCCCAGAGGGTGCAGGGTGGGTCTGATGGGGGGTGCCTGGCGCTGATGGAGCCTCTCAGGGGATTTCTTGGCTTCTTGCCACCACCCTAAATTTTCCTCCAGCTGTTTGCTCCTCAACCCCCCTCCTCCCCCTAAATCCAGCCAGCCTTTCTTTTCTCAGCCCCACATCCAAGTTCCTGAGCCCGAGGTGCTTTAAGCCTCTCCATAAAGCCTGGAGGATAACGGGATCCACCATGGTTGTCACGCTGCAAGCAGGGGCTGAAGATTTAAATTTTTTTTATTTTTTTTTTCCTTGCCTTTGAGTCAAATCTGGCCTTTCCTTGCACAGCAGGAATTGAAAGCCCAGCTCCCACCTTCCTCCCCGGGGTGTGTGACAGGGACCAGACACACCAGCGGGGTCCTGCATCCCCTGTGCCGGATTCCTGCAGGAAAACCTGGAGCCCTGAGGGCTGTGAAGAGTGGGAACAGGAGCACGGGAGCCCCCAGGGGTGCTGCCCTGCCAGCAGTGATGCTCCTGAAGCCCAAGAATTTGTTGCATTTCTCCCTTGGGGAGTTGGAACATCGTTCCTACAGAAGGAGATCATCAATAAGAGGGAGGGGGAAATAAGCACTGAGACATCCCAGCCTTGGATTTGGGATGTTGGGGCTTCTCATCCACACATTGCCACCTGGTGCATCCAGCATCATCTGTGCCAGGGGAGGTTTAGGTTGGATACTGGGACAATTCCTTCACGGAAAGGTTTGTCCCACCCTGGCACAGCTGCTCAGGGTAGCGGAGTCCCCATCCCTGGAGGGATTTAAAAGCCACTGGGATGTGGCACTTGGGGACATGGGGGCACAGTGCTGGGGCTCGACGATCCTGGAGGCTTTTCAAACCTACACAATCCCACGGCTGTGATTTGTTTTAATCCCAAACCCTTCCAGGCTGCCACCGCAGCAGCTCCCGGGAGCCCGGGATTCCAGGGCAGCCTCTCTGCACAGGGCATGCCCGAGCCGTGCCCAAGTCATGGAGGGACATGCCCGAGCCGTGCCCAAGCCCTGCCCAAACCGTGCCCAAGCCGTGCCCGGGCTGTGTCCCTGCCATGTCCAAGCCGTGTCCCACCCGTGTCACCGCCGTGCCCAAGCCCTGCCCGAGGCACCGAGGACCCCGGGCTGGTGGCAGCCACAGCCTGGTGACAAGTGGCACCCAGGGCCCCGGGTTCTCCTGCCAGCAGGTGGCAGGGCCCTTCTGCAGGTGGGGCACGGCAATGCCAGCTCTCCCTCTTGGGACAAAAAAAAACACCAAAAAAAAAAAACCCAAAAAAAACCCAAACAAAAAACCAACCAACCAAAAAACAAACAAACAAAAAAAAAACCAAAACCAAAAACAAACAAAAAAAACCTAAAATAGGATATTTTGAGCTGGAAAAAAAAGCCAGGTTTGGAAAATTGGCAGAGCTGGCACCACGGGCGCTCAGCTCCCTCGGGGGGCACAGCAGAGCCCCCCAAAATCCTCCCCCCCAGCCACCCCTGAGCCCTGGAACCCGGCCGAGGCAGCGCCCCGGCTCTTGCCATTGACATTCCTGCGCCGCCGCCTCCTCTCGCCGCGTCTCTAATAATACCGGGCCAGATTAATTGGCGCTAATACAAATGTACACAGCTCCATAAAAAGATGTCACCTCGCTCACAATGGGGGGGAACGGCTGCTCCCGCATTATCTCGGCTCTGCAGGCGTGTAATTCACTCCTCGGGAAAACACGCTATTTGTTCGGCTCCCCCTGGAACGATCTCTCCGCAAACACCGGGGAAGGGAGCGGGGAGACACCCAGCCCTGCCGCTGTCACCGCCGCCCTGGCGCTTGTCACCGTGCAGGGGCACCCATGGGTGCCCCCCCCCTCAAGGGGATGCGGGATTTGGGGGCGCCCCCGAGCTGGATCCAGCCCTCGGGTGGTGGTTGAGAGTGGGAGTTGTCAGGCTGGAGGGGTCTAAGGGGCTCTGGGATGGTGCCAAAAAAGGGGAATTAAAGGGACATTGGTGAGGAATGTGCCAGGGGAAGGACTGCAACCTGTTTCCTTTGCTCCTCAGGGCAGGGTGGGCAGCACCCACCGCCTCCAGCGAGGCTTTTGGGGGCATTTTTGGGGGGAGGATGCAGCCCCCCGTGGGTGTGACAATGTCCCCGTGCCCCCTCGAGGTGCTGCCGCTGCCTCCTCCAGCACAAAGAGCCGGGGGCAGCCCCCATCCATCCCCCTGCTGCCTCCCGGGGAGGGGAAATTTGGGCTCCTCCTCGGCGTTCGCCCACCCCCAGCCCCTCAAACCCATCCAATTAGCGACGCTGCGTTTAATTAAACGCTTGTCTAATTATCTCGGCGTAAGCAAACACGCCAGGTGGGTACCGCGGGAGATGCACGGGTGTGCCGGAGGAACCCAGCCCCAAAATCTTCGAGCCGGGGGGGGAGAGGCTGGAGACCCCCGAGAGAACCGGGGGGGGATTTCTGGCTCCCTGATGGAGTCAGGACTGACACAGAGCAGGGGCTGCTCCCCGGGCTGGGCCTGGCAAAGCCGGGCTGGGGAGGGAGGGAGGGAAAGGCTCTGGAAGCAGAGCTGCTCCCCCGGGGCTTTGGTCTCCAGGAAGGCGGCGATTCGAGGCCACTCGAGGTGAAAGGCGCCGCCAGGATCGTTTTGGGGGGGTGGGCAGCCAAGGAGGGGGGGGTGGGCAGCAGAGCCTTGTCCTCAGCAGCGTTTCCCTCCTTCCATAGGGTTTTTTTTTTTTTCTCCCCTGGATCTCTTCTTAATTCCTAACTTAATTTCTTTTGACATCCTCATTGCCGGTTTGACCTCTTTACTGGAATCATGTGCTGCTCAAAACTCATTATCCCACCATTGAAACAGGAAGTTAATTAAAAACCCTTTAAATAAAAAAAAAAAAAAAAAAAAAAGAAAAAGAAAAAAGGGGGGAAAAAAAGCACATCCCGTGTCCGGGGATAGATGGAGGAGGGATATGACCAAGCTGTGCCTGCCACCCCCCTCCACTGATCCAAAAACTCCATCATTTCTTGGGGACCACCAGTAATCACCACTGGCAACTCCCCCTGATCCAAGATCAGCCACGGCAAGGTCCAGTTGGGGAGAAAATGTTTATTTTCACAGGAAAATGTTCCCATTGTGGATCCAACATCGAAGTGGCTCCTGTTTAACCCACATTTCACCCCAAAATCTCTTCATGCTCACAGGTCACCTGGCTGGGATGATGCCAAGGGGAGAGCCCAGGACCCCCTACACCACCCCCAGGGTGTCCTGGGGTGTCCAGGGTCACGGTGGCCATGGCAGTGACACCTGGGAGGTTTTGGACCTTTCATCTGGAAATGCGAGGGGTTCTAAGGGATCCGAATGGACCCCCTGGGGACCCCAGAGAAAGGTTTGGGGCGCCCCATAAGAGGCTTTGAGGACCTGGGAGAGGTGAATTGGGACCCAGTGAGGACACTGAGGTCCCCGCGGGGGGATTGCTGTGAGCGTAGGAGCTTCCAGAGACCTCACCAGGGATCCCAAAGGGGAGTTTGGGGATCCCAAAGGGGAGTTTGGGGAACCCAAAGCATTGAGGACCCCGAAGGGATCCTTTGGGATGCCGAGGAGGGGTCGCGGAACCCAAAAGCGGGGTCCGACCTAAGGGGGTGGGGCCAGAGACCCAAATCAGAGGGCGGAGCCTGGCGGGGCTCCCGGAGCGGGGCTGGGGGCAGATTTTGGGGACCCCCCGAGGGCAGCGCGGATCCCCCGGCACGGACCGAGCCCCGGAGGCCACGCCCCCTTTTCGCCCTTAGCCCCGCCCCCTCCTCTGGCGGCCCCGCCCCCCGCGCCGCGCGCGCGCCATCCGGTGGGCGTGTCCGGCGGGGGGGGCGGGGCGGGGGCCTATGGGCGGCCGCGGCGGCGGCGCAGGCCCCGCCCCCCCCGGGGCGCTCGGCGGGTTTGATCCGGCGCGGCGCCCATTGAGAAAATCCCGCGGCGGCGGCGGCGGCGGCTCCGCTCCGCCGAGCACGGCCCCGGCCCCGGCCCCGGCCCCGGCCCCGGCCCCGCGGGCAGGCAGGCGGGCGGGCGGGCATGCGAGCAGCCGGGAGCCCGCCCGCCGCCACCCACCTGCCGCCCGCCCAGCCGCCAGCCGGGGGCCGCCGGGCTCGCCCCTCGCCGAGCGATGTCCAGGAGGAAACAGAGCAACCCCCGGCAGATCAAACGTGAGTGGCCGCTAGCGGCGCTTCCCCCTCGTGCCGTCCCCCTCCTTTCACCCCCTTATTTTTTTTTTTTTTTTTTTGCACCACCCCTTCGGCGGCAGCGTTCCGGCACCCCGAGCCCCCGGTACTCCCGGGACGCACCGGGGATACACCCGGGACACACCCGGAACGGCCGCCGCGGGTGCCCGTTCCCGCTACCGGCCGCTCGCCCGCCTTTGGTCTCTGTCGCCGCCGCTCCCCCCTCCCGTGCCGCCTCCTCCCCCGCCAGCGCGGTGGCTCCGGTACCGGCTCCCGATGGGGGCCCCGATAAGGCTTTAAAATATTCCGTTCTGCAAGTCCCGTCCTGATAACATCGCTCTGTCGGGACGGCCTGAAATTGTGATCTTATCTCCGCCGCCTGCCTCCCATCCAGCGCCGGCAGCCGGGGCCGGGGGCTCCCCAAACACCCCCCCCCCGCCCCGGGGGGCTCCCCCATGGCCACCCCAGCCCTGCCGGGGGCTGCTCCCCGCGGGGACAGCACCCTGACCCTGCCGGGGGACCCCCGTGTGCCGCTGGACCCGCCGTGTCACCGTCCCCCGTGTGCCATCCTCCGCACCGGCCACGCTGTCCTTGCCCCCCCGCACCCTGCCCGGTGTCCCCCAGCCCCAAATCCCGCCGTGCATCCCAGCCCAGGTGGGACCCGGAGCCGCCACGGGGTCCCCACGGGGCTTTGGCCGCGTCCCTGTCGCTGTCCCCTCCCCGTGGAACCGCGATTCCCGAGGGTCGCGCTGGTCGCGATCCAGCCCCGTCGGGCCGGGCTCTTGTTTTGCTCCAGCCAGGATGGAGCGGCGAGGCAGAGAAATCCTGCAAAGTGCTGGAAGTTTGTTCGGTTCCGGGCTCGGCTTGGCTTTTCTCCTTCCTCTCCGGTGTGTGTGTGTGCGTGTTTTTTTTTTTTTTTTCTTTCCCCCTCGAGTCGATGGAAGCCGGCGATAAGAGCGAGATGGGAGGATAGGGAAGGCTGGCCACCATGTGATAATCTACCTTTATCTTTCTCCTGAAATAATTGCAAGGCTGAGTTGCACCTACCTGTTTCCCTGCCTGGGGTGATTGCCGTGGCGATAACGCTCAGCTAGACTTTTACCCGGGGAGAGTTAAAAATAGTCCCAGCTGCCTCCTTCTTTTCTTTTTTTTTTTTTTAATTTTTTTTTCGGGATACTTTTCTCCTTTGCCTTTATCCAACTTCCGCGGCTCGGTTTCGGCACGGAGCCGCGGGTAACTCCAGGCGGTCCCACCGGGAGCGCTCAGCCGGGATGACACCGCTCCCCGCGGGGGGGGATGCCCGGTCCCGGGTCCCACCCGCGCCGGTTCCGCGGGGCGAACCGGGCCAGGACGAGGCCGTGGCAGCTCGGCCGGGCGGCTCCGGCGGCGGCTCCTCGTATCTCCTTCCTCTCTGCTGCTTTTCTGCAGAGATGTGAAGGAGCGATAAAAGTGGGAGGCTGATCTCAGGCCGCCGGCGATGGCCAAAACTGATTAAGAGCTGCGAGCTTGGAAGCCTTCCTGTATGTGTCAACATGAAAACAGTCATTAGAGGCGGCGAGAGCGCGGCGAGAGCGCCCTGCCGCTGCTCCGGCAGGGAAGGAAGGTATGCATGAATCAGGGCTCCGGTAACCAGACTCCTCTCATGTACAGACCGGACCTGTTTCCACAAAGTCTATCCTTCCTTATCATCTCGGCTGGAGCATTAAAAAAAAACCTCCTCCAGATTGCTATCTGCTGATTTTATTTTCCTGGGTGACGCGATGTTCTCGCTCCGGCTTCGCCTTCTCTCTTGTGGGGTTGGGGTTTTTTTTTTTTTATTATTTTTATTTTATTTTTTTGAAGCCCGATGCGAGGCGCAGATTAAGGGCTCGCGGGGAGATCGCCGGGAGAGAGGCGGGCGCGATCGCCAAGCTGCGATAAGACAAAGATCAGACACCGGACTATATTTAACCAGCTGCTTTCACCTTCTTCCTCTCCTCCGTGCCTTTCCGGGCTGGAGCCGGGAGGGGATGGAGCAGCCGGGGGTGCCGCTCCCTCCCTCCCAGCCCCCCCGGCAGCGGCGGCGGCACGCGGTGGGGAGGCTTTGCAAGCCGATTGCATCGCGATGGTGGCTTTTGATAGCGGAGAGAACACCCCGAGCATCTCTCCCTCTCATTTTTTTCGGGGGGTTCCTGCCCGCAGAGGACAGTTTCTTTCCCTCCCTGCCTGTAGCACCACCAACCTCCCTGCAGCTGCTGCTGCCTTATGGGCTGGTTTATTATTTTTTTTTCTCTTTTTATTTTTTTTTTGTGTGTGTGTGTCTGTCTTTTGTTCTGCTGCTAGATAGATGTGAGGGGCTGATAGGGAGCAGGAGCTGATCTCCAACCCAGATAGCCTGTTATATTTATTAACTTCAAACATGGGAGCGCGGGCGCCCGGCTGATGAGCGAGGCTCTGGCAGCTGCCGGTGCTTTCGCAGCGCCGGGTCCTGCGATGGGGGAGCCTGATAAGCGCGAGATTGATCTCATCGCGCTGATGTGCCTCCCCCTCCCTTGTTCTTTTAATACTTTTTTTTTTCTTTTTTTTTCTTTTTTTTTTTGTTCCTAAGCGAGCTGGAAGCGAATGTTTTGTCGTAGTTACAGGGGCCTGTTTGCGGTTATTATTTTTTTTTTTTTTTACGGCGGGTTTTTTGTTTTTTTTTTTTCCTTTTCCCTTTTTATTCCGCGCTCAGCTGCAGCAGATCTGAGCTCCTGATAAGCGCCGAGCCCCGATCTCCATCCTGATAGAGATTGCCAGCCTTGATAAGCGCCACTTATCTCTCCCCAGCAGACCGGAGCAGGATTCGCTACAACAACAAACACGGCGAAGAGGGGCAAAAGGGCTCCAACAATTTGTTCCATCGCAAACGTGATTAACGCAGGCGCTTTAATTATCTGATGGGGGGCAGCTGCGCCTGTGTTTTTATTTCTCAAGGTGGTGGGGGTGGTTTTTTCCCCCCTCCACGTGCTCGCTGGGCTGAGAAGCCGAGCTCTCCCCGCGCCTGTTATCGGCTGCAGATGTTGCATTAGTTTGATGAGAGCTTTGACTTTTTTTTTTTTTTTTTTTTTGATGATTATCTCCCATTCTGCTCCGCCGAGCGAACGGGGGTGGGGGGGAGGTGAAAACACCGTCATCTTTTCGCGTGTGGATTTTCTTTAATTGCCATTAGATGGTGTCAGATAAGGAGCGAGATCCGCGCTGTTAAAAGCCGCCGTCTCTTGATGGGCTGGTGTTGGGCTGGGTGGTTTTTATTTTTTTTTTTTTTTTTTTTTTTTTTTTTTTCCTTTCCTCCTGCACGCTCGGCTGCTCCGCGGTGCCGGGAAGGGGCTGGTGGAGCCGGGCAGGGGGTGGCCGTGGGAGCTCCCCGGAGCTTGGAAAATCGCGTTTCTTCCCCAGATGACAGTGGCCAACCTACCCAGCCGTCTATTTTTAGCGGCGGCGTGGTGAGCCGGTGGCGTGGGATGCTCCGGGCACGCCTCCTGCCCGGCTCCTTCCCGCTGCCTTCCCTCGCTGAGTCGCTCCTTCCCTTTCAGGTGACTCTGTTCCAGCCTCTCCTGCTCGCTGCTTTTCGTTTTGGTTTGATTTTTTTTTTGTTTTCCCCTCGTTTTTCCCCCCCGCTCTCTGATGCAGCTGCGCTTCTCCATCCCTGCCACCTCCGTGCCTCAGTTTCCCCACGCGGGCCGGGCCGGATGGGGGTTATTTGGGGAGGGTTTGCTCCGGGGATGAGCTGCGCTCCCAAAACCGGAATTTTCTGCCCATCCCGGGGGCTCCCTCCGCCTCCGAGCCCCCGCCGTACCCCAACTCCTGGCATCCCCAGGGTGGCATCCCCGCGTCCCACGTGGCTGCTACACCCACGGGCGCTGCCTGCCTGCCAAGCCACCCCTCCCCTCTTGTGCAAACAGCCCCGGGCACTTGCCAGCCCCGCCGCGGTGGCAGCCGGGCTGCTCGGGGGTGGCAGAGCCCCTGGCACCGGCCCCTTGGGACAGTGGGGGGACACTGGGGGGCTGCCAGGGCTGGCAGCCAGCAGAGCCCGGCGTGGGGAGCTCTCCCAGCCCGTCCCCAGGGGTTTCCCTGCTCGGTGCAGGGTCCGTGCCAGGCTCAGGTGATGGTGCTGGGGGAAGTTCCCCTCCTCTTCCCCAGCCGTGAGCATCCCTGCCAGGCCCCAGCTCCTCCAGCAGAAGGGTTGGCACCGTGGCCGTGGGGAGCAGGAGATGCACTCACCGTGGCTGATGGAGACGTGGCACCAGTGCCACCAGTGCCACCAGCCCCGTGTGATGCCAGGGATCCCTGCCAGCCCCTTTGGCACCGGTGCACCCCAGGAGGGCTCTCCCTGGCCATGCCCACCCAAGGATGAGGGGGATGCTCAGGGGAGTGAGGGAGCGAGGGCTGGAGCCGGGCTGGCCACGGCCAAACCAGTTCTGCCGAGAGCCCCGGCGCCCGTCCCCGCCGGGGCCGCGGGGCGGGAGGGCGGCGCTGGAGCCGCGCCGGGCCGGCGGGGGAGGCTCTGCCAGGCAGCTCCTTGCAGGGCCCGTGGGCGCTGGGGCTGGGTCGGTTCTGTGTCTGCCGCGGCTTTTCCTCCTCCCGATCCCCCGGGGGACGCCCCCAGGCCGTCCCCAGCCCCGGCAGAGCCGCGGGGCCGCGGACCGTCCCTGGCATCCCGGGGAAGCCGCCGCCGCCTCCAGCCGGGATTTACACCTCGGCATCCGAAGCGGCGAGGTTGGGCAAGGTCTTATTTTCCACGGTGAATCACGAGGCTACCGAGCAAGCTGCAGCTTCCCCTTTGGCCAAGTTGCGATGGGGCCAGCTCGGCAATCAGGGCTTGGGGAGGGAGCAGTCCTTTCCCCGCGGGAGCTGCAGGGGTTGTGCAAGGAGGCAGCGCCACGGCACAGGTGAGCCCAGGAGAGGGGCAGCCCCGGGGGTGCCACCTGAGCCACCAGGCAGTGCCCCAAAGGCATCACCACCGTGTCCACATCCATCCCAGTGCAGGGATCCCCACACCCATCCCAGTGCAGGAATCTCCACGTCCATCCCAGTGCAGAATCCCCACATCCATCCCAGTGCAGAATCCCCACATCCATCCCAGTGCAGGAATCTCCACGTCCATCCCAGTGCAGAATCTCCATGTCCATCCCAGTGCAGAATCCCCACATCCATCCCAGTGCAGGAATCTCCACATCCATCCCAGTGCAGGATCCCCACATCCATCCCAGTGCAGGAATCTCCACATCCATCCCAGTGCAGGAATCTCCACGTCCATCCCAGTGCAGGATCCCCACATCCATCCCAGTGCAGAATCTCCACATCCATCCCAGTGCAGGAATCTCCACATCCATCCCAGTGCAGAACCTCCACATCCATCCCAGTGAGGAATCTCCACGTCCATCCCAGTGCAGAACCTCCACGTCCATCCCAGTGCAGAACCTCCACATCCATCCCAGTGCAGAACCTCCACATCCATCCCAGTGCAGAACCTCCACGTCCATCCCAGTGCAGGATCCCCACGTCCATCCCAGTGCAGGATCCCCACGTCCATCCCAGTGTGGAACCTCCACGTCCATCCAATTGCAGGAATCCCCACATCCATCCCAGTGAGGAATCCCCACATCCATCCCAGTGCAGGAACCTCCACATCCATCCCAGTGCAGGATCCCCACATCCATCCCAGTGCAGGAATCTCCACGTCCATCCAATTGCAGGAATCCCCACATCCATCCCAGTGAGGAATCCCCACATCCATCCCAGTGCAGAATCCCCACATCCATCCCAGTGAGGAATCCCCACATCCATCCCAGTGAGGGATCCCCACGTCCATCCCAGTGCAGAATCTCCACATCCATCCCAGTGCAGGAACCTCCACATCCATCCCAGTGCAGAATCCCCACATCCATCCCAGTGCAGAATCCCCACATCCATCCCAGTGCAGAATCCCCACATCCATCCCAGTGAGGAATCCCCACATCCATCCCAGTGAGGGATCCCCACGTCCATCCCAGTGCAGAATCTCCACGTCCATCCCAGTGCAGGAACCTCCACGTCCATCCCAATGCAGGAACCTCCACATCCATCCCAGTGAGGAATCTCCATGCCAGGGACATTCCCAGCCCTGAGGGGACACCCACATCCCTGGGAAAGGGAAGGACAGCGCTGCCCAAACCAGGAGCAGCAGGGCTGGGGATGGAGCTGCTGGGTTTTGGTGGATTTGGGGTCAAACGCAGAGGAAGAGGCTGTTTTGAGGCTGTTTTGAGGATGTTTTGAGGATGTTTTCCATGCCTGCCGTCCATCCTGCTGCAAAAAAACCCAACATGATCCACCTTGGAAAACCCTGGGGCGTTGCTGTGGAGGGCAAACCAGCCCAGACCTTCCCCAGGGCAGAGAGCTGATGGTGCCTGGAGAGAGGGACAACGTGAACAACCGGGGCCGCGGCAGGAGCGAGGAACCCGGAGCTTCCCGGAATTCAACATTTCAGAAGATAAACTGAACAAGGCCTCTGTGCCAACCCTGCCATGCCCAGGGCACGGCTCTCCCTTCCCGTGGGGCCAGGAGATCAGCTTGGAGAAGAGCAGGAACGGGAGCAGGAGGGCCGGTATCTCCTTTTTTTTTTTTTTTTCCTCTGCGCCACATCCCATGACTGCCTTCGCTGCCTGACTCAGGGCTTTTGGCCGGGCTGTGTGTCCTGCTGCTCCTTTTATCAGCAAAGTTCAAGTGTTTCGGGGCTAATGCAGTTCCCTCTTCCGATGATGGCTGCCCGGCAAAGGCTCCACATTGTTCCTGCAGCAACATGTTTTTTTGGAAGGGCCGAAAAAACGCCGAAAGGAATGCAACGGCTGACCTTGGGCCGCAGTGGGGTTAAGGAGTGTGTGCCTATGAGTCACTCCAGATAAGAGCCTTCCACGGCTTTTTTTTTTTTCCTCCAAAATAATTCTTTATCTCCTCTTTCTCACATCAACATATTTTCTGGACATCTCCCCCTCCGATAGCGCGCGGAGGAAACGCGCTCCTCCGATTTGTTCGTCTGATGGAACGCGGGGCCATTGTTCTCCCTCGGCCTTGGCCGGCCGGGAGCGTCACCCCGGGGCCCGGGAATGTGCCCGGGGATGCTCAGAGGGGTCGGTGTCCCAGGGCTTTGGGAAGGTTCAGAAAGGTCGTGGCCTGGGGGTTTTGGGGTCAGTGCGTGGGGTTTTGGGATATTCCATGGGGTCGGTGCCTGGAGATTTGGCAATATTGAGGGTTGGTTGGTTCCTGGAGATTTTTGGGATGTTTAGTGGGGTTGGTGCCTGGAGATTTTTGGGATGTTCAGTGGGGTTGGTGCCTGGAGATTTTTGGGATGTTCAGTGGGGTCAATACCTGGAGATTTTTGGGGTGTTCAGTGGGGTCAGTGCCTGCGTTTATTTGGGATGTTCAGTGGGGTCAGTGCTTGGAGATTTTTGGGATGTTCAGTGGGGTCAGTGCCTGGAGATTTTTGGGATGTTCAATGGGGTGGGTGCCTGGAGCTTTGGCGGTATTGAGGGTTGGTTGGTGCCTGGAGATTTTTGGGATGTTCAATGGGGTCGGTGCCTGGGGCTTTGGCAGTACTGAGGGTTGGTTGGTTCCTGGAGATTTTTGGGATGTTCAGTGGAGTCGGTGCCTGGAGATTTTGGGGTGTTCAGTGGGGTCAGTGCCTGGAGATTTGGCAGTATTGAGGGTTGGTGCCTGGAGATTTTTGGGATGTTCAGTGGGGTCAATGCCTGGAGATTTTTGGGATGTTCAATGGGGTGGGTGCCTGGAGATTTTTGGGATGTTTAATGGGGTGGGTGCCTGGAGATTTTTGGGATGTTTGATGGGGTCAATGCCTGGAGCTTTGGCAGTATTGAGGGTCAGTGCCTGGAGATTTTTGGGATGTTCAATGGGGTCAGTGCCTGCGTTTTTTGGGATGTTCAATGGGGTCAGTGCCTGGAGCTTTGGCAGTATTGAGGGTTGGTTGGTTCCTGGAGATTTTTGGGATGTTCACGGGGGTCAGTGCCTGGAGATTTTTGGGATGTTTGATGGGGTCGGTGCCTGGAGCTTTGGCAATATCAAGGGTTGGTTGGTGCCTGCGTTTTTGGGATGTTCAATGCGGTCAGTGCCTGGAGATTTATGGGATGTTCCATGGGGTCGGTGCCTGGGGATTTGGCGGTATTGAGGGTTGGTTGGTGCCTAGAAATTTTTAGGATGTTCAATGGGGTCGGTGCCTGGAGATTTTTGGGATGTTCAATGGGGTCATTGCCTGGAGCTTTGACAGTATTGAGGGTCAGTGCCTGGAGATTTTTGGGATGTTCCATGGGGTCAGTGCCTGTAGCCTTGGAATATTTGGAATATTTAGGAATGGTGCCTGCAGTTTGGGGAATGCAAACCAAGGGTTTGGGGATGTTTGATGGGGTCAGTACCCCTTGCTTTAAGGATGCGCCTTGGGGTCAGTGCCCGGGAATTTCTGGATGCTCGAAGGAGTTTGGGGATGCACCTTAAGGCTGTGCCTGAGGCTTTGGGGATGCTCAGCAGGGTCACTCCCTGTAGCTTTGGGAACGTGCCTGGGGATGGCACCCAGGGTTTGGGGGATGATGCTTTGAGACCGGCTCCCCGAGGTTTTGGGGACACTTCTCTGGGTCAGTGCCTGAGGTTCAGGGATATACCTCAGGGTTGATACCCAGAGCTTTTGGGATGCTCGATGGGGTCAGCCCCCGCTGAGCACCCCGGGGGGTGCGCAGGGCTTTGGGAACGTGCCTGGGGATGGCACCCAGGGTTTGGGGATGATGCTTTGAGACCGGCTCCCCGAGGTTTTGGGGACACTTCTCTGGGTCAGTGCCTGAGGTTCGGGAATGTACCTCAGGGTGGATACCCAGAGCTTTTGGGATGCTCGATGGGATCAGCCCCCTCTGAGCACCCCGGGGGGCACGCAGGGCTTTGGGAACGTGCCTGGGGATGGCACCCAGGGTTTGGGGATGATGCTTTGAGATCGGCTCCCCGAGGTTTTGGGGATGCTTCTCTGGTTCAGTGCCTGAGGTTCGGGAATATAACTCAGGGTGGATACCCAGAGCTTTTGGGATGCTCGATGGGGTCAGCACCCCGGGGGGCTCGCAGGGCTTTGGGAAGGTGAGACCCGCCAGCAGCAGCGAGCGCATCCCCGGCCCGGGGAGGGCAGGGCGGGGAGGCAGAGCCGCTCATCCCCTCCCCTCCCCTGCTCCGCCGGGAAGTTTGGCCGCTCTCTCTCCTCTTCTCCGTCTCCCAGCCGAGGCCTCTCATGCTCCTCGCAGCTCCTATGATAATGCGGAAAGTTGAACTGGCCCCATTACTGCGCTGCGATGGTTGCCGCGATAAGGGCCCGATAATGGCAGCGATAGCGGCAGCTCGGTAGCCAATGGCTCCGCCGCTCCTCCCATTAACATTCCCCACCACGGCCGGGCTCGGAGCTGCCTATCTGCTCTCCATTTCCACTCCTCCGCTAGATAAGAATGGAAATACTGACTTCATAGCTCACTGATTAAAGTGTCTGGATTTCTTGATAATACACAGATAAATTATGTTTTTCAAAAAGAAGGTAGGGAAAGGGAGTGCGAGGGGAGGGAAAAACCTCCAGTCCATTTTTATTATTATATATATTTTTTTTCCCCTTCCTTCCCTCTCTCTGGCCGTGCCCTGGGAGTTGGGTTTTTGCTGCTCTGAAATGCCCTTCCCAGCAGGAAGGCAGAGCCCTGTGAGGTGCCCTCAAACTGGGGGGGACAAAGGATTTTTGGGAGGCACGTGGGTGGGGTGTAGGGCACGTCCTGTCACATCCCTGTGGTGGGGTGGAGATGCTGTTCCTGCATCCAGGGCCCTGCTCCCATCACGGGCACCTTTGGGGGTGTCCCAGGTGGGATCTGTCCCCGAGCTGGCAGCACCCAGGGGTGCTCAGGGAGCATCTCCATGTCTGTGTCCTCCCCGGTTCTGCTGCAGGATGCTGCCCTGGGAACTTCGGAGCAGCCCCATCCACCCTCAGCTTTCCTCACCCATCCCCACCGGAGCAAACAGAGCTTCCAGGCTTTTTGGTTTGGGGAAAGGTATCGACCACGAGCATCTGAGTTCGTTTCATCTAAATATAAAACTAAAGAGCAAACAGTATAAAGTTCATTTTTTAATGTGCTGCCCCATTCCAGTCGGGCTGCTCTCTTTATATTTTTTTTTTTTAGGGGGAGCTGTGATAAAAAGCAGAGATAAAGCCAGGACTGTTTTGTGTAGGAGTCGGTATCTGCGTTATCTATCTCCCTTTTTCACTCTCCGAGCAGCTCTGTTGTTTTTCGCTCTTATCTCGCTCCACCAAAATGCCAAGAACAGGAAAAAAAAAAAAAAAATTAGAAAAAAGAAAGAGAGAGAGAGAGGCAGCACAGGCACGTTTGCACGGAGAGAACTCGGCGTCCACGGAGCCGGGCAGGAGAAGGGCCTGGAGTTGGAGGAAGAGGAGGGTTGGGGTGCTGGGAAGGGCAGGGAAGGGTTTTGGGAGCAGTGCTGTCCCAGGGATCTCCGTGTGCCAGGCTCGGTGCCAGCTCAGCTCACCCCACCTGGCTGTGCCCTCTGAGGGGCCCTCCCGGCCCCTGGAGCCCCCACGGTTCCTGCTCCAGGATCTCCTTACCCTGGAGTGCTCCAGGATGGCTCTGGGAGCTGGGATTGGGGTTTGGGAGCAGCAGGGACATCCCAGCTGGAGCATCTTTGCTGATGTCCCCATCCCTGTCCCCATCCCTGTCCCCATCCCTCCGGCCCTGGTGTCACCCAGGGCTGTCACAGACTGAAGGGTTTGGTGTGAACCATCCCTGTGTGCTGTCCAAGGCTTTTGGGAGCGGGATGGCCCTGGAGCTGCTTCCCTCAGGAAGGGGGATGGCTCCAGCTCGGCATCTCCGGGGTAATTTGTCGCTGGATTAGCCCAGAGCTTGACCTCTGTCCTGGCTGTCACCTGGTATTGATGTGCTGAGCACCCCCACCCCCAGCCATTCCCGCCTGGAATGTCTGTCTTTATTCCAGGTGGGAGAAGAAGTGTCCAAATTGAGGGCTCTTCCCCCAGTTCTGCCTTTGTGGCAGGGAGCAGGGGTGCTGTGCTTGGAGCCTGACCCTCGTGGATGGAATTTCTCTCCCACCTCGTTGTGCATCCAGCTGCTCCCGAGGTGCCCACACCCTGGGTCACCATGGGGACACACAGCTCACACTGCTCTGGGAGCTTGGATGGAGACAGCTCCAGTTCCCCCAGTAAGGACTGCTGCTTCTCTCCCAGTTCCCCCAGTAAGGCCTGCTCCTTCTCTCCCAGCTCCCCCAGTAAGGACTGCTCCTTCTCTCCCAGTTCCCCCAGTAAGGCCTGCTCCTTCTCTCCCAATTCATCCAGTAAGGCCTGCTCCTTCTCTCCCAGTTCCCCCAGTATGGACTGCTCCTTCTCTCCCAGCTCCCCCAGTAAGGACTGCTCCTCCTCTCCCAGTTCCCCCAGTATGGACTGCTCCTTATCTCCCAGTTCACCCAGTAAGGACTGCTGCTTCTCCCCCAGTAAGGCCTGCTCCTTCTCTCCCAGCTCCCCCAGTAAGGCCTGCTCCTTCTCTCCCAGCTCCCCCAGTAAGGCCCGGTCCTTCTCTCCCAATTCCCCCAGTAAGGACTTCTCCTTCTCCCCCAGTAAGGCCTGCTCCTTCTCCCCCAGCTCCCCCAGTAAGGCCTGCTCCTTCTCCCCAGTCCCAGCAGCTGCCTCAGTTTCCCTGCCGCGCTGTGCGCAGCCCCACGTTGGGCTCATCCCTTCTCCCGGAGCCCTCCCATCCATCTGCCGCGCCGGGGACGGCTCCGTTCCGCTCTCCCCCGAATCCATCAGGCCCTTATCGACCCCATCTGAAACCTAAAGTCACTCCATTGTCATTGTCCCCGGGCTCTCTCCCTTCCCCTGGCGGATCCGCCGGCCCCCGGAGCGCCCCGATCTCCCGGGATCTCCGGGTGCTTTATCGGCCCATCGGAGCCGGGGCTGGCGGGGCCGGCGCTGGCGCCGCTCGCCGCTGATAAAGTTACAGAGTTCAGGCAGTGATGAATGTTCAGTAACTGCGATCCCGCCCGGGCTTGGCAGCTCCGGCTGAAACCAATCCCTCCCCTATCAGCAGCGCTGCTTTTTCTCAGGCTCGGCCTCTCCCCCCGGCTTCTGCTCTTCCCTGGGGGGCTCCCCCCGGGGCGGCACGGCACCCAGGGGTGCTCCAGGAGTTCTGTCCCAGGGGAGGGTTCTGGATTTCGCCCTGGAGTGGTTCGGGTTGGGAAGGAACTTGAAGCTCATCTGGTTCCAGGGCAGGGACCTTGCACCAGGCCGGGCTGCGGTGGTGGGGACAGAGCAGCTCCCCAGCAGTGACTGGAGCATCCCATCCCCATTCCCATTCCCATTCCCATCCCCGTTCCCATCCCCATCCCCATCCCCATCCCCATTCCCATTCTTATCCCCATCCCCATCCCCATTCCCATCCCCATCCCCATCCCCATCCCCATCCCCATTCCCATTCCCATCCCCATCCCCATTCCCATCCCCATTCTCATTCCCATCCCCATTCCCATCCCATCCCCATTCCCATCCCCATTCTCATCCCCGTCCCCATCCTTGTCCCCATCCCCAGAAATCTCAGCCTTCCCAACACCTCCCTTCCCACTCTGTCCTTCATTCCCCTCCTGGAAAAATTAGGCCGAAGTAGATTATAAATGTAATAATTGTTATAAATATAACAGTTATTGTCAATGCCATCCCATGAGCAATGGCAGCATCACCCACCCACCCCCTCCATGCCCCCCCCACCACCCTTTATTCCCCTCCTGGTATAAATTAGGCCTAGTAGATGCTAAATGTAATTTATAATAATTAATATTATAAATGTAGTTTATAATATTAATCATTATAAAACCCCTCGTGAGCAGTTGGAGCATTTCCCCATCAAGAATTTCAGCATCACCCAGCACCTCTATCCCCTGTTCCAGTCCTGGACAAATGAGGCCTAAATACAGAAATATAATTAGTCTGTAAATTTAATTTATAAATGTTTATAACTATCCCCCATCAGCAACGCCAGCATCCCTACCACCTGCTGGATAAACCAGTAATAATTTAATACCAAATAATTTAATACCAAACCGTGATCAATACATTATAAATCCCTCCCCTGCACCTTCCAATTCTCCAACCATACCTTTTTTTTTTTTTTTCTTTCCCTTTTCCCCCATCATGGGCAGGCTCAGGGTGAGTTTTATCTGGAGCTGATGGAGAAGGGCCCCAAATTTGAGATAAATCCCCCCGGGGCCGGCCCCCCGCCGCTATCGGCTCCGTGCACGGGGCCGATCTTTCGTGGGGAGATATCCCGGCCTGGGATGCTGCAGCCAGGCTGATAGGGGACAGGGTTGTGCTCCAAAAAATCCCCCCAAAGGGATTCCAGGCTGCTGGAATTCAGTGCAGCATCACCGAGGGTGGGGGGACCTTTGAGGGATGGGCATCCACCGAAACCTCGTTTGTCCCGAAACCTCGTTTGTCCCGGCTCGGCTGTTCCCCACCCGCAGGGAACAGGCTGGGGAGCAGCCGAGGTCGTTGGTAAAACAAACACTGGTCGGGCCCGGGGAGGAATTGGGTGAGAAGAGCGGGCGGGTGGCCCATCAGATACCGACCGGGATTTGCAGCCCGGGTTGTTCCCTGGCACAGCGGGGCCTGGGGAATCCCGGGGTGCTCCCCAGCCCACCAGCCCACCCTGGCCAAGGGAGCAGCTGGCATTGGCTCCGGGAGCATCTTTCCCTGAGGAATATCGGCCTCTTCCTGCGGCCCTTTGCTCTTGGCTCCATGATTTTGGAGGAAAAGAGGGGATTTAGGGGCAGCGATGCCTGGGTGGAATTCCCACATTTCCAGCATGAGGTGATGGACGAGCATCCTGGTGATGCTTTGTGCGTCCCAAAACCTGGTTTGGAGCCTTGCCCACCTGCTTTTGGGTTGGTTTTCATCGTTATCATCATCACCATCATCATTATTATTATTATTATTACTATTATTATTGTGGTTTTTTAATTGGAAGAGGATGGTGCCAGCACAGGGATGAGGAGGAGCTGGAAGGATGGAGAAGGGAGCCTCCATTCTGTTCTCTGCCTGGTGGAGCTGGAATATCCCCCAGGATGCCCTGGCCCAGCTGAGATGTCCCCACTGTCCCCCTGCCAGTGACACCCAGAGCCAAGGCTGAGCTTTGAGGTGCCTGGAGAGAAGGTTTGGGCTCTGTCCCTCATTCCCTGCCTCCTGGAGCCTTCCTTGGACTCATCCCCTGCCCGATGGGACTTGGAGGAATTTTTATTTTTAGAACTGAGGATCGTGGATTCCCAGAACGGTTCGAGTTGGAAGGACCTTAAAGCTCATCTCCTTCCTCCCCCTCCCCGGGCAGGGACACATTCCATTTAGCCCAGGTTGCTCCCAGCCCCATCCAAGCTGGCCTTGAACGCTTCCAGAGACGCGAATTGGAGGGAGTCGGATGGGAAATTTTATTTAAATTCGTATTTAAAAATAAACACTTGGACCTGACGGCGAAGGCAGGTCGCCACCAGCCCGCACGTGTTCCCGACCCAGGACCTGCTTTCCACCATGGGAACTCCTCCTCCTCTTCCTCCTCCTCCTCCTCCTCCCTGCTCCAGAGCCGGTGGGAAAGTCTGTGGCTGTTGCTATTTTCTATCTCTTATCAAGGCCTCTTATCACTTTGCTCTTGTCTCCGTGCTCGGCTCTCCGAGCGCCCAGGGTCTCGCTCTTGGCAGCCTGGAAAAGTCCCCCCCCCCCTCCTCCTCCTCCTCCTCGATTCCCTATATCCTTCTGCCTTTTATTTAATTTACCAGCTAAGCACAAAGAATCGAGTGCAGCTTTATTGTTCCTGCCCTGGGAGAGCCTTAATTGGAGCGCAGTGATCAAATCATTACCTGGATAACGCCGGGTTTCCCTGGGAATGCCGACCCTCGGCCCAGCCCTGCTGCCACAGGCTCTGCCTCAGCTTCCTGCAAGTTTTTAGAGTCACTGTCTATTTTTTTTTTTTTTTTGAGGAAAAAAAAAAGAAGAAAAAGGAGAAAAAAAAAAAATCCTTGCTCGTTATCAATAAAAAAAAATAAAGGAGGGAGGGAGAAGAGTTAATCGTCGAAGCGGAGTATCTTGGAAGGGAGCGTTTTTTGGCTCTTCCCCTCTCTGTAAAACCAGCCTCAGTAATTCAGTTTTAAAGCATGAAAAAAGGGAGTTGATGAAATTCCACTATCAGCACCGAACCAATATGCAAAATATCTCGCCGAGAATCAAATAGCTATTATGTTTTCATTTCCATTTCAGCGTATTTGCTTAATGAAGAATAGACAGATCAGGCCAGCCGAGGGAGGCTGTGTGCGGTGATAACTGTGCAGGGCTCCCAGCAATCCCGGGCAAGTGACGCTCCTGCTCCACGCTCCCTCTCCCTCACTGGATTTTTTTTTTTTTTTCCTTTTTTTTTTTCCCTTTTTCCCCTTTTTTTTTTGATTTTTTTTTTGTTCAGTTTAACCCGCGCAGCTGGGAGGGCTGGCAGTGCATTCCTGGGGAGTGGGGTGCTGCAGTGGGGTTGGGATGCTTCCAAGGAGTTCTGGGGTGCTGTTGGCACCATGGTCCCCAAACCCTTGGTTTTACGTGGTTGGGTTTATCTGGAGCATCCCCATCTCCCTTGTGCTTGGGAGCGTTTTGGGGTGGGATTTGGGATGCGTCCAGGGACTGTGGGAGATGGTTCCAGGATGCTCTCGGCCCCCAGTCATCCCCAGACCGGGTTGGATTTATATGGAGCATCCTCATCTTCCTCGTGGCTGGGCCTCGGTGCTTTGAGGTGGGATGTGATGTGGGTGGTCCCAGGATGTGTCCAGGGACCCCAGTGATGAGATTTTGGGATTGTTGATTCCCCATCATCATCCCTGTAGGCGCTGGGTGACACCACGGTACCCAAACCCCAGCTGGATTTAGGTGGAGCATCCCCATCTCCCTCCTGACTGGGGATGGAGATTTCAGGGTGGGATGTGGGTCATCCCAGGATGCATCCAGGGACCCCAGTGATGCAGGATTGGGATGCTGTTGGACGCCCATCATCCCTGTAGGAACTCGGTGCCACCACAGCTGGATTTATATGGGGCATCCAGTTGGGTTTTGTATGGGGCATCCAGTTGGGTTTATATGGGGCATCTTGGGTTTATATGGGGCTTCCAGTTGGATTTATATGGGGCATCCAGTTGGGTTTATGTGGGGCATCTTGGGTTTGTATGGAGCATCCAGTTGGGTTTTGTGTGGGGCATCCAGTTGGGTTTGTATGGAACATCCAGTTGGGTTTATATGGGGCATCCAGTTGGGTTTATGTGGGGCATCCAGTTGGGTTTATATGGAACATCCAGTTGGGTTTATATGGAACATCCAGTTGGGTTTATATGGGGCATCCACCTGGCTGGGGAGGGGTATTTTGGGGTGGGGTATGGGGTGCATCCAGGGACCATGGATGGGCTGCTGCTGCCTGCCCATCATCCCTGTAGGCCACCATGCTGCGGTACTCAAAGCCATCCTCATCCTCCTCCTGCCGTTCCCAGGCAGGACGTGGGTGGTCTCAGCACCCTTGGGTGGGTGCCAGGTGCCCTCCTGGTCCCACCCACCCCTTCCCAGCCCCATCCACCCCTCCCTGGGCAGGCTGGAGGTGCCAAACCCCGGCGCAGGCAGGCGAGCGTCGGGTTAACTTTATCAGAAGCCCGAGAGCCGTGAAGGCGTGAAGGAAGAAATTAGCCTAACAATGTTTCATTTACAGCGGGAGAAACGATTTGTTAGCCGGCGATTGTTTCTGAATATTATCAGAGCCTTTTTAATTGTGCTGGAACTGAAATTAGCAGAATTAGAATAAATTGCCTTCCCTTCTCCGGCAGCCTCTTTATTCACGCTCATTGTTGTGTGCTTTGTCTAGATTATGGGCTCTTTGTTCTGCTGCTGTAAATATACATGCCTGGAGTCACGGCGAGCAGCTGAGGTCTGCAGACGGGCTGGCCCCGCTCCGATCCCCCCTTCCCCGGGATGCTCCGGTCGATCCCGGGGCCGGGTGGGGCTGGGACAGCCCCCGGCAGTGCGGCGGCGTCGTGCAGGGACAGCCACGTGTGTGTGTGTGCGTGTGCGTGTGTGTGTGCGTGCCAGTGCCACCGCCGCGGGGCTGGGGACGCTGCCTTGTCATGGAAACGGCCCAGAGGGACGGCAGGGCTGGGGGGTGTCCCCCCTGTTGGTCCCCTGTGTCGCCCCTGCTGTGTCACCCCCCTGGGTCCGTGTCCCCCGTCAGATAAAGGGCGGTGGGGGCCCTTTCTGGGGTCTCTTTTGGGGACAGGTGACGCCACCTCTGACCCCTCCTGCCTCCAGGCTGAGTCCCCACAGCGCCCCGGGGAGGGAACACCTGGATCAGGACACGGCCACCTCTGCCGGGGGACAGTGCACCCCAGGGAGACGCTGGCATGGCCGGGCAGGGCTTTCCCTTCCCTTTCCCTGATTTCCCAGCTGGGAAACACCCCCCGGGATCTCTTCCCTGGCGCTGTCCCCTGCTGACCCCGCTGTGCTGTCCCCACAGGTTCCCTGGCAGCGATGGAGGAAGGCGAGGACGCCGCGGTGGGGGACAAGAGCCCCTCGGAGAGGGACGGGGCCGCCTCGGACTGCGAGGGCTCCGCCGAGCGCGACAGCTGCAGCCCCCCCGGCAGTGAAGGTGAGCCCTGGGGCTGTCCCCGCTGTCCCCTCCCCACCGGGAGGGGCTCTGCCACCACAGCAACCTGCAGGGCCTTGTCTCTGCTGGTGGGCAGGGTGTTAATTAGCTGAGGGTTAAGCTTGGCCAGCTCTCGGGGCTGGTGGGTCAGCGACAGCCCGGTGTCCCTGCGGCGTTCCATCCCTCTGGGCACCCTCTGGCTGGGGGCAGGACACCCTGGGGACAGCCCAGGTTGCACAGTCGTGTCCCTTGGGGTATGAAGTGGGTGTAGAGTCACATGGTTGGGGTTTAAAGTCACTCCTTTTGGGATATAGAGTGACCCCTTGGGGATAGAAAGTGACCCCTTGGGGATATAGGGTGACCCTCCCCAGCCCAGGTGTGCAAAGTGACCCCTCAGGTGCAAAACCCCTACCTTGGGCTGCGCATTCCCTTAGGGCACAAAGCGTCCCCTCCCAGGGATGCAGGGTGACCTCTCGGGGCACCAACTCACATCCTTTGGGGCACAAAGTCCCTCCCTCCGCCCCAGACCGAAGTCACGTCCCTCGGGGTGCAAAGTTCCCCCGCCCAGGGGGACAAAGTCACATCCCCGGGTGCACCAAGTGACTCTCCCGGGGTGCCAGGCAGCCCCAGAGGTCACAGGTGGTGGCCCTGGCCGTGCCAGGGGTGGGCTGGGGGGGCTCAGGGCCGTTGGTGCCGCCGCGCTGCCCACGCAGCCGCCAGGCTGGTGCCGTGCCGAGCCGTGCCGGGCCGTGCCACGCCCCGCAGGCGGCTGCCGCTCGGGGCCGGGCTGAAACAGTCCCCAGATATCCTTTGAGTTCCTTCCTGTGCAGGAGGTGGGGGCAAATCCCAACCGGTTAATGTTTGCAGTGCCCTTTGAGATAACGGCGCCGGGGCAAGGCTGCGCCGCCTCGCCGAGCTGCTCCCGGCAAACCCCGCCGCCTCCAGCTGCTGCCTCCGGGGGGAAAAAGGGGTCCCCAAAGGCAGGGCAGCCAGGAACCCACACCAGCTGGGGCAGGGAGGGACCCCGACAGCCGGGAGAGGGAAGGGATCTAAAGAGTTGGGGCAAGGGGGGATCCTGGTAGTCGAGATAGGGAAGGGACGCAAAGGGCTGGGACAGTCAGGGACCCCAACGTTTGGGGCAGGGAAGGGACCCTGATAGCCCCAACAGGCAAGGCAGGGAGAGATCCCAATAGCCAGGGCAGGGAAGGGGCCCCGATAATGAGGGCAAGCAAGGGGCCTCAGTAGCTGGGGCAAGGAGGGGACCCCAGTAGTTGGGGCAGGCCCAGAACCCCAACAGACAGGGCAGGGAGTGGACCCTGACAGCTGGAGCAAGGAGAGACCCCGATTTCAGGGAAAAGACACCACCAAACCAGGACAGGGGAGGGATCCTCCAGCAAAGCAGCCAAGGGAGCCCGATAACTGAACCAGGGAGGGGACCTGATAACTGGAGCAGGGACGGGACCCCAGTATCTGAGTCAGGGAGGTCTCTCAGGCAAACTTTGCTCGGCAGTGGAGGAACAGCAGGGCTGTTATCTGATGGGGGAGCCGGGCTGGGGGCGAGGAGCCGGGGCCGGGGCGCGGAGCCGCACCTGGCACTGGCCCGCCTCGATAAAGAGGCGATAGCAGAGATAAGGGCCAGCAGCAATAACGGCCACTAAAGCTTTCAGCGCCACGGATAAAAATCGATACGCCAGGCACTTTGATTTATAGCCAAAAATAATAGGACTTTTATACCCGGGTGATTGATTTATTTGATGTTAATCAGGGGCCGCTTATCACCTGTATTAATAATCTCCCGTGGGCGGTGACGTCAGGCCCGGGGCGGCCGCGGTGGCGCCGATCGATTGGGCTGCGGGGCTGCCGGGCCCGCCCCGGGGCCGCCAAGGCAAACATGTACTTTGGGCACTAATCTGCCACACTGTCATATGCAGATTGGCCTTATCAGCCCCCATCTCCAGCAGCAGTTAATGGGGAAAATAATTTGTTATCAAGTTGCTATGAATACGGCGCGGATGGAACCCGCCCGGGGAGCGAGCGGGGCCGGCCGCGCTGACGTGGGGTGGCACGGCCGTGCCAGGGGTTTGGGGTGGCTTTGGGGTGATCCCAGGGGGATGGGGGCTTTGGGGTTTGGTTGGGGTGATGGGGTGTTCTCAGGGGGATGGGGGCTTTGGGGTTTGGTTGGGGTGATGGGGTGATCCCAGGAGGATGAGGGCTTTGGGGTTTGGTTGGGGTGATGGGGTGTTCTCAGGAGGATGAGGGCTTTGGGGTTTGGTTGGGGTGATGGGGTGTTCTCAGGAGGATGAGGGCTTTGGGGTTTGGTTGGGGTGATGGGGTGTTCTCAGGAGGATGAGGGCTTTGGGGTTTGGTTGGGGTGATGGGGTGTTCCCAGGGGGATGGGGGCTTTGGGGTTTGGTTGGGGTGATCCCAGGGGGATGGGGGCTTTGGGGTTTGGTTGGGGTGATGGGGTGATCCCAGGGGGATGAGGGCTTTGGGGTTTGTTTGGGGTGATGGGGTGATCCCAGGGGGATGAGGGCTTTGGGGTTTGGTTGGGGTGATGGGGTGATCCCAGGGGGATGTGGGCTTTGGGCACAGGGGTGGGAATCCCCTCCCTGTGCCCGTCCCCGGTGTGGCTGGCCCGGTGGTCTCAGCCCCCATGGGATGCTGCCTCTGGAATTCCCTGCTGGTTCCCTGACCTGCTGCCTTCCCCCCTCCTGCTGCAGAGTCCAGAGATGCTCTGGAGAGTCCCAAGGAGCCGGAGAAGCCGGATCCTGGAGAAAACCCCCAGGAGGCAGACACCTGGAATGGGCCAGGTGAGTCTCTGCTGTGGGGCTGCTCATCCTGCTCCATCCCAGTGTCCTGAGTGGATGTGCTGGAGCAGGAGCAGCCCTCCAGCATTCAGCTCCTCTGGCAAACACCAGCATGAGGAGCTGCACTGGGAGCTGGGCAGGCTGCAAAGCCCAGCACTCCTGCTGGAGGGGAGGTGTGAGGTGATGGTTGTCATCCCTGGGATGGTGTTGGGATGGTAAAACTGTGGATTTGGGAGCAGCAGGGATGCCATCCCCACAGCTGGCAGCACACCCCCTGGCACTGGCAGGCTCTGGGCCCGTCCTGCCTCGCACCAGGGCACTTCACCGACATCCTGGCAACCACAAGAGCGACGCTGGGCTGGTTTGGTGATGGTTATCAAAACCCCAAGGAGCGAATTCAGCCTCTATCTGCCCCCGGGATCTCCACAGGCCGGGCTGGCCCTGTGGGCACCCCCAGCCCTATCACCCACTATCTCCAAAGCCACGGGGTTACAGACGTGTGCCACACGGATTCACGGCGTGTCTGGGCTGGGGAGGGAGCTCTGGAGATCATCCAGCCCACGGCAGGGGCACCTGGAGCAGGTGACACAGGGACACATCCAGGTGGGTTTGGAATGGCTCCAGACAGGGAGACCCCACACCCTCCCTGGCAGCTGTGCCGGGGCTCTGCCACCCTCCATGGGAAGTTCTTCCCCGTGTTGAGGTGGAATTCTCGTGGTTTATTTGTGGCCATCGCTCCTTGATTGGGGTTGGGGGTTGTTCCACTGGGAACAGCTCCTGGCAGGTGGATGGGGACGGGACCAGAGGAACCTGAGACCCCTCCCCAAGAGTGAATGTGCCACATTTTGGGCTCTTTTGGTGCTGCCCACACCCTGCTCCTCCCAGGGGGGGTCCCAGCTGTGGCTGGCAGCGTTGGGCAGCAGTGACCCCCCTCAGGGATGGACACACCAGGCAGGTCCCGCCGTGTCCCCAAGGCCACCGGTGCTGCAGGAGCCCTGGGAAGCGCTGCCTGCCGCCACACGTGCTCCTGCAGCTGCCCAAATCCCCACGGCCCGGCGGGAACGCCGCGCTCCCCCTTCCCTCCCCCGGCCGAGGGGAAGCTCCTGCCGGCCCCGCTGATATCCCGGCCCTTCCTGCGTGCCGGGCAGGAAGGAGCTGCGAGGCCACCCCCGGCTCCTCCTTATCTGCTCCCAGCCCTTTGCCCCCCGGGCCAGGGCGGGAGGGGGGCCGCGACTCCAACCCCACAGATCCCCCCCATTCCCTGTAGGGTCACCCCATCCCAAACCCCCGACAGGGAGCCTGCCTGGGGCCGTGCCTCCCCTCTCCCCCTCTGGCATCCTTTATGTAAAAGAGATTTTATTATCGGCCCCCGGCAGCCCATCTCCGCCGCTGCGGTAATTGGAGCGGTGTTAATTTCGGCGTGGCGGGAGTCACGATGAGGCGCCGATAGGCTGTTCCCCCTCGCGCCAACCGCCGCGATAGCCCCGGCTATCAGGGGCTCTGCAGGCTCGGCACTTATCAGGGATGGAGCTGGCGAGAAGGGAAGCCGGGAGCAGCCTGAGCGCTCTGCGTTATCGGGCGGGATCCGCCGGGTGTCAGCGCCGGGGATGCGCCGGGTGCGGGGGGAGCTCTGCCCCCCCCCGGCCCCCGGAGAGGTTTGGGGGGTCACCGGGTCACCCCCGCCTCCCCCAAGGTCACCCCGCTGCTCCAGAGGGGGATGTGGCCTGCCAGGACCTCGCCCCGGGGCTCCCAGGTGGCGGGAGGAGGAAGGAGGATTTTGGTTCGTCTTTGGGATGACTTTGTTCCCCGGGCGAGTTCCCAGGGGCTGGAGGCTGAAATCCCAAATTTGGGAGCTGTTGTGGATGTGCCAGCCCTTCGTGCAGGGTGCTGGGACCCCCTGGCTCCGTTCACTTCCCAGTGGGATCACGGGGTGGAGCACAGCCCTGCTTTGTGCTCACTCCATCCTCTGGCGGGGCTGGAGACAGGGTGCCCATCCTTCCCAGAGTCCCAAAAACCATCCCAAATTCCCCCAAACCCTTCCACACCGCCCCTCCCTCCGTGCCTCAGGTTTCCATCCTTCCCACTCATGTTGCTTTGCTGTGGGGAAGGGCAGGGAGCAGAGGATTTGGGGTGCACCCACAGCCTCCAGCTCCCATCCCAGCCCTGTCCCATCCCTGCCTGGCCAACCTCAGCAATTCCAGCAATCCCAGAAGGATAAGGATGAAAAACTGGCAAATTTCACATGGAGCTGGGGCAGGAATGCAGCAGAGGAGAGCCCTGCTGGGGGACAGGCTGCTCACCCTGGTGATGATCCTGCTCACCCTGGTGACGATCCTGCTCATCCTGGTGATGATCCTGCTCACCCTGGTGATGAGCCACCAGAGAATTCCCCTGGGAGCCCCTGGGAATCCCAGATTCCTGCCTTTCCTCCAGGTGGGACGAAGCTTTTTGCTTTTTGCCCTTGTGGGAACACCCCAGGCAGGGGCAGGATTGGAGGAGCCGTGACCAAACCTCAGAGTGGCTTTTGTGTTATCCCACCCAACCATGCCCCACCTGGCAATTCCCAGGGAATCCTTCCCCCCCTTTCCCTACCTCAGCATCACTGCTGGCAGCTCCACCTTGCTGAACCCCAAGCCCTGCTTCTCTGCCCCATATGGGCTTTCCTTAATAATTAATTACTAATTATGAAGTATTAATTTAATATTAACATTTCCTCTGGGCGGCAATGACGGCTCTGGGTTGATTCCAGAGCTCAGGCTCCTCTCCTGATCCCCCAAACCCATCCTCACCCCCCATCCTCCATATCAGGGCAGCACACAGCAACTCCTCATTTATTTTTTTGGTGCATCTAATTAAAACTCCAGAGTACTTTTCTTTTTTTCTCCCCTCCCTTTTTTTTTTTGATGCATCTAATTAAAACTCCTGAGTCCTTTTCTCTTTTTTCCCCCCCTTTTCCTCCCTGCTCCCCCTCCCCTCGTGCTCCCCTTCAGTTGTGTTTATCTCCTGCCTCAATAATCTCCAGCTGCCCAGGGTTTGTCTGGAAACCTCAGGGGTTTTTTATCGGGGGCCAGCAGGGCACAATGGGGGGGACACTGCCCCATCCCTCCCCACCCCTGCCCTGCTGTGTGGGGGTGGGAAAAATTATCCCAACTGTGGAGTTTTGTGGCTGGGAGAGGAGCAGCAGAGGGTTTGTGTCGGTGGGAGATTGCTGGGGGCTGGGGGGGTTGGGATTTGGGGGAGTTGGCACCCCCCCTGACCCAAATCAGCTCCCTGGAATGCTCCCCCTGCCAGAGGAGGGGACTGTCCCAGCAGGGGTGGTGGCACCTGTCCTGGGTTTGGGACGTGGGAGAGCGCCTGGCCCTGCTGGGGGATGTCACCCGAGTCACTGCGGGGTGGAGGGGACAGGCTGGGGACACTGATGTGGGGAAGGGATGCTCCAGCTGGTCTGGGGACCTTGCTGAGTGCAAGGGGGATCAGACCTGTGTGGGGACACAGCTGGGGTGTTTGGGGGCAGTGACAGTGAGGAGGGGCACTCAGGGTGTTTGGGGACAGTGACAATGTGGGGATGCTCAGGGTGTTTGGGGACAGTGACAGGAGGGGTGCTCAGGGATTTTGGGGACAGTGACAGGAGGGGATGCTCAGGGTATTTGGGGACAGTGACAGTGAGGGGATGCTCAGGGATTTTGGGGCAGTGACAGTGAGGGGATGCTCAGGGTGTTTTTAGGGACAGTGACAGTGAGGGGATGCTCAGGGATTTTGGGGCAGTGACAGTGAGGGGATGCTCAGGGATTTTGGGGACAGTGACAGTGAGGGGGTGCTCAGGGTGTTTTTAGGGACAGTGACAGTGAGGGGATGCTCAGGGTGTGTGGGGACAGTGACAGTGAGGGGATGCTCAGGGATTTTGGGGACAGTGACAGTGAGGGGATGCCCAGGGATTTTGGGACAGTGACAGTGAGGGGATGCTCAGGGTGTTTGGGGACAGTGACAGTGAGGGGATGCTCAGACACCTGTTCCCATTTTCCCTTGGGAAGGAGAGCCATCTCTTGCACCCTTGTGGTGACAGCCCTGCGGGCGATGCTGCCAGGCTGCTGCTGATTGACAGCTGTCAATCACTCACCTTGCAGCTCTGCCCTGGCTGGATCTGAGCACCGGTGGGGATTTGGGGCTTGGAGCCCCCCTCCTCCATCTGGGTGCCCCCTCCTGGGGGTTCTCCCACCCCCCCGGAGGCCCTCGGGGCTGCGGCAGGGACCCCCGTGCTGTCCCCTCCCCTTTCCGGGCGGGATATCTGCCCTCTGCATCGGGGCCCTGCGTTCCCCTTCCTCCCCCTCTCTGGCTTCCTGCCCCCCCAGTGCCCCTGGGCAGAGCCAGGGGTCCCCAGGAGAGGGGACAGGGCAAGGACAGGCTGTTCCTGGCACAGGGGTCCCGCCACCCTGGCAGCCCCCGGGGGAAGCCAGGAAGTTTTTCCTCCTTCCCATCCTTCCTGAGCGCGTTCTGGCGTTTTTTCCCCGTGTTTGTTCCTGTCCCCAGCCCTGTGGTCACAGGTCCCGTGCGTTTCCTGGTTGTCCCTGGCGAGGAGGAGCCCTGGGAGCAGGGGCTGCCCTGGGATGGGATCCGTGAGTGGGGACAGAGCAGGGACAGGGCCCCCCCTGGCACCGAGCTCCTGGCAGCCCCAGGGAAACCTGGAAGTTTCCCTGCTTCCCACCCTCCCTGAGCCTTTCCTGATCTCATTCTGATCTCATGGTGTTTCTATCCCCATCCCCGCAGGCACAGCTCCCAGTTACTGCCTGGGACGGGAGCCCCTTGTCCTGAGGGGTGACACCCCTGGGGCTGGGGGGAGACAGGGACCCCCTCCCGGCCCCATCCCGGCCAGGCACAGCACCGCCCCGAAGGCAAATCTCCCGGGGAACGCTTATCAGCCCATCCCGCCGGGGCAGGGCACCGCAGCTCCCATCCCGGGGGAGCGCTGCCTGCCAGCTGCGGTGCCTGCCAGCTGTGCCGCACAGCTGGCCAGCGGGGCCCTCCCCGGGCCGCAGCCCCTCCCGCCTGTCCAGCCCCCCCTGTCCACCCCTCCCCGGGCGCCGGGTGGTGCCCGCTGCGGGCTCGGGGCAGGGCCCGGCTGCTCCTTTATCCGGGGGCAGGGTTCAGCCCGATAAGGAGTCGCTTTTGGACTCGGGCAGCAAACAATCGATAAGTGGCAAGCGATGGGCAGGAGAGATTAGGGCAGAAATCCCCCCCCCGGGCCTCCCGCCCCAAGGCAGGGGGCAGAGCCCGGCTCTCAGGCCGAGCCCAGGCAGGCGCAGCCCAGCGAGGCTCGATTTAAACCCTCCTCACTCCTTTGTCGTCCCCAAGGCTGCCCTGATTACTCGAGCACCCGGGACGGCAAAGCCGGGATAATCTCCTTAGCCCCTTTGGAGAGATTTCCCTTTGTGAGGCGAGGTGAAGAGTGGAGATGCTGCGTGTTCGCAGCTTAAGACTCTTCCCAATCGGCTCCCTCCATCTTATCGGAGCGGTGCCATCACATCATTGCAGCAGTTGAGTTGTCAGGATTTATTCCTCCCGCCGGCGCTCTCTAAAAACAGCGGCTGGGGCCGGGCCTAGGCCACCGGGGGGAACTGGGGGGAACTGGGGGGGAACTGGGGGGGAACTGGGGGGGACTGGGGCTTCTCCAGCTTGGGTTTCCCCAGGCAGGAGCGGGAGAGCCATGGGAGGTTGGGTGGCCAGTGATGGATCCATCCCTCCATCCCTCTGCCAGGCCAGCTCCTGCAGCCGCCCGCGTTTGCTCCTGGGTGCTCCAGAGGTGCAGCCACATCCTGCACCCACCTTTGCTTTCCTTGCAGGAGGGAAGGGCAGAGGGGCCCCAGACAAACCCACCCCACCCCGTTCCAAGCTGCTCCCGCATCCCTTTGCCTCAAATGGATCTGCAGCACTTTGGGTCACATCCAAACTGTTCAGCCCCTTGGCAGGGATGTGGGCTCAGGATCCCTGATCCCTTCATCCATCCCTTCATCCCTTCATCCATCCATCCCTCCCCCCATCCTTCCATCCTTCCATCCCTCCATCCCTCCATCCATCCCTCCACCCATCCATCCATCCACCCATCCATCCATCCACCCATCCCTCCATCCCTCCATCCCTCCATCCATCCCTCCCTCCCTCCCTCCATCCATCCATCCATCCATCCATCCCTCCCTCCCTCCCTCCCTCCATCCCTTTCCCAGTCCCTCCATGGCCAGGGCCGTGCTGGGGCTGGCACAGGCTGCTGGGTTTGCTGGGAGCAGGGATGTCGGGATGTGATCCCATGACAGGCTGACAGCAATATTTATCCTGATAGTATCCAGGCAGCTGCAAACACTGCAGGGCCCTGGGAGCTCGGGTGCCCACTGAGGGGCAGAGCAGCTGCTTTGGATGTGGTTCAAGCCCCGTGGATGCAGCTGAGGCGAAGGGATTGGCATGGGGTGGGGTGAGTGGGTTTGTCTGGGAGCCCCTCTGCCCTTCCCACAAGGAGGGTGCCTGGATGTGGCTGCAGCTCCAGAGCTCCCAGGAGGGGCTGGCCCAGCTCTGTGCTGCTCCCGGCAGTGCCATTCCTTTCCCTGGCCGTGGCAGTGCTGTGCTCGCCGTGCCCTGGCCGTGCATCTCCGTCACAGCCCGTGCTGCTCAGCAGTGCCTCCCTGGAATCGTGCATCCCCACAGGCTTCCTCCCCAGCCTGGACCCTCGGGATGGGTGGGAATGCAGGTGCCTGCCCTGCTGGGGTGGTGACAGGATTAATCTTTGCCCCCCGATTCCTTTGGAGTCTCTCGATGGGAAGATAAGCTGGGAGCAGTTCCCGGGGTCTGTGTCACACCAGGCAGGTGCACCTGGGCTCTCCGGGGGCTTTTCCCTCCTTCCTCTCTTCCTCCTTCCCTCCCTTCCTTCCTTCCTTGCTGCTGCTTTTCTCTTCACCCCGGAGCAAACAGGCCGGTCCCTGCCCAATTTGGTTAATGAGCCGGGAGATAAGCGCTGCTGCTCCCGCGATAACGAGGGACCGATGGCCAGGTGAGATACCCGGGGGAGGGGGTGTTCACCTGCCAGGGGATCCCGCGGGGAGCTGCAGCTCCCGGACTTTGCTCCAGGACACCCCAGGGGCTGGGCAGCAGCTCTTCCCACCCTGGAATGGATCCGGGCTGGATCCGAGGTGGGGTCACTGGTGGTCCCCACGTGGGGGACACAGCTTGCTGGCTCCGGGCTTTGTTCCCGGTGTGGAGCACGCAGCATCTCCTCCCCATCATTTGCCCTCTCAGCGGTGCTGTGTGTTTAGCTGGGGAAAAAAAAAAAAACCAAAATCCCCTTTTCCCTCCTTTTTTCCCTCGGCAGCGCAGGGGCTCCGGCAGCATCCCCGGCTGGCGCAGGGACACTCCTCCCCCTGGAGGAGCTCTCAGCAGCACCGAGCCGGGGTTCAGCGGGGCGGGTGGGGTTGCAGCCGCCGGTTTTTGGGCGGGTGGAGGCCGCGGGGCGCTGGCGGGAGCGGGGCCGGCTCCGGCAGCGCTATTTTTGTCCCCCCCCCCGTTGTCTGGAACGGTTTTCCCTTTATCAGCGCCTGCGTGTTTTCTCTGCTGGGGATTGATACACACAAGATGAAGTGCTCTGACATGGGAAGTGTCAGGCGAACGCTCTTATCTCGGAGACATGGTCTCCTGACCCGAACGCCGCTGATTAGCAGTGAGCCGGGGGGGAGGGGAGGGGGGCACCCACGGGGGGGGGGGCGCGGCCGTTGGGTTCCGGCCCCCAAAAAGCGGCCGGGATGTTCGGGGTGGCAAAGCCAGAGGGGAGCCAGCGCTGCTGGAGCTTTCCTGGGGGTTTGGGGGTGGAGGGGAGCGGGGACAGCTCGGGGGTGCTGAGGCTGAGGGGGTCCAGCACCCCCCTGGGGGGTCCATTCCCCCCTTTGGGAAGCAGATGGGGAGGTGCTGGAGATGTGGGACGAAGTGAGGGTCCGACTGGCTCACCCAGCCCCGAGGTGGTCACTCCGCTCCCTGCCTGCCCCCCAGCCCTTCACGGACCTGCTGCTGCCCTTCCCCAGGCTCAGTTTGTGCCAAGGGATAAATCCCAACAGCTCCTCAAAGGCCTTATCCCTCCTCCTCCTCCTCCTCCCTCTGCTGAGGTGGAGCTGATGAGGGAATGGGGATGCAGGGCAGGAGGATGCCAGGAATGTGGGGGCTGGCAGGGGTGCAGGGCAGGCACAGCCCGTGCCGTGCTCACTCCCAAAATCCCTTTGCAGGGGTGAAATCCCGGCTGGAAACCGGGCTCTCCGTGGCCGGGGTGGCCTGGGGAGCACTCCCAGGGAAGGCAGGGCAGGGGGAGCTGAGGCAGAGCCCATCCCCAGCAGTGCCGGGGGCTGTGGCACGGGGATGGAGGGTGGCAGGGTGACCCCAAACACCTCGGGGAGCCTGGACACCTCCCCAGCCCTCCCCGTGGGCAGCGGGTTTTGCCCAGGTGCCCCCCTGGGAGCTGTTCCGAGCAGCCCCCAGTGACCCGGGGTGGACAGAGGGGACCCGCGGGTGCCGGTGGTGGCACCGGGGCCATGGCAGGTGACACCACCCAGCGCTCCCAGTCGCTCACCTCAGCTCACCCCCCAGCGCCGGGAGGATCCAGATGTCAGCCCTGCTAATAAACACATCAGATTTCAATCTCCGCAGCCATGGGATCGCTTTATCCTCCCCGCGCTCCCGGCTCCAAAGGCAATTTTGCCTCTAGCCGGCGCAGCCTCCTCCTCCTCCTCCCCCTCCCTGCCCGCGGCACCCGGGACCCGCCGCGTCCCCTCGGGGCTTTTGGGGGCTCTTTGTCCCGGAGTGGCGGGGGGTGATGCCGCGGGGCTCGCTGCAGCGTTCTGGGGCGGCTTTGCCTGGCTGTCCCCGGGGAGCAGCTCCGGTTTTTTTGGGGGGCAGCAGGCGGCGAGGGGGCAGGGCAGCAGCACATCCATCTGGGTATTGGTTACCTGCCATCTTATCTGCGCTCCCAAAGACAAAGGCACAGTTAAAACATTTTCGAGCGGCCTTCATAGCGTATTCGCATGTTATCTAACCCATTAAACCGGAGCCTTATCAGATAATCAAAGCCATTAAGCCCTGAAGCCGCTGCGACTTTGGGTGCGGGGATGGGAAACGCTCCTTCCGCTGCGCCCCGGACCCCCCGGGCCGTGCCGGGACCCCCGGGCCGGGGATGGATCCCCCCCGCGGGACACCCACCAGCACCTCCCGGCTCCCCACATCCCGCAGGGTTTGGGGTGCTGCCTGCCCGGGGGGGGTTTTTTGGGCAACATCCCGCTGATGCCGTGCGTGTCTCCCCACAGGTGAGCTGGAGCTGGAGGTGCAGGAGGGGCAGAGGCGGGTGCGGACCCGCAGGAGCCTCCCCGAGGGTTTCTCCTGGGGCCCCTTCCAGGGCAGCATCCACAGCCAGCCGGCATCGCCGGGGCACGGCGACACGGTAAGGAGCACCCCCGAGGGGACGGCGGGCAGGGCAGGGGCTGAGGAGACGAATTCCTGGGGAGGAGAAAAGTCCCTGCTTGAGCTCCTCAGCCCTGGGAATCTCCTGGCTGGAGTGCCCGGGGGGTTTCCCTGCCGGCCTTTCCCGCGGGCAGGGGACAGGATGCTGCCATCCCCCCTGCACAGGCTGCTCGGTGGCACTTGGTGGCACCTGTCTCCTCCCAGGGGAGATGGGGTCTGGCTGTCCCAGCTCAGATTCGCTCCCTGGGGGCTCTGGTTGTGCCTGGAAGCCGTGGGGAAGGGGCAGGAGAGGAGCACCGAGGGGACACCGGGGGGCTGGTGGCTGTTGGTGCCATCACCGCGGGGAGCAGCAGAGGAGGGAGGTGACCACGAGGGTGACTCTGGATGTTTTCAGGCTCTGGATCCTCCATCCCAGCCACATCCTTCCCCCCACACCCCTCCCCGAGCCGCACACGGGCAGCTCCAGCCCAGGATCCTCAAGCCCTGGCTCCATCCCCACCTCTTCCTCCTCCTCCTCTCTCTCTCTCCTTTGCTCTTTTTTTTTCCTTTTCTCTTTTTTTTTTTTTTTAAGCTCAGGCCCGTTTATCTTCGCTGAATTAAATCCTTGATTAACCCTTATCTGCCCAGTTTGGCTCCCTATCTCCCACTTGGCGCCGTGTGTCCAGACACCCGGTACAGGATGATTGATTTCCCGAAGATATGCTCAGATTTTTTTTTTTTTTTTTTTTTTTTTTTTCCCCTGATACTTCATTTATTGTCTAAATATTTTTGCTCCCATTTCAGCAGCTCCCCTTATCGAGGCCGGGCTGATGATTCCCAGCCCTGCTCTCTCCTCTGCCACTCTCCTCCCTCCCTATCTCTGCTCAGGGGAAGGGAGGAAGGAATTGCAGCCCCATCCCTGATAGGGGCTGTCACCCTCAGGTCCCTTCCTCTTTGTTGCTGGCGGCGCTGGGGGGGGTGTGCAGGGGGTCTCCCCCCAAATCCTGCCCGGCTCTGCTCTTCGTCTCCACGTGGGAGATGATCCCCAGCCTGAGGTTTGAGTGGGAGCAGCACCGTGTGTGCCCATCGCCGGCTGCTGGAGAAGGAGAAAGGAGAGGAGGGAAAAGAGGAGGAGGAGGAGAAAGGAGGAGGAGGAGGAGAAAGAGGAGGAAGATGCCCACCCGCCCCCCAGCTGATCCCACAGGCTTCCCCCAACAGATCCTTGCTCGGGGGGGTGTGGAAAGGCTCTGGCAGCTCAGGAGTGGGAAGGTGAAGCCCCCCTGGGACTGTCCCCCCGTGTCGCCGCGGGCGGGGCTGCGGCGAGGGCTGCGGCCGCGCGGATGCGCCGTCCCGGCGGATGCGGAGCAGGTCGGGTTTCCGATGGTTATCGGCCGCCGCGAGCGGAGACAGCGGCCTCTTTGTTCCAGGGAGAACAAGGGAGGGCTTCACACCGGGGCTGGGGCCGCCGGGGGGGTGCCCAGGGAGCACCTTGGGGTGCTGCAGGGTTCTGGGCAGCGCGGGCACCCTTCTCCATCAGGAGGTACCCACGGGTCTGCCCAAGCCGGGAGCGAAATTCCGAAGGGGTCCTGCCCTCCCCGAGGGTGCTCCGCCCATGTGGCACCAGCAGTGCCCGGCCCTGTGAACCCTGCCGGGGGTCCCGAAGCCCCCAGCCCCATTGCCCGTGTGCACAGGGGCACGGGGGTTCCCCAGCACTGTGAGAGGTGCACACACGTGTGCCAGTGTGCTATACACATGTGCCAGTGTGTCACACCTGTGTGTCACACACGTGTCAGTGTGCCACACACATGTGCCAACGTGCTACATCTGTGTGCCAGTGTGTCACACTCATGTGCCAGTGTGTCACACCTGTGTGTCACACACATGTACCAGTGTGTCACACCTGTGTGTCACACACACGTGCCAGTGTCTGACACTCCTGTTCCAGTGTGCCACACCTGTGTGCCAGTGGCTCACACACACGTGCCAGTGTGTTTATACCTGTGTGCCAGTGTGTCACACCCCTGTGCCACTGTGTCACACGTGTGTGCCAAACACGTGTGCCAGTGTCACACACATGTACCAATGTGTCACACCCCTGTGCCAGTGTGTCACACCCGTGTGCCAGTGTGTCACACCCGTGTGCCAGTGTCATACCCCTGTGCCACTGTGTCATACCCCTGTGCCAGTGTGCTATACCCGTGTGCAAGTGTGTCACACCTGTGTGCCACACCCATGTGGCAGTGTGTCACACCCCTGTACCAGTGTGTTATACCTGTGTGTCACACCCCTGTGCCAGTGGCTCACACACATGTGCCAGTGTGTCACACCCATGTGCCTGTGTCACACCTGTGTACCAGTGTCTCACCCCCCTGTGCCAGTGTCTCACATGTGTGTGCCAGTGTGTGTGCCAGTGTCCCACCCCCCTGTGCCAGTGTCACCCCCCTGTGCCAGTGTCTCACGCGTGTGTCAGGGGCTTTATCACGCTGCCAGCACTCGGCTCCTGGCAGTGATAAGGCCCCAACTGGCTGCCACTGTCAGGCTGAGTTGGAGGGGCTGGAAATACTGGGATGGATAATTAGATTTCATATCGTTACTGCAGCAGCCATCGGAGGATCAGCGAGATTAATTTCCCCCCCCTTGTGCTCATTAATATTCATCAGAATGCGGGGAGGCTGAGCTGGGCACGGGCTGAGCAGGGAGGGCTCTGACCCCCTGGCAGCCCCTGGCTGTGACCCCAGCCCATTTTGGGGGGCACTGTGACCCCCTGGCAGCCCCTGGGTGTGACCCCAGCCCGTTTTGGGGAGGTGTGACCCCCTGGGTGTGACCCCAGCCCGTTCTGGGGAGGTGTGACCCCCTGGCAGCCCCTGGGTGTGACCCCAGCCCGTTTTGGGGGGCACTGTGACCCCCTGGCAGCCCCTGGGTGTGACCCCAGCCCGTTTTGGGGGGCACTGTGACCCCCTGGCAGCCCCTGGGTGTGACCCCAGCCCGTTCTGGGGAGCACTGTGACCCCCTGGCAACCCCTCAGTGTGACCTCAGCCTGTTTTGGGGAGGTGTGACCCCCTGGCAGCCCCTCAGTGTGACTCCAGCCCATTTTGGGGAGGTGTGACCCCCTGGCAACCCCTCAGTGTGACCTCAGCCTGTTTTGGGGAGCGCTGTGACCCCCTGGCAGCCCCTGGGTGTGACCCCAGCCTGTTTTGGGGGGCACTGTGACCCCCCAGCAGCCCCTGGGTGTGACCCCGGTGCTGAGCCCCTGTCCCTGCCCCACAGAGCCCCCCCGTGACGCTGGTGCTGGGGGACGAGAGCTGCTGGCTGTCCTGCCTGCCCCTGGTGCCCGGAGAGCCCGATGCCAACGCTGTCATCTACAGGAAGGGTTGGTGCTGGGGGCAGTGCGGGGGCGAGGGGAGGGGTCCCCATCCGTGTCCCCTGTGCCACTGGGCTGTCCCTGGGCTTGTCCCTGTCCCAGCTTCCCTGGCTGGCTGCTGCCAGCGGGGCTGGGCAGGGGCCCAGCAGGGATGGGCAGAGGGACAGGAGCAAGGATGGACATAGGGATGGGCACAGGGGTGGGCACAGGGGTGGGCACAGGGGTGAATGAAGAGATGGGTGGAAGAATGGATGGGTGCAGGGATGGACAAGAGGATGGATGCAGGATGGGTGCAGGGATGGGTGCAGGGATGGCTGTAAAGATGGGCTTAAAGGCTCAGGGATGGGCACAAGGACTGGCACAGGGGTGAGTGCAGAGATGGGTGGAAAGATGGATGGGTGCAGGGATGGGCAGGAGAATGGGCGCAGGGATGGATGCAGGATGGGTGCAGGGGTGGGTGCAGGGATGGATGCAGGATGGGTGCATGGATGGATGCAGGGATGGATGCAGGATGGGTGCAGGGGTGGATGCAGGATGGGTGCAGGGATGGATGCAGGATGGGTGCAGGGATGGATGCAGGATGGGTGCAGGGGTGGGTGCAGGATGGGTGCAGGATGGGTGCAGGGGTGGGTGCAGGATGGATGCAGGATGGGTGCATGGATGGATGCAGGATGGGTGCAGGGGTGGGTGCAGGATGGATGCAGGATGGGTGCAGGGGTGGGTGCAGGGATGGATGCAGAGATGCGCACAGGAATGCCGCAGGGACCGGCACTGAGATATGTGCAGGGACGGGCACAAGCCGGAGCGGCGTTGCCGGGCGGGCTCCGCGGGGCTCAGCACGGGCAGACACCGCCATCTCCAGGCCACGGCCGGGAGGAAGCAGCGGCCGCTGCCGGGACAGGGCGGGACAGAGGGGACGGGCCAGGCGGGGCGGCCGGACGGGATCCATCCATCCCCGCTCAGCGCTGTCCCCCTTCCCAGACGAAGCCCTGTGGTGCCGCACGACGCGCGCCCTGCGGGAGGACGAGCCCCTGAGCGCCTTCGTGGTGGCAGAGCCACCGGTGGCTGTCCCCAACCACGGGGTGAAGGCGGAGCCCGGCGAGTCCCCGTACCCGGCGGCGCTGCACTCGGACATCCAGCTGCTGCCACAGCAGGCCGGCATGGCCGCCATCCTGGCCACCGCCGTGGTCAACAGTGAGCCCGGGGACACGCGGGGAGGGGGGACACGCGGGGAGGGGGGACACGCGGGGAGGGACACGGGGAGGGACACGCGGGGAGGGACACGGGGAGGGACACGCGGGGAGGGACACGCAGGAAGGGACTTGGAGAGGGACACGCAGGGAGGGACACGCGGGGAGGGACACGCGGGGAGGAACACGGGGAGGGACACGGGGAGGGACACACGGGGAGGGACACGCGGGGAGGGACACGCGGGGAGGGACACACGGACACAGAGAGAGACACGTGGGGAGGGGACACATTGGGAGGGCTATACAAGGAGGGATACCTGAGAAGAGACACATGGGGAGGGACTTGCGGGGAGGGACACTTGAGGAGAGATGTGGAGAGGGACACGCGGGGATGGACACACAGGGAGGAGAGGGACACGCGGGGAGGGGCATGTGGAGTGGGACACACAAAGAGGGACACGTGGGGAGAGACATGCAGGGAGGAACACGCAGGGGGGACACTTGAGAGACACATGGAGAGGGACACGTGGGGAGGGACACTGGAGCAGAGACACACGGGGAGGGACACGCAGCACCGCAGCCCTGCCGGGGCTCCCCAGCCTGTCCCACAGGCGATGATGTCCCTGTCCCTGGCTCCCCACAGAGGACGTGTTCCCGTGCAAGGACTGCGGGATCTGGTACCGGAGCGAGCGCAACCTGCAGGCGCACCTGATGTACTACTGTGCCAGCCGGCAGAGCGCCGGCGCCGGCTCCCCGGCCCTGGACGAGAAGCCCAAGGAGACGTATCCCAACGAGAGGGTCTGCCCCTTCCCACAGTGCAAGAAGAGCTGTCCCAGTGCCAGCTCCCTGGAGATCCACATGCGGAGCCATAGCGGTATGGCACGGCACGGCATGGCATGGCATGGCACTCCCCTGGAGGCTTTGGGGTGGCAGCACGGTGACCATTTAGAGGAGGTGCACCCCAGCTGGGGTGCTGGAGGGGCAGGGAGGATGCAGGGCTGGAGCACACTGAGCAGTGGGGTGAGGTTCTCCCCAGCTGGGTCACTGGTTTAGGCACAGCTCACTTGTAGGTCTTCCCTCGTCTCAGACCTGTAGAGACAGAGGGAGCTGGCCCTGTGGGGTGGCCCTCTGGGTGTCCCTGTCCCCCTCCCCTCAGCGCTGAGTGTCCGTCTGTCCGGCAGGAGAGCGGCCGTTCGTCTGCCTGATCTGCCTGTCCGCCTTCACCACCAAAGCCAACTGTGAGCGGCACCTGAAGGTGCACACGGACACCCTGAACGGTGAGTGTCCCACGGGGACAGCCCCGTGCCCTCGGGCAGCTCCAGGGATGGCTGCTGTCCCTCCTGCCCTGCCCGCTCAGCCCGGTGCCCTGTCCCCTCAGGTGTCTGCCACAGCTGTGGCTTCATCTCCACCACGAGGGACATCCTGTACAGCCACCTGGTCACCAACCACATGATCTGCCAGCCAGGCTCCAAGGGCGAGGTGTTCTCGCCTGGATCAGCCCTTCCTGCTGCCAAACCTCTCGCTCCTGGTGAGTATGGGGGCTGTGGCCCTGGGGGACGTGGGATGGCATTGTCACCTAGGGCTTGTCCCCAGATGGGTCTGCTGGTGGGAAGGGAAGTGGGGATGGTACAGTGTCCCTGTGCCAGGACGTTGGGAATGGGGAACAGAGCAGGATCCTCGTGCCAGGGGTGTGGGGAACAGGACGTGGCAAGCATCCCTCTGCCAGGATGTGTGGGACAGGGAACGGGGTGAGCTCCCTGCCCTGGGGGTGTCACTAACAGGGGGACAGGGCGGCATCCCCGTGCCGGTGCTCTCAGTGATGCCAGCGCCGGGGCTGTCGGTGACACTGTCACCTGTGTCCCCCTGCAGGGCTGAGCCAGCCGAACAACGCGTCCCTGCGGAAGTGCAGCCTGAGCGCGTTCCTGCCCGAGGCGCTGCCGGCCCTGCCGCAGCACGTGGTGCTGCCCGGCCCCGCACCCGGCCCCGACACCGCACCGGCACCGGCACCGGCACCGGCACCGCCCGCCTCGCCCCCCGAGCCCAGAGCCGGCAAACTCTCACCCCCGGCCCAGCCGCAGAACGGGGAAGGGCCTTCGTCGGCATCCTCCTCCTCCTCCTCCTCCTCCTCCTCCTCCTCCTCCACGCCCGGCGAGCCCGTGCGCATCAAGGAGGAGCCGGCCGGCAGCCCGGCCAGCGAGGCGGAGGCGCCCAAGAGCGGGGAAGGGCCCGGCAGCCCCGACGGCGGCTCCCGGACCTCGTCCCCCCGCAGCCTGTCCTCGGCCAAGGTCAAGTCGGAGCTGGCCAGCCCCACGCCGGGCTCCAGCCCCGTGCCCAGCGAGCCGGGGGCGGGCACGGCCGGCGGCACCGTCTTCCTCCCACAGTACGTGTTCGGCCACGAGGCCGCCGTGGTGCCGCAGGCCTCGGAGATCCTGGCCAAGATGTCGGAGCTGGTGCACAGCCGGCTGAAGCAGGGCCACCACGGCGGCGGCGCCGTGCCGCCCGCCATCTACCCGGGCGCGCCGGTGCCCAAGGGGGCCACCTGCTTCGAGTGCGAGATCACCTTCAACAACATCAACAACTACTACGTGCACAAGCGCCTGTACTGCTCCAGCCGGCACCTGGCCGAGGACAGCCCGCCCGGGGCCCGCAAGCTCAAAGCTCCCCCCGGGGCGCCCAAGGGTCCCCCCGGCCCGGGCACACTGCTGTCCCCTCCGGCGGGCAACGGGCAGGGCCCGGCGGCGGGGGACGGGGACGCCGGCCGCGAGGCCACCCCGCCGGCCGCCGCGCCCGAGGGCAAGGCCGAAGAAGGGGGCACCAAAGCCGGGTCCCCCGAGGCGGAGGGCGGCTCGGGGCGGTGCAGCGAGGACAGCCAGAGCCCCGGCAGCTCGGCGGGCGACGACGGGGACGAGGACCCCAGCAAGACGCTGTGCGAGGCCTGCAACATCCGCTTCAGCCGCCACGAGACCTACGTGGTGCACAAGCGCTTCTACTGCGCCTCCCGGCACGACCCCCCCCTGCGCCGCCCCGCCGCCCCCAAAGCGCCCTTCCCGCCGCAGCCGCTGCGCACCCGCAAGCGCCGCAAGCTCTACGAGATCCACGGCTGCGCCGCCGCTCGCCGCCCCGCCGAACCCCCGCCGGCCCCGGAGGCCTCGCCCGCCGAGCCGCCCGCCCCAGAGCCCCGCGCCAGCCCCGAGGCCGAGGGTCCCATCGACCTGAGCAAGAAGCCGCGGTGGCAGAGCGAGCCGGCCCCGGCGCCGGCGCCGCTGCTGCCCTTGGCCGATTACCACGAGTGCACGGCGTGCCGCATCAGCTTCAACAGCCTGGACGCGTACCTGGCGCACAAGAAGTACCAGTGCCCGGCCACGCCGCTGCAGCCCCGCACCCTGGAGCACCTGCAGAAGATGAAGGGGGCCATGGCCGCCCCCCTCAAGGGCCGGCGCAGCCCCGGCAGCCCCGGCGAGGGGGACCCCGAAGGAGGGGCGCGGCTCAGGGCGGCCCCGGCGGGGAGCCCCGGCGTCCCCTACCCCGGGGCGGACTCGCTGCAGCAGCGTCACCCCAAGTGTCCCCTGCCACCGCCGGGGGCCAAGGGTCCCCTGGCCGCCTGTCCCTACTGTCCCCTCAACGGGGCCATCAAGGGCGACCTCCTCGAGCACTTCCGAAACGCCCACGGGCTCTTCGTGGCCAAGCCGGCGGCGGCGGGGGCCGGGCAGGGGCTCCCGGACGCGCTGGCCCCCGGTGCCAGCAGGACGCCCGAGCCCCCGCTGCCCGCGGCGTCCCCCCCGCGCCCGCCCGGCCCCCGCCTCCGCCGGGACAGCCTGACCGCCAAGGAGGGCCGGGACAGCCCCCGGCCCCCCGGCTCCCCCCGGGCCCCCGCCTCGCCCGGAGCCCCCGAGGGACTGCGGGAAGCCGCCCGCGAGCCCCCCACGCCCCCCGCCTACACGGACAGGGGGGTGCAGACCCCCCCGGCCAAGGCTGTGCCCGGCCCGGTGCCCAACGGCAACCACAGGTACTGTCGCCTCTGCAACATCAAGTTCAGCAGCCTGTCCACCTTCATCGCCCACAAGAAGTATTACTGCTCCTCCCACGCCGCCGAGCATGTCAAGTAACCCCCCCCCACCCAGAGCCCCAGAGGGGCTGCAGGGGCTGGGGGATGGAACCGGTGCCTGACACCCCCTCCCCGTGCTGGGGTCGGGGTGATGGAGGACCCCCCCCCCCAGGAGGCTCCACCTGGGCAGCTTCAGCATCTGGAGCCCCAAAGTTCACCCGGGTTGAGGGGGTGAGGACCCTGGTGGGTGGTGGGGGTCAGCCCCCACCTGTGCCCCGGGGGGGAAACTGAGGCAGGGGGACGGTGCACGGCCCTGCCCTGGGGGCTGCAGGGGGCTTTTCCCCCCAGGTAGACACTACAGGGCTGGGGTGGGGGTGTGGGGGGCAGGGGCTTGGCCCCGGTACCCCAGGAAATCCGGGGGTGCCCCCAGCGCAGAGCGGAGCCTGCACGGAGCCAGCACTGGGGGCGAGGATGGAGCTGCCCTGGGAACTGTGTGTATAAGTGTGTACAGAAATAAATATGTCTGCTAAACACCTGCCTAGGGTGGGGGACACTGCAGGGGCTGGCACGGCCACCAGCACCGCGAGGGGCGGGGGGACATCGGGTACCTACAGCCACAGGTGACAGCAGTTGTATCGGGGCAGGGCGTGACATCCCCACGCTGTCCCCAGTGCCACCTTTGTCAGCCCCGGGGAGGTCACACATCTGTGCCACCGGCTGAAGTCACTGCTCCCAGATGGAGCTCAGCTGGTGCTGATGGCTCATTAATTACCATGCTAATTAAGCCCCAGGGCCTCAGGGTGGGGCTCAGCTCTCTGCCGCATGAGCAGTCCCTGTGCTGCAGCTCCGGATCCTGCCGTGCGTGCCCAGGTGAGTGTGGCTCAGCTCAGGTGTCCCCTGCAGTGTGACGGGGGAGGATGGCCCTAAGGACCCCCCAGAGCCTGGCTTCTCACCTCCCCAGTGCTTCCCAGTACTCCCAGTCCAGCACAGTGGGCTGTTCCCCTCCCTCCCACCCTCGCTGGCAGGGGCGGTGCTTCAGGGCCTTTCCAGGGACAGTCCCCAAGGGCCGGGTCGCAGGAGCCCAGTGCCCCCAGCTCTGTTTGTTTCCCAGCTGCTCTCCCTGGAGCCCTCGGGCTGCCCCCGGACGTGGCCAGGCCAGCAGCAGCACCCGGGGTTGTGCAAGGCTGGGGTGGGCACAGTGACCACAGCCCGGGGCTGCCAGCAGGACCCCAGGGACTGGACCCTCCTCCAGGACAGGAGGGCTGTCCCTCTGTGCCAGCAGAGTCAGGGGCACAGGAGCAGGGAGATCTTTCACCCCTTTGAAGGGAGCCAGGCCAGGCTGTGCCAGCTGCTGGGGCTTTGGGGTTTGCCCCATCACGGTGGTGTGGGTGTCTGCAGTGCCAGGGGAGTCTCGGCTCCGTGCCAGGGGGTGGGAGCCCAGCTCTGGTGCCAGGGAAGAGGAGGATGAAGGCAGCAGCTCCCCTGGGGAAGCGCTTGCGACAGGTCCCCTCCTCGCACCTCTTACACCACCAGCTCAGGCTGCCAAGTAGTTCAAGGGCTGAGTGTCCTGGGTGTCCCCCCCCCCCAGCAAAGATGACACAAAAACGCAGCTGAATTCAGGAGAACTTTACTTAAATAAATATATTTACAGAGCAGCAGCTATTCCAGAGCAGATTTGGCCACACTCAGCCAGCGGAGTGCAAGGAGAGGCCGTGCCAGGCACTGTGGCAGCCTCTGCCCGGGGCATTGACCTAGCAGGGTGCTGGGACCCCTCGAGGATTGGGGGGGACAGCAGAGAGGACAGGCCAGGCCAGCCAGCCCTTACTGTGACATCTTCTTGTAGGGCAGGGCGGGGAGGCTGCGGGGCAGGAGGCTCTGTAGGGGCAGCGGGCTCTTCTCCTCTTCCTTCTGCTCCTCCTCGGTGGCATCCAGGAGCTGCTGCATGTAGCACGAGGTGCCCAGCAGGACGTGGCCCGTGGCCTGCATGGTGAACAGCCCCCAGCGCAGGGCTTCCCTGGGCGGGGAGAGAAGGGTCAGCGTGCCAGGGAAGGGCGGGGCAGCGTCCCTGTCCCCAGAGCGTCCCCAGCCCCCTGCACTCACTTCACCAGGCGCCGGGCCCCGTAGCAGCGCAGGTCGTAGGACATGCTGTAGGTGCCATACAGGGTGGCTTTGACGTTGAGGCAGCCCAGGTCCTTCGGGTGGGTCTTGTACAGGTCGAAGGTGACACAGGCGACGTCGATCCTGCGCGGGGGCTTGCGGGACAGGCCCACCTGGTAGCCCCGTGTCTAGGGAAGGGCGGGAGCGCCGTCACTCGCTGCACCCCACCCTCCCAACCCCACCTCCAGTGCAGGGCACACAGGGCACACCAGCCTCCTGCCCCTCTCAGGGCTCCCCTCACCTTGGGGGCAGTCCAGGTCTGCCCCTTGCTCAGGGCCATCAGGGCCGTGCCCTCCTCCAGCGTGCGGAAGAACGACTCGGTCTCCACCGCGGTGCCGTCCTCGTCCAGCACCAGCGCGATGGGCGCCGGCAGGGCCAGGGCGCTCTGAGCCTGCGGGGGGGCTGGGGGTGAGCAGGGCTGGGACAGAGCCCGGACAGACAGACAGACACAGACAGACGGCAGGGCCAGGGTGCTCTTAACCTGCAGAGGGGCTGGGGGTGAGCAGGGCTGGGACAGAGCCCGGACAGACAGACGGACAGAGCCCTGACAGACAGAGCCCCGACAGACAGGCGGACAGAGCCCCGACAGACAGCAGGGCCAGGGCGCTCTGAGCCTGCGGGGGGACGGGGGTTGAGCAGGGCTGGGACAGAGCCCCGACAGACAGACAGACACAGACAGAGCCTTTACAGACAGACAGAGCCCTGACAGACAGACAGACACAGACAGAGCTCTGACAGACAGACAGACCTGGCGCAGCAGCTCGGCCAGGCTGGGGGCCATGACGCCCTTGCGCAGGCTGCGGTCGCAGTTGCACACGCGGTAGGGCCGGGGCGTCGGGGCAGGGCCCGCCAGCAGCTGCTGGGTCATGGAGGCACTGGCCGAGACACACCTGGGGAGGGATATACAGGGATTGGGGTGTTCTGAGAGCCAGCATAAGCCCCTGGCAGTGCCAGCGCCCAGGGAGCACGGAGGGCTCTGGTGGCACGTCCCCCATGCTGGGGACAGGGACTCCACGGCACTTACTTGGAGACGGGGGCAGCCAGGCGCTGGCTCAGGGATTTGGCGTAATCCATCTTCCACGGAGCACGGGGCAGCCTGTGGGGAGGAAGGACAGTGGTCCCTGTCTGCTCAAGACCTGTTCCCACCAGCACACTCAACTCCACTCCAGAGGATCTTCCACTCCTGTCTGCTCCAGGAGATGTCCCCACTGGCAATTCCGGTGACAGAATTGAGCCTGGGCTCTGTCACCGCTGCCTTTACAGGGGGTGGTCCTGCCCTTTGGCCAGGGCCAGGCCAGCGGTGGCCGCCCGGCCAGAGTCCCCTGCCAGCAGGGCTCTTGCGTAAAGGGACACGTGGGAGCCTGAGTCAGCGCTGGAGCAAAGGTGAGACACCAGCCCTGGGCTGTGCCTGGGCTCCCGGCCCTCCGAGAGGGCAACCGGGGCTCTGGAGGTCAGAGACACCCATGGGAGCACCCCCAACCCTGCTGATCCATGGATATCTCCTGCTGAGGGGATCCAGGGGTATCTCCAGCCAAAAGCCTCGTGGGGGTCCAGTGGTGATTCCCTATTCCCTCACCTCCAGCAAAGACCAGCTCCTCTGCCCAGGATCAGCCCCGCCTGGCTCACCTCACCTTATGTACCTGTCACAGGGACTCCTCCCCCGGCCGCACCCCCTCCTGCCCCCCGGCCCCACCTGCGGGTCCGGAGCCTCGCCCCGGTGAGGAGGGGGCGCTGCGGGGGCTGGGCACGGCCCGGCCGGAGAGGGGCGGGCTGAGGGGGGATCCCATCGATCACAGAAATGTTTGCATGGGGTGCCAGAGGATGGTGTCAGACTGTTCCTCAGCTACAGGATGAGGAGCGATGGCCACGAACCAAACCACGAGAATTCCACCTCAGCGCGGGGAAGAACTTCCCATGGAGGGCGGCAGAGCCCTGACACAGCTGCCAGGGAGGGTGTGGGGTCTCCCTGTCTGGAGCCATTCCAAACCCACCTGGACCTGTCCCTCTGTCACCTGCTCCAGGTGCCCCTGCCAGATCTCCCTTCCACCCTAAATATCCCCACCCTAAATACTCCCTGTGCGTGTGCCCTGTGCACACCTGGAGCCACGCGTGTGCTCCCGCCGCCAGCATCTGTCCCGCCGCGCGTGTGCGCGGAACCTTGCACCTCCCTGCCCCTCCACGTGCTGGCGAACACCTGTGAGCACCCCCTGTTCGCGTGTTGGGGTGTTGGCGGGTCGGGGTGTTCACCTGTGCGCGCACACCTGCGCCCCGTCCTTGCCGTGCGCGGCCCCTTTAAGGCCGTGAGGGGAGTGGGGGGGGGGGAGAGAAGCGCGCGCTCCGCTCCCCCCCCCCTGCCCCCCTCGCCTCGCGCCGGCGGGGGCCCGTCGCGCGCGGATGACGTCACGCCATGGCCGCCCTGCGCCGCCGCGAGTAGAGGCCGCTCCGCCGCCCCGTCCCGCGCTGCCGCCGCCGCCCCCGCCGGGCCCCCGCCGGGCCCCCGCCGCTCCCCCCCCCCCCTCGCCCCGGCCCGCCCCCGCCGCGCCCCGCACCGCGCCGGGCCCCCGCCGCCCCCCCGACACCGGTGAGCCGCCGCCCGCGCCGCCGCGGCCTAGCGCCGGGGAAGGGGGGGGGGCGGGCCCGGGCCCGGCCGGGGGGGATGAGGGGGCGAAGCCAAGGGCGGGGGCGGCCCCGGGGAGGGGAGGGCAGGGGGAGGCTCCGGGGAGCGGCCCGGGGTGGGCGGCGGGGAGAGGAGGGGAGGGCCCGGCGCTCTTTTCGAAGGGGGGAGGGAGGAGGGGAGGCTGGAGGGCGTTTGGGGATGGGAGAGCGGGGAAATCAATGAGTTCCCCCCCAGTTTCTTCGGGGTAATGAATGGGAAGGGGCGCCCGCGGCTCGGGGGGAGCCGTAATTCTGGGTGGGTGTCGAGGGGGGGACAGAGCGCAGGGGTGCAGGTGGCTGTGACTGTGCCCCCTCCTCAGGCAGTGGGAGCAGGGACAGCGCCAGCAGCCGCGGCCCGGGGGCGCAGCAGGAGGAGCCCAGCCTGGCAGGAGACCCGCTGAGGTGAGGGGGGCAGGGGACACCCGGGGGCACCCCTGGGGACACAGACTGGCACTGCACAGGGGGGCAGCCCCGAGGTGGGTCTGGGGTTTGTCACCCATGGATGGGGTCAGCTCTGAATGGGTTTGGGGTTTGTCACCCATGGGGTCAGCTCTGAGTGGGTTTGGGGTTTGTCAAACGTGGGGTCAGCTCTGAATGGGTTTGGGGTTTGTCACCCATGGATGGGGTCAGCTCTGAGTGGGTTTGGGGTTTGTCACCCATGGGGTCAGCTCTGAGTGGGTTTGGGGTTTGTCACCCATGGGGTCTGTCACCCATGGGGTCAGCTCTGAATGGGTTTGGGGTTTGTCAAATGTGGGGTCAGCTCTGAATGGGTTTGGGGTTTGTCACCCATGGGGTCAGCTCTGAGTGGGTTTGGGGTTTGTCACCCATGGGGTCAGCTCTGAATGGGTTTGGGGTTTGTCAAACGTGGGGTCAGTCCTGAGATGAGTTTGGGGTCCATCACCTGCAGGGTCAGTTCTGAGATGGATTTGGGCTTTGTCATCCATGGGGTCAGCTCTGAATGGGTTTGGGGTTTGTCACATGAGGGGTCAGTTCTCAGATGGGTTTGGGGTTTGTCACCTGCAGGGTCAGTTCAGGGATGGGTTTGGGGTCCCTCACCTGCAGGGTCAGTTCTGGGGTGGGTTTGGGGTCCCTCACCTGCAGGGTCAGTTCAGGGATGGGTTTGGGGTCCCTCACCTGCAGGGTCAGCTCTGGGGTGGGTTTGAGGTCCCTCACCTGCAGGGTCAGTTCAGGGGTGGGTTTGAGGTCCCTCACCTGCAGGGTCAGTTCTGGGGTGGGTTTGGGGTCCCTCACCTGCAGGGTCAGTTCTGGGGTGGGTTTGGGGTCCCTCACCTGCAGGGTCAGTTCTGGGGTGGGTTTGGGGTTTGTCACCTGCAGGGTCAGTTCAGGGATGGGTTTGGGGTCCAGCACCTTCAGGGTCAGTTCTGGGGTGGGTTTGGGGTCCCTCACCTGCAGGGTCAGTTCTGGGGTGGGTTTGGGGTTTGTCACCTGCAGGGTCAGTTCAGGGATGGGTTTGGGGTCCAGCACCTTCAGGGTCAGTTCTGGGGTGGGTTTGGGGTCCAGCACCTTCAGGGTCAGTTCTGGGGTGGGTTTGGGGTCCAGCACCTTCAGGGTCAGTTCTGGGGTGGGTTTGGGGTCCAGCACCTGCAGGGTCAGTTCAGGGGTTGGTTTGGGGTCCAGCACCTGCAGGGTCAGTTCAGGGGTGGGTTTGGGGTTTGTCACCTGCAGGGTCAGTTCTGGGGTGGGTTTGGGGTCCCTCACCTGCAGGGTCAGTTCTGGGGTGGGTTTGGGGTCCAGCACCTGCAGGGTCAGCTCTCAGGTGAGTCTCCTCAGACCTGTGGCAAGGACAGCACCTCCAGGGTGTGAGTTCTTTCCTCCCAAGGTTTGCCTGGATTCAGGGAAAGGGTCCCAGTGTATCAGGACAGCTCTTTGCCAAAGTGCTGATCCAGAATCAGTTTTTGGAGTGGGATTATCCCAAATCCTGCCCAATCCCAGTGGAACCCTGGTTGCTGCTGGTTGTCTCTTCCTGAGCCCCTGAGAGCTCAGACTCAGCATTTTTGGGGGGTGAGCTGCAGGAAGGAGCCATAGGAGACTCAGCTGTGCTGGCAAAACAAACTGCAGCTGCTTTTCCCTTCAGGTCCCTGATACAAATCCATGGGGAACATTCCCCACTGGAGCTCTCCTCCAAACCCAGCTCCTGGAAATGCCTCTCACCACCAAACTGATCCCACAGGCAGCTGAGTTTGGGGCACTAAGGGGTGTCTTGAGAGCTGCTGACTTCCCTGGGCATCCTCCACCTCAGAGCTCCCTAAGGATGGCAGAGAAAGGAGGATTTTGGTTAATTCACCCTGTTAGCAGCTGGAATTCCAGTCAGGGCAGGGCTGCACACGAGTTCATCCTCTTAGTGTTCCATGTTTTCCTTTCCTTGGATCCTTAGGAGTTTGATTTCCTGCTCTCACTGCCCTTCCATGGTTTTCCCCATGCTGGTTGCTGCTTTGGTTTCTGCTTTGCCTCTGGTTTTGCAGTTCTTTGTTCCCTAAATCTTTCTGTGCTGCCTTTCTCCCCTCACCTGTCCTGCCAGCACTGCTCCCATTCACTCTCCTCAGCCCCCTGCCTGCACCTGGACCCTGCTCCAGAACTTCTCTGCTCTGCTTTAACCCCCAGATCTCGTGGATCTGACTCACAGGAGCTGTTCAGCTTTTAGGAAGTGGATTTTTTATCCTTTCATCCCAGAGATTTCAGCCTGAAGGAGAGAGCTTCCTCTCTTCTTCCCTTCCCTTCCATCCTGTGACCTCCCCCAGGGCAGCGAGGGGGACAGAAATTGGGAATGCACTTGGTCCTTCAGAGCCAGGAGAATTTCTAGGGTTTTAAGGCTGAAATTGATGGCTCTGCCCAGCTCCAGGTTTTTGTAGGAACTCAGTTCCTGGCTGGAATTTCTTCCTTTTTAATTTTGTACCTTTTGGTGCTGTTTAATTAACAAAAGAGAAGGAATTGGGCCTGATTTTTGCAAAAGGAGCTGCTGGGTGAAAATCCCTGCTCTGACTCCTCTGGCCTTGTAAAAATCAACTGACAAAAGTGTGAGGTTCAGGATGTGAATTGAGATGTATCCTGGAATTCCCTGGCCAGGTGGGAGTTTTAAAAAGGACTTTTCTCTCCCTGCCTTCAGTGCTGTGCCAAGGCTGCTTAATCCCAGTGCTCTAAGTTAAAAAATCTTGGATGTTGTGAAGCTTTGCTAAAAACACCTTGTAAAGGAGGCAAAGCAGGTGAATTGACATTTCTGTAGCATCTCCACAATTTTTTTTCCTGCCCTTTTTAGGGGGGAAATGTGTGATTTTAAATGTTTCTGAGAGGGCTTGGGAGGCTTTAGTGGGAACAAATTGGCTCTTTCCAGGTGCATCCAGGATGGGCAGGTAGGAGGAACATCTCTGTCCCACCTTGTGCAAGCCACGGAGCTCTGAGAAATTCAGGAGCACCTCATGCTTCATTCCCTAAACTGAAATATCCCAGAGCTGTGAAACCCCCAAATCACTGATGTGTTGTGGACCTAAAAGCTCCTCATTCCTGAGAAGTTCTGCTGCCAGCTCCTCAATTTCCTCCCTGAGAAGCTCTGACCTGCTTTGAAGAAGCTTTCAGCTCACTGAGGCATGCCCAAATCATCCCAAAACCAGAGAAACACAAATTTTTTTGCCTGAAAATGCCCCTTATTTATTGCATTTACTCCCAAACCTCCCCGTGGAAAAGCTGGCCCAGCTCAATTCACCTGGGAACAGGAGAGGATGGAATTCCCAGTGCCCTGTGCTGCTCCAGGCTGCCTCAGACACGCAGGAAAGGAATGTTTGACACACTTTGAGCAAATGGAGCAGAAATAGTTGTGCAGCTGGGACCGAAGGCAGCTTTGCCTGAATTTTGGAGATTTTTTGAAAGATAAAAGGCTGCTCAGTGAGAGGCATCAATACATCCCTGCCTCTTGCCTGAGCTGCAAGTCAAACAAGCTTATCTGGGGCTTAGGAGTTAATTTTTTTGCTTTTATATCTGGTGGTGAATCAGGAAGAAACTGGCTTGGTTTTAAGGCATAAAAAAGGCAAGTTTTTTTAATGAAACCTGGGGGATTCTGCTCTGCCACTTCTGTCACTGCTGCTTGATTTAAAATAATTCCATGGAGTCAATTTTTTTCTCAGGTTTTTGTGATGTTTGTCTTTATGTTTCCCTAAAGGACAGCAGAAAGCAATTTTTAAAAACCCCAAATAACAAAAACCCCAAACAACCCCTAAAAAACACCTCAAAAAAACCCCAAACAACCAAAACAAACCCTTTCAGGATTTCAGGGATTTGGGATAAATTGATTAAAAAAACACCTCAGAAAAACCTCTCACAATTCCAAGGGTTTGGGATAAATTGTGATTTGCAGTTTAAAAACCACCTCCAAAAAAAAAACCCTCACAGAATTACAAAGATTTGGAATAAATTGATTTGCAGATTATTTTAAGATTTGGAGATTATTTTAAGACACTTAAAACTGGAATTAAACTTGCTGTCCTGTTCCATTATTAGGCAGTTTTCCTTTTAATTTCCACCTCCCAATTTATTTTTTTTTTCCTGCTGCTGATTTTACCTTTGGACATCTGGGCTTTGTTTTGGGGCATTTCCATGCAGGGTAAGATTGCTGCCAAAATCTGCTTTGTTGGTTTGGGGGAATCTTGGAGCAACAGCTCCAAGGAAATACACCCCAAAAAAACCCCCTCCCTGCCTGGATTTTGTGAACCCTCCTCACTTGGGCCATCATTTATTGTGTTTCTTATCATTTCAGCTGATGGAAATTAATAGGAAATTATTACAACTGCTGGATGCTGTGGATTTTATAAAAGCTGCTGTGGAGGTCAATGTTTTATATTCTTCACCATCAGAACATATTTGTTTCCTCCCATCCCTCTGAAGGTCTCCGTGTCAAACACAAAAAGCTATTTGCTTCACTTAAATACCTTTTTTTTTCCCCTTTCTTTATTTTTGATGCTGCAAGGAAACAGAAAACAAATTTCCTGAGGCCACGTGCCCCCTGGCAGCTTTGATATTTCTGGTGGCCTCTCTGGGCTGACCTTTGTGTGCACACCAGGTCACTTCCCTGGCACTCGGGCAATTAAAATCCCCGCTCTGAGCTGGCTCTCAAAGGCAATAATGATAATTTGTGCAGGAATTTATGAGCTCAGCATCAGGCTTGGTGTGCTCAATGAGGAGATAATTTCAGATCCATCCTGGGGAGCTGCTCAGAGCTGTTGTCACCAGGAGGCAGCTCCTGTCTTTTGGGTTTGACCTTGTTGGGGAAATCAGAACTTTGCTGGTGAGCCAGAACCAACTTCAGTGTGCAGGGGAACAAGGGGAGCTGGGAGGAAGCTCCAAATGTGGATTTCCTGCTGCTCTGGGCCCTGCTGGTGTTGGATGGTCTCATGTTTATCAATTAACTGACAGCAGCAGGGCTCTGAGGGGAGAGCACAGTCAGTCCTAAAATCCAGCTCGAGGTGCTTCTGGGAGTGGTTTGGATTTATTTCCTGGTTTTAACTCCTCTGCAGACCTCCCACAGTATAAGGAGCAGCATTTTCTGGAGTGGCACTGAGATCTTGGGAGTTTGCAGCAAATTCTCTTCATTACCAAAAGATTTGGGGGGTTCAGGTGCTGGGCAGGCTCAATTTGCTTTACCTGGGGCAGTGTTTGGGGTGTCTGGGGTGGCTTTTTGGTGGGAAATCAATTTTCCTGTGCAAAACCAGTTGGACAAACAGAGGAAAGCATCAGGAAAAGGTGAAATAGCAGCTTAAGAAAAAATTATTAAACTCTGATTTCATGATGGATTGCTGGGTGTGTGTAAGGGAGCAACCAGAGTCTGAGATTTGTAGCATTTCTGCTCCAAGGGTTTTAAAAATAACAGGTGGAACTCTGATCATTTGTGCCATGCTTGTGTGGCAGCACTAAATGAACTTGCAGAGAGCAGCTGGAGTACAACACGGCACACATGAAAATGGAGATGATTTGTAGCTCTGTGGCTTTTCTTTAGGGTATTTAGAGCTTTTGTGTGGATGTGACCCAGTCAGCTCAGCCAGTTCCAGTCAGGCACTTCTGTAATTTATGGGGGTTTTTGTTTCTGGAGTAAAAGAAAAATAATGTGCAGCCCAGGTTCTTTCCCTGCTTTGCACCCTGCCCTTTTCTGTTGTGTTTATGGGATTTATTCTCAGCAGGCATGAGAATAAGCACATGCTGAGACATCTTCTAGAAAAGTCTCAGTGCAGGCAGCTGGATCTGCTGCTTTGAAGGAATTTTGTGTCTTTACTGAGGCTTCTGCCTCCTCAGGTGAGGCCTCCAGCACAGGGAGGACCTGGAGAGAGCCCAGAGGAGGCTCCATGATGATCCCAGGGATGGAACAGCTCTGCTGGGAGGAAAGGCTGGCAGAGCTGGGATTGTTCACCTGGGGAGGAGAAGCTTTGGGGTGACCCCGGTGTGGCCTTGCAGGGCCTGGAGGAGCTACAAGAAAGATGGAGAAGGACTTTGGACAAGGGATGGAGTGACAGGACAAGGGGGAGTTCAGGCTGAAGGAATGCAGGGGGGGTGGGATATTGGGAAGGTGGGAAGACCTTGGCACAGATTCCTGGAGAAGCTGTGGCTGCCCCTGGATCCCTGGAAGTGTCCAAGGCCAGGCTGGACAGGGCTTGGAGCAGCCTGGGACAGTGGAAGGTGTCCCTGCCCATGGCAGAGGGTAGAATGGATCTTTATGATCCCTTCCTGCCCAAACCAGTCTGGGATTCCATGAAATTCCCATCTCAAGCTCTGTCCTTGTCTGTGAAGGGCAACACACTCCAGTCTGGGACAGTACTGGAATCAGTTCTTTGTGCAGTTCAAACTCTGAATTCCCCTCTTGAGGGATCTATGAGAAACCATATTCCTGAGTTCATGGAATCCCAGGATGGTTTGGGTTGAGGGGACCTTAAAGCTCCTCTCACTCCAAACCTCTGCCCTGGGCAGGGATGCCAATCACTGGGTTGGGTTCCTCAGGGCCCCGTCCAACCTGGCCCTCCAGGAATGCCAAGAACCTTTCTTTGGGAGGCAAAGCCCAGGAGAAGGAGCTCCTCCAGGAGGAGAAGGGGTTCCTTCAGGAGGAGAGGGGGTTCCTTCAGGAGGAGAGGGGGTTCCTTCAGGAGGAGAAGGGGTTCCTTCAGGAGGAGAAGGGGCTCCTTCAGGAGGAGAAGGAGTTCCTTCAGGAGGAGAAGGGGTTCCTTCAGGAGGAGAAGGGGCTCCTTCAGGAGGAGAAGGGGTTCCTTCAGGAGAAGGGGTTCCTTCAGGAGGAGAAGGGGTTCCTTCAGGAGGAGAAGGGGTTCCTCCAGGAGAAGGGGTTCCTTCAGGAGGAGAAGGGGTTCCTTCAGGAGGAGAAAGGGTTCCTTCAGGAGGAGAAAGGGTTCCTTCAGGAGGAGAAGGGGTTCTTCAGGAGGAGAAAGGGTTCCTTCTGGAGGAGAAGGAGCTCCTTCAGGAGGAGAAGGGGTTCCTTCAGGAGGAGAAGGAGCTCCTTCAGGAGGAGAAGGGGTTCCTTCAGGAGGAGAAGGAGCTCCTTCAGGAGGAGAAGGGGTTCCTTCAGGAGGAGAAGGAGCTCCTTCAGGAGGAGAAGGGGTTCCTTCAGGAGAAGAAGGGGTTCCTTCAGGAGGAGAAGGGGTTCCTTCAGGAGGAGAAGGAGTTCCTTCAGGAGGAGAAGGAGCTCCTTCAAGAGGAGAAGGAGTTCCTTCAGGAGGAGAAGGAGCTCCTTCAAGAGGAGAAGGAGCTCCTTCAGGAGGAGAAGGGGTTCCTTCAGGAGGAGAAGGAGTTCCTTCAGGAGGAGAAGGAGCTCCTTCAAGAGGAGAAGGGGTTCCTTCAGGAGGAGAAGGAGCTCCTTCAGGAGGAGAAGGGGTTCCTTCAGGAGGAGAAGGAGTTCCTTCAGGAGGAGAAGGAGCTCCTTCAAGAGGAGAAGGGGTTCCTTCAGGAGGAGAAGGAGCTCCTTCAAGAGGAGAAGGGGTTCCTTCAGGAGGAGAAGGGGTTCCTTCAGGAGGAGAAGGGGTTCCTTCAGGAGGAGAAGGGGTTCCTTCAGGAGGAGAAGGGGCTCCTTCAGGAGGAGAAGGGGTTCCTTCAGGGTTCCTTCCCTGCTTTCCCATGTGCTCCCCATAACCAGAGCTGTTCTGTGCCCTGCAGACCCTCGGGGACTGATGGACGTTTCCGACAGCCCGGAGCGAAACCCCTGCTCTCCTGAGGAAGAGGACCAGCAGCTTTCCGATGAGGAGGCCCTGAAGGAGAGCGGCTCAGAGCGGGAACTCGATGGGGAGGGTGGCCAGGGGAGCCTCCTGGGCGAGGAGGAGGACGCAGGCAGGGCCCTGAGCCGGGGGGAAGAGGAGAACCACTCGGACGAGGAGGATCGGCTGAGCGAGGCCAAGTCGCAGGAATCCGACACCAACGAGCAGAGCGTGGAGCTGAAGAGCCCCCGGGCCCACAAGGGAGAGGAGGAAGACAGGACAAACGACCTGGAGGTGTCCTCTGTCACCAGGGAGCTGGATGAGCACGAGCTGGACTATGACGAGGAGGTTCCCGAGGAACCCAGCGCTGCTGCTGCAGAGGAGGATGGGGAGAAAGCTGCTGGGGAGGATGACGAGGAGGAGGAGAAAGGAGATGATGCCCCTGAGGATGAGAAGAAATCCAGCAGCAAAAGTGACGATGAGAAGGACGGGCAGGATCCCCTCAAGGAGAAGAAGAAAGAAGAGGATGATGGGGAAATCGATGATGGAGAAATTGATGTAAGTCGGAGGTGGGCAGAGCCCTGGGGGGGTTCAGAGCTGCTTGCCTCTCCCGTTGCAATTCCTTCTTCCTCCTGGTGGGAATATCCACATCCCCAGTGTGCAGGGAACCCTTTTCCCTGGAGGTAAGGCCAGAGCATGGAGGTTGGGCCCTGGTGCCCTGTGCTGAACCAAAACTTTGTGCCAGAGCCTTTGAAATGAGCTTTCTCCCCTCTCACTATGGGGAGACTGCAGTGCTTTAAGAAGCTGCCCTGTCTCAGCTCCAGGAGGATTTGGGAATGTTGCTGACAGCAAATCCCATGGATTGTGTGTCCAAGAGCTGTTCAGCTTGAGGGGCTGGTGCTGGAGGGTGCCTGTGGTGCTCAAACCATCAGGTGTGTGGGAAACCCTGATCCTGAGCTGTTTGTGGGGCTCCAGCAGCATCTGGATGCATGGGAGGGGAATGGGAGGTGCTGGGATTTCTGGAGAATACCCAAGGCATGGTTTGGGGATGGGATCAGGGATGTGCAGTGTGTCACTGCCCTGAACAAACCAAGATACTCAGAAAAATCAGAAGTGGGGCTTAGTTGCAGTGGGGTTGAGGGAGAGTATCACCTTTAGGCATGGTTGTGTTCAGCAGGGAGTTCTGTCTGCACAGCAGCAATTTCCCTCCCTTTCCATGAGGAAAACAGGGCAAAGCAATTCCAGTAAAAACCCTCCTGTGGGCTCCTGGTCTGGAATTGCATCCCGGTGGTGGGAGTGTAAAGAGAAACTGCTGGTGCAGAGCACCTGGGCTGGCTCCCCCTTCCAGAGTTCCACCTGCACAGCTGGGCTGGGGGTGGGAATATCCTGGGGACGTGCAGGGAAGCACTGGGGTGTGGTGGGGTCACTGCTGGGGCTCCTCAGCTGAGCAGGGGAGATGCTCTGTCCTTCCAGGCCCCATCCCTGTGGGTCTGACCTGGCCACAGCACCCTGGGAAGCTCCTGGAGCCTCACTGGACAGACCCTCCTCCCTTTTCTTTAAAGAGTTATATTTCTGTGTGATTTTTACTCTTCATAGTTCATTGGCAAATCTAATTGCTTTCAAAAACGATACGATTTTTCTACCTGGTGCCCATCCTGGCAGGTGATTTTTGTTCAACACGTGTTTTCCAAAGATTTCCAAAGGAATTCCAGCACCTTATGGGCAGGAAAAAAAAAATAAAAAAAAATCCTGGAATCCTGACTCCTGTGCCTGCTCCTTGATTAAAATATGAATGCTCTCCTTTGGAGCCTGAGGCATTCTTGGGAGCTCTTCTCACAAAGCAGGAGATGAATCTGTACCCTGGTTTTCATACATTAACTCATAACAGCATTCTCAGCTGCCTGATTCCAAGGAGACCTCCCAGAAATAAATACTTCCCCTTTTGTTCCAGACTTCACACAGCTCTTTTGAAAGCAGCAGAGTGGAGCTGGTTCTCCCATTCATGCAGCACTGAAAGCCAGCCCCAGCTTTGGGGGAAAAAAAAAAAACTTCAAGCTCTGCATTTTCTCCTGCTTTCAGCCTCCTGGCATGGAGGGAGGGGAATATTAATGCAAATTTTAATTGGAACATCAGTGCAGGCTTTTAAATGCCTTGCTGTTAAGGGGAGAGCTCTCCCTCTCTCTCTGTCTGGCTCAGGAATGCAGCAGGAGAGGCTCTTCACCCACCTCTCCTTGCTCCTGTGTTTGGCTGCAGCCAAGGGATGGCTTTTTCCTTCTTTCCAGCTGCTCAGTGGATCAAAGGAGAGAGTTTTCCTCATCTTTGCCACCCAGAAAAGGGCTGTTGCCAGGCAGGGGGAAGGCCTAGCCAGATGCTCCCTCTTTACAAGTTTCATGTGCTGAAAACAGGGAAAGGGAGGCAGAGAGAGGGAAAGCCAGGCTGGGATAAAATCCTCATTTCCTGGCCAGGTACCTGTGACACCTCTCTGGTCATTTGTTCCTTTGCCTCCTGCATCCTCAGCTCCTTTCAGCTCCTTTTGGCTTTCCCAGAGCCAGGGAAAGGTGTTTTTTCCCTTGGAGAACAGAAGAAAATGCTGGTACTTGAAAGTTCCAGTAACTTTTGTGTTTTATGGCTCTTATTTCTTAATCTTGGAGTGATATCCAGCTACTAGAATTTATTCCTGGGGTTGCAGGCCCTGGGGATGAGACAGAGTTTTGTTTGAGCTGGTTCCCAGCTCCAGTGTGGAGCTGAGGAGTGAAGGGAAGGGGAGAAATCTGTTGGACTCATCCTGAGAAGTTCATTTGTGAGATTGTCCCTGGAGAGAGACTTTGGGCAAGGGTGTGGAGTGATGGGACAAAATGGAGCTGGCAGGGTTGGGTGGGATATTGGGCAGGAATTGTTCCCTGGGAGGCTGAGGAGGCCCTGGCACAGTGCCCAGAGCAGCTGTGGCTGCCCCTGGATCCCTGGAATATTCAAGGCCAGGTTGGGCAAGGCCTGGAGCAGCCTGGGACAGTGGAAATTGCTTTTACAGCCACCTGGAATCTTCACCTTGTGAGAGTGCTCTTGTTAACCTGACCTTGTTTTTTCTCCCCTGGTTTTGCCCCAGGCTGGCTCTCAGTGGCTGATCTTTGAGCAGCCTGGGAAGTGTCAGGTGCTGCAGGGAATGCCCCACACAGAAATGTCAGCTCTGTCTGTCTGTTCCAGGATGATGACTTGGAGGAAGGGGAAGTTAAAGACCCCAACGACAGGAAAGTGAGGCCACGGCCCACCTGCCGCTTCTTCATGAAAGGTAACCACGCCCTGGGGTCTGGGAGGAGCCAGAGGTGCTGCAATTGATCCTCTTGGGGGATTATTTTTCACTCCATTAAGCTGCTGTTACATGATAAATCCTGCCCCAGGTATTCTCAGTGTCACCTTCCTGTTTCTTGGTGGCCAGAGCTGAATTTTCATGGAGCCACTACACAAAAAGGGCTTTGTGTCCTGTCCTGGACAGGATTTGGAGCAACCTGGGATCGTGGAAAGTGTTGGGGTTGGAAGTGGATGAGCTTTAAGGCCCTTCCAGCCCAAACCATTCCATGATTCTGCTCCCTGCCTCACCACTGTTCCTTTGGGATGCACTGTGGTGCTTGCTTTGCTCTCAGGTTTCCTGTGAAAGGCAAAGCTCCTAATTGGAGATGTTTGTCATTAACAAATGAGGATCTCACAGGCTGATTCCTACAGTTAATTAACAGTGTGTGTTAATTAACAGTGTGTGTCCATCCCTCCCTTCTCCTCACTGGAATAAGGTTTTTGTACATTGATCCATCTGTGTCTGGATCTGTTTGTCCCCTCTGGCACAAGGAGAGTGACAAATATCTCTCCACATGTGTGAAAACAGGTAAATCCCCAGCAAGCTGGGGAGGAGAAAAGTCAGACACCTCAAACAACGTTACTCCTTCAAGGATTTTCAGTGCCTGACAGGGTTTTTTTGTGGTTGTGGAGAGGAGAAAAGTCAAACACCTCAAACAACGTTACTCCTTCAAGGATTTTCAGTGCCTGGTGGGGTTTTTTTGTGGTTGTGGAGAGGAGAAAAGTCAGACACCTCAAACAACGTTACTCCTTCAAGGATTTTCAGTGCCTGGTGGGGTTTTTTTGTGGTTGTGGGGCTGCAGTGTTGCTTGCTGATGGCAGAGGGCTCTAACAGCTGTGTGTTCCCACAGGGCACTGCACCTGGGGCATGAACTGTCGCTTTATCCACCCTGGAGTGAACGACAAGGGCAATTACTCCCTGATCTCCAAACCTGAGCCCTTCTCCCCCAACGGGGCCCCTCCCATGGGCCCCCACCCGCTGATGCCAGCCAACCCCTGGGTATGGAAGCTCTTCTGTGGATTTCTGCCTTCTGCAGCACCCTCCCCATCCCCTGGAAGTGTTCAGAGTGGGGTTTTGGAGAGCCTGCTCTGGTGGGAAGTGTCCATTCCACTGGAACAAGATGAGCTTCAAGGGCCCTTCCAACCCAAACCGTTCCACGATTCTGTGATTTTTCTCCTTTTTTTTTTTTTGAGCTGATACCTCAGCAAAACTGAACCCATGGTCGGGTGTGTGATTTTTAAGTGGAGATCTTGGAGTTGCCAGTAGAGGGGGGTAACTTCCCGTGGTTTCCCAGCTTAGTCCTGCTGAGGCACCTCTGGAGTAACCCTGAGGTAGCTTTACAAATTGCTGGTTAAAACTAACTCCAGTGTCTTCTGCTGCTCTCCTCACCTTTCCAACAGGGAGGGCCAGTGGTTGATGAAATCTTACCTCCACCTCCTCCAGACCCTCCAACAGAAAGTGCCTGGGAGAGGGGACTCCGGCACGCTAAAGAGGTAAATTCCTTCCTCAGGGAATTGCTGGCTGGCTCCAGAAGCTCTTTTTGGAGCATGAGTGTCTTGCTCTTTCTCTATTCCTTTTGCCCTTTAACCTGTTAATTGTGTTTTGTTGTACATCACAACTGTTAGACAGCTCAAAGAGGAGCTCAAATCCAGGTTGGAGGGGGGTTTATATTTAAAAAATAGTGGGAGTTTGTGACCCTCAGTCCAGCCCTCCACAAAGCAAAGCTTTATGCTGATCCAATTTCCCTCCCTTCAGTACTTGTTTCTCCAGTTTGTGATCACTGCAAGGGGGAAACCTTCTGTTTCCTGCTGTTCTGAGCTGCTGGAATAGGGAATTAAGCAGGAAAAGTCCTGCACATTCTGAGGGAAGAAGGAAGAAAACCCTGCAGGAAATCTCCCGGAGGGCAGGATTTTTAACATTTAATAATACAATTCCTCTCCTCGTGCTGTCGTGTGCCAGGTATTAAAAAAAGCAACAATGAGAAAAGAGCAGGAGCCTGACTTTGAGGAGAAGAGATTCACTGTGACCATCGGGGAGGACGAGCGGGAGTTCGACAAGGAGAACGAGTTCTTCCGGGACTGGAATTACCGCATCACCCGAGACGTGCGGGACCCCGCGTAAGAGGCACCCCTGGCTCTGCCCCGGGGCTTTGGGAGTGGGAATGGGACTGGGAACTCCCAGCTGGGTGGGAATGCAGTGCCCTGAGCCTGCCTGGGGTTCAGTGCTCCCCCCAAACTGAGGGAATGGCACCTCAAAATGTGGGAGCAGCTTCCATCAGGCGGGAAGTTAAGAAGTTGAGCTGCCTCCGCTCAACCCCACCTCCCTTCCCAGTCTCCTTTCACCCTTCCTGCCTCCAATCTTCTTGGAATTCTGCTCCCTCCTGGCCTCTCTCCAGCTCTGCATTGCCTCCCTCACACCTTCTTCCAGCTTTTTTTCCCCTCTTTTTTTTTTTTCTTACCCCAACCATGAGAATTTTAAAATATTTCAGCTGAGGTTGGAGCGGGTTCGGTGTGCAGGAGCTGGTGGCCCCAGCTGGGGCTTCCTTGGCAGAACTGGTTTAACAAACACCTGAACTGGTCCCAGTTAAACTGGGCACTGGGCAGAAGCAAAGCTGGTACCTGGCCACAACAAGCACCCCAAATTTAAGTGTTCAGGTGATTGGGGTTTGAAGGTAAAATTGAAAAGGTTGGAGACCTCAAGCGCAGCTCTGGGAAATTGTTTGGTAGTTCTCCAGCCAAGAAAAGGAATGGGGAAGAGAATTTTTGGGAAAGAGGCTTAGATTCTGCAGGAATACAGGTGGATTTGTGTCTTCTTACTCATGCATCCTCTGTCCTTCCTACATGGACAGATTATGGAAATATTTCCACTCCCAGAGGGTTTGCAAGGCTTAGTTCTGTTTATTTCAGAGTGGATGAATTACAAAAAAAAAAAAAAACCTCTGGAAGGGAGTAGATTAAGCTTTTGTTCAATATTCTTTAATTTGCTCTGGTGTGCAGTTCCTTTCCTTAATTTAAAAAAAAAAAAAAATCCCTGTCCTCAGTTCTGCAGCCTGAAAGAAAATAAATTTCTAAAATCTTAATATTTTCCTGAGTTTAATTAGCTCTGAATCTTGGCCTTGTGTTCCTCTCAGAGGCACTGGGCTTTATCCCCAAAGTTCTGTTCATCCATTATCTTTCTTTTATGACTGTCCTGTAAAATGCACCAGCAACATTTTGGCCCTCTCTGATGTAGGAATTGTTAAGAACAGCTCTGGTTTTCATATAGTCCAGAAAAAAAAAAAGTGTATTGCACATGACCAGTGTTAAATAAAAGTCATCCAGCAACTGGAATTCCTGAAAATCCAAGGCTGTGTGAGCAGCCTGTGGAGTTAAAATACCTGCATTGTGTGTGAAGGGAGAAGTTACTAATCTGCTGCTGTAAACTGTAGAAAATGCAGATTTTTTTCTCCCCTCCACACACAGTTTATTGCCCAGTTGGGCACCTTGCAGCCAAGTGAGCACTGGAAGTGCAGCTGGGATGTGGAAAATGCTTTCAGCACTGTCTTGTGACGTGTGGAGTTGTCTCAGTAGTTCATGAATCCCTTTTTCTTTTTTGAATGACTATAGGGAGGTGGACATCAAAGAAAACATTAACTATGGGTAAGCAGGTCTTTGATTCCAGTACTGTTACAACTGTAAGAAAATTTTCCTTTGCCTTTTTTTTTCCATTGCACTTCCTCAAACTTCCGAGGCCACAGACCGACCACTGTCCCCTCAGCAGTGGATATATTGGATTATTTGGGGGCTGATACCAATTATTTTCTAATGATTTAAGCACTGAATTACCCAAACACACAGCAGTGATCCTTTTTGAAATAAAAAAAACCTCCACCAATATTATAGGAAGGGGAAATTTGGGCTTGGGGCTGTGTGAAAGAGCAGAGTTTCCTTTCTGTTGTGGCTTGAGATGTTTTTCTGTCTCCTTGAACACCTGATGTCACTGAATCCAGGCTGGCTTGGGGTTGGCATCAGGAGTTTGTTGCTGACTGAAGCATCTCGAATCTTGGTTCTCCTTCCCCTGGCTGATTGCTTCAGTCCAGAAGAGAGATCCTAAATTATTTAAAAGCACTGAAAGAAATACAGGTACCACTTGACTCACAGGGCAGCACCTACGCCTTAACCTGGTTTAGGGTATTTGGCACTTTTAGAATGCAAAAAGGGACCCTTTATTCCTTTTTTTTTTTTATAAATCAGAGTCTCATTATGGATAATCTGGAATTTGGGAGCACTTGCTGTATAATCTTAGCTCTGCCACCACCTCCTCTGTGGCCCTGGAAGTTTCCTATTCCCTGTACCCACCTCCCCATGCTCACAGTGGATCTGATATTTGCCCTCCAGGTGGTTGGATGTTGTTGAGTTGGGGAATTAAAACCACCAAACGATGTCAATAGAAACCAGGGAATGGAGGAAGCAGCTTTAAGGAGGGTGGAGTTTCCATCCTTTTCCTCCCCAAAAATCCTTCGTTCTGCAGTTGTGTGTGTGTGCCACGTGCTCACCAGCCCAGCAGCTGATTCCCACTGGAGAATATCAGCTGGAGAAGTGGTGCCTTCATCCCAAGGGGTAATTCCAGGTCCAGAGTGCTGCTGACCTGCCCCCAAAGCTCCACTTGTCCCTGTGGAGAGCTCAGCACCAGCTCCCATTCTGTACTGGTGGCACTGGGGTGCACCCATCACTGCAGGGGCAGGGAACTGAGGGGTCAGGGAACTGAGGGGTCAGGGAACTGAGGGGTCTCCATCCCTTCCACTCCTGAGGGTGTTTGGGATGAGCTGTGAGTGCATTGGCAGCAATCCCAGCTCTCAATCAATGAGGCAGAACACGTCCTGCTCCCTTTGCAGGCGCTGGAAGGGGCTCTCAAAAGCACTTTCTGTGTTTGCACCACATTGATTTGAAGGCTGAATTTTTGGGAGCTCTTTGGTTTTTTTCTTTTTTTTTTTTGGGGGGGGGGGTGTTTGTTTTTTTTTCTTGTTTTTTTTTTTGGTGTTTATCAAGAAAGGTTTGTGCTTTTCTCTGATAAGCCTGACTTTAAAAAGACTGGTTGGTTGAGCTGTGTAGAAAATAAACATCTCTGCACAGCCCTGCTGCACTCAACATGGTTTCCTTGTCAGAGTGACTGAGCTGACCTAGAACAGGCAGGTTTTGTGGTGCCAAGGTGCCATTTCCCTCTCTAACATTCCCTGTTTTTCATTGTAGGCTTGATCCCTATGCAGATCCCTATTATGACTATGAAATAGAGCGCTTCTGGCGTGGTGGGCAGTATGAGAATTTCAGGGTTCAGTACACAGACCCCGACCCCTACCGTAACTACAGAGTAAGTAAGGCAATTCCCCCCCTTCCCCCTTCTCCTTCCTGAACTTTCTTCCAGGTTCTTCTGGGCCTTGGCACGGTTCCAGCGCAGTGCTTGGAACAGGAGTTTTCAAAGAGTTAAATCTTGGCTTAATGGCAGCACAGAGCACGCTGGAGGTGAGGGGATGGGAGGATGTTCTGTTGCAGCACCACGAGGGCAAAAGCAGTGCTCCAGGCTTGGGAATCAGCCTTGGGAAGCTGCCTGATGGAAAAGGATGTGGAGAGCAGGTTGGCAATGACTGAGAAGTGGCAGTGCCAGTGGCACTTGGCTGGCACCAGCCCTGGCATGGCCATAGCCCCAGAGCAGGGATTGTCCCCTGTGCTGGGCACCTGAGGCCACACCTGGAGTTCTGGGTCAGATTTAGACACACTGAGGGGCTGGAGGCTGTCCAGGGAAGGGAATGGAGCTGGGAAAGGTCTGGAGAATCCTGAGGGAGCTGGGAAAGGGGCTCAGCCTGGAGAAAAGGAGGCTCAGGAGGGACCTCCTGGCTCTGCACAACTCCCTGACAGGAGGGGACAGCCGAGGTGTTGGGCTCTGCTCCCAGGGAACAGGGACAGGAGCAGAGGGAACGGCCTCAGGCTGCACCAGGAGAGCATTAGATTGGATTTTAGGAAAATTGTTTCATGGAAAGGGTGTAAAGCATATGGGCAAACAGCCCAGGAAAGTGGTGGAGTGCCCACCCATGGAAGTGTTGATCCACCTGTGGCTGTGGCACTTGGGGACATGGTCAGTGGTGACCTTGGTGATGGTGCTGGGCTGAGGCTTGCACCTGATGATCTAAAGGTCCTTTCCAACCTTTACAATTCCGTGTCTGAGATGGGAAGGTGGTTCCTCCTCGTGCTCCTTGGCTGCTCCCCAGTGTAGCAGCAGCTGAGCAGTGCTTGCCCATCCTTGGACACCTTGGAGAGGGAGGAATTTTCCAGAAAAGAACCTGGTTGAGAAAAGGTTTCCTTGTTAATTCTTGGGAAGGAGAGGGTTAGATTTGGGCAGGTAAGGATTAGATTTTGCTCTGTGTACCAACAGAGGCTCCAGCCTGTCAGGATTGAGGCACAGGAAAGCAGCAGGCAGGTGCTGAAATCCCAGGGGCTGGCTGGTGTCACACCAGAAGTGGATCTGGATGAAAATAAGGCTCTGAACCCCTTCCCTGCTCTTCCTTTTCCCCTCAGCAAACTTTGTGCCTCTGGAGCAGCGACCAAACCAACCAGTCCTGCTCAGGGGGGATCTTTTCAGTGCTTTCCATCAAATCCTTTCAGAAGTAGCTTTTCCTTTGCTCTAAACCCTTGTTTTCTGCAGAAGCAGTGCCCAGACAGGAGCCTGGGCCTCACTGTGGCCACACACGACCAATTATTTTCCTGGTGCTCGTTTGCAAAGTTAATTAGCCGCTTATAGAAATGATCAGCAACGAGAGGGACGACTTGTATTAATTAAAGACATTTATTTAATAAGCTTAATAAACCAAGTTAGTCCAAGCCTTTGAAAACAACAGTTGTGTGGGACATGATGCTGAGTTTGTGTCCAGGATCCAGGTGATCGATCTCCAGTCACCGTGACCCAAGGCTGAGCCTGCTGGCTGCTCCTTCCCTTGGCACTCCTGCAGTCCTGGGGCAGGGAGAGTTTGGGCTGCCAGTGCTGCCCAAGGGGCGCTGGGTTGGAGCAGTGGCCGTGCTCTCCATTTTATTGATTTGCAGATCATCCATCCCAATCCTCGGCCGAGGGAGGGCGGGTGTAACTCCCGGCATCCCCAGCCTTGCCTCTCCCACTCCCACAGCATCACCACGGCTTCTTCCCTGTTCTTTTTTTTTGTTTTTGTTTTTTTTTTCCAGGAAAGAGAGCGAGAGCGGGAGCGGGAGCGAGAGACCCGGCAGCGGGAGCGGGAACGGGAGCGCGAGCGGGAGCGGGAGCGGGAGCGGCGGCAGCGGGAGCGCGAGCGGGAGCGGGAACGGGAGCGCGACAAGGAGCGGCAGCGGCGGAAGGAGGAGTGGGAGCGGGAGCGCGAGCGGGTGAAGAGGGACGAGAAGGACAGGCAGCACAGGGATCGCGACAGGGACCGCGATCGCGACAGGGACCGGGAGCGCGACAAGGACAAGGACAAGGCGAAGCCCCGGTCCCCGCTGCTGCCCAGGTAAGTGGTGGTGCCGCCTTGGGAAGGCTGAGCTGGAATAGGGGCTGGACAGAGCTGGAGGATAAAGAGATTTATTGAAAAGGCTTCCAGGACCCACCCTGGGTGTTACAGCCTGACCCAGGGTGGGTTGGGAATGGCCACACAAAATGGCTGCCCCATCACGAGATTTTACATTTTTATCAGTTTTGGTCCATTTGCATATTGGGGTTTAATTGTCCAGTTACAGCTTCAGGTTGTGAGGTCCCATCCTTCTTGTTCCTCGCTTCAGTCCACCCTTGTTTGTGCTTTTTGGGCTGAAAGTTGTCCTTGGTCCTCAGCAGGAAAGGATTTGTTTTGTCTCCTTGTTCTGAAGAGAGCAAACTAGCATTTAATATGAGGCTCAGAACTATCCTTAGACAGCACAGAATCTGAAACTATGACAGCTGAAATCAAAGGCATCAGTGTGTGCTGGTGGGAGTGAGAATCCCGGTGTGTGTAGCTGCTGAGGAGGGTGGTAGTTAAAGAGCCTTTCGGCCACTAAGTGGAGCTAAAACATCAGTGACAGTGAGTGTGTGTAACCTGACCCTGAAAGCCGGAGTGTCCTTTGGTATGGAGATGTTCGGCTCGGGGTGTCCTTTGGTATGGAGATGTTCCGCTCGTGCCTCTTCCCTTCAGGCTGGAGGGGTTTTGGGAGGGTGAGGCGCTCCTGCAGGTTGGTTCCCTTTGAGGTGTGACTCCTTCTGAGGCCTTGAGAAATGTCTGTCACAAGAACCAGGGCTGCTTTGGAAGTTTGTGGATAGCAGAAGTGTTTGGAGATTCAAGTGCAACTCGGAAAGGTAAAGGGATTGTCCTTGGAAAAGGTAAAGGAATTGTCCTTGGAGTGAGTCTCTGCTCAGTGGAATGGCAGCATGAGGTCAGGTTTGTTTCCTCTGACCCCCCATTGTTTGTGGAAATCCCGGTTGTGACTTTTGTGAAAGAGAAAATGGAACCAGCCAGAGTGAAAGTACAGGAATGTGGTTCCTGTTTTGTTCCTCTGTCAATGATTTATGTGCCCTGCCTTCCCAGCCTCCTCTGTCTGAGGCACATTTGTAAAGCACTGGATAAATATCCCAGTGGAGTTGAAGCTCTGATGTCAATACCTCCTTTGGTTCAGGATCATGGAAAAGTATTGCTTTTTTGGCAGAGGGACATCTTGGAGCAACCTGCTCCTTGCCCATGGCATTGGGATGAAATGAGATGAACCTCAAGGTCCTTCTCAACTCAACCCACTCCATGATTTTATGATCTCTAGGAAAACTGCTGAAAAGTTTCTTGGGAAGAGTGGCAGATGGAGACTCCCAGAGCTTGTGGAGCACTCTGAGGACAACCAGGCATGTGTGGGGCAAAGAGAAGTGCAGGGAAGCTGTTTCCCAAGATTCAGTGGAGCTTTTCCTGCTGCCTGGTGTCTGTGGTGTTCCTCTGCACTGGAGGAAGGTGTGAAACACGATGGGCATGAGGAAGAGCTGGATCAATGAGGAGCAGGGCTAAGAATGCCAGGAATGAGGCTCCTCGTGGAATCAGGTGGTTTCAGGTGGGAGCAGGGCTTAGCCCTGAATCCAACCCAGAATTTTTATCTGCATTACTGAAAGGTTAGCTGATTTTTGACCTTCTTTCCCAAGAGGAAGTGACAGTTTCAAAACGGTCTGGAGGAGCAGTTATAGGAACACCATAATTACGTGTTCCGTTTAATTATAATCTTCACTTTTAACAACCACGATTTGTGCACCTTAATTACCACATTGCCTGGTGGTTTCTGCTCTCCTTAGCTTGGTGATGGGACAGATCTTGTCCAGACCCATGTGATGGAGATGATGTCAATGAAAGTGATGTCACCTGCTTGGCAGCTCGAGGTCATGAGTCAGTCACCGTGACCCAAGGCTGAGCCTGCTGGCTGCTCCTTCCCTTGGCACTCCTGGAGTCCTGGGCAGGGCTCTGTTGGGAGAGTTTGGGCTGCCAGTGCTGCCCAAAGGGGGCTGGGTTGGAGCAGTGGCTGTGCTCACCAATCTTGGATCCATCTCGTGCCATGGGATGGGATTGACAGCATTTAGGGAATACACATTCCCTGCTTCTCTTTGGCACAAGGGAGCTGGGGATGCCTCTTGTGTCTCCAAAACAAACTCCTTGAGATGAGGCTTGGTCATTCAGAAATAGTTTCTGATGCACCTCTTTGCCTTTTTTGTTCTAAGTCTGCTATGGAGAGGGACTTTTCAAAGAGTATGGAGTGATAGGGCAAGAGGGAATGGCCTTAAGTTCAAGGAGATGCAGGGTTAGATGGGATATTGGGAAGGAATTCTTCCCTGTGAGGGTGGTGAGGCCCTGGCACAGGTTGCCCACGTTGGAAGGGACCCTAAAGCCCATCCATCCCCTGCCATGGGATTTCAGTCCCCATCCATGGTGGGCATCCATGTCAACGTGACCCCATCCCACAGCTCTGCAGGTGTCTGCACGTCTGTGGAGAAAACAAACCTGCAGAAAGAAGTTTTGAAGAAGCTTTTTAACAAGTGAAAGCGTCATTCCAACTTCTCCCTTGGAGGGCACATCCCTCACCCGTCCCTTGGCGTTTCCCAGGAGTCCCCGTCACGCTCGTGCTGTGCCCTGGCTCTGGGCTGTGTCCCACGTCACTTTGTGACCAGCTCCCAACTTCCTCGTGGCAGTGCAGCGGCTCGAGCCGTCTCACCTTTTCTCCAGATACCTCCGTGCCAAGCTCCAGGAGGGCAGCTCTGGCATCCTGGGATCGAGCAGCTGGGATTGAGCTCGTTGAACGTGCCAAACCCGGGCTTGCCGCGCGTTTCCTGGGAAGCAGGACGCACAGCAGTGCCACAGCACACACCTCTGCCTCTATTTATAGACTCCGGGCTTTCCCTAATTGCTGGCTCCCAGCTTTTGGCAGGTCCAGCCTCTCTGGGTGGCGCTGAGGGCTGGCTCACGCCACGGTCGCCCGTTAGCATTCCTGCCGCTTGCCGGGCCCACGCGGCCCTGCTCACTAATGGGCTGGGAGAGCTCCTCCAGGGAGCTTGGAGAGCTCCTCCAGGGAGCTTGGAGAGCTCCTCCATGGAGCTTGGAAAACTCCTTGACAGAGCTTGGAGAGCTCCTTTACAGAGCTTGGAGAGCTCCTTTACAGAGCTTGGAGAGCTTCTCCACGGAGCTAGGAGAATTCTTCCACAGAGCATGGAGAACTTCTCCACAGAGCTTGGAGAACTCCTCCATGGAGCTTGGAGAGCTCCTTTACAGAGCTTGGAGAGCTTCTCCATGGAACTTTGAGAGCTTCTCCATGGAGCTAGGAAAACTCCTCCATGGAGCTTGGAGAGCTTCTTCACAGAGCTTGGAAAGCTCCTCCATAGAGCATGGAGAGCTCCTTTACAGAGCTTGGAGAGCTTCTCCACGGAGCTAGGAGAATTCCTCCACAGAGCTTGAAGAGCTCCTCCACAGAGCATGGAGAACTTCTCCACAGAGCTTGGAGAGCTCCTCCATGGAGCTTGGAGAACTCCTTGACAGAGCTTGGAGAGCTCCTCTACAGAGCTTGGAAAACTCCGTGGAACATGGAGAACTCCTTTACAGAGCATGGAGAACTTCCCCACAGAGCTTGGAGAGCTTATTAACAGAGCTTGAAGAGCTCCTTGACAGAACTTGGAGAGCTCTTCCACAGAATTTGGGGAGCTCCTCCACAGAGCTTGGAGATCTCCTCCACAGAGGTTGTGCAAGCAGCCCTGAGCTGTGCCAAAGGCAGAGCTGAGGATGTTGGTAGTTCCAGGTCGATGCCGGTTGCTCCGTCAGCGTAGGGGCTCCCACAGGAGCTGGAGGAAGGAACAGACCAGGACCTACAGGGTCAAGGGATGAGAGAAGCCAAACAGCAAATAGCCAGGAATGCATTCAACAGGGAACAAATTCCCTTTCCATTCTGCTGAAAGCAGGAAGGTTTAACCTGATCTATAAACAAGAGGAGTTTAAGGCTAAAAATGTGGAGAAGCCAGAGGTGTTCCCAGGATTGCTGGGTGATGGAGCTGAGGAGGAATAGAATTTAACAAAGGTTTAAACCCTGATGCATTCAGGGACAGGTGTTTCTCCTTGGGCCTTTGGAAAGAAGAGGCTGCAGTGTTTGGGCTCCAATGGCATTATCACATGTGGATTGGCCTTTTCTGAAGGAATTCAAAAAGTTGTTTTCCAGTACCTGTAGGGAGCTGCCAAGAAAGAGAGAGAGGGACTTTGAACAAGAGTGACAGGACAAGGGGGGCATGGATTCAAACTGGCAGAGAAGAGCTTTAGATTGGATTGTGGGAAGGAATTGTTCCCTGTGAAGGTGGGCAGGCCCAGAGAAGTTGTGGCTGCCCCATCCCTGAAACTGTTCAAGGCCAGGTTGGAGCAACCAGGACTAGTGGAAGGTGTCCCTGCCCATGGCAGGGGTGGGATGGGATGAGCTTTAAGGTCCCTTCCAACCCAAACCATTCCATGATTCTGTGAATGTGCAGTTGCTGTTTTAAGCATTGCGTTGGGTTTTTTTCCCAAGCCTAAGATGAGCACTCCAAGATGCACAAGTTTAAAATCTGAGATTGCACTGCTGGTAAAACTGTTCCTCCCCCTCCTCCTCCTCCTTCCTCAGGCATCGAACACTCAAACAAGCCAGGACACTTTATGATCAATTAGAGGGATAACTTGGCTGTCTGTCCTCCTGCTCCCATCTCCAGAACGAGTTCTGATGCCCCAGGCTGGGCCTGATTTTTGCTGAGTGCAAAATTCCTTCTTTTTCTCTGCGTCTTGCCGGTGGAGCTCCCTGTTGTGCAAAGCCTTTCAGGGATAAAGAAGTGACATGAGATATGTCCTCTGAAGAAACTTCGAGCAGTGCAAGATGTTCTGACCCTTAGCTGGGGGCAAATGCTCTACACACTGAAATAATTTACTTTAATCCTGTCTGCTGTTGCCATAGGCCTTTATCCCACTGGCATCTGAGGGAGTCTGTTCCAGGAGCTCATGAAGCAACCCAGTGTTGTGGGGCCTGTTGGTGGTTGTATTCCCAAAGCACTGAGGGAGATTCAGGAGATCATTCCCAAGGGACAGCCCTGGCACTGGTGTCCCTGTGACAGGGACAGGACCCAGGGAATGGCTGGAGCTCTGTCAGGGAGGTTTAGAGTGGATATCAGGGCAAGGTTCTTCCCCCAGAGGGTGCTGGGCACTGCCCAGGGTGGGATTTTAGGGGGGTCTGGGCAGGGCCAGAGGTTGGACCCACCTGAGAGAGAAGGAACCTCAGTTTTGCTGCCCCCTCAGCTGGGGTTGCACTCGGTGTTGCTGACCAAGCAAGGAGGAAGAAGGTCCATGAGATGGGCATCGGTTTCTTTCCCACCTGGATTTCCTCTCCAAGGAATTTCCTGGGGGTTCTGGTGGGGAGCAGCATGGCAAAATGAACCTTGGAGTGAGACATTGTCATCTCCAATCTTGGAATTTGTCTGACCTAAAAGCTCTTCCCACAAAGACCAGGCAAGCTTCAAGCTGTGCCTGAGGAGGCTCAGGTTGGACATCAGGAGGAATTTCTTTATGGAAGAAGTGGCTGGGCACTGGAATGGGCTGCCCAGGGGGTGGTGGAGTCCCCATCCCTGGAGGTGTCCAAGGAAGGACTGGACGTGGCACAGGGTGGGGATCGGTCACAGGTTGGACTTGCTGACCTCAGAGCTCTTTCCCAACCTCAGTGATTGTGGGATTCTCGTGATATGGAGCCCAAATTCCACGTAACACCAGTGCCAGGCAGGATGAGGAGAAGGAGGGGGCTGTTGTCCTCAGAGCTGTTCCCAGGAGGTGCCAGCAGCTCCGAAGGTGCCAGGAAGGAGCAGTGTCTGACAGACCATCCTGTCATTACCACACTGTTTTTGGAAGGAAGTTCCCTCCATCAGGACTAAAACCTATTAATGGAGAGCACTTAGGCAGCCATAAAAAAACCCAAAATAACCCTGTGAGCAGGGGCTCAGACAACTGACAGCAAAGTCAGAAAGGACAAATCAGAAATCCTCATCAAACCTCTCCAACAAGGAACAGTTGAGCTTCTTCCCAGCTGCTCCCGAGGTGTCACCTGGAGTGTGAGGTGCTGCAGATTCCAGGAGAAAAGGTGACGTGATCCCATGGCCCTGCTCACCCTTGTGCTGTTTTCTCAGGCTGGTTTGAGTTGACTTTGTTAATCTCTGAGCACGTTAATGAGCGGGATAACCCAGGCTCTGGAATCGATGCAGGTTATCCAGGGCCTGCAAGTCAGAGAGTGTTGGAATGAGCTTGATTAGATAAAGGAGTGGCAAAAAGAAGGGAATGCAAATGGGGTGATTCATGGTGGTGTGTGCACCACAAAGCAACTGAACTCGGTTTTTTTTTTGGAAGAATCTCTAATTCTGAGTGTTCCTGGGAGCTTCTGGTCATCTCCCAGTGCTGCCAGCTCCATTTGTTCCCTATTTTTTGGGTGTAGAGGCTCTGAATGAAAGTAGCTGTCAGTCAGTTTTGGGGGGCTTAGTGATGGCATCTCATCCTGCTGCCTGGAGAAGGGAGGATGATGGGTTTGGGTTCTCTTAGTTGTCCCTGTGGAAATCTCAGTGATTTCCTAAAAGAAATCCTTCATTTGTTCCTGTTTGTTCTGCACCAGGAGGCAGAGCAGGCAGGGCAGACAGCTGAGTGTTCTTGCTGGTTTTGGAGTTGGGCATTGGTAAAACCCTGGAATGCCCTGATTTTGTCTTGTATCCATGAAAATTGAGTGAAGGGGGGAAAACCAGCCTCCATCCAGGGGCATGGATTTGCTCTGGAGCTTCTGGGAGTGCAGGGAATCAAGGAAAGCAAATGACCCCCGGGCTGTTGGGTTTCCCAGGCTGAGCTGGACCTCTGCTCCTGCACACTCCAGCTCTTCCAGGAGTGCTCAGAGATGGAATTCCCTTCTTTTCACATACAGAACACATCCCATGCCACTCCAGGGTTCTTTGGAATCTCAATCCAGTGCCCTGCACAGGAGCTCTGCTGTGAGAAACACGATAACAACTTGTTTACATCCCCGTTTTTTGTGGTGCAGCTGCCAGCTGGAGCCATGGAACCTGCTTAGACAGCTCTGCTTTCATTTCTGCTCCCAGGACTGTGGGGAAGTTGGTGATAAGAACAGCTCTGCTCAGGAGCCAGGCTGGGAGAGCTGGGGGTGTTCACCTGGAGAGGGGAAGGATCCAGGGAGAGCTCAGAGCCCCTGCCAGTGCCTCAAGGAACTCCAGAAGAGATGGAGAGGGACTGGGGACAAGGATGGAGGGACAGGACACAGGGGATGGCTTCCCACTGCCAGGTTAGATGGGATATTGGAAAGGAATTCTTCCCTTTGAGGATGGAGGTTGCCCAGAGCAGCTGTGGCTGCCCCTGGATCCCTGGAAGTGCTCTGGGCCAGGTTGGACAGGACTTGGAGCACCCTGGGATGGTGGAAGGTGTCCCTGCACAGGGACTCGATGAGTTTTAATGTCTTTTCCCACCCAAACCATTTCATGAGTCCATGATGATGAAGTCTGTGAATCAAACCAAGCTTTCCAAGTTCTCCACAGAACATTCCTGCTGACTGGAATTGCTGTCAGTCCTGATGGTTCCTGAGCTGCTGCCTCCACTTCCCCAGCAGCAGCAGAGGAGTTTCGTAACCCCAAATCGAGATGAAGGGCAGTGAGTGACTCACGTGTGCATCTCAAGGAAGGTGATTTTCTTTGGCATTTATTTCAGAGATGGAGTTACTGGGAGATGCCCCAGCCTGGATTTGAGTGGAACAAGGTAATTCCAGGGCAGGATCACTGGCACATTCCGGGGCAGGATGGCTGCCTTCTGCTCATGGAGAGGAGGCTCTCCAGGCAGCAAATGCTCAGCCCTTAGGGGAGATGCCATCTCAGATAGCTTTATCTCCCTGCTGGGATGATTTCATCCTGGAGGTTCAGATGGTATCTTCACTCTTTAATTTCCAAGCCTCTCCCCATCAGGCTTTGAAGAAATCCTTCCTTTTTTTTTGGAGTGACTGATAACTCAGCTTGAGATGGAAACAGCTTGAGCAAAGCATTTTCCCTGCTAATATTTCACCCAGATCAACGGGCAGCAGCTCCAAGGCCCAGCATTCCCTGTCCTGGACACACGTAGGTGACTTTCCAGAGCTGTCGTCCCTCTCCATTACTCCAAGACAGGAAAAGCTCCTGCATGCCTGCTCTCTGCTGGAATTTATTTTGCAGCAATTACTGGTCCCTTCACAAGTGCCTTGGCACATGGCTCCAGTCATTCCTCGAGTCCACTTCCTCTGGAAAATTCCACTCGGCGCTGAAGGAAGAGGCGCTGCTGACGCAACCCCCGCTTCCCTGCAGAAACACAAAGGCTGCTAAATCATCCCTGCACTTTTCCTCCTGGAGAAAACTGCAGCTGGAAGAGCAGCCCCGGAGCCAGGCTGACGTCACTGCTGCCCAGGGGTGACAAGGTTTGGTTCCCTGTGGGAGCCACAGGATGGGGAAGGACAGGAAGCGCTTTCCCCGTGATGTTCATTTTCCCCTCCAAGATTAGAAATGCTTGGGCAGCATTTGCATAATACGTGAGGAGAGCTTGAGCTGGGCAGCTCTTTTTTTTCCCCCCCCCTCTAAAGTTTTGTTGGACTCAGTGACGTGCTTCAGCCGGGGTTTTTTTGGGAGGCAGGGATTTTTTTGGGAGCTGGGTTTATTTGGGAGCTTGCTGAGCCACACCGGGGGTGCTGCCAGCTGGAGCTGCCTCTGCTCCTCCTCTCCCTGCCAAAGCCACTGTTCAGCTTCACTTCTCCTGATTGCTGTCATTACATTCCAGCCAAATGGGCATCAGCCTGTTTGTTCCTTCTGGAAAAGAAAACTTTTAGTTGTTTTGAGGGTAAAATTGCCTTTGGAAGCTGCTGCCTGAGTGATTCTTGAGGATCCGGGTGGAAATTCAGGTGCTTTTGGTCATTCTTGTCTCGTCTCTCCTTCCCTCTAATTAATTTTTTTTAAAACCTTGTGGAAGAGACTTAGGAGTTAATCCTGAAATATTTCAATTGTTTCCTAAGAATTGGAATTTGGTGAAAAAGATTGGGATGAACACGAGAGTTCTTTGCCACTCTGTGTGCTGAGGTGAGTGAGGTTTGCCAGCAGCTGTGCTGAGGGTGAGGATGAACTCCTGAGCTGATCCCATGGCTCACCAGCCCTGGAATTCTTCCTTCCTTCCCTCCTTTTCATCACCATGGCTCAGCCCCTGCTGTGTGTGGGCAGGTTGATCTCCCTGAGCCAGCAGCAAACCATTCTTATTTTTTAATTTATTGAATTCAGGAGCTGGGAGCTCCACCAAGCACCAGATCCAAGACAAAACAACCTGGCTGTGAGAGTGAGGAGAAACCCTCCCCTGCTCATCTCCCAGCCATGGGACTGTGATTGGGATGTTCCTCCAGGGAGCTGCTCCAGCTCACTTCCCATTCTGCCTCCTGAATTCCACCTGAGGAGAGCCCAGCAGCATCAGATCCCAGTTTTGGGCTGGACGAGTTTCTGTGGTGATGCCACACGTTGGAAGCTCTGAGGAGAGGCTTTGAAATTGTCCTGACAGGAGCAGCATCTTCCTTGTCTGTAGCGTTTAGTGCTGAGTCAAAAAGCCAAGCACACCCCAAAATGAGGCTTTTCTGTTGTGGTTTTCCTGGGGAAAAACCTTTTCTCCAGAAAGTGACTTCATCCAGAGGGAATTGCATCAAAGCAGGTAATAGGTGCAAGTAAATGAGATTTGCTTTCAGAGTCATCCCTGCTCTCAGCTCTGGAGCTCAGCTGGAGTTGTTCCAGCTGCCAGGATGTGCTGGTGGATGTGAATTTGAGATGGTTTTAAGGGAGAATTAATCCTGAAAACTGCTTCAGGAGGGAATTGAGCCTGGAGAGGCACGAGGGCACTCATTAGTTCATGGACTCGTGGAATGTCCTGAGCTGGAAGGGACACACAGGGATCTTCAGCCCAGTGCTTGGCCCTGCCCAGGACACCCCAAAATCCAATCCTGAGCATTTTCCAAACTCTCCTGGAGCTCTGGCAGCCTCAGGGCTGTGCCCATTCCCTGGGGAGCCTGGGCAGTGCCCAGCACCCTCTGGGGGAGAACCTTTCCCCGAGATCTAACCTAACCCTCCCTGACAGAGCTGTGGGCTTCCAGACTTGTCATTTTGGACACAGCAGGAGAAACTTCTCCAGAGGTTTTACCCTGGATAAAGCTTTCCCTCTGCCCACCTGTGCCTCTCCCAAAGCTCACAGGCTGCAATCCCATGGGAGGGGACATTGGGCTGGGATATTGGGCATTATCCAGGAGCATCCTCACATGGTTTTCTCTTCTCTTTCCCTTGCTCTGCTGCTTCATGCGAGGTGTGGAAGCTTTTCCCAGTCTTCCTTTCCTTCTCCCTCTGCACTTGGTTGATTTGAGGATATTCCAGAGGTTAAATTGGCAATTCCAAATGGATTTGTAAACACCTGCTGGAAGGAACCTTTGAGCCCAGCCTGGAGTGTTTAATGTTATCAGGTTATAAAGAACAGGCCCAGTGTGTCTCAGCCCCATATTCCAGTCCGTGGTGCTCCTCCAAGATGAAACACTCATGGAATTGTGGCTGTAACTTGGAAAACTTGGCCAGTGCCCTGCAGATACCCCGTGCTGAGTTCAACAGAGTGTGCTGGAGCAGTGCTGGGAAAGGGGGAGGGTGGAATGGGGCTGCTGGGGAATAAATCTGAGCCAGGACCCTGCCTGGGATCCCTTCCCAGGCACCCAGCACTTCTGTGTGGGATGGAGGCAGCCTGTTCTCCTCTGCTGGAGTGAGATTTGTGGGAGGGGTGAACATAGAAGGAGGGGTTTTCCTCTGAATATTCCAAGGGAGTTGTGGGACAAAGAGTAAAATTGCTTTTACATCAGCAGAGATAAGGAAAGAGTCAGATGCTGGATTTTTAGGTCAGCACATCCCAGTCCTGGACTGGGGAAGAGGAAACTCTGCCAAAAAGGAGGGGATGAGGCTTCTGTGAGGTGTGAAGTCTTCAAAGGACAGGCTCCTGAGCAAGAGCTTTCATTATGCTGGGGTTTGTTGAAGTGTTGCTGGAATTATTAGAAAACCTGGAGGTGGCTTTTTTTATCTCAAAAAGGTAGAGGAAGTTGTGTGGGGAGTGGTTGCTTCAGTGGTGTGAGTAATGGGGTGGTACTGGCTGAACCCAGCAGGGAAGGGGCCTTTCCTTCCCCAAATTCCCAGGGAACTCATGGGTTTGATCAAAGGAACAAATGCATCATTGTCCTGCTCATTTGCTGAGCCCAGGAGCCTTCAGAAAGCTTTAATCCCTCATGAATTCTGCCTGAAACCCCAGGGAGAAGGTTAGCAGCAGGTAATTGAGGAGTTGAGTGCAGGTTAGAGCAAGGGCAAGGAGGAATTCCAGGTTAAATCACCCAGAGATAAGAGAGGCAATAAAGTCTCGGCCTCAAGAAACTCATCCTGGAGCACTTAAGGAAGTGTCTGGTGCAGGTGCTGAGAAATTGGCCCTGAGTTATTTTCAGAGGGTTGGAGGGGAGAAAGGAAACGTGGAGAACCAAAAAAGGGGAAATGAAAACCCTATATTTATTTATACATTTTATTATAATATATTGATAATTCCTGGTATTTTCTCCTGTCTCTTGTGTACCTACCTTTCTAAAGCACCCCCAAAATCCCAGCTGCTGACCTCCTCCTTGTTTTCCTGCATATTTATATATACAATTTATTATAATATATTGATCATCTCTGGTATTTTCCTCTATCTCTTGTGTACCTACCTTTCTAAACTCCCCAAATCCCAGCTGCTGACTTCCCTGTTGTTTTCCTGTATATTTATTTATACATTTTATTATAAATTTATGTAAAATTTATACATTTTATTATAACATATTTATAATTCCTGGAATTGCCCCCTGTCCCTCATGTACCTACCTTTCTAAAGCCCCCAAATCCCAGCTGCTGACTTCCACATTGTTTTTCTGTGTGTTTATTTATACATTTTATTATAATATATTGATCATCTCTGGTATTTTCCTCTATCTCTTGTGTACCTACCTTTCCAAACCCCCCAAATCCCATCTACTGACCTCTTCTTTGTTTTCCTGTATATTTATTTATACATTTTATTATAATATATTTATGATTCCTGGAATTTCCCCCTGTCCCTCCTGTACCTACCTTTCTAAAGCCCCCAAATCCCAGCTGCTGACCTCCCCCTTGTTTTCCTCTATTTATACATTTTAGTATAATGTATTTATAATTCCTGGAATTTCCCCCTGTCCTTTATGTACCTACCTTTCCAAACCCGCCCAAAATCCTGGCTGCTGACCTCCCCCTTGATTTCCTGTGTATTTATTTATATATTTTATTATAACATATTTATAATTCCTGGAATTTCCCCCTGTCCCTGGTGTACCTACCTTTCCAACCCCCCATTCCCCAGCTGCTGACCTCCCCCTTGGTTCCCTCTATATTTATTTATACATTTTATTATAATATCTTTATAATTCCTGGAATTTCCCCCTGTCCCTCGTGTACCTACCTTTCCAAACCCCCCAAATCCCAGCTGCTGACCTCCCGGTTGTTTTCCTGCGTATTTATATATACAATTTATTATAATATATTATCATCTCTGGTATTTTCCTCTATCCCTGGTGTACCTACCTTTCCAAAGGCCCCCAAAATCCCAGCTGCTGACCTCCCCCTTGATTTCCTCTATGTTTATTTATACATTTTAGTATAATATATTTATAACTCCTGGAATTTCCCCCCGTTTTTTGTGTACCTACCTTTCCAAACCCCCCCATTCCCCAGCTGCTGACCTCGGTGCTGTTTTCCTGCATATTTATATATACAATTTATTATAATATATTGATCATCTCTGGTATTTCCCCCTGTTTTTTGTGTACCTACCTTTCCAACCCCCCCAATCCCAGCTGCTGACCTGGGTGCTGTGTTTTGCAGCCGCCAGCCCGAGGCCCCCAAGAAGGACAAGGACTCTGTGGCGCTGGGCAGCGCTCCGTCCAAGCGCGCCGACGAGTGGAAGGATCCCTGGCGCCGGTCCAAGTCTCCCAAGAAGAAGCTGGGGGTGTCCGTGTCCCCCAGCCGGGCACGGAGGCGCCGGAAAACCTCGGCGTCCTCAGCGTCTGCCTCTGGCTCCTCCAGGTGAGGCGAGGGGCAGAGCCTGGGAGCGTGTGCTGGGAGGGGATGGGGCTCCTCTGACACTTTTAAAGATCACAACGACACAGACTCCGACCCAGAAGGCTGAAAATTAGTCCCTTTATTTCTGGTTATTTCTTACTGTTCTACAGAGATGTGTGGTGGTTTAGGGCAAATTTGGGAGGAAACCTCCTAAGGAGCCCTCCCTCAACTGGTTGAGACCTCCTCAGAGAGAAGTGGAAAGAAAAACCTGTTTATTAAACTGGCAAAGCACTCCCCAGCACAATAAATTGAACAATACCAGATGACAAGAACCTTGCTCCGCTCTGAAGAGATGATAAATTAGGAAAGAAGTCCCTCCTGTAGCTGGTTGCTCTGTTCTCAGTTCTCCCTCATTGGGAAAAGTTGCTGTGCAGGGTGGATCTTGGTGGGTCCCAAGTGCAAGCTCCCCCAGGAGCCCCCTGGGTCCTCAGTCTGGGGAGGTTTGAACAGTTCCAAAGAAAGGCGAAAAAAAGAGGGGAAAAAAAGAAAACTGAAGCTTCTCAGCCTCAGCTAAGCTACGCTAACTAACTAAAAAGAAAAGCAAAAAGAGAGAGGGGGTAAAAAAACCCCAAAACCTCTCCATCTCATGTCTGTGTGTTGTTGACTCCCACTCTTCAAGGCCAGTCCAACAGGGAGAGAGGTTTCTGAAAACAAACTGCACTTCTCCCCCCATTTTTACTCTCAGATCCAAATTAAAGGTACAGAGTGTAATATCCAGCATAAACCCAACAGATGATTGGGGATACATCCTAACGTCACCCCAGGACAAGGGAACAACCCAAGGGGTGGAAGAAAGACAAACTTCTTCAATCACATTGGTCAGAGCAGAGGGACAGCAAGGAGAAGTCCCTCCTAGGGAAAGGAATTCAAACAAAGGTTACAGTCAGGAAAACGTGTCTCTGGTTGACAGAAAACTCTCTGGGAAAGTTTCAGAAAAACCAAAACATCTCAGGCACAAACCAGGGCTGCATTCCTTCACAGCCAGGGAGGGTGTTGAGGTGTGTGGGATGGGTTGTCCAGAGGAGTTGTGGGTTCTGCACCTCAGGGGTAGGTGGAAGGTGTCCCTGCCCACTGGATGAGCCTTAAAGATCCTTAACCATCCCTTCCAAACCAAAGCATTCCATGGATTTGTGTGTGGGGAAGCAGTCTGAGACCTGCTGCTCAGGAACACCTGTGGACACGCAGTGAGGTGGAAGCCAAAGCAGGCAGGGAGCTGTGGGAGATCAGGAAAAGGCAAATCCTTGGAAAAGCCACTTCTCCAGTGAATTAGGGCTGGATGTCTTAGGATTAGAGCGGTCCACAGGATAGCAACTCACCTAGATGAAAACTGACCTCAGTAGGAGCAGCAAGAACTGGGAGCTGTTAAAATTGGATCCTGGTCACTCTGGGATGGATGGAGGGAGGAGCTGAGCTCACTCCAGTACGAGCAGGTTGATGCTACTGGGAGAACTGGGATTGTGGAGGTTTGTCAGAGCCTTGGAGAGCTGGAATGGGGCTTGGAAACCGCCCAAAAATAAGATAAAAACCACCTTTCATAAAGAAACTCCCTGAATCTGGGAGACTCGAGGCACAAACTGGATCCATTTCCTTTAAATGCTGGAACTTGAAGCTCCTGAGAGAGGGGGGGGAAGTATCCAGGAGGAATGAGGAACACGTTCAATTGGAGATAGACATCTAAAAGCCAGAGCCCTCCTGAAGCAGATTTTCCTGCTGGGATCACTGCACCCAGTCAGGTGATGTGTCAGGGGATTGGCCAGTGAAAAGGCACAAAATAACGTGAGAGCAGCTCCCAGAAAGGATGGAAAATCAGTAATTAAAGGAAGGGAGGCTTATTTAAGGGTGCAAAGAGAGATCCTCCCTGAAAGAAAAAGGGGAATTAGGGAGAGGCTGTAAATCCTGACAGTTCCCCAAGGAGAAGGCTGGTGGGGTTTGGAGCAGAACTTGGGAAGAACATCTTTGGAAACAAGACCTTGGGGGCTTTTCAGGAAGCTCTGAATTTTAATAGTTCTTTTCAGAAAGCTCTGAATTTTAATACTTCTTTTCAGAAAGCTCTGAATTTGAATATTTCTCTTCCAGGTCCTCTTCTCGTTCATCCACCTACTCTGGGTCCGGCTCCTCCCGCTCGCGCTCCAGATCCTCCTCCTACAGCTCCTACTCCAGTCGCTCCTCCAGGCACAGCTCTTTCTCAGGCAGCAGGTCCAGGTAGTGGCTCCTGGGACTGGGAACCAATGCTGGGGTGGTTTCCAAGCACTTCCTGCCAGTTGCTTTTTGCTCTGTTAAAATAAAATAAACCTTTCCAAGCACTTGGCTGAGCGAGGGAGGCTGTGGTTGTCAGGTGAAGGAGATCTGTCAGCCACCCCCTCCTCTCCCCAGTGCTCCCACCCACGGGTGCAATGCTGTTGTAGCTGGGCTCTTTCCCATGCCTGTGGTGGATTAACATTCCCATCATTTGCATTTTCTGATTGGAAGAAGTTCAGCAGCATCTCTTTTCTGTGGCTCTGGAATTTCTGTTTCAAGAGGCAAACCCCGTTTCTTTATTAAAGCAGTTGTGTCTTGTGATAGCCCTGACACTTCAAAGTAGCAATCCAGTGTCCCGTGCTGATTAAGATTTATTCCTCTGCAACTTCCTTGCCCCTGCAGACGATTTCCCAAGTCTGGAATATCCATAGTAGGAGAACTGGCTCCTTAGACTGGAGCTGGAGCCACACAGGTACCCCGAGCAGATCCCACAGGTGATGGCAGAGCACACACTGTGTCCCTGCTGGAGATGCTTCCTCCCAGGAACAGCTCAGCTGGGAGCTGATTCCACCTGGGCAGCAGATTCCCCATCCATCCATCCATCCATCCATGCTGCAGGCAGGACAGTGCCAGTGTGGGTGACACCCTGAGGTGGCAGAGTGAGGAACACCCTCTGTCCCACTGTCACACAGGAGTCAGTCAGGGACTGGGCTGCAACAAAGGCACTTCCAGTCTTGGCACTGGGGTGACTCACCCCAGCAGCAGCACGTGGTGTGTGCTCAGGGGAAACTGCTCCTGCCCTTGATTGTCACCTTTGGGATGCACCACTTAGTGCTGCTTCTTTGTGTGCCAGAAATTACAGATCAATATTAGGTTTAGGTGTATTTGGTTTTTTTGTCTTTCTCCCAAGTTTCTTTTGGTTTTATTGCTGTTTAAAGGATGAACTGCTCTAGGAGTTACAGGACATGAATGATGAACATAAATCTCAAATTCCTACTTGCTTTCCTGTGTGTTCTCCCTAAGGAGAGAATAGAGAGGATGGAGACAGCCTCAGGTGTTGCTGTGGAATACCTGGAGTGCCTCTCTTCTAGCTGATCCTATTTGTCCTTCTGTTTCCTACCTTTCTGCCTGATGACAGAAGTTAAGTTTTGTTGCACAGAGTCCAAATGTAAAACCAGGAGAAGCTCAGTACAAGTCCCTGGGGTGGGGGCAGTGGTGGCTGAATGCCCTGAGAGCCAGGAAAAGCAGTCCCAGAGCCTGAACTGAGTGATGTCTCCTTCCTTTGCAGGTCAAGGTCCTTCTCATCTTCTCCCTCTCCTTCTCCAACACCGTCTCCTCACAAGCCACTGGCGAAGGCTAAAGGGGAATTATTGCCACCTCCTGGGAAGGGGTAAGGATCCATCTTCCTCTGGGTGCCTCTGGGGAGGGTCCAGACAGGCCCTTCTGACCTTCAGGAGCCTTAGGCTGAGGGAATGCAGGATTTAGGTGGAATATTGGGAAGGAGTTGTTCCTGTCAGGGTGGGGAGGCCCTGGATCCCTGGGAGTGTCCAAGGTTGGAGCAGCCTGGGATAGTGGAAGGTGTCCCATGGCAGGGAGTGGAACAGGATCTTTGAGGTCCCCAAACCATTCTGGGATTCTAAACCTGACTTGAGTTTAAGAAAGAAATGAAAGATGCAAAATACAACTTCTATTGAAGAGTTTTTAGCTTGGCAAATTTAATTAAATAATGACACTTTGACTTATTAAATCCAAGTTAAGCTGTACAAGTATCCTTAAATATTTCCTGTATACAAGTGTTTGAGCATGTGATTCACTGCTGGAACAGTCTGTGTGTGCAAATATATTTGTATAATCTAAATATACATAACAGGAGCTGTAAGAAAGTTTAAATTCCTTTCTCTGCTGTGGCTTTGGTTCATCCACAGCCTCAGAATAAAGAAATGGTTCAGCCTCATCAGCTTTTCACACTAGGTGACATTCACACAGATGAAAACAGGACTGGAGCTCTCTGCAGTTGGGTTTGGCACATTCTGACAGCCCTGCTGCTCTTTTAAATTCCTGAAATTGCTATTTCACAAACCCGGCAGTGGCAAATCACGGGGACACTGGAGGGTGACACAACCCCACAGTGATGTCACCTCTTCTAAGCTGACCTGCAAATAAATGACACCATGGGAATCCCCCTGAATTCTCCAGAATTTAGGACAATCCCCTTTGCCACAATTCTAGTCCCTTGTTATCCTGCCTTTTGGGGTTTTTTTTTCCCCTCTGAGGCCCCTGCAGTGGGGGGCAGTGACTCCTGGCAGTGACACCAGGGCAGCCACCCCAGCACAGGGATTGTTGTCACTGGATAAGGTGCCACGGGCTTCATCCTGTGCTCTGCAGGGGATAACTGCAGGTACTGAGCACAGGAGGAGGAGAATCAGCAGTGTGTGTGTGCAGGCAGCACCTCCTCCCCAGTGCATGGGTGTGAAATCAGAGCTGGCATCTTCCAGGGCCTGAAGGGGCTCTGGACAAGGGATGGAGGGACAGGACACAGGGAATGGCTTCCCACTGCCAGAGGGCAAGGATGGATGGGATATTGGGGAGAAATCCTTCCCTGTGAGGGTGGCAGGCCCTGGCACAGGTGCCCAGAGCAGCTGTGGCTGCCCCTGGATCCCTGGGAGTGCCCAAGGCCAGGCTGGACAGGGCTTGGAGCAGCCTGGGATGGTGGAAGGTTGGAATATGACCTTCAAGGTGTTTCCAACCCAAACCATTGCAGGATCAGACTCTGAGCAGTGTCCAGCTGTCAGAGCAGAGGTCGGAGTGCTCTGAGCCCAGTTGGGCAGCACTGAGGAGCCAGAGCCATTCCCAGCTCATCACTGGGTGTTGGTGCTCCCATCCAGTTCCCCAAAGGGAACACGAGCCAAGGGACAGATCCAAGGGATCCTTGCACACACACAGGCTGGTTTGCACCCTCCTGGTCTGTGTGCTGGAGCTAAAAAGAGAATTTTTGCATTAACTCTGCTCATTTCATTCTGAAGCCTGACAGGTGGATTTTGAGCAGGTGTAAGCGTCTGGGATAAAAATGATGGAATTAAATGGATAAGAAACAACATTTCCACCCAGTCTGCTTCAGGAGTTAATTTACAAGTCAAATATCTCCAAAATTGGCTGTTGTACAGTAATTTGTCTCTGAAAAGATGAATTGATTGAGAATATGAGGAACAAATCCCTTTAGGGAAATCCGTGGTGTTTGTGTTTTGGTGAAGCAGCCAAGTGTTTGTAGCTGCAGGAATCACATCAGGGCCAGGCTGGATGGGGTTTGGAGTAACCTGGGATAGTGGAAGGTGTCCCGTGGAATGGAGTGGAATGATTTTTCAGGTCCCTTCCAGCCCAAACCATTCCAGGATTCCATAACCTGTAGAATATTAAACACCAACAAACCCGAGCAGATCATTTCTGAGCATGTCCTGAGTGCTCTGTGCCCACTCCTGGGATCACACAGCTGAAAATTGTCATTTTTTTTTTTCCAGGGAGAAATCTGTGAAGAAACTCACTGCCCTCCCAGTCCCTCAGCCACTCACGAAAATTACAACAGCAGCCCCAGAGCCAGCCAAGCCAGGGGATAATCGGGAAGCAAGGAGGAAGGAACGTCAGACAAGGACTCCACCCAGGAGGTGAGAGAGCTGGGGGGTGGAGTGAGAGGCTTGATCTCACAGGAGATCCAGCAAATCCCAGGTTTCTGTCTCCTGGGAGATCCAGCAAATCCCAGGTTTCTGTCTCCTGGGAGATCCAGCAAATCCCAGGTTTCTGTCTCCTGGGAGATCCAGTAAATCCCATAGTCCCAAGTACTGGGGTTAAGGGAGAAATCTGTCCCTGGGGCAGGGGGAAAAGGGGAAGAGCTGGGGTGGAAGGTTCCTGATTTGCCATGAGTGGAGCCTGTGGAGGATGGGGGGAGGATGGAGTGGGTGGAATAAAGGAAATGTGGCAAGATCAGGGGTGGGAGTGAGGAAAAAGTCATTTTTGAGAGCTGCTGCTTGTGGAGGTGGCACAGCGAGGAAAAAGGAAATGTGTGGGATCTGTCTGGTCCCACACAGATCTGGATGTGGTGGAGGGTCAGCACAGCTGACCCACACTGGCCATAGGGATATTCCCCACCACAGAACATCATTCCCAGAGATATTCCCCACCACAGAACATCATTCCCAGAGATATTCCCCACCACAGAACATCATTCCCTGGGACATTCCCCACCACAGAACATCATTCCCAGAGATATTCCCCACCACAGAACATCATTCCCAGAGATATTCCCCACCACAGAACATCATTCCCTGGGACATTCCCCACCACAGAACATCATTCCAGAGATATTCCCACCACAGAACATCATTCCAGAGATATTCCCACCACAGAACATCATTCCCAGAGATATTCCCACCACAGAACATCATTCCCAGAGATATTCCCCCCACAGAACATCATTCCCTGGGACATTCCCCACCACAGAACATCATTCCCAGGGACATTCCCCACCACAGAACATCATTCCCAGGGACATTCCCCACCACAGAACATCATTCCCAGAGATATTCCCCACCACAGAACATCATTCCCTGGGACATTCCCCACCACAGAACATCATTCCCAGGATATTCCCCACCACAGAACATCATTCCAGAGATATTCCCACCACAGAACATCATTCCAGAGATATTCCCACCACAGAACATCATTCCCAGAGACATTTCCCACCACAGAACATCATTCCCAGAGACATTCCCCACCACAGAACATCATTTCCAGGGCTATTCCCCACCACAGAACATCATTCCCAGAGACATTCCCCACCACAGAACATCATTCCCAGGGACATTCCCCACCACAGAACATCATTCCCAGGATATTCCCCACCACAGAACATCATTCCCAGAGACATTTCCCACCACAGAACATCATTCCCAGAGATTCCCCACCACAGAACATCATTCCCTGAGATATTCCCTACTACAGAACATCATTCCCAGGATATTCCCCACCAGAGAACATCATTCCCAGAGATATTCCCCACCACAGAACATCATTCCCAGGGACATTTCCCACCACAGAACATCATTCCCAGGGACATTTCCCACCACAGAACATCATTCCCAGGATATTCCCCACCACAGAACATCATTCCCAAGACATTCCCCACCACAGAACATCATTCCCAAAGATATTCCCTACCACAGAACATCATTCCCAGGGACATTCCCCACCACAGAACATCATTCCCAGGGACATTCCCCACCACAGAACATCATTCCCAGGATATTCCCCACCACAGAACATCATTCCCAGCACATAAACTGGGACAAGTAGTGGAAGGGGCCGATGACCCCTCGGGGAGGGCTGGGTGTCAATCAGAGGGTGCTGAGCAAATCTCTGGGGTTTTTTTGGGTTTCCCCCCCTTCTCCTTCCCATTCCAATTCTCATCCTGGGAGGGCTGTGTGCTGCCTTGCAGGAGGACCATCAGTGGCAGCATCAGTGGCAGTGCCAGCAGCTACAGCGGGTCCAGCTCCCGATCGAGGTCCTTGTCCCGGTCTCTCTCCAGATCTCATTCCAGATCATCCTCTGCCTCAGCCTCCCACTCTCCCTCTGGGTCAAGGAAATCCAGGTACAGCCTTTGTGACCTTTGTTGAACAGCAAATTGTGGCTGTTGTTCCCTGGTTTGGTTCCTTGCAGCGGGAGCTCTCCGTAGCTGCAGCAGCACAAGCTGCAGGTGGGACAAGGTCGGGTTTGTGTTACAGATCCCAGGTCCTGAATTGTGGTGGGAATACAGTGTTGGAGAGGGCATGGAGTGATAGAACAGGATATAATGGCCTTAAACTGATAGAGTGGATGTTTAGATGGGATATTTGGGGAAAATGCTTTTCTGTGAGGGTGGGGAGGACCTGGCACGGGTTGCCCAGAGAAGCTGTGGCTGCCCCTGGATCCCTGCAAGTGTCCAAGGCCAGTTTGGACAGGACTTGGAGCAATCTGGTCTTTTGGGGAGGTGTTGGGGTTGGAACTGGATGATCTTTAAGGTCCCTTCCAGCACAAATGATTCCCTGATATTTCCCCTGTGGTTTCTTGAAGGAAATAATCCTGTCATGTGTGTCCAAGTACCCATTTAACCTAAATGGTGACCAGAACAACTCCTTCTGGCCAGGGTGATCCCACATCCTAATTAAAGTACAAAAGAACAGTTTCAGGCTATGGAGCTTGGCTCTCCTGAGCCTCTCCTGCCCCTGGTTGCTGTGTGTCCTTAGGGGAGGTGCTTGGCCTGTCAAAACAGGGAGGTCAGAAAATCCCTGAAAGGCCCAGCTAATGATATTTCTCCTTTGCTGGCAAAGTTGCAGGTCCAGTTCCTTTGTGTTTAGCCCCAAGTGAATAATCCCGAGTCTGTTGGTCTGTGGGATGTGTAAACAGCAAACTCCTTCCAGCAAAGAGCAACAAACCTCTCTCCAGTCATTCCTTCAGGTTTTTTTCATCTCTTCACACAGAGGATTCCCTGAATCCTCACAGGCAGAGCCTTGAAACACAGCCCCTCCCTGGCACAGGGGTGTAAGAGTGTCACACCAGTGTCAGACCAGTGTGAAACCAGTGTCACACCAGTGGCTGGAGCAGGATTTGGCTCTGAGCAGCTGCAGATTCCCATCTGTGAACTCTGGAACTGCGAGGTTCAACGTCCGCGTTATTTTACGGAAATCCCGGCTTGTTTACTCCCTGCTTGTCACGTTCATCAGCTCAGCCAGGGGTGATGCAAGAGCTCCAGAGAGCACCAGGGCATGGATGGGAAATGTGAGCACACTGGGGCTGCCTGTGCTGCTCCTGTGGGGAGGGGGAAGTGTGGGAAGTGCACTGTGCACCCACACCAGCTCTGCTGGGCCGGCCTGGAGGAGTTCCTGGCTCATCCTGGCACCGTTGGAACAATCCCTGAGACCTCTTAGAGCTCAGCTCCTGCTGCCTGGGGGTAGAGGCTGCAGATGGTCTGTGCTGAAGCTGCCATGGCCCCTTCAGTCATCCCAGTGCAGCTTCCAACCTGGGAGCCTCGGCCTTGCTGGCAGGGCAGGTCGGTGTGGCCCTGGAACAGGCTGGAGAGGCCTCCTGAATATTCATGGAGTGGGATGGTTTGGCTTGGAAGGGAGCTTAAAGCTCATCCAGTCCGAGTCTCTGCCGCCTTCCACCAGACTAAGTTGTTCCAACCCTGCCCAGCCTGGCTTGAACACTTCCCAGGATAGGCCCTGGTAGGAGATTTCCATCTTGGAGCCATCTCCCTGTCGTTACCAGTCGTGACAGTGGCTGTGTGCCAAGAGCAGAAACAACCCTTGCCCTGAGCTGTTACACTGACCTGGATGTGCCAGTGCACTCCCCTCCTTGTTTTCCTGGGCAAACAGCGACCTGTTTACACATTCCCTGAATCCTGCCTATAAATAATCATTACTTTCCAAGCCTGCACCCGACACCTTTGGGATTTTTCACACCCAGCAGCACCCCAGGACACACGGCACGCCTCGGTGTGCCGCTGCCTGCCGAGCTTCCCAACCCCCAACCATGCAGGGAAACACCAAAAAATGCCTGGAGTGTGACGAGCTGTTGGTTCTTGGCAGGTCCCTGAGCGTGAGCAGCGTCTCCTCCGTGTCCAGTGCCTCGTCCAGCAGCAGCTCGGTGCGCAGCGCCGACTCCGAGGACATGTACGCCGACCTGGCCAGCCCCGTGTCCTCGGCCAGCTCCCGCTCCCCCACCCCGGCACAGCAGAAGAAAGGTACAGGCACCTGCTTGGGTGGGCTTCTGTGCCTCTGGGGGAGTCTCTGGAGGAGCAGAGATGGCTTCCCTGGGAATCCTGTGGGCTGCAGGAAAATCGTTGTCCTGTGGGGCAAATGAAGGTCCCACGTCCCTGTGCCTCTGTGCTCATCCCTTTTCCTTTCTGGCTGTTCTGCCTCTCCCTCACCCCATTCTCCTTCACCCTTAGAAGGTGATGTAAATCTGGACAGCTCCATTATCACGTTGCTCTTCCTCTGCTCATTCCAGACCTTCTGTTCCTTGTCTTTTCTGTTCCTCTCTGTGGGAATGCTGCTTCCCTGAATCCCTTAACACCGAGCTGAGTTAACTGCTGTGGGCTTTTCCATCCCTGGAGCAGCGTCCTCTTGCCCAGAGAGGGAGAGCAAGCAACAGGAATCATTCCCAAGTCACCACTCGTGCTCTCTGCTTCCAACAGGAAAGTCCAAAAAAGAAGACAGTGCTAAAGAGGAGAAGAGGAAACGGGATGTGCCCGCTCCGCTCCTGAAAACAGCCAAGCCCACCCCGGGCAGCAAATCCCAGCAGCTGCCCCAGGGCCAGCAGCCCTCGGCCCCCCAGGCACAGCAGGGCGGCTTCAGCGGGCACAAGGAGATCAAACTGACCCTGCTGAACAAGGTGGGGAGCCCTGGTGGCTGGGATTGGGGATTCCCTGCTCTGATTGATTGGGGATTCCCTGCTCCAGGGGGCCTGAGCAGTGGAGGGGGACAGGAGGGGAATGGATCCTGGCAGGAGGGGATGGATCCCAGTGGGATGAGGATGGATCCTGTCAGGAGGGGATGGATCCCAGCAGGAGGGGATGGATTCTGGAGGGAAGGGGATGGATCCCAGCAGGAAAGGGAATGGATCCTGGCAGGAGGGGGATGGATCCCAGCGGGAGGGGGATGGATCCCAGTGGGAGGGGGATGGATCCCGTTGGGAAGGGGGATGGATCCCAGTGGGATGAGGATGGATCCTGGCAGGAGGGGGATGGATCCCAGTGGGAGGGGGATGGATCCCAGCGGGAAAGGGAATGGATCCTGGCAGGAGGGGGATGGATCCCAGTGGGATGAGGATGGATCCTGGCAGGGGGGGGATGGATCCCAGCAGGAAAGGGAATGGATCCTGGCAGGAGGGGGGATGGATCCCAGTGGGATGAGGATGGATCCTGGCAGGAGGGGTTGGATCCCAGCAGGAAAGGGAATGGATCCTGGCAGGAGGGGGATGGATCCTGGCAGGAGGGGGATGGATCCTGGCAGGGGGGGGATGGATCCCAGCAGGAAAGGGAATGGATCCTGGCAGGAGGGGGGATGGATCCCAGTGGGATGAGGATGGATCCTGGCAGGAGGGGTTGGATCCCAGCAGGAAAGGGAATGGATCCTGGCAGGAGGGGGATGGATCCCAGCAGGAGGGGGATGGATCCCAGCAGGAGGGGAGCTCCAGTCTCGGAGCTGTTGGGATGAGCTCAGCCGGGAAGGTCTGGGGCTGGCTGGGAGGGCGGCACACAGAACCAGTCTGGCAGCACACACCCTGTTGGTGGCTTCACTTTGGGACTGTGTTGGCGGCTTCCCTGGGGCACATTCCTGCCGCGGCAGCTTCCAGGCTCTTCCCCGCTTGCTCTCGAAGGTCCCGCGTGTGCCGGGGCCGTTCCCGCCGGGAGATGCTCTGGGAGCACTTCCCATGCCCCACGGGAGCGGGCTGGGGACAGCCAGGCACGGAGTCCAGAGGGAGAAGGGGGAGTGCCCGAGCTCCCCGGGGTGCCCACCCGGCCCGTCCCCTCCCCTCCCCGCCGATCCCGCTGCCCCGGTTTGGAGCCCCGGGCGCCCATCCCAACCCGCAGCCCGTGTGGGGGAGTTGGGCCCCGTGGGGTTTGGTGCCGGGGCAGGGTGTTGGCCCCATCACGTGGGCAGGTTCCTGTTTTTGATATTTCGCTCTGCCAGCCCAAATTTCCCCGGCGCAGTCTGAGGCTGCAGGTTCCTCTACTTCCCTGTGCTCTGACGTGAGGAGGCTTTATCAGAGGCAGGAAGCTGCTCCGGAGGGAGGAGTGTGCAGTGACACATGACAGCCTGGAAAAGGCACGGCTCCACATGCCTCCTTCACATCTGCTATCCTTGGTGCTGCTAGAAAAAAAAAACCATCCCAAAAAGCTGCTGTTTTCCTGTTCCTGTTCTGAAATCAGCACAGCCTTAACCCCAGTGCAGGAGGGTGTTGCTGTTGGCTTCTGGTGGTTGGGAATTAGGTGCACTCAGGGATGGCTGGGACTGGTGTGTGCAGTTTATTGGGAAAGGTGTTTGCAGGAGCCAGGCAGCTCATCCCAGGGAATGGCTGTGCCTGTTTTCTGCAGAGGGAAGTGGCTGCTCAGCTCCGTTGTTTTCATTCCCTTGCAGGCAGCTGACAAAGGAAGCAGGAAGAGATACGAGCCAGCAGACAAAGAGAGGCCGACCTCTCCTCCAGCCAAACGGGCCAACCTGTCACCTGACAGAGGTGAGGCATCAGCCAGCCCGGGCTCCTGCTCTCCAGCAGCTGGGAAGGTCCTTTGCAGTCATCCCAAAACCTCAGAGTGGCATTGCCACCAGATAGAGGGGGGGTGTTGACCACGCTGCTGCAAAAACACTGGGCAGGGCACTGCCAGCCTTGCCACGCTGTCCCAGGGGCACACTGTGCCCAGTGTGACTCCACTGTGTCCCTCTAAGTCCTCTCCAAAAAAATCACCTTGGCCTTGAAGACACAGAGTCCTCACCTCCACATCTGCCCACTGCTGCTGCCCTTGGATATGGCTGTGGAAATCAGGTGTAGGTTGGATATTGGGAGGTATTTTTTCCCAGAAGGAATTGGAACAGACTGGCAGGGGGAGAGTCCCCATCCCTGGAAGTGTTCAAAAAAGGTGTGGGTCCACAGAAAAAGGTGTGGATCCACAAAAAAAACGTGTGGATCCACAAAAAAAGGTGTGGATCCACAGAAAAGGTGTGGATCCACAAAAAAGGTGTGGATCCACAAAAAAAAAGTGTGGATCCACAAAAAAAAAGTGTGGATCCACAGAAAAGGTGTGGATCCACAAAAAAAAAGTGTGGATCCACAAAAAAAATGTGTGGATCCACAAAAAAAGGTGTGGATCCACAGAAAAGGTGTGGATCCACAAAAAAAGTGTGGATCCACAAAGAAAAGGTGTGGATCCACAAAAAAGGTGTGGATCCACAAAAAAAAAGTGTGGATCCACAAAAAAAGGTGTGGATCCACAGAAAAGGTGTGGATCCACAAAAAAAAGGTGTGGATCCACAAAAAGAATGTGTGGCTCCACAGAAAAGGTGTGGATCCACAGAAAAGGTGTGGATCCACAAAAAAAATGTGTGGATCCACAAAAAAAGGTGTGGATCCACAGAAAAGGTGTGGATGTGGCACCTGGGGACAGGGTTGATGGTGACCATGGTGGTGCTGGGCTGAGGGTTGCATTGCCTGATCCCAAAGATCACTTCCAAACCTGAGCCATTCCATGCTTCCCAGTCCCAGGAGTTCCCTTCAGTGCCTCCCAGAGCTTTCCCAGCCCTGCATCCCGGGGGAGCTGTCCCTGGCAGCAGGGCTGCTGGCCGTGCTTCGAAAGGCTGGGCTGGAGGGATGCAATCCCTGCCTGCATCACCCAGCCTGGGAAATGAGCCCATTGCCCCACCTCGGGGTGACACAACCCGCTCTGCCCTGGATGTTTAGAAAGACCTGGGCTTTCCAAGTGTTCTCCTGGGCCTCAATCCTCCCCCAGCAGCAGGAACAGCTCAGAGAAGCGAGCTGGCAGCCACAGGGACCTCAGTGCCACCCTGCAGCCTTTGCCGTGGCTGCCAAGAGGCAGAGGGGGTGTGGGGGGGAGTTGGCAGCCAGAGGTGGCTGCTGGTGACGTCGGAGCTGCCACGTGATGTTGTTTTCCCTGGTGGCTCAGCTGTAGGTGGATCTTGTTGACTCTGGGTGCCAGCCAGAGAAGGTCTGTGCTAATAACCTGCAACGTTCACCTCCTGCAAGGGCAGCCTGCAAGGGACTGCCCGAGGTTGAAGTTCACTGGGGTCTGGTTCACACAGGAGTGACAGGGCCAGGCCAGCACACTTTCTAGAGAGGCACTGATGTCATCCTCTGCCTTCTGTTAGAAGGCAATTTTTAAGCTGTAGCAAATCACAGAAACACAGGTTGCTTTGGGCTGGAAGGGACCAAAGACCAGGGACACAAATCACAGAAACAAATCACAGCAGCACAGATTGCTTTGGGTTGGAAGGGACCAGAGACCAGGGACACCTTCCACTATCCCAGGTTGCTCCAAGCCCCATCCAGCTTGGCCTTGGACACTTCCCAGGGATGGGGAGCCCAAGCCAGGGAGCCCCAAATCCACTGGCAAAGGTGCCCTTGGCTGAGTTGGGGCTGAGCCCCTCAGCATCCCAGCACCAAACTGGGCAGTGGTGGTGGCCCGAGGGTGTCACCTTCTCTGTGATCTGCCCCATGGGCTGAGCCTGTGCCAGTGCCCATCCCCAGGAGCAGAGGGATGCCCTGGCACACACAGGGGCTGCTGCCACGAGGGACTGGGCACCTTTGCTGCCCGGGCTGCTGCTCCAGCTGAGGTCAGTGCAGGGCAGCAGCTCCACAGGTAGAATTCCCTCTCTGTTCCTGGGATAACCCAGCTGCTCCCCAGCATCCCTGAGTGCCCAGGGCAGCTCTGCTGGGGCAGGGCCTGGCAGCTGAGCCGAGCTGAACAAACACGGGGGTGCTGCTGGCTCCGAAAGCAGCAGAGCTGCCCTCACCTGTCACTGCTGGAGCCAATACACCCTGTGACCCGCCAGGGCAGAGCCAGCAGCTCTGCAGGCACCAAATGCCATGGAGGAGCCTTATTCCAGCAGCTGGAGGGTGAGGAAGGGCCAGTGGAAGGTGCTGTGTACAGGCAGCTGTGGGGCACAGCCCTGCCTGGCTTCTCTGCTCCCCCTGAGGCACGGGGGGCACACTGTGGGGTTTCTCCAGCTGCTATTGGGCTTGGCATCTTTTTTTTTGGGAGGATCTGGTCAATCCCTGCAGGCAGGGGGTGACCTGTGCCTTGCTGACAAGCAGGGAAATGAAGCAGTGTCCTTTTGCTCTCCCACCAGGCTCTCGTGATAGGAAGGTGACCGGGAGGCTCTCGTCCCCCAAACAGGAGCGGCAGCGGGGCCAGAACCCAAAACCTTCCCCTGCACAGGCAGACAGGTGAGTGCTGCTGCTTCTGCTGGGCCTCCAGCCCTGCCCCAGGCTCTCCAGCCCTGCCCCAGGCTCTCCCAGGCTCTCCCAGGCTCTCCCAGGCCAGCAGTGCAGTTGCCATGGAGCACAGCACCAGGAAGGACGCGGAGCTGCCTGGGCAGGTGCCAGGGGTGCCAGGGCTTCGTGCAGGGCCTCCAGCTGGGCTCTTCCAGCTGGGAGAAGAGCAGGAGCCAAGTGGGACAGGAGTGAGCTCAGCCAGTGCCTCTGCAGCTCGTTAGCACGGTGTTAATGAGCAGCAGAGTGCAGCCCCTTCCCCTCTGCCCAGCTCCTCCTGGCACCTGGTTCCAGTGCCTGGTTGCCCTTTTCCCAGCCTGGCACAGCCTCAGCTGCTCCCCTTGCTGCTGGGACATTCTCAGACGTGTCCCCTGCAGGGGACAGAGCTGTGACAGCCCCAGCTTTGCACCTTCCCACCCAGGTGACCAGCTCAGCCAATTCCTGTGTGCTGGGAATATCCCAGTGCAGGACTGGGTGGGAGCTCTGGGTGAGCCCGAGGGTTGTGGATCCTCTCCAAGGATCTCTGGGAGCAAACATCCCAGGGAAGGGGCTGCATTTGGAGTTGGGGGGATGCTCCAGGGCTGCTCTCCCCTCACAGGCAGCTGCTCACTGCAGCCATGAGCTGGCACTGAGTCCAATCCTGGGAATCCCCATGGAATTGCTGGTTTTTTTACTGTTCCAGCCAATTTTCAACCGAAACCCTCCTCCTGTCTCCAACCTCTTTTCTCCCACCTGCTCCTGGAGCTGTGTGTTAGATGTGGCACTTCTGATATTTGAGTTTAGCTCAGAAATTCGGGAGAAATCCTTCCCTGTGAGGGTGAGGAAGCCCTGGCACAGAGTGCCCAGAGCAGCTGTGGCTGCCCCTGGATCCCTGGAAGCATCCGATGGAGCAAGCTGGGCTGGTGAAAGTGACTTTTAACATTCCAAGAGACGATTTTCTCCCCCAAACTCCCCAATCCCAGCTGGGTCCAGCGGCGCTGAGCTCACTCCCACCTCCCTCTCTCCCCCTGCAGGAAACGCCAGCTGTCGCCTCAATCCAAGAGCTCCAGCAAAGTCACCAGCGTGCCGGGGAAGGGCTCGGAGGCGGGCCCGGCGGCCGCCAAGGGCAGCAAGTCCAGCACGCTGTCCCGGCGGGAGGAGCTCCTGAAGCAGCTGAAGGCGGTGGAGGACGCCATCGCCCGCAAACGGGCCAAGATCCCGGGAAAAGTATAGTGGGCCGTGCCCCCTTTAGTGACTGTTGATGTTTTTATAAATAGCAGAAGAAAAAACAAACAAACAAACAAAAAAAAACCAACAAAAAAAAACCAACCCCAAGCGGCCGCTTTGGGATTTTGCAGTTTTCCTCGTCTTTTTTCGTTTTGGCCGCCGTTCTTTTTAAGAAAACCGCCCCCCCCTTACACACACACAAACACACGTGAAACAAAAAGAAATTAAGGAAGTTTTTTGGTTTGTTTTTTTTTTTGTCCAGCCCGCGAGGAAATGGCTCCGGGAGGGCTTTGGAGCCGTGTAAATTGTGCACAGAGGACTGCAGCCCCGTGGGGTGCTCCCACCCCCTCCTGTGTCCCCTCTCCTCTCTGCTAGCCTCCAGTTGTATTCTCCTAGTTAGCCCTGCTGTGTGTCGAGTGTCTTCAGCAACGCAGTTCTAGTCCCGTGTGCCGAGAGAGCCGAAACTGCTGTGAACTGCTGGCAGCCCCCCTCCTCCCCCAGGAACACAAATGGTATATATATTCCTGCCTCAGCCCCAGGGAGGGACCTGCCCTTGCTTTGGGGCAGGGGATGGCTTCGGTTGATTTCCCAGGAGCCCTGCAGGTGTTGTGGGCGTGTCCGTCTGCCAGGAGGGTCCTTCTTTGATTTTTTTTTTCCTTTTTTTTTTTTTTTTTTTGTTTTCTTTTGTTTGGATTTTTTTTCTTTTTTTTTTTTTCTTTTTTTTTTTTTTTTTTTGGAGGGATCTCCCTGAAATAAAATATTTTGATAACCAATTTTACCTTTTCCTGCTCTTCTCTTACCTGGAGGGGGGAGGGGGGTCTGTACCCCACATTTTGGGGGTTTTTGGGGCACGAGCAGCTCCGTGGAAAAGCTGCTCTGTTTCCTGGGGGAGCACCCAGAGTGGAACCAGCATCCCACTGGTGTGTGACTGGGGGGCTCTGCAGCCTGCCTGGCATCATCTGATAAATCCCCCAAATTTAGGGAGCAACGTTTGGGGGCCCAATGGATTTCCCAGGCTCCTTGCTCCCAGTTTGGAACCAGCATCCTACTGGTTAATGGTGGGGGGCATCATCTAGGGGTGCCCCTGACAAACCCCTCTCATTCAGAGAACAATTTTTGGGGTCCCTGGGATCTTCCATCCCCTGGGATTCCCCATCCCCTGGGATTCCCCATCCTCCAGCCCTGCCCTTGCTCCCGGGATGAAACCAGTATCCCACTGGTGCTGTCAGAGGCCACTGGGCCATCCTGGAGGGCTGATGGCAGCGAGCCCTTCCCAGGGTTGCCCAATTCGGGATTTCTGCCCGGGAATGCGATGGTGATCTCACGGTGCAGGTGACGCAACAGGGCACGGCCTGGGGGATGTCCCCGTGTCACCAGGGCAGCCCCGGACACCCCTTCCCACCTCCCTCCCGAAATTCTGGAGGTGTCAGGCGCCCGTATTCCCGGCTGGCACACGTGGAGCGCAGAAGGAAGTGGCGGCCCGCGGGGAGGAGGAAGAAACCTGGAGCTGGAGTTTCCAGGTGTGTGCACATCACCTGCCCGGCCCTATAAAAAGGCGGCGGCGGCGGCGGCGCTGCCACTCGGCCGCCTCATCCCTGGGGCTGCACTTCCCAAGGGCTCCCCCCTGTCCGAATTTAGGCGTGTTCCCCCAATTTTAGGCGTGTTCCCCCAATTTTAGGCGTGTTCCCTTGCCCAAATTTGGGCGTGTTCCCCGCCCCTCCCACCCCCCCAAATTCTGGCGTGGTCCCTCGACACCTGGCTGATGGTAACGTGGGGTTTGGGGGGGCTGGGGGATGTTGGGGGGCGAGGGGGGAAAGTTCGGGGGTGGGAAAGCTGCTGGGAGGGTGTGGGGGGCGTGTGTGTGTGTGTTTGTGTGTTTGTGTGTGTTACACGTGTGGGGCTCTCTGAGTGCTCTCTGTGTGTGCCACACGTGCACAGCTCTGTGTTTTCATTTTATTTTATGTGTGTATAGTGCTCTCTGTGTGTGAGTTTGTGTGTGAGTTACGTGTGTCACACGTCCTGTGTGGGCTTCTCTGTGTGTCTGTGTGTTTAATGTGTGTGTTACCATGTGTAGTGTTCTCTGTCTGTTAATTATGTGTGTCTGCTAATTATGTCTGTTATGTGTCGTGTGCACAGCTCTCTGTGTGTTAATGATGTCTGTGTTAATTATGTGTGTTACATGTGTGCAGGGCTGTGTTCCTGTATTTTATGTGTGTGTTACACACCGTGGGCACAACTCTGTGTGTGTTAATTGTGTCTGTCTGTTAATTATGTCTGTGTGTTAATTATGTGTGTTACATGCCACATGCACAGCTCTGTGTGTTAATGATGTCTGTGTGTTTATTATGTGTGTAACATGTGTGCAGGGCTATATTTGTGTATTTTATGTGTGTGTTACACACCATGTGCAGGGTTCTGTGTGTGTGTTAATTATGTCTATGTGTTAATTATGTGTGTTACATGTCACGTGCACAGCTCTCTGTGTGTGTTAATGATATCTGTGTTAATTATGTGTGTTACATGTCGTGTGCAGGGCTGTGTTTGTGTATTTTATGTGTGTGTTGCACACCACGTGCACACCTCTCTGTGTATCAGTGTTCATTATGTTTGTGTGTTTGTTTTATGTCAAACGTGACATGTAACAAACACACAAACGTGTGTTGCATGTCACCTTCAGGGCTGTGTTTGTATTTTATGTGTGTTACACACCATGTGCACAGCTCTGTGTGTATTTTATGTGTTACACACTCTGTGCACAGCTCTGTGTGTGTGTTACACACCACGTGCACAGCTCTGTGTGTATTTTATGTCTGTGTTGCACACCACAGGCACAGCTGTGTGTATTTTATGTGTTACACACTCTGCGCACAGTTCTGTGTGTTGCACACCCTGTGCAGGCTCTGTGTGTATTTTATGTCTGTGTTGCACACCACGTGCACAGCTCTCTGTGTGTATTTTATGTGTGTGTATTTTATGTGTGTGTATTTTATGTGTGTATTTTATGTGCACAGCTCTGTGTGTGTTACACACCCTGTGCACAGCTCTGTGTGTATTTTATGTCTGTGTTGCACACCCTGTGCAGGCTCTGTGTGTGTTTTATGTGTGTTGCACACCACATGCACAGTTCTCTGTGTGTGTTGCACACCTTGTGCAGGCTCTGTGTGTATTTTATGTCTGTGTTGCACACCCTGTGCACAGCTCTGTGTGTATTTTATGTGTGTGTATTTTATGTGCACAGCTCTGTGTGTGTTACACACCCTGTGCAGGCTCTGTGTGTATTTTATGTGTGTGTTACACACCCTGTGCACAGCTCTGTGTGTATTTTATGTCTGTGTTGCACACCCTGTGCAGGCTCTGTGTGTGTTTTATGTGTGTGTTACACACCCTGTGCACAGCTCTGTGTGTATTTTATGTCTGTGTTGCACACCACGTGCACAGCTCTGTGTGCACTTTCATGTCTGTGTCCATGCTGTGTTTCCACGTGTGTGTTTGTGTGTCCACGTGTGCACACCTGTGCCCAGGTGTGGGGGTGTGTGAAGCGTTCCCAGCTCCAGGGGGGCGTGGGAACTCCTGTGCTCTCTGTGTGTGTTTATATATATATTTATATATATTTATCTGTATTTTTATATATATTTACATATATATAAAAATATAAATATTTATATCCCTGTCAGTGCTGTGTGTGTGCACTGCTGGTCTGTGCTGTGTCTGTATTTATCTGTATTTTTATTTTTATATATATATATATATATATATATATATATATATATATAAATTTATCTGTGTATATATATATGTATTTATATGTGTTTATGTGTATTTTTATATATTTATATTCCTTTCAGTGCTAAGTCTCTGTGTGTGCACTGCTGGTCTGTGCTGTGCCTGTATTTATCTGTATTTATATATATATATAAATATTATATATGTAAATATATATATAATATATGTAAATTTATCTGTGTATATATATATGTATTTATATGTGTTTATATGTATTTTTATATATTTATATCCCTGTCAGTGCTCTGTGTGTGTGTGCACTGCTGGTCTGTGCTGAGTCTGTTTGTGTTTATATGTATTTATCTGTATTTGTATGTGTTTAGATGTGGTTTTATATATTTATATCCGTGTCAGTGCTCTGTGTGTGTGTGTTTATATGTGTTTATATGAGTTTATATGTGTTTATATGTATTTATACCCCTGTAAGCAGTGCACAGGGGCTGCTGGGTGCTGTCCCTGTCCCCGTGTCTGTGTGCAGGGACATTATTTAATATTCATTTATATCCAATTTTATGTTATTTTTATTGGTTATTTTCATTTCCTATTTGATTTTCATTTTCTATATATATTTATGCTCCCTATTTCTTTGCTTTCTCCTTTTCTTTACATTATTTATTCCATTATATATTTATTTCCTTGTATTACTTATAGTTCTGTTTCTTTTATACTTAATTTTTAAAAATATTTACTTATATATTTATATAAGAATATATTTATATATTTATATATTTGTATAAATATATATTTATATATTTATATGTTTATAAAATATATATATTTGTGTATTTATATAAAAAGATATTTTTATATTTTATATAGTTAAATTTTTATATTTTATATTTTTATATTTATTTCTAATTAATTTCATATAATACATTTAACATTATTTTTATTTATTTAATTTATATGCATTTATATTTTCTTTATTCACGTCATTTCCTTCTATTATTTCTTTCCTTTATTTATTTCAGTCCCGGGGGTGGTTTATCCTTTATTTAATATTTCATTCACACACAGAGAGGCGTTTTCTGTGTCTGCATAGGTTTAGCTGCAGGTATGAGTGCACAGATATTTCCTGCTCCTGTAGGGGTAGGTAGGTATATAAAAAAATATAAATAAATATAAAAATATAAAAAATAAATATAAATATATAAATATATAAATATATGAATATATAAATATCATTTATTTTTATATTTATATACATATATAGCATACTGTGCTATATATGTGTAGATAAATATATAAATACATTTTATAAAAATAATAAAACCATATAAATAAATATAAAACTAGCTAGATGGAATAAAACTACATAGATAGATATGTATAATATATATTTTTATGGATGTATATATACTGTGCTATATGTACATATAAGACATCGAAATTTAAAAAATATAAATAAATATGCACACACATATATAATAGATAAGTATATATGTATACTGTGCTTTATATTCATATATATGATATACAAAATGTAATAATACATATATAATATATAATATATAATATATTATATATTATATATATTATATAATATATATAATATATAATATATAATATAATATAATATATATAATATATTATATATTATATATATTATATATTATATATATTATTATATATTATATAAAATATCTATTATGTATAATATAATATATTATATATTATATATTATATACTATTATATATATTATATATTATATATTATATATTATATATTATATATTATATATTATATATTATATAATATGTTATATATTATATATTATATATTATATATTATATATTATATATTATATATTATATATTATATATTATATATATATAACATGGGTTTTAATAGATGAATATATCCATGTGCTAGACTGCACATATATATTATATTAAATATTATATAGTGTATAGTAGTATATAGTATATACTATATACTATATACTATATACTATATAACATATATTATATATATTATATATTATAGTAGATCATATATAGTATAGTATATATTGTATATAAGATATACTATATTATGTATTATAAATTATATATTATATAATCATGTATATTACATTATATATTTTATATATTGTGTATGTCATACATTATGCATATACTCTGCCAATTTTATGAGATATATGTTGTGTATATTACATAACATATATCTTTGTTTTATATATAATATATACAGGATGCTATATACATTTTATGTAGTATCTGTTATATATGTCTGATAATATATGATATAATATTACATATTATAATATATATATATAATTTTTTATATAGATATATACGGTGCATGTGTCTGTGTGCGTGTGCCCGGTTCTGTGTGGGTGTGCTCAGCTTTAGGGGGTCTATAGGTGTGTGCTGGCCTCTGCCTGTACACCCCTAATGCACATATATGTATTTATAGATATAAATGTACATTCTGCATTCTCTGTGTGCACACCTCTGTGTGTGCACAGGCAGTCCCTGTGTGCGTACAACGTACAGCTCTGTGGGTGTGCATTTTTTTTTCTGTGTGTATATACATATATCAATCCATATATATAAATATATATTTTATATATGGATTATAAGTATATGTAAAATATATAAATAAATATTTATTTATCTATATATCGATATATATGGATATAAATATATAAAAATATATTATTATATATAAATATATAATATATAATATATATTTTTATATATAAAATGTATATAAATATATCTGTTTATATATGGATTTTAAATATATGTAATATCTATAAATAAATATTTATTTATCTATATATCGATATATCCATATATATCAATATACAGATATATAGATATAGATATAATGATATATAGATATATCGATAGATAATTTTATATATTTTTTTACATATGGATTATACGTATGTATAACATATCAATATTACTCTTTATAATAATTAATAGTAAATATTAAATATTTATAATATATAAATAAATATCTAAATCTTTATAATATGTAAATAAATATTTATTTCTCTATATATCGATACATCTATATATATCCATATATAGATATATAGATATATAGATATAGATATAGAACTATATGGAGAGATTCTGTGTGTATATGGGCGTATATTCATGCGTGTGTGTTACACAGTGCGTGTGCACCTGTCCTGCACACCTGTGCCACTCCTTTGGGGTGGAGGCTGTGATATCCCTGTGTGTGCACGGACATGTGTGTGGGGTATTTTTCCTCTCTGTTTATTTATTTCTACATTTATTTGCTTCTATATTTCAATATTTCAATATTTCATTATTTCAATATTTGCATATTTATATATTTATATATTTATATATTTATATATTTATATATTTATATATTTATATATTTATATAAAAATATATTTATATATTTATATTTCATTTATATTTGTGTGTGTTTCAACCTACAGGTGTTGCTGTGTCTGTGCAGTCTGTGAGTGTGGATATTGTGTGTATCCAAGCACCAATGCACATGGCTGTGCCAGATTTTTAGGGACGGGATACATAGAGATATAGAGATATAGAGATGATATATTGATATATTGATGTATTGATACATTGATACATTGATACATTGATATATTGATATATTGATATATTGATATATTGATATATTGATAGACATAAATGTAGAGAGAGATAAAGACAGATATACAAATATCTAGATACACAGAGATACAGAAATGTTCTATAGATATCTAGGTACAGATAAAAATACAGAGGTACTCTATAGACACAGAGATCTATAGATACATATAGATATAGAGATTATACATATAGAGACATACAGATAAATAGATAATAGGTAATAGGTAATAGATAATAGATAATAGACAATAGATAAATGTACAGACACACACCCAGGCCCCAGGTGCTCGCTCACATTTTGGGGAGGGCTCTGCTGGGTCCCTGCCTGTCAAACCCCCCATGCTGTGTGTCCCTGTCCCAATAGGTGTCTCTGACCCTGTGCTGTGTGTCCCTGTCCCCTTGGCTGTCCTGTGCTGTGCGTCCGTGTCCCCTTGGCTGTCCCTTACCCCGTGCTGTGTGTCTGTGTCCCTTTCACTGTCCCTGACCCTATCCTGTGTGTCCCTGTCCCCTTGGTTGTCCTGTGCTGTGTGTCCCTGTCCCTTTCCCTGTCCCTGACCCTGACCTGTGTGTCCCTGTCCCCTTGGCTGCCCCTGACCCCTCGCTGTCCCCACAGGGCTGGCTGCTGTCCCTGACCCTGACCTGTGTGTCCCTGTCCCCTTGGCTGTCCCTGACCCCTCGCTGTCCCCACAGGGCTGGCTGCTGTCCCTGACCCTGACCTGTGTGTCCCTGTCCCCTTCGCTGTCCCTGACCCCTCGCTGTCCCCACAGGGCTGGCTGCTGTCCCTGGCCCTGCTGGCGGCGCTGGGGCACTGCCGGGGGCTGCGGCGCTCCGGGGCCGGCCCCGCTCCCTCCTCCGTGCGCTGCTACAGCGGGGCCGAGCTGGGGGACGAGGCTCCGGCTCATCTGCTGGGGCGCAGCCTGCGCTGGGCCCGCCACGTCTCGGTGCAGCTGGTGCCGCAGCTGGAGCGCCTGGAGGCCGCCGGGGCCCGGCGGCTGCGGCGGCAGCAGCAGCGCCCGCACGGCTGCCCCGAGCTGTCCCTGCGCCACGGGCTCCGCAGCGAGCCCCACGAGAGATCCATCTCCCCGTGGCGCTACCGGTGAGTACCGCCCGGCCACCCCTCCGGCACCTGGGGTGCCCCTTTTTCCCTTTGGGACGGAGCTCTTTGGGAAGGAGCTCTTTGGGAAGAGCTGGCGGCTCAAGGGAAGGTGTCTCCGTGTCCCCGCAGCATCGACGAGGACGAGAACCGCTACCCGCGCAAGCTGGCCTTCGCCGAGTGCCTGTGCAGCGGCTGCGTGGACGTGAAAACCGGCCGGGAGACCACGTCGCTCAACTCGGTGACCATCCACCAGACCATGCTGGTGCTGCGGCGCAAGCCCTGCCCGCGGCCCGCGGGGCTGGGGCTGGTCACGCTGGAGGTGGATTACATCCGAGTGCCCGTGGGCTGCACCTGCGTCCTGCCCCGCACCGTGCGCTGAGCCCGCCCCCGCCACGCGTGACCGTGTCACCGCCCGGCCCCCCGCCCGTGCTTGTTTTAGAGCACCCGACCCCGCCGGGGAGTCCCCTCCCCTGGTTATTTATGAGTTGTTATTTATCAGCCTCGCTGCCCCGGGGGGGGGGGTTGTACCCCCTATTTATTGCTGACGGCCCCCCCACCAGGCACGGCTGTGACTCCAGCATCGCCCCACGGTGCTCCAGGACCCTGTGAGGGCTGCCCGGGCACTCACTGGTTATTTATTCCCCCCCCAAAAAAAGCTATTTATTGTCTCCTCCCCGGTGCTATTTAATGCTGCAAATAAAAGCCAACGACCCCTGGCACAGTCCCTGCTCTGTTTGGGGTGCAGGATGTTGGGGATTGGGGCGCAGGGACAGCGGGCACTGCCCCTGCAGGGTGGGCAGAGCACCAGTGCAGCCAGTGCAGCAGGGCAGGATGAACTGGGAGGTGATGGGGAGGGCACAGGGGTGCCCCACACCCCCAGCCCCGGGGGGACCCAGCCCTGGCACCCCGACACCCACACCTTTCCCACGGCTCTGCCCCCCGGGCACCACAGCCCACGGGCCCGGTGCCACCTGCCAGGGCCACTCCACCTGTGCTGGCAGCACCTGGGGGGGCCCCTGGGCCACCTGCACCCCCTGAGGGGCCGGGGTCTGCGTGGGGAGGGGGCAGAGGGGGGCCTGGAGCGGCCGCTGATCCCAGTGGGATCAAGGATTTGGCACCCACACCACACTGGGGAACTGCCAGCACCCACGAGTGGGACTGGGAAGGGAAACGCTCCCCACATTCCCTGCTGGGGGCTATCCCAGGTTTTGGGGGCTATCCCAGGTTTTGGGGGCTCCTTTGGGACTCACAGTGCACCTCCAGAGTGGGGCCCTCCCAGGTTGGCTCCACAAGGATTTGGGGAGGGGTCCCTGCCGTGGCCATACTCTGCATATCCACGTCCTGGATTTGCCCATAATTGCACTGTTTGTCCTCAAAAACACCTCCCCAGTCCTGTCCCAGCCACCCCAGGAGCAGGGCAGGAGTGGGAGGGTTCCCCCTGCAGCAGGAGGCAGGGGCAGCCGGTGCCTTTCCCACTTTTTATTGCAACAGCAACTGCAGAAATGACAAAAACCAGGGAGAGCAGGAGCAGAGCTGCCTGATCCCCCCGGGAGCTGGGGATTCCCTGAGAGCTGGAGTTCCACAGGGATTTGGGGATCCCCCAGGGGGGTGCTTGGAGAGTTGGGACCCTCAGGGAGCTGAGAATGTCCAGGGATTTGGGGTTTCCCAGGAGCTGAGGAGCCCCTGGAAGCAGGAGACTGACAGGGAGCTGAGAATCCCCAAGGATTTGGGGGATCCTCAGGAGCTGGGAAGCCCTTGGGGGCTGCAGACCCCACGGGAAGCTGAACATCCTTGGGGATCTGGGGTGGTCCAGGAGCTGGGGAGTTCCTGGGGGCTGGAAACCCCACAGGCAGCATCACATCGCTGGGAATTCGGGAGCTGAGCATCTTAGGGGATTTGGGGATCCTCAGGAGACAGAGATCCTACAAGGAACTGAGGGTGGCTGGGGATTTCCAGGAGCTGGGGACCCCCCAGCATCACTGGGGATTCGGGAATCCCTGATGATCACAGGGATTTGAGCATCACCAGGAGCTGGGGACCCACACCAAGGAGCTCAGCACCCCCAGGGTTTTGGGGATCCCCAGGAGATGGTTCCCTGCAGCGGATCCAGGAGCAGCTGGGAAGCAGCAGGAGCAGGAGCAGGGCAGTGGGGCAGGGGGATCCCCCGTTATTCCACCTCCACGGGGATGGGGTTCACCTGCCCCCCCACCTCCGGCTGCTTCTTGCGGGCGTCGGGGGGCGGCCGGGGCGGGGGGTTGCTGGGGGGCTGCTTGAAGGTGCCGCCCATCTGCGGCCTCTCCCGGGGCTTCTGCTCGATGGGTCTCCACTCCTCCCCTCGAACCGCAGCCTGCGGGATGGGGAACGGTGCCCAGGGACAGCCCCCACCCCAAAAAGGGGCGGGTTGGGGCGGGGAGAGCACAGCCGGGGGAGGAGGAGGAGGATGTGCCCCCCCTGTCCACCCACACGGGGACGGGGTTTTCCTGCAGCTCAGCCTGGGAATGCTCCTGGGACTCAGGTGGTTGATGGGTTTAGGGGTGCCCTCCTCCTCCCAGCCCCCCAAAACCCCCCAAAACCCCCCGTGCTCTCACCAGCAGGTAGATGCCGCTGGCGATGCCCAGGCAGACGGTGCCCAGGATGGTGGAGAGCAGGAATCCGGCAGGGACAGCCAGGCTGGGACAGAGATTTGGCACTCAGAGGGAGCTGGGGGGAGGCTCAGCCCCCCGCCCCGAGCCCGCAGCCCCACTCACGCGGCGTGGAGGACGGCTCGGATGTAATAATTCCTGCTGAGGGGCCCGAGCAGCTTCACCACGGCTGTCAGGTACTTCTGGCCGCTGCAGGGGGACAGCGAGGGGGTCACAAGGGGCTGTCCCCACCCCGCAGGGATCACCCCAAGGGATGCAGCTGTGCTCGGGGGGGACCCAGCACTCACCACCTCTCCATGGTGGAGCCCTTTTTCCTTTTGCTCCTGGGGTACTCGAGCAGGCAGACCAGGACTCCGGCCGCGCTGCCGCGGCGTCAAGGAAAAGCGGGATGGGAGCGGGAACAGCCCCCAAGGAACAACCAAAAAAAGGGAATGGGGCAGGGAAAGCACGGCGGGGATCGGGGAGGGGAGATAAGGATGTGATTCCCCCCGCCCCGGTGGGGACAGGCCCCGGGAATGCCGTCGGGAAGGATACATGGAATAGGCCGCGAAGTACCAGCCCTTGAACTGCCCCGCCACGGCCACGATCCCGCCCGTCAGCAGGACTGCGGGAACAGCCGGGATGCGGGCTCAGAGCGGGACACGGCCCCAAGGGCAGGGCACCGACCCCAACCCGGGATACGGCCCCAAAACCGGGATACAGCCCGAAAACCGGGATACAGCCCCCCAACCGGGATACAGCCCCCAACCCGGGATACAGCCCCCCAACCCGGGATACAGCCCCCAACCCGGGATACAGCCCCAAAACCGGGATACAGCCCCCAACCCGGGATACAGCCCCCCAACCCGGGATACAGCCCGAAAACCGGGATACAGCCCCCAACCCGGGATACAGCCCCCCAAACCAGGATACAGCCCCCCAACCCGGGATACAGCCCGAAAACCGGGATACAGCCCCCAAGCCGGGATACAGCCCCCAACCCGGGATACAGCTCCCAACCCGGGATACGGCCCCCAAAACCGGGATACAGCCCCCCAACCCGGGATACAGCTCCCAACCCGGGATACAGCCCGAAAACCGGGATACAGCCCCCCAACCCGGGATACAGCCCCCCAACCCGGGATACAGCCCCCAACCGGGATACAGCCCCCCAACCCGGGATACAGCCCCCCAACCCGGGATACAGCCCCCAACCGGGATACAGCCCCCAAACCGGGATACAGCCCCCCAAACCAGGATACAGCCCCCAAACCGGGATACAGCCCCCCAAACCAGGGTCCAACCCCCCAAATCAGGATCCAACCCCCCCAAACCAGGATCCAACCCCCCAAACCAGGATCCAACCCCTCAGCCGGGATACAGCTCCCAAAACCCCGGACAGAACCCCAAACTCAGGTTATGCCCCCCCAAACCCAGGGTCCAGCCCCCTGCAAGCCCTCCAGGGTGGGATTGTGGCCCCGGGGACCCTCGGGACCCCCGAATTCAGGGAAGGGAACGGGGGTTCCACGGCCCCAGGACCCCAACAGTGTGACTGCCGGGACCCCCGCGCTCAGGGGACTCCAGGGCCTCCGGGGGAGATTTTGGGCCCCGTGGCCGGAGGAAGAGGAGAGCGGAGGAGGAGAGGACGGAACCGAGGGAGAGCGGGCAGAGGAGGAAGAGAAAAGGAGGAAGCGGAGGTTCCAGCCTCGCCGCGCCGGGACTTCCCGGCCGTCCCCAGCGCCTCCCGCCCGCACCCCCGGCACCCCCCGGCCCGGTGGGACCGGGACCCCCTCCCCATCCCCCGGGGCCGTGCCCGGGGGCACCCCCGGGGCTCAGCATCCCCTCCCTGGGCTGGGCACCCCCGCTCACTCCCTGCAGCTCTCGGGGACTTTCTGAAGTGCCCGGGTCCCCTCCGCGCCCCAGCCCCGAGCCCCCCGAGCGCCCCCAGCCCCCCGGACTCACTAAGGCCGGCTGCGAGCGCCTGCTCGTTGGCCCACATGGCCCACTCGATCTGCCCCATGGCCCGCAGGGAGCCGGCCGGACCGAGCACCTTCTGCTGCTCCCGGCTCCGCTCGGCTCGGCCCGAGCGCCTTCCGCTGCTCCCGGCTCGGTCCGGCCCGGTTCGGCCCGATGGGGTTCGGGGTGCTTTTCCCGGTGGAGCTCGGCTGCTCCCGGTCCGGTTTGGCTCAGCCCAGAGGGTTCGGCTCTGCTCGGTTCGGCCCGATGGGGTTCGGGTGCTTTACCCGGTGGAGCTCGGCTGCTCCCGGTCCGGTCCGGCTCAACCCAGAGGGTTCGGCTCCGCTCGGCTCGGCCCGATGGGGTTCGGGTGCTTTACCCGGTGGAGCTCGGCTGCTCCCGGTCCGGTCCGGCTCAACCCAGAGGGTTCGGCTCCGCTCGGCTCGGCCCGATGGGGTTCGGGTGCTTTACCCGGTGGAGCTCGGCTGCTCCCGGCCCGGCCCGGTTCGGCTCCGCTCGGCCGGTCCCGTCCCGACCCGGAAGGCGGGCGCGGCGCCACCACCACAGGCCACGCCCCCTTCGCGATGACCACGCCCACTCCCCGACAGGCCACGCCCATTCGCGATGACCACGCCCAATTCTCAACAGACCACGCCCCCGCGAGGACACGGCCCCGGGACACGGGGGTGACAAGGACGGCGCGGAGCGACAGGGGCGGGACAGGATCGGCCCCAGGGGCCCTGCGGGGCACAGGATCCGTCCCAGCTGCAGGGACGGGGACAGGATCAGCCCTGCAAGGGACAGGGGCCATGTGGAAGGACAGCATCAGTGACAGCCTGGGGGCACACGGGACAGGAGACGCCCCACAAGGGACACAGGGGTCATGCGGGGTGGCAGGGCTGTGCGGAGGAACAGGATCACCCCCGGGGACTGTCCCCATCTCCTGTCCCCGCTTTTGGCCGGCGCTGTTCCCCCCCAGCACCCACACACAGAACCCAACACCCCGAAACAGCACTGGAAACAGGAACCCTCTATTTCCTTACAAAAGATTAAAAACCAGCCCCGGGGCCACATCCTGCCCCAGGGCTGGGGACAGCTTTGCAGCGGGCCTGCCTCAGGCTCCTGAGGCCCCCGCTGGTGGCACCGGCAGAGTGTCCCTGATGGCAGAGTGTCCCCGGCGTGTCCCCGGTGTCACGGGGGTCAGGCACGGCTCCGGGGCAGCCCGTCCGCTCCCAGGAGGTGCTGGCTGGGGTCATCCACGAGCTGGGGCCCAGGGCCGGGCTGTGGGGCAGGACACGGGTCAGGGACACCGGGGAGCCCCACTGCCTGCAGGGCCCCCCATGGACCCCAAAAGGTCACCCCATGGGTCGTGGCAGTGGGAATACATCCAGAAACGGGGTCCTGCACATCCCCCTGGGGTCCCACACACAGCCCTGGGGATGGGGACAGGAATGGGGTCCCACGTGCAGCCCTGGGGATGGGGTCCCACACCTACCTGGGAATGGGGTCCCATACACAGCCCTGAGGATGGGGACAGGGCCCTACACACCCCCCTGGGGATGGGGACAGGAATGGGGACAGGGATGGGGTCCTGGACACCCCTGGGGACAGCAGCGGGGTCCCACCACCCCCTTGGGGCCAGCAATGGGATCAGAGCCCCCCCACAGAGGCTGCATCCCCCCCAGTCACACTCCCCCAGCCCCCTGCCCCTCACCTGGGTGTGCAGGATGTACTGCACAGCCCCCGGCACGGGCTCGGTGACCACGGCGGCCGCCAGCTCCTGCGACAGCGCGGCCGAGCCCACGGGCAGCCCCCGCACAAACCTGGGCAGGCAGGGCGAGCGCTCAGTGCCCGCGTCCCCAGCGCCGCCCCAGCCTCCCCCAGTAAGAACTGAGATCCCCTTACTGGTCCCCGTTGGTGGAGGGGGGGAAGCTGCGCCTCACCACCTCCACAAACTCGGCCACGGTGTCGGCCAGCGTGAAGATCACGGCGTTGGGGCCGGCGTCGAAGGTGTAGGCGACCTGTGGTGGTGGCATTGTGGGGACGTGGGGACCCGGGGCAGGGCTGGGGTGCTGTGCCAGCCCCGGGGTGCTGTGCCAGCCCTGTGCCAGCCCCAGGATGCTGTGCCAGCCCCGTGCCAGCCCCGGGGCCCCGCCGGTACCTTGGTGTGGCCGTGGTGGGCGTTGTAGCGGTGCGCCAGGGCGATGATGTGGCGCGACAGGTCCGTCAGGTAGAAGATGGGCGGGAAGGTGTCCAGGCAGGTGGCGTGGAACTGGTTGCTGTCCCTCATGGCCAGCTGGCCGAAGCCCTCAAAGTCCCGGTCCCGGATGTGCCGCATCATCTGGGCCAGGCGCTCGGGGACCACCGCCTCTGCCCGGTGCTGCCACGGCACGGGGGCACCATCAGTCACCTCAGCGACACCCACGGCAGGCGGGTCATGGTCACCACAAAGCAGTGACAACCACAGCAGGCAGGTTGTGGCCACCCCAGGTTAGTGACACCCATGACAGGAGGGTCACAGTTACCCCAGTTCAGTGACACCCACATCAGGTGGGGTGTGGTCACCCTGAGTTTGGTGATACCCACAGCGGGAAGGTCACTGTCACCCCGATTTGTGATGTTCTGGGTGTCACTGCACACCCTCCAGCCCCATTCCAAGGGAAAGGGGACCCTGTCCCTGCCCTGGCAGGACGAGCCCCATGTCCCCCTACCTTCAGCAGGGGACTGGTCTCCACGCTGGTCTGCATCCCCGCCGTGCTGCCAACCGGCTTCTTCTCCCCACTGACCTGGGGGCACACAGACAGTGGGACACAGCCCCTCCTGAGCCCCCCCGAGTCCCAGACCCCTCCCAACCCCCCTGCCAGCCCCTCACCACCAGGACGAGGACGCGGAGCTCCGGCCAGTGCGTCTCGGGGGCCACCTGGAGGGCCAGGCTGTCGGTGCCGTCGGGGCGCTCCCCGCGCTGCCACTGCACGAAGCCGCCGAACATGCTGCGGCAGGCACTGCCCGAGCCCCGCCGGGCCACCTCGGACAGCTCCTCCTCCAGCCCGTAGAGCCGGGCCAGCGCTGACACTGCGGGGACAGGCAGAGGGCACACTGCTGTCACCCCTCCCGGTGCCACCACAGAGCTGCACCAGTGCTGACACTGCGGGGACAGGCAGGGGGGACACCGCTGTCACCCCTCCCTGTGCCATCACAGAGCCAGGCCAGCAAGGACACTGCCAGGACAGGCAGAGGGGACAGCGCTGTCACCCCTCCCGGTGCCACCACAGAGCCGGGCCAGCGCTGACACTGCGGGGACAGGCGGAGGGGACACCGCTGTCACCCCTCCCTGTGCCACCACAGAGCCGGGCCAGCGCTGACACTGCGGGGACAGGCGGAGGGGACACCGCTGTCACCCCTCCCGGTGCCACCACAGAGCCGGGCCAGCGCTGACACTGCGGGGACAGGCAGAGGGGACACCGCTGTCACCCCTCCCAGTGCCACCACAGAGCCGGACCAACCAGAGCACAAACAGAGGGGACACCCCAGCCACCCCTGTCACCCCCTCCCCGTGCCCTCCATGCCACACTGCCACAGGCAGGGGACAGCTCACAGCAAGGGACAGCTTGTGGAGCAGTGGCCGCTCCCACACGCACCCAGGCAGGCGTAGCCGGCGGCGGAGGAGGCGAGCCCGGCGGCCGTGGGGAAGTTGTTCTCGGAGGCGATGTGGATTTTGTAGGAGAGGCTGAGAGCGGCCGTGTCCTCCCCGCCCCCGCGGCGCTTCCGGGCCAGGCGGCGCACTGCGGGGACACCAGGGTCAGGGGACACCGGGGACAGCAGGGACAGCCCCGGGCGGGGGAGGCTCACCCTCACGCAGACAGGCCTGGACCCGCGGGTGCCCCACGTCCGCCTCCTTCCCGTTGAGCCACAGCCGGTCCTCCGTGAAATCCCGGCTGGCGGCCGCCGTCGTGGTGGTCTTGAGCTGCGGGGAGAGAGGGAGGGGCGGCTGATCCTAATCCTGATCCTAAACGTGATCCTAAACGTGATCCTAATCCTGATCCTAATCCCGATCCCGATGCTGACCCACCTGGTCCTGGTGCAGAGTCACGCTCAGGGAGGAGTTGATGGGCAGGATGAGGTCGGTGTCACGCTTGCCCCCTGCAAGAGAGCACGGCTTGGAATGGCTTGGAATGGCACGGAGCAGTTTGATGGCACTGATGGGCACAGCATGGCATGGCATGACAGCGCCTGGCATGGCATGGCACAGCTTGGAATGGCACTGACGGACACAGCAGAGCATGGCATAGCGCTTGGCACGGCATGGCACAGCTTGGCACGGCATGGCACGGCTGGGAATGGCACGGCACGGCTGGGAATAGCACGGCAAGCAATGGACACAGTGCAGCCCAGCCTGGCCCGGCACAGCGTCACCCAGCACCGCACAGCCGGACACGGCACAGCCCGGGATCTGTGCCCCCGTGCCCCCCGCTCAGCCCGCCCCCGGCCCGTGCCCCCGGCACTCACAGTATTTGATGACGGCGATGTTCACGGGGGCCGTGCAGGTGGCCATGGCCAGCCCGCGCTCCGCCGCCATCGCCGCCGCCGGCCGCCCTCAGGCCCCGCCCCCGCGCCACGCACCTGACCGTGGCCTGCGTCGGGGTCCCGCCTCGCCATTGGTCGAGGGCGCAGCACCCGGTACCCAACAGCCAATGGCAGCGATCGGACCACGGGGAGGCCCCGCCCCCTGAGCGCGCCAGGCGGGGCCTGCGGGGCGCCATTTTTGAATTGGGCAAGAATTGCGCATGCGCAGATGCTGCCGGTGCTCCCGGTACCGGGCCCGGTTCTGCTCCCTGGACCGCTCCCAGTGCTCCCGACACCGCCCTGGCTCCAGCACCCCACTGCCCCAGTGCTGCCCAGTGTCCTCGGTGCCCCCAGCACCGCCCCAGTGCTCCCAGTGCACCTCCGGTGCTCCCGAACGCCCCGAAACCTTCACGCCCCGGTGCCCCGAACACCCCCGGTACTCTCGGAGCGCTCCAAACACTCTGAGTGCTCCCACAGCCCCCAGGGCCACCTGCACCTCCCCAGGATCCCAGCATCCCTCCCCACCGCAGCGGAGGCCGGGCCTGGATGAAACTGCCTTTATTGAGAAAAATGGTTTGCTACAAATACGTCACCGAGTTCATTCCTCTTCAAAAAACAGGACGGCTCGTTAAAAGTTCTAATTATGCAAAAAAAAGTGGTGGGTGACGCACTGGCGGGCACGGCCAGCGGGATCCACGGGGCCCTGGCACAGAGAGATCCCCCTGGCACAGCCTGGCGTGGCCCCTCACACCCAGGACCTTAAAGTGCTTTACAAAAGCAGCTCTTGCTGCCCCTGCTCTGTCTCTGTGGGGCAAAAAGGAGAAGGAAAAGGAGGAGAGAGGAAGGAGGCCGAGGTTAACAGTGCTGGCCCAAGGGCAGGGAGCTCTCCTGGAGGTCGCTGCAGCAGCTGAGGGTGCCAGCTGAGCACAGGACAGGGAAATGCTCCTGGGTCCCTCCTGGGAGATGCCAGTGCTCTCCATCCCACCAGGAACAGCCCCCAGGTGCCAGCAATGCTGGGCAGGTAAGGGAAGATCCCATCCCTCCTGGGAAAGGGGAGCAGGGCAGCTCCAGCCCTTTCCCTGCCCTGCCAGGGGAGCTGAGGGGTCCCTGCACGCCCCCGGCAGGGCTGCAGATCCCAAAATCATCCAGTACTATGAAAACCAAAATAAAAACCCAAGGCAGTATTGCTAGAGCAGAGCTGGAGCCAGGCTTTGGATAAAGCTCAGGACTTCTCTGAGCAGGGAGATGCAGAGGGGGCCTCTCCCACCTCTCCTCCCTGCGGGAAGGCAGCACCAGGGGGATCACCCCTCCCTCAGCTGCACCCCTGGGAGCCTGGGGCTCACCCCCTGGCTGCTGCCATCTCCCTGCCAGCCTCTCCCAGCCCTCCAGAGCCAACTCCACCAGCAGCAGGCAGGGCTGAGAGGAGGGGGCAGGGGGAACAGGGCTCACCAGCGTGCTGTGGAGCACCTTGGATCAACCCTGGATCCCTTCCCAGGGAGGGGTTACAACAGGGAGGTGCAATCCCTGATTTCTGGGGGGGTAAAGGAGCTCGGGATGGGCAGACATTCCAGGGGCAAGCAGCACCTGGATCCAATCCAGCTGCTCCTGCCGAGTGCCAGCGTGGCACGAGGATCCTGCCTGCTCCCTCACAGGCAGAGGGATTCTGGTGAGGGAAGGGAAAGGCCCAGAAACTTCCAGGAAAGACTCAGAAACATCCAGGGATGGCCCAGAAACATCCAGGGATGGCCCAGAAACATCCAGGGATGGCCCACAAAGATCCCTGCACTTTCAGAGTCCGGGATCCAGCTCCTGCCTCCTGCCCCGTTCCCCAAAATCCACTTGGGCTTGGGTGATCCGTGTAAAAAATAAAACTTTCTGAACAATGTTCCATAAAAATACTCTTGTCCCGGGTGGCAGGTATTGCAGTGAGCAGGGGAACAGCTCCTGACCCCGCTCTAGAAAACGTGGAAAAGGCTTGGTGCTGCTCGGTGTAGAAAAAGGCAGGGATTCCATATCCCAAGAGCTGGTAGAAAAGGAGGAAGGGGAGAGCTTCCCTGGATGCTGGATGCCATCCTCGAGGGGCTCCACTGGTCAGTCTCATCCTGGGATTCAGCTGAAGGAGGCATGGGGGTCAGGACAGCCTAGAAAAATCCTGGGGGAGTTTAAAAAAAGCTGCTCGGCGCTGCCTTCCTCCTTTTTAAAAGGATGTGGCTGATTCCAGTCCCAAATTTGGGGCATTTGGCACCCAGTCCATCAGCCTCAGGTTCTATTCTGTTGCAACAGAGAGCAGGGACGAGTGTGCCAAAAAGCATCTGACAATAAATAGATCTGGGCAAAGGGACGTGCTCCCAACACGGAGAGTAAATGCTTATCCAAGGACTGAGCCCAGCCTCTCTTCCAGAGGTCTCTGCTCGCTCACTGTGACAACTGAAGAGGCTCCACCTTCTTAAACAAGGTGGGGTTGATCTGCAGTGGGAACAGAGGCAGCTCCAGAGGGCTCCTGGGGAGGGATCAGCCTCAGTTCTCGGAGAGGGACAGAGCCAGGGCCGCCTGCAGCGCTGCCTCCTCGTCGATGTTGTAATCCTGAAAATCAAACAGGGCAGCTCAGGGGAGCTGATCCTGAAAATCAAACAGGAGAGCTGATCCTGAAAATCAAACAGGAGAGCTGATCCTGAAAATCAAACAGGGCAGCTCAGGAGAGCTGGTCCTGGAAATCAAACAGGGCAGCTCAGGGGAGCTGATCCTGAAAATCAAACAGGGGAGCTGATCCTGAAAATCAAACAGGGGAGCTCAGGAGAGCTGATCCTGAAAATCAAACAGGGCAGCTCAGGGGAGCTGATCCTGAAAATCAAACAGGGCAGCTCAGGGGAGCTGATCCTGAAAATCAGACAGGGCAGCTCAGGAGGGCTGGTCCTGAAAATCAAACAGGGAAGCTCAGGAGGGCTGGTCCTGAAAATCAAACAGGGGAGCTGATCCTGAAAACCAAACAGGGCAGCTCAGGAGAGCTGATCCTGAAAATCACACAGGGCAGCTCAGGAGAGCTGATCCTGGAAATCACACAGGAGAGCTGATCCTGAAAATCAAACAGGAGAGCTGATCCTGAAAATCAAACAGGGCAGCTCAGGAGGGCTGGCACAGCCAGGGCACGCCGTGCCCACTCCCAGTGATGCCAGGGAGCCCCCGTTGCTCTGGCACACAGGTGCCAGGCATGGCTGTGTGCTCCTCGGGGTGTCCTTGGCACCCACATCCCTCTCCTGCCTGCCATCCCCCAGCTGGCAGGAGGGATGGAACGTGCCCACACCAGCTGAGGCCAAAGGGTGAAGCTTTCTAGTGAGGCCCAGGGGTTTTTGCAGAGCTCCAGGTCGGGTTTATCCGACACTGCTCCTGAAGTCGGGAAGTTTTTTTCCCTGACATCCATCCAATGAAAGCAGGATGGGAACAGAGCTCCCCCGAGGCCAAAGCTGAGCCATCACAACTGCCCCCCACACAGGAGGGGTCAGGGACCCCCCACATGCAACAGCCAGACCCCCCCAAACGCTGGGGCTGGGCTGGTCCCACCCCCTGCTCCCAAAACCTCCAAGAAAAGAGGTTTTGTGTTAGAATTCCTCAGGGGAAGAGTTTAGTGGAAAAACCCATTTTGTGGAGCGCAGGAAGTAATTCCCTCTCCTCCTGGTGTGTGAGGACAGCCTGGTGGGTGTGGGGGCCTCATGGGAGGGACACTGTGCCAGGTGCTGTGCCCCGTGTCCCCGTCCCAACGGGATGGGAAGGGCTGGTCTCACCCCCTGGCACAGAACACGGGCAGTGGAGCCCCCCTTGTGTGGCTCAGGGTCACACTCACCACGAAGGTGTCGTAGGAGAACTTGTGCCTGTGGAGCAGGTGCTGCAGGAAGTTGGCACTCTTGTAGCTGGGATCCCCCCAGGGCATGGCCGAGCACACCGGGCACACCTGCGGGGACACCGACGGTGGCACCTGCACTGGGACCTCCCAGAGACCTGACAGGTGCCCCTCCTCTCCTGCTCCAGTGTCCAGCCTGGCCTTGGGCACTGCCAGGGATGCAGGGGCAGCCACAGCTGCTCTGGGAAGCTGTGCCAGGGCCTGCCCACCCTCACAGAGAGGAATTTCTCCCTAATATCCAACCCAAACCAACTCTCTGGCAGTTTGGATCCATTCCCCCCTGTCCTGTCACTCCAGGCCCTTGTCAATAGCCTCTCTCCACCTTTCCTGAAGGTCACAATTAGGTCTCCCTGAAGCTTCTCTTTTTTCCAGGCTGAACAATCCCAATTTTCTCAGCATTTCCTCACGGGAGTGCTGCTTCATCCCTCTGATCAACTTGGTGATCTCCTCTGGAGTTGCTCCAACAGCTCCAGCTCCTTCCTGTGCAGAAGATCCCAAGTCCCCCACCTTGGTCAACCCAGAGGGAACAAGGAGAGGGAACTCAGCACCACCTGGTCTGCAGGAACAGGGGGATGGAGGCAGCAGAGACAGATCCCCACCTCCCAGAGGGATTTAACCCAGCTGTGCTCCCACACACACCCGTGCTGCTGGCCTGGGCTGCCACACCAGCCTGGCTGTGGCTGGATCTGCAGAGCTGTCACACACACACACACCCCCCAGCAGCACTCACCACTTTGTTGGGGTCGTTCCTGTGGTTTTCCATGCAGTGCTTCAGCAGCTCCTGCTGGTCCAGGTTGCGCGCCCCGCAGTACGGACACACGAACGTGGAGCGGTTGGGGATGTTGCTGCAGAGAGCAGGGAGGAGCAGCTCAGGGCTGAGGGGAGGCTGAGCTGGCTCACTGACAGCAGCAGCCCCTTCCCAGCCCACCTCCCTGCCCTGCTGGGCTCTTCATCCCACCCCAGGGGCTGAAACCCTGTGCCAGGGCCTGCCCACCCTCACAGCCAGGAATTTCTCCCCAGTATCCAACCCAGTGCCAGGAGTTGGAAAAGGTGCTGCTGCTGCTCCTCCCAGGGGAAGGCACAGCACAGACCTGGATTTTAGGGCATGCCAGGAGGGACAGGTTGGAAAGGATGAAGCAGGAAGCCCCTGCAGAGATGATTTATCAGTAAAAGGTTCTAAGAGTATAAAACCTGCGAGAGCTATAGAATTGAAAGCAAGATTTGAACTGTAGAATGTCAAGCAGGAAGACGGTGATTGAATCAGCTGAGCATTCCACTCCCCGGACAAAAGGGGGGTTGGACCTTCTCAGGTATCAAAGAAAAGGTGGTTTTTTCAGGTTCTGAATATGTAAATTAGCATGGTAATATAGCAGCCCCCATAGGCTGCATGTAAATTCTGTAGGGTTTGTACCCTGAGGTGATTGGTTGGTGCTAATCAGAATATTCATGACAGAAAGGGTTCAAATGGGATGTAACAGGTAATTCTTGCCTGGACCCCTGCCCCTTTAGACCTTTAGACTTCTCCTGCTGCTGCTCCCTCCCCTGGTTAGGCTGCCCTCCCAGGACTAATAACCCACGTGTGTCTTGAGAGCTCCCTGGTCTCAGGACATCTCTCACTGGGCTCAAACTGCCACCGAGGCACAGGCCTACCTGGGAATGGGCTGGGACGTGGGGACAACGGGGACAAACTTGGGGCAGTTGGCCATCTGCTCCTGCACCTTGGCGCAGGACGAGACGTGCGAGCGCATCTTGGCCAGGGTCACCTGGAAATGGAGGAGAGGGAACCTTCCTGGAGGTGCAGGAACAGCTGCCAGGAGCCAGGAGAGGAGCTGGCTCTGCTCAGCCGAGGTGGCAGTGACGAGGTGGGATGTCCCACAGCAGTGGGAACGCTGCAGCCTTGCAGGACAGAGATCTGGGGCTGCAGGGAGCCCCACAAATCCTGTCCCTGCCCCTTCTCTGGCTGTCCCCTCCTGCCAGGGAGGTGTGCAGAGCCCCCTGAGCCTCCTTCTCTCCATGCTCTGCACACCTTTTAGAGGAGGATGGGGAACAGCTTTACCTTCTTGCTGCAGCCTCTGCAGGGAGCCTTGTAGGACGAGAGCTGCTTCTCCAGGCTGGAAGCCTTCTCCACCTTCTTGGGGTCGAAGGGCACGCGGCAGAGCGGGCAGAGCGGGGAGGGCACCTGCAGGCAGGGCTGCAGGCATTCCCCACAGAACCTGGGGGCACACAGAGGCCCTCAGCACCCCGGGGACAGCAGGGCACCCCCGCTGCCCCGGCCCCCCAACGCCCCCGGAGCCAGGGATCAGCCACCCCCGGCTGGGGGAACTGGGAGAACTGGGAGAACTGGGAGCACTGGGAGCAGGGGAGCTCCCTGCGGGCACTGACAGCTCCCAGGCTGGGTTTGAAAGGATCAGCGCTGAGTATCCAGGGCAGGCAGGATCACTTCATTCCAAGCTCGTTCCATCCCCAGGAGCAGAGGGATCCCCGCAGCCCCGTCCCCAAATCCCGATTATCGCGACAGTGCTGGCCCCTCCTGCCCGGCTCCAGCCACCCAGGGAACGGGGAAGGGAACAGCCCGAAGGCTCAGCCCCCGCACGGGGAGCGGGGTGAGGAGGGGGGACCGCGGAGGGCTCGGGAATCGCCCCCAGACCCAAACCGGCAGGAGCGAGGCGGTGCTGGAGCCCCACACAAAGCCACAGCCCCTTGGGAACGTCCCCAAAATCAGACGGCAAAAGGGATCAGGGTGTCCCCGACATAAACAAGGGTTTGGGGGGGTCCTGGGGACAGGAGCCCGGTGTGGGAGCACAGGGGGTGGGGTGGGGATGCCGGTACCGAACCACCCCCGGTGTGGGCTGGGGGTGCCGGTGCCGGCTGGGGTCACCGGGCAGAGAGCCCGCAAGGATCCCACGGCCAGCACAGCGCCCAGCCCCGGCTCAGCCCGGGGGTCCCCGGGGGTCCCCGCCGCCCCCCGCCCGGGCCCCGTACTCACGTGTGCCCGCAGCCCGCGATGCCGACGGCGCGGTGGAAAACCTCGAGGCAGATGGGGCAGCTGAACTGCGCCTCCAGCGCTTCGGCCGCGGCCCCGGGCCCGGGGGCGGCGCGGGGGGGCCCGGCCGGGCCCTGCGGCCGCTGCGCCGCCGCCACCAGCAGGCTCCGGAACATGGCGGCGGCGGCGGCCGGCGGGGCGGGCGCGACGTCACCGAGCGGCGCCGCAGCGTCATCGCCGCGCGACGGGAGCGCACCGGGACACGGCGGGACCGACAGGGGCCGAGTGCGAGCCGAGCGGAGCCGAGCGGGGCCGAGCGGGGCCGAGCGGAGCCGAACGAGGCCGAGCGGGGCCGAGCGGAGCCGAACGAGGCCGAGCAGAGCCGAGCAGGACCCCCGGGGACCCACCGGGACCAACCGGGACTCACCGGGACCAACCGGGACTCACCGGGACCCACGGGAATCCACCGAGTGGCGCCGCCATGTGCGACGTGGCGGGTGACGGCGCCGGCTGCGGAGCGGACGCGGAACCGCCGCGGCGCCGCCGCGCACCGGGAGACAGGTGTGAGTCCGGTCCGGCCTGGGAATGGGCCGCTCCCGGTACCCCCCGGTATTCCCCCTGGCATCCTCCCCGTGCTGCCTCCGGTACATCCCCAATGCGCCCCCCGGTACCGCCCCGGTGTCCCCCCGGTGCTGTCCCCAGTATCCCACCAGTATTCCCCGAGGCTGCCTCTGGTGTTACCCCCGGTATCCCCCCGGTGCTGCTCCCGGTATGCCTCCAGTGCCCTCTCCGATCCCCCGCTCCCGGTATCCCCCCGATATCTCTCGGTGCTACCGCCGGTGTCCCCCGGTGACATCCCGGGTATCCCTGGTGCTGCCCGGGGACCGGGACCAGCCCCGGTACCGCTCCGGGGGTGCGGTCCCGGTGTCCCCGGTGATGACCCCCGGTGATGAGCGGCCGTGTCCCCGCAGCCACCCCCGGACGTGCATGAAGTGCGGGCAGGGCCCGGCCGCCCTCGTCATCCGCGTCGGGGACCCGTTCTGCCGGTGAGGCACCGGGCGGGGACAGCGGGGCTGGGGGACATCAGAAATTGGGGTCTTGGAGTCCCCAGAGGTGGAGGGGCCGTGAACTTTGGGTCCTGGGGACATCAGTTCTCAGGGACATTGAGTGTCTGGAGCTTTGGGGTGTTGGGGCTGGGGACACTGGATTTCTGGGACTTCAGGGTTTGGGGACATTGCCCTGGGACAAACGACATCAAGGCTTGGGGACATTGAGCCTTGGGGACAGCGAGGAGGGGGGACAGTAATGTTTGGGGATCCTGGGGTGTCGGGGCCTGAGGACGTTGTTCTCCAGGCCATTGGTCTTGGGGACATCAAGGGGACATCGGGGTGTGGGGACACGGGGATTTGGGGTCTGGGGGTGTCAGCAGGAGTCCCCATGTCCCCCATGTCCCCCAGCGCCTGCTTCCGTGAGTACTTCGTGCACAAGTTCCGTGCCATGCTGGGCAAGAACCGCGTCATCTTCCCGGGAGAGAAGGTACCGGGAGGGGACACGGGACAGGGGACCCGGGGGTGGCACCGGGCCCGTCACTGTCCCTGCTGTCCCCACAGGTGCTGCTGGCGGTGTCAGGGGGCCCGGCCTCCAGTGCCATGGTCCGGCAGGTGCAGGAGGTGAGAGTGGGGGCTCAGGGGGGCTCGGGGGGCGCGGGGCACATCCTCACCCCGCTCCTCACCCCACTGCTCTGCCAGGGGCTCAGCCGGGAGGCGGCCAAGAGGCTCCGCTTCATCCCCGGCCTGGTCTACGTCGAGGGTGAGGGAGCCCTGCTGCTGCTCCGTGTCCGCCTGTCCATCCCCAACCCATCCCTGTGTCCACCTGCCCATCCCCAGCCCATCCCTGTGTTCATCTGTCCATCCCCAGCCCATCCCTGTGTCCACCTGTCCATCCCCAGCCCATCCCTGTGTCCATCTGTCCATCCCCAACCCATCCCTGCTCTGTGTCCATCTGTCCATCCCCAGCCCATCCCTGCTCCGTGTCCACCTGTCCATCCCCAACCCATCCCTGTGTCCACCTGTCCATTCCCAACCCATCTTTGTGTCCACCTGTCCGTCCCCAACCCATCCCTGTGTTCACCTGTCCATCCCCAACCCATCCCTGTGTCCACCTGTCCATCCCCAGCCCATCCCTGTGTCCACCTGCCCATTCCCAACCCATCCCTGTGTCCACCTGTCCATCCCCAACCCATCCCTGTGTTCATCTGCCCATCCCCAACCCATCCCTGCTCCGTGTCCACCTGCCCATTCCCAGTCCCACTGCCTGTTCCCTGCCTCACTCCCCTTTCCAGCCTTGTTGCCTGTTCCCTGCCCCATTCCTGGCCCCCATACCTGTTCCCTCTCCCATTTCCTGCCCTGCTGCCCGTTCCCAGCTCCTTGCCTGTTCCCTGCCCGCTGTCCATTCTCCACCCCATTCCCAGCCCCACTCCCTGCACTGTGCCAGGGCCGGGGTGCTGCCACCCTGGCCCCAGGAATGGGGCTGGCCGTGTGGCAGCAGCAGCCCTGGCACTGCCCCCACCCCTTCCAGAGGGAGCCGTGCGCAGGCAGAGCCCGGAGCAGCGGGCGCAGACCCTGGCCCAGATGGAGGCCCTGCTGCAGGCCACCGGCTTCCCCTACCACCTGGTCCACCTGGAGGAGGTATTGGGGTGACACGGGGACAGCTGCTGAGGGGAGGGGACTCACTCAGACAACCCCAACTTCCCCTTGTACCCTGCAGGCGCTGGAGCTGCCCCCGTCCATCCTACAGCCGGGGCCGGAGCCCGCCAGCACGTCCGGCCTGTCCGGCCCTTCCTACAAGGAGGCTGTGGACAGCTTCATCCAGCAGCAGCAGCAGCGGCAGGAAGGGGACAGTGGCACCTCTGTGCCCGCTCCCAGCACCCCGGACAGGCCGGCAGCACCCCCGGCCGCCCCTGGCCTGCCGGACGCCGCCCAGACCCGGGAGCTGCTGCGCGGCTTCGAGGCGGCGGCCACGGCCACGGCGCGGGAGGAGCTGCTGGAGCTGCTGCGGTGAGTCAGGGACCCACACCCTGCCCGGGGCCAGCCCTGGTGCCAGGATGGGCAGGGCGGCTCTGAGCCGCTGTCACCTGGTCCCCAGGAGCCACCTGATCGTGCAGACGGCCCGGGAGCAGGGATATGCCAAGGTGATGACGGGCGAGAGCCTCACGCGCGTGGCAGTCAAGCTCCTCACCAACCTCTCCCTGGGGCGCGGCGCCTTCCTCGCTGTCGACACGGTGAGCTGGGGACGGGCACCTGCACCCCAGGGTGACACAGTGCCGTGGGGGCCAGGGGTGACACAATGCTGTGGGGACAGGCACCCAGGGGTGACACGGTGCTGTGGGGCTGTGGCTGGGGACAGGCACCCAGGGGCGACATGATGCCATGGTTGGGGGCTGGCACCTGCACCCCAGGGTGACAGTGCTGTGGGGATGTGGCTGGGGACAGACACCTGCACCCCAGGGGTGACATGATGCCGTGGGGATGTGGCTGGGGGGTGGCACCTGCACCCCAGGGTGACACAATGCTGTGGGGACAGGCACCCAGGGGTGACACGATGCCATGGGGATGTGGCTGGGGACAGGCACCCAGGGGTGACACGATGCCGTGGGGATGTGGCTGGGGACAGGCACCCAGGGGTGACACAGTGCTGTGGGGGTGTGGCTGTGAGGGTGGCACCTGTACCCCAGGGGTGACACAATGCTGTGGGGACAGGCACCCAGGGGTGACACGATGCCGTGGGGGTGTGGCTGTGAGGGTGGCACCTGCACCTCAGGGGTGACACGATGCCATGGGGGCATGGTTGGGGACAGGCACCTACACCCCAGGGGTGATGCTGTGGGGGTGTGGTTGGGAGGGTGGCACCCGCACCCCAGGGTGACACAGTGCCATGGGGGTGTGGCTGGGGACAGGCACCTGTACCCCAGGGTGTCACGATGCTGTGGAGACAGGCACCCAGGGGTGACACGGTGCTGTGGGGGGCGTGGCTGTGAGGGTGGCACCTGCGCCCCAGGGTGACACAGTGCTGTGGGGGTGTGGCTGGGGACAGGCACCTGCGCCCCAGGGGTGACACAGTGCTGTGGGGGTGTGGCTGGGGACAGGCACCCAGGGGTGACACGGTGCCGTGGGGGCGTGGCTGGGGGGTGGCACCTGCACCCCAGGGTGGCACAATGCTGTGGGGACAGGCACCCAGGGGTGACACGATGCTGTGGGGATGTGGCTGGGGACAGGAACCCACACCCCAGGGGTGACACAGTGCTGTGGGGGCATGGCTGGGGACAGGCACCCAGGGGTGACACAATGCTGTGGGGGCATGGCTGGGGGGTGGCATCTGCACCCCAGGGTGATACAATGCTGTGGGGACAGGCACCCAGGGGTGACACGGTGCCATGGGGGCGTGGCTGGGGGGTGGCACCTGTACCCCAGGGTGGCACAATGCTGTGGGGACAGGCACCTGCACCCCAGGGGTGACATGATGCTCTGGGGATTTGGCTGGGGACAGGCACCTGCACCCCAGGGGTGACACAATGCTGTGGGGGTGTGGCTGTGAGGGTGGCACCCGCACCCCAGGGGTGACACTATGCCCGTGGGGGTGTGGCTGGGAGGGTGGCACGGTCCCCTGGCAGCCCTGCACCCCCACAGGGCTTCACGGACCAGCGCCACGGTGACGTGATGGTGGTGAGACCCATGCGGGACTACACGGCCAAGGAGATCGCCTTCTACAACCGCTTCTTCAGCGTCCCCAGCGTCGCCGTGCCACCCCTCTTCACCAAGGTAGGGAGGGGTGTCCCCTGGTGGGGAGCCCAGGCTCCGTGTCCCCGTGGCTGGGACAGGACCCCCCACGCTGTCCCTGTTGGTTCCCACAGCCCCGGGAGAAGCTCAGCATCCACCAGCTGGTGGAGCGCTTCCTGGTGGGGCTGCAGGAGGAGTTCCCGTCCACCATCAGCACCGTGTACCGGTACGGGGGGCTCCGTGTGGGGGTGCTGGGGGTGTGGGGGGGGTTGGGGTGCACCCACAACCCCCGTTTTGGCTGCAGGACAGGGGAGAAGCTGAGCCCGGAGCCGGCCAAGGCCAGCAGCGAGTCCCAGCGCTGCCTCCTCTGCCTCTGCGGCCTGGACATCGATGGGGGGTGAGTGGGGAGGGCACCGGGGGGCTCGGGGGATTTTGGGGAGCAGCCCTGCACCCCTCAGTGACCACCTGGCTCTTACAGAGGAGGAGTTGGCTCTGGAGCCCACGCTGATCTTGGAGGAGCCAGCAGCAGGGTGAGCAGGGGGGCTGGGGGCATTCCAGGATTCCACATCCACCCCCAGGCCACCAGAGTGGCACTGCTGAGTGTCCCTGTCCTCTGAGTGTCCCTGTCCCACAGGGTTGAGAGCAAAGCTGCCTACATCCCCCTGCTGTGCTACAGCTGCCGCCTCACCTTCAAGGAGCTGGTGAGGTTTTGGGGTGCAGGGGGGCGGCTCTTGGGGGTGCTGGGGGTCCCCAGGCTCACAGCCCCTCTCCTGCAGGGTCCCCTCGACACGCTGCCACCCTACGTGCGCGCCGAGGGCCAGCGCAGGATCCGCAGGTACCGGGGGTGGGGGGCTCCTCCCTCCACACCTGCTCAGCCCCCGGGGTCGTGTCCATCCAGTGTGTCCATCCCTTGCAGAGCTGAGATGGAGCAGAACCAGGAGAACCACGAGTGCAGCAAGAGCTGAAGGGGTTGGGGACAGCGGGGGACACTCCTCCATCGCACTGTGGCCCTGCTGGGGCAGGTGCCACTCCTCAGGGATACCCCAGAGGTTGGTGAGGACTCCTGACACCCAGGCAGCTGCTTTTATAGCCCGTTTCTGTCCCAGCCAAGGGCAGGGAGAGCCCCCCGTGGCCCCCCCACTTCCCTGCCCCAGCTGCCTGTCAGCCAGGGAGGCCTCAAGTTTGTTTTATTCGCTATCTGTATAAATAAACCATTTGAATTAATAAAAAAAAAAAAAAATTAAAAAAAAAAAAATGAAACAAACCCGAAGCCACAAGTGTCTAAAGTCCAACTGGGGCTGCCAGACCCCCTCAAACGTGGGGGGCCACAACCCAGGACCCCCATCCTGGAGCTGGGGGGTGGGGGGCGGGCTATTGCTTGAGTTCAACCTGGTTCTGGAGCGGGGCTGGGGCCGGCAGGGAGGGGGCACAGGCTGGCACTTGACCCCCGCCTCCTCCCCACCTGGCAGCCAGGGGTGCCCAGTGGGTGGGGGGACACCTCCTGTGCCCCTCCCCGAGAAGGCACAACATGGTCTGTGCGGGTCGGACGGCTTCAAAGCAACGTAAGAAAAACATCCAGGAAAAAAAAAAAACCCTCCTCCCTCCGAGGGAGCGCCCAGAACCCCACATCCCACTGCCCCCCAGGGCCGGGATGCAGCCCCAGCTGGGGGGGGCTGCTTAAGGCATTGGCGGTGATGTCCCTGTCAGGGGAGGGGCTGGAGCCCCTTCCCCTTTATCTCCTCTCCCGTGTCCACTTGATCATGGTCTCGGGCGAGCGGTAGAGGAAGATGAGCTTGGCGTAGAGCTCCTCCTCCAGCTCCAGCTCGCCCGTCTCCCGCACCAGGAAGATGTCCTGGCACAGCTTCAGGATGCGATCCACGCAGGGCAGCTCCTCGAACATGATGGAGTGGGAGATCTCGCTGAAGAAGCCCCGCACGAACTTGCCGATCACCAGCACGATGGACACGTAGAGCCCCATGATCCTGCAAGGATAGGGGGCACATCCTTGATCCAGCAATGCCCTTGGGATCGCCCCACACACACACCCTGGCACCCTCCACGTACCCGTAGCCAGCCAGGAAGCCCAGGCTGGGGGGGCTGACTTTGTCGTTGAAGATGATCATGGGGAGGCTGTTGCCCTCGTGGGGTGGGGCGTCCTTCAGCCTCAGCACCCACCACTCCACAAAGTGGCCAGAGCCCCTGCGCTCCTGCTTCAGCTGCACCTCCACGTCCATGTAGCTCTCCACGTCATCTGGGGAGGGTGACACCGTCAGGGCACAGCACTGCTGTGCTCTTAAGGATGAATTTTTTGGGGGGAGTGACACAGTGGGACTCACGTCCTCACTGTCCGCAGGGGCTGGCACCATCAGTGCCCCTGGTGTGCTCCCTGTGCTGGTTTTTTAGGGAGGGACACACTGGGACTCATGTCCTCCCTGTCTTCAGAGAGGTGGCACCCACCTGGGTGGGTTTCTTGTGGGGGACACGTTGGGACCTACCCGGCAGCAGCTGCTTGACAGGTTCGGCTTCCAGGCCGGTGGGCGCCCGGATGAATTTGGGGAAGAGTTTGGGCAATACCCTGCAAGGAAGCGGGGTGGTGAGGGGGTTACACCCTCCCACAGAGCACAGGGCTCCCGTCACCCCCTCAGGGGACACTCACACGGGGTCATTCCTGGTGCCCCCCAGCATCTGGGCCAGCTGCAGGCGCTGGGGCGCGCCGGGCTCCAGGTCCGTGTCGTGTTTGCCGTAGGCGTTCTCCACCGTGCCCCCCCTGCTCAGGTCCCTGCAGGCAGAGGAGGCTCAGTGTGGGCAGGGCGGGGGTGCAGGCAGGGCTGGCTCCTCCCTGGCCGTGCCCAGGTACCTCTGGAAGATCCAGGTGAGGTGCAGGGTGATGTCGGAGGAGCCGTTCTGCAGCTCCTGCTGCATCTGCGCGCGGCTGGGGGGGCTGATGCCCCAGAGCGAGCCCGAGCTGCCCTCGACGCGGGCGGTCACGATGTCCTCCATGCCGTAGAAGGTGATGAACTGCATGGCCAGCTGCCAGCAGGGGACACAGGGCTCAGCCCCTGCCCTGGGGGCTCTGCCAGCCCCCGCCCCGGGCAGCCAGCAGGGATTTTTTTTTGGGGTGGGGGGAGGATTTACCGGCTCTCTCTCGAACTCGCTGGTGAGCTCATCGTAGTCCTCGATGGTGAAGGGCTGGATGTATTGCTGCTGGGAGCTCGTGCTGAACAGGGGCTGGGTGGGGACAGGGGACATCAGCCAGGCAGGGCACGCTGGTGTCCCCATCTGGGCACCCCAACACCCACTCCCCACGTCCTCACCTCGTACCCCCCGAGCTTGAGGATGACGGTGACATCGACGGGGTGGTTGACGACGCCCACCACAGAGCGCACCAGGGACATGAAGAGCAGCGGGAACCAGATGATGCCCACCAGGAAGAGGATGATGAGGCCGCCCATGCCGTACTTCACCACCTTCTTCTTCTTCTGCCCCTTGGGCTGGGGGTATTTCTGGGGTGGGGGCAGACAGCACACGGTGTAGGGTGTGCTCAGGGGGGCCCTAACAAACCCTCAGAATGGTTTTGGTGCGGGACCCCTCCTGGCACAGGGGCTGTACCTTCTCAGTCTCCCGGCTGCACTTGATGATGAAGATGTTGGCGTAGATGTCCTCCACACACATCCAGTTGGAGAGGGACAGCGTGGTGTCCGTCCACACCCAGTCCATGATGGCCCGCAGCTCCACCAGGAAGGGCACGAGGCGGAACCTGCGGGGACACGGGGAGAGGGCAGTGGCACGGCACCCTCGGGGTGCCCGGGGCTCCCCGCCGCCCCGTGCCCTACCCCTGGAAGAGGAAGAGGTTGAGGTGGTTGTATTTCTTGGTGAGGAAGTTGCCCAGGATGCGGGTGGGGTAGCCGCAGCGGATCTGGTAGGCCGAGAGCCCAAAGTAGATGCACTTCACGAAGTACCACAGCTGGGCCACCGCGTTATGGCGGAACAACCTGCGGGAGGGACACCACTCTGCAGCCACCAGCCCGGGCCACCACCTGGGCTCGGGGGACACCAAGGCAAGGAGCACGCCCTGCCCTGGTGGGGAATCCTTTGGGATGTACCTTTGGGTGACGGCCGGCAGGATGAAGAACATCCAGAAGTGGATGCCGAAGACCAGGATGACCTGGAAGATGAGCTTGCCCACCACGGTCTTGCGGAGGTAGAGCGCGCGGTCGATGATCATGGTGCTGAACTGGAAGAGCACCATGACCAGGAAAGCCTCCGGCACTTGGTTCTCCGACAGCGAGGAGGTGATGTCGGTGGCCGCCGTGTATTTCTGGGGTGCAGGAGAGGTCAGGATGTGGCCCAGCCTCACCCCCGTGGTGGAGGCAGGACAGTCAGGACTGCCCTGTGGGACTCCCTGCTCACCCCAAAGGCCCAGAAGCCGAAGATGATGATGATGAAGTCGACCACGTCAGCCATGAACATGTAGGCGTAGACGTCGGCGGCCGCATGGCCCTCTGTGTCCATGATGTCCAGGAAGAAGTTGCACACTGGCCGGTATATCTTCTGTGCCCTGCAGGGACAGGGGACACAGGGGACACAAGGGACACAGGGGACAGGTGACTAGGACTGCACCCCACAGCCCCCACCCCAACCAGCACCGCCACGACTCACATGGTGAGGAAGGCGACCTTGACCCGCAAGCCAAACTCCTTCAGCTTCTTCTGAGTGCGACCTTCTTCTGGCACTTCCTCCTCCTCTTCCTCCTCCTCCTCCTCGCCCCCTTGAAGCGAGACACAGCGTGGGTGACACCCAGGGTCCTGCAGGGCCACATCCTGCCCGACCCCAGCACCCTGGGGGTGCCAGCCTTGCTCCTCACCATGGCACGAGGGTTGGGAACTGGTGCTCACCTTCTGCCGGAACCATCTCCGGTGTCTTCCTCCCCTGCTTCCTCCTGAAGCGGAGCCGCGTGGGCCCGGTCTCCTCTTCCTGCTCCATGGACTTGCCCTCCAACCCCTGCTCCGTGGGCTCACTCTCCAGCCCCAGCTCCATGGACTTGCCCTCCAGCCCCTGCTCCACGGGCTCGCCCTCCAGCCTCAGCTCTGGCTCCGGCCCCGCAGCTGCTCCTGGCTGGGCTGGAGCCTCCGGCCCTTCCTCAGCCACTGCCGGCGGTGGGAACACGGCTTCCTCCAACTTCTCCTCCTCTTCCTTGCTCTCCTGCTTCTCCTCATCTTCCTTGCTCTCCCGCTTCTCCATCGTCGTCTCCTCCTGGTCCCACAGCCCATAGGACTGCAGAGGGATGTGGTCAGAGGTCCTGCTGCCCCCCAGCCCCACATACCTCACCCCCCATCCTGCAGCATCAAGTCCCACCAGCACTGGTGGGAAACCAGGGCAGAGCCACCCAGCACCCACTGAGTTCTGCCCGGAGCCCCCAGGAGCAGCTCCAGCTCCCCACAAAGGCCCACCCACGGCCCAGGGCTCACCAGCAGCAGGGAGCGATGGAAGAAGAGGGCCAGGAGCTGCAGGAGGTCGAACTTGATGTACTGGGTGGACTTCTCCAAGCCCAGGATGCGCGGTGGGAAGAAGGGCTTGCCCTCGTAGCGCAGCAGGATGATGTGGCCGTTCCAGGGGAAGAACCCGAACTGGAAGAGGTATTTCACCACCACCGTGATCTGCGGGGACGCTGGGGTCAGCAGGGTGGCAGCGGGGGCCGGGTTGGCACCGTCCCTTCGCTGGCCACCCCCTGCCCACCTCGGTGTAGACGATGGCGGTCATCCAGAAGCGCTTGGAGGGCCGGGGGATGGAAAGCATGGCCCAGAGGAAGATGAGGATGGGCAGGAAGAGGGTGAGGGTGGAGGCGGTGACCATGTTGTTGAGGATGATGACGAAGTAGCAGAAGAGCTCGGAGCGGGCGGTGATGCAGCGGTACACGGACAGCAGCAGCTTCAGGAACCGGTTGTGGGACTGGTAGAACTGCTCCGACTCCTCCAGCTCGCAGACACACAACCTCCTGTGGGATGCAGGGCTGGGGTGAGCCCCCCTGCCACCCCCCATCCCTGTCCTGCTGTCCCCAAGCCCCGCTGTCCCCACATCCACCTGCTCTGGAGGAGCTCACTGGCAGTCCGCCTGCGCTGCTGGGGCACGGCCAGCAACTGCTGAGCTTCAGCCGCCTCCTCCAGGCTGGTCACCTGCTCCTGGCTGCCAGAAGAAGGGGGGTAGCTCTTAGGATGGCACAGGGACAGGGGTGAGCCCCCTGCCCCACCTGTGCCGCTGCCAGCAGCCCCCTGGGGGGTATCTATGCACCTGCCTGGCAGTGCCGCTTCGGGAAACCGCAGCCACGGAGCGGGGCGGGCTCGGCTCCTCCAGGAGCTCCTCTGGTGGCAGCTCGTAGAGCTCATCTGGGAACTCGTGGTTTATCTCCTCTCCCTGTGGCAGGCAGGACGTCAGTGCCACCCTGGGCTGTCACCCCCCCGTGCCCCGGTGTCCCCCCTGGGCTGACCTTGGCCAGCCGCAGTGCCATGACACATCTCTCGAGGCGCAGGATGCGGGACATGTCCGTGTGCTCCTGGGTCCAGGCGTCCAGCCACTGGGTCAGCCCGTCCACCAGGGCCTGGCACAGCAGCCACAGGAACCTCAGCGTGTTCAGTGCCCGCTGCAAGACGTTGCTGCGCTCTGCCGGGGCAGAAAGAGGGGTGGAGGGTCCCGCTGGTGCCCACTCAGACCTCCCCAGCATCCCCTGGTGCTGCAGTCCCGCTGCCCACCTACCAGAACCTTCTGTGTGTGTTTCCTCCTGGCCTTCAGTCCCCTCGGCAGCCTCCACCTCTCCCCTTGTGCCATCCTCTGCAAGGGTCAGACCCCAGGGGAGGAAGAACATCATCTCTGGGCCTCTCCCATCCACCAGCCCCACCCCTGTCCCTCCACATCCACCTTAAAAACCGGGATAGACACCAAAGAAGCTGCACAGCTTGTGCCCAACCCCATTGTAGCCACCAGAGAGTCCCCCCACAGGCTGGGAGCGCCCTGCCAGGGCACACAGCGGGCACCAGGCAGGGCCATGTCCCCTCCAGCCCCCCCAGCCCTATTTTGGGGTGTCACACCCACCTGCAGCGCTCTCAGTGCTGGGCGGCTGCGGCTGCTCGGGCTGCTCCTGCTGCCGCAGCACCGTCCTGGTGTTGGTCACCCAGGCCTGGTAGGCGAGCTGGAGGGGGACAGGGGCCATCAGCACCCTGGGGACACTGCCAGACCCCCGGCTGCTCTGCAGGCCCCCAGCCCCGCTCACCTGGAAGGCGCTCGGCCTCTCCGGCCGCGGCTCCTCCTGCTGCACCTCCTCCTCCTCCTCGCTGTCCGACTCGAAGAGGAAGTATTCCCCGGAATGCAGCACTGCCAGGGGGGCACGGGGTGTCACGGCACAGCCAGGGCCACGGCAGGGCTGTCACACCCCAGGCTGGCCCCGCTGCCATCTCCCAGGGCTCTGCCTGGCACCGAGGATGCCCACGGGGACATCAAGGCCAACAACTCAACTGCCACATCCCCACAGCGGTGTCCCCCCGGTGCCAGCCTTCGGTCAGTGACCCCAAACCCCGCCTGGCACCCCCAGTCCAACACCCCATTAGTGCTGGGGAGCAGAGAAGCCAGGGTTAGTGCTCTGCGGCCGAGCCTGGGGACAGGGGACGTGCAGGGTGTCACCTCAGCCATGCAGTGCCACCAGGGTTAGCAGCCCTGGCTGGGGGGGACCTCCCCGAGGGGCTGTGCCCTGTTACCCCCCGTGCTGGGACCTCCTACCTGAGGCGTGGTCCAACCACGGCCGCTGCCACCTCTCCCTGGGCCGGGACGGGTCTGCGGGGCCGCCGGGCGCTGTGGGACGGCAGAGGGGGCTGAGAACACCCACACCCAGGGCACCCACCCCGCCAGGGCTCTGCACAACTCCCTGCCAGGAGGGGACAGCCAGGGAGGGTCAGGCTCTGCTCCCAGGAACAGGGACAGGAGAGAGGGAACGGCCTCAGGCTGGGCCAGGGGAGGTTTAGATTGGAGTTGGGTAAGGTTTCTGCACTGAAAAGGCGGTCAGGCATTGGCACAGGCTGCCAAGGGCAGGGGTGGAGTCCCCAAACAACACCACAGGGGTCACCACAGTGCCATGGGCATTGGTGATGGGTCACAGTGCCACCCGTGTGTCCAGAGAGGGGTTGGGGACACGGGAGGGACCCCCCCGGCTCTCACCTGATCCGGCCCCCTCCTGCCCCGGGCCGGTGCTGCGGGGCGGCTGCTCCTGGCGGTACTTCTGCTGCTTGGCTCGGATCCGCTCCATCCTGGGGGCACAGGGTGCTGCAGAGCCCGCTCCCCCAGGCCCCCAGGGCCACCCTCCGTACACAGGTGTGCCCCAGGGCGCAGGGAGAGGGGTCCCAGTGCCCCCCAAAACCCACTCACTGCCGCTTCAGCTGGTCCAGCGACCTCCTCTCGGATCGCTGGTGCGAGCGCAGGCTCTTCATGATGCTGGCCTTGAACAGCGCCACGCCCCTGGGGAACAGTGGAGGGTCATGGGGGGCCCCCCAGCACGCACAGGGACCCCTCCAGGGCCCGAACCCCACCTGGAAGGCTGCAGGGCAGAGGCTCGGAGGTCCCACATGACGTGCAAGTAGTAGGAGCTGAGGAAGATGCGGCGCTGGAGCAGGAGGAAGAAGAAGCAGATGCTGTCCCACAGGATGCCGGCCTCCTCCACGGGCAGCGTGCAGTCCCGGTCCTTGTGCATGGCCTTGGCTGGCAGGCAGAGGCGCAGGCAGGTCAGGCAGCAGCCCAAACCTGCAGCCCACCCCCCCAGCCAGCTCACCCCCCAGAGCAGCCACTCACGGTTGTAGTAGCCCTTGACGGTGCAGACGAGGCTGAAGAGCTGGATCACCCAGCAGAAGTTGTTCTGCATTTGCCGCACGAAGACGCAGGACAGGAGCTGCGGGCAGAGCGGGCAGGCACGGCTTTGCCACCACCCCGGGGGGGGACACCCAGGGCAGGGGTGGGACGGAGCACACGGATCACAACGCACCGACAGCATGTTCTTGGAGACGATGACGGTGACGTTGTAGAGGATGAGGCAGTCCCAGAGCGCCAGGCGGGCGCGGGCCGGCTTGCGCAGCATGGCGGTGCCCGAGAGCAGCAGGTAGAAGCAGGCCAGCACGTAGCCCAGGCCGAAGAGGCTGATGCGGTTGGCGCCGGCGATGAAGACCACCACCAGCACCACCCAGAAGAGGTAGCGGAACACCACCACCTTGGCCATGTCCAGGTAGGACCTGCGGATGGGGTGGTGGGAGCTGGGGCCTTGTTCCTTTCCCAGCACGGTCCCAGTCCCCACAGCGGCCCCGTCACAGGGGACAAAGGGCTTTGTCCCGGTTTATGGCACAAAGCCATCACCAGGAGTGTCCTGGACCACTTCATCTCCTTCCAGAAGAGCCTCAGGGTCTTCTGACCCTAACCCTGCTCCAGCCATCAGGGGGGTCATGTCCAAAGGGACCCTGGCCCAAAGGGGTTCCCATCCCATTCTGGAGGATCCCAGCCCCGTAGGTCCCACTGCCTGAAGGTCTCACCCTACCTGCACCTCAAGGAGTCCCATCCCAGGGGATCTGCCATCCAAGGGTGGGATCTCATCTTGTCCCTACCCCAAAGAGTCCCATCCCAGGGGAGGAACCCCTCTCATCCATATACCCCATAGTTCAGCATCCCAAGGTTGGAATCCCAAGGATTCCATAGTGACCACACCCCATGGATGGGCTCTCACCCCAGCTGGCTCCCACCCTGTCCTTACCCCAGGGATCCCACCCCAGAGGAGTGCCCCATTCACTGCCCACAGCAGACACCCTTCCCGTGGCCCCAGCCAGGCCAGGGGCACCCACCTGCAGTAGATGAAGTTTGGGGTGGGGTTGCTGTGGTCCTGCTCCCGGTCCAGGCGGTCGGAGTTGTCCCCGGCCGCCTGCAGCCAGGGCTGGGAGCGCTCGGCCTCGAAGACGCGCCACTGCTGGGCGGCACAGAGCAGCAGCAGGAAATCATCTGGGGGGACACGGCTCAGCCCGGGCCACAGGGCTCCCCAAAACGCTGCTACCACCCCCCTAAACCCTTCCCCGAGGTGTGGGGTATCCCAGGCTGCTCCTGCCCAGCATGGGGAGCTCATTAACTCCCCCCAGGCTTTCCCAGGCCCCACCTCCTCTTTAACCAAGTGTGGATCTCTCCAGGTCCCTCTTTTTCCCAAAAGGGGGTGGGAAAACAATTAAATTCCCCCCAAAAGGGGTGGGGTTTGCCATGACTCCTTCTCCAACGGGGTGTGTGTGATTTAAGCTCTACCTCCAGTGGAGTGGGGCTCTTAAAGCTCCTCCACCCCTCCTGCCTGTCCTTCCCCCTCCTGGAGGGGATGGGGACCCCACCGATGGCTGGGGCGGTCCCAGAGGTTGGGGTGGGGGGACAGGGGCTGGAATAGGGTGACAGGGCACCCCGTGGGCACAGAGGTGCCAGGGGCTGGAGCAGGGGGGCCAGGGGGCTGCCACGGCCTGTGTCACCCCATGAGCAGGGCACTGCCAGGGACTGGAGCAGGGGGACAGGGCACCACACGGGCAGGGGGCCACTCACTGATGAGGTTGGTGGATTTGGGAGCCTGGAAGAAGTCAGGCAGGTAGAGCCACTTGACGAGCGCCGAGTTGAGGGGAACGGTCTGGCTCCAGCGCCAGGGATAGTCTGGGGGGCAGAGGGGGGCCACAATCAGCGCCGGGCCCCTCCTCCAGCCCCTTCCCAGGGCAGGCAAAGGCTGCCCCAACAGGAAAGCCGGGCGCCCCTTACCCATGCAGAGGGCGGGGGGTATCCCCAGGCACAGCAGGTACTGGTAGAGGAAGAAGACGACGAGGAAGAGGCAGTAGTTGGGCCAGAGGCGGGCGATGGCGGCGCGCCGCCGCCGCGTCAGCATGGCCACCAGCCAGCAGCCGTGCAGGATCACCAGGAAGTTCATCCGCTGCCCGATCACGTTCACCATCATCAGGAAGCAGATCTGGGGGGGCGCAGGGCTCAGCACCGGGGCTCTGTGAGGGCTGGGACCCCCCCCCCACCACACACACACAGCCCCCACCTCCAAGCCAAACTTGTAGTAGAAGTAGTTGATGATGTATTTGGCGCAGCTGGCCAGGCCGAGGTCGAGGTGCTCGCGGGAGATGTTCTCGAAGATGGTCTCGGTGACGGGGGACGGCACCTGGTGCTGCTTGCGGTGGTACTGCTGGCGCCGGTACACCACCGCCTCGAACACCAGCAGCAGCAGCACCTGCAGGTGGTTCTGGGGGGACAGGGGGTGCTCAGGACCACGTGTGAGGCCAAGAATCCCCCCACAACGTGGTCCTCATAAACAGCATCTCCCTAGGTTCTCAAAAGTGCTGAGGACCACGCTGTGAGGCCAAGAATCTCCCCAACGTGGTCCTCATAAACAGCATCTCCCTAGGTTCTCAAAAGTGCTGAGGACCACGCTGTGAGGCCAAGAATCTCCCCAATGTGGTCCTCATAAACAGCATCTCCTCAGGTTCTCAGAAGAGGTGCTCAGGACCACGCTGTGAAGCCAAGAATCCCCCCAACATGTGTTGCTCAATATAGCAGTGATTTATTTGCTGTTATACCCGTGGTCCTCATAAACAGCATCTCCCCAGCTTCTCAGAAGAGGTGCTGAGGACCACACTGTGAGGCCAAGAATCACCCCACAACGTGTTCCTCATAAACAGCATCTCCCCAGGTTCTCAGAAGAGGTGCTGAGGACCATGCTGTGAGGCCAAGAATCACCCCACAACGTGTTCCTCATAAACAGCATCTCCCCAGGTTCTCAGAAGAGGTGCTGAGGACCACACTGTGAGGCCAAGAATCACCCCACAACGTGGTCCTCATAAACAGCATCTCCCCAGGTTCTCAGAAGAGGTGCTGAGGACCACGCTGAGGCCAAGAATCCCCCCTAGGCGGGTCCCCCCGTGCCCACCTTGACGTATCCCCAGTTGGGGAAGCCCTTCCGGATGCCAAACCAGTTGGCAGGGTCGACGGGGCCGCGGTACAGCGTGGAGTTGCCCAGCTCCTCCGGGGTCAGGTTGGTGCTGTTGGGCAGGGGCTGCAAAGGGGAGCACCAGAGGATGGGTCAGTGCCCCCCAGACCCCCTCCCCAGCCAGGGAGCCCCTCAAGGGAGCCCCTCACCGGCCCCGCCGGGCACACCTGGGTGCAGTTGCTGGAGTAGTCCTGGGGGTCCACGACCTCGAGCTGGTAGAGCATCTTGCAGACGATGATGACGCAGGTCCAGAGGGTGGAGAGGCACGAGGCCATGCGGCGGAAGCGGCAGTAGGGCATGGCCAAGGCCCACAGCAGCACCAGCAGGAAGTTCATCACCGAGACCTGGGGGCAGAGGCCGCGTCAGGGCCGGGCAGGGGCCTGGCTGAGCCCCCCAGCCCCGCACCCCCAGGGGTGGGTACCTCCTCCAGGGCCACCCAGACGGTGTAGATAGCCACCATCTTGTGGATGTGGAGCTCCAGCAGGCGCCTCATGAAGACCTCCCCGCGCGACACCATGTCCGAGAAGGTCCGGCCCAGCACCACCAGGCGCTCCAGCACCAGCCCCCATTTGTTGGAGTCTGTGGGACATGGATCCTTCGTGGACACCCCAAGCCATCCCCTGTGTCCTCTCCCTTGCTCAGAGAACACCCCAATGCATTCCCACAACCCCCCACACCTGGAGAACAACCCATCCCCACCACCTCCAGCCTCCTCCTGGCTCAGAGGGCATCCAGATCCACCCCTGGAACCTTCCAGACTTGGAGGAGACCCCAATAAATCCCTGCACTACCCTGGTCCCATCCTGGCTTTCAGGACACCCCAGTCCACCCCCATGCCCTCCCACCAGCCCCTTCCTGGCTCAGAGAACATCCCAGTCCACCCCCATGCCCTTCCAGCCCCTTCCTGGCTCAGAGGACATCCCAGTCCACCCCCATGCCCTCCCACCAGCCCCTTCCTGGCTCAGAGGACATCCCAGTCCATCTCCACACCCTCCCAGCCCCTTCCTGGCTCAGAGGATATCCCAGTCCACCCCCATGCCCTCCCACCAGCCCCTTCCTGGCTCAGAGGACATCCCAGTCCATCCCCATGCCCTCCCAGACTTGAAGGACACCCCGATCCATACCCTGAAATTCTCCTCCAGGCTTGGAGGATGCCTCAATCCATCTCCACACCCTCCCAACACTTGGGCACCAACCCAAATCCATCTCCCTACCCCTCCCAGGTCCCTGCTGGCCTGCAGGACGCCCCAGGCCCGCCCCGTACCCAGCGAGTCGGTGTCGGAGTCCCCGGCGCGGGCGGTCTCGGCGGCGGCCGCGTCCCGCAGCAGGCGGCTCCCGTGCAGCTCCTCCAACCTGTGGGACGGGGGGCTCAGAGCAGGGACGGGGGGCCCAGGGGGTCACCCAGCACCGGGTCCTACCTGCGGACGTAGCAGGGGGCCCGAGAGGCGGGCTGGACGTGCTCCAGGCCGGTGATGCGCATGAAGGGCTCGTGGAAGTAGTGCAGCTGGAGGATGCAGGCCAGCAGGAAGAAGCCCGTCATGAGGATGCTGTAGAAGAGCTTGGAGACGCTGAACTTCTCCAGGCCCAGGTCCTTCACCCTGCACGGGGAGAGGAGGGTCAGCACAAGGTCTCATCCATCCCACCCCAAAGAGGCACCAACCCCAAACCTGCTCCGTGCCTCGGTTTCCCCACGTGCAACCCAGCCCTTGGCCACGCCCTGGGGCCACCACAGGGCTGGGACCCCACGGTGGGGTAGGGGACACTCACTGGTCATCAGTGAGGCCCGTCAGGTTCCTCCAGTAAATGGGGAAGTCCTCGAACTGGTAGGTGTAGGTAGCGATGAGCACCAGCATGGTGTAGGCCACCACCAGCCACCAGAAGCCCTTGAGCACCTTGCGCCACAGGCTGTAGTACACCTGCGGGGACAGGGACATCAGCAGGGCCACCCTGGGGACGGCACAGCTCCCCAGAGGTCCCCGGCCCCTCTACCTGGAACAGGATGAGGCAGAGGAGGAAGAGGAGCATGTAGACGATCTTGTAGACCACGAGGCGGCCGGTGAAGGTCACCACCATGAACATCACGGCGCAGACGCAGATCCAGAACTTGGCGAAGAAACTCCACACCAGCTCCCCCAGCTTCTGCAGCACGTCCCGCATCTGGCTGCTGTCTGTGGGGCACGCAGGGGCTGCAGCAGCTGGGCGGGGGGCACCGGGGACCCCCCTGGACAGCCGTGGGGTGCCGGGCGTGGGTGACACCTCACCTGCATCGGCGACAGACACCTCCAGGAGCGGCGTGGCCGGGGCCCTCCTCCTCAGCACCCGCTCCGTGACGAAGCGCCGCAGCAGCATCCAGAAGGTGAGGGTGAGCAGGAGCTGCGGGGACAGGCGGTGAGCGGGGACAGCGGGGCACTGCTGGGGACAGGGCAGGGGACAGGGGCCACCCTCACCTTGGCCCCCAGGGTCCCGTAGGGTCTCTTGGGGTGCACCAGCCCCAGCGGGCGCAGGCGCACGACGCCCAGGCGGGTGGGCAGCTCGGGGCCCAGCTCCATGGCCCAGACGTACTGCAGGCTGCAGAGGCTGACGGCGTAGAGCACCAGGAAGGGCGAGCAGAGCATGGCGAAGTGCCGCCGGCTCCGCACCGTCCAGATCAGGCACGACCACAGCAGCAGCACGAAGGTCAGCCAGCTGTGGTAGCTGATGCTCCACACCTGCGGGCGGGGAGGGTGAGGGCTCAGCCCAGGAGGTGTCCCCCTGCCCCCGTGTGGCAGTGTCCCCCCTCCCCACGGCCGTGTCCCCCCCGCCAGCTCCTCACCATCATGGCGATGAGGGCGGACACGTAGCTCTGCTTCATCAGGACGTGGCCCAGGGTGTGCAGGGGCAGCCAGGCCGCCGGATGCCTCCTGCCTGGCATGGGGAGGGGCAGTGTGAGGCAACCCCGGGCTGCAGGCAGGGTTTGGGGAGGGGGAGCACAAAGCACCCCCAGGCTGCAGGCAGGGTTTGGGGAGGGGGAGCACGAGGCACCCACCCTGGGCTGCAGGCAGGGTTTGGGGAGGGGGAGCACAAAGCACACCCCCGGGCTGCAGGCAGGGTTTGGGGAGGGGGAGCACAAAGCACACCCCCGGGCTGCAGGCAGGGTTTGGGGAGGGGGAACACGAGGCACCCCTGTGCTGCAGGCAGGGTTTGGGGAGGGGGAGTGTGAGGCATCCCTGTGCCGCAGGCAGGGTTTGGGGAGGGGGAGCATGAGGGACCCACCCCGGGCTGCAGGCAGGGTTTGGGGAGGGGGATCACGAGGCACCCACCGTGGGCTGCAGGCAGGGTTTGGGGAGGGGGATCACGAGGCACCCACCCTGGGCTGCAGGCAGGGTTTGGGGAGGGGGAGTGTGAGGCATCCCTGTGCCGCAGGCAGGGTTTGGGGAGGGGGATCACGAGGCACCCAGCCCGGGCTGCAGGCAGGGTTTGGGGAGGGGGAGCACCAAGCACCCCCCCGGGCTGCAGGCAGGGTTTGGGGAGGGGCTGGGGCCAGGCTTACGTGCTGAGTTCAAGATGTGGATGGTGCAGTTCTCGGTGCCGGGGCTCGGCTTGCAGGTGTTGCGCGACAGCATGGGCTGAGGGCAGAGAGGGCTCAGAGCCCACCCTGGCACCCCCCATCCCGCTCCCACTCCCAGCACAGCCCCCTCAAACCCACCTTGGTGTCCTCAACCACGTGGGGACTGTCCTTGGGCCAACTCTCCAGCTCCACCAGGTCCCTTGGGCATGACCGTGCTGGGGCTGCTCTCTGCGAGGGGCAGGAGCCAGCTCAGGGCAGCCTCTGGGGAGCAGGGCCATGCCCCAGGCCCCTGCCCCCTGCCAAGCCACCCCCCTCCCCTTGTGCCATGGCCAGGGCAGTGACAGCCAGGCACACACGGTCACCATCGGGGTGTGGCTCAGCCCCTCACCTTGGCGTCCCGCCAGCGCAGCTTCACCAGGGTGGCCATGGCGTAGTAGAGCAGGAGCAGGACCCCAGGGTTGACGTAGACAGGCCAGGGGTGGCTGGTGTTGAGGTCCAGGGTGTTGGGATGGGAGCAGTTGCGGTACAGGATGATGTCCTTCAAGCCAAACACCCTGTGGGGAAAGAGGAGGTGGCATCAACCCCTCAGCCAGGAGCAGAGCCAGGGTCCCATCCCAGGGAGGGCAGCCAGGGCATCCCTCTGCTGCCAGCACGGATGGGATGGGGTGGGATGGGATGGGATGGGATGGGATGGGATGGGGTGGGATGGGATGGGGTGGGGATGGGGATGGGGATGGGGATGGGGATGGGGATGGGGATGGGGATGGGGATGGGATGGGGATGGGGATGGGGATGGGGATGGGGATGGGGATGGGATGGGGATGGGGATGGGGTGGGATGGGATGGGGATGGGGATGGGATGGGGTTGGGGATGGGATGGGGATGGGATGGGGATGGGATGGGGATGGGATGGGGATGGGGATGGGGATGGGGATGGGATGGGGATGGGATGGGGATGGGGATGGGATGGGGATGGGGATGGGGATGGGGATGGGGATGGGGATGGGATGGGGTTGGGGATGGGATGGGGATGGGATGGGGATGGGGATGGGATGGGATGGGGATGGGGATGGGATGGGGTTGGGGATGGGGTTGGGGATGGGGATGGGATGGGACAGCTCACCCAGTACCTCAAGGGGCCCCTGGGCACAGCCCCCTCCCCACGGACTCACCGTGCCCAGATGGTGGGGGGTGGGAAGAGCCCCTGGACGAAGGGGGTCTGGTAGGCATAGAGGCACAGCAGGTGGCAGGCGCTGTAGATGCCCACCAGGACGCAGAGGACGTTGAAGGCCCGGTGGCTGTCGGGGAGGTGGCAGGCCCACCACGTGCACAGCCCCATGAAGAGCAGGAAGTAGACGCTGGAGGAGGCGGAGGGCAGGATGATCCCTGGGGAGCAGCGCCCCACGGGCGGTCAGTGCACAGCCCCCCGGGCCGAGCAGCGTCCCACCGGACTGAGAGCACCCCACTGGACCTGGCACTGCTCCTCAGAGCAAGCATCCCTTCCTTCCCCGTGGACAGACAGAGTTTTCCACCTTGGAACAAGCATTTCCTTCCTCTTGGTCCAAGCTTTCCCCCTTGGACTCTGTCCTCAGACCACGCATCACTCCTGCTTGGAATGAGTATCCTCCCTCCTTGGACTGAGCATCCCCTTCCTTCCCAGACCCAGCATCTCCTCCTCCACAGATCAAGCATTTGACCCTTGGAGTGAGCAGCTCTCCCCCTGGATTGAGATTTCCCCCTTGGGTTGAACATTCTCCCCCCTTAGACCAAGCATCCCTTCTCCTCAGACTGTTTCCCTCTCTGGACCAACCATCCCTCCCTCCACGCCCTGAGCTTTCCCCCTTGGATGGACAATCCTCCCCCCAGGGACCAAGCACCCTTTCCCTCACACCGAGCATCACAACCACCCTGCACTGAGCGTCCCCACCTTGCACCAAGCCCCCTCCCCAGCAGCGTGCCCCCCCGAGCCCCCCACACCCCGTACCCACCTGCCAAGCCCAGCAGCAGGATGGCCAGGCCCTTGCCAGCCTCCCAGAGCAGCCAGTGAGCCTTGTCCCGCAGCCGCCTCCTCAGCCGCGTGTCCCTGTGCGCCCTGTGCCGCCCCGCGTCCCTCTGTGCCGGGGAGAACCAGGCTGCTCTCAGCTCCAGGGGCAGCTCCTGGCCCTGCCTCAGTTTCCCCTGCTCTGGGGAGGGCCTGGGTGGCCGGCCAGGCGGGCGCAGTGCCCGGCACCTGGCCGTGTTTATCTCCTCAGCCGCCCGGAAAGCGCCTCCGAAGGGCGGCTGTTTGTCTTGGCTCGGGGATCCGGGCTCACTGAGCGTTTTTCCAGGCTGGTCCCGGGCTCAGGGCAGAGGCACCGGTGCTGGCCACTGCTCGGGTTACAGCCCAGCAGGGCCGGGGTCAGGCACCACAGCCTGGGGTGCTGGGGAGCCCCCAGAGCAGGGCTGGGGCTGGGGCTGCCCGGGTGACACAAGCACAGCGTCCCCGTGCCCTGCTGGCACTGCCAGGTGGGGCTGGGGCTGCCCGGGTGACACAAGCACAGTGTCCCCGTGCCCTGCTGGCACTGCCAGGTGGGGCTGGGGCTGCCTGGGTGACACAAGCACAGTGTCCCCGTGCCCTGCTGGCACTGCCAGGTGGGGCTGGCACGGCACAGCACAGCATGGCACAGCACAGCATGGCACAGCACAGCATGGCACAGCACCCAGCCCTGCACCAGCCAGCTGGAGCTGGGGGCCAGCACCCCACAGCTGCCCACCCCACCGTCCCACCCCTTTGCCACCATCCCTGTGGCAATGCCAGAGCAAACACGGGCACTCCCCCGTGCCTGAGTCACCCTAAGCTGTGTGACAACGACCCAGCAGCCCTGCAGCCTGGCCAAAACTGCCCCAAACTGAGTCCCTGAGCACTGTGGATGTCCCCGTGCCAGGCTGTGCCCAGGGAAGGGACAGGGACCAGCCATGGGCAGGCTGGGGGGCACCCAGTGGGATGGGGGTGGTGGGACGTCCCCGTGGCAGTGGGGGTGGCTCTCACCCCCTCCGTGGACTCCAGGGAAGGGGGATTCCGTCGGGAGGAGGCCCGGCCCAGGCGGAAGCACAGGCACAGGGACAGCGAGGAGACCAGCAGGATGCCAACGTCCGGTGCCACCAGCCGCACCGAGTTGGGGATGTCACCCAAGTCCAGCCTGGGGGGACAGAGAGGGGCAGGGGAGGGCTCAGGGGTGACCTCCCCAGAGCCACCGCCAGCCCCCAGCCCCACAGGTCAGGGTGCCCTTACCTGGTGACCCCAATGTGCCGAGCAAGGACCTCCCAGGAGCTGCCTGTGGGAAGGAAGGGGGCACTGAGGGGGGCACTGAGGGGGGCACTGAGGGGGGCACACCCCACATGGGCAGGCTCTGAGCACCCCCCCAGCACGGGGAGAACATTCCCACCCACGGGAGTGCAGGATGGGCTCTGTGCCCAGTGCAGTGGGCACCCAGCAGACCCCCTGGCATGGCACGGGATGTCCCCAAGAGCTGGCACGTGGCTGGGAGCCTGCAGAGCCTCAGCAGCCCCCCAGCACCAGCAGGATGGGTCCCACGTGTCACCAGCCCCAGGGCAGCACAGGGAGCAGGGCTGTGGGTGGGCACGGGCACCCCCTACTCACAGCTGGGCCCCAGCAGCTGGTCCAGGACGGGCAGAGTGTACAGGCATATCTGGAACACCAGGTGGGCCAGGAGGAAGAGGATGCTGGTGCCCAGCAGAGCTTTGAGGATACGGCTGGTGTGCCCTGCGAGACACGGGCAGAGCTGTCACCCAGCAGCACCCAAGGGCACCAGGAAGCCCTGCAGGGACCCTCGGGCAGAGCTGGGAAGGGTGCACTGCGCCCAGAGATCCCAGGGTCGGGATCCCACCGGGGCTTTGCCCTCACTGCTCACCCAGCACAGCCCCCGTGGGCACCCCAAGAGCCAAAACCCAGGACCCCCCTCCACGTCCCTGCAGCACCCACCTGGCCCTGCCGGACTGGGAGCACACCAGGGGTGCACTCAGCATCCCCATCCCTGCTGGAACATCCCCTGGGACGGCCCCAGGGGTGCCCCCCACCCCAAACCCCATCAGCCCTTCCAGCAGCTGCAGCCGTGCCCCCATCCCAGCCAGCTCCCCGGGCCCTGTGCCCGCTCTCCCGGCCGGGGGGTGGGGTGGGGTGGGGTGGGCAGCCAGCCCACCGCAGCTGCGAGCCGGCCTGGGGGCGGCCCCGGGCCAGCAGCTCTCCCTCCGCTTGTTTTTGTTCCTGTAAATCCAGGGCAGCGCCGGGGGAGCCGGGGGGCCGTGCGAGCCCATGAAATATTCACGGGGGAAAGCTTTCAGCTGCGGCCGTGCCCGGCGCCGGGGCTGGGCTGGGGGCAAAGCCCGGGCACAGGGAGGGGGCTACGGGAAGGTGACCCCCCCCCAGTGCCCCCGGGGCAGGGCGGAGGGGCTGCTGGTGGTGTGCCCGCAGGTTTTTTTGGTTAATAAGGCTCCGAAGTGGCCGTTCTGGAGCTGCAGGGCTATGAATAGCCCCGCCGGGCTATAATTAACAGAGAGAGGCTCCACACGGAGCCACGCTGCCCAGCCGGGGTGAAACCGCAGCGAAGGTGCCCCAGGGAGGGAGGGAGGGAGGGAGGGGGGTGGCGGCTCCCCTGCTGCCCTCCCCACCCGTGCCACCCCCCAGGTGAGCCCCTTACCTGCGGCGATGCGCGGGGAGGGCCCCGGGAACCAGGGCAGGAGCAGCAGGAAGAGCAGGTACACCAGGGAGAGGAGGTTGTAGCGGAAAAGGCAGGCTGGGGACAGACAGAGGGACAGCGTCAGTGACAGCGATGGGGCACAGGGAGGGCTCGCAGCTGCAGCCCCCACAGCACGGGGATCCCCCAAAAGAGAGGCAGCCCGAAATGCCAGGGGGTGATGCCAGGCAGGACAAGGGGGTCAAGCCCCCAGAACGTGCCATTGGAATGAGGTACAGAGGCAGGACCTCAGGCTGTGCCACTCCTGGTGACCCAGTGGGTGACCAGAGGTCCCAGACACACGGGGTGACAGGGGAAGAAGGGCCATGAGAAAAACCATCATTCCCACAAATCCAGGCTGAGCACTGCAGGGACCCCCAGGGGCCAGGCTGGGACCCACCCGTGACCCCTCCAGGGCTGGCACAGCACCTGCCCCCAGCCCTGCTCTGGGTGTGCCACCGGCTCAGCACCTTCCCCCTCGCTTATTTATAGACCCAAATTACAGCTTGTTTGGAGGCACCAACCCACCGAGGAGCCAGCGCCCTGCGACCCACGGGGACAGGGATGGGGACAGGGACGGGGACAAGGACGTGGTGGGGCAGCTGCCACCCCGGCTGTGGTCTCAGCATTCCTGTGACAGTGACAGACAGCGGCACATGCAGGGGCAGGAGCCGGGAGCAGCCCCAGGAGCAGCCCCAGGGCAGCCCCTCCGAGACCCCCCCGGGATGGATCAGCGCTGGGGGAACGGCCCCGTCACTGTGCCCTGCTCCGGGCAGTGCCAGGACATCCCCCCAGCCCCTCTCCAGAGCACAGGGACACCCAGCAGCCCCTCGGGGACAACCCAGGGAGGGGACAGCCACAGGGGACCGGTGTTGGTGACTCTGGGCTGTGCACTTTTTGCACCCCACGTGGGAAAGGGGTGACACAGGGGGGCTCAGAGGGCAGCCCTGACCCCGTGGGACTGGGGAGGGTGAGGGGAGCCCGGCAGGGCGCCAGGGACGTGCTCTGCACCGCAGCCCGGCACGGCCCTTCCTGTGTTTACGAGCTTTCGACGGGACAACACATCCTGGGGAGAGGGACGGCACGGCCGGGGCGGGGAGGGGACACCCCGCAACCCCCGGGGACAGCGGGGCAGCCTCGGGGGGCGCCCAGGAACGCCCAGGGACACGTCCCACGCTGGGGCTACAACCAGCAGCGGGGTCCCCACGCGTGTCCCCGAGGCTGGGAAGCCCAGCCCGGCCCCGAGCAGGGCTGGGGGGGCAGCAGGACCGTCACCAGCGGCCACCTCCCCGCGGTGACCCCGGGACGCGTCACCTCCCGCCGCCGCTGCCGAGGGCTCCTGGCTGTTTCGGCAATCCAATGACCTCATGGAGCAAATATTCCAGCCGAGAGGAGCCTTCCCGGCACGGGGGCGAGACGCTTGCTGCTCCGGCTTCCGTGGGAGCCGGGCAGGGCCCCCTGGCAGCGCCCGTGCCGCTGCCCACCCACCCCGGTGCCCACCCTGGGGTCAGCCAGCCCCACCGCCAGCCCCCCACCCAGGACATGTCCTGGCTGCTGGTGGCACCGAGGGCACCTGGTGGCACGGCTGGGAGCTCCAACGGGAACATTGCTGGGGAATTGGGGGGAGCACCCTCATGCTGACCCCAACGCTGGGTGCCACCAGCACCCCCAGGACGCTCCGGCTGGGAGCTCCCCCTGAGCACCCCTCAGGCATCACCAGGAGATCCCCCAGAGCTGCCCCACGGCTCCCAGCGGGATGGAAAAGGAGGGAGAGGAGGTGGTGACAGCCTGGTTTGGGAGCACCCCGGCAGCCCAGGGGCTGCGGCGGGGCGGGCCGTGCCCGGGTGCGTGGGTGCTCCGTCCTGCACGGTCGGAGGGAACCGGTTCCCCGCCGTGCTGACAGCGGGGAAAGCGCAGGCACGGGGAGAAAAACCAGTTTGGCCTGTGGGGAGAGCAAACCCGCCCTCCCTGCAGCAGCTGCCTGGGCGAGGGGGTGCAGCACCCACAGCCCTCTCCCCAGGCAAGCAGAGCCCTCGCCCACGACACCCCGGGGTGTCTCTCTGAGCACCCACCTTGCCCCCTAAATCAGCTATCCTGGCCTGGCACCCCAATTCCTGCTTGCCAGCCCCATTACAGTCAGCTATCCTGGCCTGGCACCCCAATTCCTGCTTGCCCAGCCCCATGACAGTCAGCTATCCTGGACTGGCACCCCAATTCCTGCTTGCCCAGCCCCATTACAGTCAGCTATCCTGGACTGGCACCCCAATTCCTGCTTGCCAGCCCCATTACAGTCAGCTATCCTGGACTGGCACCCCAATTCCTGCTTGCCCAGCCCCGTTACAGTCAGGTATCCTGGACTGGCACCCCAATTCCTGCTTGCCCAGCCCCATGACAGTCAGCTATCCTGGACTGGCACCCCAATTCCTGCTTGCCAGCCCTGTGACAGTCAGCTATCCTGGATTGGCACCCCAATTCCTGCTTGCCAGCCCTGTGACAGTCAGCTATCCTGGATTGGCACCCCAATTCCTGCTTACCCAGCCCCATTACAGTCAGCTATCCTGGACTGGCACCCCAATTCCTGCTTGCCAGCCCTGTGACAGTCAGCTATCCTGGATTGGCACCCCAATTCCTGCTTGCCCAGCCCTGTGACCCCGGGAGCAGCTCCCACGCTGCCAGGAGTTCCCCACAGCCAGCACCGGCAGCACGTGAAATCTTAATGACACTAACGAGCCCGGAGGAGGGTAAATTACAGCACTGGGGAGCTGGGCAGCATGTGCTGGGGTTCCTCCATGCCAGCCTTAATTGAATTTCCCTGTGGGAGGGGATTGGGGTCACTGGGCACCACTGGCAGAGTGGGGGCAGCAGGAGGAGCCGGCACCCCCCAGAGCACTGGGCTGGGAAGAGCGGCTGTGGGAGAGGGTTGGGGTGGGGCACAGCCCCCTCCCAGCAAACCAGGCACCATTCCACACCCAGCCAGCTCCCAGGATGGATCCAGGGCTGGGGGAGCCCCAGCATCCACACCGCCCCTGGCACTGGCACAGATGCTGCTCTGCAGGGACCTGAGGCCACTCAGGATTAATTAGCAGAGCTCCTTAATTCCCTGCCCTGCTGGCTCACACCGGCCCGTTACCTGCTGCCAGAGCCAGGCAGCTCTGCCAAGCTCACCAGCCCCAGCTGGGGACCCCAGGGACCTGGCAGGGTCCCCAAAGTGTCACTTTGCCCCCAGGACTCAACTTCCTCACCTGCAAACCAGAGGCAGGGTGAGGAACCCAGAGGCCTCATCCCCAAATGCCATCAGTGTGGCTGTCCCTGTCCCAAAATGCCATCAGCCCCAAAGCAACAAGCCCTTGGGTGAGGGGAGCCGGCCACCAGCACATCCCCAGCCCAGCCCCAGCCCCTCTTTCCAGGAAGGAGCAGCCCCAGGGGCTCACCCACCGTATCCTGTTTGTGTGGAAAGTCACTCGTGACAGCTCCCGGCCCTGCTCCCGGGAATGCTGCAGGAGATGCCCCACGAGGGCTCTGGGCCGGGTGCCAGCCTGGCAAACCCCAGCAGCAGCCAGGAGCTCGTGCCACGGCCCAGGGAGTGCAGCAGCTGGGGGGGACAAGGGTCAGGGGACAGCCCCGTGCCTGGCACACGCCGGGATGGCACAGCCCAGGGCTCCCAGGCCCTGCATCTCCATCCCATCCCATCCTCTCACCCCCTCCCCCTGTGCCCGGGAGGAAGCAGCACTTACTGCTCTTGGAGACAGCGGTGGCTTGGCTTTTTTTTTTACTTTTTTTTTTAATATAGGTTTGTTGTTTTTTTTTTTTCCTGCTCTATTTTATTTCCCTTGGTTTTATAAAAAGCACCTGAACCGCAGGAGGCAGCTGCTGCAGCCCACGCTGGCACCCAGCTGGGCTCCAGCCCTGCAGCACCCGGGACCCCCGGGGACCCCCTGGGCAGGGGGGCTGTGTGGGCTGTGTCCCCACATCGGGGGGGTTTGGGGGGCACCGCAGCCCCGGGGAGGGGGTGCCACCCTCACCCATCACTTCTGCCCTGGAGCAGCGTGGGCACTGGGGGTGCCCAGTCCCCTTGGTGTGGGATGTGCTGTGCCCCCCATAGCACCCCAGAATCCCAGCGGGGAGGACGAAGCCGAGTTGGGGGCACAGCCGGGACCCACCCCCGGGCTCAGTGCTGTGGAGCCGTGGGGCTGCCGTGGGATGCGGGGCCACCAGTCCCGCACCTCCACTGGCCCCGGGCTGGCCGGGAGCCGCCAGCAAACATCCTCCGGACGTTTGGGGAGAGCCAAGCTGCCAGGGAAGGAAGGGCCGCAGGCGGGTCACGCTCCGGGGCAAATCCTCCCACCCAGGTGCGGCGGGACGAGCCACAACCCACAACCCACAGCCTCCCGGCCCCGTGCCTCAGTTTCCCCCGGGTGCTCCCGCACGACCCCCGGGCGCTGCTGAGTCACCCCCTCTCGCCAATCAGCCGGAGCAGGACGGAGTCCCCGCCCAAGCGAGGCCCCAAAATTAAACAAGCCACCTCCAAACTCAGCAAGGGGAGGGGGGGGACAGCAAAGTCCCCAAGCGTCCCCGGCTCTGGGGGACCGGGGGTGCCCGTGCCGGAGCAGGGTGAGGAGCCGAGGCAGCCCGGCCCGATTTGGGGCCAAAGCAGCAGGATTTGGAGCAGCAGGGCCCCGCGGGAGGCTGCGCCCGGAGGCCACGTGTCGCCCCGGGCACCCATGGGATGCACCCGGCAGCTCCCGCGCCCCGGCCCGGCCCGGGGGGCGCAGCCCCTTTTCCCCCAGCCCCGCGGCTGGGCTGGGTTAGAACCAACCCTCCTCACATCCTGCGCGATGCTCTGACTCACTGCCCCAAGCCAACCGAAGGGAAAAAGCTGCTTTTCTCGAGAGTCACCGACTTCCTCCGCCAGCGAGGCTGTGCCCGCTGCCAGCGCCCCGAGAGCCAACCCCGCTCCCCAAAAACGCAGCCGGGAGCGGGGCTGCGCCTCCCCCGGCCGGCCGCGTGTCCCTCTCTCCCTCCCTCCCTCCCTCTCCAGGTGACAGTCTCCCAAAAGTCATTCCAGGACTAGCCCAGGAGCCGGGGCAGAGCTCCGCGGCGCTGCGGGCCCGGCACGGGCGGGGTGAGCCCGGTGTCGGTGGCGAGCAGACCCGGCACAAGGAGCCCCCTGAACAATTCCTATTTAGAAAGAGTTGTTTTTTGTTTTTTTTTTCCTTTGCGTCTACGCAAAACGCAGCGTCCCCGAAAGAGGCTCCGGGGAGCAGCCGAGCTTCAAAGAGCCGATTCTTGTCCTGCCCGTCCCGGGACACGGGGATTTTCCAGGCCGGTGGCCAGCCCGGTTGCCTCGGTGGGTGGCACATCTGCCATCAAACCCCGGCAGGGCTGGGAACGGGGCTGGTGGCAGCTTGGGGAGCGCAGAGGGGCCGGGGTGGGCACGGGAGCCACCCGGGCACGGGGACAGGACGGGTGCCAGCCGCCCCCCCACCCCGGGCATCGCCCACCGCGGCCGGAGCGAGCCCCTCCTCACCCCCCCACCCTGCAAGCAGGGCAGAGCGGGTGCGGTGACACGGCTGGGACCGAGCTGGGTCACCTGCACCCCGAGCAGCCCCCGGGGACATTGGGGGGGGACACGCACACCCCCTCCCGCCCCGCAGAGAACCGCAGCGTTACCCGCGGGTGGGCTCGGTCACGGGTGGAGACGGCGGGATCCCGGTGATCCCCCCACCACCGCCCGTCCCGGCACCTCCCGGTTCCCGGGATCCGCTCGCCCCCCGGGCTTCAGGGCGCTTCCCTCGCTCCACGTGCCGGGACAGCCGCCGGGACAGCCCCGGAGGCTCCCCCGAGCCACCCTCCCCAGGGGCGGGGGGATCCCCGCACTCACCGGCGAGCAGGGCCAGCGGCAGCAGCAGCCAGTAGAGCCCCGCGCAGAGCCCCCGCCGGTTCATCCCGCCCGGGGCGCGGGGGGGGAGCGTTGGGGGGCCCGGCCCGAGCCGCTCCGAGCCGGGGCAGGCCCCGGTGCCGATGCCGCTGCCCGGTGCCGCGGCGCTCCCAGGCGCTGCCCCCGCCCCGCGCCCGCCGCTTTATAAAGCGGCACCGCCCGCCCCCCACCCGCGGGGCCGGCGCGGCCCCAGCGCCGCCCGCCGGCACCGCCGACACGAGTTGTCCGGGCTCGGCACCCGCACCCCCCGGGTTCCGCTTTTTGCCGTCGGGGGTGGGAAAAAAAATCCACTTTTTTTTTCTTTTTTTTTTTTTTTTTTTTTTTTAATTTTTTTTGGGAGAACGATAAGCAGATGTGCTTCGTGTTTATTTCGCCCGAAAGCGAAATAAGGAAGTTGGAGCTAATTTTTTTTGCCGAATGTTTGTTGCTGATACCGGGGCTGAGAGCTGCGGCGGGGAGCTCGGGAGTGCTCCCCCTCGGGAGCTGGAGGGCAGCCCTGGAGATGGGGAGTGATCCCGTGTGCCTGCAGCCCTGGAGCTGGGGAGTGATCCCGTGTGCCTGGAGCCCTGGAGATGGGGAGTGATCCCGTGTGCCTGGAGCCCTGGAGATGGGGAGTGATCCCGTGTGCCTGGAGCCCTGGAGCTGGGGAGTGATCCCGTGTGCCTGCAGCCCTGGAGCTGGGGAGTGATCCCGTGTGCCTGCAGCCCTGGAGCTGCATCCACAGTCCCGCGTCCCCAGAGCTCGGTGCCCCCACTGCAGAGCCACGTGCAGACCCACACCCCCCTGGAAATGGGAGCCCGGGTGTGGGGAGTTGATTTGGGTCACATCTGGAGCTGGGCTGTGCTCAGTCCCGAATCCCAACCCAGATCCCAGCGGGAATCCCAGGCCCAGCTGGTGGCACCGGTGACACCTGGCAGTGCTGGTGACCCCACCAGCCTCCAACAGGAGCTGTCGGCCAGTGGAATTCTCCACATTCCTTGCCTTCCCTGCACTTGTTTTGCCAACAGGGTGAATAAACTGGCACCCAGCTGGCACACTGCCAGGCTGCTCCCCACTCTCTTCTGGGCTCCCTCCAGAATTCCAGGGCCTCTTCTCCCCATCCCAAATGTGCCCAAGCCCCAGGCATCCAGGCAGCCCTGCCCACCCCATAACCCCCAAACCGGGATGGCTCCCAAATGTGTCACCCATGGCTTTGGCAGGCACAGCCCCGGTGGCAGCAGCCTTATCACAGGGACTCAGCTGCACCCACCCCCAGCGCTGGGATCCAGAGGGATCTGCTCTGTAAATTAAACACTCACAGGGATGTGAGGCTCAGCATTTACACCGTGTCCACGAGACGGGGATGTGGGAATTACCTCTGCCAGCACCCCCAGGCAGCAGGGATCCAGGAAAGGCTGGGCCAGGCACCCGCACCAGCCTTGAGCTGCCAACCCAGCCCCCAAAGCTGGATGGGAAGGGAGGCAGTGGAAGCAAATGGGCACCGGGAATGGCACCCCAGAGCCCTGCCCTGTGCGGCTGGATCCGGCCCTGCTGCACTTTGCTGGCCTCGCTCGGGTTTTACGAGGGATGCGGGAGATCCGTGAGGCTCCAGGAGCGCTGCGGGCACGGCCTGAGTGCCTGGCCTGGCAGGGATGGCCCAGAGGCTTCTCCCAGCTCCGGGCACTGCCCACAGCACAGGGCCGGGGTGTGGGGCAGGGGGGGAGCTGCAGGTGCCTGTGCTGCCCACGGCTGGGCCCTGGAGGGTCTCCAGGCCACCAGGGAGCTCTTGCTGGAAGCCACTCAGGGCTTTGGGACGAGCAGGTGAGGGGGTGACCACCAGCACCGTTCCAGGTGGAAATCCGCTGCTTGTGCCCCGCCAGCCCCGGCGGGAGCGGGCAGCTTCCATCCCTGCCCGTGGAGCAGCAGCTGCTCCCCGACCCGGCCACGCCGGAGCCCCCCGGAGCCCCCCGGAGCCCCCACGTGCAGCGCCGCTCGCGGGGGACGCGGCCCCTTTAAGAGCCGAGTGGCGCCAAACCGGTGTCACGTGACCGCTCCCCGCCCCCGGTGGGCGGGGCCTCGGAGCGCGCGGGCTCCCGCCAAGAGAGAAGCGCGCGGGAGCGGCCCCACGTGTTCCTGGGACCGGGATCGGGACCGGGATCGGAACCGGGATCGGGACCAGAACCGGGACCGGGACCGGGATCGGGACCGAGATCGGAACCAGGATCGGGACCGGAACCGAGATCGGGACCAGAACCGGGATCGGGACCGGAACCGAGATCGGGACCGGGACCGGGACCGGAACCAGGATCGGGACCGGAACCGGGATCGGGACCAGAACCGGGATCGGGACCGGGATCGGAACCAGGATCGGGACCGCCGCCATGGCCCAGCTCCGCCTCACCGACTTCTTCGGCCAGACAAAAGCGACCACCGGAGTCCCGGCCAAGCGCAGCGGCGGCCGCCGGCTCAAGGCCGCCCTCGCCAGTGCCCCGGTGCACCGGGAGGAGGAGGAGGAGGATGGTGCCCCGGTGCACCGGGAGGAGGGGGATGGTGCCCCGGCGGGGCTCGGCTCCCTCTCGCTGGGGCTGCCCGGCTCGCCGCGCACCCCGGCCCGCGGGGGCTCCCCGGCGCTGCGGGGCCTGGCGGGCAGGAAGCGGAGCCGCCGGGAGATGGAAGCGGAGTCGCCGGTCGGGGCCCGGCTCGGGGAACCGAGCGGGAAGTCGGCGCGGAAGAGGCTGGAGCTGCCCCGGGATGCGGAGCCGGGGTCCCCGGGAGCGGTAGGGAGATGGTGGGGTGGGGGATGCGCCGCTTCCTCGGAGATGCGGCCCTGAAATGGGATCGGGGAGGAGAAGGGCATGGGGGAGTGAGTGGGGCGGTGTGGGACCATAAAACAACAACCCCACAAGTGTGCGACCCCTTTTCCCAGTGCAGGACCCCCAGAACTCGCCCCCTCCTTCTCCTGATGCACAATCCCCCCCCTCACCCGGACTTAACCCGCCCTCAAGTGCACGAACCCCAAAACTCGCCCCCTTCAGCCCCTCTGCCTCCCGGGCTTGCCCCCTGCCCCTATTCAGACCCCTCCATGGTTCCCCCTCCCAGTGCGAGGCTTTGGGGGGCACAGGGGGAGGGATCCGGGCGGGTGCATTCCCCGGACATTCCCTGACTCTCCTCTCTCTTGCAGGCCGCCAGCTCCTCGCCTCTGGCCACTCCTCGACCCCCGACACCCCTCTCACGACACCCGGCCGCGTCCCCCGCGGCCACCACCCCGGGCCGTGGGCAGGACACGGGGACAGAGCCCGGCCCAGCCGCCCCGGGGCCATCCCGGCGCCTGCAGCGGGTACGGGCCCACCCCGGTGCGGGCGCGTTGGGTGCTGCGTGTCCCGCTCTGACCCCCTGTCCCCTCCCTGCCCAGGAGGACGTGGCCGAGCTGCAGGGCCGCCTGCAGAGGATGAAGGCGCTGGGCCAGGTGCCCCCCGTCCCCAGCGGGACCAGCAGCGACCTGCGGAGCCGCCTGGAGCGCCTGCGGCAGCTGGAGCTGCGCGTCCGGCAGAGGAGGGCGGGGAGAGGAGCCGCGGACACCGGGGACACCGGGGACACCGGGGACACCGGGGCGGCAGCTCCGAAGGGACAGACCGGGTGAGGAGGGACTGGAGGGGAGCTGCCACAGCCCTGAAATGGGGGTCTGGGGGGGCTCTGAGCATCGTGACACCGATGCCCTCGGGCGGTGTGAGTGCTCAGAGAGGGGGTTTGCCCTGGGAGGGGTGGGCACTGCCAGCAGCAGCGCCCTGAGCCCTCCCCTGTCCTCCCCCCGCAGCCAGAAGCCCCCGGCCTACCAGCGCTTCCACACCCTGGCCCAGGAGCTGCCCCCGGGGCTGACGCTGCCCTACAAGTTCCGGGTGCTGGCAGAGATGTTCCGCAGCGTGGACACCGTCACCGGGCTGCTCTTCAACCGCGCCGAGACCGTCACCTTCGCCAAGGTCAAGCGCAGCGTGCAGGACATGATGCGCAGGTTGGCAGCGCTGGGCGGCTCATTTTGGGGTCCCAGCAGCCCATTTTGGGGTCCCAGCAGCCCGTTTCGGGTCCCAGCAGCCCGTTTCGGGGTTCCACCAGCCCGTTTTGGGGTCCCAGCAGCCCATTTTGGGGTCCCAGCAGCCTGTTTTGGGGTCCCAGCAGCCCCTTTTGGGGTCCCACCAGCCCGTTTTGGGGTCCCAGCAGCCTGTTTTGGGGTCCCAGCAGCCCATTTTGGGCTCCCAGCAGCCCGTTTTGGGGTCCCAGCAGCCTGTTTTGGGGTCCCAGCAGCCCCTTTTGGGGTCCCACCAGCCCGTTTTGTGGTCCCAGCAGCCTGTTTTGGGGTCCCAGCAGCCCCTTTTGGGGTCCCACCAGCCCGTTTTGGGGTCCCAGCAGCCTGTTTTGGGGTCCCAGCAGCCCATTTTGGGCTCCCAGCAGCCCATTTCGGGGTCCCAGCAGTGCATTTTGGGTCCCAGCAGCCCATTTGGGGTCCCACCAGCCCGTTTTGGGGTCCCAGCAGCCTGTTTTGGGGTCCCAGCAGCCCATTTTGGGCTCCCAGCAGCCCATTTCGGGGTCCCAGCAGTGCATTTTGGGTCCCAGCAGCCCATTTGGGGTCCCAGCAGCCCTTTTCGGGGTCCCAGCAGCCCATTTTGGGTCCCAGCAGCCCGTTTTGGGCTCCCAGCAGCCTATTTCGGGCTCCCAGCTGCAGCTCTCGGGGCTGGTGTCTCTGAGGGTCCCCGCTGTCCCCGGTGCTGTCGCAGGCAGTTCGAGGAGCGGCACCTGGGGCAGATCAAGGCCGTGTACCCCAGCTCGTACCGCCTGCGCCAGGAGAGGAACGTCCCCACCTTCGGCAGCGGGGGGAAGAAATCTGAGTATCAGCTGACGCTGGAGCCACTGCTGGGGGAAGGTAGGGACAGTTGGGGGTGCCTGAGAGGTGGGGTAGGCTCAGTCCTGGCTGATCCCTCAATCCATAGGGATGCTCTCTGCTTGGTCCATTAAACGGAGACCCGAGCGTGTTGGGAAACGGGTTTGGGATGAGCAGGAGAATATCCAGGCAGTGACCAGCTCCATGCCAGGGCTCTGATCCCGTTCTTCCCGAGGCTCCCATGGTTTGTGCCCCTTGGGGCTGCTGTGGGTGCCACCGGTGTCCCTCCCTGCAGAGGACAAGGTGGACGGGCGCCCGCACCTGTCGGCGGCGCGGCTGCTGGAGCGCCGCAGGGAATTCCACCGCAACCTGGTGAACGTCGTCAGGGAGCACCACAAGGTGAGGGGCACCCCCTGCCCCGGGCTCTGGGATTGGCACTGCTGCCATCCAGGCTGAAGGACACCAAGGTTCCTCTTGGAGATGGGCTCGGAATTCGCTCCCTGTGTCACCAGGCTGTGCTGGGAGCGCGGGGCAGTGGCTGCTGCTCCGTTCCCGGTGCCATGACACAGCTCTCGCCCCTCTCCAGGCATTCCTGGCTGCCCTCAGCCCTCCCATGGTGGTGCCAGAGGAGAAGCTGACCCGCTGGCACCCCCGCTTCAACGTGGACGAGGTGCCGGACATCAGCCCCGCGGAGCTGCCGCGGCCGCCGCGGGAGGACAGGCTGAGCACGGCCCAGGAGGTGCTGAGCACGGCCCGGGGGATGCTGAGCCCCAAGGTGAGGGGCTGGCTCTGTCTGTGCCACCTCTGGGAAGGTGGGAGTGGCTTCCCACTGCCAGAGGGCAGGATTAGGTGGGAGATTGGGAAGGAATTCTTCCCTGGGAGGGTGGGCAGGCCCTGGCACAGGGTGCCCAGAGCAGCTGTGGCTGCCCCTGGATCCCTGGCAGTGCCCAAGGCCAGGCTGGACAGGGCCTGGAGCACTCTGGGCTAGCAGAAGGTGTCCCTGCCCAGGGCAGGGGGCTGCAAATGAGAAAAGCTTTCAGGTCCCTTCCCACCCAGCCCATTGCAGGATTTCCTGCAGCACCCTGAACTCCTCAGTGCAGGCAGGATGGAGCAGGATCACTGGGCTGGGATCCCTGGGCTGCCGGGTGACTGCGGGGGCGGCAGAGGGGAAACTTCTCCTTCCTCCAGCCTGAACTGTAACCCAACTCCTCCTCCTTCTTCCACATGAGCAGATGGAAAAAGCTCTTGCCAACCTGGCCCTGAGAACGGCCGAAGCCAGCGCGGGGGAACCGACGCCTCCCAAAGCCCCGGCCCCTGCCAGCACCTCCAGCGCGCTCAAAGGGGTGTCCCAGGGGCTGCTGGACCGCGTGAGTCACCCTGTCCTGCCCCAAACATGGGGCTGGGGGCACCCCCTGTGCCCATCCCATCCCTGGGGGCTGCTGGGGGCTCTCCCTGTGCCCATCTCCTCCTCTGGGGGCACTCCCTGTGCCCATCCCATCCCCTGGGGCGTGATGGGGGCTCTACCCATGCCCATCCCCTCCCTGGGGGCTCTCCCTGTGCCCATCCTCTCCCCTGGGGGCTCTCCCTGTGCCCATCCCCTCCCCTGGGGGCTCTCCCTGTGCCCATCCCCTCCCCTGGGGGGCTCTCCCTGTGCCCATCCCCTGTGCCCATCCCATCCCTGGGTGTCCCTGGGGGCTCTGACCCCTCCCACGGTGGCGCAGGTCCGTGCGAAGGAGGCGCGGCGGCTGCAGGCACTGCTGACGCGGGACGCGGCGCAGGAGCAGCGGGCGGCGCGGCTGGCGCGGCTGCCGGCCATGGCGCGCGCCCTGCGCGGCCTCTTCGTGGCCGAGAAGAAGCCGGCGCTGGGCCTGGAGCTGCTCTGCGCCCGCCTGGCCGACAGCTGCCCCGAGCTGGGGCTGCCCGGTAGGAATTCTGGGGGAGGGGATCCGTGTGGGAGTGGGGGGCGGTGTGGGGAGGTGAGCGCTCTGACCCTGGTGCCTCTCACTCACCCTGGTGCTCCTCTCTGACCCTGGTGCCTCTCACTCACCCTGGTGCTCCTCTCTGACCCTGGTGCTCCTCTGGTGCTTCTTGCTGGCCCTGGGGCTCCTGGATCACCCTGGTGCTCCTCTGGTGTTCCTCCCTGACCCTGGTGTTCCTCTGGTGCTCCTTCACTCACCCTGGTGCTCCTCTCTCTGACCCTGGTGCTCCTCTGGTGCTCCTTGCTGGCCCTGGTGCTCCTGGCTCACCCTGGTGCCTCTCTCTGACCCTGGTGCTCCTCTCTCATCCTGGTGCTCCTCTCACCGACCCTGGTGCTCCTGACCCTGGTGCCTCTCACTCACCCTGGTGCTCCTCTGGTGCTCCTCACTCACCCCGGTGCTCCTCTCCAGGTGAGGTGGAGAAGCACGTGCGGCTCTTGGCGGAGCTGCTGCCCGACTGGCTGGGCATCCACGCCCTCAGGACGGACACCTACGTCAAGCTGGACAAGGAGAAGGACCTGGGCCTCGTCACCGAGAGGCTGAAGGAGGCGGCCAAGGAGGCCGGAGCCCTCTGAGCCCCGCCAGGGTTGGGGTTGTTGTTTTTTTCTGTGCAATCTCCTGGAAATGTAGCAAATCCTGACAGCCTCTGGGTTCTGGGGTGGGCTGGAGGGAGGCTCATCCTCAGGGGTGGCTGAGGAAGGGCAAAATGCCTTAATTTAATTAATTCCTGTGGTGGGATCCGTGAGGGTTGTAGGTCCCCTAGTCCTTGAGCAATCCTGTGTCCTGGGGTGGTGGTGAAAGCGACCTTAACCCGAGGAACCTTTTCCTCTCCTTTCCCGTGTTCTGAAGGTTCAGTTTCAGAGTTTTCTTCCATTAACTGGGTCCTGGTGGGGTGAAGGCAGCACAGGGCAGGCTGAGAGGGTTGACAAGCAGGAAGGAGCGAGAGAAAAAGTCACAATTTGATGTTTTTGGAGCTTCGGGCCTCGTTCTGTTTTTAAGGGAGGGAAAACGCATCTTCCAGTCCTGGCTGGAAACAACTGCAGGACTTGTCAAAACATATTTGTATTAAATGTTTGAAATAGAGTTGCCTTGTGTTAACCCAGTGCTCTTCCTCGCTGCCTTGTCTCGTGGTTCTCCATGGCAATTGGCGCCGGGGAGGGCTGGCTCCTCAGCCAGCTCCTGGAGAGAGAGACTCACTGGAAAAAGTGAGCCTGGCTTTGCAGGGAGTGAATGCAGCTTTTGTAAATGGGGCTGGGGGAGCAGCTCCTGCAGGGACAGGGGCAGGCAGGGCTGATGGGGCCAGGGTTTGTTGGTTTTTGGGTTTGTTTTTTTTTTCCCAGGGGAAATCCCAGGCCACTCTGCTGAAGGGGCTTGGGAAGAGGGACAGAGAGGGTGAGGATGGCTGTAGAGGTGCTGGGCTGGCACCACGCCCAGGCCCCGGCAGGGTGGGCACAGGGGAGGGGTGGGAGCTGCCCAGAGCCACCCCACACACACCTGACACTGCTGCCTGCAGCTGGGGACACCAGGGCCCTGCAGGGAAAGGTGACCCCCTCATCCTTTTATCCCAGGCTGGGCAGATCCCTCCCCTGTAAGTGCTGGGCTGGAGTCTGGCAGCATCTGAGATCCCACAGCACCTCCCCAGGGAGCAAGAGGCCTCCTCCTCTTCCTCCTCCTCCTCCTCCTCCTCCTCCTCCTCCTCCAGGCCCGTGCTTGCCTTTGCAGCCCAGCACTGCTGTGCCCAGTTTCCAGGGAGGAGCAGAAGGGATTAAACTCAAGCCAGGGGCTGGCTGTGAGGCTGGGGGGACTCCTGGCTGTGAGGCTGGGGGCTCTCCCGGGGCAGGCTGGGCTCTCAGCCACGCTCAGGGACCTCACTGGTGGACAGGAGCTGGAGCTCAGCAGCTGGAGTGGAGGAGCAGGATCGGGAAGGAGCTGGGATCAGCAGCCTGGCAGCCACGCTCATCCCAGGAGAGCTCCCAGCGAGCTCCCGTTCTGCTCCCCGGGATCAAACCCTTCTCCCACCTGGCAGCCGCCCCTGCCCAGCCTCGTTTCTCCAGGCAATGACATCAGGGGCTGCTGGCAGCCCAGCCAGGGCCCAGGCACCGTCCCCACATTCCCTGATGTCACCTGCTGGCGCTGGAGGGGCTGACGCTGCTTCCCCACACGCAGCTGCTTTCCATGGCTCCTCGGGCTGGAATGGATTTTCCCTTCTCCCCCGCAGCAGGGACCCTCTCCTGGTGCCAAGGCTGTGAGCTGCTGCCTCCCCCAGTGCCCCGGGGCAGGCTGCTCCCAGGGAATTCCCAGGAAATGGGGGTGAAAAGAGCTGGGATAATCCAGGGGCTGGGTGGGAGGTGGCCCCAGGGGCTGGATGGGGAAGGGGAGCTGAGCTGGCCCAGCCCCTCCAGCCAGAGGTTGGTGCAAAGTAAAGAAAAGGGACCTGAAAGCTCCCTGGAGAACAATCCCAAGCATTTGGGGGACAAGGGAGAGCTCACCCCACAGCCTCGCTGCAGGGAGGCTCCCAGGGGTCACCAACAGCTTCAGCCACTGCAAGAACAGCTCTGAGACAGTTTAGGAAACATAAAAACACAGCAATATTTATTTTACCCGTGAGTCCAGTCCCTGCTGGGCCAGGGACACAGTCCCTGGTGTTTTCAGGCTTTGGGAAGTTTTGGCACCTGGGGATTTAGCTGTGACCAAACTGAACCGTGCTGGAGGAAGCATCTCCCAACCCCAGCACCCACCTGAGACCACTGCAGCACCTCTCCTGTGGCCTCACCTGACACCAAACCCCACCCAGAGCAGGCTCAGCAGCCTGGTGGCTCAGAGCAGCCAGCAGAGGGAAAGCAGCAGCAGCACAGGCATGTGGTGTGTGGTGCAGGAGAAGGGGAATTGGTGCTGAACCCAAGGTGCCCGTGGTCTCCAGGGAAGGGAAACACTGACTGAGCTCACCCACACCAGCACCAAATTGATTTCAGGGCACAGCAGGCACTGCACTCTCCCCAACACACACAGCCCTGGTGCAAGAGCAGCTGGTTCTGGTGTGAGAGACAGCACAGAGCAGCCAGACCAGCCCTGAGCTCAAACACAGCAGCATTTGTTCCTTACAAAGAATTGCTTCTTGCCCATCTCCTGTGTTTCTTTGGGAATTTTTTAGCAGGTTCCTTGGAGGCTGACAGGCCCAGCTCAGGGAATGCTGGTGCCCTGTCAGGGCTCTCCTGCCTCAGCAGCAATCTCTTGTCACTTTGGTCTCCTAAAAGCCACAGATTCAGTGAAGCTGCAGCGTGGTTTCCATCCCCCCCAATCCATCAGCCTGGTCCTTCTTCCCAAAAGGATGAACTCCAAAAGGGATCACGACACTCCACACAGTGCTTGGGAAATTTAGGATTGAAGAGCATCTGGCCATGCTCCAATCTGTGTTTAACCCCATTGCCCACCCTCTTTGTGCCATCCATCACTAAATAAAACCCCCAATTTGTTCCCAGTGCTCCCTTCCCCCCGCTCCTCCTCAGTCATACTGCAGCAGGGAGTAGAAAGGGATGGAATTGAGCTTCTCTGACCCTTTCAGGCCTTTTAACTCTATGACCACCAGGCACTCCAGGATTTCAGCCTTCAGCCTCTTCAGCAGCTGGCAGGCAGCACACATGGTACCTGGGAGGGGAGCAGAAACACCCTCACTCCAGGGGCAGCTCCCAGCCCCACAGCCACCCCTGCTGCTCAATCCCTGCAGGCTGTGGGTACCAGGGAGGAGTGGATACCCCTGGCAGTGTCCAAGGCCAGGCTGGATGGGGTTTGGAGCAAGCTGGGCTAGTGGGAGGTGTCCCTGCCCATGGCAGGGGTGGGATGGATGGATTTATCCAAGCCAGCCATTCCAGGATCCCATCACAGGGGTCACAGGTGCTGCCCTCACCTCCAGTTGCCAGCAAGTCATCCACAATCACCACCTTCTGTCCTGGCTCCACAGCATCGCTCTGGATCTCCAGTTCAGCCTGCAAGGGAGCAAAGAGCAGCTCTGTTTTAGTCTGGCCTGGGAGAGAAACCCCTCCTCACGAGCTGCTGGTTCATGCTGCAGCACAGACAAGTCCTCAGCGACATCAGCCTCAACACACTCAGCACCTAAAATCCCCAAAACCCCCACGAACCCCAGCTACAGGGGAGCGCCACAGGAACACAGAGCAGGGAGGGATTGCTGGGCCAAGCCTCTGGCACGCCAAGGTCCTGAACTTTCACCCTGTGAGTTATGGTGGAATCTTATCCCAGAGCAGCTCTCCAGTGAGGAAAATCTCCTGTCACGCACTGGGGAGCTCTGATCCAAACTGGCACCTGGCAGGATGTGTCACACGAGCTGGGCTGGCCCAAACAATCCCCGTGGCTTAGGCCTGGCTTTGGGGGGTCAGCTGCTGTTAGTTCCTGGGGGGTAGCAGGGATTGAGCCCTGGGAGCACTGCGGGGGCAGGGGTGGGAGGCTGGGAAGCCATGCAGGCAGGCTCTGACTTACAGCACTCACTGCCAAGGGGGGAACACTCTCCGTGGCCATGCCCCTGAATTCAAGCCAGAGAAAGCCATTTAGCAGCAGGTCAGAGCACCAGCCCCCTCAGAGGAACCAGGGCACAGCACCACAGGGAGGGACCCTCCTGGGGCGTGCCAGGTCACCCACGGTGTCAGAACCCACCCAGGACCCCTCCCAGGGCTGCCAGCCCCCCTGGCCCGCCCAGCCCCAGCCCCTGCTCCTCACCTTGCCGTACTCCAGGCTGTAGGAGATGCACTGGGTGGGCCCAGGGAGTTTCCCCTTTTTCCTGATGGGCACGAAGCCGATGCCCAACCTCTGTGCCAGGGGCGGCCCGATCAGGAACCCACGCGAGTCCAGCCCTGGGGCACATGGGAACCAGGGAATCAGGGAATCATTCACCTCAGAAAAGGCTCCAACACCATCAAGTCCAACCATTTCCCAGCTGAGCCACGTCCCCAAGTGCCACAGCCAGGTGTTTTTTGGAATAATTTCCATTTTGGGATGGTGACTGCCCTGGGCAGCCTGTTCTGATACCTGAGCACTCCCTCAGGGAATTCATTTTCCCTCATATCCAACCTAAACTCCCCCAAGTGCAACTGGAGGCCTTTTCCCCCTGTCCCATCACTCAGGTCGGTGCCATCTCACCGGGGGAGGGTCTTGGCACGACTCTCTCCAGTTTTATCCTCCCATTCAGGGCAGTTCTCAAAGCAATTTGCCCTTCAAGTCACTTCTGAGGGTACAAAACACAGCCCACACTCCTGTTCTCACCCAGCTGTGCTGCTGCTGGGCCCCAAGAGCCACTTCCCTCCCCTCTGACCCTTTTCCTTCGAGATAAACCCAGCAGGGCCCCAGTATCAGTCCAGCCACAGCAGCAGGAACTCTGTACCTCTGGGCAGACTTATCACAAAACACCTGGGCCAGGTTTGGTCTGTGCTCCTTGAACCCTGAGCTGGGGCCCAGGCCAAGCAGCACCTTGCCAGGTGAGCTGAGAGGTGTCCTGGCCCTGGCCAGGCTCCCTGAGGATTGTTTCAAGCTGGGACAGGGTCAGCCTGCCCTGGGGACAGCAGGATTTGTGTGCCCCTCAATTTAACAATGAACTGTGCAACGGGCACTGAAATGTCAGAGGGCACCTGCCACATCCCCAAGCAGAACTTCAGGGAACAACAGGAGGAGGTGAAGGGTACAAACTGCCCTGGTGTTTATGTTTAACTTGACAGAGGCCAATGTTCAGGTGATTTTCACCCCCAAGGGCTACAACCTTCCCCAAGGGCCACCCCACACCTCCCACCCGGGACAGGCCGCTCTGCCCTGGCCTCGTTCAACCAACACTCACCCGCAATGAAGTCGATTTTAGGGAAAGAGGCCCTCACATGATCCTCCAGAAGATCAATCAGAGTCCTGAAGGCCACAGGATCCTTCAGCAAGGGGCTGATGTCGCTGCAGTGAGGGAGGGCAGGGAGTGAGGGACCTGCAAACGCCGGGCTGAGCCCAGGGCGGGCTCCTGCCAGGGGCAGGGACGGGCAGAGGGGACAGGACTGGCAGAGGGGACAGGACTGGCAGCGGGGACAGGAGCTGGCAGTGGGGACAGGAGCTGGCAGTGGGGACAGGACTGGTATCGGGGACAGGACGGGCAGAGGGGACAGGACCGCCAGAGGGGACAGGACCGACAGCGAGTCCCCGGCCTGGCCCCAGCCCCGCTCCCAGCCCCAGCCCCTGCCCTGTCCCGGCTCCAGCCCTGGCACCATCCCCGGCCCCATTCCCATCCCTGTCCTGCTTCCAACCCCACTTCTGGCTCCAGTCTCGGTCCTGGTTCCCTCCCCGATCCCATGCCTGTCCCTGTCCCTGTCCCTGTCCCCGTCCCCGTCCCCACCACCGGCTCCATCCTCATCCTCGCCCCCATCTCCCTCCCGCTCCCGCCCGCGTTCCCGTCCCACGGCGGTCCCGGTGCCCATCCCGGCCGCACCGGAACAGCACCCCGGGCTCCGGGAAGTCCGGGAAGGGCCGGACGCGGTCGCGGACCCTGCGCAGCCTCTCCTCGCTCATGGCGGCCCCGCCGTGCGCAGCCGCCGCGGCTCGGCACGGCTCGGCCCGGCCCGGCGGGGCGGGGAAGGCGGCGGCTCCGCCCGCCCCGGGGCGGCACCGGGGCCCGCGGGAACCTGGGCCACGGAGCCGCAGCCCCTTGGGACGTGGAGGGCTGGTACCTCCGGGCATGGAGCATCCGCTCCCCCCGGTGCACGGAGCTCCGGTTCCTCAGGGCATGGGAGTCCCAGTTCCCCCCGGTATTTGGAGCTCCGGTTCCTCAGGGCATCGGAGCCCCAATTCCCCGGTATTTGGAGCTCCGGTATCCTGGAGTTTGGAGCATCCATCTCCCGGTATTTGGAGCTCCGGTATCCTGGAGTTTGGAGCATCCATCTCCCGGTATTTGGAGCTCCGGTATCCTGGAGTTTGGAGCATCCATCTCCCGGTATTTGGAGCTCCAGTACCTCAGGGCATGAGAGCCCCAGTTCCCCCAGTATTTGGAGCTCCGGTCTCCTGGAGTTTGGAGCTCCCGTTCCTCAGGGCATCGGAGCCCCAGTCCCCCCGGTATTTGGAGCTCCGGTTCCTCAGGGCATCGGAGCCCCAGTCCCCCCTCCGGTATTTGGAGCTCCGGTATCCTGGAGTTTGGAGCTCCGGTGTCCTGGTGAGACACACGAGGGACAATAACACAGCCCCGGGTCCTGGACCAACAGCTCCCAGTGTCACCAAGTGCTGGGCAGGCCAGGGAGCTCCCACAGCTCCCGTCTCCCAGTGGTGAATGTTTTTTTGGCCATGCAAAATCCACCAAATGGGTTCAAATCTCCTCTTCCATTAGCAAATACACCTTGGACCTGCTCCAAACCCATCCAGGCACGGCTCGCTGCGGAAAGCAGGAGCAGTTTGAGCCTGTGACAGCCCTGGCTGAGCTCAGGGTTTGCTGCTCAGAGATGTGACCAGGAAAACTTCACCCACACCCTCTGGAGAGCCCCTGCCATGGCAGGGACACCTTCCACTGTCCCAGGGTGCTCCCAGTCCCAATGTCCAGCCGGGCCTTGGGCACTGCCAGGGATCCAGGGGCAGCCACAGCTTCTCTGGGCACCCTGTGCCAGGGCTGCCCACCCTGCCAGGGAGGAATTTCTCCCCGATATCCCACCCAACCCTGCCCTCTGGGGAAGCCATTCCCCCTTACCCTGGCCAGAGTCCCTCTCCAGCTCTCTCAGAACCCCTTCAGGCACTGGAAAGAGCTCTGAGGTCCCCCTGGAGCCTCCCTCCCCTTTCCCAGGCTGAACAACCCCAGCTCCTGTTAAGGTTGGCTCTCTGTACTGCCAGAGACAGCCCGTGCTCCCTTCACAACCATTCCCTCACCAACGAAGATTTTCCCTGAGCACAGATGATCTCTTTGGCACCAGGAGAATCCTCTGGGGCAGCTGTTGCAGGGAAGCAAACAGGGAGGGAGGGCACAGCCTCCCGTGGAACCGGGGCTCTGCAGCACCGGCGCTCCCTGGGATGAGCTGGACGAGTTTCTCTTGTGACCTTACAAGCACAGCACTGGACAATGAGCCATTCCAGCAACTCCTCTTCTTCCTGGCAGATGGAATTGCTGATGGAATTTATCTGCCTACTCGTGGAAATAAATAAGCAGGAGATTATTTCCTGGAAAAAAAAAAACCAAAAAGGATCTTTTCAGCCTGCCAGGCAGCTCTGCTTCTGCCTCTCACTAACAGAGGGGGTGGAACGGGGGGTCTGTGTCACCCCTGTCTCGTTTGTGACCCCCCCACGATCCCACACTTACTGCAGGAGACTCCACCACATTCTCCTGGAGGCTGAGTGAGGTTCCAGGCCCCTCATCCCAACCCAAACCTTCACCAGGATGAGCTCTGAGTACCCCCAGTGCTCCACCCCACAGGCAGGGATGTCTCCTCCTGGGGTGTGGGATGGGTCTGTCTCCATCAGCTGGGCACAAAGGTTACACCAGACTGGACTTGCAGCTGCCAGAAATCATGGTGAAAAGACAACATTCCTGAGATTCCTGCCTGAACTCCTGATTTATCCCCCATTTATCTCCAAGGATTCCAGCTGCACCTACCAGCACAGACCACGCTGGAACACCCCGAGGAAATCAGTTTTCCCTGTGATTGTTCCACCTTTCAAACAACACCGCTGACTCCTACTGCAATTTCCATCTGCAGAGAACTTTCCTAGGACCCCTTTCCAAAAGTGATGTCAAAGGGCTCTGGAATATCACCCGGGAGGTGACTCCACATCCGCAGAGCTTCAGGGCTGATCCGTGCCTGGCAAAGGAATCAGCACCTGGAACCTGCATTCCCCCAGGAGACTCTGGGTTTGCCTCTTTCCTGGCCACCGAGGCCACCAGTGATTTAAAAGTCCTGCTGGATCCTGATGGGAGAGGTGTTATCAGCCAGGGAGCACAGAAAGTGGGAATAGAAAAGCTTGGGAAGTGACTTTAATCAGCTTAAGCAGGCAATTAAAGAGCTGGTGCTGAGCCTGGGAGTTTGTGTTCCGTTCAGGATTTGAACACTTCGGTGTGAAGTGGAACAAAATGCCCCGAATTTCAACATCCCCCTTCCACGAGGGAAAAGGAGCACAAAAATTCCCCTGCAAATCCACTGGAATGTTTCGTTTCAATCTCAGCTGAGGAAAGCCATGCACTTTAAACCCTTAAAAAAGAATAAAAAACAAAACAAAAAACCAACAACTAAATTTGAAGTATCTTATTTCAACACCAGAAGAATGCAGCTCTCCAGCCAGAGCCCTGGGCTCGGGATAGAAGCCTCAGAGCTGCTTTGGTCCCCCTGAAAGAGGGAGAAGTGTCCTGATCCAGCTGTGCCCCCCTGGGAGCCCAGGGCAGCCCCTCCTGCCTGCTGCAGCAGGTTGGATCAGGCCCTGGGAGAAGCCACCAAACTCCTGTCCCTCCCCTGGCCAGCCTGGATTTTGTGTCTGATCCAGAACTAATGGATTTGGCTGGCATTCCTCGCTGCTGCTGGCTTTTATCTGCTCTCCCTTTCAGCTGGGAATTGTGCTACCAACCTCCCCTCACCCGGAGGGTGTTAAGTGACTCCAAGAGGGACAAAGGCCCTGGGAGCTGCCAGATTGCCTCTCTGCAAAAGCTGGAAGGCAGAGGGGTTTTTTTCTCCCTCCTAAAAGACCACAAGCTTCTGGCTACGGATCCACCTTTATTTAGGATTTATATAATCCCAACTAGACTTCAAGCAACGACAAAACTTTCAAGGGGATATAAAGAAAACAGGCAAATGGAGCCTTGGTGTTTAAAATAGCCATTTTCCAGAGGAAAAAAAGAACCCAAAATGGGATTTCAGTTCTTCCCTTACAGCTGTTCTTAAAAAATTAAAGCCCCTGACAGTTTAATTCAAGGGGCACCACAGTGCTGCCTCCTGATAACACAGAAAAACATCCAATGCTACCAGAAAACAAAAGGAAAAGTCGATTTCCAAGTATTCTAACTGCTAGGAGAGATGGAAACCAGGCCATTCGAGCTGCAGGACAGTTATTTGGAAGCTAATCAAGCAAAGGAACTCTTAAGAGAATAAAAGTGTGTTTAGTTTGTAAAGTTTCCCAGTGCTGAGGACAAGGGCAGGATCCCTGGGGAGGGAGGGATTTCTCTGCTGGCTGTGCCCCAGAGGCTGCTGGGGACTCTGCAGCCAAAAATCACCTCCCAGCACCCCAAACCTTCCTGCCCCACAAACTCCATTCAGTTCTCACCTTCCACAGGTCCCTCTTCAGCTGCTGGAATTCCTTCATGTGGTTGTTTCCAAGCTGCTGTCACTGGGGAAAATAAGGGTGCCCAAGCTCGAGGAGATCCTTGATGTGCAACCTGGAATTTTGGGATGCTGTCCATGATGAGGAGATCCTTGATGTGCAACCTGGGATTTTGGGATGCTGTCCATGATGAGGAGATCCTTGATGTGCAACCTGGGATTTTGGGATGCTGCCTATGATGAGGAGATCCTGAAACCTGGGATTTTGGGATGCTGTCCATGATGTTTGGGAAGGGGTGGAGGTGACAGGTATGGGAACTGCCACTCCCACTACTGTCCCAAGTCCCACAGCCTCCTTCTTGGAGACATCAGCTCCACTTCTTTCAGTCAGATCCCACTGTCACTGCCCAAAACCAGCCCCCAGGTTTCACCAGCACATCCATGGGACTTCCCTTGTTCCAAACTTGCCCATTTTCCCTTTGACACCACATTCCTGAGGCTCCCCTTGGACAGGCAGAGCCATGCTCTGCTTCCCTGCAGGGCATTAACCTTGGCTCTGTGTGCTGGGAATTGATCTGCTGCTTCCCACTTCCAGCCTTCAGCTCCCCAAATTGCTGGTCCCCAGAGATGACTTTGCCACTGAAATAATCCATTTGTCGCTGCAGGATTTGAAATCAAGGCTCCACTGCTGCAGCCAGAGCCTGGAAATGCGGAGTTTTTTCCACCATTATTAGTTCCATCCATTTGGGAAGCTTCTCTGCACGGAGGGTGGGATGATAACAGAGCCTCAGGGGCAGAGCTGGGAGGCTTGAGAGGCTCAGCTAATTGGGAATTAAAGGCAAGAAAGAAATTCCTTGGACTCTTAGGCCAGGAAGATATGAAGCTTTTAGCGTTCAGCATAATAAACATAAAGGAAGGAACATCACAGCCCTAAACTCCAGAATTCCTTTGGCATTTCTGTCTCACAGCTTGAAAACAGAAGCCACCACCAGAGCAGTTTGGCTGCTGCAGGTCCCTGAGTGGGCAGGAAATCCTCCAGCCCCACTCCTGCCCCAGTTCCCAAACTGGGAAGCCTCAGGCAGCAGCTCAGGATGGTTTTTAAGGGCAGATGTGGCCACTTTGTGCCCTGAGTGGGCAGTGGGGGCTGCAGCACCATCCCCACCCCTGTGCTGGCCCTGGGTCCCCCCCAGCCTCTGAACTGCACCGTGTGGGCTGGGAGATTGATCCATGGTGAAAATAATTCTGGGAAAACAAACCAAGTTTGTTTTAACCCCAGTCAGTCCCATGATCCAGGAGGCAAATCTGGGAGAGTGCCCCAAAGCAAGGTGTTCCTCCCTTGGCTTACAGGTGAAATCACAGACTGCACTGCTGATAAATTAGTTTATTTTCCCTCATCAGTTCTTCACAACTTTTAAATCTGTACATTTTTAGGAAAGGCATTCATTTAAAATTCCTCCTCTTATCCAGCTGTGAAACAACTATTCCTATTTCAATTTAAAGCAGAAGCTCTGTCACATTAAACCCTGATTATTTATTATCTGCTCCGTGCCCTTTTACTCTAAACAGAAACTCCATGGCTTCACTTACTTGCTTTCAAAGTGCAAAGTTTCCCTCCAGGATCCATGTCCTGAAATTATCCCAGGGAGGAATGAGGGTTTGCTGTGCTGGGAGGGGGGACAGACCCCGTGGCTGCTCAGAGCAGGTTCCAGGGGCAAAGCAGGATCTCCCAAAGTGCAGCTGTGAAAGAGAAAAGGAGGAAGCAGCAGGCAGGGCGCAGGGAGGAGGTGTCCAGAGCAAATCCTGGGGACTGAAGAGTGTGGCCAGGCCAGGGTCCAGCTCTGATCCTAGGGGAACTCTTCCTGAGCAGCACAAAACCCCACAAAGTGTTGTTACCTGGCAGGGATTTGAGGGCTGACAGGATTGCCAGGGAGCTGCAGCCATGGACTCCCTCCTCTGGTGGGAGTTCTGTAGTGAATGCAGGGCTCTGGCAGTCCCAGGTGACAGAATTGTGGGATCCAAGTCACTGAGGTTGGAAAAGACCTTGGAGGTCGAGCTCAGGGCTCAGCCCAGCAGCACCACCACGGTCACCTCAGTGCCACATCCACATGGTTTCAACATCCCAGGGGTGGGGACATCACCACTGCCCTGTGCCAATGCTTTTCACCCTTTCCATGAATAAAAATTCCCTGATATTCAACTGGCACATCTCTCCTGTCCCTGGATGAGCCTGACCCCTCCTCACTGCCCCTCCTGGCAGGGAGTTGTGCAGAGCCACAAGGGCCCCCCTGAGCCTCCTTTTCTCCAGCTGAGCCCCTTTCCCAGCTCCCTCAGGATTCTCCAGCCCCTTCCCAGCTCCACTCCCTTCCCTGGACATGGAGAAGCCCTAAAGCAGAGGTGGAGCAGCCCCAGCAAACGAGGAGTTCCTGCTTTTATCTGGTCCCTTGTGCTGACAGACCCACAACTGCTCCCAGCCCTCACCTCCCCGCCCAGGGAGCTGCTGGCCGCATCTCCCAAGCCTTGAGCTGTGTCCAAACAAGGAGGGATGTCATGGATGAGCTGGAAACGCCAGGATATACTTGAAGGACAATTGGGAACATCCTAAGAAACGTGGGCCATAAACAAATGCCACTTGCAGACGTGCAGGGATCCCTGAAACGCTGGCTGGGATGTCTGAGGGGTGGAACAGCCAGAGCTGACTGGAGTGCTGCTCTCATTCCAGTTTCATGGGATTATCCAGCTTCAGGAGACACACAGCAGGAATTCCTGTGGGGGGGATTACAGGTCCAGAAACCACGGGAATGGGGAGAATGGGAGTGGTGGGGGTTACAGGAGGGTAGGAACAAGCAGCTGAGAGCCTGGAGCTGGTGGGAGCACAGCAGTTGGCACAGAAGCAGAGCTCTCAAGCTTGGCTGGGGAAGGAGTTTGAGCTGTTTCCAGGTACAGAGCACCTGGATTTTCCCGAGGCAGCACAACACCACACAGAGAGGGCACCTGTACTGTGGGAAACACTGGAGGGGTGGAAGCAGAGCTGTTGGTGGGACAGGTGGAGAATCATGGAATGGTTTGGGTGGGAAGGCATCTAAAAGCTCATCCTGTTCCACCCCCTGCCATGGGCAGGGACACCTTCCACCAGCCCAGGCTGCTCCAAGCTTCTCTGGGCACCTGTGCCAGGGCCTCCCCAGCCTCACAGGGAACAATTCCTTCCTTATATCCAACAATTCCTTCCTTATATCCAACAATTCCTTCCCAATACCCAACCTAAACTGCCCCCCTTTCAGTCTGAACCCCAACATGCTCAGGGCTCCCTCCAGCTCTGCCCAGAGGAGCCTGGTTTTGCTCCAGACAGGTTTGTTGGAGACAGGGAAGGGTGTGGAAGGGGCTCCAAGGCAGAGCAGGGATCTGCCCTGCAGAACTGAGCAAAGGCTCCGTGCTCCCCAGGAACTGTGGCTGAAGGAGAGCTCCAGCCAGGCTGGGGGAAGTTTGCACAAGGAGAATTCCTGGGAGAGCACGTGCTGGAAAGGGGGTCAGGAGTGAAGGGCTGATGCAAAGGGGCATTGCTGAGCCCAGAGCACGAGATGGGAAACGTGACCTGCAGCAGCTTCAGACCCAGATTTCTGGGAATTAAGGAAAGCCCTGAAAGGAACACCTGACCCCCAGCTCCACACAAATGTCCTGCACCAACAATTGGGCAACAGAATCCTGGAAAGGTCTGGGTTGGGAAAGACCTGAAAGCTCATCCAGTGCAACCCCACTCCCCCTGTCCCAGGCTGCTCCAAGCCCTCTCCAGCCTGGCCTGGGGCACTGCCAGGGATCCAGGGGCAGCCACAGCTGCTCTGGGCACCACCTCACCACTCCTGCAAGGAAGAATTGCTTCCCAATATCCCACCTAACCCTGCCCTCTGGCACTGGGAAGCCATTCCCTGTGTCCTGGCTCTCCAGGCCCTTTCCCAAAGCCCCTCTCCAGCTCTCCTGGAGCCCTTGCAGGCACTGGCAGGGGCTGTAACACCAGTCCAACACTCAGCTGAACACAATCCTCACCTTTCCCTAAACCATAACCCAGGGAATGCTTGCAGCTACACGTGGAAGGAATTCAGGGCATTCTCCCTGGATCCAACCCCCTCAGCTGGGAACAGGAGGGATCCCTTGCCTGCACCCAGAACTCACCAATTTCAGGAGAAAGGAAAAACAAGCTGATGTCCAGAGTTCACAATGGAAATCAAATGTTAAAACAACAAGTTACAGGCAAACCAAACACGGGCAGTTTGGGCAGGGCTCTCTGGCAGCTCCCCGTTTCCTGACCTGTCCCATGGCTCCTGCTGGGGCACCAGGTTGGCTGGGAGGAGCAGGAGTGATCCGTGGCATTGTGGAGCTGATGGCAGGGTCGTGGCTGTCCAGAGAGCTTTCCCAGCTGAACCAACCCTCACTGGAGTTACCATTTAGGGAGAGAACTGCGAGAGGAGAGGAGTAGAGGCTAAACCCTGAGCACGAGGAATATAAACACTGGCCCTTTTGGAAGAGCAAGTGATGATATCATGCACACATCACACCCTTCCTGTGTAAACAGGAGTGCCAACAGGAGCAGGCACTGGAAACGGGATGTCCAGCTGCCTCTGGGCAGCTCTGCAGGGCTGCAGCCATCAGTGAGGCCAAGAGCATTTCTTAGGATCAGACTCCGGCGCTTTCAGGCACTTCCCAAGCTTCTCGCAGCCTGGAGGGGCCCAATTCTGTTCAAAACAAACAGAAAGAGACAGAAAGATGATTCACACCAAGTATCTGCTAAGCTCTCAGCCCAGGCAGCTCTTTATGATCCTCACAAAGACACTTTTATGTGCTGCTTGAAAAATGAAACTCCTCCCGCGGCCCAAGCCTCCGGGCTCATAAACTTCCCCACTCCAAACAGTGCTCAAACAAAAGCTCTGGGAAAGGCTGCAAATCCTGTGCAGCAGATGATTCCCTCCTCTGGGATACCCCGGTGCTCCTGGCCTCTCCCAGTTTGCTGCAGGAGGGTTTGGTGACACCCCCAGCTCTCCTGGGATTCCAGGGGAGCTCCCACTCTCAGCACTGCAATAACCAGGAGCTTTCCTGAGGAAGCCAAAGGCAGCAGAAGGCCAAGGGTGTGAGAGAGATAAGAATGCTGGTATTTTAATGAGAGTTTTGATGGATGAGTCCACGGGCAGATGGAGCAGGAAGCACTCCTGAGACACCTCTTCCAAAACTATTTGTTTTCCTTGTTTCCAGCTTTCTTGAGTTGCCTGAATGGGCAGGACAGAAAAAGGACAGCAGCAAGGAGATCCACTGCCAGCCTCAGCTTCCAGAGGGATTGATGGAGGAAGGGATTGGGATAAATTTTTAATTTCATTGAGGTTTTGCCGTTTAAAATTTGGGATTGTGGTCATGGCAAGGACAGATAACAATTTCCATTGTGCTCACTGTCTGTCCTTCCCTCTCTCAGGTCTGTCCATCCATGGGACAATCCTGCTGTCCCCTATTAAAGGCCAGCTCAACACTGACCCCTTGCCTTTCCTTTTGCTGATTTTCACACCCTGCGAGTATTTATGTTTTCTTGGAATTCAATTCCTACGGAAAAGAAACGCTCAACCCCAGGAAAAAAAAACAAAACCAAAAACAAACAAACGGCTGGAGCAGGTTTTTCTTCCACGGAGCTGACAACAGATGGCAGTGAGACACCAGCTATTCCTGCAGAGGAGCTGACACGGAGGGAGCTGTGCTGGAGGCACCTCTGCACCGAGGGCTCTGCAGGCTTTTCAGAACAATTAATGCTGTTTTCTAAATCTGTTCCTCTGGTTGAAAATGTGCAGCCACGGCTGGAAAATTCAGAGCACTCTGCAGAAGGCACCGAGAGCCAAAGGAAGGCGTGAAATGAAATGTTTGTTCTGTTTTGAAAAAGCAGAACAATAACTGGTCTGTGCTGCACTCCTGCAGTCCCAGTGCCTTGCTGGTGTGTGCTGGGTGCCCTGGGGACACCACGTGTGCTGGGAGCCAGCCCCGAGCTGCAGGAACAGCCTCTCCCCCAGCAGGAAAACCCAGCAGAGCCGGCTCTGGGGGAGCTCCTGAGGCTGCTGGGATCCAGCACAGCTGGGCTGCAAACACCTCCCCTGCTCCATCCATCCTCGGCTGCAGGAGCTGCAGGATGGTCCAGCTGCTGTCCTGGAATCCTGCACTGCTTGGGTGGGAAGGGACCTTAAAGCTCAGCCAGTTCAACCCCTTCCAACACCTCCCACTGTCCCAGGTGCTCCAAACCCTGTCCAACCTGGCCTGGGGCACTGCCAGAGATTCAGGGGCAGGCACAGCTGCTCTGGGCACCCTGTGCCAGGGCCTCACCCCCTCTCAGGGAAGGATTCCTTCCCAATATCCCATCTCTCCCTGCCCTCTGGCATTCCCCATTCCCTGTGTCCTGTCCCTCTGTGGCCTTGGACACTCCCTTGAACACTTCCACACACTTTGTTCGTGTGTGAGTAAAGACAATTCTGCTCCTCTCTCCCAAACACATCAAACACCCTTATCAAATAAACAGGGGACAGGAGATAGTGTCAGTAAATGATCTTTATCTCCCAGCATCCCCCAAAAACAGATTTAGGTCCCCAGCAATATAATCACTCCCTAAAGATTTGCTTATCTGCATTTCTGGTCTCCACAGGCAGCAATCTGGTGCCTGATATTTCAGTGTAGCGACCATGGAGTTATCCTGGGAGGAGTGGGAAACTCCCCGTGTTCCCTGCTGGGATTGAAACGTTTCTCCTGGGATTAGGATCCCCCCAGCACACTTTCTGCCTCTGATGGCCCTCGATTTGTGCAGCAAATGGAAGAAATGCCTTTGCAGTGCAGGGCTCTGGCAGCAGCCAGGCCCTGGGGACGGTGCCTGGATCCAAAAGGTCCCAGAGGAGCAGAGAACAGTGCTCATTAAGGGAAAAGTTGAATAAGGAAAGAAAGCAGCCCAGAAACAATGGGCCCTCAAATCTTTTTCCTATTTAACATCCAAAAATAAAGAGATGGGGCAAAGCTAAGGGGGATCTTTGCCTTGTTACTGAGGAGACACAGCCCCACGCTTTGTTCTTTGCTGGTGACAGACCAGAGGCAGCAGGTTCTGACTGATTCGGATTATTTCTGCATCAGGAAGGTTTTGCCTGTTACTATTTTGTAACAGCCTGTTACAGGATTTTGTCTGTAAAAAGATTTTGCCTGTTACTATTTTGTCTGTCAGCCCACAGACACATTCCCTCAGACTACACAACCTCCTGTCAAGTGACAGCCTCCCCCAGATTATCCAGCTCCTTTCCCAGGTTCTCAGCAAACCAAGCAGAGTTTGACAGGGAAGCCAAACTGTAACTTTCCCACAGGAGGCTTGAAAGAGAAAACAGAAGTGAAAATGTTCAATTTCAATAAAGACTTTGGAAAATTCAGGTGGGGGGGGATTGGAGGAGACAGAGCAAGAGCAAAGATACATCACTGAAAGGGAGGCACTGGCCCATAGAAGACTGGAAATGAAGAGAGCAGGGATGGATGGGAGATTGGGGAAAAATTCCTCCCTGGGAGAGGGTGAGGCCCTGGCACAGGTGCCCAGAGCAGCTGTGGCTGCCCCTGGATCCCTGGCAGTGCCCAAGGCCAGGCTGGATGGGGCTTGGAGCACCTGGGACAGTGGAAGGTCCCTGCCCTTGGCAGGGGTGGGACAGCCTGAGCTCTAAGATCCCTTCCCACCCAAAGCATTGCAGGATTCCAGGATTTTGAGACTCACAGAAAGGGATCAGAAAGGAGAAGAAGGATCTGCCCTGTCTCTAAGCAAGGAAGGCACCAACAGGTGACTGTGCATCCCTTCTCCACCCCTCCCCAACACTGACACTGTATGAAACCTTCACAATCCCTGTTTGATTCCCCAGTTTGGTTGTGTTTGAGGCACTCACCATGACAGCCTGGTCACACACGTTCAGCTGGGGCTGGCCTGGCACCAGGGTGGCCTTGTGCTGCTGCACCAGCCCTGAGATGTGCTCCACAGCCCGCTGGTACTCCTCACTGGCAAAACTGCAACGGGAAAAGCACCGGGGTCACTGCTGCCCCTTGCCCTTGGTGTCCTCAGCACCAGGCTGGGCCACAAGACTTCCTGGCAGCCACAGGGAGGAGGAGGAGATGTGGAAACATCCTGGGGTCTGTCAGGAATGAAATCCAGGCTGGCAGGGTGCAGGGGCCCTGCTTAGGGACACGAGGATGGCGGTGGCTTGTCCCTCCCAGACATCACCTGGCTCCAGAGCAGCTCAGCTTTCCAAGCTGCTGGTCCAGGGGTCCCAAATGTCTCCTCCTCCTGCAGATCTGCTAGGAGCTCACGTGGATTGCCAAGGGAATTGTCTTAGCAATAAAAGGGCATTGCTGGGTTGTCCTCGAGCTGCCCCTCAAATGAATATCATCAAGGGAGACTTCCCAGCCACAGGACAAACACTTCCCCAGACAGCTTAGGACAGAAATCTCCCAAGGCAACCCTTCCAGCGTGTCCCACCTGGGGTCAGCAGCTCTCCACACTCATCCCCCACTCTTCCAGGAGCTCTCCTGGAACACCTGCCCCAGGCGGAGGCGTTTGTTGTAAGGAAAGCCAAGGGAATGTCAATATTTTGTTTTACAAGAGCCTCCTCAGGAAGGGTTTCAAACACAACCCCGGGCCAGTTAAACTTCACAACCACCAAGGAAATGAACTGCAATTATGCAAACAGAGAGGAGAAGAATAGAAGGGCCTGGTCCAAGATGGGAATACCTCCCCCATTCCACAACATGCCGAGGTTCTGCCCCATGCACATTCTTCCATTCCAGTTGATTATTCCAAGCTGGGGCCCATCTGCCGTGCCCCAAACGGGGTTAGAAATGCCCAGACCCTGTTCCTCCAGCAGGTATTTGTTGGAGTGGCTCAGGGTGCACTTCACTAACATCTCAAGTGTTTCTAAAAAGCAGGACTCCTAACAATGATCTCTCTTTGTCCATCACGTTAAGAGCCACTTAAAAAAACCAAAAAAAACAACACCAAAAACCCCACAGAGAGCGGCAAATTCCTTCTGAAGATAAAAGAAACAATGCAGCTGGGTCCTGACCTCGGGCTCCCTCTGCTCCCAGGCCAAGCTGGCCACCAGCCCCACACTCCAGCTAATTTCCTTCTTTGCAAAACAATCACATTTCGAAGGCCAGCGATGTGCCAAGCGTTTCCAGTAAAGCCTATAAATATCCCAGCTCGGCAGGCAGCCAGGGAGAGGCTGATTGTGAGGCTGGGCTGGGCTGATAGAGCCGGAAGGGAATGTGGGATCAGGAGGAGCTGGAGCTGCTGCTCTCACACCCAGCTGCCTGGATCCTGGTGGAGAGAGCTGAAGGACCACCCTGAAATCCAAAGGATCCCGAATTTCATGGGATCCAACAATCCTGGAATGGTTTGGGTGGGAAGGGATTTAAAGCTCATCTCATCCCAGTTCCTGCCATGGGCAGGGTCACCTCCCACTGTCCCAGGTGCTCCAAGCCCCATCCAGCCTGGCCTTGGACACTTCCAGGGATCCAGGGGCAGCCACAGCTGCTCTGGGCACCTGTGCCAGGGCCTCAGCACCCTCACAGCCAGGAATTCCCTCCCAATATCCATGGAGGTTGGTTTCCTTTTCTTGGCTCCATGGATATCCCCATTCCTCCTTCCTGCCTTGGCTCCACGGCTCAGTTTTCCCTCAGATATTCCCCCAAAATCCCACATCCATGGATTTGTGAAGTATTTACTGACTGCACAGGAGTTAAAACTGCCTCCAGCCCCTAAGCAAGTGTTTTTTTGAGACAAAATCGGCAAGAGTGCCTGGAATTTGCATGTAAAATGGGGATAATTACCTCATGGTAATCAGTCTGAGCTGTTCAGGGAGCTGGGAACCTCTCCTACCTGGAGTCCCAGCCTTTCCTGGAATGCACAGGCAGGTTTGCTGCATTCCCAGTTCCAAAAAGAGGTGGAATTCTCAGTACAGGTGTCTGGGCACCATTGTCTGTGAGGATGCAGCTCCGGGCCGAGCTGCATTTCCTATTCCAGCTCAGCAATCCCGGCAAGGAGAGCTGGGAATAGCGCTGCAAGAACGAGAGGGTGAGCAGGTGGTGTGCTGAGGAGTTTGCTAAAAGAGATCCCCCGGCGTCCATGAAATTATTCCACGCTCAGAACGAGGGAGCAGAGTGGACAAAGTCCAGGGTCATTACACTAATTGACACTTTACCTCCGGGAAGTCCCTGGAGATGCAATCAGGGCTGGATCGGAGCTCGGGGTCCCAGGCACAGGTGTGGGCTGTGCTTCCTTCATTTACTGTAATTGTGCCTTGGCAATCTGCTCCCCTCCTCCCCCCGGAGCTCCTGGAAGCTGCTCTGCTGCTTAACCCCAGCCTGCCCTCCCGGCAAAGGCAGCTCTGCAGGGAGCAGCGTTTGTCTCACACACAGCTCCAGCTCTGCTTTCATCCTCTGCTCCCTGGGCTTTCACCTGCGGGGATGATTCTCTGCCGTCGTTAAATGCACCCTCAGATAGATCAGCACCCAAACAAATCCAGGAGTGTTCTCAGCAGGATTTTAGGTTTGGTTTTTTTTTCAGTTTTACACCTCGTCCTGCTGATGCACAGCACTGTCTGTGCTGGGAGTGATGGGGCCATGGTGTAACTGAGAGGAATGGAACAAAGTGGGAATGATAAAAAATATAAAAATATAAAAAAAATCCCATCATGGGATTCACAGAAACCTGACAAAGGGCTCTAGACCAGGGCTTGGAGAAGCCTGGTTTAGTGAAAGCTTTAAAGCTGAGCTTTAAAGGCCCCTTCCAATCCAAACCATTCCAGGATTCCATGATTCTAGGAACAGCAGCTCACAGATTGATATGAAGTTATGGGAAGAGCATAAAACGTGGCTAATGATACTTTACTTTGTCTCCCCTGGAATTGTTTTAATTAAAACCATCCTTTTTAATTGTGAAATACACCCAGATTCTGATAATTGGATTTTATCTGTTATCAGTGCTTTGAGGCTTTGCAGCACTGTGGTATCCAAGCCTTGATCTTGTCCTGTTACTCAGTCTTCCTCAGTTCCTCTCTTCTATTATCAAGTTTATTTGCAATTTAAGGTCTGCACAAAGCAGGAGGCAGAGACAGGTTTGGGGCTCTGCTGCTGGAATTACTGGAGAGACTCAGAGGAGCCAAAGGAAAAAAAGAAAAGGAATCAAAGGGTGAAGGTGGCCCTTACCCCTGGTCCAGCAGCATTTTGGGGCCCAGATGCATCCCTGGAGGCAAGAGGGGCATGTGGCCACTGAGCCATGAGAAATTCCAGAATCATTCAGGTTGGAAAAGGCCTCCAAGCTGTGATGATGAGCACACTCCTTGCAGCAAGGAGATGTGAGGGTGCTCACCTATTTCCATGGAAGTTTTCCCTCCCCAGCTCCCAGAATCCTGCCTTTCTGCTGGATTCCACTGCCAGGAACCCCAGCACCGGAATGGCAAAGGGGATAAAGGGAGAGTGAGCAGGAAAGCCTTCAGCTGGGTGTGAACAGGTGACAGGAAATCACAGCTACCCACTGTGGATCCTCCTGGGCTGTTCCTCAAGTTTCATTTTCAGTGCTATTCCTGAATCACAGTTTATGTACTGTGTTCTCCAGGCCACTTTCTTGTGGCTGCAGCACTTCTCTGAAGAAGAAGATGATGATGATGACATCCATTTCAAAGTGCATTTTGCTATTTTTTTTGCAGCTGGTTCCTGCAGCTTTTTTCTCTCAAACCTCCTTTCCATGCAGCATCACTCCACCCAGAACACCTGAGAACATCCATTTCAAAGTGCATTTTGCATTTTTTTGCAGCTGGTTCCTGCAGCTTTTTTCTCCCAATCCTCCTTTCCATGCAGCACCATTCCACCCAGAACACCTGAGGGCTGTGGAAGCACCAGTTCCAGGTTGGTCCCAGAGACTGGGACAGGGCAGCCACAGACCCAAACACGTTTGTGTCCATTCCCAGCCTCCAGGCTGATGATTCTCCTCCACAGGTGGATTTTCTTTCCCCCTCTGAGCTGGCTCTGTCCCAGTCCCACCTGGCTCACCTGCCTCTTCCCACCTTGCTGCATCCAGCCCTGGTTGGTGCTCCATGGTTTTTACTGCCACCTCTGAGGCTCCTCTGACACAATTTCCACACTTTCAGTGTCACCTCTCCTGTGGCAGCTGCTCATTCACCCCTGCAATGCAGCTGCTACCATTTCCCTCTTTTCCAAGATGAGGAGTCAGCACTCCCCTGGGCACAATCCTTGCTCTTTGCCATTATTCACATTTTTCCCCATTTTGCACCTTGTCTCTCTCCCCCACAGCCAGGTTTGTGCCCTGAGCACTAAGGTGAGACTGGCAACTTTTCTATCAGATCCTTTCCCCTTTAGCTTCCCTTCAGGAGCTCCTTCCCTCTTTTTTTTTTTTTTCTTTTTTTTTTTCTGGCTCCATAACCACTGCAATTACCTCTCTGATGATTTCCTGAATTTTCCATCTGCTCGAAATAGGCACTTGTGAGCTCTCTTCTTAATTAATGTGTTCTAAAATCATTATGTTCATCAACCAAGCCTTATCACTTCCATTTTCTTCCATAACAGTAAAATCCATTGCCCTAAGTAAAACACAGGAGTTTGGGTGTTCATAATTCAATAAACTCATTGCTCAGAGCAGGAGCTGCTACAAACCTGGAGTAACAACAAGGTGTGAGCAGCCTGTACTTACCCTGTCCTCACTTGTTATTAAGCTTTGCACCTCTGGCTCAAACTGGCAGCATTTCAAAGGTTTCTGTTAGAAATTCTTGGGCTTCAAAACACTTTTTCTACTTCAGGCTGCATTACTAACTGACAGCTTTGCTTTATATATATATAAAAAAAATATATAAAATCATTATTTGTGTTCTTCTTGCCTGGTAATGCAGTATTTTAGTAAATGTCTGCATGAACAATAATCTGACTCTGATAATAAAACTGACAACTGCTTGTAAAGATGGTACCAAGAGATAATTTTACTGAATTTGTCACATTGGAGAAACAAGTTCCTTCTGTGGTACTTAGCACACACACCACAGCCCAAAGATAACAGAATCTGGCCAAGGAAAAAACCTATCAGAGCTTTTAGTTCTGCATTTGGATAAATTTGGTAACAAAGGCAGTTATTGCATCCAGGGAGGAAACAAAGCCCTGCTCAGACTCAGGGAAATGCTTCTGCTTTCTGGGCTGCCCAACACACATTCTTAGTTAGAGTTCAAGGTTGAGAGCTATGAAAAAAGAGATTTTCTGTCCCCCAGCCTGCACTGATCTCGGTGACAAAAAGGCACAAAGGGTTCACTTCTCACCACCCAGGGTGAGGTAAATCCCACACAAGGGTCTAAAGAGGCTCCAGGAGAGCTGGAGAAGGACTGGGGACAAGGGTTGGAGGGACAGGACACAGGGAATGGCTCCCAGTGCCTGAGGGCAGGGCTGGATGGAGATTGGGAAGGAATCCCAACCTGTGAGGGTGGGCAGGCCCTGGCACAGGGTGCCCAGAGCAGCTGTGGCTGCCCCTGGATCCCTGGCAGTGCCCAAGGCCAGGCTGGATGGGGCTGGGAGCAGCCTGGGACAGTGGGAGGTGTCCCTGCCATGGCAGGGGTGGCACTGGATGAGCTTTCAGGTTCCTCCAACCCAACCCATTGCAGGATTCCATGACATTTCAAGGCAAAGGAGCAAACACAACTGATTTTGGGGGGCAGGGGGGATCCAGCCACAGCCAGAGGGGCAGCAGCAGGAAGCGAAGCCCCAGCCCTGCTGGGAGGGGCTGTTCCCAGAGCAGCTGAGGGCAGGGATGCAGCACAAGGAGGGAACACAGGGTGCTCAGCACTGCCAGACGTGTCCCCAGCACCTGCCTGAGCAGTTCTGCACTGCATGGGAAGGGCTCCTGTGGGAGCTCCTTGTGCTGGGATTGCTTGCAGGCAGGCTCCAGGAAATGCAGTGAACAGTGTGAGGAAGAGGAAGGACCTGTCCTGCCTCACCAAGAATCCCAGGGAGCTGAACATGTTAGCTGCTGCCTCTGGGTCTTGCAGGATTTGCATCTCCAGGGATCCCTTTAGCAGCCACTCCAACAAAGACTGGAAAGCTTTGTTTGATTTTTGGAAAAATGGGTTATTTCTATCCACTCATCTCCCTAACACAGAATAACAATCATGGAATGGTTTGGGTGGGAAGAGACCTTAAACCTCACCTTGTTCCAACCCCCATGAGATGGCCCAAACACTGGTGGGCTTGGCAGGGCCAGGTTAATGGCACTGATGGTCCTAAGTGTCCAATTTTAAACATTCCCTGAATCTATAAAATTGCAGCTGTGAAGAACTGTCTGTGTGTGTCCTGCAGGTGCAGTGTCACCACCCTGACAGTCAGGGGCGTTGCTGCAGGTGACTGAGCTGCTGATTCCTGGCATTCCCTGGCTCTGAGATCCCAAATGCAGCAGCAGCAAATCCCTCTGGAGGTGCCACGTGATGCCAGCAGTGACCCCCACCCCAAACTCATGCAAATCGAGAGAGGTGACACATCATTAAAACCATTTCAAGGGAGAAGAAAAAGGCTGCACTAAATAAGGACTAAATGCAATAAAAAAGTGAGCAAAAGCAGGCAGGGAGGAGAGAGCCAGCATGCAGGGACAGCCAGATGCAGGCTGGGAGCAGGATGCTGGATTCCCTTTGGAGAAACATGAGCGTGGGGACTCCCAGCAGGCTCCCTGCCAAGGGGGATAATTAAGCTAAATAAAAATACACACCAGGAACAGCTCCACAAATGAGGATAATTTAATTACCACGTTCCAGAGAGGAGACCCACTTCCCAGGAGTTTTCCATTGTGACCAGAGAGGAGACAATAGCAGCAGAATGTGCTGGAGAAAGGGAAGAGTGGCTTGCTAAAAAGAGGGTTTCTATTAGGGGCTGCATAATAAACACCAGCACAGCTCTCCATAATCGGGTCATAATCTTGCCATAAAATTCAATCAGAGCAACAGCTTGTGAATATCCAAAAAATCAATGCAACCATATGAGAAATGATTGCAGTTGGAAGCCTGGAATTTATTTCAGTGCTCCCCCCACGGTGGTGGGAAGGAGCAGCAGAATCACAGGGAAGCAGGTGCTGCAAACACCTCTGAGGGAAGAGCTGCTCTGCCTCAAGCCCAGAGAAACACAAACAGTATCACAGAATCCAAAATCACAGAGAATTTAGGGTTCAGAGTTCTAGAGATCACCCAGTGCAATCCCCTGGCAAGGCAGGGTCACCTGGAGCAGGTGACAAAGGTGACACACACAGCAGGCAAGGTGCAGTTCAGTTCCTGCTACCCATTTTTTTTTTTTTTGATTTTTGGAAAAAGAGATTATTGCTATACACTCAGTTCCTAAAACAGAATCACAGAATCCTGGAATGGTTGGGTTTGAAGGGACATTAAAGCCCATCCACTGTCCCAGGCTGCTCCAAGCCCTGTCCAGCCTGGCCTTGGACACTGCCAGGGATCCAGGGGCAGCCACAGCTGCTCTGGGCACCCTGTGCCAGGGCCTGCCCACTCTCCCAGGGAGAATTTCTCCCCAATCTCCCATCCATCCCTGCCCTCTGGCAGTGGGAAGCCATTCCCTGTGTCCTGGCACTGCAGGCCCTTGGGAAACAGAACAGTTGTTAAACTGCCCAGGTCTCACCTGGAACCCCAGCCCAGCTGAGTTTCACTGAGCTGCATTCACAGCCCTGCAGCTGCAGCTGTGCTCTGCTCATTAGTGCTGGAATGCAGTGGGAGCAGAGCTCCCAAAGAGCTTTTCACCCACTGCTGCTGCACCTCCAAAGTGCTCTGTTAAGCAAGAGAGAGAATGGAAATATCTTCCCTCCCCTCCTCTCTCCAGTGCAAACACTCAGTGGACAGCACAGGCTCAGCTCCTCTGGAAGGAATGGGGCGAGTGTGTCCACTCAATTATTCAAACCAGTTGAGTAATTGCAGCCCTGTCAGCTCAGGAAACATCTCTGCCTCTGCAGGCTGCTGCACAACCCCAGTTCTGGGCAGGCAGTCCCAGCAGCACTTCTGCCCTCTTGATTTATCTCCACACTCTCCCTGTCAGAGCCGCTGGTGAGGTGGCCCTGGCTTTGCTGCAGGGAGGGAGGGAGGGAGCTGGGGACACCTTGGGAGCATTTTTGGAGGTGGCAGGGCTCTTTGTGGGCTCTGCTGGCTGCTGACTGCATCCATCCTTGTGGGAATCTCTCAGGGCATGGTGTGTGCCAGAGATAAATATTACAATAGCAGGCTTAGAGGAGAATGGATTCAGACAGGCAGGAGAGCCTGAGGAAGGAGCAGGATTGGGCACAAAGTCCTCTTGCTGCTAAAGAGCCTCTGGAGAAGCTCCCTTAGCTGGGCTAGGAGACTGGAAGGTTACCAGTCTGCCCTGCAGAGATTCCAGCACCACACAAAGTGATTGTTTCTTCCCAAAACTCCCAGCTCCAAGGCACAGCTCCCCAGCAGCTCTGTTTGATGTGCTGCACTCAGCCCTGTCCTGTCCAAAACTTGGTGTTTTCCTCCTCCCCAAGGGGCTGCAGGACACAGAACAACCACAGAACAGGAACAACCAGGCTGGCAAGTCCCTGTGCAAACCTGAAAACAAGGTTTGGTCCTCTCCTTCTCCTGAGAAGAAGCCAGCAGCAAAGCCATTATTCCCCAGCATGGCTTTCTGGGACAGTTTTTAAGCAGATTTCAGGAACCAGCTAACAAAACAAATAATTTTGAACACTGACACTGCTGAAACCCCATCAAGTGGCTCACCTCAAGGGGTACTTCTCCCCAGGGTCCCTGCCCAGGTGGAAGAGCAGGGGCAGGTAGGTGTGCTCCTCCTGGGTGTGTGTTGTCACTCCAGCCACACTCTGGCCAGGACAGAAATCGATGCCCTGCAGGCAAAAGGAGAGAGAGATCATCAAAGGTGATGCAGGGCAGGCAGCAAAACTCGAGTTGGTGCCACTTTCTCCAGCAAAACACCACCAAACCTCAGGATTATTTTAAACCAAGAGTCCACTTCAATCTCCAGAACACATTCTGAGCTGCTGGGGTAAAATGAGGTGACCAAGTGGTGTTACTGACTGACATAAGAGCTGAAGCAAGGCCGTGCAGTCTTGTCTTATAAAAATATAATCCCAATAAAATATTCATTCAAATGAAACAGCAGAACAAAAGACAAAGAGGTGGAAGCATTGAATCATAAAAGTTCTGCACGTGGAAAGGATTTTCTGGCTGGTTTTTATGGCTTTGGGAGGCCCCAGGAAGATGGGATCACTTGGCACCTCTGATCAGAACCAAAACCCCAGGAGAGACATCCAGACACCCTGAGAGGCACCTGAAAACTCCCCTGTCAGCACCTGGAGGATCAGTTTCTCTGAGAAATGAAGCAAATCTAGTTAATTTTATAAAAACTGGTGTGATTTCAGTTTGATTCATGGCAAGCTGGCGTTGAGGGACTCACCTGGGCGTGACAGTGGGGATGGAAGTGCTGCAGGGAGTGGAGACATCCCCACATTCCTGTCTCTGACCATCTGAGGTGGGATTTTCCCTGCAGCAGCAGTGAATTTGAAGGGCACAGCTCCTGGGGATCTCCAGGGGAAGCAGCTGGCAGCAGCAAGGGGTTAAGTGCTCGCTGGGCAGCAGAGCTGGCAGCTCCATCTGCCCCCAGCCCTGCCAGCTGGGAGCTCCCTAATCCCTGGCCTGCAGCCTCCAGGGCCACCAGAGCACATTGAAACTCTGACAAGAGCCAAAAAAGCAAAAGCACTCATTTCCCTGGGCAGGCAATAAAGCAGGGCCCCCCAGCCCAGCCCAGCCCAGCCCAGCCCCAACTGGACTTGTTAAAGCTGGGTTTTACAATCCCAGCTCCCACGCTGCTCCTCACAATCCCAAAGTGCCCCCAGCCACAGACAGAGACATGGAGAGCAGCTAAATGGGAATGGTTCAATGCAAGGGGGAAAGCAGCTGCAGCTTCTAAAACAAGCTGAAAAGGCTCTCTACAGATGTTGGGAGGGTTTGATTGGCAAACAATTTTCTAAAAATATCCCGTGTTTTTAATGGACAGGGGGTCAGTGGAGCAGTTAATATTCTGCTTTTCAATAAAGCAAGAAGTTTAGGAGCCCATGAAATCCCATTTATCTGCACCAGGGCTATAGATTCCTGAATCACTGACTGGAAAAAGAAAGGAGTTGTTTGATAGGCTGGATTGGCCCTACCAATAATGGACCTTAAATGGATACAAAACTGATTGACCTTCCCACCCTGGGATGCCACAGGCCTCTGAAACACACAGGGAAAAGAGATTTTTTGTGGTTTGGTTTTTTTTTCCCCACAAAAGGACCAGTTAATGAAAAGGTATCAAAGCCTCCATAACATCCAAATTATAATTTGGATGCAAATCAAACAAGCAATTTAATTAAGAGCCTGCTAATTGGTACAATGCTCCTCGGCTGCAAATGCTTCAGTGGGAAAGATTTTCCTCTCTTGGGTGTTTGTTTAGACATTGCTCTGCTCCTGTTTTATCTCGTGTTTCCTAGGAAATCCTTGTAGCCCAGATTCCAGAACACAATCCCAAAGATTCCCAGGAAAGAAAGTGCTGGGACAATTTGCCTGATGCCACCAGCCCAAAGCTGCCTGTCATTCTAATTCAAGCACTCAGTACCCTCTTCAAAAGCAGTCTAGAGGAGAAAAGTCAAATAAATAAGTAGGTAAGTAAAGAAAACCCCAAGAAGACCATTTTAGGACATTTCTAAGGCATTCCAACTTTATCCCTGCAAATAAAATGGAATATTGCTGGGTTTATGTACTGTGTGAGTCAATATTCAACCTGCAGAGAGAGTTTCAAGGATTTTCCATTCATCAACAAATGAGAGGGGAAAAAAACTTATAAAATATAATATTAAAAATAATATATTTTATATTTATATTAAATATTTTTATATTTGAATAGAAATTAATATATTTATATCAAAATATATTTTTATTTATACTAAAATATTTTTATTTTAATAAAAATATAAAATTCAATATTATTGCTTTTGTACAGGTAGGTTTGGTGATGTCTGGAGCTGGAAAAGAGCCAAGAGCTGCCTAAGCCTGTCCTCCCCACCAGGGTAACACCACCCAAATCCACCCTCCTGCTATCCCTGAAGGCTGTTTATTGTCAGACTGTCCAGGACAACGTGCAGGGATCAATCATTTAAGCACATTCCCAATTTTTGTCCCTGCTCCCTAGCCAAGGTGCCAGGAGCCCCCATCCATCCCTGGAAGTGCTCAGGGAAGGACTGGACGTGGCTCAGGGCTGACACCTGGGGATTGCTCACAGGTTGGACTCCGTGACCTTGGAGGGATTTTCCAGCCTCAGGACTCTGGGAATTGCAGGGCTCACTGATCAAACACTGCACAAAGGTCACTCCCTGTGTTTCTGCAAACTTCTCAGAGCTTTTCTCCTCTGTCTCTGAAAGCCAAAGCAGAAGCTCCTGTCTGGAGCCCCTCCTGCCTTCGAAGGGAGCCCATTCAGAGCATCGAGAGCAGCTCAGCTCCTGCCCAGCTCTCAGGGTGTTTTGCACCACCACAGAAACCTGTTTGCTGCAGGAGAGATTCCAACAATCCTTCTTTCAACCGTTCTGATAAAACCAACATTCCCTGCCCACCAGGTGAGCCTTCCCCATCCCTGTCCTTCTCAGCAATCACACAGCCCGGCTTGTTTTTCCATCCCTGGGATGCAGCAGCCTTTGGCTGCACAGCTTTCATTTCCAGAGCAAATGGCCCACAGATGCTGTGTCAATATAGACATGAGACAAACACAGCCGGTTGCCAGTTTGGGCTCCCTGCCAAGAGATGGAATCACCACTTGTGTTAACGGGAGCCCTCTGGCAATTCCTCAGCCTGGCTGCAGCCCAGCCGCTCCGGCTGGCAGGAGCCAGCCCAGCCCGGCTCTGCCTCCTGCTCCGCTCTCCTGGCTCCACCAGCACCACCCGGGGCACCAAAACCACCTTCACACCGCCAGGAGAAAAGCGCAGCTGGTGATTAAAGGAATTCATCTCGTTTTGTGCTCTTTGCCACAGCACAGGTGAACGGTGCCCTTGCCCTCCCGGCCATTCCAGCTGAAATCCTCCTCGGGATGAGCAGCCAGCTCCAAGTGTGGGTGCCAAGCTCCGAGCCCGTGCATCCAAAATCGCTGCTAAGGTGTTAAGAGGCTGGAAGAGCCCCCAGGAGATGGGCAGCCCCCCAGAGATGGGCAGCCCCAGAGATGGGCAGCCCCCAGAGATGGGCAGCCCCCGGAGATGGGCAGCCCCCAGAGATGGGCAGCCCCCGGAGATGGGCAGCCCCTCGGAGATGGGCAGCCCCCGGAGATGGGCAGCCCCCGGAGATGGGCAGACCCCCAGAGATGGGCAGCCCCTCAGAGATGGGCAGCCCCAGAGATGGGCAGCCCCCGGAGATGGGCAGCCCCCAGAGCTGGGCAGCCCCCAGAGCTGGGCAGCCCCCGGAGATGGACAGCCCCCGGAGCTGGCAGACCCCAGAGATGGGCAGCCCCCAGAGATGGACAGCCCCCAGAGCTGGGCAGCCCCCAGAGCTGGGCAGCCCCCGGAGATGGACAGCCCCCGGAGCTGGCAGCCCCCAGAGATGGGCAGCCCCCAGAGATGGGCAGCCCCCAGAGATGGGCAGCCCCCGGAGATGGGCACACCCGGAGCTGGCAGCCCCCAGAGATGGGCAGCCCCCGGAGATGGGCACACCCGGAGCTGGCAGCCCCCAGAGATGGGCAGCCCCCAGAGATGGGCAGCCCCCAGAGATGGGCAGCCCCCGGAGATGGGCAGCCCCCAGAGCTGGGCAGCCCCCGGAGATGGGCAGCCCCCAGAGATGGGCAGCCCCCCGGAGATGGACAGCCCCCAGAGCTGGACAGCCCCCAGAGCTGGGCAGCTCCCCGGAGATGGGCAGCCCCCAGAGATGGGCAGCCCCCAGAGCTGGGCAGCCCCCAGAGCTGGGCAGCCCCCAGAGATGGGCAGCCCCCGGAGCTGGACAGCCCCCAGAGATGGGCAGCCCCCGGAGCTGGACAGCCCCCAGAGCTGGACAGCCCCCAGAGCTGGACAGCCCCCAGAGCTGGGCAGCTCCCCGGAGATGGGCAGCCCCCAGAGATGGGCAGCCCCCGGAGCTGGACAGCCCCCGGAGCTGGACAGCCCCCAGAGATGGACAGCCCCCAGAGATGGACAGCCCCCGGAGCTGGCAGCCCCCAGAGATGGACAGCCCCCAGAGATGGGCAGCCCCCCGGAGATGGGCAGACCCCGGAGATGGGCAGACCCCCGAGATGGGCAGCCCCCAGAGATGGGCAGCCCCCGGAGATGGGCAGCCCCCAGAGCTGGGCAGCCCCCGGAGATGGGCAGCCCCAGAGACGGGCAGCCCCCCGGAGATGGGCAGCCCCCGGAGCTGGACAGCCCCCAGAGATGGGCAGCCCCCCGGAGATGGGCAGCCCCCGGAGATGGGCAGCCCCCCAGAGATGGGCAGCCCCCCAGAGATGGGCAGCCCCCGGAGATGGGCAGCCCCCCAGAGCTGGGCAGCCCCCGGAGCTGGCAGCCCCCCGGAGCTGACCAGCCCTCAGAGATGGGCAGCCCCCCAGAGATGGGCAGCCCCCAGAGCTGGGCAGCCCCCAGAGCTGGGCAGCCCCCAGAGATGGGCAGCCCCCCAGAGATGGGCAGCCCCCAGAGATGGGCAGCCCCCAGAGATGGGCAGCCCCCCAGAGATGGGCAGCCCCCCAGAGATGGGCAGACCCCGGAGATGGGCAGCCCCAGAGATGGGCAGCCCCTCAGAGATGGGCAGCCCCTCAGAGATGGGCACACCCCCAAGATGGGCAGCGCAGCCAGCCCCGATCGATGCCTGGTTCATATGCTCACAGGACCACAATCAAATGTCATTATTTGCGAGGTTCTACTTGACTTCACATCCCCGGTGCAGAAAAGGCTTTATCGATCCCTTTGCGTGGAGGAGAAGGGCAACGGCAGAGCCTGACTGGAATAAGCCCTTTGGCATTTCGCAGTAAAACAATAGCGGCTGCTGGCAGCCTTCAAAGTCACGGGAGCGCTCGAGGAATCCCAACAAAGGTTGATGTTATCAGCCCCTCTCCCACAACCAAAGGGCGTTTTCTACGTTTTTTTTCTTTCCCTTTTTTTCCCTCCTTCTTGCCTCAGTGCTCTTGGGAGGTACAAGGGCTGCTCTGTGCTGGATACTCTTGGTGGCAGGCACAGAAAAGGAAATTTCCTTTCTCCTGCCACCTCCCATTCCTCTACGCAGCACTAAATTAGGAAATTCCTCAGGACTTGCTGCCTGCTCTGGTAAATTTATAGAAAACATCCATTTTTTACCCTTTCAGACCTCCACTTTCCAAAAACCCTCAGCATTTTACAGGTGACTGCCAGTAAAAGTCCTGTGTGTTTCACTGTCCAAGAGGGATCTCCCCAGGTTTATCCTCAGTTCTCCCTTTGCTCCTGCACACGTGGCTGTTTTTATCACTGCTGATTTTTGCTACAAGGAAAAAAAAAAAGGTGAACAACAATGGAAAAGCTTTCTACCCACCAGTCCTAGAGCACCAGGGACTCAGCCCGTGTGCAGGAGGGAGATTTTTCTGCCTCTATCAAACTGTTTAAAAATACAAACACATTTTTCAAGTCAGGCTTCCTTTCATCTCTCCCTGTCCCATTTATCACCTCTTGAATGTCAGAGACGTCAAATTATGTAAACATGAGCCACCTATATAGATGGGAGGCAGGTAAACAGCTCCAAACAATCATCCTGTGCAATCCTCAGGGAAAATGTCCCATAAAATGCTTACTCCCACTTGATTGTGCAGAGTGAGCCTTCCCTTTATGCTTTCAAGAGACCACCCCCTCAAGAATCAAGAAACCCAGTTAATCCAGCAGAAAAGGCAGCATCAAGGCATCCTCCAGCACTGAGAGAGAGACTACCAGACTTCCTGACAGGAGTCAGACTAGGAAAAAAAAAATTGCTTGGGGGTTAAAAAACAAACAAACAAAACCTGGGAAGAACAGAGGAGCACAATTCATCTGTGTGTCAGATGACAAGTCCTAATCCCAGGCCATAAGGCAGAGGATGCAGACCAGTAAGGGCATGTTGCTGTCATGGGACTGGAGGATGACTGCAAACCTGTGTGCTGCCTGCATGGGATGTTTCCAGAGTAAATATTCCGAGTGCCAGATGGAGAGAGGAGCCTTCAGAGCCCTGTTCTGCTTTGCTGGGCTGTGCTTTCTGCAGGCTGGCTCTCCCTGGTAGGTTTTTATTTGTGTGTACATCCTTTATTACTGCAGCAGCTCACACCCCAGTCAAACACAGCTTTGCAGGTGAGGGGCCACATCCTCCCTCACCATCCTGGTCATCCCAAACAGAGCCAGCACAGGCACCAGCTCCCCATTTCCCAGTTATCAGCATGAAAACAGGGTTCTGGCTGCTTGAATGAGATAATCTTGTCTGAAAGTCAAATAAAAATGTGGATTAAACTCAGGGCAAGTTTTCTGTACCAGTGATTTTCCACAGTGAATTACCGAGGGAATTTGGAAAGTGAAAGGGGGGCTGGCTAAACCCTGCCCGTCAAAATCATGAATATTCACCTAGCCATAAAACAAACCTCTCCAAAATGTGCAGGCAGCTGTTTTGCCACATCTGGCCAGCTTCAGCTCTCTTTCCAAAGGATGACAGGAAAACCCCATATTCCAGCTCTGAGTGGGGACCTTCACACAGAGAGTTTCATACCCTGAAATCTCACTGGATTCACAATGAGGAAAGACCTCTAAAGACCACGCAATTAACAAATCCTTAATTAGCTGGAGTTCTACTGGGATGCCAGATCAACCTCATTGAACAAACAGGCCAAGAGTCAGAATTCCAAATGCCACAGATGTGCATGGATTTACAGTTGTTTCTCAAATGGAATTAGCAAACAAAGTGGCCTTTTTGATTCCAGAGTCCAACATCAACACAGCTGGGAAGCCCAGTCACTGAAAGGGAACTGTGTTGTAAGGTGAGCTTAGAAACTCCCCCAGCAGGGCTGGGAACTGTGGAACTGCTCTGCATTCTGATTTATTTCTATTTTTAAACTTGCGAGGTCTGTAATTAATGGCTGGAGGACATGAGGAGAATTGGAACAAATCTCAGCCTCAGCTTCCTCTGCATGTTGTTAATGGCTGCTCTGGCCACTAATGTGCTCCAATTTTCCCCACATCAAGCTCATGTGATCCAAGCTGCAGGAAAGAGAGTGGATTTGTAATCGTCTCTCTGATGTACAGGATAATTGCTGACTTTTATCAGACAGCAGTTAAACAAAGACTTGGGAAGAAATAAATATTCCTTAATTGCAGCACTGCCACTGCTCACAGTGGGAGAGCCTCTGGAAGGAGTAGCTGGTCCCCATTATCACTGTTCCACACTCAGGCACGGGGGAATGAGTTGAGTTCCATGCAGGGAGTTATTTCTTTCCCAACTGGAAGTGTGGGTATGTGCTTTTATCACCACGGAGAGCAGGAATTCCTGTGGGAATTTGCCATGCTCATGGGAAGAGCAGGAGGCCACCCCTACACCCAAACACACAGAGAGCAGCTCCCAGTTCCTCCCACCCAGGGAAAACCCTCCACAGGTTTGACTCACACACAAAACAAATGAGTGATCTCATTTTATCTGTGTGGAATCAGCACGGAGACAGAGCATAAAAGACATTCCTAGAGCCAACTTTCCTCCCCTCCCTGCTCCCTGTAAAACAAGCTTTGACTCCTGAAGCACTGCAGTCTGAAAAAAAGACAAGCACACACATTTACAGCCCTGAGTGGAAATGACTCCCTCGGAGCTGACACTTCCTTCTACCCCCAGGACATCCCAATGAAAGAATCCCTGCACTTTTATATCCACAAATGTCACCAGCACTTACTTCTGCACCTGTGATGCCTTGAGGACCTTCCATAAGTTCGAAAAAAAAAAGGCATAAAAAAGGAAATCATGCAAACAATCCCTCCCCAAGCCCAGGCTGCTGTCAGGATTGCTGAGAGCTGGCCCTTCATGCTCTGGGTTCCTGTCTGAAGGTATCTGCAGCAAGGCACACGTGTGAAGCTGCCACTCAGCAAATGCCCCAGAGTTTGCAGCCAAGAAAGACACAAAAAGAAAAGGAAATAAGAGTGCTTCACATCTAACTGCGAGGAGATCAGCCAGGAAACAAATAAAATAAAGAAAACATAATGGGATGTGGGCACACAGAAGTGCTGATAACAGATTAAAAGCATTTATTTCACTGTTTTCAACCCCTGCTGTATTTTCCACTGTGCCTTTCCTACAGCTTTCCTTTTGAACCATCACAAAGCAAACAAACTCATCCCAGCCCCATTTCAGTAGCTCAGGGCAGCAGGTGTTTTGTGCCAGGAACGTGGGGACACGTGGCAGTGTGGCACCAGGCTCCAGGCTTGCCCACAATCACAGAATATCCTGAGCTGGAAGGGACCCACAAGGATCAGGGAGTCCAAGCACAGGTGAACATCTCAAAGCTCAGAATTCAGCAGGGAAGGTTTAACATTAAGGGGGATTAAGTGCTGATTAAAGGGAGCATCCCTCAGAACAACTTGGAATTTGCTCATTTTCCTCTCTTTCTCCCTGATTTCAGGAGAGGGGGGTCCAGTCCCCTCAGTTTTTTTAGGATCACAGAAATATTTTGGTTGGAATATCCTCTATGACCATCAAGTCCAATTGTTCCCCCAGCACTGCCAAGGCCACCACTGACCCACATCCCCAAGTGCCACATCCATAAGGCTGTTAAACAGGGGGACTGGGACTCCAGCACCTCCCTGGGCAGCTGTGCCAGGGCTGGAGAGCCCTTTTGGGGCAGAAATATTCCTGATCTCCAGCAGGAACCTGCACAGCAGCTCTGGTAGCTCTGAGGAGCCCGAAGCATGGTGACATCCCCCAGGTTCAAGGGTGTCTGTCCTCAGGATCCTGGTGACTCCAGGACAGGCCCCTGTGCCATTACCTTGCTGTGCTCCTCCCAGGAGTTGCTCCAGGTCCAGTAGTGAGCTTTGTAAAGCCCAGCTCTCACTGCCATCATCTCATTGCCTCGATAATAGAAAATGGGCCTGGAAGGAGAGCAGAGCTGCATGAGAAACACCAAGAGCCCAGGCCCAGGCTCCTGATAAGGGCCACAAACCCCTTAATGGCATCCCACTCCCCATGTGGATATCAGGCAGGAACAGGCTGCCTCCTAATAGCCTCCTCTGCAAGGTTTTCAATTAACATTCCTTAAAGTGTTCATCAAGTTGAGAGCTCACACGGTGCAAGAATGAAACATTATCCAGCTCGGCTGCCAGGGATTGTTAATCCTTGAACCCTCAGCCCCTGGGATTTCCTCTGGAGCGTGGCAGCTTCCACGTCAGACAGCTCTCAAGTGCCTGGCTGGGAGGGGAAAGTGGCATTCCTGAGCTCTGGGATGTGCTCAGGCTGCTGTCCCCAGCAGTGTCACACGGGCAGGGTGGCAGGGAGGGCACCAGATGCCGGCGTGTTCTGGATGACATCTCCCAGAAATTCCACGTGGAGAAACCTGGCAGCCAGACACGCCGTGGTTTTAATTCCTCTCCAGTTTTTTTTTCCTCCCCTCCAAAGCTCACTTTGCAGCATGTAAACACGCTGCTGAAGCTGCATTTGTTCCCAGAGGTTTCCCTAATTAATAATTCAGCCAGGAAATGCATCTCACTCGCTGCATCTGTGCTGTTCCCTGTGCATCCCAGCAATGTTCCTGTTGGTTTTCCCAACAAAACACTCCTGGTTTGGTTTTTTTTTGAGGGAACAGCATAAAATTTTACTGGAAGGGGTTATCTGCAGGAGAGGGGGTTGATTTGTTGGCGCAGCTCCTCTCTCCAGCTGTTTTGGCTGCTGACAGGACACCAGGGTTGAGCTGTTTGTCACTGTCAGGGGGAACCTTTGTCTTTCCTTCTCACATTCCACTCCAAAAACGCCTCACTCTGGTGATGCCACCTGGAAAAAGCTGTCCCTAAATGCAAGGTGAAATTTAAATATCCCTGGCTGAATGGCAGGAGTGGCCTCAGAACTCTTTTAAGCCTCACAGTAACAATGAGCCTCCCTCCTTTGTCACCAAGAGCTGAGGAACAAAGGGGAAACAACTTTGTCACCAGGAACAAAGGGAAAACAATTTTGTCACCAAGAACAAAGGGAAAACAACTTGGTCCCCAGGAAGAAGGGGAAGCTGCTCTCAGCAAAGCCCATTCCTGCATCCTTAACACACCTGGCAGTGAAATAAAGGCAGCAGGAGAGACGTGCCAAAGTGCAGCACCTGATCTAAACCAGTGCCATCAACAAAACCTCCCAAAAATATTCCACACAGCACTCCAGTCTCCTTTTCCTTGCCAAGAAAAGCCAATATTCAACCAGTTATTATGTGGCCCCCTGAACTGAAGGTTTTAGGTTTTTCCTTTTAAAAAAATACATTTTCTATTTCAAAGGAGGATTCCAGCTTGTACTCAATATTCTGATACAAATCATTTCTTTTCCCCTCCCATTCACTTTTTCCTTTTTAAGCTTAACAGAACACAACAACTGCATCTCCTGGAAAGTTTTTGGGGGGCTGTGAAAACTTTGTCCTGGTCATACCTAGAGGGGGAAAAAAAGGAAGGAAAAAAGAAGGAAAAAAAGAAGGAAAAAAGGAAGGAAAAAAGAAGGAAAAAAGAAGGAAAAAAGGAAGGAAAAAAGAAGGAAAAAAGAAGGAAAAAAGCCACAACGTGCTTTGAGTGGCTGTTACTGTAACACAAACAAGGGCTTGGTGACTGCACTGAAATTCCCTTTTTTTAAAACAACAAAGAAGCTTTCCAAACTTCCAGAAGATGGGCCAGGCTGTGTTTGAGGAACCTGCAAGGCTCCTGGCAGGTAACACTCAGGTGTGCTCCTTGCTTAACAGCACAAAAGGAATTTCACAGCACAAAGGCTCTCATCCCACAAGGGAGAGAGCTCCAAAAATGTTTTCCATGCATAAGTTTCCTTGCTCTCTCCCAAACAATATGATTGTAGTCAGATTTCCCAGGCTACCAAAATCCCAACTCCCAACCTCTCCTGACCTCTGACACTTCCAATAAAATATTTGTTGGCAGGATTTGCTGTCAGATCTTGGTGCCTGTGCCCAGGAGCTGGCAATCACATGAAGATTCCAGGTCTTGCACCCAAACCTATCCCTGCAGAAGCATTCCCAGATCCAGCAGCTTGGGAAGAAGATTTTCCTGGTGTTTCCAGGTCCTCTGCAGCAGCACAGCCTTCACCTCCCAGCCCTGCAGCAGGACAAGGACCCAGCCCGCTCTGGGCAGCTTCTGCAGTGATAAATAATGGATTCTCCCCTAGCCAGGCTGCAGTTCTCAGGCTTTTATCTCCCCTCCTGCCATATGTTGTTCCAGGGATCCCTGCTAACCCTGTGACATTTTCATCTGTCCCCAGACTCCAGTGTCTGGCAACATGCCACATGTCAGGAATTCCCACCTCAGCTCCTTCCAGCGGAGCAGGAGCGCGCTGGGAAGCTCTGCTGCTGCATCCACTCACTTTACATTAAACACTTGTGAGCTGCTGGTAAAAAACACAAAAAAAACCCCAAAAAACAAAACAAAACAAAACAACACAAACAAAAAACAAACAAACAAAACACCCCAAAAAAACCAAAAAAACCCCCAAAAAAACAAAACAAAACAAACAAAAAAACAAAACAAAAAATACACCAAAAAAAACCCCACAAAAAACCAAAAAATCACAAAAACACAAAAAAAACCCAAAAAAACCAAAACCAAAACAAAACAAAAAAAACACAAAAAACCCAAAAAAAACCAAAAACCCCCCCCCAAAAAAAAACAACCCCCCCAAAAACAAAACAAAAAAACCTCCCAAAAACAAACAAACAAAAAACCACAAAAAAAACCAAAAACAAAAACAAAAAAAAAAAAAACCAAAACCAAAACCAAAAAAAAAAAAAAAAAAAACAAAACAAAACAAAACAAAAAAAAAAAAAACAAAAAAACCCACACAAAACAAAACAAAAAAACCAACAAAAAACAAACAAACAAACAAACAAACCACCAGAAAAAAAACACAAACCAGCCCCAAATTTGGCATCCCTTCAGCCAGGAGCAGGGCTGGCAGCTCTGGGATAATCACTGACCTGTCAATTAGCTTGCCCTGCAGGATGACAGGTAAAAGGTCGATGCCATCAATCTGTCTGTCACTGGGAGGCTGCAGACCCGCCAGGGAGAGGCTGGTGCTGAACAGATCCATCACACTGCCCAGCTGATGGCTGACCTGCAGCAACAACAACAACAAAAAAAGAAATCAACAGAAACACATTTGCAAAGAGCCCTGCAGGAAAATCTGTATGGAAACAGGTTCCCTCCAAAGCTCCCTGAAAGCCTCTCCCTTTACGCTGCTGCAGTCACCTGCAAACTCCTCCGAAAACAAATAAAGCAAAGGAAACAATCCCCAGTTCTCTATTTCCAGGGAGAATTTGCATTTTGATTCTTTTTTAATTTTTTTTCATTTTCCCCCCTTTTTTTTTCCCATTTTCCCCTCCCTCTCCTCACTCCTGTGCATCCCTTTTCCAGGAGTGTGTTGTCGCAGGGCTCAACTTAATTTAGCAAATTCCAGCTCATTTGTGGATTGAAAAATCAGCACTTACACCAAGGGGAAAAAAAAAAAAAAAAAAGTCCTTGATTGGTTCCCTTCTCCAGGTCATCTCTGGAGTCCAGAATACCCTGAGAGAGTTCCCAGAAAGCACAGGGATGGATGGATAATAACAAAAAGAGCCTGATGACTTCATCTGCAAACCATTTCCAACAATTCAAGAACTGTAAAGTTGGGGTATTTTTAGTCCATATTTTAATAAGGGAGAAAAACATCTGGGTTTGGCTTCAATGGAGATGTGCAAGGGGTGGGTTTTTTTCCCCTTTTTCCTTACTTGGAAGCCATAAGCATCTCTCTGCTCTTAATTATTTATATTTTAAAACCCTACACAAAGTGTGTTCTGCCTGATTCTTTCTGAGTCTTTGCGACTGTGGGAGCTGTTGTAGGGTGTTTAATTAGTCAGTGACACACTCAATTAAAGCAGATGCTGCCAGATCAGGAGCACCACGATGCACCAGCACGAGATGTGACAGGAAAAGAGCATTTTCAGCCACAGCACTTGTTGGGAAACAAGAAACCATTGGATACAACCCCACAGCTGTGAGTACCAAAGCACTTTCTGCCTAAAATCCAAGTTTAAACCCAGCAGAACAATGTTGAACTATCAAAGACTTTTTACTTCTGATTCCTTTTACTTACAGACAGACCTCCAGCCTCAAAGCTGACACAAATTATTTAAATGTGACAAATGATGACAAGATAAACGAATTTTTGTGAGATGCTGGCTCAAAATAAAGGAAAAAAATGGGATACTAAACCTTGTATTAAGAGGCTGGGCTGAACAAAGTGAACACAAAGGAAGAATTAAGAAATTAAAAAAAAAAAGAACTGGAGAAAGCAACATGCAGGGGTCTAATTACAAGTTTAACATTACAATATCACATTACTTGATTACAGTCATTTCAATTTTTAATGGCTTTCATTCATCAGGAGGTATTGGCAGGAACACATCTTATTAAAGCTGCATGCAAGAACCCTGCCACAATTCCTTGGGAGGAAACAAAGTGCAAAGCACAAGAGGAAACCTGGCTGTGGAAATCCTTGGGAAAGCAGCTGGATCAGCTGAGCCAGACCAACAGGTCCTGAGCCCTCGAGTTCAGGATTTATCCATGGCCACGGCCTGGGAAAGGTCCTGCTCAGCCCTGGGGGCAGGCACAAAGGGAGATGTTTCCCAGAGAAGCTCTGGAAGTGCTCAAGGCCAGCTCGGATGGGATTTGGAGAACATTTATTCCTTATTTTAGTGCAGCATTTTCCTCTCCTTAAAATGATTTTAATCATCCAGTCCCGGCTCCAGCAGGGCCATGCCAGAGCACAGAGCACAGGATGGTGTCCAGGCAGCTCTGGGATGTCTCCTGAGGGAACTCCACACCCCCTCTGGGCACAGAGGAAAGAAGCTCTGCCTCATGTCCAGGTGGGATTTCCTGAGATCAGATCCTGTCCAGCCCTCCAGTGCCATGGCTGGGCCCTGGGAGCAGAGCCTGGGCCCTGCCCTGTCCCCTCCCTGCACAAGGACATGGCTGAGGTCCCCCTGAGCCCTGTCCCTGCACAAGGACATGGCTGAGGTCCCCCTGAGCCCTGTCCCTGCACAAGGACATGGCTGAGGTCCCTCTGAGCCCTGTCCCTGCACAAGGACATGGCTGAGGTCCCCCTGAGCCCTGTCCCTGCACAAGGACATGTCCCCCTGAGCCCTGTCCCTGCACAAGGACATGTCCCCCTGAGCCCTGTCCCTGCACAAGGACATGGCTGAGGTCCCCCTGAGCCCTGTCCCTGCACAAGGACACGGCTGAGGTCCCCCTGAGCCCTGTCCCTGCACAAGGACATGGCTGAGGTCCCTCTGAGCCCTGTCCCTGCACAAGGACATGAGAGAGGTCCACTCTGAGCCCTGTCCCTGCACAAGGACATGGCTGAGGTCCCCCTGAGCCCTGTCCCTGCACAAGGACATGAGAGAGGTCCCCCTGAGCCCTGTCCCTGCACAAGGACATGTCCCCCTGAGCCCTGTCCCTGCACAAGGACATGGCTGAGGTCCCCCTGAGCCCTGTCCCTGCACAAGGACATGAGAGAGGTCCCCCTGAGCCCTGTCCCTGCACAAGGACATGTCCCCCTGAGCCCTGTCCCTGCACAAGGACATGGCTGAGGTCCCTCTGAGCCCTGTTCCCCCAGGCTGGGCAGCCCCAGCTCCCCAGGAGCTCCCCAGGAGCAGCTCCCAGCCCCTGGGCTCACTCCCTGCACAGCTCCCAAAGGAGCAGCTCCAACCCCTCCTGCTCCCACAGCCACCCTCAGCCCCTGGCTGAGCCCTTTTGCAATCAGAGCTCTCACAATTTCTCCAATCTAATCCAAAAGTCACTTTTCCTGGCGGGGCTGCGTCCCAGCGCCTCAATCTTTTGATAAGAGGCAATGGCTGACCCCGGGCTGGTGCCTTTAATGTCACCTCATTTATCCAGAGCGTGGGGACAATCCTGGGGGGCCACCACGCTCTCCCCTTGTCCTGGCCCTTATTAACCAGCACCAGATGTAGATGACTCTCTTTAATCATCCAATTACGTTTCTGGTCTCAGACAACATTTTTTGCCGTGAAGCAGAGAAAACTTCTTAAGGAAATTAAATGCCCATGCCACAGCCACTTGGATTTATCTGTGCTCTGCAGCACCACATTGAAGAAGGGGAAAAAAAAAAAAAAAAAAAAAAAAAGGTTAATATTTCTATAAAACTTTGAAGTATTTTCAGAGAAAAAATAAAAAAATTACCATTTTTCTCCTGTCAACAGGGCTCTTTCATTCTAGTTGCCTTTCCCTTTTATTTATTTCTTTTTTTTTTTTTCCCAAGAAAAGAAAAAGAAAAATCCAGAGAGGGCAACAGCCCAGAGAAAATAAATAATATATAAACGGAGGGAGATCAGATATTGCTGTATCAGTGAGGAACAGCCGGTATTACGCACGTAAGGACGGATTTTTTTTCCTCCCCTCCTTCCCCCCCTCCTTCTTTTTAATAAACTCTCAGTATCCACACAACGTCTTTAAGAAAATGAAATCCTTTTGCTGTGGGCCACGGCGCTGGAAGAAATAGTCCCCAGTGCTGTTATCAGCTCTTTCAAGCTTTAACTCTGAATCAAAGGCGACAATTAATAAAGTCGCCCCCGCCAGGAATGGAAAGGAGGAAAGCTAAATATTTGAAACTGGGTGAACAAATGTCAGGGTGTTTTTAAATAAAATCCTTTTACAGTTATCACAGCGAGCAGACCTGATATCCCTGTCTAATTCAATTTCAATTTGCGCCCCGTGGGAGATAGGGAAGAAAAGGTTGCAATGCTGTCTTTGGGTTGATATGTTCTTTTCTCCTTCAGGAAGCAGGCACGAGAGAGGAAGGGGAGGAGGGCGAGGGGAGAGAGAGGAGGAGGAGGATTCAAATACCAATAGAATATGTTTTTTTTTTTTTTTTTTTTTTTTTTTTTTTTTTTTTCCAGCTGGATCCTTCCAGAAGGCAGCTGTGATGTGGGGAATGTTGCAACGCTGATTTGTTGTGAATTCACCTGGAAAACGGAGCCGAGCAGGGAAGTGCAGCGAGGCTGTTTGTGTGGGAATAAATATTCCTGCTGGGGAAGCAGAACTCACTGAGTGTTGATGCCAAGAGCAACACACACTCCTGAGGCATCTTTCCCCTCCAAAAACCTGCAAACCAGCCAACTGCACCAATTATCCTGAGCTCCAGAGAGAGCCTGGCAGGTGCTCCCACCCTGTCCCCTCACTCCTGGTGTTTAGATGGAGGTGCTCCTTTATTCCAGCACATGAATGTGCTCTTTAATAAAAACAAAACCCTCCAGCATCAATAAAATTATTAACAAACTGCCAGGTAAAATCATGGAATGGTTTGGGTTGGAAGTGACTATAATGCTCATCCAGTTCCACCCGTGCCGTGGCAGGGACACCTTCCAACCTGGCCTGGGAATCTTCCAGGGATCCAGGGGCAGCCACAGCTGCTCTGGGCACCCTGTGCCAGGGCCTGCCCACCCTCCCAGCCAGGAATTCCTTCCCAATCTCCCATCCAGCCCTGCCCTCTGGCAGTGGGAGGCCATTCCCCCTTGTCCTGGCACCACCTGCCCATATTAAAGGTCCCTTTCCCTCCTTTTCCCAAGGCACTGGAAAGCTGCAGTGAGGTCTCCCTGGAGCATTCCCATCAGCAGATGGAGCTTTCCACACAATAACTGGATTTCACTGGCCAGAGACACAAACTCTCCTTTCCTGGCTGCAGTTTTTCCACCTGAAACAGCTCCTGGCCCTCTCCTTGCTCCTCAGATTGAAACAACCACTGCCCTGGGAGCAAAGCCAGCACAGGAAGGACTTGACCCCTCAGCTTTGTGCTGAAGTTCAGATCTCCCAAGCCCTTGTTTCCTTCAGCTCTTGAGCAGAAGGAGCAACGAGTGACTTTGAAGCAGCTCCCCCACATTTTACAGCTGCTTGGGGTGCACAGGAGTGGGGCTGAGCAGGTAAAACTCATCCAGAGGATGGGGAAGCTACGGCAAGGTACAGAAAAAAACAAGCCAAAGATGTAGTGGTGGACACAAGTCTCTCACCTGTGGTCAGGGCTGCTGAGGGAGCAGTGCTGGAGCCTCGAAGGCAAGAACACAAGCAGAAAACACAGGTGAGTTTCTATCACAGTTACTGAGCAGCAGCAGCAGCAGCAAACCAGGATTTGAAGTTCAGCACCTGCTGAAGGGTGGCACGGTGGAGGAGGGATTTGGGGTGCATCCCAAAATCTGGGAGCTCCAGGCACAGCTCAGCTGCCTGGCCCACCCTGCACACACAGCAATGCCTCTTCCCAGGAGTTCAAGCAGCAGCTCCCAAAAACTACCTGGGAGAGGGGTCCCAGCCAGGCAGAAAAGAAGGAGGAACAAAGATTTCTCTCTCCTCCTGTTCTTAATTATCCTCAGAGTTACTACAATGGAAAGAATTTTTAAATTTGGGCATTTTCTCGTCCCCATTTATAATGCATGTTTACTTTTAGCACATTATTTAGTTTGGACCCAGCAAACAAAACACTCAGCTGCAGTTTCATGTTCTCCTTTGCTAGCCCAGGGCTGTTGTACTTGGCTTGCAAAGGCTTTATGGAAATGTTTAAATTTAAACAAAAAGACTGTTTTCATTTCAAATTAGAAAAATAATAAACCATCCTTGGTAGGTTTGGTGAACTCTCGAAAAATAATGAAACCAAACCACCCTCCTGCCCTCAGCTGCAGATCTGAGCTGCCTCATGGTCCCTCCTAAATGTAAATGATAAATTATCATTAGCCTGCCTCAATTAAACCACCCCAATGGAATGCAAGTTCCACAAATGTTTTATTTATGACCAGTTTGCAGGCTGGAGCACGGGGCCCAGTTAATGAAGGATCACTTTCTGCAGGGCTCAGAGATGCTCACCAGGGGGAGGGGGCTGTGCTGTCCCTGCCATCCTGCAGCAGGATTGATTGCATCCTTCTGTAATGAGAGCTGGGACAAGGGGGGCTGGCAGTGCCACTGGGGGGTTATTTGGAAGTGATCATATCTGCATTTGTGTGCAGGCAGCACAGAGCAAGAATGGGCTGGCTAAACCTCCCTGAGTGGAACTTCTATCAAGCACCAAAGTGAGAGATGTGAGGGTCAAACCACTCGGTACCCCAGGGCACAGGGAGAGTGTGGGGAACAAATTCCTGCTCTTTACACTCCAGTTTGTTCCAACACATGAGAAATATCGAGGTCTGAAAGAGGAAAGGGTTTAAAAAGAGCAGACCCTGTGTGGGATCCTCTAAATGCAAATTTGCATTAAAATGGCACCGTTGTCTGGGGCAGCAGCAGCTCCTGAGTCACACAAACACCTGGAGCTGGGGCAGGGGCAGAGTGTGAAGCAAAGCCCCCCAGCCCAGCAAGGAGCTCTCCACTCCCTGCAGCCCCACCAGAGCTGCTGAGTGTTGCATTCCTCTGGGGAATGGTTTTCCCCCCAGAGCCCCCTGTGCCCATGGAGTTTGACCCTTCCTTCCCTCCCTTGCTGGCTCAGGCCCAGCTCTCTCTCCTGAGCAGAGACCAGATCCAGTCCTGTTCTTCCTTGTTCTCTCTCTGCCCTGGAACCCTTGGAGAACAAAGCCTTGGGCTGATCCTAGGGGGTGAGAGCCTCTTTGGGAATCTTTTACTCTGTGCCCTGAGATTTTCCTCCAAAGCCTCCAAGGAAACTGAGCCAGCACAGGAGCCCAGGGGCAGCAGGGGAGTGTCTCAGCTGAGGCTGCCCCGGGCAGAGACTCACCCCTCCTGCAGGGATGTGGCCAGGCCACCAGGCGATGGCAGGCTCCCTCATGCCACCCTCGAAGGTGGTTTGTTTGCCACACAGGAAAGGCCCGTTGCTTCCTCCTAGGGACAGAAAAGCACCTTTAAAACCCCACAAACCAGCAGCATTTCAAAAGGACACTGTCACCCAGGCTGGTTTGAAATGAATTCTCCTTTCTGCATGGATGCTCCTTCAAACTACACATTGGGTTTTTTGTTATTATTTTCTTGTTTGTTGTGTTGTGGTTTTGGTTTTTTTTTTTCAATATCCATTTGTGATGAAATTTTAGGAGTGTCTTTTCAGCACAGGGAGAAAGTGACAGTTAAGCATACCTGGCTATCAACAACCAAATTAAAAACAAACCCCAAACAAACAAAAAGGGTGTTAACTGCTGTCTGTTACCAAAGGAAATCTGACACTTTCAGGCAAACCCAGCATTTTTTCCATAATGATTTTAAATGTTACAGTACCAGAACAGTATTAGATGAAGGTTTAAGAGTGAGGAAAATAATCCTGCATTCCCTGAATGGTCACTCTCAGAAATGGCCAGGGCTCTGCAGGAATATCTGGAGTTTTAACCCAGCCTTGGAGCTCAGCTGGCCAAGGAACCAAGGAGGTCTCATAACTGATTCCAGGTCACACAAAGTCAAAGCCAGTGGCTGAGCTGAAATCAGAACTCAGGTTACTCTGTGGTTCAATAACCACAAGCCAAGCCTGGCTCCAAAGAGAAGAGAGCAGGTCCTAAAATCAATTTGCAGTGATTTGTTTCAGAGAAACCATCACTTAAACAAAAGAAAATCTGTTAGGTAACAAAAATCCTTTCTCCTCTTGATATTTTTCACGAGAGCTAAAGAATGAGGGACTCTTGAACTCTCTCTAATTGCTCAGAAGGCTGAAATATGTGTTTGGCAGATGGAGAGTAAACACCCTGCTAAGTTACTGAGCCTGGTTCTCAATAAATTACAGAATATTCCCTTCCTGACAGTGCAAATACACACAGGTAACAGCAACCCTGGGGCAGGAAAAATTCCATTTGGCCAAGGACACCTCCTCCAACAGTGACCAGAAGCACTGAACATCAATTACTCCACACATAAATACTCTGTCTTTTGAGGCTTCTCCTAACTCCTAACCCAGACCCCACACACAGGGCTTTTTTTTTTTTTTCCTCCTCAGAGAGAGAGATTTAAACCTCGTTTCCCCAAGGCCAGGTTTGTTCAGCTGAGCCTCACCTTGTTTGGGAGCTGAAATGAGAGCAGCCCCGTTGTCAGAGGTGAAGAACACAAAGGTGTTCTCACTGATGCCCAGCTGCTGGAGGTGCCTCAGGATTCTCCCCACGCTGTCATCGATCTCCCTCACGGCGTCCCCGTACCTGAGGCAAAAGGAGATGCACAACACTCACAAAAAAAAAAAAAGGGGGGCTCAGCACAACGTGTCCAGTGGGTTTAATTTGTACCTGTGCTGCAGAAATCCTTCTCATGCATCAGGGTTTTCTGCTGCCACTGCACACTTTTGTGGCTCTGGCCTGCAGAGAGCAGCCCCTCTGGGGTATTGGGGGTCAGGGTTGGCTCAGGTGTGAGCCACTCTTGGACAGAGAAATTCAGCCAGAAAATTCACAAACAGAGGCAAACCCATCTTGCCACAGACTGGGAGGTTAATAACATGGCTTTCCTGATGGTTGGAAACTCTTTGAAGCAACACTCCCAGTGTCTGCAGAGCTCTTTGCCTCCTCCAAACTGCATTTTTAGGAGTGCTTCTCTATTTGCTGCTCTGATTTATAGGCTTTTAAAACAGGCAGTAAGCATACAAAAGCCTTCTAAAAATTCATCTGTGCCACAGACAGCATTTCATTCCTCACACAACTGGCAAAGGAGCTTAGAGCCCCCCTCCTCCCCCTGGGCTCACGTGAGCTTCAGCTCAGATTAAAGCCAAATTATGAAAGAACAACCCAAGCAAATGATGCATTTCAGCACACACACACACTTGAGGAGTGATCCATCCCCTTGGATCTCCCAACCACTGCTCAGGTTGGCTGCTCCAGCTGCAGGAGGCATTAATTAAAACAGCCCCCAAGCCAACATGCCCAAAAGCAGAACTTACAGCCCCCTCTGACTGGTGCCCAGGAACTGTTTGGAGGCATAAACAGGAGCGTGGGTAGCATCAATTGCCCAGTATAAAAAGAATGGTTGCTGGCTGGCCTGCTGCTTGCTAATAAAATCCAGAGCTTCCTGTAAACAACAATAAAAATGAATTTATCCTCTGCCATCAAAGTTTCTCCAAAAAAAAAAGCATAAAGTCACCTTGGCTTAGGAGCCAGCACTAAAATTGTACCTGCAGGTAGAGCTGAGTCAAGTTGGCTTCACCTGTCTTCAGATCAATTTTGAAATCTTCGTAGTATCTTAAGAGAAAAGGAATCAGAGAGGGAAAAAATCAATCCCAAGGAATAAACGTCACAAAAAAAGGTTATTTTCCCCTTTTATGGATTTTTTTCCCCTGTGTAAGGGGGTGACAAACGAGTCACAGTTAACACTCAGCAAACTCCCTTCAGATATTAAAAATATGTCACCATAATTGTTCTTGTGGGAGAGAGTGGTGACACAGCTTGATCCAAATTGATGACTTCAAGTTTTGGACAACCCTGAGGGACTGGCCTTTTGCTGTAAGGGGCAAAATGCTTCAAAATCTCATGGTGATTCATAAAGAGCTGGTTGAAATGTGAATAAAATTGCAGAAGTGCACAACAGCTTTGGTGAGACAGAGAAATGCTGGAAGCAGAACTTGGAAAACATCCTTTTAGAGGGATCTTCAGGCAGCAGTAAAGCAGAGAAGGGTCTGGGGAAGTAACAGCAGTGAAATGAGACAAGGCCAGAGTGAAAAATGAATGGACAAGAAGGGCCCAGACTGGGAGCAGGGAACGGAGTTATGCAAACACACCAAATGTTATGCCAAACAGGAAGAGAAGGAACAAAGAGGTCTTTCAGTACAGAAGGGGAGCAGCTTCCCAGAGTGGAGTGAAATGCTCACAGGAAGCCTTGGGGGTGCCAGGGATGAGCCAACAGCTCTGGGAGGGCAGCTCCACATCCCTGCAGCATCCAGGTTGGTCACGGTGTTGGATCTTTATCAAGCACAGAATGATGGAATCCCAGAAGGGCCTGGGTTGGAAGGAACCCTAAAGCCCAGCCAGGTCAGTAATGGCAGCAGGAGAGCCCAGAGCAGGCCAGGGGCAGAGAAGGAGCTGAGTTACCTGCCCACCATCTCCCAGTCCCTGTAGACAGGGATGTTGGGGCGCTCTCTGTTGTTGTAGGGCCCGAAGTGGCAGTTTGGGGAGCCAAACCACTGGTCAAAGCCGTGCCTCAGGGGGTGGAACTGCTCCCTGTGCCCCAAGTGCCTGCCAACAAAAGCACAGATGGGGGTTAAAGTTCCACTGCAAAGCCTCAGCTCCTCAGAACAGCATGCAAGGACACAGGCTCTGCCTAAGAAATCAAAACTCAAAGCATTTCAATCACATAAACGACTCCAGAGCAGTGTCCTCAGCTCTCTCACACTTGTTGCAAGCACAGCCATGCAGACTCACCCCAGTGCTCACTTATATTCCATTTTATTTACTCTCCAATCACTGTTTTCCATTTTTTTTCCTTCCACTGGTGTCTTCTCCCATGCTGTCTGATGATCAGCACTGCTGGACTACACTGCCCCAAACCACTGCAGAGATGCACATAATGTTTTACTTGAGGATTCTGATCTATGACAAGTCCCTTTTATCCCACTGAGCTGTGAAAACACAAGGCAGAGCTCATGAAATGCACCATTCCATCCTCATCCCCTTTATGGAGCTGCCAAAATGGTACAAACAGACCTGAATGGAAATGAAATGAGGTTTTTTGTGTGCACATGTGGACATAAAACACGTTTAGCTACTCCTGATGACAGCTCCTCTCTACTGTGCAGCTTGAAAATCCTCCATCCTTAACTTGCAGATGAAGCTCCTCTCTAATCTCCAGGTTTTGTGCTGCAAATTCTACATTTCCTGCCTTTATAGCACCTTGAAGACAGAGAATTGCCATCCTCCCTGTCTCTAAAGGGGATCTTGGCAGCTCAATGTTTGTTTAATCATTCCACCTTCCCCTCACGAGCCTGGATCTGCCCCCTGCCCACTTTGTGCCATCCCCCTCTGCACCTTCTGAACATAAAAGGCATCAAATGCATTCCCTGGAGTAAAATGATCCTTGGAGTCACTCTGAGCTACTCCACACTGAGTTATTAGAGAAATAACCCTCATTTCAGCTCTGATTACAGCTTGATGATGGAACTGCCACTGCAGGTCTGACCTGCAGGATTCCACCCTTCCCTCATTTGTAGACACAAAGTTATTCCTGGCTGTTTCTACAACAGGGGAGATGGAAAAACATCTCATTCTAAGGAAGCCCTAAAAGAACTTACAGAGACACTAAACAATGACTGAGATGCAGATCAGTCTCTGCATCTTACAGCACAAAAAATAAATAAAAGAGATTTAATGAAACACAACAAATTCCAGAGTGGTCATGGAAAATACTTGACTTGCAAACTTATAATTAAACCATGGAATTCACTGTCACAGGACACCCTGAAACATTTTTACAAGGGATGATGAAACAATAAGAAATTTTTCTGCTGGAAAACCTCTGTGAGGCCAGGATGTGACTCCACTTTTACCCTGCATTTCTTTACACCTTCCCAGGGAGCAGGGATCACTCCCAGCTGCTCAGCATCACTCCTAGGCCAGGAGAAGTTTTTGGATGCACAACAATGCCCTGCACATTCCTGCTTAGTTCTATCCCTGCTAACAGCTGCAGGTCCTTCCAGATTTGCCTCTTTTTTTTTTTTTTTTTCCAAAGAACTGGCACCAATCTGCATTTGCCTTGTTTATTCCTTTTCCCTGGGTGTATGAATTTCCATTTATTAGCACTGAACTGCAGCTGATTGCACCCAGCCCACTGAGCTGATCCTTCAGGGCCCCCTCTCCTGCTTGGATTTGTGCTGATAAATAATTCACTGTCTTTGGGTGCTTTGCTTTCCTCCCAGTTCCAGCAGGTGAATCCAACCACAATTCCAACTCATTAATGAAACTGATAAAGAAATTCCTGTTACTTTCCACAGGAATTCAGTTTATTAATAAAAGAGTCAAGGATTAAAAACCATGTGGGTGCTCAAGGCAAATTCCAGCAGAATATCCTGGTGTTTTCTGATTAAATAAGTGGTGTGAGGTGTGGATAAAAGCAGAGAGTTGAGGAGTTTATAAATAAAAATACAGACATAAAACCTCATCAACTCTTTGTATGAAGATCCAGGTAAGTTCTTGTCATGGGAACACTCAGGAATTCATCCCAGCAGGAGGAAGATCCATCACACCTTCCAAAGTTGGACATTTGAGTTCAAAACACCTTTTTTCTTTTTTTTTTCCCTGTAATTCTGTTTTTCCTGCTGCTCCTTCCCAACACACACAGAGTAAAATCTCAAACCAAGAGAGCTCCAAATAAATTTACCATTTGCCAATGATCTTATTGGTGTAGCCAGCTTTCTTCAGGAGCTCTGGAAGCAGTAACTCAGAATCTGGGATTCCTCCTACTATATCCTGTGGTGTGTAGGCTGTGGAAAAAAAACCAAAAACACCTTTCTGACTCTTCAAAATATTACAGCAAACACCTCATGTACACAGGATCAGAAATAAAAATTAGTTTGGAGTCCCAGCAATGCCATTCCTTGGAAATCCTCCCATGGGATGGAGAGAATAAATTGATCCAGGGAGACCAAAGGGAGATTTCCACCCACTTGTGCATAAATAAAGGGAAAATAAAGGGAGCTGCCACCCCAGAGTGGAGGTGAGACCCTTGAAAGGGAGATGTCACAGAAAACCAGGAGCTTTGGGGGTGGTATTTATGTTGTAAGTTTGCTTTGTGCTTTCTAAAGTGAAGGCAGCTTTTCCCTAACTCAAATAACCAGTAAAGGTGCTCAGACTGCAAGAGCTGATCTATTACAGGTTGGCCTTGATGATCCCAAAGGTCTTTTCCAACCTAATCCATTCTGTGATTCTCAAAGAAATGAAGAGTCTCCCTCAGCCCCTGAGGCTCTCAGGTGTGACTGTGCTCTGGGATCAACCCCTGGCTGCTGATTCCTGCCCAGCCACGTCCCAGCACGTGGCATTTGTCACCCTGGGGCCCAAATCAACCCAGGGATCTGCCCTGGAAGCATCCCAGGATGGAAAACTGCCCTAAACTGGGTAAAATCTGCCTGCTGCATAAAGCTGTGAGCAGCCAGCTCTCCCCTCTGGGTGTTAACACCCCCAGCTGATTTACCCTCACCAGACCCCAATTCCCCTGCCCAGAGGAAACAAATGGATCAAGCAGCCTGGTTTATCCTCCTCATTGGAGGAGGTTTTCTGTTTGATGAGGAGGAAGCAATAAAATTCACACTTATCACCAGCACCTAACAGGGTTTGGTGGCACTCTGGCACATCCACGGGGAAGATCCCCTTTGTCCAAAGAGAAACTTCCTCCAGGGCCCAGAGGGAGATCAGGAGAGGAAGGGAGATCAGGAATGAGGTTCCTACCGTTCCTGGCGTGTCCATTGGTGGTGTAAAATCCATTCCTGACCGGGAGCCGGCCCGTCAGCAGCGCTGCCCTTGCTGCAAACAACACAAACAACACAAACACCTCTGCACAGCCATCCTCTGCAAACAACACAAACACCTCTGCACAGCCATCCTCTGCAAACAACACAAACACCTCTGCACAGCCATCCTCTGCAAACAACACAAACACCTCTGCACAGCCATCCTCTGCAAACAACTCAAACACCTCTGCACAGCCATCCTCTGCAAACAACACAAACACCTCTGCACAGCCATCCTCTGCAAACAACACAAACACCTCTGCACAGCCATCCTCTGCAAACAACACAAACACCTCTGCACAGCCATCCTCTGCTTCAGGTTCAGCTTACTGCAGGAGGATGGGGCCAGCACACTGCCTGGGGTGTGTCCTCTTGTCACAGCCAGCCACTAAATCACTCACATTCACCCACAAGCCATGGAGAGAATCAGTTCTGGATACACCCCTGCCCTTCCAGCCCCTAGGTTCCTGTGCTAGCTCAGTATTTCGGGGAGCTTTTGGGGAGGGGTATATCATGGATAGGATAAAAGGCTTCAAAAGAGGCTCTTACCTAGGGAGGTGTTCCAAGGCTTTATTCCATGGAGGGGTTCCAAAGGCAAAGAGGAAGAACAAGGAAGGACGTGGCTTTTTATCACCCTCTGTCCTAGGACAGATAGCTGGCACTGAGCCAACAGGTCAGAGATAAGTTTGGACAGGGTCAAGCTAATGGGTACAGACCTCAGGGGGGGTTTTCTTTTTTGGGGGGGAAGAAACCATTCTCCCCACAGGAATACTACAAGTTCTGATGCATCACTTGAGTTATCCCAGCTGAAATTTGGCCCCTTTATGAAATTAGCCCCACTGGAGAGTCATTCCTTTGAACAGTCCATGGAGCAACCCTTATATCTCAGTTATATAGATATTTATTATGTATTTAAGAGGAAATCCTAGCACACACTGATGAGATGCTCAAGGCTAAGCTTTCGAGCTTGACTGAACAAAGATCATGAAATACAAAGGAAGAGCTGTCCAGCTTTGGCAATAAAAGCCAAGTCCTGACTGCAGGGAATATTCAAACAGATGTTTAACTTCCAGCATTTGCAGTGCCACCACTGGATTAGCAGGATTGCAGCATATTTTAAATGCCTGTTCTGAGCAAGGACATCACCAACACACTGGCAAGTGCCATCCTAAATGAGAGCCCAAACAAAAAGCTCCTGTTCTCCATTTTTGCTTCAGCTCTTGGCAGCTGATCAGGTTTAAAGGAAAAAAAAAAAAAAGAAAGCAAAAAGAGAAACCACCTCACAGAAAAAAAAAAAACAACAAGGAGAAAAATATCTGCCTCTCCCAGAGGCAAACGTTCCTTTTATCTCTTGTCCCTGTCCCAAGAGACTTGTAAGACAGCAGGGTCAAAAGCAGGACACAAACTGCTCCCCTTCCTTGCATGAAAGTCTCATCAGAGCCAGCAGAATCAGACCAAATATGTCCAGCAACAGTTCAGATCCTGCTTTGTTTAACTCAAAATGAGGAAGATGAAAAAAATGCAAAGACTGGGGCTGGAATACTGAACTGAAATGGTAGAAAAATCCTTTAGCTGGACTGATCACTGAAGCAGTGCTTTGTACAAACTGAAAACTGTCTGTTTTCCAACCCAAACACAAATACAAAGGGAGCAAAATGCAAGATCAAAGCAGCAAATGCAATCTCTGGCCTGAGGGCAGTCCCTGGTTGGGTTGTTAGCCCATGTCAGGGGCTGGCACACACCCCAAACTCCTCAGAGGGAGATGTTTCTCATGCTTACACGGGTCCAAACTGCAGTTTACTTACAGGGAGAGCAGAGGGGGCTGGCAGTGTAAAAATCCAGGAACAGCATTCCTTCTGCAGCCATCTGGTCTAGGTTAGGTGTTTCCTTGGAAGGCTCTCCAAAAGCTCCCAAATCCCCCCAGCCCATCTGCAAAAGGAACACACCAAATGTCAGAGTCCCTTCCCACAACCCACATAACACTTTCACCTTCATTTATGAATTTTCCCAGTGCTCATCTCCCTGCTCAGCACTGCACAGATGTGACAGAAACGATCCCTGGCAGCCCTGGGGGGCAGGGAACTCTTACACTTTCCCCTGGTGGGTGGGGAATGGAGGCACACGGGGGATTAAATGAGTTATGAACAGGTATTAGAGCCCTTGGAAGGAGCCCAGTGCCTTCACTGTGACTCAGAGGCCTGAGGCACACCCAGAGCAAGGAGGAAGAGGAAGTTACACGTGGTTTACTCGGGGTTGTGCAGCTGCCACGTCTGAGCCTTCAGTCTGTGAAGGACTGCCCAGCTCAGCCTCTGCAGGGCTGGAAACACGAGGAAAAGGCCTGAACTCCAAAGCAGCACTGCAGGAAAAGCAAGGAAGGGCTTGAAGAGCCAGAGGAACCTGCCAGAGGCATCACCAGTGACTGTGCTTATCTGTAGGACTGTGGCCTCACCCTGCTCCTCCTCCTCATTCCAAAGGGTCACACGCCAGGAGAGCCACAAAATTCCTGTCAGGGTGTCTGTGTCCACTGCTGAAAGGCATTCCTGGGAAAAGCACAGCCTCAGGCAGAAGGTTCTAGAAGGGAGCAGCTCAATGAGGCAGCACAGCTGCTGAGGATCCTGTTGTGCTTTAGAAAAGGCAAGAAGGTTCTAGAAGGGAACAGCTCAGTGAGGCAGCACAGCTGCTGGGGATCCTGTTGTGCTTTAGAAAAGGCAAGAAGGTTCTAGAAGGGAGCAGCTCAATGAGGCACCACAGCTGCTGGGGAGTCTGTTGTGCTTTAGAAAAGGCAAGAAGGTTCTAGAAGGGAGCAGCTCAATGAGGCACCACAGCTGCTGGGGATCCTGTTGTGCTTTAGAAAAGGCAAGAGGTGCCTTTGGTGCAGGTGTGTGCCAGGTGAGCCATGGAGGCACACACATCCCCAGGAAACCACCCAGTGCCACCAGTTTGGAACAGAAAATCACTGCAGAGATGGGCTCTGAGTCCAGGAGCAATTAAATGGTTCCCCCTGGCACTGGGATGAGGAATTTAAATGGATTCACCCCCCAACTTCTTGGTTTCTCTTTGTCATCAAGGAAGAAAGGCAAAAAGAATCTCACAAGAAACAAAAAGAAAGACAAAATGTGTTTGTTGCTCTAATTCCAGAGTCCCCAGAGGAATCAAGGGAAGAAAAAACCCAGGGAGATGTATTTTTAATGAACTTATTAAATAAATCAATGGTTCTCAGAAGCTGCAGACAGCAGCCTGGTGCCACACCAACACTTCCAGGGTGGGAGAATCCCTGTCCCAGAGAGCCTTCCTCTGGAAAAATGACCAATTCCAGCTTGGGAGGGGGAAATATTCCTGGATGGAAAACTGAGATCACAGAATCACTGAGGTTGGAAAATACTCCAAGTCCCAGCTGTGCCCAGTCCCCACCTTGTCCCCAGCCCAGAGTGCCACATCCAGTCCCTCCCTGGACACCTCCAGGGGTGGGGACTCCAAACCTCCCCGGGCAGCCCCTTGCAGAGGCTCAGCTGGCTGGAAAAGCAGGGGATGGTCCTGCTCAGGAATGCAGGAGCACCGTGGAAACAAGGGGCAGGATGAGGGGAAGGGTTTGCCCATGAGGAGCCTCAAACAGCAACCAAACACATTTCCACCACAAACACACCTGGAAGGTGACAGGAAATTATCAGGACAGAAGCAAACCGGGGAGATGGCAGCGACCTGAATGTGTTGGAAATTAATATAATTCCTTATCCATGTGGCCAAGGGTGCAAAATTGAAAAGATATCGAGTTCGAAATAAATCTGTGATTATTTCTGCTCTTTAATCATTCATTGCCACCTTTTTTTTTTTTTCCTTTTTTTTTTCTTCCCAGTTCAGAGAGCCAAAACGAGCAGAATTGCTTTTCTTCTGGCTTAGTTTTTCAGGAGGACACCAATCCCCATCCTTGTGACCAACAATCATCAGGGTTGGAAGGGAGCTCTGGAGATCATCCAGCTCTGGCAGGGGCACCTGGAGCAGGTGACACAGGGACAGGTCCAGGTGGGTTTGGAATGGCTCCAGACAGGGAGACCCCACAGGGAGACCCCAGGGCTCTGCCGCCCTCCATGGGAAGTTCTTCCCCGCGCTGAGGTGGAACTCTCGTGGTTTATTTGTGGCCATCGCTCCTCATCCTGCAGCTGGGGAACAGTCTGACACCAACCTCTGGCACCCCATGCAAACATTTCTGTGATCGATGGGATCCCCCCTCAGCCCGCCCCTCTCAGCCGGGCCGTGCCCAGCCCCCGCAGCGCCCCCTCCTCACCGGGGCGAGGCTCCGGACCCCTCACACCCCCGCGGGGTGACTCCCGCCCCCGCCCCCGCCAGGCCCTCCCCCCGGTGCCCCACTCACGTCGTCCATGAGGAGGAGGACGATGTTGGTGGCGGCGGCGGTGCCCAGGGCCCAGCAGAGGCACAGCGGCCTCAGCGCCGCGCTCGCCATGGCAACCGGGCCCCCGCGCGCCACGTGACCGCCTCTCCCGGCCACGTGACCGCGCGCCGCGCGCCCGCCGCGTGACCCCGGCGGGAGGGGAGGGGCCAAGATGGCGGTGTGCATCGCCGTGATCGCCAAGGAGGTGCGGGGGCACGGCCGGGCCGCGGGGACAGCGGGGACAGCGGGGACACGGTGTGCGGGCTGAGGGGACAGCGGGGCCAGCGGGGCCAGCGTGTGCGGGCTGAGGGAACAGCGGGGACAGCGGGGACACGGTGTGCGGGCTGAGGGGGACAGCGGGGACAGCGGGGACACGGTGTGCGGGCTGAGGGGGACAGCGGGGACACGGTGTGCGGGCTGAGGGAGACAGCGGGGATAGCGGGGACACGGTGTGCGGGCTGAGAGGGGCAGCGGGGACAGCGTGTGCGGGCTGAGGGAGGCAGCTGGCCTGGGTGGGGCCGGGCGGAGCAGCGAGGTCTGAGCAGGGGAGTAGGGGCCTCAGGCTGTGGGGAACAGGGGGTCAGTGGGGCCTGGGGAAGGAGGCTGGGGCTCTGGTTTTGGGGTCTGAGCGGGACTGGGGCTGTTGTGGGTACGGGAGAGGGGAACGGGCAGGATTTCAGGTTGTAGGGTTGAGGAAAATGGGTCAGGTGGGGCAGTGGGGTCTGAGGAGGGGCTGGGCCTCAGGGTATGGGGCTGAGGGGAACAGGGGATCAGTGGGGTCTGGGGAAGGTTGAAGGGAGAGGGGCTCTGGTTTTAGGGTCTGAGCAGGACTGGGGCTGTGGGTAGGGGAGAGGGGAACGGGCAGGACCTCATGCTGTGGGGTGGGGGTGAGGGGAGCAGGACAGAGCAGGCACAGGGGCAGTGGGGCAGGCCCTGGGGCAAGAGCAGAAGGGGAGCAGGGCTGGGGCAGCCAGCACAGGCACAGGGTGAGGTGCTCGGGCTGTTCTGCTGCTGGGACAGAAGGGTTTTCCTTGGGAGAGACAGGCACAGGCTGGGAGAGCTGAGCCTGGTGCAGTGCCTGGGTGAATGCCACGGGCACAGCTGTGCTCCAGAGGTGCTGCAGCCTGGGGAGGGGGCTGTGCTGGCAGCAGGAATGGCTAAAGAGCAGCTGGGTTTGCTGTGCCCCCAGAATTACCCCCTGTACATCCGGAGTGTCCCCACGGAGAACGAGCTGAAGTTCCACTACACCGTGCACACCTCCCTGGACGTGGTGGATGAGAAGATCTCGGCCATGGGCAAAGCCCTGGTGGACCAGAGGGAGCTCTACCTGGGGCTCCTCTACCCCACTGAAGACTACAAAGTGTATCTTTGTCAGCGTGGGTTTAGAATCCCCTCAGCTGGAAGGGATCATCAGTGCAACCCCAGCTCTGCACAAACCCCAACAATCCCACCCTGGGCACCCCTGGAGCTCTGGCTGTGCCCGTTCCCTGGGGAGCCTGGGCAGTGCCAGCACCCTCTGGGGGAAGAACCTTTCCTGATCTCCACCCTGACAGAGCTGCAGCATTGCCTGGGGCCTGTCCCTGTCACAGAGAGAACAGCTCGCTGTCTGCCCCCCTCTCAGATTGTCCCTCTGGGCACGTTCCAGCCCTGCTGAGTGGCTGTGCCAGGCCCTGCTGCTGTGTGTGTCCTTAACCCCTGCCCAGCTACGGCTACGTCACCAACTCCAAGGTGAAGTTTGTCATGGTGGTGGATTCCTCCAACACAGCCCTGAGGGACAACGAGATCCGCAGTGTGAGTGTCCCAAAAACACAGCCACCCCCGTGGGGCTGCTGCTGCCCACAGCACAGCCACCCCGTGGGGCTGCTGCTCCTCCCCACAGCACAGCCCTTCCTGTGGGGCTGCTCCTCCCTGCTCCTCCCCACAGCACAGCCACCCCCGTGGGGCTGCTCCTGCTCCTCCCCACAGCACAGCCACCCCGTGGGGCTGCTCCTGCTCCTCCCCACAGCACAGCCACCCCTGTGGGGCTGCTCCTGCTCCTCCCCACAGCACAGCCACCCCCGTGGGGCTGCTCCTGCTCCTCCCCACAGCACAGCCACCCCCGTGGGGCTGCTCCTGCTCCTCCCCACAGCACAGCCACCCCTGTGGGGCAGCTCCTCCCCACAGCACAGCCACCCCGTGGGGCAGCCCCTCCCAGCCCCCCAGGGGTTAAATTGTTCATTAAACAAATTAATGAACTCACCTCCTCTCCCCTCGCAGATGTTCCGGAAGCTGCACAATTCCTACACAGACATCATGTGCAACCCTTTCTATAACCCTGGGGACAGGATCCAGTCCAGGTGAGTGGCTTGCCCACAGGGATCTGTCTCTGATGCCTTTCTGGGATTCTCAGGGCACCTCTGATGCCACAGGACCAAGCCTGAGGTGTGTGTGCTCTCAGTGCCTTCATGAGGACATTGATGTTGGGTTTGGGCCATTCTTACCCACAAATAACTGGTGGTGTCATAAAATGTTCTGCTGAACTCTCACTCCCACCTCAGAACTGGGGTTACAAACATAAAGTCAAAAAAATGTATTTTTTTAGGAGAAAAAATGACCTGAAAAGAGAGGTAAGCAATAATTGAACTTGATGGTGTTAGAAATCTTTTGCACATTTAATAATTGTGGATATTAAAATGTATTAAGTAGAACAGGCTAAAGAGTGAACAAGTGCCCTGGCCCAGGGTTTATCCCTGGCTAGGAACAAACACTCAGCACACAGAATTCCTCATCTGTGAGGGTCAGTGTCCCCCATTCCCACTGTAACCTCACAGGGAATTTTAATAAATTGGGAGTTGCTATGGCCTGGGCAAGAACAACTTTGCCAGGATGAGTCCTGTCCTTACCTCAGCTTAATTAAAACTCATTAATCCCTCAACAGCCTGTGCTGTAAAGAGTAAAACCCCATGTCCAGCTTGGGAAAGCCAAGCAGAGGCAGGGTGAGAGTGGTTCTGTTACCAAAGCTGTGCAGAACGAGCTGCTCCCTTTAATAATCTGTTTCTTACCCTCCCCAGGGCTTTTGATACTATGGTGAACTCCATGATGATGCAGGTGTGCTGAGCCCACCCTTCCCAGCCCCCTGGGAAACATTCCCTGTGTGCAGGAGCCTGCCTGCAGAGCTGTAAATATTCCACTCTCTGTAATAATTTAAATTTCTTCTGTGTAAAATAAACCTGCCACCTGCAAGGTTTGCCTGGATTTGTACTCAGCAAACAGAAACCACTGCCCACAGCACCATGGGATGCTTTGGGTGGGCAGGGACATCACACCCACCCCAATCCCATGGGCAGGGACATCTCCCACTGTCCCAGGCTGCTCCAAGTCCCTTCCAAACCAAACCTTTCTGGGAGTTTCCCTGCCTGGGCTGATTCCTGGGTCACTCAGTTTGCTGTTAGCACTCTGCACCTCATCCAGACACTCCACAGGGATTCCCAGCCCAGGTGGAGCAGCTGGAATAAATCCACCCCCATCCAGGTACAGATTAAACCATCAGGCCTGCACAGCTGCCTGCCTCATCCCAAATTAATTTCTGTTAGCATCTCCTCCCCTGCAGCTCCCTGCTGTTCCAATCACAGGCTCCCCAAAGCAGTGGCAGGTATTTATAGGGAACAAAGCACAAATTGCACTGGGAAAGGGGCACACACACCCCTCTACCCCCAAGCACCTCCTCAGTTAAAACCCACAGAGAGCAGAAAATTATTAATTTAATCTGTTATTAAAAACAACAGATCTGCCCAGCCCTAGGGGATCCCAGGAGCCTGGGAGGAAGCCAGAAGTGCACACCGAGTTCACACAGCAGGATCATTTATTTTAAAAATAAGTAACAGTTACAAATACTTTCTCAAACAGAACTCAAGTACATTTCATCAGCAACCACCTGGAATATCATGGGAGGTTCGAGCCTCTCCCACCATCTCCAAAGGGCACAGCTGTGCACTGCTATCTATCCACAAACATTTCCATCTAAAAAATGTGGCTGTTTTCACTCACAGAGACAGCAGCCTCTTCCACAAGAGAGTCCAAGCACCCCAAAGTAGTTTTTTTTTATTAAAAAATAAGCCTCAGAATTTTATAATCCTATCAAACAGAAGCCCTAGAAAAAAAAAAAAAGCTGGTTTATAGTCTAAGCCTAAGGGTAGCTCAAATCAAGGTCAGTCTCAGCAGCTCTGAGGACAAAATCAACACAACATGAAGAGTTAAGGCCCCAAGCTTTCAAAAAAAATCTAGAGATCTTAAAGGGAAAAAAAAATCAGCGGGAATTTTAGCCTGGCAATGCCCCTGAGCTGTGAAAAGCTGCTTTAGGAGTTGGTTACATCTGGGTTAGAGAAATCCTAACCAAGGATCCCAAAAGATTAGTGGGAGAATTAAATAAAACTCATTTCCATGCAGAACTAACTTCCCCCAGGAATGCAGTCAGGGGGTGCCCAGCCTGCCTCTCCTAACAGAGTTAAAAACACGTGGCTGCAGAGCTCATGAACACAAAACCAGCAGGAAAGGGAAGAGCCAGGAACCTCCTTCCCTGGTAGCCAGCCCCTTTGGTGCTCTCTGGTTCTGAGCCTCCAGCAGGGCTCACATCACCCCCAAATGTGACTCCAGAGCAGGTGATGGGAATAAAGAGGGAGACCAGGCCAAATCTGCACCAGGGAAAGTGATTTTGTAATGCTGCTACTGCAAGAAATAAAGTTAAATGAGGAGTTGCCAGCTCCCTTTGACCCCTGGAGCTTGGAATAAAAGCAGGAGGGAGGGAAGAGGGGTTTGCTGACATCCAAAATAAAAAAGGATTGGGTTTTGTGACACCCAGGTCTTGTTGAACTACCACAGAGATACAGAGGCTCCCAGAGAAACAAGGGATGCCTTTTCCCTGTCCTGGAGGTACAAGCTAAAATCCACACCCAAACCACATCAGGCTTCCCAAGAGGAAGGTCACATCCACAGGGCTGATGAAGGAAAAGCTCCCCAGCAATCAGATCTGGAGCTGCAAGCCAAAACTTTCCCCACTGATTTGGGAAAGGAAACACAGTCTTTAGGATCTTAGAAGAAGGGAAGGCAGCATCCAGCTGCTGTAGGAAGAGCTGAGGGAGGTTCATGGCCAAGCAGTGGTATGGGGGGCACCCAGCCAGCCAGGAGCCAAACCAAACCCTCCAGGACAGCCCTTTTCCATGGGATAAGGAGGAGACCTGGTGGTGTGGGAGAGCTCTTCCCTCCCCAGGACAGAGTTCTCTGGAAGGAGCCTGTTCTCTGTGCAAACACAACCCCCTGGGCAGAGCTGAGGTGGGTTGAGCTCTCCTGGGATGCTGGCAGATCCCCTCTTCCCTCCTGCAGCCCAGCACAGGGCTCACCAGTAATCCTCATGGCCAGGCAGATGGCATTTTTTAAAATGAATCTGTTTTTTGGCTTGGGCAGGCACATTTTTAAATCTCTCCAATCCCATCTCCTCGTGTCAGTCCCATTGGCATCACCAGGCAGTCCAGTCTTCTCTAGTATGGAAAATACCAAGGCAGCAGCCTTGGCCGACCCCTAAACAGGAACAAAACCAACATCCTGAAGCACAGGGCGCTTCCTCCCTGTGGATTTGTAACCAAACCTTTCTAGGAGCTTCCCTGATCCTCCCTCCCTGCTCCTTCACCCTCCCAAGGGCTGGGATTCCCTCCTCCTGCACAGCCACCCTGGGCTGCACCCCCAGAACCAGGGCAGCCCCAAAACCAGGGCACAGCGCTGGGACCGGCCAGGCTGGGAGTGCAATGCCCACCCCACCACTCCCCAAATTCCTGCAGGGACAGGGCAACAACCCCAAACCTCCACACAGGGACAACCCCAAACTTCCACACAGGGACAACCCCAAACTTCCACACAGACAGGGACAACCCCAAACCTCCAGCCAGGGACAGCCCCAAACTTCCACACAGGGACAACCCCAAACCTCCAGCCAAACCCCAGTTCCTTCCTGTCCCAGCCCTGCTCCCTCCTCCCAGCCCCGCCAGGGTGGGAGAGGCAAATCCCAGGCAGGGGAGCCGGGAACCCCACCCTGCTCCACCCCTGAGGAACCTCCCCTGCCCGGAGCCTCACCTGTAGGTCCTCCCCCGCACCCTGGGGTGCTGTCCATAGTAGCCTCCCCAGCGGCTCAGCCCTCCCCGGGGGTGGAAGTAGCCCCGGTAGCCGCCGCGGTCGGTGCTGCTGATGCCGGGCATGTTGGTCCTCTTGGGCAGCACCTGCAGCGTGGGGAGGGGCTGTTGGAGCCGGGATTTGGCCCAGCCCCCCGGGCAGGCAGGGTCCCCCAGGGCCTCCCCCCAGCTCTCACCTTGATGACACGGCCCCTGAAGATGCTCTCGTCCAGCTCCACCGCAGCCTTGACGGAGCTCTGCTCCTCGAACTCGATGTAGGCGTAGCTGTGAGGGGAGGGTGTGAGCATGTGAGCCTTGGAAACACATCATCATGGAATGATTATCTGCAGGTGCTTTTATTGAGGAGCTCCAGGAGCCGGGGTACAGACAGACAAACCCAAATCTGACAGTGATTCCCAACACACACGTTTTACACCCCTCTGCCACACAGCTACACATTGATTGGTTACCCTGCATCGTTCCTAAGCAAAATTTCTTGTAATTTAGCCAAACAGTGACCATATTCGATTCCCCCAAACAAAGTCAGACTTGATTTAGTTAAAACAATTAACCATTTAGTTAATGACAAAGTCATTTGATTTAGTTAAAACAAAGCCCTTAGCTACAGCAACTACAGCAAAGCTGACGTTCTGTTCTCAAGGCCAGGTTAACCAGCAAGCCCGGGCCTTTCCCTTCCCAACCGTTTCCTTTCCCAACCACCACCCCCCTTAGTTACCCCCTTACAGTTCTACAGAAATCATTTTAACCCTATAGCATCAAGCACAGCCCCAGGGGCACCCCAGGGACCCCCAGCCCTCCCTGCACACAGCACTGACCCTTTGGGGTGGCCCGAGAACTTGTCACAGAGGATGGTGACGCGGTTGATCTGCCCGCAGCTGTTGAAGTGGGACTCCAGCTCCTCTGCTGTGCCCCCGTAATCCACCTGCAACGACAGCCCCAAGCCTCAGCTCCTGCCTGTGGGATCCCAGCTGGCCCCACTGACACCTCCCCACACAGCTCAGCCTCTCCTGAGGGGCAGGGGAGCCTCCCAGCTGAGTGCTCCCACCTGGAACACAAACCCCAGGGACAGCCTGCCCTGCTTTGGAGGAACCCACAGCTCCCAGGGGCCTTTTGGGGAGCTGACACTTGCAAGAGATGAGCTGCACGTGGCAGATAATGAGCCACAGATTCCCGGGCTGAGAAACCCCTGGGATGGGGACAGCCAGGCTGTGGTGGGGGGCAGGTGGGCCCCATGCCAGGGGTTTGGGACACACAGCCCAGAGGGGCTCCCACTTACATTGCCCACGTAGATGGAACGCTGGTCAACCTCCATCTTCTCCTTGGTTGTCAGTGGGAAGAGAGCTGTGGAGAGGAGGGATTTGTCACGGACAGAGGGACACCTGTCTGCTCCCAGCACTGCCAGCCCCGAGCTGACACCCTGCAAAGCTCCTCAGACCCCTGGTGACACCCAGGTGCATCCAAATCCCCACACTGCTGCCTGCTCCACCCTCTTGCCCCTTTTCACAGTGACTCCTCTATGGGGCTGGTGGTACTAAACTCAATTACTTGATTGGATTAAATGCAATAAATTAATTTACTACACCTGTGCCCACACAGGTAAGAGCTGACAGAATGTGCATTATCACCACACCCACCTTGTGTGTCCAGTCCCAGGTGCCCAGAGAGGCAGAGCCAAACACTCCGGCCCCAACTGTCACCCTGTGCCCCAGAGGTGTCCCTGGGGAGGGACAGCAGCACCCAGGGACTGCCCATACCTGCTTCTGAGCTCATGAGCAGGTGGTTCTCAGCTTCCAGCTGCAACTCCTTCAACCTCTCATCCTCCTTCTCTATCTCCCGCAGTTTGGCTTTGATGGCCTCCAGCTCCTGAACCCCAAACCAAGAATTGCACGAGCAGCACACACGGAGCAGGGACACCCTGGGTATAAAAAGCTCCCCAATTTCCTCTGGGTACCAAGGAAAACTGGCTCCCCATCCGGGCAGGCACTCACCGGGTCCTGAACATCCTGCACATCCTGCTCCTCGGAGCTGTTCCCCTCCTGGGGGCTCGGCTCTGAGCCCTCCTCCACCGCCTTACACACCGCGGCCACCTCCGTCACGTCCCAGGACGCTGCCTCCGCTTGCAGGGAGGGTGGGTCCTGCCACCAGATCTCTGAAGTGTCCAGGAAGAGAGGACTGGGCGGGACAAGGGGCAAAAGGGCATTGAACCAACAGGCAGTTAACGTACAAGCCAAAGCACCACCTCAGCCAGTCAAAGGCTTGCAGGGGGATTCCAGCAGGAGGATGAAGAGGGAACATTAAAGCAGCCGGTTCTCTGTGCAGCAAAACCCCAGAACTGCAAACCAAAAGGTCTCCAGTTCATGCTGAGTCGATTCCCAGCTCCTGGGGGCTGCAGAGGGGACCCGAAAGCAACTGCCCGAAAGTGGGAAAAAAAAACCCCCAGGGGCACCCAGCAGGCGGGTAGGGAAGGGAAGGAAGCAGGAACGGCCCCCAGCAGAGCAGAGAGGAGCCGCCGGGGGCTCTGCCTCCCGCAGCCAAGGGAGAGCGAGCCGCACCCTCCCCACCCCCCAGGGGCTCCGAGAGGGACACGCCCTCCCCAACCCGAGAGAACGAGCTCTCCCACCCGGGAGCGGACAGCCGGCTCCGCTGCGGCGGTGCAGCCGTGGCCGAGGCGCTGCGAGGCCGAGCCGTGCCGGTGGTGCGAGCCGTGCCCGAGGCGGTGCGAGGCCGGGCCGAGCCGTGCCCGAGCCGCGCCGCCGCTCCCGGGGGGGGAGGGCGGGGGGGGGAGCCCCGCACGCACCTGGCCCGGGCCCCGAACATGCTGCGCGCGGCCCGCGCGAGCGCCCACCACGTGCGGCTCTCCCGCCACCACGAGCGCGCCTCGCGCCCGCGCGCCACTTTCACACATCAGTGGCCAATCAGGGCGGGGCGCGCGCCGAGGCCACGCCCCCCTTCTCCCCCCCCCCCCCCCCCCCCCCCCCCCCCCGCCCCTCAGGGAGCTCCCGAGGCCGCGGGTTCGAGACCCGGCAGCGACGCTCAGCTGCGGCTGATCACGCGTGGGCAGGGCCCCGCCGCCGCCCCTCCCCGTGCGCCCACCCCGCTGGGGCTGCCGGGGGCTGCGGCCGGCTGGCGGGCATAGGGGGAGCAGGGGGGCACCCCAAAGGTGCAGCAGCAGAGGGTGGGACACAAACCTTTGAGTGCCCTGGGGACACAGCTGAGCTCCCGTGCCACGGACACCCCCCCTTAGCAGTGACCCCCAGGGCTGTAATGAACCCCCCGAGCCAGGAGTGGGGGCGCAGAGGGCAAAGCACTGCCCCGAGTGCGGGACGAGGGCACCCAGCGCAGGCTACGGAGCCTCTGGTTGATATTAAATTGTCTTTATTACACAGATACAGAGTTAAGAACAGACAGAACCTGAATCATAAAGTTTACATCTTTCACAGGTCAAACATACAGTACACTTAGAGAAAGCGGGGAACAGCAACGGGGGCGGGGGGGACAGCATGCCGAAGGAAAGTCCTACCACGTCATCTCTCTGGGCTGGCCCCGCACCCCACGCCCGGGGGGCTCTGCTTTCCAGCCCCTCGGGGCCCCCCGCGTGTCCCCACCCCAGGGCCGGCAGGGCAAGGAGGGCAGGGCTCGGCCCCGCTCGGGGTCGGGGAAGCGGAGCTGCCGCAGCCGGGAGGGAGCCGGGATGCTGGCAGCACCTCCCTGCCGGGGCCGGGGCGTTCGGGGACACCGGAGGGGCTGCCAGCGCAGGGGGGGACACCCCCTCACCGCGCCTGGGACCTGCGAGCACAGCGGCTTCTTGTCCCCAGCCTCAGAGCCGCTGGGATCCGGAGAGGCACCCCCAGGAGGAGGGAGGGACCCCCGCAGCCCCCGGAGGAGGAGGAGGAGAGGAGGAGGAGGTGATGCTGCAGGGGGAGTTCGGGGAGGGCTCTGGCAGCGATGGAGCAAAGCCAGGCAGGGGTGGGAGCCCCGCTCCAGCCTCGCCGGGATGTGACACTTTGGTTTGAGCCGGGATTTGGGGTTGGGAACGCGCGGAAGGGGCTGGAGAAGGGACCGCGGTGCCGTGACTGCCACCTCCCCAGCCTGGTGCCACCGCCAGCATCCCCTGCGCTCCCCACGGGCACGGGGACCTGGGACACGCTGTCCCCGTGTCCCCAACATCATCCCCCTGCCCCGGCCGTGATAGGAGCAGGAAAGCCGGGGGCTGTCAGCAGCCACGGGGACCCGGTGTGACAGCCCCTGCCCGGCCAGGCTGTGCCGCTCACCCACTGCCACCTCCGAGGTGCCACAAAAAAGCCACCAGAGGGGCACAGCCCGTACCTTGGCCCCCCCAGACACCCCAACAAACACCATTTCGGAGCAAACCCCCCGGGGAAGCACCCACAGCCCCGCGGCCGCCCCGTCCTCCCCGCAGCACAAAATTATTTTATTTTTTTTTTTTTCTTTTTTTTTGGGAAATCTCACATTTAAAGCTGTCGTTCCGGTTCGGCCGCCCGCTGAGGCTGGGCCGCCCGTCCCCTCCCTCCCCTCCCTCGGCTTTTGGTTTCAATGCAAGGTTCTGTAGGGTAGGTTTATTCTTATTTAAAAAAAAAAAAATAATAAAAAGGAAGGGAAAAAAAAAGAAAAAAGGAGAAAAAAAAGTTAATAATTCCAAAAAAGCAAACCAGCAGGGAGTGGAGCGGAAAGGAGAGCAGTCCCTGTGGCCGCGGTTTCCCGGCGAGGTGGAGGTAGAGAGGCAGAGCCCCGGCAGGAGCGGGGCCGGGCGGGGACAGGCGGGGACACGGCGGGGACACCACGGGCCGGACAGCCGGGCCAGCAGGGGCATCTGCAATACTCTTATATATTACCTCTTCTCAGGAAACGTAAGAAAAAATAGACAATATTACATATGTCACACCATAAATAAAGTGAACAGTCACGGAAGGGGCACCCGGCAAAGCTCCCGGGGCTTGGGGGGGCACAGAAACCACCCAGGGGCTGCACCCGGGGCTTGGGGGGCACAGAAACCACCCAGGGGCTGCACCCGGGGCTGGGGGGGGCACAGAAACCACCCAGGGGCTGCACCCGGGGCTTGGGGGGCACAGAAACGTGCCCGGGGTTGGGCCAAGACCTTGGGGTGCCAGGAGCCCCCTGGGGGATGCACCAAGATTTTGGGGTGCCAGGAACCCCCTGAGGGGATGCACCAAGACCTTGGGGTGCCAGGAACCCCCTGAGGGGATGCACCAAGACCTTGGGGTGCACAGGATCCCCCTGGGGGGATGCACCAAGATTTTGGGGTGCCAGGAACTCCCTGAGGGGATGCACCAAGATTTTGGGGTGCACAAAACCTCCCCAGGAGGACGCACCAAGGTCTTGGGGTGCAGAGAAACCTCCTTGGGGGGGGAATGCACCGAGACCTCAGAAGAAGAACCCCGGGAGGATTCAGAGAGATCTCGGGGTGCACAGAAACCCCCCCAGGGAGAGGCAGCAAGGTCTTGGGGTGCACAGAAACCCCCCCAGGGAGAGGCAGCAAGGTCTTGGGGTGCACAGAACCCACCCAAGGTGACGCACCAAGATTTTGGGGTGCACAGAAACCCCCCCAGGGGATGCCCTGGGCTGCACAGAACCCCCGGCAGGGCTGGGTGCCCACAGGGCCGGTGGCACCACCCTTGGTGTGTCCCAAGCTCTGCTGTGCCCCAGCCCCACAACCCCCCCAGGCCCCCCCAGAGCCCTTCCCTCCTCTTCCTCCCCCAGGGAAAACACACGGGATGGGTTTTGCAAACATGGAAAAGCTCCGGCTCCTCTCGATGCCAGCCCTGGCTCGGGCCAGCGCCACAGCTCCGCGCCTCCTCCTCACCCTCGATTTGGCAAACGTCTCTGATCATTGTTACCATCACTATCCTCGCGGTTATTCTTCATTTTTTTGGGGCCTCTGCAGACACTATTTACACGGACACCAGCGCCCAGCACTGCTGCCTCCGGAGCTCAGCCATCCCGCCTGGCTCCTCCTCCGTCCTCCAGGCAGGGATCCCAGATCATCCACAGCGTCCTCGGCCAGGGAGGAGGCAGCGTTTCCCTTTTTGCCTTTTTTTGCCTTTTTTTCCTCTTCGAAAAAATCCTCGTGGAACAAATCCAGCGCGGGGTGGTGGGAGCAGCCTGGCAGTGAAGGGGTGGGGAGGGAGTCCCCCGACGGCTTCGGGGAGGGAGAAACCCAAGATCCATCTTTTAATTTTTTTTTTAATTCCTTTTTATTATTATTCTTTTTTTTTTTTAATTTTTTTTTTTAAATCTCCTTTTCGTTCTCCTTTTCCAGGGCGGTGGTGGGCAGAGGTAGAGATGTGCCAGCTCCAGCTGCGGTTCTCTCAGCCCCATCTCCCCCTCCCACACCTTGGGGGTTGGGGGTTTTTTTTAGTAAAAAAACACCTTTTTTTTTTTTTTTTTTTTTTTTTTGCTTTATTTTAATAGAAATTCTTTCAAGCCCCCAGGGGCGTGTCCATCCATCCTTGCAGGGAGGGGGAAGGAAGCGACAACAGAACGAAACGAACTTTGGCAGTGGAGAGACGTTTGGATCTTCCTTGGTTTTGGATTTCCTTTGGAGCAGAGGTGAGTCTGGTCTGTTCTTGGCTAGCTAGCAAGGTAGTTACAGGTGAGCGTCCGTCACGCGTCCTCTGGTTTTTTGGATTTTTCTTTCTTTATTTTTTTTTGTTTTTTTTTTTTCCTTTTTTACAATTTCTTACTTAAAGCCAAAGAGTCCGACGTTTTCTTTTTTATTTTCTTTATTTTTTTTTTTTACAAAAGAAAAAAAAAAAAAAGGTAAAAAAGAAGAAAAAAAAAAATTAGGAAGAGAGAGAGAGATGAAGAAAAGAAGGTTCTTTCCTCCTCCAGGTGAGCCCCTCGGCAGTGCTGGTGGGGGAATGGGATCGGGCTGGTCTCTCCCCACAGCACTGCGTGGTGAGGCTGGAGCCAAATCCCTCATCCAAAGAGCAAAAAAGGAAAAAAAAAAACACCAAAAAAAAAAAAAAAAAAAAAAAAACCAGCCAAAAAACCCAAAAAATCCCAAACCACAATCCCCCGACCGACAGAAAACCAACCGGAATTAAAAAAAAAAATTTAAAAAAACCCAAAAACAAAGCCTGAAGAAAGAACAGAGACCGGTATTTGCCTTAACTCCACTTAAAGCCCAGCTTGAGGATCCGTGAGGATTAGTTGTGAGAGAGCTAGAGAGGTCGTTTCGGAGGTCACACACGAGTCAGGTAGCTGAGGAAAAGCGCGGAGGGGCGGCTCAGCGGGACGCGCTGTCCAGCGGCGCCGGCGTGGCCGGAGTGCCGGCCCGGGACGCGGCCACCGAGCCCACCGAGCCCGCCTCGCTGGGGCTGCTGGCCACGGCGGCCACCGCGTCGGGCTGGCCCGGCCCGGGGGCGGCGGGGCCCGGCAGCCCCTGCAGAGTCTGCCCGCAGACGTGGTGGTGCTTCTCCCAATCCTTGTGCTGGCAGAAGGAGCCGCAGTAGCGCGCCGTGTTGCAGCCGCTGCACGTCTCGCTGGCTTTCCGACCGCAGTTCCAGCAGCTCTGAGGGGAGGGGATGGGCGGCCTCAGCTCCGGAGAGTGGGGGCAGCCCCGGGGCAGGCTGTGCGGCCTCAGCCGGGACCGGGCACAGCATTGTCCCACACCCTGATATCCATCCCACACCCTGATATCCATCCCAGACTGCACACCCATCCCAGACTGTGCACATCCATCCCACATCCTGATATCCATCCCAGACCCTGCACATCCTTCCCAGACCCTGCACATCCATCCCAGACCCTGCACATCCATCCCAGACCCTGATATCCATCCCACATCCTGATATCCATCCCACACCCTGATATCCATCCCACACCCTGCACATCCATCCCAGTCTGTGCACACCCATCCCAGTCTGTGCACACCCATCCCAGACCCTGCACACCCATCCCAGACCCTGCACACCCATCCCAGACTCTGCACATCCACCCCACACTCTGCACATCCATCCCACACCCTGCACACCCATCCCAGACCCTGCACATCCATCCCAGTCTGTGCACATCCATCCCAGACTGTGCACATCCATCCCAGTCTGTGCACACCCATCCCACACCCTGCACATCCACCCCACACCTTGCACATCCATCCCAGACTCTGCACATCCATCCCACACTGTGCACATCCATCCCAGACTGTGCACATCCATCCCACACTGTGCACATCCACCCCAGACCCTGCACACCCATCCCAGACCCTGCACATCCATCCCACACTCTGCACACCCATCCCAGACCCTGCACACACATCCCAGTCTGTGCACACCCATCCCAGACCTGCACATCCATCCCAGACTGCACATCCATCCCAGACCCTGCACACCCATCCCAGTCTGTGCACATCCATCCCAGACCCTGCACATCCATCCCACACTGTGCACATCCATCCCACACCTTGCACATTCATTCCACACCTGCACATCCATCCCAGACTCTGCACATCCATCCCACACCCTGCACACCCATCCCACACCGTGCACACCCATCCCAGACCATGCACCCCTATCCTGGACTATGCACATCCATCCCAGTTTGTGCACATCCACCCCAGTCTGTGCATTTCCATGTCGGACCAGGCACACCCATTCTGGACCGTGCTCCCCTACCCTGACCCAGGTCCCCCTCATCCCAGGCCCTACCACCCTACCCCGGACCAGGCACAACATCCCAGACCACGCACACACCACCCCAGCCTGCATCCACATCCAGGCCCACGCACCACATCATCACCCACACCCCGCATCCCCACCCGGGCGCAGGGATTCATTCCCCTCTCCTCCCACCCCAGGGTGCCGCCGCGGGCTCCCATTCCCACCCTGGCACGCCGCCTCGATGGCAGCGGGTCCCGCCCGCCAGCACCAAGCGGGGTCCGCACCTCGCTGGAGTCCTCCTGCTGATTGATGACGGTGAGCGCATCCTCGGACGCCTGCCGCTTGGCCTCGGCCAGCGCCCGCTCCATCTTGGCGCGCTCGGTGCTGATCAGCTCGTGGGCTTTGCGCTCGGCGTCCGACACGGCCTTCTGCAGCTCGGACATGGCCTGCCGCTTCACCTCGTTCACGGCTTCTTCTGGAAGGCAGCAGCCCAGCGTGGCCGGGGCGTGCCGGAGCCCCAGCATCCCCCCCCCCTTTTCCCGCACAGCCACCCCCAAACTCCTCAGCCCAGCGAGGGGAGCCGGGGCAGGGCCCCTGCGGGCTCAGCCGGGGGTGCTGCCCACCCCGCACTCACTCACCAGCCTTCCTCCAGATCTCCTCGGGCATGTACCCGGAGAGCGGCCGCGGGGCGAAGTCCCGGTGAGCCTCTGCGAAGGAGAGAGGGGGTGACGCCCTTAGGAGGGGCCGTCCCCGCGGAACGCCCCGGCCGGCAGCGCCAGAACCCCCGGGAGAAGGGCGCGGGCACCCCGGAGAGGGCACGCAGCCCGGAGCCCCGGGGCTCAGTACCTAACTGCGGAGCCTCGGCGGCCGCGGAGGAGGAGGAGGAGGAGGAGGAGGAGGAGTTGTGGGGGCGTGCGGAAGGGGGGCTGCCTTTCTTCATGTCCTCGGCGTCGCTGTAGCGGCGGATCCAGTGGTTGAGCTCCTCGCGATCGGCCTCCTGGCACCGCCGCAGCACCGTCAGCGACCGCCGCGTCTTCTCCACCATGTCCATGATGCAGTTCAGCAGCTGCGGGGGCAAGGGGCAGCCGTGGGGAGGGGGCTCTGCTGCAGGCAGCCGCGGGGCTGGGCAGAGGGATTGGGGCTCAGCCGGGCTGTGCCAGCTCCGGGGTGCCACGCTGGCTGTGGCAGCGGAGGAGGCTCGGGAGAAAAACCCGGCGGGGCTGGAGGGCAGAGCGGAGTGACGAGCACTTGGGACCACGGGGCAGGGACACCACGTACGTTGTTGAGGTGTTTCCACTCCTCCGCCCACTCCCGGTCCGTGAGCCGGTGGTCGATCACCTCCTCCTGCCGCGTCCCGTGCACGGCTGCAAGGCAAGAGCGGAGCGGGCTCAGCCCCCCTTGCAGGACCCCTCTCTCCTTTCCGGGGGATCCCAGCCCCGTTCCCACCCCGGTGCAGGGGGCCAGCAGGGCTCACCGGCGGGCCGCTGGCGCTCGCGGGGCTCGGGGTGGCGGTAGGAGTCCCGGTAGTGGTGTGCCATGGCCATGTCCTCCAGGCGGTAGTGCTGGGGCAGCGCGGGGCCGGCGGGCGGGTGCCCCAGCCCGTTCGGGGGGTGGCTCAGCCCGTTGCTGGGGCTGTAGCGCTGCGCTGGGCTCATGGTGCACGGCCGCTTGCTGAGGTGCTCGGGGTGCAGGGGGTCTCGGTCCAAACCGTTCTCTTTGGTCCTGGCCGGAGGAGAAGAGGTTGGTCCCCGCTGGGTGTCCCCCCCCCCCCCAGAACAACCTCCCCTTTTCAGGGGTGCGTCCCTGAGAAATCCCGCACGCCCCTCCCCTGCTGGCACCTGTCTGGCGTCCTCCTCTTGCCGCTCTCGCCCACCTCCAGGAGCAGCTCGGAGGAGTCGATGGGAGAGGAGGCGTTGGCGTCCAGCAGCAGCTGCTCGTGCTGGGCCAGGTACTGGGCCGGGGTCTGCTTGGCCATGCGGGCGCAGTGCAGCAGCTCCCGCTGCAGCAGCGGCAGGTTGGCCTGCGGGGGGGTCACAGTCCAGTCCACGGCCCCACAGCCCCTCTGGAGCAGCCTGGCTGTGCCCCCCCAGCTTGCCACGGGCAGGGGCTGTGAGGGGCTGCCTCCCCTTTGGGGTCCTGCCCCCTTTCCCCAGGGGACAGCCGTGGGATGCCAGCAGTGTGCCCAGGGGCCAGGTGGCCATGCAGGCCACGGGGTTCAGACACAGCTTCAACAGAGCCCTCCTGCATGGCAGGGGCTGCAGAGCGTCACCCCGGGGCCAGGTCAGCCACCTCGGCCACCCCGTCCCCACCACTGCACCTGTGGGACCCCCAGCCGGTGTGGCACCCGCAGCTGTACAGATCAGCTGTGAGCTCCCACCCACCCACCGTGTCCCCCCAGGGCGCTGCAGCCCCGGGAGCAGCAGGAATCAAGCAGCAGAACCCCCCCTTTGCCCGGCGCTCTGGCTGCCAGCCCTGGATTTTGCCTGAGGCAGCTGAGCCGCAGCCAAACCCCATCTGTGGGACACGTTAGCGCCCGAGCCGGAGCTGCAGTTCCTGCGGTGAGCAGGGCCGGACCCTCCCTCCCCTCCCCTCCCCTCCCCTCCCCTTCCCTTCCCCGGCCGCGGGGGGAGCAATCCCACAAAAACAGCGAGTCCCCGGTCTGGGAAGCGGGCCGAGCCCAGCTGGTTGCAGTTAGGATAATGAGAAACATCTGGAGCGGCTGGTGGGAACAGCTGGGAGCGGGGTGCCAGGGCGGCTCTTGGCAGCGGGACAGCGGGGATGGAGCCCAGCCTGCCTGGAGCCGCGGGGCCGCAGCGCCTGCCGGGGCCTGGGGCTGCACCTTCCCCTGCCCCCGTGGCTCCCAAAATCCCTGCAAACCGGACAGGAGGGGAGGGGCTCTGCTGTCCCCAGCTCAGCCTGGAGCAAAGCACTCCAGCAGATTCCTGTGATGAGCACAGACCTCCACTCGTGGTGCCTGCTCTGGGGGGGCTGGGATGCAGAGGTGGAAAAGGGGATATTTTGCACTTTTTAATTGTTCCTTTGCTAACAAGGGACAGGGGACACCGGGTTCAAACATCTGCCAGGCATGCCAGCCATGGGCAAATCCCTCCAGAGCGGGGTGACACTGCAGAGGCAGTGTGAAATTAAAAGGCAAATTAAAAAAAAAAAAAGAGAGGGAGTTTTTAATGAATTGCAAATGGCAACCAGCTGGGCCGACCCCTCGCGTTATTGCAAGCAGCCCTGGCCCTGTGTGACTCCACACGTGTGGGGGGTGTGGGGGGACACAGGCAGACCCACGGGCAGCTGCCAGCCCCAAAGCCACCCCCAAATCCCCCCCGTGCCATGAATCCCACCCTGGCCAGGCTGGAGACCCACCTTGAGGAAGGGGATGACGAAGGGTCGCAGCGGGAAGTTGGTGGCCTCTTGGAGCTTGGCGTGGAACTCCTCAATGGTGAGGGTGGAGTTCTGTGGGGAGACAGCCCGGCCTCAGCACCCCGGCACAGCCCCCCACACCCCTGGGGGATGTTCCTCCCTCCTTCCTGCTCCTCTGCCAGGCTCACAAGGAAAACCAGGCTCCAGGGAAAGCCACGCTCAAGGCTCCACTGGCCATGCCAGCAGCCAGGACCAACCCTGCACTGGGTGTGCAGATCCCAGGAGATGCTGGCCAAACAAACCCCCTTCTCTCCAGGATTTACATCAATCTAGGCCCCTCTTCCCCTCTTAGCAGCACCTCCACCCCAAAAGAAAACCCTCAGATGGGGGGGACCCCATGGCGGGCCCCAGGGACGTACCACGAGCCCCAGGACCAGGGTGCGGACGCGCTCCCCGATCTCGGGGGAGATGTCGTTCCCAAACTGCTGCAGGGTGGTGAGGAAGCGCTTGAGCTTGGAGAGCTGGCGGGCGCCGCAGGCCGGGGGCAGCTGGTGGGTGGACAGGGAGGCGCTGGAGGAGGCGGCCGGCCCGTTGCTGAAGCCGTTGGGGGTGGACGGGGCCCCGTTGATGGCGGTGGGCGAGTGGCTGCTCCCGTTCATCACTGCGGGGACAGGGAGTGGCGGGTCAGAGCGGGTGGCACCGTGGGGAGGGGGCTGGGCCCAGCTGGACCGGAGTGTCCTGCTGGGGAATGTGGGGCTGGCACCCCCTGGCAGGCATCAGGATGCTGGGGAATCCCTGAGGCTGCACCCTGCACTGGCCCTGGAGGAAGGAGGGGATGCAGAGCATCCCCCAGCCCAGCGAGGGCCTGAGCCAGCTCCTCAGCAGCCCAGGGAAGGGGCTCCATCCTGCCCCTCTGGGAGGTGCTCAGCCCTCCCAGAGAGAATCCAGGAGCCATTTCCCCTGGAGCCCAGCCTGGCGTGCAGCACGTTGTCACCTGTGTCCCCACTGCCCGCTCGGGAAGGACAGGAGCTGCCCGGACACTGCACACCGGGAGATCCAGGGGGGTGATTTGGGGTGCCAACCGTCAGAGTGGCAGATCCCTGTGTCCTGCACCAGGGACCTCATCCCAGCCAGCACGGGGGACAACACACATCAGCCATGTCCCGACGGTACAGGTGACAACATGCGTCACCCATGTCCTGATGGCACGAGTGAGAACACAGGTCACTTCACCCATGTCCTGACAGTACAGGTGACAACATGCATCACCCATGTCCCGACAGTACAGGTGACAACATGAATCACCCATATCCCGATGATGTGGGTGACAACACACATCCCACCAGCACAGGTGACAACACGTGTCACCCGTGTCCTGATGGCATGACTGACAACACACATCACCCATGTCCCACCAGCACGGCTGACAACACACATCACCCATGTCCCAATGGCACAGGTGACAACATGCATCACCCATGTCCTGACAGTACAGGTGACAACACGAATCGCCCATATCCCCATGATGTGGGTGACAACACACATCCCACCAGCACAGGTGGCAACATGTGTCACCCATGTCCAGACGGTACAAGTGACAATATGCGTCACCCATGTCCTGATGGCGTGGGTGACAACGTGTCACCTATGTCCCGACGGTACTGGTGACAACATGTGTCACCCATGTCCCAACGATGTGGGTGACAACACACATCCCACCAGCATGGGTGAGAACATGCATCACCCATGTCCCACCAGCACGGGTGACAACACGTGTCACCCATGTCCTGATGGTGTGGGTGAGAACATGCATCACACGTGTCCTGATGGCACGGGTGACAACACACATCACCCATGTCCCACCAGCACAGGTGAGAACACACATCACCCATGTCCTGATGGCATGGGTGAGAGCATGCATCACCCATGTCCCGATGGCACAGGTGGTAACACGCGTCACCCATGTCCTGACGGTACAGGTGACAACATGTGTCACCCATGTCCCAACGATGTGGGTGACAACACACATCCCACCAGCATGGGTGACAACACGCATCACCCGTGTCCCAATCCTGCGGGTGACAACATGTGTCACCCATGTCCCGCCGGCGCACGGCCCCGCAGCCCCCGGCACGCCCGCCCTGTCCCCGCTGGGCTCCCACTGACCTGGGGGTGCCGCGCTGCCCTGCCAGCCCTGCCTGCTCCGGGCGCTCCCGCCGGCTCTCCGGCTGCAGAGGCTCCGAAAATAACCCGGCGGCCACAAGTGCGTCTGTTCCCGCGGCAGCTGCGCTCCCAAGCTGGACACCGCACGTGTCCCCGGGCCGGGGTGGGGCTGGGGGTCCCATCCCCGTCACCCCGCGGGGCAGGGCCGGGGGCTGGCGGCGGGGAGCTCCCCCGGGGGCTGTGCCTGCGCTCGGGTCTCTCATGAGAGCGGGCGTTTCATTTTACTTACAAAGACAGACCATCGACCATTTCAAGCAACCATGAAAACGGCCGCGAGGCAGAAACGTCGGAGGGCCAGCGTCTCGATCTGCAAGCAAAATAAAACACGCTGTGATGAGAGAGCAGAGGGGGCAGCTCTGGGCCGGGGGCCCTGCCCGGGACGCTCCTCACCCCGGGCACGTGTGCCACGGGCAAAGCCACCACACCCAGCAGGGACCTGGGTCCCACTGCAGCCACAGGGAGGGTTCAGGGATGGAAGCTCGGCTGCCTGAGAAATTCCTGACGTTTTAGGGGCCTAATGAGGTCCCCCATGGGCAAGAACAACTGAAATGCTGTGGTGTCCATGCCAAGCTGCTCCATGCCCCCAGCCTTGTGCCTCAAAGCCTGCTCCATGCTCAGCTGTGATGGCCCTGCACCCCAAACCCTGCTCCATGCTCAGCTGTGATGGCCCTGCACCCCAAACCCTGCTCAGTGCTGGGCCGTGGCAGAAAGGCTGCCTGCACCCCCAGCCCCTGTCCCAAATCCCTCTCTGTGCTGAGCCGTGGTGCAGAGGCCACCTGCAGCCCTGGTCCTTCATCCCAGACCCAGCCACACCTGGGCTGCCACCTCAGCACAGGGCTGGCATTGACCCCAAACCCCTCCAAGCACAGCCGAGCACGAGCTGAGTCCTGGAGAGTCTGTCCAGAAGTGCTGCTGGGGGTGTGCAGGTGTCAGGGGATGGATCTCAGGGGTTGTTTTAGGGTTTTTGCTTCCCCACTGGGGTTTTTCTGAGCAAGAAACAGCTCCAAGCAAAAATACATGTGCCCAAGAAAAGTCTTAGCAGAACTGGAGCAGCCACTGGCCACTGCCCCTCCTGCCAGGGGGCCAGCCTGTCCCCTGCCTGTCTGCATCCTGCCCTGTCCAGGACGGTGACACCAGTGCCAGACCCCTGGTGCAAACCCTGCGGGTGTGCAATCAGCCCACCTGCCTGGGGACACCGCACGGGGTGGCTGCCCCCAGTCCAACCTCAGAGACCGAAACTCCCACCTGGAGTCCCCTGATGCCACCACGCCACAGCCTGGGCAGGGCGAGGAGGTCCCAGCCACCGTGGCTGGCCGTGACACTGCCCTGCCACCACTGGGTGCCACACGCAGAGGGACAGATGTGTCCCCACGTGCACCCACCACGGGGCCATCTCCGACCCACAGGAACCCCCCCCAACCACGCACTGCTCCGTGCCGGCATTTGGTGACCGGGTGGCAGAAGAGCAGGAAATCCCCGTCCCCAAGGACCTCCCAGGGCACTGCTGGCCGCGGGCAGTGCCACGGTGCTCCCTACAGGAACACGCTCCGGGAAGCGCCCCCGAGGAGAGCCCCCAGCCTGAGCACAGCTGACATCACCCCCGGTCACAGCCAGCACGGCGCCGGGCTCCCAGCACGCTGCTGGCCCCGGGAGGGAGGTGGGCAGTGGCAGCCCGTCCCTGTCCCCAGCCTGGTACTCACGGGGTGTGAAGGAGGGGTGGCCCCGGCAGGGAGGCGGGCAGTGACAGCCTGTTCCCAGCCCATCCCCAGCCCGTCCCGGGTGGTACTCACGGGGTGTGAAGGAGGGGTGGCGCTGGGAGGGAGGTGGGCAGCCGCAGCCCGTCCCCAGCCCATCCCCATCCCCAGCCCGGTACTCACTGGGTGTGAAGGAGGGGTGGCCCCGGCAGGGAGGCAGGCAGTGACAGCCTGTCCCCAGCCCGTCCCCAGCCCGTCCCCAGCCCGTCCCGGGTGGTACTCACGGGGTGTGAAGGAGGGGTGCCGCGGGGCTCCCTGCGCGGCGGGCGGCGGCGGGGCCATGCCGGGCGGAGAGGAGCGGGCCTGCTGCGTCTTCACATCGGCCGGGGAGTCGGGCATGGCTGCGGCCGCGGGCTCCGCGTTATCTGCGGGGAGAGGGCACGGCGTGGTCAGCGGGCTGGGCCAGGCAGGGCTGGGCTTCCCTGGGGCACTTGGGGACTTCAGGCTGGCCTGGGCAGCTCTGCTCCCACTGTAGAGCTCGGGGAGCAGGGACAGTGCCTGGTGTCCCTGCGCTAGGTGTGCAGATCCCAGGAGAGGCTGGGAAAAGAACACACTTCTCTCCAGGGTTTAGATCAAGCTAGGCACCTCTTTCCCTTTCAGCAGCATCTCCACCCCAAAAGAAAGTACAGGATCCTCAGATGTGCCACAGGATGGTGGTGGGGAGGGTGATGGACCTGCTGGGGACACAGAGTGCTGGCACCAGCAGCAGGCACCACCCTGTCTGTCCCTGCAGTGCCAGCCCTGCCCCAGCCTGTGTCACATCGCTGCTGTCACAGCACTGCACCCTCCTGACACATCCTGGGCATTCCTGCTGCCCTCTGACCCCTCACCACCCCTGGCAGCATCGCCCAGGGCTGGCACAGCCCCTGGAAGAGATCCTGGGGTCATTGCAGCCACTGCTTGGTGGCAGGGCCCACACATCCACCAGTGACTGTCCCCCCCAGACCCGAGTGGCCCTGCAAGGCCAGATCCTGCAGTCCAGGGATGGTGGAGCTCCCAGGCATCACCATCACCCCCCTGGGCATCGCCACCTCCCTCCCAACTCCCTGTGCCCCCAACCCCGGCAGTGCATTCCGGGGGGAGCAGCCAGCACCATCCCCTGGCGCAGCACCATCCCCTGGGCCAGCACCATCCCCTCAGGCCAGCACCATCCCCTGGGCCAGCACCATCCCCTGGGCCAGCACCATCCCCTGGCACAGCACCATCCCCTGGGCCAGCACCATCCCCTCGGGCCAGCACCATCCCCTGGGCCAGCACCATCCCCTGGGGCAGCACCATCCCCTGGGGCAGCACCATCCCCTCAGGCCAGCACCATCCCCTGGGCCAGCACCATCCCCTGGGCCAGCACCATCCCCTGGCACAGCACCATCCCCTGGCACAGCACCATCCCCTGGCGCAGCACCATCCCCTGGCACAGCACCATCCTCTCAGGCCAGCACCATCCCCTCAGGCCAGCACCATCCCCTGGGCCAGCACCATCCCCTGGGGCAGCACCATCCCCTGGCACAGCACCATCCCCTGGGGCAGCACCATCCCCTGGCACAGCACCATCCCCTGGCACCAGCACCATCCTCTCAGGCCAGCACCATCCCCTCAGGCCAGCACCATCCCCTGGCACAGCACCATCCCCTGGGGCAGCACCATCCCCTGGGCCAGCACCATCCCCTGGCACAGCACCATCCCCTGGCACAGCACCATCCCCTGGGGCAGCACCATCCCCTGGCACAGCACCATCCCCTGGCACAGCACCATCCCCTGGGGCAGCACCATCCCCTGGCACAGCACCATCCCCTGGCACCAGCACCATCCCCTGGCACAGCACTATCCCCTCAGACCAGCACCATCCCCTGGGGCAGCACACAGCCCCCAGCAGGGTCTGGGCCCCGTGGCTGCCACGCTGGCAGTGATGGGTGGCCACAAGTGCTGGCAGCTGTGGGGATCTGTCACCGTGCCCGCGCTGCTGCCGGCACCAGCCAAAGATGGAAACGGCCACCACGGCCACCACGACCACCATGGCCAGCCCCGGCCATCCCCGGCCCGGGGGTCCCCCTGTGCCCCAGCAGGGTCCCCACCCGGCCTGGCTGATCACCACTGATCCGATATTCATCCCTAATCCAGGGCAACTGTGGGAGATGAATCAAACCTGGCCCCAGCACATGGGCTGGGCTAAATAAAAGCAGGGCCTCATCCCCACAGAGATGCTCTCGGGGCACCAGGAGTGCTGGTGGGAGCCAAAACCCCAGCTGGGCACACACAGGATCCCTCTGGATCCCTCTGGATGGCCCCAGCACCACGGATGTCCCTCCCTGCACACTGGGGTGCTGCAGACCCCTGCATGTCCATGCCCCAGTTCCCCGTCCCTCGTTCCCGTCTCCCTCCCCAGCCACAGCAGAAATCCCAAGGCCACGCAGCTTCTCCCTCCCCAAAACCTCGGTTTCCTCACAGGGCCTGCCAGGGTACACGGTCTGTTTCGAAAAACACCTTTTATTTTCCTTTCCATGGAAATGTCCCTCTCTGGGCAAAGCCTGGCCAGCCTTGCAGGCCTCCCCTGTCACTCAGCAGAGCAGGATCTGGCTCTGAGGGCAGGGGATGAGCCCTGGGTGTGCAGAGTGTGGCCCTGGGAGGGGTCACAGCTGCAGCACCTCCACCCCACACCATCCTTGCCTGCACCCCTGGCACCTTCCCTGTCCTTGTCACAGCCCTGGCAGCGTCCTCGCCTGCATCCCCACCCCAGCTCCCTCACTGCCCTGACTCCATGCACAGGGGGAAACGTGGATACATCCATCCTGGCACTGACACAGCTTTTCCACAGCTTCCCATCGGCAGGAAAGTTTCCATGAAGCTGAGCAAGCACTCAGGGAAATGGGGGCTGGTTCTGGTTTTTTCTTGTGTTTTCTTTTTTTTTTTTTTTTTTCATTAAGTTTTAAATTTTCCCCGAGGTGTTTGCAACCCAACCACGGCCCAAGGCAGGCACAGGAATGCTCCCAAATCCCAAATGGGATAAAGAAAGAGCTTGGAAGGCCCAGAGGACCCAACCCAGGTCCTTTGCAGGATGGGACGAGCTCCAGGAGGGCAAGGGAGGTTTGGGGGAGCAAGGCACATCCTCCAAACAGCGACTCCCCAGCACAGCTCCAACTCCACTGGAAGGATTTTTCCCTCTGTTTTTTTCTCTCTTTGGGGTAATTTGTCCCAGCCGCTCGGGGCCGTGTCTGTTTTCCTCCATCTGGTTTCCATTAGGCCAGCGCAGCCCAGATGAAGAAGCAATAACACAAAAAATAAAAGGATTAGTATTTTCTCCTGGGCTGGCGCGGGAGCGGCCCCTTCCCCACCCCGCCCCCCCGGACCCCCGCCCACCCCTGCGTGACCCTTGAGCCCCGCATTTGTCACACGGCAGGGCTCCCCGCGGGGGTGACACTGTCACACAGCCCAGCGTTCCGGAGGGCACACACACACACGGCATCCCGCAGCCCGCGGGCGGAGGGACGGGGCTGGCAGCCACCCCAGCCTGGTGTTCGCTGCTTCCCTTAGCCCTGGGGAGCCCGTCCAGCCCGGGGTTCTGCCTCCTGCCCGGGCAACAAGTGGGATGTGCCAGCTCCGGGCCGGCTGCTCTGCTCTCCGGTCCCCAGGGGCGGGGATGGAGCAGGCACGGAGCTGTTGCATCCTCCTGGATGCGGCTCCCTGCAGGCACAGCCTCCCCGGGCGCAGGAAGGGTTAACGGGAACGCAGCATCCTTCATGCTCTCCAAATGGCCACAAATGAAATCCAGATGCTGGAGGCGACGTCTCCCCAAGCCAGGCTGCCTCCGAAACAAAGGCAGGGAAGCATTCCTGCTCCTCAGCTGCCGCGGCCGCCGGGGCCAAGAACAACTCCCCGATAAGGCGGCAGGGCCGGAGCTGTCCCGGCTGGAGCAGCTTTGGGAGCGTGCAGGGCCCGAGGGCGGGCGGCAGCGCCAGCCACGTGCACCAGCCCGGCAGAGCTGGTGGGACCTCAGGGCACCATCAGCTCCATCCTGACTCCCTTTTGGGATCAGCTCCATCCTTCCCTGCACCCATCCTGACTCCCTTTAGGGATCAGCTCCATCCACCCCAGCACCCATCCTGATTCCCTTTAGGGATCAGCTCCATCCTTCCCTGCACCCATCCTGATTCCCTTTAGGGATCAGCTCCATCCTCCCCTGCACCCATCCTGATTCCCTTTTGGGATCAGCTCCATCCTCCCCTGCACCCATCCTGATTCCCTTTAGGGATCAGCTCCATCCTTCCCTGCACCCATCCTGATTCCCTTTTGGGATCAGCTCCATCCTTCCCTGCACCCATCCTGATTCCCTTTTGGGATCAGTTCCCTCTTCCCCTGCACCCATCCTGATTCCCTTTTGGGATCAGCTCCCCCTCCCCTGCACCCATCCTGCTGCCCTCCCCGGGGTCATGGTGACAAAGGTGACAAAGGTGACAAAGGTGACACCAGGCACCTTGGAGCTCACCCCCAGCTACACCTGGAGCAGGAGGAAGCAGGAGTGCAGCTGTGGGATGCTGACAGAAGGTGGGTGAGATGGGATATGGGGAAGGAATTGTTCCCTGTGAGGATGGGCAGGCCCTGGCACAGGGTGCCCAGAGCAGCTGTGGCTGCCCCTGGATCCCTGGCAGTGCCCAAGGCCAGGCTGGACACAGTTTGGAGCACCTGGGGCAGTGTTGGGTGTCCCTGCCAGGGCAGGGAATGAGTTGAGCGTTCAGGCCCCTCTCAATCCAAACCACCCCACAACTCCACGATGCTGCTGGAGGGACGCTGCCCACCCATCCCCGGGGTGTCCCAGGTGCTCATTTTGGGGAGCCATCCACGCCCAGCACTGACCAGCACGAATGAAGCCCTTTAAAAGTCAATCCAACTAATCAAACTCTCTGCAGTCTGTAAAGGAGCCCAGATTCAGCCCTGGGGAGCCCCTGCAGGTCACCCCCACCATTTCCATGGGCACTCTGAGGCAGCCCCAGTGGCACTGGACACTCCCAGCAGCACAATTCCGGGGTGAAGCAGATTCCCCTCGCCCAGGTACATCCCAATTCGCCACAGCCACATCCCCGCGGGACAGCAGCACCTGCAGCCGGGCTCTCCACGCACCCCAAGCCCCAAAATCTCAGTTTTCCAACCAAAACCGATCCACCCAGCGACCCGGAGCAGCTGGCTCGGTGCCACCAAGGCAGTGCCAGCAGCTCCCGCTCGCCCCGAGCTGGCGTGGCCGGGGCTGGGGGGTGGGGATGGGTTTGATTTTTCCTCGAAACGACAACAAAAAAGCCAAAAAAAAAAAAAAAAAAAGAAAAGAAAAAAGCCGCGCCCTCTCTGTTTTACAAGCCTTCATTTGCTATTGTTTATGTAAACAGGTAAATTGTTTCGTATCTCAATTAAAAACATCTGCCACATAAATGAATACCAATTAACTCATCCTGTTTTTAATTACTCTGTTAATTACACACAGGCAGCAAAAAGGATGGCAGGGGAATAGGGAAAGCATGCTCACACCCCCCCCCGTTCCCACCTTGCTCTTGGCAAGGATCCGAACTGTGCCCAGATAATGATGGATTAAGGTGAAAAGCGTGGCTGGTGGCCAGCTCCGGCTCCTCCCTGGGGCTGCAGGGTGGCCTCGCTGGGGGATTCCCCGGGACCCTCTGGAGAGGATTTTGGAAACCCCCAAGCCCCCCCTGGGCTGCCCCAGATCCTCCCGCGTCATCCCCCGGTGCCACTCCCGGTGCCAGCCCCGGTGCCAGCCCCGTGCTCCTCAAAACGCGGCCACGGGAGAGAGCCAAACTTTGGGACGGCGAGAGGAGCCAGGAGGCAGCATCCTCACGCACCGAGAGCATCCCCGCGCTGCCCCCTCGGCTGCCCCGGGTGGGTGCCAGCCCTGCCCAGGGACCCCCGGGCGCCGCCGCCTCCCCCTCCCCGGCTGCGGGCAGCTTTCCAAGCGAGCAGATGGGGCAGGGGAGCGGCGGCGGCGGGAGGAGGAGGAGGAGGAGGAGAGCAGAAAAGGCTATTTTCTCACGCTACATATTTTACAAGTCGAACATTTTGTGCGTTTCAGCCCTGCCTGTAAAAGCGTCTCGGCCTCGGCCCCGGGACTCGGCGGCGGAGCCCGTGAGTCAACAGCGGCTGGCGACGGCGTGGCTGCCGGCGGGGGGACGGGCTGGGAGGAGGGGTCCCCCCCCAGGCACGGGGGCAGTTTGGGGGGTCCCAGACTGCGGCAGCACCCAGCCAGAGCCCGGGATCCGCTGCCACCGCCGGATTCATCCCGGGGAGGTGGGGGCACACACACACCCCGCTGCTCCCCAGCTGCCTTACACTCCTGGAAATTAAATATCCTGGCTAAACACCGGGAGCAAACAGTGCCGCGGGCAGCCGGGAACACCTGGGGAGGAGCAGGGCTGCGGCTGACCCTGCCGGAGCTGCCCCCACCCTGCAAACACCCACAGCCCGGGCTGCACCGCTCTGCACCGGAGCGCTGCCAAGGGGGTACCCCAAAAACCGGCCCTGCTCCCGAAAACCAGCCCCGCGCCCCAAATCCGGCCCCGTGCCCCAAAAACCGGAGCCCCGCCCCAAAACCGGCCCCGTGCCCCAAAACCGGCCCCGTGCCCCAAAAACCAGCCCAGTGCCCCAAAACCAGCCCCGGGTCCCAAAACCGGCCCCGCGCCCCAAAACCGGCCCTACGTCCCAAAACCGGCCCAGTGCCCCCAAACCGGCCCCGTGCCCCAAAACCGGCCCCGCGCCCCCAAACCGGCCCCGCGCCCCAAAACCGGCCCCGTGCCCCAAAACTGGCCCCGTGCCCCAAAACCGGCCCCGGGCCCCACGCGGGGGTTTCTGCAGCACGGGATGCTCGTGCCCTGATGGCTGGAGGAGGGACAAGTGCCACCCGCAGGGGGTTCGGGGCGTCCCGGGGGCAGAGGGCGGCTGGAGAAGGGAAAGCTCGCCCTCCACGCTCCGGCGGGGCGCTCCCGGTGCCGGCAGCGTGGGAACGCCGCGGCGCCGCCGGCTCCCCCGGGACCCCGTGCCCGGTGCTGCCCCGCAGGAGCCGGGCTGGTACCGGCTCCGGCCGTGCCCTCCCGCAGCCTCCAGGCTGCTGCCTCACCGACCCTTTGTCTATTTTTTTGAACCGCGGGCTCCGTTTCTAAGGCGGTTTTGCCCGTGTGAAATTGAATCAAAGAGCGCAGGGGGGGGGAATAAAAAATAAAAATTATTGATGAGAATTTTGCAAAATAAACAGGAAATCCCTGGGATGTTTTTCTGGAACGGTCGGTCAGCATCTCCCGAAGGAAAGCTGGGGGGGTGGCAAGGTGGGGTTCCCCCCTGGGGAGCCTGAGCACGGTGGGAGGGAGGGCAGAAAACAGCTCCAGGAAATCTAAAAATAACCCCAAACCGGGCCAGGGCAGTAAGGCCGGGGGGTGTCCTCTGTGCCACCAGGCTGCTCTCGCCTCTGGCTGGCAGGGATTGATCCCAGCCCGGGGACTCCCGCCTGCTGGGCAGATAAATCCATCCCCACGTGAGATCCGGCTCGGAGAGCCCCGGTCAGGCTGCAGCGCCCGACCTGCGGCATCCCCCGGCCCCGGCGGCAGCGATTAAACCCGGCTTAACTAACCACGGGCTGGCCCTGCTCCCTCCCGGCCCCTTCACAGCACTGATCTGCCCCAAACCTCGTGCTCGCTGTGACCCTGAGGAGGGTCAGTGCCGGTCTGGGGGGATTTGTGTGTCCCCCCAGCAGGGACCCAGCTCCTGCCCCGCTGCCAGCACTCCCTGGCAGCCCTGCACTTCCTGCCTGACTCGCTGCCAGCCCCCTGACTGCCGCTGAGAGGGACAAGAGCAGATATTTATGGGGTGCCTCTCCTCCCCCGGGGGTCCCACGGCGCCCAGACACCTTCCCGAGGTGGCTGCAGCACAGGGCAGCCTGCAGAGCCACGGGCAGGGCCAAAGTGCCCCCAGAGCCCAGCAGGGACTGATGGTGGCTGCTGGCAGCGAGACCCCATTGCCAGGGCACAGCCAGACCCCATTGCCAGGGCACAGCCAGACCCCAGGGCACAGCCAGACCCCATTGCCATGGCACAGCCAGACCCCATTGCCAGGGCACAGCCAGACCCCATGGCACAGCCAGACCCCAATTCCAGGGCACAGCCAGACCCCAATTCCAGGGCACAGCCAGACCCCATGGCACAGCCAGACCCCATTGCCATGGCACAGCCAGACCCCATTGCCATGGCACAGCCAGACCCCACAGCACAGCCAGACCCCATTGCCATGGCACAGCCAGACCCCACGGCACAGCCAGACCCCATGGCACAGCCAGACCCCATTGCCATGGCACAGCCAGACCCCATGGCACAGCCAGACCCCATTGCCAGGGCACAGCCAGACCCCATGGCACAGCCAGACCCCATGGCACAGCCAGACCCCATTCCTATGGCACAGCCAGACCCCATGGCACAGCCAGACCCCATTCCCAGGGCACAGCCAGACCCCATTGCCAGGGCACAGCCAGACCCCCCCGGACCCACAGCCCCCGGACCCTGCCTGGGGTCTCCCACGTGTGCAAACATCCATGGCTCAGGTGCAGGATTCCAGGAGCATCAGCAGGGACCTGCCAGCCCCGAGCTCCCCGTGGGACCGGCCAGAGCCCCCTCCCGCCTGCAGCAGCCCGGCCCTGCAGTGGGGCTGAGCATTTTTCCGCCCTGCAGCCTGGAAGTTCCCGGTGTAAGAGGCAAATCCTGCACCCACACGAGGCCTCCCCGCTGCCCAAACCCGGCACCAGAGCCGCAGCACAGCCTCTCCCCCGCCGCCTCCTGGCTTCTCCCCCCTACAAAGCAACATCTGCACTCAGGTTTTCCAAACAAAACACGCCCGACATCTGCCTGCTCCCGGGTAAAAACCTTACCTGCCAGCACGGGAGGCAGCCGGCAGACAAACCCCGCTTGGCACAGCCGAGTTCAGCTCCACTTGCCTCCCCAGGCACGGAATTTCTCCCCGTGTGGAAACTCTCAGCACGGGGGAGCTGCCTCCCAAACCTCCAAGAATCCATCAGCCGGCCCCGGGCGGCAGCTGGGCTCCGTGGGGCTGCTCACCCGAGGGCTGTCAGCATCCTCCCCGGGCGCTGCTCCGTGCGTGCCGCGGCATTTCGGGATGGCTGCCCCGCTTCTCCATGCCCCGAACCGCGGCAGAGCTCACCCCGCCGCGGCTGTTCGCAGAGTGTCCTCGAGTCGCTCGACAAAGGAGCGGGGAATTAATATTCCTTTTAATTAAAGGCGGAAAAAACACCAAAAAATAAAAATCTCTTTGTTCCTGAACGGAGAAAAAAACAACAGAGGGAAGAGCTCAGCAGCTCTTCCTAAGCTGGAGACGAGAGCATCGCTCGGAATCAAAGGCACTGTCAAAGCACACGTGACCTCGAATTAAAAAAAAAAAAACCAAAACGAAACGCAGCAGCGGCAGTGGCTCCTCTCCGGCAGCGAAGGAAAAGTTGCAAAGTTTTTCTTGGCTAATAGAGCCCAAAAAAAAAAAAAAAAAAAAGGTTTCCAAGGCAAGGTGTGTTTAACTAGAGAAACGCTCCGCGGGATCCGAAGGCACCATCCAGCGGCGAGGCAATGACGGGAGGAGCCGGTCGTGCTCCGGCTCAGCGTCGCGGAGGAGCCGCGGAGGAGCGCGGGGTCCGCCCCGCTCCATCGCTCCGCCGGCAGCGTTCCCGTGGCCAAGCCGGGCTGCCCGGCTCGGCGTCATCCCAAAGGGGAAGCGAGAGCGGGAGGTGATGAACGGCAGCGCTGGAGACTCCCGGGCCAGGCTTCCTTCCCGAATCCACGTCCGAACAAACATCCCCCGGCACACGCCAGGGCTCTGCCAGCGCTCCCAGCGCGTCCCCACCGCGTCCCTCGCACACAAACGCAGCACGAAGGGAGCTGGAAGTTCCCAAAGCAGCCCCGGGGTTCCTCCCGAGCGGGTCAGCTCCCCCCCGGGCACCCGGCGCGGCTCCGAGCGCGGAGCAGCCGGGGCGGGGTGCGGAGCCGGCGGGCAGAGCGGAGGGACGCGGGGATGACAAAGAGCCCGGAGTGCTGGGCAGCCCTGGGGAGCCACAACCGCGCCGGGGGGTGGTCTAATGGGGGTGGGCACAAACTCGCGTGGGTTCCCGGGGACGCCGTGCCGCCCCCACGCCGCCCCGGCAGCGCTCGGGAAACGGCGGCGGGGGACGCGGAGGGGAGAGGGGTCTGCACCCCGGCGCCCCCGGTGCGAGCGGGGCCCGCGGGCGCGGCCATCCCCGCCCGCCCGCGCTGCCTCGGCCGCGGAGCCGCTCCGAGCGCTGCGCCCGCTCGCCCCGGCTGTGCCCCCGTTCGCCCTGCCCCGAGCCGGCTCGGGCACACGGAGCATCCCCGTCCCCTGCGCACCGGCGGCGGCTCCGGGCACCGGGAGCATCCTCCGGGCACCGGGAGCGTTCCTCGGGCACCGGGAGCCCCTTACTGCCCTGCGCACCGGGAGCTTCCCCGACACCGGGAGCATCCTCCGGGTACCGGGAGCATCCTCCGGGCACCGGGAGCGTTCCCCGGGCACCGGGAGCCTCTTACTGCCCTGCGCACCGGAGCGGCTCCGACACCGGGAGCCTCCCCCGGGTACCGACCGACAGCATCTCGGACCCTCGCACAGCCGGAGCGTCCCCCGGGCACCGGGAGCCTCCCCGACTCCTTCGCTCCGGGAGCATCCCCCGAGCACCAGGAGCGCTCCCAGCCGCTTTTCCACGGGAGCCTCCCCGGGCACGGGGGAGCCTCCGATTCCCCGTGTACCGGGAGCATCCTCCCAACATCGGCGGTACCCGCAGCCCCTCTGCCCCACGAGCCTCCCCGGGCACCGGGAGCCTCCGATCCCCCCCGTGCACCGAGAGCATCCCCGGAACACCGGGAGAATCCCAAGCCCCGCTTTCACGGGAGCCTCCCCGGGCACCGGGAGCCTCCGATCCCCCCCGTGCACCGAGAGCATCCCCGGGCACCGGGAGCCTCCGATCCCCCCGTGCACCGAGAGCACCCCCGGAACACCGGGAGAATCCCGAGCCCCGCTTTCACGGGAGCCTCCGCGGGCACCCGGCAGCCTCCCCGTCCCCGTCCCCGCCGGCGGACGGCACTTACCGTCCTGAGGTGTGGCGGAGGCGTGAGGTAAGTGCCAAGGCAGGGGCCGGCGGGGCCGGGAGGAGCGGGCAGAGCCGGGCAGCGGCCCCCGGCGGCGGCGGCCCCCGGCCCGCTTAAGGCCGGCGCTGGCGGAGCGCGGCCCCGCGGCGGCGGCTGCCCCCGGCGGCACCTGCCCGCCGCCGCTCGCCGCGCCCGGGGCCGCCGCTCGCCGCCAGCTCCGGGCTTCGGGGCGCTTCCCCTCCCCCCCGGAGAGCGGTGGGGGGGGGGGGGCGGCGGCGGCACCGGAGAAGCGGGGGGAGGAGAAGCGGCGGTAAATCCGCGGGGCCGCTTCACCCCCTGCGCGCTGCCCGGCGGCGCATCCTCCCGGCCGCGGGGCGCCCGCCGAGCCGCCGCTCCGTGCCCGGCCGGGGCCCCCGCCGAGCCGCCGCTGCCGCCGCCGCCGCCGCCGCCCGCCCGGCCCGGAGTGAGCGGGGCCCGCCCGCGCCGCCGCCTTAGAGCGGGGCGCGCCGCCGCCGCCAGGGGGCGCCCTGCCGCCGCCGCCGCCACCGGAGCGGGACCCCCGGGATGGGAACGGGAGGGGAGCGGGACCCCCGGGATGGGAACGGGACCCCCGGGATGGGAACGGGAGGGGAGCGGGACCCCCGGGATGGGGAACGGGAGGGGAGCGGGACCCCCGGGATGGGAACGGGAGGGGAACGGGAGGGGAACGGGAGGGGAACGGGACCCCCGGGATGGGACCGGAACCCCCGGGATGGGAACGGGAGGGGAACGGGACCCCCGGGATGGGAACGGGACCCCCGGGATGGGGAACGGGAGGGGAACGGGACCCCCGGGATGGGAACGGGAGGGGAGCGGGACCCCCGGGATGGGGAACGGGACCCCCGGGATGGGAACGGGAGGGGAGCGGGACCCCCGGGATGGGGAACGGGACCCCCGGGATGGGAACGGGAGGGGAGCGGGACCCCCGGGATGGGGAACGGGAGGGGAGCGGGACCCCCGGGATGGGGAACGGGACCCCCGGGATGGGGAACGGGAGGGGAACGGGACCCCCGGGATGGGAACGGGAGGGGAGCGGGACCCCCGGGATGGGAACGGGAGGGGAACGGGGCGGGAACGGGAGGGGAGCGGGACCCCCGGGATGGGAACGGGAGTGGAGCGGGGCGGGAACGGGAGGGGAACGGGACCCCCGGGATGGGGAACGGGAGGGGAGCGGGGCGGGATGGAGCGGGACAGGGAACGGGACAGGGAACGGGTGAGGAACGGGCGGGGATGGAGCGGGACAGGGAACGGGCGGCACCGGGAGGGGAGCAGGATGGGATGGACGGGGATACGGGACCGTGCATCCTGCACGGAACCGAGGGGCTGCCCGGCACCGGGGCACTGAGTGGACACGGGGCTGTGTGACACCGGCGGTCTGCACGGGGACACGGGGCTGCCCGGGGCTGTAGGGGGTGCATGGCACCGGTGGCACTCTGGGGGCTGGCAGGCCATGCAGGGCGGTGCACGGGGCTTGGGGGCTGCAAAACCGTCAGAGCTGCGGGTGCTGAAGATGGAGGGTTGTAAAGCCGAGAGTGGGGGGCAGCATGGGGGGCGGGGTAGCATGTTTTGGGGAGCTGCAAGGAGCTGGGAGTTGTCTGGGGGGAGGTGGAGGGACTGCAAGGGAACGGGCCAGGACTTGTCTGGGGCATTCCCTCATTCCCATGGGGCATTCCCTCACTCCCATGGGGCATTCCCTCATTCCCACGGGGCATTCCCTCATTCCCATGGGGCATTCCCTCATTCCCACGGGGCATTCCCTCATTCCCACGGGGCATTCCCTCATTCCCACGGGGCATTCCCTCATTCCATGGGGCATTCCCTCACTCCATGGGGCATTCCCTCACTCCATGGGGCATTCCCTCATTCCCACGGGGCATTCCCTCATTCCCATGGGGCATTCCCTCATTCCCACGGGGCATTCCCTCATTCCCACGGGGCATTCCCTCATTCCCACGGGGCATTCCCTCATTCCCATGGGGCATTCCCTCACTCCATGGGGCATTCCCTCACTCCCACGGGGCATTCCCTCACTCCCATGGGGCATTCCCTCACTCCATGGGGCATTCCCTCACTCCATGGGGCATTCCCTCATTCCCACGGGGCATTCCCTCACTCCCACGGGGCATTCCCTCACTCCATGGGGCATTCCCTCATTCCCACAGGGCATTCCCTCACTCCATGGGGCATTCCCTCACTCCCACGGGGCATTCCCTCACTCCATGGAGCATTCCCTCATTCCCACAGGGCATTCCCTCATTCCCACAGGGCATTCCCTCACTCCATGGGGCATTCCCTCACTCCATGGGGCATTCCCTCATTCCCACGGGGCATTCCCTCATTCCCACAGGGCATTCCCTCACTCCATGGGGCATTCCCTCATTCCCACGGGGCATTCCCTCACTCCATGGGGCATTCCCTCACTCCATGGGGCATTCCCTCACTCCACGGGGCATTCCCTCACTCCATGGGGCATTCCCTCATTCCCATGGGGCATTCCCCCATTCCCACGGGGCATTCCCTCATTCCCACGGGGCATTCCCTCATTCCCACGGGGCATTCCCTCATTCCCACGGGGCATTCCCTCATTCCCACGGGGCATTCCCTCATTCCCACGGGGCATTCCCTCATTCCCTCATCCCCTCCTGTCCCCAGGAGCCTCGTGCAGTGCCCTGGCCCCACTGGCACAGGAGCCCCAGTGGGAAATCTGCCCCACTCCCACCTCTCCACACCCCAGCTTTGCACCGACTGGCACATGCAAATGCCAGCCCCACGTGTGCCTGGGGACACTGGGGACACACACACACACACCTGGACACACACACCCCTGGACACACACACACACCTGGACACACACACACACCTGGACACACACACACACCTGGACACGTGGTTCTCAGCACAGGTCGGGGTGTTGTGGACCCCCAGCAGCAGAGAGGCAGCCCAGGGGTGTTCCCAGAGCTCTGGGCTGCCAGGACAGGGCTCCTTCGGGATCAGGGCACTGCCTGGGAGAGCAGGGACTGCCCAGCCACCTGTGCCACACGCCCAAGCAAACCTGAACACCTCACAAACCCCTCCTGTGCATGCCCAGCTGGTGCTGTGCCCTGGCCCTGGCGATGACCAAACCCGTCCCCTCCACCCCCTGCCACCAGCACATCACAGGGACCTGCCAGGAGCTGCCACCACCTCCCCTTAACTCGACACCCAACACCTCCTGCCCAGGCACCTGGTGCCCCAGGAGCCACTCGGGCACTCTCAGGAGGGGCAGGTGGCATTGTCACCCCACGGGACATCGGCGGGGGGCAGAGCCACCGCGTCCCCCCCGGCGGCGTTCGGGTGGCAGGGGCTGCCCCGCTCCCATTCCGCGCACGCAGCCTGTAATTTCGGTCTGTTGAAGTCATAATTCGCTCCCGTGAAAATAAACATTTGTGTTAGCTCTCTTTACTCGCCGAGGTTCGGCTGAACGTCGATAATTCCCCGCCGGCGGCTTCGCACGTGGCCCGGGGCGCCGGGACAAAGCCCGGGCACCCCTGGGCACCTCCCCGCAGGATCGGGCCAGTTCTCACCCTCCTTTGTCCCTGGGATGCCCTGCATCCCGAAGGAGATGGGGAAAGAAGAGCCGCTGTGTACTAATCCAGGGACAATGAGGACGATAAATGTGATTTTTAGACAATTTTGGAGTCCAGCACCTCCTCGGACCCTTCCCTGTCACCGGGGTTGTACCCTCGCGCTGCTTTGCGGGTGCTCCCAGCGCATCAGGGACACCCCGTCACCCACGGCGTGCCACCACCGCCACCCCCGGGTGTCCCCAGGGCTGTCCCCAGGGCTGTCCCCCCGGCTGTCCCCAGGGCTGTCCCCCCGGGTGTCCCCCGGGTGTCCCCAGGGCTGTCCCCGCCGGGTGCCGGGGCTGCCGCTGCCCCTCGGCATTCGCATCCCCCCCGCCTTTATCTCCCTGCCGGCCTCTGTATCGCCGCAATTACAGACACTTTAAAACACAATGATCGAGCTGTTAGCGTGATGGATGACAGAACCTTTCTGTCTGCTTTAAATCATTGCCCAGAGTGAGCGAACTTCCCCGGGTTAACCCTTTCCTGCCCCGAACCCGGGGCTGCTGTCAGCTCTGCGACCACCCAGCTACCGCACGCCGGGGTCCCGTGGATGAGATAAACGGGGGGTCTGGCATTCCTACGGGAAAACATCCCCCGTCCCTCGGCTCCCTGGGGTCTGTCGGGGCTCGCTGGGTGCCTGGGGACAGGCGGTGGGAGCCGCCCCGCCCCGGCAGAGCCGGTGGCCCCGCTCCGCTGCGGTGGGAAATGAACGGCTGGAGCGGAGATAAGCGCCTGGCGGAGCCCGATAGCCGGGCTGGAGCCATCCCAGCCCCGGGCTGGCAGTCCTGCCCCCGGCAAATCTGGAACCGGGGCAGCTTTTGGGGCCCCCGTGCATCCCCACCCGCGGGAGAGCGTGGAAGCTCCTGTCCTGACTCGGTGTGGGTCACGGTGGTGCGTGATGGATGGCGTGGGGAGCCCGGGGTGGGGATGAACCACAGACACACCACTGACACTGGGGATCCACAGACACTGCGGGGATCCACAGACACTGTGGGGATCCACAGACACTGCGGGGATCCACAGACACTGTGGGGATCCAAAAACACTGCGGGGATCCACAGACACTGCAGGGATCCACAGACACTGCGGGGATCCACAGACACTGCGGGGATCCACAGACACTGCGGGGATCCACAGACACTGCAGGGATCCACAGACACTGCGGGGATCCACAGACACTGCGGGGATCCACAGACACTGAGGGGATCCACAGACACTGCGGGGATCCACAGACACTGCAGGGATCCACAGACACTGCGGGGATCCACAGACACTGCGGGGATCCACAGACACTGAGGGGATCCACAGACACTGCAGGGATCCACAGACACTGCAGGGATCCACAGGCACTGCAGAGATCCACAGGCACTGCAGAGATCCACAGACACTGCAGGGATCCACAGACACTGCGGGGATCCACAGACACTGCGGGGATCCACAGACACTGTGGGGATCCACAGACACTGCAGGGATCCACAGACACTGCAGGGATCCACAGACACTGCAGGGATCCACAGGCACTGCAGAGATCCACAGGCACTGCAGAGATCCACAGACACTGCAGGGATCCACAGACACTGCGGGGATCCACAGACACTGCGGGGATCCACAGACACTGTGGGGATCCACAGACACTGCAGGGATCCACAGACACTGCAGGGATCCACAGACACTGAGGGGATCCACAGACACTGCGGGGATCCACAGACACTGTGGGGATCCACAGACACTGCAGGGATCCACGCTCCCTGCGCTGTGGGGCGCTGGCATCTCCCCGTGCCCATCCATGCCCACCCCACAGGTGTCCCAGCCCCACGGGAGGGTGTCACCACCACCTGTCCCTTGTGCCGGGCTGGGTGTGCCCGTGCTGTGGTTTGGAGGGTGCCCAGGACCCGCCCCAGGGGAAGGGACACCCCAAGGCACAGCCCGGGGGAGGAGGGGAGCCCTGAGGCCCTGGCACGGTGCCTGCCAGGAGACAAAGAGCTCCCTGAGGCCAGATGAAGGCAAGGGGCACCAAAACCTCAGAGGAAATGGTCACCACCCTGTGCCCTCCACGCCCCACACCTGCCCCTGCACGTCACCCCCGCCCTCTCTCGGGGTCACACCCGTGGGCAGGGGCACTGCAGGGGGTGCTGGGCTCACGGTGCCACCCAGGCACCCTCAGGTGCCCCCTCCTGCCTCTGCAGCCACTGGGGACACGTCTCACACCCTGTGGGTGCCCAGCCAGCAGTGCTGACCCGCTGCTCTCCCTGTGTCCCCCCAGTGCCCCCTTCTCCTGGCTCTCCTGGAGCTCCCCAGCCTGCCGGGACAAAGCTGATTGCTATTCCAGCTGCATCCCCTCCTCACAAGCCTCAGGGTTTTTTTTAAAAAGCCCGGGGGTGCTGGTTCATCACACCGTGCCCCTGGCCAGGCCGGTGGCTCAGGGCTGTCCCACCCTGTGCCCTGCAGGGTCCTGCCTCACACAGAACCACGGCTGCCACTCCAGGAGCACTTCTGGGCTGCTCCCAACCCCCTGACCAGCAGGGTGTCAGCTTGTAGCTCTGACTCTGTCAGGGTTTCTAGGATTGTTGATTGTTTGTTTGTTTTCCTACTACATTTGTTAATATTCCCAGTAAAGAACTGTTGTTCCTATTCCCAAATCTCTGCCTGAAACTCCTTAATTGCAAAATTATCATTTGGAGGGGGTGAGGGGTTTCCATTCTCCATTCCAAGGGAAACTCCAGCTTTCCCTGGCGATACCTGTCTGTCCAAACCCAGACAGATTCCGTCCCCTCTCACGGGCCGGTGCCTGCAGGCAATGCACCCAGCCGTGCCGTGCCGTGCCGTGCCGCGGGTTTCCTGTGCCACCCCCAGCGGCTCTGTCTGTCTGTCTGTCTGTCCGTCTGGCTTTCTCTGTCTCTGCCCGTTCCCTCCCGGGGAGCAGAGCACCCCTGGGTGCCTCTCTGTGTCCCCGCCGATGTGGCACTGCCAGCGGGCAGAGCTCGGTGACAACGAAACTCCCCAAACCGAGTGACCGAGTGACTCCCGAAGCCGCGGGGATGCAAAGCCCTGCACGGCTGGGGGGTCTCCAGCCCCCATTTTCATGTCAGGGACAGGGAGCCGCCGGGCTGGGAAGGGTCGGTGCCCAAATCTCAGCGCCGCCTAAATCCATCCCGGCGTGAGCACCGAGCACCGGCAGCCCCCGGCGCTCTTCCCTTGGCATTTCTCTTTGCAGCAGGAGCGCTGGCGCTGGATTTTCCCGCACGTTAATCCATCGGGGAATGCGGCAGGGAGATAAGGGGCTGGTGGGGAGCCAGCGGGGGAAGACGCTGGCCTGCCCGCCGGCTATCGCCCGCCGCAGCTGCATCCGCCCGGGGACATCTGCCGGGCAGGAAGCGCCCAGCGCCAGCCTTTCCCAGGGAAAGGGGCTTCCTCGGTGCCTGCCTGCCCTCCGTGACCGCTCCCGGGGGTCCCCGGGCTGGGGCTCAGCCACCCTGCAAGGAGCAGCCCCACCGGGTGTCGAAGCAGATCCAGTGGCTTTGTGGCTTTCCCACAACTTCCACATAGAAAAGGGGAAAAAAAAAAAAAAAGTGCATCTCCCATTAAAAGGAAAAAAAAAATAATAAAAAAAAGTAAAATCCTGTTTTCCTCGCTGACAGATTCGTTCCTGCTCCGTGGCATTGAAAGGGAAACCACCCCCGAGTGCTTATCACCCCGCTGGCCCTGTGCTGGAAAATCACCAGCTTGCCTGAAAAAACGGGAGGCTTTGGGACACAGTTCTGTTCCTCGGGGTGCTTCAAGGCCTTGGGGCAGCTGGGAGCCAAATTCCCGGCTTTTCTCTGCCATGGAGAGCCTGGGCAGTGTTTTCATGGCAAAGCAAAGGTGAGCACGTGCTGCCTTGGCTCAGGAGCTGCTGGTTGGGGGTGCATGGAGCACCTCCCTGGGAAGTCCTGCCAGCCTCACCAGCAGGGATTCACCAGGAGATGCTGAGCAAAATCCCCTGAGCCGCCCTTGGGATCACAGCAGGTTCACGTTCCCCTTCTCCCACCCTCACCTTGGGGACCTGGCTCCTTCCTGGCCCTCCCCATCCCACAGGCTGCACTGCCTGCGTGGCTCCCAGTAAGGATGGGAATCCCATCAGCAGGCACTGCCCTTCCAACACCTCGATGGGAATCCCATCAGCAGGCACTGCCCTTCCAACACCTCGATGGGAATCCCATCAGCAGGCACTGCCCTTCCAACACCTCGATGGGAATCCCATCAGCAGGCACTGCCCTTCCAACACCTCGATGGGAATCCCATCAGCAGGCACTGCCCTTCCAACACCTCACATCCCTGCAAAAATCAGTGGGAGCTAGCAGGAGGTGGTGTGAGCCTGCCTTCATTCTGGATGGAGATCCAAGCCCTGGGGCTGCTTTCAGAACCTTCCCAGGGCCAAAATCCTCCAGCCTGGGGCTCTGGCTGTGTGGAGGGCAGCGCTGATCCGTGCTGTGCCAGGCCAGGTGCTGCCTGGGATTTGTCACCAGCCCCAGGAGCCCCACGGCAGCTGAGGGACGTTGTGGCTGTCCCTGGCCACCTGCATCGCTTCCAAGTTCCCAGGCTAAAAGCAGGGCTCGTTATCGAGAGCAAAAAAAAAAAAACCGTGCCACCTCTGTTGTATTTCATTTCCCTTTCTCCACCTCCTCCCTGCCCGCTGCGCCGCAGAGATAACAGCTCCGGCTGCCGGGGCTGGAGAGCAACGGCCGAGCCGGCCCTATCGCCGCGGGGAAAATCAGGAAGTTTGCAGAGATATTTGGCCGAGAAAACAAACATTTCTCCTGCCAAAAGCCTAACGGGCAGCCCGGCGAGGCCCGCAGCAATCTGCAGGGCTCCCTGGCTGCAGCCTTTCCGGAGCTGATCGCGGCGTGCCCGTCCGTGCCCGGCGTGTCCCTGGGGGCACAGGGACCCCGGGGACAGGGACCCCAACCCGCGGTGAACCGGCACGGCAGGCGCAGGACCCGCGGGGCACCCAAACCCAGCCCCGGTGCTGTCCCCGGGCAGTGCCGGGGTGGGCAGGGGGCTGCGGCCGCGGCGCGGTGCGGGAGGGGCGGGGTGCGGAGCGAGGGGAAGCCGGCTCGGGTCCAGCATTGTTCGCACCGGTGACTCAGCCGGCTCCGCTTTCCTGCCCGGCGCAGGGCCCAGCGCAGCCCCCCGGAGCTGTCACAGCCCCCCGGAGCTGTCACAGCCCCCCTGGCCTGGGTGCCCGGGGATGCTCCATCCCCACCGAGCCTCGGCACCGCCAGGCAGCAGCGGCACCTGGAGAGCCCGCGGGGTGGGATGGGAGCTGCCGACCCCAGAATGAGCACAAACACCCAGCGAACGCGGGGCTGAAATGCTGGAAATAAAACATCCTCGGGGCTGATTACTCATTAGGGGAAGGTTTAATTGCGGAGTGGGCTCCGAGTGGGTCCCCACGACACTGAGCCCATGGAGCCCCACGGTGCACTGGCCATGTCCCAGCTCCCCATTCCTGCTGGCTGCTCCCCAAGGCGATGCACTGGCTGCTGCCAGCCACGTGCCACCCTCGGGGAGCACCTGCCTGCCCGAGGCTGCGTTTGGCACCGGGGCGAGTCACCCGTGCCACGGCCACCGCCCCCTCCCTCCTCCCGCCGCCGCCTCTCACCTCGGCCGGTGCTGCCCACGGAGGGTCCCTGTGTGCTCTGGGGGGTCCCGAGGGGATGGCGGCAGCACCCCGAGCCCTCCAGCCCCGCCGAGGCCGGTGCCGCCAGCCCGGCCCCCCGTGCGGGCGGGAGCTGCGCCGGGCCCGGGGATGCCGAGCTCCGGAGGGGCCGCGGGGTGTCCTGCCCTGCCCTGCCCGGCCCTCTCGGCGCCTGCCCGGCCTCCAGGGCCGCTCATGTGACGGCCGGGGCCGCGGTGGCAGCGGAGCCGCGTCCCATGGCGAGGGGAAGGTGAACAGCTGCCGGGCAGCGATAATGCGGCGGGTGGGGGTGGCCGGGCAGCTGCGCCCGTGTCCTTCCCCCGACAGGAACCATCTGTGACCGAGCCCGGCTCTGCCTTCCCCATCAGCCATTCCGGGCTGACTTTCCAACAACTTCCCCTTCGCGCCGGCCTCGCTTCCTCACTGCCAGGGGCTGGCACGGCATGGCACGGCACGGCACGGCACGGCACGGCAGGGCTGTCCTGGTGCACCTCAGCAAGGCGTGGCACGGTTGTCCATCTGCAGCCTGGCACTAACACAGGGCTCACCCTCCCCTTGCTGCAGCCCCTTTGCCTGGGGTCTCCCCTGGGGTGAGGTTTTCCCCGTGCCCTCATCTGCAGCTGCAGCATCGCCCCGACCTTCTCAGCTCCTTGGGGTGACCCCCCTGTGCAGCCACCCCTGCACCCCTCCCCGGCCAGGCCGCTCAGTTTGGGCTCCCCCGGAGCCGCCGGCGAGGGAGAAACAACTTGTTAGAAACCAGAAAGGCAGCTCGGGGCTGCAGGTGGGAGGGAGGGAGGGAGGAAACGTGTCCTAAAAATACAGCAGCGCCTGCACGGTCCCCGAAGGTGGCGGAGCAGATGGCGTGTCTCGGCGGCCACCTGGGCTCCCGCAGATGGCACCCGGGGCTCCCCGCTCTGCCCGGGCAAGGGGGGGGCAGGAAGGGGTGGGTGTGAGTGGGGAGGAAGGTAGTGGAGCGTGGGGGTGCTGTGCTGTGCCGTGCCGTGCCGTGCCGTGCTGTGCTGGCAAGGCAGGGTGTCACCAGCAGGGTCTCTGCCCTCTGGGTGCAGCCCTGAGCCCCCAGGGGACACCCAGCACAGTCTGGGTGCTGCAGGGAGAGGAGGGGAAGCCCCAGCCACGGGGCTGATGCTCTGGGGACAGAGGCACAACTGACCTGACCCTTCCAGGGCTGCGTGTTTGGGGAGAGATGGCACAGCTGTGCCCGGCACGGTTCTGCCCCCACCCCACATCCTGCATCCCGGCAGTGCTGGGACACCCCAGCTCCCTTCCACCCGCCCTGAAATGCCCCACCAGCCCAGGCACGGCAGCCTGAGCGTGCACTGAGGGCTGGCAGGGCTCTCAGCAGCGTTTCCAGCTGCGTTTCACGCTCTGCCCTCTTCCCCTTTCCTTTCTGGCCGGCCCAGGTGGGCGCTGTGTCATCGCCCGGGGTTTTGCCGAGCTGCCCCTGGGCCCGGGCCGGGCTCATCCCGGGGAGGTTCAGGGGAGTGGCCCCGGGCAGCGAGTCAGAACCAGAGGGGTTCAGGGCCGGCCAGCAAAATCCCAGCCAGCTGCGGCCGCGTGTCCCCGAGTCACCCGCCCGGGAGGGAGGGAGGGAACGGAGAGCACCTGCCCGGGCAGCTGCAGGCACCGGGAATGGCCCGGCCTGGGGGAGAGCCCCGAGCTCTGCAGGAGCGCAGGGAACCCCCGGGTCTGGCTGGGCAGAGAGGGGGGAACCCCTGGGATGCAGAGTTCTGACTCACCGAGGGAGAGGAACCCCTGGGATGCCGGGGTCTGGCCCGGGGAGGGGAAACATCTCAGGCTCCCGACACGGAGAGGAACCCCTGGGGGTGGAGGGCTCACCCCGGCTCGGGGGAACCCCTGGGCCCCGGGGTCTGCCCGGTCACGGGTGACCCCTCCCGCCCACGGTGCTCCCACGGGCGCTTTCTCTCTGAGTCAGAGCTGCTCTCGCTGCCCAGCAGGAACTTCCCCCGGCTGAAGGAGAAGCGGGACGGGGCTCCCACCGCCCCCACACCCACAGCGAGCTGGGGGAAGGAGCCCAGAGAGCCCCGGGGGGCGGGCGAGGTCTTGCCACCTTCGCACGGAACGGGGCTGTGCGGGACACACCACGGCACGGCACGGCACAGGATGGCACAGGATGGCACGGGATGGCACGGCACGCTTCCCCAGCGCTGGAAACGCCCGGTGCCCGTGTGCCCCGCTGCTTTCCCCTTCCCATGTGAAGGCGATGGGTGGGGGAACAAGGGGGCAAAAAGGAAGCGGCAGCAGCAGCCGGAGAGCAAAACATCAACCGGCAGCTCTGCTGCGAGAGCATCACCTCCCAAAAGGGGCTGGGACGGGGGCACGGCCCCAGCCCGGGCTTGGGGTGGGGATTTGACACATCAAATCTGCCTCTTGCAGCCCGGGGAATGGGGATGCAGCAGCAAAGGCAGGAGCTGGGGATGGGCAGGAGAGCGATGGGGAGATGGGAGCTGCTGAGAGTTCACAGGGAACACAAAGACAAATTCTTTAAGAAAAAAAAAAAAAAGGAAAAAAAAAAAAGAGAAATCAAAGGGATGTGGAGAGGGAGATAAGAGGGAAGACAGAGCAGGGAGACGGAGGGAGCGGAGAGGACGCGGGCAGAGGGAGGCAGGCGGCGCGGGGAGGCGAAGCGGGAGCCGGGGGAGCTGTCTGGCGCGTCCCTATCGCCTCTCTCCATCGCGGGAGCCCAACCTCGAGTAGTTTTTCACTGAGATTGGAGCGATCAGGTAGGGCTGCCCTCGGCGGCAGCTGCGGGGCTGTGAATAAGCACCTGCTTATCTCTGCCCGGCGGCTGTGCGCGGCTGCAGATTGCGGGGGGACGGGAGCTGGCTGCCGGCCGCGATTTCCATATCAGCGCCCTGCAGCCGCCTGCGCCGAATAAACACAACAGCCCCACGGACAAAAGGTTAATTATCAATTTTCAGAAAGGGAGAGAGAGGGGAGGGAGGGAGGGAGAGGGGAGAGCGGCGGCAGCCGCGGGGACGCGCGGCCGGGCCCTGCCGGGTGCTGGGCTCTGCCCCCCGGGCACTGCGGCACCGCCCGGACCGCCGGGATGGGATGGGGTGGGATGGGATGGGATGGGATGGGATGGGGATGGGGTGGGATGGGATGGGATGGGATGGGATGGGGTGGGATGGGATGGGATGGGGATGGGGTGGGATGGGGTGGGATGGGGATGGGATGGGATGGGGATGGGGATGGGGTGGGATGGGATGGGATGGGATGGGATGGGGTGGGATGGGATGGGATGGGGATGGGATGGGGATGGGATGGGATGGGATGGGATGGGATGGGGATGGGGATGGGGATGGGGATGGGATGGGATGGGATGGGATGGGATGGGATGGGATGGGATGGGATGGGATGGGGTGGGATGGGATGGGATGGGATGGGATGGGATGGGATGGGATGGGGATGGGGTGGGGATGGGATGGGGATGGGATGGGGATGGGGATGGGGATGGGATGGGATGGGATGGGATGGGGATGGGATGGGATGGGATGGGATGGGATGGGATGGGATGGGATGGGATGGGATGGGGATGGAAATGGGGATGGGGATGGGATGGGATGGGATGGGATGGGGATGGGATGGGATGGGATGGGATGGGATGGGATGGGATGGGATGGGATGGGATGGGATGGGATGGGGATGGGATGGGATGGGATGGGATGGGATGGGGATGGGGTGGGATGGGGTGGGATGGGGATGGGATGGGATGGGGATGGGGATGTGGTGGGATGGGATGGGATGGGATGGGATGGGATGGGATGGGATGGGATGGGATGGGGATGGGATGGGGATGGGATGGGATGGGATGGGATGGGGATGGGGATGGGGATGGGGATGGGATGGGATGGGATGGGATGGGATGGGATGGGATGGGATGGGATGGGGTGGGATGGGATGGGATGGGATGGGATGGGATGGGATGGGATGGGGATGGGGTGGGGATGGGATGGGGATGGGATGGGGATGGGGATGGGGATGGGATGGGATGGGATGGGATGGGGATGGGATGGGATGGGATGGGATGGGATGGGATGGGATGGGGATGGAAATGGGGATGGGGATGGGATGGGATGGGATGGGATGGGGATGGGATGGGATGGGATGGGATGGGATGGGATGGGATGGGATGGGATGGGATGGGGATGGGATGGGATGGGATGGGATGGGATGGGGATGGAAATGGGGATGGGGATGGGATGGGATGGGATGGGATGGGATGGGGATGGGATGGGATGGGATGGGATGGGATGGGATGGGATGGGGATGGGATGGGATGGGGATGGGATGGGGATGGGGATGGGGATGGGATGGGATGGGGATGGGATGGGATGGGGATGGGATGGGGATGGGGATGGGATGGGATGGGATGGGATGGGATGGGGATGGGATGGGGATGGGGATGGGGATGGGATGGGATGGGATGGGATGGGATGGGGTTGGGATGGGATGGGATGGGATGGGATGGGGTGGGGTGGGATGGGATGGGATGGGGTGGGGTGGGATGGGATGGGATGGGATGGGATGGGATGGGATGGGATGGGGATGGGATGGGGATGGAAATGGGGATGGGGATGGGGATGAGGACAGGGATAAGGGTGGAGGTAGGGATGGGGACAGATACCAAGATAAGAACAGAGATGAGGAAGGGGACAGGGATGGGTCTGTACATGCACAGGAGCAGTGGGATTAGGGGCAAGACACAGGGGAAAGAAAAAGAACCTCTCCTAATACTCTGTTTCAGCCCTGGCTGGGCAGAGGCCGGACTGAAAGGAGGCACATCCTCCTCCTCCTCCTCCCGGGCATGCAAGGCTCTGCTGGCTCCACTCCCCACAGCCACATTTCTGTATTCAACAGCTTTCTCCTCTTATCAAAGCGACCATGAGCTCCCAGCTCAGGGAGAGACAGGGAGGGAAAGGAGCCCTGATGGCCCCAGCCCCGGGGGCAGGGAGGGGCTGGGTGGTGGCATCACCCTGCTTGGAACTCAGACCCCGTGAAGCCATCAGGGACCTGTGCTTGGGGTCAGGGATCCTCACTGTGCTTGGGGTCAGGGCTTTTCCCTCTCTCCTGACACTCAGGAGCTGTTAAATGTTGCAGGGGGTGCTGGTGTCTCCCTGGTGTCACCCACCCTGACCCCCACATCCACTCGGGGCTGCAAATCTGCTCCCCTGCTGCAGCCACCCCTGCCCTGGGGGGGTTCCCACCTCTCAGCACACCCTGGCCAGGCAGCACTGCCCCGAGTGTGCCCACCATGCTCCCAGCAGGACACACAGAACCCCAAAGAGCCCCACGGGGCAGCAGCCACGCGGCCACCAAGCCTCGAGCCCACACGGCACCGGATTCAGGCACAGACACTCCCAAAAACAGCCAGGAGCTGGGAGGCTGCAGAGCTGCAACTGCTGCCACAGGGAGCAGGGTCAGAGCTCATCCTGCAGGGACGGGGTGCACGAGATGGGGTGGGTGTGTGGAGTGGGATGGATGGAGTGGGATGGATGGAGGGATGGATGGATGGATGGATGGATGGATGGATGGATGGATGGATGGAGCTGGGGTGGATGGAGGGATGGATGGATGGATGGAGGGATGGAGATGGGATGGATGGATGGAGGGATGAAGGGATGGATGGAGGGATGGATGGAGGGATGGAGGGATGGATGGGTGGATGGATGATGGATGGATGGATGGATGGAGGGATGGATGGATGGATGGAGGGATGGAGGGATGGATGGATGGATGATGGATGGATGGATGGATGGATGGAGGGATGAAGGGATGGATGGAGGGATGGAGGGATGGATGGAGGGATGGAGGGATGGATGGAGGGATGGAGGGATGGAGGGATGGATGGAGCTGGGATGGATGGAGCTGGGATGGATGGAGGGATGGGGGATGGATGGATGGATGGATGGAGCTGGGATGGATGGATGGAGCTGGGATGGATGGAGCTGGGATGGATTGCCCTGGGATGGATTATCCTGGGGTGCACTGAGCTGGGGTGCACAGAGCTGGGGTGCACAGGACTGGCCTCAGCACAATTTGCCTTGAGGAGAGTTTGGAACCACCAGCCTGGAAGGATGCAGCCCTCCCAGTGCCAGCCTGCTGCCAGGGCCAGGAGGGCACTAAGATGGAGACGAGATGCCCTCAGTGCTGGGATGCTCCCAGTCCACTGGGGAACGAGATGTGCAGCTGTGGACAGGAATACTGAGAGCTGAGAACATTTAACACCTTTAATGCAGGCAGGGCTCTGCAGCTGCCATCTGATGGGTGCAAGGAGAGCATGGGTGTCCCTGGGGACAGCCCCAGGGCTCAGAGAGCTGTGCTGCCTGCCTGTGAGCTCTGGCGTGGCCCCGAGCTGCCCCTCAGCCCGAGAGGGGCCTGACCTGCAGCTGATAAACCACTAAAAATACCAGGATAAACACCAGGGAATGCAGGCGGGCCGTGAGCACCCCGGGCTGGAGCAGCCAGCCCCCCCTGCAGCCCTGCCCAGCCCCACCCCCCCCCCATAACCCCAGCCCAAAATACCCACCCGGGGCCCATCTGGTGTCCAAGTGCTGAGCACAGATGTGTTTGGGATTTCCCAGCCGCCTGGCAGCCGTTCAGACCTGTCGCAGGCTGCACCTGCTGCAGGATATTTTCCCTTCTGGATTTAATCCCCATCCTCCCCCCGCCCCAGCGGCCCCAGGCAGGGCTGGGTGGGCAGAAGGAGACCCCCCCCCCCCCCCCCTCAGTGATGACCTTCCTGGCTGGTGCCCACCCCTGCCATAAATGTGGGTGTGGGAGCAGGGGAAGGGGGATTTGATGCCCAAGAGGGGCCCTGCGGTGCCCAAATCTCAGCCCTCCCACCAAGGAAACACCTGGGGGAGGGCTTGGTGTCACAGCCACCCTCCCCCAGGGTGGATTTCACCACCTCTGGGTGTTTTGGGGAGGCCAAAGCGTTTCTGGGAGCATCCCCAGAGCCCCGGGCCCTTCAGTGCAGGCACGGAGCCCAGGGGATGCTCTGGCCTTGGGAAACCACCCGGTGCCTTTCCCAGCCCCCCAATTAACACACAGCACCCTGGTGCTGTAACGAGCCCCTCCCAGCTCGGATGTTGACCCCTGTGATGCTGGTGGAGCCTGCAGGGGGAATAAACAGCAAATCCCCTTTGAAACGAAGGGCTCGCCTGGGGATTAGGAGCCAAGGGGTGGCCTGTCCCCCCCTCCCCGGGCCCCCCGGGGCTGCCTGTGCAGATATTCGGGGCAGGAGAGGCCTGGTCTGCCCGTCTGGCCCGTCTGAAGTGCTCCTGGGCCACTGGGAGTGATTAGGATTAGACACAGCCAGGATGAGAGTTTTTTCACCAGCCTGGGATGATAATGGGAGCCGTGGGGAGGATTAGGGTCCCGTCTCCGCCCGAGAGAGGCCATCTGTGTGTCGGTCTCCTGCGTGTCCAGCCGGGCTCTCCCTGGGCCCTGCTGGCTCCTGGGAGGGCAGCACTGAGCTGTGCAGCCAGCCAGGCTGCACCTCCCAGCCTGCCCCACCGGGGCCGTGGGGAAACAGGGGCTGGTGGCTGCCTGGGGTGGCCAAAGTGCGGCCCTGCAATGGGCAGGGCATCCCTGCATCCCTGGGAACACAGCATCCCTGCATCCCTGGGAACACAGCATCCCTGGGAACACTGCATCCCTGCATTCCTGGGAACACTGCATCTCTGCATCCCTGCATCCCTGGGAACACAGAATCCCTGGGAACACAGCATCCCTGGGAACACAGCATCCCTGCATCCCTGCATTCCTGGGAACACTGCATCCCTGGGAACACTGCATCCCTGGGAACACTGCATCCCAGCATCCCTGGGAACACTGCATCCCTGCACATCCCTGGGAACACAGCATCCCTGTACACCTTTGGGAACACAGCATCCCTGCATCCCTGGGTACCCAGCATCCCTGGGATTCTCAGCATCCCTGCACATTCCTGCATTCCTGGGTACCCAGCATCCCTGAGAACACAGCATCCCTGCATTCCTGGGAACACATCATCCCTGGGAACACAGCATCCCTGCACATCTCTGGGATTCTCAGCATCCCTGCATTCCTGGGTACCCAGCATCCCTGTACACCTTTGGGAACACAGCATCCCTGCATCCCCTGAGATCACAGCATCCCAGCATCCCTGGGAACACAACATCCCTGCACATCTTTGTGTACCCAGCATCCCTGTACACCTCTGGGAATCCAGCATCCCTGCATTCCTGGGAACCCTGCATCCCTGGGTGTACCCAGCATCCCTGCACACCCCTGGGGCACTCAGCATCCCTGCACCCCTGGGGAATTCAGCCATCCCCGTGCCGTGTCCCGCCTTGGGGCCAGCCCCACACACCCGGGATGCCGCCCAGGGGCCAGGGTGACACATCCTGGGTGACACATCCAGGGTGACACATCCCAGCCAGCACAGCCGGAGCCTTTGCCGCCCCCTGAGCTCCCCACGCCCGGAGCAGCGGGAGCGGAGCGGTGAGAACCGGCCCGTTCCCAGCTCCCGGCAGCATTCCTCCCTGCTGAGCTCAGAGGCGCCCGGCAGAACCCCCGGCCGCTGCCGAGCACGAACATTTCCTATTTGGGATGTCGGTGCCTCAGCCGGCCCAGCCGGAGGATCGCGGGGAAGGCTGGAGCTGCCGTGCCCTCCGCGATTATCGCGAGAGAGAGAGAGAGAGAGAGAGAGAGAGAGTGGCGTTTTGAAGTTTGGATAAAACCTTAATTGAAGCCTTGGCTGGTGTTAATTACATTAAAGGCAGAGTGAGCGATGGGCTTTTTATTAGTTAATGAGGATTTTCATTTTCCGGCAGAGGAGCCCTTTGATGTCGCCAGCACTAATGGCTGTTAAATTCAGCCGATTCGCTTTGGCGCGGCCGGAGGGTGATGGGAAGCAGGGGCTGCTCCAGCCGCGGTGCCCTGGGAGCCTCCAGCCGGTGTGGGGAGAGAGAGAGGGACGGGGATTGTCCCAGCACGTCCCAGCGGGGCCGTGTGAGAACAAGGATCGGTGGGTGGGATGGGCTGTCCTGCCCTGAGCACGGCACCCAGCGTTCCTGTGGAGTTCAGGCATCCCCCTGAGGATGCTCAGCACCCTTGGACACCCCCAGGCCATCCCACGTCCATCCAGCCTGCCCCGCTCCCCGCACGGATTTCTCCAGACTCTCTCCGTGCCAGGCTGCCTCCCTCCTCCCTCAATTAGCGTTTATTCCGATTATTCCGCGTTCATTACCCGCCCAGCCAGCGCTCTGCCCCCGTCTGAAATCGCGTGCAAATTCCCCTCCGCATCACTCTCCCCACCCCTGCCGGGGAAGGGCCGCCCGGTTTGCCGTCAATATTCCGAATATTCCGAAAATTCCGAATATTCCGAATATTGCGGGCCGGGGGAGCGCCGGTGCCGCGGCCCCGCCACGCGGGGTGGATGATTTGTAGCGTTAATCGAGAGCCGGAGCACTTTGCATTTCAAACGCTGGCAGGGAAGAGCCAGGCAGGGATCTGGGCTTTGGGGGAAATTCGGGAAGAAAAGGGGTTTGTCCTCCACCACGGCGGGATCCGGGGTGGAAACTCCAGCGGGTTCTCCCCACACGGCCCCAGGGAGCCCAGCAGCTCTTCAGGGAGTTTTTGGGATGCCCGGCGGGGCAGGGTGGGGTGGGATGAGGGGCTGCTGGCGGTGGGCACGGGATGCTCTGCAGCAGCGCCGACAGCGGCCAGAGATGTTCGAGGGGCTGGGGGGTCCCCCAAGGCTGGGCTGCTCCCCCCAGACCCCCCCCAGACCCCCCCAAAAGGCAGCCCAGCCCCTCCTGGGGGGCCGCTCGGTGTGTGGCTGCCGTGGGGCAGGAGGGGAGGGCGGGGAGGGCTCTCTCCCGGTAATTACCCCTCGTCCCTCCCTGACGGAGGGAGCCCAGGGCGGGGGACACACGGCTGAAGCTATCAATGGTCCTGCCTTGATGGGAATAAAATATGCACTGAAAGACATGAAAATGGAGTAAATAAAAGAGATAAAAATGGAACGATCAAGCCAGCAACTTCTCCTCCTCTGATTAAAAAGAGGGAGTGGGGGGGGGGTGGGGGGGGGAGAGGGGATGCGCTGAGCCCTTGAAGAGGCAGCTGCTGCCGCAGCCGCGGCGCTGATAAAGGGGCTGAGCAGCCTGTTTGGGAGAGATAAAGTGAAGTCCCAGCGTTTCCTGTCCTCAATCCAAGCCTCACCATCAATATTAATACAGCCTGACAAACTGGCGTTTAAGATAGAATAAATATAGACTGGTGCTGCTATTACCTCGCCCTTATTAATCTGCTCGGAGGCATTTAAATGCCGTTCGAAACACCGAGTTTACTCACCGCCACTTCAATGGCTTCACAATCCAGCGGCGTTTTGTTTTCCACCCTCCTCCTCCTCCTCCTCCTCCCCTCCCCGCCGGGTTGGCTCGGGGTGCCCACCGACCTGGGCTGGGAGAGAGGGGCCAGGGGGGACTGAGGTGGGAGCTGGGCTGGAGGATGAGGATGAGGATGAGGATGAGGATGATGATGGTGATGGGTGGGAGCTCAGCCCGGGGCATGGAGGCACAAACCCCTTGGAGATGGGGAGCAGAGCATCCCAGGGCTGGGGGCCAGAACCCTCCTGTCCAGGTGATGGAAAACCCACCTAAGGGTGAATTCAAAACTCAGAATTCAACACAGGTGCCCGGCCAGGGGAGCAGCCCCTCCTGGAGCCCCGGATGGGCTGGACAGGCACCCAGCAGATGCTGGGGAAGCTGATCCCCACCCCGAGCCCTCTGCTCCTGGATCTGAGCTGCCATCTGCTGTGGCACCCACATGCTCCTTCCCTGCCAGCCCCGGGCCAGGGACGCTGCTTGGTCCCCACTCTGCCCTGCCCCAGCATCCCCAGGGTGGCAGGAGCAGCTCTGGGTCCCTGGGTGCCAGCTGCCTGGCAGGGCCACCACGGTGTGGGGATGGGTCCGTGTGTGCCATGGCAGGGGGGACCCTGGTGTGGGGCAGGACCTGGGGGTGCCAGTTACACGGAGAGAAACTGCAGTGTGGGAATGGATCCGTGGGTGCCAGGGACACAGCAGGGTGTGGGGCAGGGCTGATGAATGCCAGGGACATGGCAGGTGTGGGGCAGGACCCCTGGGTGCCAGGGACAGGGCAGATGTGGGGCAGGACCCTGGGTGGCAGGGACGTGGCAGGATGTGGGGAAGGGCTGATGAGTGCCAGGGACACAGCAAGGTGTGGGGCAGGATTGATGGGTGCCAGGGACATACCAGGGTGTGGGGAAGGGCTGATGGGTGCCAGGGACATGGCAGGTGTGGGGCAGGGCTGATGGGTGCCAGGCACACGGCAGGGTGTGGGGCAGGGCTGATGGGTGCCAGGGACACAGCAGGGTGTGGAGCAGGACCCCTGGGTGCCAGGCACACCGCAGGGTGTGGGGCAGGACCCCTGGGTGCCAGGGACATGGCAGGATGTGGGGCAGGGTCCATGGGTGCCAGGCACACAGCAGGGTGTGGGGCAGGACCCTGGGTGCCAGGCACATACCAAGGTGTGGGGCAGGATTGATGGGTGCCAGACACATATCAAGGTGTGGGGCAGGGCTGATGGGTGCCAGGGACATGGTAGGTGTGGGGCAGGGTCTGTGGGTGCCAGGGACATATCAGGGTGTGGGGCAGGATTGATGGGTACCAGGCACATACCAAGGTGTGGGGCAGGACCCTGGGTGCCAGGCACATATCAGGGTGTAGGGCAGGACCCCTGGGTGCCAGGCACATACCAAGGTGTGGGGCAGGACCCTGGGTGCCAGGCACATATCAGGGTGTAGGGCAGGACCCCTGGGTGCCAGGCACATACCAAGGTGTGGGGCAGGACCCTGGGTGCCAGGCACATATCAGGGTGTAGGGCAGGACCCCTGGGTGCCAGGCACATACCAAGGTGTGGGGCAGGACCCCCGGGTGCCAGGCACACGACACGGCCACCACCCCCGGCGGCGGCGGGCGCAGCTGGGCCGTGCGGGGCAGCGGCGGCGGGCGCGGGCGCTCAGCAGCCGTGCATTATTCATCGGCAGCTTCTGTCGCCTGCCATCTGCTCCGGCTGCGCGGCGGGCGGGCGGCAGCCGCCGAACGGGGCTGAGCGGCCCCGCTCCGCCTGGCACACCTGGGGCGGCCGGCCAGGGCGCGGCCTGTCCCCGCTGATGTCCCCGGGCTGTCCCCGCTGATGTCCCCGGGATGTCCCCGCTGATGTTCCCGGGCTGTCCCCGCTGATGTCCCCGGGGTGGCCCCGCTGATGTCCCCGGGATGTCCCCGCTGATGTCCCCGGGCTGTCCCCGCTGATGTCCCCGGGGTGGCCCCGCTGATGTCCCCGCGCTGTCCCCGCTGATGTCCCCGGGGTGGGCGCCTCCGGGCAGCGAAAGGGAGCAGGGATTGCACGGCCCGGGTGATGCCGGGGGTGCCCCGGGCCCTCCCCCGGTGGAGAGGCGGCTCGGAGCTGCTGCCCGGGTCCGGGGCTGGGCCGTGCCCCCCGCGCCCGGGGCAGGATGCTGCTCCTGGCAGCTCATCCCGTCTCCAAGCAACACCTTCATCCCCTCAGCTCTGAATGAGAACACTTGATGAACTTTCTAATGAGCGCCGCGGGCTCCCCGGAGGTGCTGCCGCTCCCAGCACGGGGGGTGTGCACTGTCCCACTGCCCCATTTCTGCCCCTCACCGCCTTCCCCGGCTCACGCGGCATCCCCGGGGCACCCGCCAAGCCCGGAGCTTGCTGCTCTCTCCATCGATAATTGCCAGGTTTAATTACTTGGCAGCCAAATGACCTTTTGCATCTTCCAGCGAGGCGGTGGGACGGCTCCCCGCGGGGGAGCAGCCGTGCAGGGGGGAGGTGGCAGGGCTGACACGGCACCAGCCTCGCCCCAGCAGGGGGACAGGGACAAGGCTGAGGGGGGACAGGGCCAAGGACCCCTGGGTGTCCCTGGGGAGAGCTGGGAACTGGGAACTGGGAACTGGGAACTGGGAACTGGGAACTGGGAACTGGGAACTGGGAACTTCCATGGCCTGGGAGGGAGCAGCCCTGGGTCAGAGCTGGTCCTGGGAGCCCCATCCCAGCACAGGCTGCAGCTCCCTGGGCACGGAGGGTCCCTGCTGCCCCTTTGCTCCCCCAAGCTGCCTCTGGAGCAGCCCCATCCCTTCTCCTCCCCGTTTTTCCTGGAAATAAGGCCCCAGGGCTCAGCTGGTGGCAGCCCAGTGGCCGGGCACAGCCCCTGGCTGTTGTGTTCCTCTGGGGAATGGTTTATCCCCAGAGACCCCCTGAAGCTGTGACCATGTATTTGACCCTTCCTTCCTTTCATGACCCAGCTGGCTCAGGTCCAGCTATCTTTTCCTGAGCAGAGACCAGATAAACTCCTGCTCTTCCTTGTTCTGTCTCTCTCTGCCCTGGAACCCTTGGAGAATAAAAACCTTGGGCCAATCCCAGGGGGTGAGAGCCTCTTTGGGAATCTTTTGCCCCATCCCTGAGATTTTCCTCCAAAACCTCCAAGGAAACTGAGCCAGCACAGGAGCCCTGAGGGCAGCAGGGGAGAATCTCACCTGGCTGCACCTCTCTCCGCGCTCCCTGCCAGCCCCAGCCCCTCCCTCCCTCCCTCCCCGCCGCGGCACGGAGCCCTTCTCGCGGCGATAATTACAGCAAAGTTCAGCGCCGAGCGGGCCGGGGGGAGGGAGCCATTAAAATGCATGCGCACAGCTTGGGCCTCGCAGCAGATGTTGGCATAATTAGAGAGGAAAAAAATTATGAAATTAATTTGTGGTTCAATGTAAATTTTGGCGTTTGGGGGGGGGAAAGCTGGCGCGTGCTCCCTGGCTGCTGCTGGGACCTGGGGGGGGGTCCGGGGGAGCACCGAGGGGTGAGGGGGGTGAGGGATGGGCAGTGGGGAGGGGGTTTGGCAGGGCTGCATCCCAGCTCTGGCACAGTGGGGAGCAGCCTGGGCAGCCCAAGGAAATGGATGGTGCCAGAGGAGGTGGATCAGCAGCCCGAGGAGAGGGAGCAGCAGCCCGGGAAGCTGGGCCACCACCCTGGGGGATGAGGAGCTGCCATCCCCTCCAGATGAGCGTGGAGACACAGGAGGGGTGGGGAGGGAAAATCAAAAGCAGGGGCCAGCAGTGGCCGTGGTTTGGGGTTTCTGCTGACACCCACAAATACGTGTTCACTAATACACTCAGTGTCACAAACAGCCTGGGGGCCCTTCCCTCTGAGGGGACACTTTGGGATTGTCCCTTAGGGGGACACAGCTCGAGGTGTGCAAAGACCAGCCTCAGGCACAGTGGGGACACTCCCAGAGCACCCTGGAGCCAGACAAAGCTTTGCTTTCCCCTCTCAGCTTTCCCCATCCCCTTCTCCTTTGGGATGTGAAGAGGAATTAATGTCTGCCACCTCTCCCTGGCCCCCAGCCCGCCCTGCCCTGCCCCGGGGAGGAGGTGCAGGCTCAGGTTTGAGCACCCACTGATCCCCCAGCAGTGCCAGGGCTGGCTCTGCCATTCCTGTCAGGGGGGCACAACCTGCCAGCACCACCCGGGACAGCGGGGTCAGCCCCAGGGGCCAGGGCTGTGCTTGGCTGGGCAGAGTGGGGCAGAGTGGGGCTTTGTGCTGGGCCTTGCACCCCCAGCTCCTGCAGGTGACATTTATCCAGGGGGGCCCTGGGTTTGTGCTGCTGAAGGAGAGGAGGAGCTGCAGGAGGCAGCTGGGGACGGGTCAGACCTGAGGGCAAGGAAGACGTGTCCAACTCAGAGCCTCCCAAACTCACTGTGCCCCCAAACCTGCCCCCAGCCCATGGGAGAGCCCCCAGCACGGCCCTGAGCACCCCGAGAAATCCTGGGGCTTGCCACCCCCGCTCTGCCCAGCTCCATGGTGCCAGTCCCCCTGGGCACCCCAAGGCACCAGGAACCCAGGGAGGGGCACGAGCAGCTCCCATGGGTGCCAGGCCTGGCTGTCCCTCCCCTCACCAGCCTGGGAGTCACTTCCCCATCCCAGTTAACCCCTGCAATGAGTGCAGGTGCACCCTCAGGATTTAACCATGCTCTGGGTGAGGGCAGCGTGCTGGGGTGAGAGGAGAGGGGCTCTCCATGCCCCACATGCCCCCGGCAGCACCGGGAGGCTCCGGGCATCCCTTCCCGGGGGCGGTGGGACGGAGGGAGCCCGGCAGGGCCGCCCTGCCCCGCTCAGCCTCCCCCCGCGGCGGCCAGGCACGGGCACGGCGGGCACGGGCTGCTCCCGGTGCCCGTGCGCTCCCGGTGCGATCCCATCTGGCTCCGTCTGCTCCCGCCCGGGCTGGGCCGGGCTCGGCGGCACCGAATGTGGGTCGTGGCCAGCGCGGGTGGCACAGCGGCCGGGCAGCAGCAGCTGATCCCCCCGGGCTGTGCGGGCCCGGCCGGGATGGGATTACCCAGCTGCTGCCGCCGAGCTGGCACGGGGAGCGGCTCCTCCGAAAGGTTCCCTTCCAGGGGATTACGGATAATGCATCTGGAGCAGCGCTCGCTCATCCAGGTCCGCGATTTATCTGAAAATCAAATTCCAGTAATCTCGCCTGCCATCTGGCCCCCCTCGGACACGCGGGAGGCGGCGGGAGGGTCGGGGGGCTCCCCGAGCACCCCCCACGGGAAGGGCAGGGCCGGCTGTGCCTCCCTGGGGTGCTGCCAGGCCGCCCGGGAAGGAGATGAGCCCCGGGAGGATTTTTGGGAGGGTGCGGAGCGCCGGGATGCGGGCAGGGCCCGGAGAGCTCGGAGCCGAGCAGGGACATGCCCGTGTCCCTGTGCCCCACACATCCCTGGGTGCCGGGATGAGGGGAGGAGCCAGAGAGCTCAGAGCCGAGCAGGGACATCCCTGTGCCCCACAGATCCCCGGGTGCTGGGATGAGGGCAGCACACGGAGAGCTCAGAGCCGAGCAGGGACATCCCCGTGCCCCACACACCCCCGGCCAGCACCAGGATAGCTCAGAGCCGCGCAGGGACATCCCCGTGCCCCACACATCCCCGGCCAGCACCAGGATAGCTCAGAGCCCAGCAGGGACATCCCCGTGCCCCACACATCCCCGGCCAGCACCAGGATAGCTCAGAGCCCAGCAGGGACATCCCTGTGCCCCACACACCCCCGGCCAGCGCCAGGATAGCTCAGAGCCCAGCAGGGACATCCCCGTGCCCCACACATCCCCGGCCAGCACCAGGATAGCTCAGAGCCGCGCAGGGACATCCCCGTGCCCCACACATCCCCGGCCAGCACCAGGATAGCTCAGAGCCCAGCAGGGACATCCCCGTGCCCCACACACCCCCGGCCAGCACCAGGATAGCTCAGAGCCGCGCAGGGACATCCCTGTGCCCCACACATCCCCGGCCAGCACCCGCAGAGCTCAGCTCCTTGCAGGAGCACGGGCAGGAGGAGGCGATGGGGAGGAGGTGCCGACCCCTGCCCGGCCCGGGGAGCATCCTGGCAGCGGGGCCGTCCCGCGGCCCAGCAGGGGAGGCAGAGGAGAGCAGGATCCATCCTTTCCGCCGGCAGGAGCGGCCCAGAGGGGAGCCGGAGCCCCCAGCACTCCCCTCCCTGCCCCTCATTCCCAGCTCATTAAGGCTCTCCCATTATTCTGACATTTTGTGCGCGTCACGTAGCGGGAAGAAGTAATTTACTTAGAAGAAATTAAAAGTTCATTTTAATTGAGCGCACACTGCAGTATGCAAATGCGGGCGCATTATGTACACTGATGCGGAGACAAAGGCTGTAATCAGCTGTTAACCCTTTCCCAGCCGGCCCCGCGCTCCTCCGCAGCGCCGGCACCGCTCCGGCCACTCCGGAGACCCCCAGAGCCACATTCGGGATGCGCCCCTTCCCCGCAGCTCCGCGCCCCCGGGGCAGGGGGGCAGGATAAACACCCCCGGGCAGCGCTCCGCGCGGCCGGGATGCGGGAGTCACGCAGGGATGCCGGGGATGGAGGTGTCCCCAAATCGCTGTGACGCGCTGGGATGGCTCCGAGCCAGCCAGCCGGGCTGGATGATGGGGCAGCGAGGCTCCGGGGGAGAGGAAAGCGTTTTGGGGGGCTGGGATGGAGGGGCAAAGGGGATTTCCCTGGGGATACGTGTCCAAAGGCCGAAATAGGGCTTGTTGCAGCTCCGAGCACCCTCACACCCAGCAGTACCTGGGTGGTGGATCCAGCTGCGGTGAGCCTGTGATATTCCCAACACCCTGTTGCTATTTTTTTTATTTTTTTATTTTTTTTTTACTACCTGTCAGACCTGCGATATTTTTTTTAATGGCAGCGCAAATGGAAGCGGCTCACAGATGCGAGCTGACAGCCCGCTACAGGAGACAGACAAATTACCTCCAACCTCGGCTCAAGACGCCCACAGGCTCGCAGACAAAGGGAGATGGTGTTTGTTCGGGGGGCTGCAGTGAGTTATCCGTGCCCGGCCAGGCTGCCCACCCCGCTCCTGGGGGGCTCTTTGTCTGTGCACCGATCCCACGGGACCCTCCCGCCGCAGAGGGGGTTTGGGGAGGGCACAGGCTCATCCAGCATCGCAGCCTGGGGGGATGAGGGTAAAAATCAGCGAGACACGAGGGCAGACGCGTCCCTTTGAAGGGAGCACACCCAGGATGGCAGAGCGGGTCATTCGCAGGAGGGGTGGCACTGCTGGGAATCCCTCCTGGCTTTGCCAAGGATGGCAGGGACAGCTCTGGGACGGGACCCTGTCACCCTGAGGGGGTGACAACGAGTGACTTCTCAGCCTGGGGGGCACCTCGGAGCTGCCACCTCCACCTCAGCCGCCCTTCATCCGCCCTGTGCTGCCGGGAGCTGCAATTCCCCGGAGCTGGGAGGGCAGCCCGGGTGGTCGGGAGGATTTAATTGCTGCGTGTAACCTTTGCAGCCCGTCCCACGTGCCGGCTCCGCGGCTCCAGATGGCACCCGGGAAAGAGTTAAGTCCGCTGTGATCAACAGCAAGAAGCAAGTGGTAAACAGTTTTTCTCTCCCTCTGCTAAATTAATATGCAAATTCCCCCCCCCCCCTTCTCTCCCCCCCCCCCCCCCTTGCTTCGAAATTAGCGAGGTAGAATGCTTGGGCTAATTATGCATTCAAACGAGCAGGCTTCGTTAATGTGGCACTAAGAGGAGCCTGAAAATGATTGTGAGACGATGAAATTGAAATTGGAGCACGGCACTTCTAATGCATCTGGAGTCACTCTTGCGTGCCCCGGCAGATGTAACCCGGCAGTGACCGGCAGCCCCCGCAGCACCCGGGCACCCAGAGCACCCAGCACCCCCAGAGCCGCCCCCAGCTGCCCCTGCACACCCCAAAACCAAACCTTTTACAGGATTTCCCAGCCCGGTGCCTTGGGGGCACAAGGGTGGGATGGCCCTGAGCACCCAGAGCTCCTGGGGTGGGGCAGGGGTGGGGCAGACACCCCGAGCACCCCCAGGGCATGGAGGAGGGTTGGGATTGGGGCTGGTGGTGCTCCAGGGAAGCAAAGCAGGTCCTGGCACAGCCCTTGGAGTGTCCAGGCAGGTCCCTTGGGTGATGCTGACAGCAGCCCCTGTGCTCCCATGGGCAGGGTGGGAGCAGGTTCCTCCTCCCCAGGCAGAATCCTGGCCCCCCAAGGCAGCCAGCAGGGCCTGGGCACGTTGGTAAAGCTCCACTTGTGCTTGCAGGGATAAACCTCCGGGTGGATGAACCTCCTTCCCTCCCAGGGGCTGAATCCTGGTGCTGCAGGAGGGTGACAGGGGAAACCCCATTCCCACTGCCACATCCCAGCGGGTTTGGTGCTCAGCAGCTGTTGGCACATCCCAGCCAGGACCAGGCTGGTGGCACATCCACATCCATCCCACCACGTCAGCCACAGCCCCAGGGCTGTCCCCCAGCAGGGAGGGGTGGCACGGCGGCATCCAAGGCCAGGCTGGGGCAGCTCCTACGGGCCTGAGACCTGCAGAGGAAAAGCAGGAGAAGGAGTTGAGGGTGGCAGGACAAACAGGGAGATGTTTTATCCTTGGGGATGTGTGAGGCTGAGGATGAGAGGCCACCAGCTGCAAGGGGCACAGGGATGGTGAGGAATTCACAGGAATAGCAGCTCAGGGTGCCACCAGTCCCAACCTCTGTGGGATAACTGCTCCCTGCCACCTGCACACCCCAGGGCTGAACCCAACGTCCCACAGGACCAGCAGAGAGGGATGCTGGTGTTAAATATTCATCAGAGGTGTGGAAGGTTCTGGAAGCTTCCCTTAGGAGGCAATGGGTGACCCACAGCGTGCTCCCACAGCCTGGCCAGGCCGGGGTGGGCGGGGGGCGGCGGGGGAGGGAGGTGGGAGCTCCGGGGGAGGCTCAGGGCCGGGAGGCAGAGGCACTGCTGGGGATCAGTGAGGAGCTGCAGGCTCCAGGCACTCCAGCACCGGGAATGGAGGGAAGGAATACACAGACAGGGAGATGGATAACAGCCCGGAAAGGAGGGGAAGGGATGGGATGGGATGGGATGGGATGGGATGGGATGGGATGGGATGGGATGGGGATGGGATGGGATGGGATGGGATGGGATGGGATGGGATGGGATGGGATGGGATGGGATGGGATGGGATGGGATGGGATGGGATGGGATGGTCCAGGGGGATACAGATGCTGGAGGAGATGATCCCTGTGAGTGAGGTGGGATGACATGACATGGCATGGTTTGGTCTGGGGGGATACCGATCCTGCAGGAGATGATCCCTGGGAGTGGGGTGGGCTGGAATGCCATGGTTCCATCCAGGGGAATGCCGTGCTCCAGGAACAACACCGAGCATCCCAGAGGGATGCTGAGCAGTGCTGAGGGAACACACCTTGGCAGGGGAGGCTGTTGGGCTTGGAGTGAGCTGTGGTGTGCCCGGGCAGGGCCAGGACACCCCCTGGGCACCCCCTGGGCACCAGGACCCGCCGCAGTGGCCCGGCAGCGCCCCGGGCTGGGGGCTGGCACACTGGTGGAGGGGTTGTTTTCCTCCTCTCCCCGGTAATTTCTCCCTCTGACTATGATGCATAGCGCTGCTAATTCGGCACGTTGCCATTAATTCCAGCACAGCTGCCGCTCTCTCCCTCAAGGCATTTCGCTAATACTCGGCTTCAGAGCCTCTCAGCAAATTAACATCATTTGTTCTGCAGAACATGTTTTATTCCTACACTACATGCATAGCTTATCGCTCCTCCAGAAACTCGGGGTGTGCAGGAGGCAGCGCCGGGGGCACAGCCCTCCAGAGCCAGCCCTGCTCCCCATCCCTGGATGGGCACGGGGGCACAGCACAGCCCCTTGTGCCACCCGGCCCTGACCCGAGCTGGAGCTGCAGGGATTCTCTCCCAGTGCTGTGGGAACACCCAGAGATGGGGATGTGAGAGGTGCTGGGTCACTCACTGGCTGGCATCTCCTGCACCCCCTGGCGTGATGCCACCTCTCAGTGCTCCTGCATTTAGGGACAGAGGTGACAAGGTGTCCCAGGGTGTCCAGGCCAGGTGGGGCTTGCTGGGTGTGACGCTGAGAGGAAGCAGGAGCCCCCAGCAGCAGCAGAAGAGCTCAGATCCTCTGGCAGCAGCTCTGGGATGGAGCAGAGAACCTCCCACGTGGCCCTTGGTGCTGAGTCCTGGGGCTGTCGGGGGAGATGTGAGCTGGGCAGTGTCACCAGCCAGGCAGTGTCACCAGCCAGGCAGTGTCACCTGCCAGGGAGGGTGTCACTGGCCAGGCAGGGTGTCACCAGCCAGGCAGGGTGTCACCAGCCAGGCAGGGTGTCACCAGCCAGGCAGTGTCACCAGCCAGGCAGGGTGTCACCAGCCAGGCAGTGTCACCAGCCAGGCAGGGTGTCACTGGCCAGGCAGTGTCACCAGCCAGGCAGGGTGTCACCAGCCAGGCAAAGTGTCACCAGCCAGGCAGTGTCGCCAGCCAGGCAGTGTCACCAGCCAGGCAGTGTCACCAGCCAGGCAGGGTGTCACCAGCCAGGCAAAGTGTCACCAGCCAGGCAAAGTGTCACCAGCCAGGCAGGGTGTCACCGGCCAGGGAGGGTGTCACCGGCCAGGGAGGGTGTCACCAGCCAGGCAGGGTGTCACCAGCCAGGCAGTGTCACCAGCCAGGCAGTGTCACCAGCCAGGCAAAGTGTCACCAGCCAGGCAGGGTGTCACCAGCCAGGCAAAGTGTCACCAGCCAGGCAAAGTGTCACCAGCCAGGCAAGGTGTCACCAGCCAGGCAGGGTGTCACCAGTCAGGCAGGGTGTCACCAGCCAGGCAGTGTCACCAGCCAGGCAGGGTGTCACCAGCCAGGCAAAGTGTCACCAGCCAGGCAAAGTGTCACCAGCCAGGCAAGGTGTCACCAGTCAGGCAGGGTGTCACCAGCCAGGCAAAGTGTCACCAGCCAGGCAAAGTGTCACCAGCCAGGCAGTGTCACCAGCCAGGCAGGGTGTCACCAGCCAGGCAGTGTCACCAACCAGGCAGTGTCACCAGCCAGGCAGTGTCACCAGCCAGGCAGGGTGTCACCAGCCAGGCAGGGTGTCACCAGCCAGGCAGTGTCACCAACCAGGCAGTGTCACCAGCCAGGCAGTGTCACCAGCCAGGCAGGGTGTCACCAGCCAGGCACGGGGTCCTGCCACCTCCCCCCAACCCACACCCCCTGCCAGCGACAGTTTCAGGTCTTTCGCTTTGATTAAGGTTATTTAAGCTTTTTACCAAAACATAAAACCTGATTGTTTGCATAAACAACCTAATTGGATTATAGTGCACAGCATCGCTAATGCCGCGGGCTGGCTGGGAGCCGGGGGAGCACCGGGAGCCCCGGGGGCACCGGGAGCCCCGGGAGCACCGGGAGCACCGGGAGTACCGGGGAGCACCGGGGGCACCGGGAGCTCCGGGAGCACCGGGAGCTCCGGGAGCCCCGGGAGCACCGGGAGCACCGGGGGCACCGGGGGCACCGGGGGCACCGGGGGCACCGGGGAGCACCGGGGGCACCGGGAGCACCGGGGGCACCGGGAGCGCCGGGAGCACCGGGAGCCGGGAGGGACGGGGGATTGGTGAGACCCCTCCGTGCCCCACACTGCACCCACCTGCCCCCTTCTCCCAGCCACGGAGGGACCCTCCCTCCTCGGGGTGTCCGTGTCCCCACACGCGGCTCTGGCTGTGCCCTCGGTGTTGCCTCACGAGGCGAGAGGGGACAAAGCTCCCCCGCTCCGGCAGCGCTGGTGGGAGGAGGAAGAGGAAGGTGGAGGTGCCGAGCGGGAAGCAGGGGGCCGGGAGCTTTGCAGGAATGCTGCCTGCGCAGCGTTTCCATGGCTGGGAGCTGCAGAAGGCTCTCGTGGCAAGAGGCGGGAGAGGCTCCATGAATATTTCATTAGGAAAGCAATGTGGTGTGCTGCAGAGAACATCTGGCTGGAGTCCCTGGAGACCCCTGCCTTGTGCAGGAAGCAGGAACTGTGAAATACGGAGGAAAACGAGGGAGAGGGGGAGCTGGGGGGATCATCCTGTGACACGGGGAGCGCTCCTGCCCTCCTGGCCCCGCACTGAGCGGCGCGGGGCGGGCACGGGGCTTCGTCCTCTGGGGAAGGAGGGGAGCTGGAGGGGCTGGGGTGCTGCCATCCAGGTGCAGGATCCTTCCCTGGACATTTTGGGGACCTGGCTGCAGTGGGCTGCTGTGTTTGATCCCGATATCCAATCCAGGAATGGGCAGAGCTGCTCCTCCAGCTCAGAGCAGAGTGGCCGGGTGATCAGCCCAGTCAGGGATGGGATGGGATGGGATGGGGTGGGATGGGATGGGATGGGATGGGGATGGGGTGGGATGGGATGGGATGGGATGGGATGGGATGGGATGGGGTGGGATGGGATGGGGTGGGATGGGATGGGATGGGATGGGGTGGGATGGGATGGGATGGGATGGGATGGGGTGGGATGGGATGGGATGGGATGGGACATCTCCTGCCTCACTCCACATCACTCCCAGGGAGATGCTGATGCCCTCAAAGCTGGATGCTGAGATCCCTGCCCAGCTGAGGATGCTGAGATCCCTGCCCCAGCTCCTGCAGGTGATGGGTGCTGAGGGAGGTTGGTCCTGCTGGGGCTGGTGCAGAGTGGACATCCCCGGGCACAGGGGTGCTGGTGGGCACCGCTGGGGTCCTTCAGAGGAGCAGAGCAGCAGGAATTGCTGTGCTGTGAGATTTGGGATTGCCAGCATCCCTGTTTCCCTTCAGTGCCAGCTCCTCTCCCTGGCACAGGCCAGGTTTGGTGCTTGGGGACCCTTTTGCAGCCGCTTCTCACAGGGCCAGGCTCCTCCTGGCTTGGGAATGGCTCCAGCATTGCTCCTGCACCCCGGGCAGGCAGGAGGGCACACAGCAGCACTGGGTCTCTGCCCTGCACCCTCAACCCCCTCCCCAAGGCTCCCCACTGCCCCCCCACACCCCCAGCCCCACACAAACACCCACTCACGCCCCATCTCCTTCACCCAGCACCCCATGGCCACAACCCCGGCATCGTGCGAGCCACGGCCGTGGCACCACGAGCTTCCTGCTGCCCTGCAATCCTGCAATCCTGCCCTTCCCTCCTCCTCCTCCTGCTCCCCAGCACAGGGATGGACATGGGGGCTCTCTGCCCACCCTCCCTGTCTCCGTCTCACCCAGCCAGCGGGCTGTGCTGGGGGCAGCCCCGTGCCGGGAGCAGGGCTCCTTCCCCACGTGCCGGCAGGATTTTGGATCACACCTCCCTGCCCGCAGCAGACAAAGCCCAACCACACAAAGCCACAGCCTGGCCGGCCAAGCCCCGAGGCGAGCCCCGGAGCCTGTGAGCACCCGTGGCAGGCAGGGAACGGCGGGACAGGCCAGGCAGGAGCCGGAGGGGCGGGCAGGGGAGGCCGCGGGCAGCGGGGCCGGCCGGGACGCAGAGCCTGGCACAGACACACGCACACACCCTCGCCCTGAGAACGACGGCAAATACCTCAGTGCTGCTCCCCGGCTCCTCAGGCTGCTTCCTGCCCTGCCTGGGCCGCGCCGTGCCTGCTCCACGCCGCCCGTGCTCCATGTGCCCGCTCCGGGACGCGCTGCCAGAGCCTCCTCTCCGCCGCCGCCGCTGCCTTTTGGCCCCCGCTGCCTGCTGGCGTTTTTGGCAGCCTCGCCGCTCCAGCGATGGCATGTGTCCATTATTTTTTTTTTTTTTTTTTCCTTTTTTCCTCCCCTCTCTCTCCCTTTCGCAATCCGTCCTTCTCCGCCGGTGTCTCCGGAGCCGCCTGCGGTGCCAGCTCGCAGGGAAATTGGCAGCCGGCGCGGCACGTTGGGATCCTCCCGCAGCTGAGGGAGCCCTGCCAGGAGCAGGCAGCCCTTCTGCCAGCCACCAGCCTTGGCACGGGGGGCCGGGGGGCGGCGGGGGGCTGCCCAGCCTTGGCAGCCTTTCCCCGGCACGGCGCGCCGCGGTGGCTCCGCTGCCAAACGCCAAACGGGGGGAGGAAAAGGGGAGAAGGCAGAGAGAGGAGTTGGCTTGGCCGTGCCCGGTGGTGGGGATCCACCAGGGAGCCCTTCTCCTCGCCAAGAAGGCCAGCTGGGCGATGTCCTCGTGGTGCTGGCGCGGCGTGGGGAGGCTCAGCCCCGCCCGGCCCGTGGCAGGGATGGCAGGAGCCGCCGCAGCCCGGCGACGCTGCCAGGCGAGGACGGCTCACCACAGACACACCTCTTACCCAGCATCCGTCTGCTGCACAGGGGGGCCCGGGAAATTGGGAAGGGGAGAGCGGAGGAGGGACTTGTGGCGATGGGTGGGGGGTTTTTGGGGTGCCCTCTGGCCGTGTTGTCTCAGCCTCGTGCATCCCCAACCCGTGCCAAAATCCCGGCCCTGGCGATGCGGTCGTGCCACGGCTGCATCCTGGCCAGCCAGCAGCGGAGCAGCCAACCCTGTTTTTGTGGCTTTTCTTCCCAAAGCTCCTGGTTTGGGTGTTGTTTTGAAGGTAGGAGTGGGTGTGTGGCTTGTGCCTCCACTGTAGCGTGGATGCTCCTGGTGCCAACACCTTTAGAGGTCCCCTAAGGCCAAGGGACGTGGATGGGAGGGAGGGAAAGCAGGGAAAGGCCAGTTCTTGCTCAGTTTCTCCCCAAATAAGTCATTTACTGGGAGCCACATTCACTGGGAGGCATGGGGAGCACACAGAGAGCAGCGGCCATCCCTGGTTAACAGCTCTGACCCCCAAATCAGGGCTGTCTCTAATGGAGCTGGGCAGGAGCAGCCAGGAGCCCTCCACGGGGCAGGCTGGGGTGTGAGCAGTCACACCGCCCCATCCCAACCTCCTGCCACGCTCCACGCGGTGTCCCTGGGTGATGTGGCAGCTGCCGGGGTGGCAGTGCCTGTTTGTGCCATCCCGCCGTGCCCCCGTGGCCCGGGGGCTGTCCCCGGCCTGGCCCGTGTCACACGTGCGCCCGCCCGCCATTTCCTCGAGTGAGCAGCTAATCTCCATCAATCATCGCTGCGGGCAATTATCGTAATGGGGCCATTTCGCACTTATCCCCGCCACGTGACGCGGGAGCCACTCACGGCTCCACTCGAGCGGCTCCGAGCTGCTCCGGTCCCCGGGGAGCCCCCGTGGCACTCGTGTCCCCCTGCGGGCCCCTGGGGACGGGCCAGCCCCGCCGCGGCTGCGGCAGAGGATGCTCCTGCCGGGAGGGATGCAGGGATGCAGGCAGGGGGGGGAAACGCTGAACCGCGGAGGGAAACGGAGCCCCTGCCTGGTGCCACCCCCTCACAGCGCGGGGTTAAACCCCAAAATGGGGAGGCTCGATCTGCCTTCAGCCACCACAGGGCCCTGGCGGCCCTGGCAGTGTCGTGGTGGGGCTGATGGCACGTGGGGGTGGCAGGGGACAGGGCCAGCAGCCCCTGCTGACCTTCCACTGCCTGGCGGGGAGCAGCTTAGGGAGGCTGGGGAGTGCTGAGGCACAAAGGCCTGGGGTGGGGGATTAGGGGCCAGCAGATGGAGGGAGATGAAACATTTCACTGCCCCTTGTTTACAACGCCCTCCTGGGCAGCCAGCGGGGAGCCTGGCACTGCTCGGGCTCTGTCCCTCCTGGGGCTGGGGCAGGATGGGGATAGGGACACAATTCCCGTGGTTTTGGGGGTCCCAGTGGGGATGGACAGGCCCCCACCTTGCTGTGCTGCATCCTCGCTCCAAGCACTGCCACAGTGGAAGTTGCCAGTGCCCCCACCCCACCCCATCCCACCCCACCCCATCCCACCCCACCCCATCCCATCCCACCCCAGAGCTCTGGGATGAACTCACCATCACCCTGAGCACTCCCACAGCCCGGAGGTGTTTGTGGTGTTTACACCACCCCAGTAATTACTTTCCTTTTCTGTTTTTGTTTTTGGTTTTTTTTTTCCCTTTAATAAATACGGATGTGCCACAAGTAAACTCCAGCGCAATAAAAGCTTTCTGCTGGATCCATAATTAATCACCGAGCCGAGCGAGGCGGGGAGGGCAGGCGGAAAACCCGGGGCTCACACCCGGCTGGGAGGGAGCTGAGAACCCGCGGTGGCAGCGTGGGGACCGCCCAGCGCCCTGGGGACCGCGGCAGCTCTGCAGGCGGGCAGGGCTGTGCCGCACCCGGGTCTCCACTCCACTCCCAGCTGTGAGGGCACATCTGGGCTGACCCCTCCCCGATGCAGATGGGGAGCAGCTCCTTCCTTCCCTCTCTCCCTGCCGGCCCCGGGGCGGGCGGCGGTGACCGCGGCTGAGCATCGTCCCCGGGGAGGTGGCCGGCTCCAGATGGCCGCTGGGCACCAGGTGCCGGGGGCCGGAGCGGCAGAGGGTGGCCGGGGGTGACATCTGCCGTGCACGCGGCCAGCTGGCCCCGCCGCCTGCCACCCTCGGGGGGAGCACGGCCCTGTCACCCCCCGAGGGGCCGCTCCGGGCACATCCTGCCATGTCCCAGCTCTGTCCCTGCCCGTCCCTGCCGGAGGCAGAGACCCCCCCGCGGGCACACACCCCGGGGAGGGGGTTCATCCCTGCAGGGCACCGGGGGAGGAGGTGGCAGGTGGGGAGAGCAGAGAGTGACACCGGCAGTGGCAGGGCTGGGGGCCGGGCACACCTGCAGGGAGGTGGCACCCGCTGGCACTGGGGCCGACCTGGAGCTGCTGGGAGTGTTGGGAGCCTCCTGCAGCAGCTCTGGGGGGGCAGAGAGAGTGGGGTGTAAAATGGGAGGGTGTGGGAGCTGCACAGTGGGGACACAGCTGTGGGGTGGGGAGGAACTGGGGAAGGGGCTGTGGGGTGGAGAGGAACTGGGGAAGGGGCTGTGGGGTGGAGAGGAACTGGGGAAGGGGCTGTGGGGTGGGGAGGGAGGGGTGTGATGAGGAGCTGTGCACTGCTGAGGAAGAGGGGAGCAGGGGAAAGATACGAAATGAGGACGGGGAGATTGTGAATGGGCAGCCATGAAAAGAGGAGGGAGCCAAGGGATGGAGAGGGAACCCTGAGAAACAGGGAGGGAGCAGTGCAGTGCATCCACTGGGGAGCCGTGGGACGGGAACTGTGCAGGAGATGTGCCAAGGGGAACTCTGCAAGGGAGAGCTGTGCCATGAGGGGAGAGCTGTGCCATGAGGAGAGAGCTGTGCCATGGAGTGCTGTGCCATGGAAAGCTGTGCCATGGAGAGCTGTGCCATGGAGAGCTGGGCCATGGAGAGCTGGGCCATGAGGGGGAATCCGTGCCCTGAGAAGGGATCCGTGCCCTGAGGAGGGATCCATGCCCTGAGGAGGGATCCGTGCCCTCAGGAGGGATCCGCGCCCTCAGGAGGGATCCATGCCCTGAGGAGGGATCTGTGCCCTCAGGAGGGATCCGCGCCCTCAGGAGGGATCCATGCCCTGAGGAGGGATCTGTGCCCTCAGGAGGGATCTGTGCCATGAGGACGGATCTGTTCCCTCAGGAGGGGTCCGTGCCCTCAGGAGGGATCTGTGCCCTCAGGAGGGATCTGTGCCCTGAGGAGGGATCCGTCCCCTCAGGAGGGATCCATGCCCTGATGAGGGATCCGTGCCCTCAGGAGGGATCCATGCCCTGATGAGGGATCCATGCCCTCAGGAGGGATCCATGCCCTCAGGAGGGGTCCGTGCCCTGATGAGGGATCCATGCCCTGAGGAGGGCTCCGTTCCCTCAGGAGGAGTCCATGCCCTCAGGAGGGCTCCGTGCCCCGGCGCTGTGCCGGCGGGGCTGTGCGGGGGCGTTGGGTGCTGTCCCCGGCGGCGCTGGGATCCCGGCCCCGGTTCCGCTCCCACCGCTGCACCTCGGGCCCTGCGGCCACAGCGCCGGTGGAAACACAGCTGGGGAGGTGGGCGGGGGTCAGCCCGGCCCTGCCGCTTCACGGCCCGGCACACACGGCCCTGAAAACAGCTCCGGGGCGGGAGCGGGGCCTGGGCACGGTGCCCATGTGCCACCACGGCCACCGCTGTGTGGCTGTGTGTCCCCGGGGTGTCTGTGTGTCCCCAAGGTGCCTGTGTGTCCCCAGGGTGTGTGTGTGTCCTCAGTGTGTCTGTGTGTCCCCAAGGTGTGTATGTGTCCCCCCAGGGTGTCTGTGTGTCCCCAAGGTGTCTGTGTGTCCCCAGGGTGTGTGTGTGTCCCCAGAGTGTCTGTGTGTCCCCAGGGTGTCTGTGTGTCCCCAGGGTGTCTGTGTGTCCCCCCAAGGTGTCTGTGTGTCCCCAAGGTGTCTGTGTGTCCCCCCAAGGTGTCTGTGTGTCCTCAGTGTGTCTGTGTGTCCCCAGGGTGTCTGTGTGTCCCCCCAAGGTGTCTGTGTGTCCTCAGTGTGTCTGTGTGTCCCCAGGGTGTCTGTGTGTCCCCAAGGTGTCTGTGTGTCCTCAAGGTGTCTGTGTGTCCCCCCAGGGTGTCTGTGTGTCCCCCCAAGGTGTCTGTGTGTCCTTAAGGTGTCTGTGTGTCCCCAGGGTGTCTGTGTGTCCCCCCAGGGTGTCTGTGTGTCCCCAAGGTGTCTGTGTGTCCCCCCAGGGTGTCTGTGTGTCCCCAGAGTGTCTGTGTGTCCCCCCAGGGTGTCTGTGTGTCCCCAGGGTGTCTGTGTGTCCCCCCAAGGTGTCTGTGTGTCCACCCAAGGTGTCTGTGTGTCCTCAAGGTGTCTGTGTGTCCCCAGGGTGTCTGTGTGTCCCCAAGGTGTCTGTGTGTCCCCCCAAGGTGTCTGTGTGTCCTTAAGGTGTCTGTGTGTCCTCAGTGTGTCTGTGTGTCCCCAAGGTGTCTGTGTCCCCCCAGGGTGTCTGTGTGTCCCCAAGGTGTCTGTGTGTCCCCAGGGTGTCTGTGTGTCCCCCCAGGGTGCCTGTGTGTCCCCAGGGTGTCTGTGTGTCCCCAAGGTGTCTGTGTGTCCCCAGGGTGTCTGTGTGTCCCCAAGGTGTCTGTGTGTCCTCAGGGTGTCTGTGTGTCCCCAAGGTGTCTGTGTGTCCCCAAGGTGTCTGTGTGTCCTCACTGTGTCTGTGTGTCCCCGGGGTGTCTGTGTGTCCCCAGGGTGCCTGTGTGTCCCCCCAAGGTGTCTGTGTGTCCCCAAGGTGTCTGTGTGTCCCCGGGGTGTCTGTGTGTCCTTAAGGTGTCTGTGTGTCCCCCCAAGGTGTCTGTGTGTCCCCCCAGGGTGTCTGTGTGTCCCCAGGGTGTCTGTGTGTCCCCAAGGTGTCTGTGTGTCCCCCCAAGGTGTCTGTGTGTCCCCAGGGTGTCTGTGTGTCCCCAAGGTGTCTGTGTGTCCCCCCAAGGTGTCTGTGTGTCCCCAGGGTGTCTGTGTGTCCCCCCAAGGTGTCTGTGTGTCCCCCCAGGGTGTCTGTGTGTCCCCAAGGTGTCTGTGTGTCCCCAGGGTGTCTGTGTGTCCCCCCAAGGTGTCTGTGTGTCCCCAGGGTGTCTGTGTGTCCCCCCAGGGTGCCTGTGTGTCCCCAAGGTGTCTGTGTGTCCCCAGGGTGTCTGTGTGTCCCCCCAAGGTGTCTGTGTGTCCCCAGGGTGTCTGTGTGTCCCCAAGGTGTCTGTGTGTCCCCAAGGTGTCTGTGTGTCCCCAGGGTGTCTGTGTGTCCTCAGGGTGTCTGTGTGTCCCCAAGGTGTCTGTGTGTCCCCAAGGTGTCTGTGTGTCCTCACTGTGTCTGTGTGTCCCCGGGGTGCCTGTGTGTCCTTAAGGTGTCTGTGTGTCCTCAGTGTGTCTGTGTGTCCCCAAGGTGTCTGTGTGTCCCCCCAGGGTGTCTGTGTGTCCCCCCAAGGTGTCTGTGTGTCCCCAAGGTGTCTGTGTGTCCCCCCAGGGTGTCTGTGTGTCCCCCCAAGGTGTCTGTGTGTCCTTAAGGTGTCTGTGTGTCCCCAGGGTGTCTGTGTGTCCCCCCAAGGTGTCTGTGTCCCCCCAAGGTGTCTGTGTCCCCCCAGGGTGTCTGTGTCCCCCCAGGGTGTCTGTGTGTCCCCAGGGTGTCTGTGTGTCCCCCCAAGGTGTCTCTGTGTCCCCAGGGTGTCTGTGTGTCCCCAAGGTGCCTGTGTGTCCCCAAGGTGTCTGTGTGTCCCCAAGGTGTCTGTGTGTCCCCCCAAGGTGTCTGTGTGTCCCCAGGGTGTCTGTGTGTCCCCAGGGTGTCTGTGTGTCCTTAAGGTGTCTGTGTGTCCCCAGGGTGTCTGTGTGTCCCCAAGGTGTCTGTGTGTCCCCCCAAGGTGTCTGTGTGTCCTTAAGGTGTCTGTGTGTCCTCAGTGTGTCTGTGTGTCCCCAAGGTGTCTGTGTCCCCCCAGGGTGTCTGTGTGTCCCCCCAGGGTGTCTGTGTGTCCCCAGGGTGTCTGTGTGTCCCCCCAGGGTGTCTGTGTGTCCCCAGGGTGTCTGTGTGTCCCCAAGGTGCCTGTGTGTCCCCCCAGGGTGTCTGTGTCCGCCCAGGGTGTCTGTGTCTCCCCAGGGTGTCTGTGTGTCCCCCCAGGGTGTCTGTGTCTCCCCAGGGTGTCTGTGTGTCCCCCCAGGGTGTCTGTGTGTCCCCAGGGTGTCTGTGTGTCCCCAAGGTGTCTGTGTGTCTCTAGGACCTCTGTGCATCCCCGGATGTCCATGTGTGAAGGTCCCAGGACTCCAGGCCACCCCTGAACCCTGCCCAAATCCCCAAATCCCCAAATCCCCAAATCCCCAAATCCCCAAATCCTGCAGACGAGGCCCATGGCCCCAGGACCCGCGGGGCAGAGATGGAACTCCATGATGTCACGCACGCCCCCGTGACACCCGAGGACGCTGGTGACACTCCAGGGGGCTGCAGGGACAGTCAGTCCCGCCGTGCCCGGGTCCCGCCCCCCGCGGGCGTTTTGGGGCCAAATCCCCACAAATCAGGTGCGGGGTGGCGGAACATTGGTGCGCGGAACGTTCGGGTCGCGGCGCCGCGTTCCCGCCGGAGCTGTTCGCGGCCGGAGCGGTCCCCCGGCGGCAGGTGAGGCCTCGCGGGGCTGCGGAGGCGGCGGCGCCGGGACGGCCCCGGGACGGCCCCGGGATGTCCCAAAGCCGGGGCGAGCCGGGGCCTGCTGCCCTCGGCCCGCTGCGCTCCGACCCGGCCCTCCTTCCGTGCGGCACCCGCTGCTGCGGGGCCTGCGGCGGGGGCACGCGGTACCCCGGGAGTGGCGGGGCGAGGTTTTCCCCTTTCCCTGCTCCGGGATGTGCCGTGAGTAGGCTGCGGGCACAGAGCTGGGGGGTGGGAATTAGCTCGGGGTTTTACGTTTTGGTCTCCCCAGAGCGATGCAAAGACGCCCCACGAGCTCTGCCTGGAGCTGCTTTGGGTTTTTCCATGTCGGGAGTTCCCACCCCGCTCTGGGGCTGAAGCCTCTCTGCTCCCCCAGATGTTTCCACCCCGAATCACAAGCCTGCTTTGCAGAAGCAGAAACCGAGGTTGATTTGCAAAAGCAAACCTGAGCAGGGCCAGTGGCTGGGTGGGGAAACGCTCTGGAAAATAAATCCTTGTGCAGCCCGAGCTGGGGGCAGCCCTGGGGGGCTGCTGGGCTGGGTCCCCTCTGTGCCAGCTCCTCCCCACCCTGGGGAGCTGCGCTGGGAGGCTCTTGGGGACCTCAAATCCCATCTCATTGAGCCCCTGCCTGCCAGCAGCCTGGGGCACTGGGAGGTGGCCCTGCCCATGGCAGGGGGTGCAGCTGGGTGGGCTTTGAGGTCCCTCCCAACCCAGCCCATCCTGGGGCTCTGTGACAGCTGCTTCACCATTTAAATTGGATTTTAGGGCTTGGGGGCAGAGCAGGGAGGGGTCTCTGCCTCCTGTTCCGTCGTGCCAGGAGCCAGGGATGCCCAGGCTGTGGCACTCTGAGGCAGGGACATAAATAACAGAGTGGATATTACTCAAACGAGGGCTGCCACTCTCCCTGGGGTGGGCACAACCCCCTGGGTGCTCCCTGCCTGTGCTGATCTGCTCCATCCTTGCTTTTTCTGCAGGATCACCTCAGCCCGTGCTGGCAGGATGCTGCTCCCCCCGCGCTGCCCTCTCCGTGCCCTGCCCCGCTGCAGGTGGCATGGCAGCAGGGCTGGCTGTCCCCACACAGCCTGGCCCCCCTGCAGCAGCTCTGCCATCACCCCCGTGTTCACCAGGGCTCTGGCCTTTGGGGACAGAGTGGCCATCGTGGACCAGCACGGGGAGCACACCTACAGGGACCTGCTGAGCCGCAGCCTGCGTTTATCCCAGGAGATCTGCAGGCTCCTGCAGTGCCCCAGCAGGGACCTGAAGGGGGAGAGGATCTCCTTCCTGTGCCCCAACGACGCCTCCTACGTGGTGGCCCAGTGGGCCTCGTGGATGAGCGGGGCCGTGGCCGTGCCCCTCTACAGGAAGCACCCTCTGCCTGAGCTGGAGTATGTGATCCAGGACTCCCAGAGCGCCCTGCTCCTCGCAGCCCAGGAGTTCCTGGGCAAAATCACCCCCAGTGCCCAGAAGCTGGGAGTGCCAGTGCTGCCCCTGGCCGGCTCTGGGGGCGAGGGGGGCACGGGGCCCTTGCCCAGCTGCTCCTCGTGGAAGGACAGGGGGGCCATGATCATCTACACCAGCGGGACCACGGGCAGGCCCAAGGGGGTGCTCAGCACCCACCAGAACGTGCAGGCTGTGGTGAGTGCTGCTGCCCCCCTGCCAGGCTCCTGCCAAGGTACAGAGCCTGGGAATCTGGAGGGGGTTTGGGGTCACAAACACCTTGACACTGCCAAATTCCTGCAGAGAGCTGTGGGGCTGCAGCTCTGGAATGCTCCAGGCTTGAAAGGTGAATACCTGTTCATGCTGCAGCTGCATCCTGGGGCAGGTGGATTCTCCTCCTGGAGAGAGAGGGAGGAAAGGGACAGGCAGCAGTGAAGGTGGAACAGGTTTTACCTGTTTTTTCCCGGCCCCTGGGATGCAGCACCATCCATCCACATCTCCCAGTGTCCTGGGGGGTGTCTGCAGTGCCACTGTCAAGGGACAGTTGGGTTTGCAGGGGCAGAAAGGAAACAGAAGTGTGCTGTCACTGCAGAATTCCCTGGGGAAGCCAAAGGAGCTTGTGCTGGGTCACATCCCTTTTCCTGGAAAGCAGAAGGGGTGAAACCTGTTGTAAAAAACCCGATTTCTTTGCAGTTTGCTTTTCTACCCTCTGCCTAGGGGAGAGGCTTTGCTCCTAATTGGGAGATATCTTAGCCCAGCCCAGTGCTGTGTGAAGCCCGTGCATTATTCAGCTCTGTATCCCCAAGGCAAAAGAAATCCATTAGCTCTGGGAGCCAAAAGGAATTCAAAGTTTGAATAAGCCTGCTGCCTGCCTCACCACTTGGTTATCAGTGCCTGCAACTGCCAGGCTGCTGCCATTAGGGAAGGAGGGCAGGGAGTGCAGGGATGCTTTCAAGAGCTGCTGCTGCTGCTGGGGGTGCTGGGATCCTGCAACATCCCAGCAGGAATGAGAGCCTTGATGGATGGAGCCAGGCCTTGGCTATATTGGGCAAAGAATCTGCCCCCTTACAAATATGCTGATTATTTTGGGGGGGGTGGCCTGAGCAGTCTCCATCCTTTGTGCTGAGAGCTGCTCCCTGCCCTGCTTGTGAGGGACACGGCCGAATTCCACCGGTCAGATGCTTCTCTTATTTTTAGGTGGCTGGAAATAAGCTCTGCAGTTGCCAGCACTGGGCTCTGAAGGGCATTGTTGACCCAGAAACCTGATAATTATCCCTTCAGATAATTACCCCTCCAGAGCAGAGTGTTTTGGAAGCTCGATACTCCCACAATTTTCCCTGACATGAAACCTGCTTTCTGTTTATCAGCCATTTCCTGCCCCTGCTGATCATCCCTTACAGGTGCTAAAAGCCTGATGTCATCAGTGCCCTGACTACAGCAGCAGAACTCTGGGAAAATTCACTTTTTGATTACCATTTCTGCCCAATCTGCACGTGCAGCAGCAGGTTAATATTTTTGTGTGTCCTACTTAAAATCACCGTTGATATTTCTGTGTAACAAGGAGAGGGCTCTGCTGATTTTTAAAGACTCGTCCTGACAGGATGTGTGCTGCTGTTTTGGTGGGAATTTTTCTCCTGCTGCTGATCCTAAAGGAAAAGATTTTCTACCCAGGCAGGCTTGGCATTCCTGCCAGGGAGTTTGGGGCCTGAATACCTCGGGAATACCTCGGGAATACTTTTCCTCCTGCCCTGAGGCCGTGCTGTTTGTTCTCTCCTGCAGACCACGGGGCTGGTTGAGAAGTGGGAGTGGAGGAAGGAGGATGTGATCCTGCACGTGCTGCCCCTGCACCACGTCCACGGGGTGATCAATAAGCTGCTGTGCCCGCTGTGGGTGGGAGCCACCTGCATCATGTTCCCGGAGTTCAACGCCGAGATGGTGAGCCCAGGGGGGGAACCCAGCAGCAGCACTGCACCCAGAGCAAGCCTGGGATTGAATCCCTAAGGAATCCCAGCCCCTTTAGCCACTGGCTGTGTGTGGTTCAGGGCAGAGTGCTTGGTTGGGTGCTCAGCCCGGGGTAAATGTGCTTTTTCAGAGGGTGCAGCTTGTGTGAGTGTGAGGTTGGAATGGGAATGCTGCCCTGCCCCTCCCAGCCCTGGGCTGGGCTCTGGCTGGACCCTCCTGTGTGCCCACTGAGAGCATTTCCATCCAGAATGAGGGCTGTGGATTATTTTTTCAGTGCCAGGAAAGGTGGAAATACTGCTTTTTCTCTCGTGTGTTAGTGGTGTGCTGCTTGCTGAATTTTTTATTGACATGCATTTCCCAGAATCCCCAAAACGCTGGAAAAGACCTCCAAAGTCACCAAGTCCCACCCTGTGACCAATCCCCACTTTGTCACCCAGCCCAGGGCACTGAGTGCCATGTCCAGTCATTCCTTGGACATCTCCAGGGACAGGGTGGGGCTCCACCACCTCCCTGGGCAGCCCCTTCCAAATTTTCCCCTTCCAGTCCTGCATCCTTAGTGTCTTGTATTGCCTCACACGACAGAGCACAGCCTGCTGAGTTGGTTGCAGCCCAGGTAAGGGAAATCCTGCTTTTCCTCACTCACATGGAAAAGTGGCTCTTCCTCTGCAGAGAAACAAGAGTTAACAAACAAAGCTGTGGGGTTGGACTCAGTGATGTGAGAGTGAGTTTGCAGATCCAGACCTTCTTGCAGCTTTTAGGAGAAGTGGCAGGAGGGAAACCCTACTGGAATGCTGCTCCTATAATTTTGTTTTCTATCTGGCCAGGAAACACCAGTGCCAGTGTTCTGCTTGTCCTTTGTTCCCTGTGGCAGTGTCAGAGTGAAAGAGAGGGAGGAAAGGGACAGGCAGCAGTGAAGGTGGAACAGGTTCTACCTGTTTTTTCCCAGCCCCTGGGATGCAGCACCATCCATCCACATCTCCCAGTGTCCTGGGGGGTGTCTGCAGTGTCACTGTCAAGGGACAGTTGGGTTTGCAGGTGCAGGAAGGAAACAAGTGTGTTGTCACTGCAGAATTCCCTGGGGAAGCCAAAGGAGCTTGTGCTGGGTAACTGCCCAGGCTGCTGTCCCTGTCTGTGTTTCCCCACGTGCTGGGAAGGCTTGTCCCACGGAAAGGACAAAGTGCACAGGTGTGGGATACACCTGGCAGCCTCTGGCTGTGCTGCTGCCGGGTGAGGGCGGGCCCAGCTCCCACCAGAGCTGGTTCTGATTCCCCCACCAGATCAGAGCTGCAGATTCTGCCCGGCTCGTTTCTGCTTCTCAGAGCAGCAGCCACAGAAAACGCACGCTTCCTTTTTCTGCCGGGATGGCTGTGACACCTGAGCACTGATCCTTTCTGTGGGGACAGCCCCGGAATCGCAGCGGAGCACCTCCAGAGTGAGTTGGTTGGTAGGATGCTGTGGTGGAAGGCAGGAGGGTCCCTGGCTGCCATGGCTTTGCTTTCACCCCAGTGATTGCTGCCAAATTGTCCTCCCCGAGTTCAGGGTGAGCCCGGAGGCAGCAGGGCCGGGCTGGAGGTGCCGGTGCGCGGCGGGGCTGGAGCGGAGCCTCTGGAGGGCGCGGTGCTCCACGTCCTGTGCCACCGGTGATTGATGCTCCCTCCTGCCCCCGCGCTCTCCTCGGCTCTCCCCCGACATCCGCGCATCGATCGGCTGGCGTTGAGGGATGGGGTCGGCATCGGGGGAGCGGCACCCCGCTCCCGCCTGCTCTGATCGGGGCTGTGACACCGGGGACACGCGGGGACAGCCGCCTGACCCTGGGGCTGAACTTGGGCAGGGCCAGAGCGGCTGGCGAGGGCGGCAGGAGCCGGGCGGGGCTCTCAGGTGCGCGGGGGGGATCCGAAGGACGGCGTTTGCTTCTCTGCTTCCTTTTATCCCCGTTCTTTTTCCTCGGGCCTCCCCTGGGAGCCGCGAGCCGTTTGATCGACACTCCAAAGCGAGCACGGGAGGGTAAATAAGGCTTTCTCGCGGAGTTTATTGCAAGCTGCCTTTCAGTTCCACTCTATTTTCACCAGCTGTTTACAAAGTGCCCTTTGCTACCGCAATCAGCTTGCAGCAAAGCAGCAGTGGAGGATTTTGCCCAAGGAGCCCGAGTTTTGTCGTGTGCTTTTTTTTCCTTGGCTGCACCTTGAGAAAGCAGCCAATTATAGTGTGATATAAAGAAACTCGACTGGCAGCTAAAACACTTGACAGGCTGATCAAAACAAGGCGAGGAACTTACTCCCAACCTGCTGCAGACATATTTAGCCCTGAGTGATACTGGCAAAGGTTCAAGAGAAACCGCAGCAGCACGCCCGATGTGTGTTTGGTTTCTAATCACTAACACTTCATTATACAAAATAAATACTTTATTATTACAGTGTTTATTAAATTACATCATTTGCGGCGTGCCTTATAGGCGTGGATACAGATGGCAGCCTGGTTTTGGTGGTGGGAATAATGCTCTTTTTTTTTTTTAAATTTCCCTGAGAAGACATTCCCAGCCCCAGAGCACGGCTGGCTTGTCGCTCCCCGCCGGGCAGGGGGAGGAGGTGGCAGCTTTCAGACCTTTACATCTGTTTTTGGGAGCTGGCCAAGGCAAGGTTAGAAAGCAGGACTGTGGAGCAGCCCCAGTGTCCTGACCAACATCCTTCCTCTCACTGAAACAGCAGCTGATGTCTGTGGCTACTGCCGAGGCCACGAGGACTCGTTAAAGTGTGCTGAGGTGCCTCAAGCGTGAAAGTTCCTGCATAAAATCAGATTCTTTTTATTAAATGAGGACATCCATTACTCTGCAGCAGCTACTGTACATGTTATAATTCACTTTATAGCACCATCTGTTAAGACTGTCTTGCTTAAGCTTTTCGTAGCATTTTTTTATTGCAAGTTATTAAAAAATATGGCTGCATCTATTAATCATTTATTAATAAAGGGTTTATAAATGGACCCTTAGCTTCCAGAATTAGTTGACTGGTACGTGGTGTACTGAGTCCTCTGGTGCTTGTGCTCCTTGGGGTGCAGCCTCTCCACAGGGAGCCCATGGGAGCAGCATCCAGTGCTCCTGTCTGTGCTGCTGGGATTGGGAAGGGCAGGGATGGCTGTGGGGGTGTGGAGCGGGCAGGAGAAGAGCAGTGAGCCTCAGGGGTGTTCTGCCAGCAGCTGTGTGGGGCATGGCTGGCTGGGATGTTCCTGGTTTATTGTTTTGTTGGTTTTCAAGGGTGGGAAGTGGGAGGGCAGCAACCCCTCTGGAGCCAGAGCAAGCTGCAGCCTCAGCATCCCTGTACGATCCTCCCTCCATAACCTGCTCCCAAGCTGAGTTTACTCTTCCAGCTGCTCTGTTCCTGTTTGCATTTCTCAGCTGCTGCTGACCTGTTTCAGATGCTGGAGTAGGAATTTCCTGTCCAGGAGCAGGGATTTAAAGGTGCTGTGTTTGTACAAATTCTGTGCACTGTGGTGACCAGGGGAGAAGAGGTGGATGTCTCTGTGAAGGAAGGAGTGCAGGGGGAGCCTTCTCTCCTGGCCAGGTGCTCTTTGAAGGCTCTGAGCATCAGGGCTTGCACCAAGCACTCTCTGGAGCATCCACTCCCAGTGACTCCCTCCCTCCATCTCCCTCCCTGCCTCAGTTCAGGCACAGCCTGTGCTGTGACTGTTGCTCTGTGGAAGTGTCAGTGAGTCTGGAGAGACAGACACGGGGCAGCCAAGTGTCCCCTGTGACAGTCACACTCTGATGTCCCCATTCCAGACCAGGCACTCCTTGGACAGGGCCATTTTGGAGCAAACTGTGAGGTCAGTGTCTGGTTTACAGGATCCTCTGCTGTGGTTTTTGGACAAAGAGGATCCATTTTGGGCTTGAACGACAGGACGAGCTTGTCTTTGCCTTGGACACCCCTGATCCTGCCTTGAGGGGCAGATGGTGTAATGGCAGAAGCTTCTCTGTCAGCACTCTGTGGTGATAAACAAGCAGATCCTGGGAGGTCTTCCAGCCTCTTGGGCAGAGTGGGAAATAAGAGTACTGAAAAACCTGAAGGGAGAAACGTGCTGTGCTGAGTGATGGGAGAAGCTGATGGAAATCTCCACGCGGGGTGACCCAGTTGTGGCGTGTGCTGCCCGCTCGGCTCTGCTGGGCAGGTCTGAGCTGTGATGTGCTGCCTGTGCACTGACAGCCCTGGCTGTGCCCTGCAACCCCTTCCATGATAAATATGCCAAGATGCAGATTTCCTGCCCTGCAGTTGCAGGAGCTGCTGTTTCAGTGCCAGCCTCGCTGCGTGTCTGACTTAAGGTGCTCCGAGGATCAAGCCCTCTAAAAGCCATGCCCCGTTTTACAATGTCACACTCAAAGCCATCAAAATCATCTTGTTTGGACTCTTCTTTCTAGGGAAATAGGAATGCTGTGTGCCTGAAGGTGGTGTGTGATTCAGGACAAGCTTTCCCTGATGTTCTGTCCCCGCTGGCACCTCATTCCCCGTGGTAGGGGGGAGCTGCAGACCTGGCACAGGATGAGTGGGAGGTGTTGCCCTGGGGTGCTGCTGCTGCATCATGTGCTCACAGCCCTGAATTCCTGAAGGCCAGCAAGGCCAGTGCTGTATCTGGGAGCAAACTTTGTCCTTGTCACTGTTGTCTGTGCCAGCCAGGCTGGCCTGGGTGCTGGGGCTGTCTACCTTGGCTGGGCTGCACAGGGAGATCCAGGGCTCGGCCGCCGCTGTTGCCTCCGGGAAGGAGAAGCGTGCACTGCACTGAGCCTCTCCCCTGGATCTGTCACTTCTGCAGACATCACTCTGGGCAGCTCTTTTGGTTTATTTTTAAAAGAAAAGCAAATCCAAGCAGAGGAGCCTGAGCTGCAATATCCAGGCACGCTGGGGATCACGGCCCCCATCCAGTTTCAGCTGGAGAGAGCCTGAAAGTCTTTTCATCTGTTAATGGGAGGCTTCAGAGGAGTAATTTTATTTCAGACTCAAAGAGGAGTCGGTGGAGGGAGGAGCAGGTCACTAGTGAATGGATTATGTTTGATCACTTCTCACAGACCTGGCTTTAAAAAGTTAGAGGTTTTCTTTCCCATCTCCCCAGATCTGCCGTCTGTCCTCAGCATCTGTTCCCAAGTAATGGCTTTTGATGTGTGTGGGGAAATATAAAAAATGGAACCAGAGCCTGTCATATTTACTTATATTTCCAGGTCCCAGGGAAAGCACTTGCTCCTTTCAGTATGCCTCCAGCATAGGAAGGGTTTAAAAGCTTCAGCCTGGAATGCAGAGGGGCCATCAAACTGTGCTGATGAATAAATGATTAAAACCAGAGTCGCACAGAGCGCAAACAGTTTGGGGTTATAACAAACATGAGACAAAGCCACCGAGGGCCTGATTGCTCTTTGAAGAGAAGAATGTTTCTCTCTCTTTGCATATTGGTTGTGAAGTGTTGGAGGCTCAGTCCCTGGGAGGGAGCAGAGCTCCCCTTGGTGCTCTCCTGTCTCGTGTGCCCATCTGCTTTTTTGGGATAATTTGGTGTTGGATGTGTGTGCGTGGTCCTGCAGCCCCTTCGCTGCTGCTGCTGAGTTCCAGGAGCTCCCCACCCTTGTGTTTGGCACAGGATCTCACCAAACAAGCAGCTGCTTTGGCCACAGCCCTGTTGCTCCCACAGACATTCCAAAAATCACCGGCATCCCTTTTCCTCGATGGTGCTCCCCCCATGGCAGCAGTCAGTGCTAAACACAGACCCATCTCCTGAGCAGGAGGGAAGTAAAGGGCTGAGTTAACCTTGCATTAGAGGCATTGTTATTTTTGAAAAGGTTCGAAAAGATTCAATTACAACTGAAAATGGCACAATAATTTTCTAGGAGAGAGGAGCTGTTGTGTCTGTCAATAGAGGCTGCGCCGCGGGCTGGCTGTGATCCTTTTGTGGGTGATGGAAAAATCCATGCTGATACTTGCTTCCTTTACAGCTTGTGGTTCTTCTGGCAGGTTTTGGGAATCTTCTGTCAGCCAAAATCTTCCATGGTTTAGCACATCACTGGCTTTGCCACCGTTTCTTCTCCTTTTGCATGAGAAGATGCCCAGGTACTGGATTTGGTGTTTCTTTCTGGTTCATGGCGTTGCACATCTCCCTCTCTAAAGGGAAAAGTTATTCCCTTTTCTCCTCTGTGCTCCTTCAGATGATCTTAGCAGCTCTGGAGGCTGGTTGGGAGGGTTGCTGTACGGACTGACCACCCCTTGGAGCAGCCTGTATGTTCCTCCATCCTCATTCACCATCTGCGTGCTGGGAACAATCCGTGGGAAAAACCTCCCAGCTGTGCCACTGGTGTTATTTTCTCCTTTTTTTTTCCTTTAGTGATGGCAAAATCCCACTGGCCAGCTCATGATATGCTTTTGAGCAGTGGGAGGGGAGGAAAATCAGGAATGTCATGCTGACAGGAAGGCTCTTGGGAACATGAGGTCTCCCACTTCTCTGCTGGCACAGGCAGCCCTGACCCGAAGCATTCGCTGCTGTTCCCACTCTTGCTTTCTTGCAGAGAGAAGCTTTTTGCTTCTAGCCCTTGGTTATCTTAAAAGGAATCTTGATCCATCTCCTGAGCATGGGAAGGCTGCTGCTTCCTTTCTTTGCAGAGCCTGGCAGCCCTGGCACGCAGTGCCACGTTTGCTTCCCAAATCCATGGCTTTTTAAAAGCACTTGGAAGTATCAGGTGAGCAAAACAAGACAGCAAGTTGGGCTGCTGGTACCCCGTGCCCAGGGAATGAACGTGGTGACAGTGACAGTGACAGTGGGATAACCCAGGGCAGGTGGATTGTGCTGCCCCAAGCCTGGCACTGTCAGAGGATGCCGGGTGCTGCAAGGACAAAGCTTTGCATGGGGTTGATTGATTAGTCCCAGGTAACGAGAGGCTTTCCCACATCCTTCTCTCAGAGCGTGCAGTTACAGTTGGAAGCCAGGAATAGCTGTTCCAGCTGGCTGGGCAGTGCCAAGCCCTCTGGCCAGCTTGGGCTCTGCAGAGTGCTGGGAGCTGCCAGCTTTGCACCACGGCTTAGCCCTGCTGAAACACATGGGAAGGATCCAGATTTGGCTGAGCGGGAGCAGAGCAGGTGGAGAGGTTTGGCTGTCAGCAGATCACCCCAGCAGCTGGTGGCACAAATCCAAAGGCAGCTGCTTATCCTCAGGAAGGGGCTGTTGCTGGGTGAGCTGGCCTGACACAGAAAAAAGCTGCTCCTGTGGCTGCAGTGCAGGAGGGAGGGTTTTATCCAAGGCAGGAGTTGAGCTGGCACGTGGGGACAGGGGACTCTGGGGGTGCAAGACAGACTTGCTGTGTTTCCATGGGTTTGGGGCTTTTTCAGATCCAAAGCCACGTGACCAAAACTCTGCTGCATGGCCAGACTGGAAGCCTGCCCGCGCTCCCACAGCTGCTGGGGACTTGGGAAGGCAAAACAAAATCACACAGCCAGGATTGAACAACCCCTGAGCATCTGTTTCCCTGCAATCCCTCGGCACAGGCCTGATCCCTGCTTGCCATCACGTCCTTCCCTGCCCACAGCAAGGGCTCTCAGGAGCAGCAGGCTGAGGAGAGCAGGTCCATTCAGGCTGTGGAGAGATCCTTCTCCACCCTGCTGCCTCGAATGGGAAAGATACTGGGGAGGAGCACAGGGGAGGTTAGACCCCTCTCAGTGCAATTTCACCTAATCTGGGTGGCAGGTGGGTTTCTGCAGGGAGTGAAATGTTCCCTCTCTGGACGTCCATCAGTGCAGGAAGTCACACTGCAGTTCTGCTGTCCTTTCCCAGGGGATCTGGCAGTGCTCCTGCCCTCCCTCCCGGGGTGTCCGGAGGGTTTGCACCTTGTGCATTCACCTTTCTCCCTGGGCTGGGCTGGGCTGGGAGGCAGCGTGAGCTCCCTCATGCTGGGTGGGACGGTGCCTCTGTGGCCCTGTCCTGCCCTGTTAACAACACCCCCCGGTGCTGGGAGAGGTTTTTTTTAGGAGCTGATTGTTCTGGAGCAGCGGAGTGCGAGATGCGGGGGGAGGCGGCACGGCGCAGCCGAGGAGAAAGGGATGAGAGGGAGCCCGAGCGAGCAGCACGGAGGGAAGGGGCAGAGTGACAGCATGAAGGAGAATCCCTGGCTCACCTTCAATCAATCCCTGCCTCGCCTGGCTGGTGTGCAGCTGAGCGTGGGCGGGGAGCGCCGGGTGTCAGGAGCTGTTAGGGAACGCATTTGTCACCGGCGGGGCAGCGGCTGCAGCGCCGGGACAGAGGCGCCGGCAGCGGGGCTCTGATTTATTTATTGATGCCTTTGCATCGCTCCTGCCTCGGGAGGAGCTCACCCTGCAGCCCCTGCTTCGTGCCTGAGGTGTTTGGGTTTCTCTGAAACTCTTTCCCAGAGAGTTTTCTGTCAACAAGAGACACGTTTTCCTGACTGTAACCTTTGTTTACATTCCTTTCCCTAGGAGGGACTTCTCCTTGATGTCCCTCTGACTTGACCAATGTGATTGAAGGAGTTTGTCTTTTTTCCACCCCTTGGGTTGTTCTTTGTAAAACAGTATAAAGGGAAGAAATTCCCGGGTAATAAACACAGTCATTGTCAGCCTTCTGACCTCAGAGTCCGTGTGGCTTGTAACCTTGAACAGGTCACTCACCCAGCAGGGAGAGTGGTGAGGTGTGGCAGGAATGGGCTCAGGTGTGGCACTTATGCCTCTGACCTGTGCACCTGTGATGGTTTTGCTGTATTTTATGTGACTAGGAGAGCATAAAGAGCAAAACAGGCTTGCTTTAAAATTACAAAGATAGTTTATTTACACACACTAAAAAAAAATGAAAATAAGGAAAAGAAAGAAAAAAACCTGAAACTTTTAAAACATTTTTTTTTTTCTTCACAAGTGTTCACTTTTTTACACTTAACATAAAAAGACAAAACTTCTAATTTCAGAAGTGTCGTTGTCCACATCCCAGCAGAGCTGGCTGCTGGAACTTGTCCCCATTCATAGTTCCCAAGTTCCTTCTTGCAGCTGAGGAACATTATTCCCACAGGGAATATTCCTCTCAGGAAGAGTGTGGCTGAGGTCGTGACCCTCCTGAAAAGCCACTGTCTCCTGCTGCCACTGCCTTACCCGTGGATTCTGCTGGCTCTCTGAGCTCAGCAGGGACACAGCTCCCTGCACCTCCCCATTTTCATGCACTCTCACTCCCAGTGCCTGATCCCCCTCTTCCCAGCTTTGCCTCAGGGGCTGAAATCCATGGGCTCCAAGCTGTGTATTCTGTATCAGGTGTGGGCTTTCCAAAGAAGAGCTCCCATGCTCTGGAAAGCTGGTGCCTTTGTGCAGCCTTTGAAGAGCTGTGCACGATAAGGGAATGAACTGATTCTGCCACAAGCTTCCATCTTCCTGAGCAAGTTCTTGGCTGCAGCATGACAGGAGTAAAAAATGGCATTTCCATCATCCTGTGAGTGGTGGTGGGTGGGGGATCCACTGGTGGGATGAGAGATGAACGTTGTGCCTTGGAAATAGGGGCGTGATGAAGGTTGGGAGCTTGTTTTGGACGGGGATGAGGGGCACAGGACAGCTCCCAGCTGTACCTCCAGGAAATCTCAGATAGCAAAGGTGCGTTTTCCTCCACGTGTGTTCCCTTCCTTCCTAGGTGTGGAAGAGGCTCCTGAGCTCCCAGGCTCCCCGTGTCAGTGTGTTCATGGCAGTGCCCACCATCTATGCCAAGCTGATGGAATATTACGACGAGCACTTCACCCAGCCCCAGGTGCAGGATTTCGTGCGTGCCTTTTGCCAGGAGAACATCAGGTGGGTGAGCTGTGCCCAGGGGGGCTGCTGCTGCCTCAGGGGATGCTCCAGGTTTTCCTTTCAGCCCTTTCAGAGCTGGTTGTTGTGCTTTGGTGTCTCTTTGACAGGAACAAGGGGGACATTATTTAATTATGAGCCGCTCTTGCATGGCAAAGCCAGAAGGGGCTCGTTGTGTGTCACCCTGTGTGACACTTTGTCCTGCAGCCCAGCCTTGTGCTCCAGGATCTCTTTTAGGAGGCTGGCCTGGTTAACTCAAACCCCTATCAGGCTGAGAACATGAGGGACATCTTGTTAAAAGGTTAAAAGGATTTGGAGCCTGCAGGTTTTAGGCAGAGCTTTTCGTGCCCCTGTCTCAGGCTGCAAATTCCCTGGAGCAAAGGTGCTCTGGGATTCTCCCTCACCTGTGCTTTCCCTGTGCAGGTTAATGGTGTCAGGCTCAGCAGCCCTGCCCGTGCCTGTGCTGGAGAAGTGGAAGAGCATCACGGGGCACACCCTGCTGGAGAGGTACGGGATGACTGAGATTGGGATGGCGCTTTCTAACCCTTTGCATGGAGCCCGAGTGCCAGGTAGGAGTCTGCAGGGGGTGCCCCTGGTGGGAGGCCTTGGCTGGGAAGTGCTCTGGGGTGTTCTCTGCACAGGAGTGAGGAGAGGTAGGAAGGAGGGTGTCACTGTAGAACACGAAATCACGACACGGACTCCGTTTCAGAAGGCGTTTCAGACTCGAAGTTTGGGTTTATTACATCAAGACTTGCCCTTTATAGATTTTGCTAAGGAGCCCACCTAAAAGGTGGGATCCTTTGGTCCATTGGTCACGCCAAGGGTCCATCAAGCAAATTCCCTCCTCTGGGAAAGAATGCAGAAAAACAAGATAGCTTACAATAACATGCTCTTGTTTACAACAGGTGTCTCTGGGAAAAGAATTTCCCGAAACCAAAACATGGCAGGCACAAGCTGTGGCTACAGGAGGGTGCTGGGAATGGGCACTGGGGAGCCAGGACATGGATGGATGTGTGGGGAGTGGCTGCTGGGCTTCCCAGGGGTCAGAGTTGTGTGTGCAGAGCTGGCAGTGGTGCCCGCTGACCTGACCAGGCTGGCACACTCCAGGCTGATGCTTTCTTGCTTCCAAACTCTTACTGAATTGAAGGAGTGTTTCTTCAGCTCCTGCTGCCTGGAGTTGTGTTTCTGGGTGGTGTCACACAGGATTCTCCACACAGCAGTGCTTGTCCAACCCATCAGTTGCTGAGCACTTAAAATAGGACATCTGCTCACTCTTATTTTAGTGCCTGTTTCTTGCCTCTTCAGGAATTCAGAATTGTCACACCTCGCTGCTTGCTCTGGGCCTGTTCTCTCCTTGTCTTCCCCTCCCTGCTCTGAGCTCCACTTTGTGATTCCTCTCCCTAGCTGTACTTTCTGGAACCTAGAAATAAATTGATCTGAGACGTTGCAAATATAAAATGCCCCCACTCTCCCCGTGGTTGGAGCGTGGCCATCTGTGTGCCCACCCTGTGCCACCTGCCTCCCCACAGGCTGTCTGTGCAGGCATGGCACCATATGCAGCCTCCTGGGGAGCTGCTGTTACCCCAGGGGGGGTCCTGGGTGTCACAGCTTCCCACAGCACCCCAATCCCAGGGGATGCAGGAGCTGGGTCCCACGGGGGTCACACAGGGAGAGGAGAAGCCAAAACTCCCCCTCGTTGACTCCTCAGCCTGAGAACAGCTTGAAGTACAAACTCTGTTTTACTTTTGCAGGGTGGCTGTCATGCCTTCACCCCACCTCAGGCAGTTTTATCTTCCTCCAGCAGCCCCATCCCTGCAGGCAGCAGAGGGAAGCAGGCAGGGAAAACAAGGCTCCCATCTGCAGGAGCTCGAGCTGTGTGTGAGCCCCACAGCCCAGGGTGACAGGGCAGGGATCATTTCACTCTCCCTGTGCTCTGCTTATATTTGCTTTTTATTGGTTTTCATGAGGGAAAATGAGTGGAGACTGCAGAAATTTCTCAGGGGACTGAAAGAGGAAAGGAGTAAGACCAAAAGTAGCATGGCAATGCAGAGGCTGGCACCCAGAGGGGCAGCTCCTGCCCCACAGCTGGGGATCTGGGGACAAATCTGGATCCTGGGGTCTGCAGGGGACCTGGGGACAAATCCTCTGGTGCAGCCAAAGCAGAGGGGCTGGGGACTGTCGCTCCAGCCCCATCCAGGGGCTCCTGCAGCCCTGAGAGGGGAGAGAAGTGTCTCAGGGAGGTGGGGATCAGCAAGGAACCGTACAGAAAGGAGGCTCTAATTGAATAGGCTTGATTAATTTATTTCAGGAAGTGTCAGCTGGGAAGCAGATGGGTGAAGCTGAGGCATAATTTACTGGAGCTGTGAAAAAGCTTTTGATCCAGTGTGCCCTGTTAGAGGCTGGGGAGGAGGTCAGCAGGTACCACAGAGATCCCAGAGTCAGCTGATGGTGGGCTGGGAACAGGGGACGTCCAGCAGAGGATTTCTCCTGCAGTGGGAGCAGCACAGCTCCTTCCCTGCAGCTTTGACCTGTTGGAGTGAGCCCAGGGTGATCAGAGGGATGGAGCAGCTCTGCTGAGAGAATTGGGATTGTTCAGCCTGCAGAAGAGAAGGCTTTGGGGTGACCTCATTGTGGCTTTCCAGCTCCTGAAAGGGCCTACAAGGAAGATGGAGTGGGACTTTGGACAAGGGACTGGAGTGACAGGACAAGGGGGATTGGCTTTACAATCAACTTAGGTTTAGATTAGAAATTAGTAAGAAATTCTTGGCTGTGAGGGTGGGCAGGCCCTGGCACAGGGTGCCCAGGGCAGCTGTGGCTGCCCCTGGATCCCTGGAAGTGTCCAAGGCCAGGCTGGATGGGGCTTGGAGCAGCCTGGGACAGTGGAAGGTGTCCCTGCCCGTGGCAGGTGGAATGGAATGAGCTTTAAGGTCCTTTCCAAACCATTCTGTGATTCATGAGCCTCTGAGGAGGGATCCTGGAGCTTCCCCTGCCCTCATCCAGGCACTTGGTGTGACAGGAGAAAGGTCCAGTCCCTGGACCCTGCCCCTCCTGCCCTTGTCCCCACTCTCCACCCACAGCCCGGGTCCGAAGGGGCAGGGATGGAGGTGTGGGAGCTTTAATTTCCAGAAGCAGCAAAGATGAAAGATTCGAAAGATAAATGTTTGCTTGTATATGGTTAAAACCCTGCTTAAAATGCCTCTGTTTTCACCAGCTCTCATTCTAATCCCCCCCGGTGCTGTTACTGTGAAGGGAGATGAATAATTCATGGCCGGAGAATGCCTCACTGGGCCTAATCACCACTTTAATTGGAGGTTTAGATCAGAGGCAGCTAATAGCTGCTACAGCGGGGACTCCGTGTATTGTTGACAGTGAGATCCTTGAGTGCCTCGTCGCTGGCCTGCTCCAATCCTCCCGGGAGCCCGCGGCTCACAGCAGCACCGAGCTACCCAGACACCCAAGGACACAGAGCACGGGGCCAATTAAATTTATCTGGGAAGAGCTGACAGGTTTTTTTAAGCAGAGGAGAGGGGGTGAAAGCAGAACGTTGTCACCTCCTCCTGCCCTGCAGCCTGGCATTGCTGAACATCCAGGAGCCTGCAAATTGGAGGGGTGCAGAGGGCAAGGAGCAGAGATTTCTGCCCAGTTTCCCCTCAGGGTTATGGCTGGGGACAAAAGGAAGCCAGTGCAGAGTGCTGACCCTTTCTCATCACCCCAGTTGTGGCTTGATGAAAGCAGGACCTCTGGGGCTGTTCCTTTGGGAATGGGCCCAAATTCCTGCTGACCTGTTGGAGCTGGCACAGGGTGTGTTTTGACACGGTGGATGGGAAGCTCTAGTCCTTGTTTTTGCACAGATCCTATTAATCCTGTCGGGTTTGTGGAGCTCTAGTCAATGGCAGGAGCTTTTTCAGCCTTTACAGATGTTGATTTCCAAGTTTGTCACTTTTCCTAAACACCAGAAAAGCTTCTCCAGACAGAGACATAAGGAAGCAGCTCTGCACCAGGGACTTGTTTTACATGCTGGTTTTATTTTAGCCAAGTAGGAGAGGAATTGGTGGGGCTGTGTCAGTAACTGTGATCTGAAACACTCTGTGGGGAACACGTCAGCTCCCCTGTGCCTTCAGATGTGCCAGCACCGTGCTGATCTTTGGTGTCAGTGGGCACTGATCCTGGGGTCCTGCTGCCCATGAATCACTGATTCCCATGCTGAGGTCAGCAGCTTGCACCCAGGGAAAAAAGCATCCTCCAGGAAGGCATCTGGCTGATCTTGATTTGAAAAATCCCAAGTCTGTGAGAGCCCCTGGCAGTTCCCTGCATTGGTTTCTCCCCCCTCCCTGAGCTTTCCAGGGCTGACTCTGTGGTGCCTGCCCACAGACGTGCCATGTTTTGTGGGCAGATTGGAGTCTGTTCACACACAGTGCTTTTCACCCTGGAGAAACTGTTCCCACAGAAGTCTGGAAGGTGGCTCCAGCAACCTTCCATGCAACGCTGAGGGTGTTTTCTCTGACTTGTTACTTGCTTCGAGGCCTCTTGGAGCCTCCCATGGCAGGTGCAAGATTGTTTATCACACATATGGTGTGATTTTTAGGGTTGTCCTGTGCAGAGCCAGGAGCTGGACTCGATGATCCTTGTGGGATCCAACTTCTGTGATTCTCTGATTCCATAAATACCCCGACACAGTACCTCAGGGCACTCCTGGCTCCCTCCTTCCCCTGCTGCAGAGTCCTGGCAGTGGGAGCAGCCCAGGGGTGCTGGTGGGTGAGGGCAGGACGTGGCTGTGCTGGCTGGCCAGGATGCCAAAGGCAATTCCGAGCGGAGCAGACACGGATCACGGAGCTGCCACGTCGCTTGGGTGTTTATTTCCAGGCAGATTTGCTAATTGTTCGGGTAGTTTCGCTGCAATAAAATCTCACTCCCTCATAGCCCATCTGCTCTTGGCTGATCCTGCAGGGATGCCATAAATCTGGGCTACGACGACATATCCATTTCCATGGCAACTGACCAGTGTAGCAGACAAAATCGTGATGTCACGGATAGCAGATCTCCAGGGCTTCAGCAGGAGAAGGAGACCAGCACAGGGAAAATGGCACTTGAACCCAAATGCCTGAAATATGAACAAGAGGAGGACAGGGCTGAGCTCCAGGTCCTGCACTCGCTGCTCTAGGGAATTCCCAGTGTCAAGGTGATCCTGGCAGAGCTGGAAAGCGTCAGCTGGAGGGAAAGCTTCAGGGGGAAAAATTGATCATCCTTTAAAAGAAAGGGCAGAGTTACCAATTTGTAGAATCACAGAATGGTTTGATTTGGAAAGGATCCTTAAGCTCATCTTGTTCCAACCCCCCTGCACATGGCAGGGACACCTTCCACCATCCCAGGTGCTCCAAGCCCCATCCAGCCTGGCCTTGGGCACTGCCAGGGATGCAGGGGCAGCCACAGCTGCTCTGGGCACCCTGTGCCAGCCCTGCCCACCCTCACAGGGAAGGATTTCTCCCTGATATCCCATCTAACACAGCCCTCTGGCAGTGGGAAGCCATTCCCTGTGTCCTGGTACTGCAGGCCCTTGTGAAAAGTCCTCCTCCAATTGAAACTGAGTCGTGTGCAGTCCTGCTGAGCCACAGGTTGCTGTGAGCTGCTCATGAAGGTCACAGGCCCCATTCTGCCCCAGGAGCCATCTCGTGCCATCGAGAGGCCGAGTGAGACCTGCTGAGGCAGGAGCTGCCCATCCCACAGGTCACAGGAGCAGAGCTGCCCTCTCTGCTGAGCTTTCAGGTGCTCCCCAGGAAGAACAGGCACTGAACCAGGGCGTGGGAAAGCTGCAGGCTGGGGAGCTCTGGGTCACAGACACCAGTTGGAGCTCAGTAGTGGTCCTTGTGACACCGTGTCAGCTCCTTGGCTTTGAAATTGAAACCTGTGGAAGAACGGGGTGGGTTTGATCCCTGCTTTTCTCCTGTGATGTTTTCTATCCAGTGTATTGATGTCTCCTAAAACTGAGATAATCCCTGGCAATTCTCAGCTGTTAAGCCTTTGCCTCCCCTGTCAGGTGCAGGCTGTAGAGGAGCAGAGTAATCGCCGTGCTCTCTCTCTTTTCACAGCTTTGTGGAGGTTTTGTGCTGCCTTTCTTTTTTTTTCTTAAAAAAAAAAAAAAAAGAAAGAAACAGCTTCGTTCCTGAGCTCTGAAGCTGTGCAGGTGTCCTCAAAGAGTGGCCAAGAGAGACTGTTCAGGGCTGGAGACACGTTTGTGTTCAGAGGCATTCCCAGCACTGCCTGCTCAGCCAGCGGCGGCAGCGTCCGGACGTTTCCGTGCAGACACACGGTGGGATCGACGCCTTCCCGCTCTGGGAAGTTCCTTAGTGCCAGCACAGCCTGCAGACACCACTGATAGACCAGCAGCTGCTCTTTGGCATCCCTGACTCTGTGATTTGCACGCTGTTCTCCCCCCAGGCTCCGTGGGCACCCCGCTGCCCGGCGTGCGAGTGCGCATCGCCAGCGAGACCCTGCGGGACGGCGCTCGCTCCTACACCATCCACGCCCAGGGGGATGAGAACAGCACACAGGTACTGCCAGCTTCTCCACTGCTTCACTTGGGAAAGCTCTTCCCTCGGGGAAAGGTCTCTCCTTCCCAGCCCTCTGAGACCCCGAGGGCTGAGGCTTGCACTGCTTTTGTTCCCAGGAATTCAGTGGTTGAGTTTCTTGTACATTTTTTTGTGGGTGCTGTGGTACTTTATGGACTGGACAAGTGCTGGCCATACAGTCGTGGAATGGATTGGGTTGGAATCCAGTCTCTGCCATGCAGGGACTCCTTCCACTATCCCAGGTTGCTCCAAGTCCCGTCCAGCCTGGCCTTGGACACTGCCAGGGATCCAGGGGCAGCCACAGCTGCTCTGGGCACCCTGTGCCAGGGCCTTCCCACCCTCACAGGGAAGAATTCCTTCCCAATATCCCATCTAAACCAACTCTATTTCACTCTGAAGGTCTAGTGCAAGGTCCCTGCCCATGGCACAAGATGAGCTTTAAGGTCCCTCCCAACCCAAACCATTCCACGACTCCGTGATTGCAAGGGCAGGACTGGTGGCCTTGGGGGTTGCACTCATTTTGAAACAGCACTGGGGGAAACCCATCAAGTTTCCACGGAAGTCAAGCTCAGTGCTGAGCTCCACATGATACCTGCACACAGTTCTGGTGTGCCAGAGGTCAGGCAAGCATAACCCACCCCTGTGCTGGGGTGCTGAGTGTTCCCCGCTGCAGCAGCAGCCCCAGCCCTGGCTGAGCAGGGTCTGCATTCCTGCCCTCTCCACGCCCTCTGTGGGTGTTGTGCTGCTCTGGCAGATCCATCCCTGGTGGTTTCTGGGCTGGGCTGAGCAGATGAATGCTGTGTGTGACAGAAGTGACCCCGGCAGTGACGCCGCGTGGGTGGGACGCAGGCAGGCGTGAGATTCAACCTGAAATGGGTTCCTTCACTCATCCCCCTGGGAAATGGCTTCTCATCCAGCCACCGACATGCTGAGGGTTTGGAAGGAGCATCCCGGGCTGTGGCAGAGGCACTGCTGGTGTAAGCACTGCTGAGAGGCTCAAGAGAAGCTTTTTTTGTCTAAATGAACTGGTGGCAGGTGGAGGAGCCAGCAGGAGCACAGGCAGCGCCGTGGGTGGGCTGTGCTCAGGTTGTGTTTTGTGTTCCGATGCTGTGAGAGCTGGATCCACCCCAGACTTGTGAAACAGCCCAGGGGACAGCTGAGAGGGACCACAGATTGTGGCTTTTATTAAAATAAAATCTCCTTGCTGCTCTTTGCTCTGTCACTGCTGTGGTGTGGCTGGGCAGTGGGCAAAGCAGGAGACTCCCCATTTCCTGTGTTTGTCACTCCACTTTTGTCCTGGATGTGTGTTATATTTCACAGGTTTGTCCTCTAATCCCAGAGTTTGCTCTTGGCCTTTTTTTTTTCCACTTGTGTGGAACTGAGACATGAAATATAACGTGTCCCTTTTAATAATGATCCTATAATGCTTTTTTCCCCTCAGGGATCCCTGGGCGCTTTACAAATTAGGTCTCAGACACCAGAATCCCCAAAGTGCAGCTCCTTCCAGGATGAAATGTGGATGTTGTTCTACTGAATTAGGAGAGGAAAAAATATGGAATGTTATTTTTTTCTGCTCAGTATTCCTTCCCCTTCCTTCTCCTTGCACTGAGTGACCAGAGAAGGGGAGCCCAGATGATCTGTGTCTGGTGCTGGAAGCCCACCACCTCCTCAGGGCTTCACAGAGCTGGGATTCATATAACTTTTCTCTTTCCCCTGCCTTCAGGCTGCTTGGCTTTATTTTGGGGGCAGAGGAATTGCCCTTTATCCTGGTGATTTCTCACCTGCACCCTCCAGCCCCCAGTGTGGGTGGCTGAGGTCCATACCCACGGCTCACAGTTCTTCCAGGAGCTCCCACCAGTGCTGGCCTTGGCTCCCTGCCCCGTGCTGATGGTTCACTTTCCAGTCAGGCTCTCCCTTGGGGATCTTTTGAATGTTCTGGTGAATTCTCAAGTCATCAGCCAGGGAGGGTGTGGGGAGGTGCTAATTTGCCTCTGGGCCTTGGCTCATGGGTTGGTCCCTCTCTGGGAAGCTGTCCCCATCTCACCCACCATTCCTCTTGTCCCAGTTTAACTGGGAGTTTCTTCAGGCTGAAGGGAGAGCAATGGTCCCATCTGTTCAGGCCACCCCAGGAGAGAGTGGCTGGCTGGGCACCTCCAGGACATCCACAACACTTCCAGGAGCAGGGCAGGGCCAGCTGCCTCTGTCCCTGGGACTGTCACAAGGTGGGAAGAACAGTCCCCGCTCCCAGCGTGTGTTGGCACAGATGGATGCGTGGAGATGCCAGGAGTTTGGGTTTTACATGCCCTGGGCACAGAGTGTGACTTTCCCTGGCGTGGCCAGGTGGCAGCCACGGTGACAACACCTCTGCTCCCAGGGATGCTGGAATTCCAGTGCCTGACACCTGCGGTGCCAGGCAGAGCCTCACCTGCTCAGAGCCTGCCCCAGCCGCTGCTGCTGGCGCTGTGTGCATCATGCTTGGTTAATAATTCATGGCAGCAGAGACAACGGCAGTGGAATTTATTTAAAACGAGGAGGATCTGACACTCCGAGTGCTCCTCACGCTCCAGCAGCCCGAGAAAGGCCTGGCTTTGTTTAAACCAGCACAGGGGCACAGGGGCTGGCCCAGGGTTAGGAGGAGCTGGTTGGTGTCACCAGATAACCCCGTGGCCTTTTCCTTGCCTCCTGTGAGAAGGATGAAGAAATCCTTCCTCTCCTCCCTCACAGGAGGGCTCTGAGCCTTACAGTGGTTGAGGGCTGGAGGAGACTGAGGGGAGACCTCAGGGGTCTTCAGTGAGGGGCAGCAGAGGGGCAGAGGTATCTCTTCCCTCTGGTGACCAGGGACAGGACCCAGGCAATGCTGGAGCTGTGTCAGGGAGGTTTAGGGTGGAGATCAGGAAAGGTTCTTCCCCCAGAGGGTGCTGGCACTGCCCAGGCTCCCCAGGGAATGGGCACGGCCCCGAGGCTGCCAGAGCTCCAGGAGCCTTTGGGCAGCACTGCCAGGGGTGCCCAGGGTGGGATTGTTGGGGTGTCTGTGCAGGGATGGGGTTGGATTGATGATCCTGGTGGGTCCCTTCCAGCTCAGGATATTCCATAATTCCATAATTCCATGATTCCATGATTCAAGCACCATGGGGCTGATCCAGGGGGATGCTGAGCACCCCGGCAGGAGCTGGGCTCTGAGCCATCCCTCCTCCGCGGGCTCCTGCGAGCAGGTGATCTCTGTGCCGGGGCCGAGGCATTGTCAGGGCAAATCTGCGAGGCGTTCACACCTCGGCTGTGCCTGCAGAGCCCTCCCGACAGCGCCAGCGCCTGCGAGCAGAGAGCGCTGCCTCTGCCGAGGGAATCGTCTGCGGAGCCTCGCAAGGTCAGCGCCTTCCCCGCCGGCGTTGGGCTGAGCTCCTGCCCCCTGCTCCCAGCGCAGCCGGCCCTCCCCGGGCTGCTCCTTCCCCACTGACCCCGGCTCTCCCCGGGCTGCTCCTTCCCCACTAACCCCGGCCCTCCCCGGGCTGCTCCTTCCCCGCTGACCCCGGCCTTCCCCGGGCTGCTCCTTCCCCACTGACCCCGGCCTTCCCCGGGCTGCTCCTTCCCCGCTGACCCCGGCCTTCCCCGGGCTGCTCCTTCCCCACTAACCCCGGCCTTCCCCGGGCTGCTCCTTCCCCACTGACCCCGGCCTTCCCCGGGCTGCTCCTTCCCCACTGACCCCGGCCTTCCCCGGGCTGCTCCTTCCCCACTGACCCCGGCTCTCCTCGGGCTGCTCCTTCCCCACTGACCCCGGCTCTCCTCGGGCTGCTCCTTCCCCACTGACCCCGGCTCTCCCTTTCCTTTGTGCCGTTTGGACATGTGCGATCCAAACAGGAGCGGAGGAGGAGGACGAGGAGGAGAAGGAGGCAGAAGCAGGGAGCAGGGGAGTGTTCCTGCTCTGCCATCCCGTAACTGCCTGAGCTCGCAGCAGGAGCCCGCTGGTTCCTGGCACACCCTGAAGATCAATAACCTACTTAGCTGAAAGTTTGCTGGATCTGTGTTCTTCCCTGCATTTTCTCCCGTCCCTTGATTGGAGTGCTGGATTCCTTTCCTTCAGCCCTTCGGCCTCATCAGGAGCCCTGTGCTGCTTTGCTCAGGTTTTCAGCTGGTCCCTGTGCTGCTTCCTCTGGCTGTTCTGCACTTGTGCTGCTTTCGGGGGCTGGGGCTGGGTCAGGCTGCACGGCACTGCCAACACCCAGACGAGGTGTGGGTGACCTGCCTGACACACCTGCGTGGGTCCAGCCTGACACACCCACTCAGTGCCCCGTCTGTGCCAGCCCAGGATGCTCAGCAGCCTGGGGACAGGCCAGCGAGGGCAGGAGGTGACACAGTGCCTGCCCTGTGTCCCCACCTCCTGCCTGTGCAGGAGTTTGGGGATGCAGAGCTGTCCCAAACGATGCAGGGATGCAGCTCTGGGTGTCCTGGCAGAAGAGCTTCTCCTCCAGCATCACTGAGGAGCAGAGGTGTGGGGGTGGGTGTCAGGGACAGCACAGCTCTGCCTGCTTTGAGCCATCCCACATCCACTGGCATCCAGAGCAGTTCCTCAGCTTTCCACCCTCCTTAGGCAGCCGAGCCCGTCTGACCGTTCAGGCTCAGCAATCCTTACCCACAGCCCCCAGGGGTGCTGCTTCCCCTGGGGTGTTTCCCCCTGGGTTTTTGGCACCTCTCCCCGTGGCTCTGGCGCCCAGGAAAGGGTTACAGCTCTCCAGCTCTGAACGTTTCAGTTTGCTTTGTTCACTGCGATGCATATTTCATACGCTCAGCTTCCCAGCTGGCAGAGGCCTGGAAACCCTGCAAGCTGTCGGGTATTGTCTCTCTCCTCCTTTGCTTGTTTGTTTGTTGGGGTTTTTTTGGGTTGTCATTTTGTTGGATTTCTCTTTTTCTCTTTTTCATCTCTCCCAAATTGCTCTCTCTCACCAAAAGCCCAGCCCTGGTGCTGACAATGGGGGGCTATCAATAGCTAAATGGCTTCGCAGCTGTAGCCGAGGCAGGGCTGGAGCCGGGGCTTTTATGGGCAGCAATTTCCTCCTGCCGAGGCTGCGTGGGGACGGATGGGGTGCAGGAGCTGCCAGCAGGAGGACGCTGTGCCACGGGCTTCCCCCCCCTCCTTGCAAAGGTTGTAATTATCTCGTTGTTTATCCATATGCAAGCTGTCGTCCTGGACAGGAACCGCCTCGGCTGTGGCCGTCCCTCCCCAAAGCCACCAGCAGCATCTCTGTCCCCTCCTCCCCGTGCCCCCCGTGGCTGTGCCATCTGCTCCCAGCTTGCTGCTGGTTGCCAGCACCTCGGCGGGGCTGGGGGCAGCTGGCACTGTCACCCCTGGTTGTGATTGTGGCCCTGGGCTGTGGGTGTCCCTGTGGAGGGGACCAGGGGTGGCTGCACCTCGCTGGTGTTCATCCCAGAGCTCTGGAGAACCCACCGGGCTGCCAGGGTTGTCCTGGGGCACTGGGCACCCTCCTGTGTCCCTGTGGGGTTCTCCTCACCCATCCAGGTATCCCATAAGAGTTGGTGAGACTGTATCTGGCTCTTCTCCAGAGATGGGCAGTGCCCCCCATGCCTGGCATTCCTGAGAAGGGCCAGGTGTGGACAGGATGTGGTCACCTGGCCTGGGGAGTCCCATCTCTGGCTGTTTCCAGAGGAACAACCAAAGGAACACCTGGATTCCTTTCCTATCCTATCCAGACCTCAGCCCAGACCAGCTCATTCTTTGTCCTCAGTGCTCCTGCACCTCCAGAACAGCTCTCCTCCAGTTTTCCACCCGTTTTCTTGTCCCTGCTCTGTCCCATCCTCATGCACTGGTACCTCAGTGGTGAACTTTTCCTCCAGCACCCCCATTCCATCTCCCATGAGGAGCTTTTCCTCAGCTCCATGATCTCTTCCATCAGGCAGTGTGGGGAATGTGTTGTTGAAGGCAGTCTGGATTAGATCTGCAGCTTTTCTTCTATCTGCAACCCCAACCCTCAGGACTTCTGGCACAATCCACCTTTGATAAAAACACTCTGCATTTATTCCCATTTTCCATTTGCCTCAGCTTCTTCCAAAACCTCCTTCCAAAGCCCTGGCAGTGCTGGACACTGCACTTGTGTGTGTTCCAGTTATCACTTTTTTTCTCACCATATTTCTCTCATCTCCTCAGGATCCTGTTTTGTGTCCTGCCCAAGTAATTCAAGAGTCTCCACTTTGTTGCCCAGGCTGCCTTTGTTCCTGTATAAACATTTTAACTGCTTCTCATTGATCACATGCAGTTTCTTACTCATCTTGGGCATTGATTCCGTTCTCAGATGTATTTATATCTCCTTCCTTCTTTCTGTCTGCCCTCTGATTATTTTTTTTTCTTTAATTTGTGGCCATAACTCTATTTTATTTCTTCCTGGCAGTAAAAGTGGAGGCAGAGGTTGCAGTAGCATCGTGTCCCCCTGTTTCTCAGCTGAAAACTCTTCTCATCACAGGGACAGCCTCGATTCCAGGAGGAGATTTCCTTGCACATGGAAGTTGAATCCATCTGTCAGGAAGAACCCTCTTTCCACAAGGTGTTTCCTTTGAGCTCACCTTTGTCACAGCACCCTCAGGATCTCTGTGAATCTCTTTATTACTGTTTTATTCTGGTTGTGTATAACCAGACTGGTTTGGGTTGGGAGGATGAAGCTTATCTTGTTCATGGACACCTTCCACTAGAATATGGTAGCTGAGGGAAGGTTTGGGGTGTGTGTGGCAGAGCCCTGGAGGTGGTGGGGAGGAGCTGAAGCAGAGGCTGGAGGAGGAGGAGGAGCTGTCTCTGTCCCGGGGTTCCTGCAGCCAGGGGAGCAGGGCTGGCTGGGCACGGGGAGCAGTTAGAGCTTGCAGGGCAGTGTGTGTGCAGTCCCAGCTGATCACAGCCTCCCAAAGTGCACTTTAGGGGAGGCTGATGGAGACCAAACCCAAGAGGGGGCACTGATGGAGCCCTTGCCTGGTGCTGTGCCTGCCCCCAGCCCGGAATTGGCACGAGGGCACCTCAGGAGCCTTCCCCTGAGGAGGAGAGCTGGGGGCTGGGAAGATGTGCTGACATCTCTCCTCCTTTATTATCCCAGGAAGCCTGCAAACGAGAGGGATGAGAACAGCAGCGTGGAGAGCTGTTGGCATCTCTGCAATGGTGTTACACATTTAATTTATGGTGTTAATATAGATCAAGAAGTTCTGTGTCCATGGGACGACTGCGGGGAAGACTGACCTTTCCCAAACTTGGCTTGTTCTCTCTCATGCTTTTGGGATCATCTGGAGCTGATCAGGCTGGGAACTTAAAAAAAAAAAAGTCAGTATTGCCTAAAAATATAGACAATCACTTTTGTTTTCAGTGGAGCAACATTTGCTGTAAGTAGAGGGTCGGGTTGTTTGAAAATAAGCTCCAGTGTTCCAGCTCAACTGTGCACCAGCCTTGCTTTTAAATTTATAACTCTCCAAAATGAAAAGTAAATGGATTGTGTTATTCCCAGCCCTTTTATAAAAGTTAACATTGCAAAAACAGATGTGAAATGTGGCCTCGCAGATTACAGCCTGAGCTTGGGGTTTTTTAGGTTGGGGTTTTATTTTTTTTTCCTTACTCTCTCTGTGCTGTGTCCCCGAGGAGCAGAAATCTGCCTTTTTTCCAGCAGGAGGAAAATTGTTCTGTGTCTGAGTTGCCTCCTGCCAGGCTTGTGTGGATGCTGCAGGACACAGAGCTCCAAGGAACGATAATGCCTTTGCAAAAACAGGCAACTTAGCAGGGAAATTTTAATTAGGAATGTGCAGGAAAGTTCAGATTGCCTGGGAATTTGGTAATGCTCTAACAAACCTCCCAGTCTTAGGACATCCATCCCAGTGTGGCCCTGGGAGTTGGTGATTAAAGGCACTGGCAAGCAGGTTGTTATCTGCAGCTTCCTTCAGGAGGCAGGTGAGCATGTCCTCACCTCCCACACCAGGCCTGGATGTGCTGGGATCTGGAAAAGCAGAGTCTGGGCCAAGCCTGGAGCTGCCCTGCTCTCTCCAGGTCAGTGGGATGCTGTGTTCAGCCTGGAGAAAAGGAGGCTCAGGGGAACTCCTGGCTCTGCACAACTCCCTGCCAGGAGGGGACAGCCAGGGGGGCTCTGCTCCCAGGAACAGGGACAGGAGGAGAGGGAACGGCCTCAGGCTGGGCCAGGGGAGGCTCAGGGTGGACAGCAGCAGGAATTTCCCCATGGAAAGGGTGCTCAGGAATTTCCTCATGGAAAGGGAGCTCAGGAATTTCCCCATGGAAAGGAGGCTCAGGGGCTGCCCAGGGAGGTTTGGAGTGCCCATCCCTGGAGGTGTCCAAGGAACACCTGGAGGTGGCACTCAGTGCTCTGGGCTGGTGACAGTGTGGGCACTGAGCACAGCTTGGACTCAATGACCCTGAAGCTCTTTTCCAGCCTCAGTGATCCTGGGATCCTGGGGCAGGGCTCTGGGCCGCCAAAGCCTTGAAGGGGTGATTGAGGGGACAGGGAGGTGTCTGGAGGTGCTGGTGGCAGTTAAGGTCCAGCAGAAGAGTGGGGAGCCTGGCAGGGTGTCCGTGCCCCACAGCCTGGACAGAGCTGGATCACTCCTTCAGGGTTTGTTGTGTCATTTCCTGTGCTCTGTGAAAAAAAAGCCCAACAAACAGCAGGAAAAAGTTACTTCTCTGGCAGAAGAGGTAAAAGGGCTCCGTCACTTCCATAAACCTCACATACATAAATCATTGTCTTCTATTAGTCACTTAAGGGCTCAGTTGCTTAATTATTTTGATCACAGTAATCATTTATTTACGAGGTGGGGAAAAACGCCAAGCACTTCCAAGCCGAGCAGCACAGCAGGGAGGAGGCAGGGCTGCAGAAGCATTTCTTTCCTCCCCATAAGTCAAAAGAGCTTTTGCTTCATGGAGCTCTAAGATCCCTTTTGAGATCCCTGCTAAGAGAGGATGCTCTGATCCACAGCCCTTGGTGCTCTCCCAGGAAGTTCAGCAAAACCAACTGCAGGTCCCTGTGCAGGAGAAGCTCCAGGGAGAGCTCAGAGCCCCTGGCAGGGCCTCAAGGGGCTCCAGGAGAGCTGCAGAGGGACTGGAGACAAGGGATGGAGGGACAGGACACAGGGAATGGCTTTAAACGGAAATGGGTTGGTTTAGATGGGATATCAGGGAGAAATCCTTCCCTGGGAGGGTGGGCAGCCCTGGCACCTGGTGCCCAGAGCAGCTGTGGCTGCCCCTGGATCCCTGGCAGTGCCCAAGGCCAGGCTGGACATTGGGGCTTGGAGCAGCCTGGGACAGTGGGAGGTGTCCATGGCAGGGTGGCACTGGATAAACTTTGAGGTCCCTCCAACCCAGACACTTCCATGACTCTGTGAGTATTTGGGGGTGAAGGGGGAAGGAGGCATTAAGTGAATCTCTCTCAAACCTGTTTGCAATCTGAAGGTTTTTGGGTTTTCTCCTAGAACTCTTGTCTCCCTCCCAGTCCCCAGCAAGAGAATGTGCTCTCACCTCCTCACACCTCACCCTCCAGCTTCCCCTCTGTGTCTCCCACATATTTCTGCTTAGGAATCCACCGTGCCCCCCCTGCTTCCCAGAGGAGGACAGGCTGCTCTGAGCCTCCCCTAATTCCTCCATTAGCAGCTCCTTGCCGCAGCTCCCGGAGGGGCCGAGACCGCAGGAAAACAAACGGGGCCCCTCTGACACATCCCAGGGCCCCGTGCCAGGCAGGGATTCCCAGCCCTTTACAAACCACCCTCCTCATGAAGAGCTAAAACGGGAGCGGGGAAGGGGGAAATAGGCATTTTCTAATCACCCGGATTTCGGCTTTCAAAGGGTTTATTACAACCTTTTATTTCCATGCGTGGAAAATGGGATCTTATCTGGTGAGCCGGCTGGTCCAGCTGGGCTGGGTTGAGAGCAGGGAGCTCTCAAACAACCTTCAGGGGGTGTTAAACTTGCTGGAATGCATTAAAGCAGGGCACTGGGAGAGGGGAGATCCCTGCCCCTGGAATGCATTAAAGCAGGGCACTGGGAGAGGGGAGATCCCTGCCCCTGGAATGCATTAAAGCAGGGCACTGGGAGAGGGAGATCCCTGTCTCTGGAATGCATTAGAGCAGGGCACTGGGAGGGGGAGATCCCTGCCCCTGGAATGCATTAGAGCAGGGCACTGGGAGAGGGGAGATCCCTGCCCCTGGAATGCATTAGAGCAGGGCACTGGGAGAGGGAGATCCCTGCCCCTGGAATGCATTAGAGCAGGGCACTGGGAGAGGGAGATCCCTGCCCCTGGAATGCATTAGAGCAGGGCACTGGGAGAGGGAGATCCCTGCCCCTGGAATGCATTAGAGCAGGGCACTGGGAGAGGGGAGATCCCTGCCCCTGGAATGCATTAGAGCAGGGCACTGGGAGAGGGAGATCCCTGCCCTCAGCAGCTGCAAGGAAACAACCACCCCAGGCCTGAGCTGCCATCCCTGCTCCCAGAAACCGTGTGGGGAAGCCCCATGTAGTGGGTGCCAACCTGCCTGGGTTCCCTCACCCCTGAGTGCCCTGCCAGGCTGGCACTGAATCCTCAGAGGGGAAACTGAGGCCAGGACCAAGACAAAAGACAAAAGGAGCTCTCAGTCCCAGGAACAGCCCCACAGTTTAATGCAGAACCTGCACCTTGGCATCCTGACCAGAGTGAGAGGCCGAGCAGGTGGCTGGGAGTGGTTTTGTGCCCTTTGGGAAGGGGAGGGGGAGGTGAGGGGTCAGTGGGGACTGACCCAGGGGAGGTGAGGCACAGGTGGTGTCAGGTGAGGGGTGTGCAGGGGTTCCTGGGACAGGCAGTGCTGTACAACACTGTGGATTTATATATATCACCCAAACCACCCAGTGCCAATATAACAAAACTACTTAGTGCAATACAACAGTGTGGCTGGTCCAGCTCGGCTGGGTTTAGAGCAGGGGGCTCTCAAACAACCTTCAGGACCACGTTGTGCTGGCTGTTAAACTTCAGTGCTGGAATGCATTGAAACAGGGCACCGGGAGAGGGGAGATCCCTGCCCTCAGCAGCTGCAAGGAAACAACCACCGCAGCCCTGGTCTGCCATCCCTGCTCCCAGAGGCACAGCGTGCTGTCCCCGGGGCTGCAGAGGGAGCAGACACCAGGGGCTGGAGGAGACAAACGCCGCGAACCTGGAATGTTAATTGCTGCTGCCGGGGCGGGTTGTGCCCCCGTGCCCCGCCGGGGAGCAGTGCCGGTGACATTCCGAGTGCAGCCAGCAAAATCCTATTAAGATAACGTCACGGCCTCTCTGTTTTACTGTTTGCAAGCCAGCCCCTAACATCATTAAATTACACAACAGGGAGGTGCCTGCTGCCAAGGGGCTCTGCTCGAGATAAGATGTGGGTTGAGCCGCTGCCAAAAGTTGAGTTGATATGACAAGAAGTTTGGAGCGGGTTCAAGGCTTGATTCACACCAGACGTGGCACTGTGCAGGTAAACACTGGGCAGGATTGATCCCTGGGGCTGTGCAGGTACCTGGCACCGTGCAGTCCTGGGCAGGATGGGGCTGCAGGGGTTTGTAGCAGACAGATTTACAGCTCTTCTTGTGCTCAGCCCTGGCAGGGTGTGTAAGTGAAGCTCAGGGAACTGTGTGCAGGTTTTTTACCTCTGCCATCCCCTCCCCAGCCCTTTTGGGGAGTGGGAAGGAGCCTGGACACCAGGACACTGCTCAGGGGAGCTGTTTGTTTTGTGATGCCACAGCTGGACCAGCAGGAAAAGGAGTGAGAAGAAAGAGCTGCATCATGAAACTCCCCACAGAGCCCTGAAACAAACCTTGCTGGTCCCTCTGTGTCACCCACCATGTCCCTGCCACGCTTGTCCATGGAGCCTTTGTGTTTCTTGTGCCCTTTGTGCCCTTTTTTGTGCCTCTTTGTGCTCTTTTTTGGATCCTTTGTGCCCTTTGCTGCTGCAGGTGTGGAGTTTTGCTCCAGGCCCCCCAGACCTCAGGTTTCTGTCATGGATAGTCTGGATTTCAGCTCCATATTACAGATTCTTGTGGAGAACTCACCCAGCACCATCCCCACCTTGCCATCACTCAGCAAAATTCCTCATTGGCATGAATGACTTTTCTTTCCTGCAGCATCTTCCAGGCAGGGAATTCACCCCCAGACAGGGCTCTGGGAGAAGCCTGGGCTGTGTGTGCAGAAATCCCCTTGTCACCCCATCCTCCAGGACAGGACATCAGGAAGAAAATGCTTTAAAGGCATGCCTCAGAAGCAGTTTTCTAAGCGTTTTCCATTAGGGAAGCTTTGTTTCCCTCAGAGGCTGCAGAGAGCCTGCCCTGCCCTGGGACTGCCTGGCGCTCCAGCGCTGCTATTACAGCTTTCCCTCGTGGCCCTGTTTCTGGCACTGCTGAGTTTTGGGGTCCCAGATGCATCCTGGCCATTGCAGCAGCTCAAGTACAAAGTGGCTGGGAAAGTGGCTTGGAATTCCTGTTAGTGGGCTGTTCTTCATGCAGGGATGGAGCAGCGTGTCCAGGCACATCCCACAGCAGCCTCCTGTCCCAGCAGTGGCTTTGCACACCTGGGTTGTGGATTTGAACTGACAGGGAATGGGTTTAGATGGGATATTGGGAAGGAATTCCTGGCTGTGAGGGTGGGCAGGCCCTGGCACAGGGTGCCCAGAGAAGCTGTGGCTGCCCCTGGATCCCTGGAAAGGGGTCAGGACCATCCCTTCCCCAGGAGCATTTCCTGCACGTTTGCGTGTGTGACCTCTCTCCCAAGCAGCTGGAAGGCCTCCCCCTGGCAATCCTTGTTTTCCTATAACACATCTGCTTATTTCCAGTGCTTTGGAATAACAAAAGCACCTGGATGAGCCTTTCCCTTTTCCCAAGAGAGAAGACTGGTGCTTCTATCTTGTCCACACCTTCAGCATATGCACCTTCCAGGAAATTCAGCTTACACTTCAGCACTCCTTGGGCCTCCTTTACCTCGATCTTGTAGTCTTGGTATTCTTGTTTCTCAGCTCCTTCTTTCTTAGTTTAGCTCTGTTTCTGTCTCAGTAACCTTGGTGAATTCCTGAGAGTGCTGGTAAGGATAATCAAAGATGGTTTGGCTGTGATCCGAGTTGTTCAAATACAAATTTGTTCACATTGCAACACCGCGGTGCTGGGGGGACAGGTGACAACGGGGAGATGCACTCACTGTGTGCCTGTCCTAGGTGACCCCGGGCCTGGAGGGACAGGAGGGGGAGCTGCTGGTGAAGGGCCCCTCGGTGTTCCGCGAGTACTGGAACAGAGCCCGGGACACGGCCGATGCCTTCACGCCCGACGGATGGTTCCGAACAGGTACGGGAAGGGCTCCCCCAGCAGCCGGCACGGAGCACAGCGGGACAGCAGCGCCGGGTCGCTGCGCGGGGTGGGAGAGGGGCTGGAGCTGGGGCTGGAGCTGGGGGTGCAGGCTGGATGTGCTTCCAGAGGCTGGCTCGGGAAGGGGCTTTGCCTGCCTTGGCCAAGTGAGATACTCCCTCACCTTCCTGGGCTCCTGTGCTGGCTCAGTTTCCTTGGAGGTTTTGGAGGAATATCTCAGGGCACAGGGTAAAAGATTCCCAGAGAGGCTCTCACCCCCTGGGATCAGCCCAAGGCTTTATTCTCCAAGGGTTCCGGGGCAGAGAGAGAGAACAAGGAAGAACAGGACTTGATCTGGTCTCTGCTCAGGAGAGAGAGCTGGGCCTGAGCCAGCAGGGTCAGGATAGGAAGGAAGGGTCAAACTGCATGGGCACAGGGGGCTCTGGGGGGAAAACCATTCCCCAGAGGAATACAACAACCAATAATGGGAGGTGTTTGGGGTCCTAAGCATGAAATATCACTGCTTAAAGTTTTCCTGGGAGTTCAGCTTTGCAGACAGGTGGGATTTGTCTCAATTTACACAGGGACTGTGTCACTGAATCATTAACTACCTGAGCCCCTGAGAGGAGAAGGGTGCAGCCAGGTGGGGGGGTTGGGCTCTGCTTCCAGGCTACCAATGATTTGAGGAAATGGCCTCAAGCTGTGCCAGGGGAGGCTCGGGTTGGACATCAGCAGGAATTCCTTCATGGAAGGGGTTGTTCATTGGCAGGGGCTGCCCAGGGAGGGTCCCCATCCCTGGAGATGTCCAAGGAAGCACTCAGGGTGACAAGCTGGGGATCAGTCACAGGTTGGACTTGGAGATCTTTTCCAACCTCAGTGCTCCTGGAATCAGAGAATCCATGATAGCCACAGCTCTGATTTCCCCGTCCCCCTCTTCACCATGTGTCAGCAGTGCTGTGGTGACAGGAGTCAGGCTGGATCTCTGATGCCTTCTGTGTAACCTGATTTCCTGAAGAAGCTGTGATTTATTCTAATTGCTCTCCCAGAGCAGAGCTGTCTCTGCCAGCAGTGTCACCAGCAGTCCCCAGGCCAGGCGGGTACCGCGGGCTGGGACCGCAGCACCACCAACCCTCGCGTGGGGGTGCAGGGCAATCAGCTTTAAAAAATTATTTTTTTTTTTTTAGTCAACGCTCCTGATGAATATTTCAGCTGCAAAAGGAATAGCGTGCATTAATTATTGCAAAGAGATGTCTTTAGGAGAAAATGATTCCGAAATTCGGTTTAATTTCATTGTAATGCGCCGCAAACAGGAAGGGAGTATGTGTGTTTAATTGGCTCTCGGGGGTAAGGCCGGGAAGATGGCATGCCTTTGTCACAGGCCATTAGTGATACAGACTGCATAATGAGGGACTACAATCAGCTCACAGCTGCCGGCTCCTACGGGGAGAGAATGATATTAAATAGAAATCAGTATAAATTAAACTTAACCCTTTCGCCAGCTGCGCGAAGCTCGGAGCTGGAAACGAGGGAGGGGAGCAGTGGCAGGAGTGAGGGGTTCAGGGTGGGTCAAGGGGTGCTTGGATAACCCCCTCAGCAGCCAGGTGATGTCCCTGGTGTCCCCCTTCCCTCAGGCAGGAGGCTTGAACTCCCTTCCCCATCCCTACCCCCCTCTGCCTTCCTTCCCCTCCTCTCCTGCCTCCTGCTCCGTGGATATCAGCTCGATGGGACTGGGTTTTTCCCAAGCCTCATTTATCCAGCAGTGCCAGGAGCCATCCCATGGCCCCATCCTCACCCTGCCTGCCCCAGCCTCATCAGCAGCCTCTGGAGATCACTCAGAGGTGGCAAACGTCCTGTGGTGGTAAAAAAGCCCTTGAGGGAATGAAGGGGTTGTGTCCTGTCACAGGGATTGGATCTGGAGGGTGAATTATCCCCATTAAGCACAAATTGGTTACCCTGGAGCCAAAACCACACTGGCAGGATCCAAGAGAGGTGAACCCTGGCCACTGCCAGGCTGTGAATCCCTGTATCTGCCACATCCAGGTCATCCAGGTGAGTGTTTTACAGGTGGGGCTGAATGCCAGCACCTGCTGTTCCCAAAACCCCAGCGATGGCATTCCCAGCTCCATGCCAGTGTTCTGCTCACTGCCAACCCTTGTGGGTGTCCCCACCGGTCACCCACAGGCTGCAGGTGGTGGCCAAGTCCCTCAGGGCTGGGGTTTCACAGAATTGTGGAGTGGTTTGGATGGGAAGAGACCTTAAAGCTCATCCAGCCCCACCCCCTGCCACGGGCAGGGACACCTTCCACTATCCCAAAAAAAAAGGGGAAAAAAAAAAGGGGGAAAAAAAAGGGGAAAAAAACCAGTGACTTTGATGAATTCAAGATTGTGGCTCTTCTGAGAAGCCTCTGAACTCCTGGTGCTGCAGAGGGGATGTGCTGTTGCTCCCATGCTCTTTATTCCCTGGGATTTGTGCTGCTGTCTGCCGATCCCTCCATCTCTCATTTCCATCCCAGTGAATTTGATTATTTTTATTGTATTAAGGCTGTTGACAGAGCTGCTTAGATCAAAGTCCCCTCCAGCCATTTCCAGGGAGACTGCTGGGTTTCCACCTGCTGTCATACATCCAAGTGGCACCGAGCCCTCGGAGGCTGAGCCCAGCCCAAAGGAAAAACGCCTGTGGGCATCTGGCTGCTGTCCCTGCTGAGCCTCCCCAGCTGTGCCAGGCCCTGCCAGGTGAGAGCAGCCTCCAAATGTGCTGCTGGGAGGGGAGGAGAGCAGAAAAGAGGGAAGGAAGACATTTTTTAGGATGAGGTCCTAGCCTGTGCCCACAGAAGCTGTGGCTGCCCCATCCCTGGAAGCGTCCAAGGCAAGGCTGGATGGGTTTTGGAGCAACCTGGGGCAGTGGAACATGTCCCTGCCCATGGCAGGGGGTGGTCTTTAAGGTCCCTTCCAACCCAAACCATTCCATGATCCCATGAGCAAAATAAAACCTTGGGAACTGGAGGAAAGCAGCAGAGAAACAGCAACTTTTGTGTCATCCATCCCTCCATCCATCCATCCCTCCATCCTCCATCCCTCCATCCTCCATCCATCCATCCATCCCTCCATCATCCATCCATCCATCCATCCATCCATCCATCCATCCATCCATCCCTCCCAGCCTTGCCATGCCCACATGGGCCAGGCTCTGGCACTGTCAGATCCTGTTATCCCTGCCCAGGAGGCAGCAAGTTGCTTTGGCAGCACGGGGAGGCTTTGGGATGCCCACCATGGTGCCCGGGCACTGCCCCTTCCCCCACATTTCCCTGGAATCTGCCAGTCCAGCCTGCTCCCCGAGGGCAGGGCAGCTTCCATTCCCATTTGCCCATACATCCAGAAAATTAGAACCTGGTGTATTCAGGGAGATTTATTTTCAATTACAGGTTAAGGCCGAGACATGAAATAGCACCGGGTCTGAAAGTGGTGCATAAATCCTGCAACAAATCCATGTATCTCTGCTCCATATAATAAGATTTTATTGATTGCCATATTGTATCTGTCAGAATAAAACTCTCTTAATGCATGCATCAGGATGGAGAAGATAGAGAGCTTGTTGGGAGGAGAATCTGATTCAAGAATCAATGCACTTTGATTAATATGTCGTTAAGAAAGTAAGAGTTATTTAACTTGTTTGATGCACATTTCGGAATGATGACTCATATCTTTTAAATTTCTCTGAGCTGCATTTGAAAAACCCCCCCACAACCTTGGAGCTGTTTTTCACATGGTTAAATCTGGGTTTATCAGTGAATTTTTGCTGGACCCTTTTGCACAGGTCACAAGTGCCCCTGAACCCCATTAGTAATAAATCCTGTGGCCCAAAACACTTCTCATATCATGTTGTTGAGGCTTTAGAGGGAGAACAGAGTGGAGCTGGTGTCTCTTTATTCCTTCTGGATGTTCTGCAGTGAAAGAGGAAACTCCAGGGAAAACAAAACAAACCAAAAAAACCCCAACAACAACAAAAAGAAGTTGTTTTTCCACTGTGATTACAAATCCAAGCACCAAGGACAAGCCCTGGCTTGGCTGGGAGTGTCCCACCCAGCACTGAATTCCCAGCTTGCTCCCAGAATGGAACACACTCTTGTTGCAGCCACAATCCCAGTCCAGGGCATGATCCCAGTGGCTCTGAGTGGTTTCAGCGAGCTCCTGATGTGTCTCTGTCATCTTCAGGCTGAGCTCTGCAGTCCACAGCTGACACCAGCTGCAGCTCCTTGCCATTCCCAGCCCTGGCTCTTGGAGATTCCATAGAATCATGGAATACTTGGGGTGGGGAAGGACCTTTCAAGGCCATCAAGTCCAACCCCACCACAACTGGAGCCCCAGGGGAGGCTGGGGGTGCTCAGCCTGGAGAAAAGGAGGCTCAGGGGGGACCCCTGACAACTCCCTGAGAGGAGGGGGCAGCCAGGGAGGGAAACAAGGGACAGGGTGAGGCAAAATGGCTTTAGAGAAGGTTTAGATTGGATATGGGGGAAAATTTCTTCGTGGAAAGGGCAGTGGTGGAGTCCCCATCCCATCAAAAAGCATGGATGTGACACTTGGGGACATGGTCAGTGGCGACCACAGTGGTGATGCAGGCTGTCTTGATGATCTTAATGATCTTTTCCAGCTGCTAATTCCATGATTCTGTGATTTCCACCCCTTCTGATGGGAAAGGCAAAGCTTCCTGCAGTTCCCCAGCAGAGAGGAACAGTGAGTGTTCGTAGGAGAGGTCCTGGGCAGGTCATCCTTGGCCAGGCACAACCCTTCCTTCTCTGGGGCTGCTCCAGGAGGAGAAGGAGCAGGATGCACCCCCATCCCTCTGGCACAGGCTTTTCCCAGTGCCTGGCTGTCCCCAGGGACCAGCAGGTGTTTCCCTGCCAGGGGAATTGCTCACATCCGTGGGTGGAGCACAGACACCTGAACGAGAAAATACTTGAGGCTGATCAAGGCAGATTATAAATAGAAATGCATCTAATTAGCATCTTAATCTGCAGGTTTTCTGTTTGTTTGCGGTGCCTTTCCTACTCACAAATCCAGCTCATGCAAATTCTATTTCTGAAGGAATGATTCCTTAATTGTAATGTGCTGAAATTATCTGAGTTACCGGTGTGGTGCCACCGGATGGAGCGGGGGCTCCTGCCTGGGGGAGCTGCTTTTGGAGCCTGGCAGGGAGCAGCTTAGAGCTGGGACCCACCTGCCCACAAATGCCATGGAAGGACACCCCCAAAAATGCCAGGTGGACCCCAGACACGCTGCTGTGGGAAGGGGCAGGAGGAAAAACCAGACCAGACACAGGCTGGGTTCCCCTTTCCACCCAGCCCTAATTGGAGAAGCGTTTCTAAGATTAAAAACATCAAGATGGGATATTTTCTGATGTATCAGCCTTTATCACCCCCAGAGTTTCCTTACACACACAGTTTGAACACTTTGGAGAGAGAATTTCCCCTTTTTCTGCTTCCTGCTTGAGTATTTATTCCTTCTCCTTGAGGATTCAATATTTCCAGGTTGGCCTGACAGCTGGAAGCCTCGGGGTCACCAGGACATGGGAGGGGTGGAATGAGAGGAGCTTTAGGGTCCCTTCCAACCCCAAATATTCCGTGATTCCCTGATTCTGTGATTCTGTTTCATTCTCTTCCCCTGACTGCTGGTGAAGCTGATGTTTCCAGCAGCTCAGAGTGACTTGGGATTTTTGTAGCTGTAAATGAGAGCAGCTTTTGGCAGGGAATTTGTTTACTCTCTGAAGCTCTGCTCTCGTCGTATCAAACATCTTGGATGCCAACCTTTCCTTCTCTGAGAGCCTCTGCTGCACTGAGGCTCATTCCAGAGGCGTGGAGCAATTGCTCCCCAGCTGAGAGTCCCTGGGAACAGCAGGCACCTGCAGCTCCAAAATCCAGGCTCTTCCCTCTTGTTCTGTGTCTGCTTTTACCCCTCCAGCTCTGCTACAGCAGTGCTGCTCCCACAGCCCGGAGGGAGAGCCTGGCACCAGCCCCTGAGTGCTGGGAAGCATTCCTCCCATCCCATCTTATTCAATTCCATCCCATTTCAGGGATTTAGGAAGGGATCCCTCCCTGGGAGGGTGGGCAGGCCCTGGCACAGGTGCCCAGAGCAGCTCTGGCTGCCCCTGGATCCCTGGCAGTGTCCCAGGCCAGGCCCCAGGTCACTGCATGGAAAAGAAGAGGCAATTCTGCCTTTTGCTAAGGTTTGATCATCCCTCAGTGGCTGCAGGGGGCAGAGGGATCTGCTCCAATATTGTTGTTATCACCATTATTATTTTTTGGTTACCACACTCCCCAGAGCTCCAGCAGCCACGTTCAGCTGTGCAGCCACACCTTGGGGCCTTGACTTATTTATTACTCTTGGAGTTTCCTTGCTCATCTCGTTGTCTGCAGGGATTTCCATAAATATTTAAATGCTAATGTGAAAAAAAGCAGCGTTTTTCATTTTTACTTACCCATTTTCTTTTCTGGCTGGTCCTCTGGGCAAGCCCATCTGCAGTAATTCAGGCTGGAGGAGCAGGGGGGTGGTCCCTGCTCAGCCTGCTTGTGTCATATCAGTCACCCATGAGCTCCTGCTGGTGAGGGCTGAACCTCCAAACTCTTGGCTGCCTGGTTTGCAGAAACCTTCCAGCTTTATCCACTGGAGCAGCCTGACCCCCTTGGAGCAGGACATGCAGCCTGGGGAGCGTTCATCTGCTCCTGCCCTGCAGTTCTGAGGGCTTGGAGAGGCTCCTGCTCCTGCTGAGCTGAAGAAATGAGATAAAAATGAGGAGCAGCACCTCTGCCAAGGGCAGGCAGGATCTGCCAGGCTCTGCCAAGGCTGAGTTTCCATTTGGTGCTGTCCTCTCCTGGCTGGGTGCCCAGGGCTTGGCTGGCACAGGTGTGTGAGGGTGCCCAGTGCCAGCCCAGGCCAAGGCTGGAGCAGGGCCCATCTGCAGCAACCCCAGAACAACAGGACAGACAGGGCTCTTTGTGCTTGGTAGCCAAAGCTGCTGCCCAGTGGGATGTGCTGGCAAGTCTGGCTTGCAGGGGGTGGGAAAGGGGGTGGGTTGGAGAAGGGATGCAGTGGATGGTGCATCCCCTGCCCCAGGGGATCCTGAGTGCAGACACGGTGCTGTGGGACAGTGACACCAGAGGGCAAGGCCTGAACACTGCCCTGCCTTCTTCCCTGTGCTCAGAGAAGGAGAGAAATCCTCTTGGGAGCAGGGAGAGGTCTGTGTGGTGGAACGAGCCCACTCACAGGAGCCAGGATGGGGTTGTGGAGGGGAAATTTGGACAGTGAAGGAAACAGGATGTGCAGACAAGCCAGGAGGGTCAGTGGGCATCACCCTGACTTCTCACCCTGCCTGAGAGGTGCAGTAAACTTGAGGAGCCTTTGGAAAATACGGGTGTGAGGGAAAGGAATCTCTGGTACATCAGCTGAGACAGGAGGTTGCCCAGAGAAGGGTCCCCACGTCCCTCTGTCCCCTGGCTGGGGGCAGCAGCATGGGCAGAGCTCAGCTCAGGCTTTCAGGGTTGGATCAGCCTTGTCTCAGCTGCCCCTTTCCCCTCCCAGGTACCTGAGGTGCTGCCAGCACTCCTGGCACTGCTCCCTGTCCCTCTCCAGCAGCACAGCCACCCAGCGTGGGGAGGAGAGCCTGATTAGCACAGCTCTTTGTGAGATGCCCTTGAGTGATTTATTTTTTTTTCCAGGTGTAAATGCCAGGGGAGGCTGTTGCAGTGCTTCCCATTCTTTCATCTCAGCAGGGTTTTGCCCTTTCTCCCAGCGTGGCTCTGACAGCAGGCTCAGCGCTGCTGCCTGTGGAATACAAAGTTCCCTGTTAGAGAGCATGACAGGAATTCATCCCAGGCTGGAGGGGGTTCTTTCTTTTTTTTACTTTTTTTTATTTCTGATTTTCTTTTATCCTCGTGCTGGCTGCTCCAGGAGTCTCTGGTGAAGTTTTCAGAGTGGGGAGTCTATTGTTGAACCCCTTTCTCCTGGGAGCAGGCAGCCTGCAGGTGACCCAATGCCTTTCCCAGATCAGTCATGGAATCATGGAATGTCCTCAGCTGGGAGGGACACATAAAGATCATCAAAGTGCAAATCCTGGCCCTGCTCAGACATCCCAGCAATCCCAGCCTGTGCCTGAGAGAATGTCCAAACACTCCTGGAGCTCTGGCAGCTTTGGGGCCGTGCCCATTCCCTGGGGAGCCTGGTCAGTTCCCTCTGGGGGGAAGAACCTTTCCCTGCTCTCCACCCTAAACCTCCCTGCCACAGCTCCATGTGGACAGATAGAAAGGGCTGCAAAGCCCTGAGCTGTGATACAATTCCCACACCCTGCCCCAATCCAGAGCAAGGAACCAGCTCACTGAGGCATCTGCATCCCTGCCTCCCTTGGCAGCAGCCACCAGGGCACTCGGAGGGTCTGGCCCCCCTCCCTGCCTCTCAGCTGCTGGGAGCCAGGCACGGGGAAGAGGGGAGGTTGGCCCTGAGCTACAAATCCACTTGGCAATTTGATTATGTAAATAAATGGTGCTGCACACCCACCTGCTGCCGCCGCCGCTCCCGGCGGTGTTCATGGCAAGGTGCAGGAGCAAACAGCAATTCCCTTCCAATGGATTGATTCCCTTTCTCAGGAGCCAGTAAATTACCTCCAGATCTCCCGTGGGTGGCCAAATCCTGCTCTGCCTCGGTGGGCAGGACCCCACAAGGCTTGGCAGCTCTTGGGTGTTGGTGAGGGGGCGGTGTGGGAGCAGCCGGTGGCATCTCAGGGTATGGGTGTCTCTGGATGGTCCCTCCTGTACCCAGCAGGATCCTCCAGGCCACAGCAGGAAGGGCTCCTCACTTCTAGGGGGTGAAGCAGATCCTGCTCTGGGCTCTGGGATGGAGTTTCATAGAATCCCTGAATGGTTTGGGTTGGGAGAACCTGAAAGTTCATCCATTCCGCACCCCCTGCCATGGGCAGGGACACCTTCCACTGTCCCAGGTTGCTCTAAATCCTATCCAACCTGGCCTTGGACACTGCCAGGGATCCAGGGACAGCCACAGCTGCTCTGGGCACCCTGTGCCAGGGCCTGCCCACCCTCCCAGGGAAGGATTTCTCCCTGATATCCCATCTAAGCCTCCCCCTTTCAGTTTAAAGCCATTCCCCGTGTCCTGTCCCTCCAGCCCTTGTCCCCAGTCCCTCTCCAGCTCTCCTGGAGCCCCTTTAGGCCCTGCCAGGGGCTCTGAGCTCTCCCTGGTGAGCACCCCCAGCTCTCCCAGCCCGGCTCGGGAGCAGCTCCGTGGCCTCCTCTGGACTCTCTCCAGCAGCTCCAGGTCCTTCCCTTGTGGGCTGCAGGTGGAACCTGCCTGGGGAGCAGCGGCTGCACGCTGGGCTCACCTGCCTGTTCCCAGCACAGGGACAGATCTGGGGCTGCAGCTGCTGAGCTGCTCTCCTCCCAGGCCCTGCTGGAGGATTTTGGCAGCGGGTTGGAGCTGTGCTGCCAGCCAGGGCTGCCCGTGCCAGGACAGCAGCTGGATCCAGGAGCGGTGCCAGCGGCTGTGCCGGGCAGGGCAGGGACAGCAGGAAAGGCTTTGTCCTGCACCCAGGGAGCGAGTGGGAGCTCTGGGAGCTGCTGGGGAGAGGCTTTCCTCATGAATAATTGCTGTGGTGTTAATATACCTGTGGTTTTTTGAGGAAGTTTCAAACTCTCCCCCTCAGGAGCCTTTGATGCTTTATTAAGGATCTCAAACCCTCCGTGCTCTGCAGAGGGACATGGGAGCAGCCCCAGTGGTTTTGGACAGTGCCCCCTGCCAGCCCAAGGAGGGCATTTGCTGGTCCAGGTGACCTGGTGAGGGTAGATGGACTCCAGCAAAAACAAACCATTTGTTTGTTGGTTTGGGAGCTGCACAGGGAGCTGGTGCCCAGAGGGGTGGGAAGAGAGGCAGAGTGACCACAGGGGTGGCACTGCTGTGCCCCACTCTGCAGCTTCCCAGCCCCACTGTGTCTGTGCTACCTGCAAAAAGAAAAAAAAATTCATTCCTGTGGGTTTAGGAGAGTGGTGAGACCCTGAACTGCCCTGGAAAGAGCAGGGAAACTTGAAAGCAGGTGAGAAATGTGAGGGGCACGTGGAGCTGGTGCCTGCAGGAGGATCCCAAAGGCTGGGAAGGAGCATTCCCATGGCCTGCTGCTGGAGCTGATCTGCAGGCAGGAAAGCTGTGCTGGAAGGGGGAGGATGCAGGAGGAGCTTCCTGCCAGGTGGGACCCCCCTAAGAGTCACTCTGAGGCTGTGACACACCCCAAAGGGAGCAGGGAGTTGGGCTCTGGGAGCCTGGCAGGGCTCATGGGCTGAGCAGGGTGGAGAAGGTGGGGAAAAGCAGGAGCTGATGGTTTCACCTGGATTGGGATTAACTGGAACTGCTGAACCCTGGGCTGCTGGGAATGCAGCCTGGTTCCAGGGAGTGTGAGTGCTGGAGGGCTGGGGTGGATGGGGATGACTGGGGAGAGGAGACCCAGTCCTTCCCAAGTCTAATTAACGTTAATTAGCTACAATTAGTGCTGGTGACCTCTGTTGGCAGCCAAGATGGCTGACAGCAGGGACACACATTCCTCACTTCCACGCAATAAATCAAGCTGGAGTTGCTGAGTTGTTCAGCCTATCATTTAGCATTTCATTAAATAGATCTGTGCACATACATCACCCCTGCCAAGGCAGCATCAATCCCTGCAGGAGCAGGGATGCCTCCAATCAATCCCAGCAGTGCCAGAGAGGCTCCAGATCACTGAGGGCTGCACCTTCCTGAACATCTCCTGGGTGTTGGTAACTCACCCGAGGCCCAGGATTCAACCAGAGGGTGATTCACACTGAGGGTGCTGTTGCTCCTGCAGGGAGATGAGGCTTGGAGAGGGGTCTCACCTGGGGGGTTGAGGTGGAATTCCTGAGCTGGGGACAGCCTGGAAGGTCCCTGTTGGAGGCAGGATGTTGCTTCAGCTGGGCCCTGCTTTGCCACGATGTCTTCTCCCATCTCTTCTCCTAGGGAGCAAGCAACAGGCCAAGAGTGAACAGCCCTCCCTAGTACCTCACAGCCTTGGATATCAGGGGAGCTTTCCCCATGGAGAGGGCTGTCCAGCCCAGGGCAGCACTGCAGTCTCTATCCCCGCAGGGATTTAAAAACCACGAGGATGTGGCACTTGGGGCCACAGGTTAGCCCTGGGCTTGGCAATGCTGGGACACAGGTGCAACCTCCACTCTTCAGGGCCTTTCCCAAGCTCAATAATCCCACGATTCCCCCGATGCCAGCAGCATTCCTGTGCCACTGCTGGAGCCCCCTGCCTCTTGCAGCCCCACTTGCCCTCCCTCAGGCAGTGCTCCATAAATAACTCCCCCCAGGCCGTGCTGGCAGAGTGTATCAATCTTGTTTAATAGAGTGGAAAGCTGATTGCACGGCGGCGGGGCGCGGGCTGATGGATTGCGCCTTCCCCGGGCCCAGCGCCGCTGAGCTGGAGTGAAATATTTATGATTTATTCCAGCTAATAAACTGGAGTGAAGTGTGTGATGTATGGGAGCAGATGGGGGAGCTGTGGATGAGGTTTGCACGGCACGGGGGGGAGGGAGAGGTGGGTGTCCGTGACGGAGAGGCGGCCCGGCCGCCGAGGGGATGGATTATCTCATTCCTATAAAAAGCCCCCAGCACTTGCCTTGTGATCATTTATCCACCCCACGTGGCTTTGCTCCAGCACGGGAGCCTCTGGGAATGGGAACAAACCATTTGTTTGTTGGGCTTTGGGAGCTGCACAGGGAGCTGGTGCCCAGAGGGATGGGAAGAGAGGCAGAGTGACCACAGGGGTGGCACTGCTGTGCCCCACTCTGCAGCTCCCCAGCCCCACTGTGTCTGTGCTACCTGCAAAAAGAAAAAAAAAATTCATTCCTGTGGGTTTAGGAGAGTGGTGAGACCCTGAACTGCCCTGGAAAGAGCAGGGAAACTTGAAAGCAGGTGAGAAATGTGAGGGGCACATGGAGCTGGTGGCTGCAGGAGGATCCCAAAGGCTGGGAAGGAGCATTCCCATGGCCTGCTGCTGGAGCTGATCTGCAGGCAGGAAAGCTGTGCTGGGAGGGGGAGGATGCAGGAGGAGCTTCCTGCCAGGTGGGACCCCACAGCTGCCTCTGAGTGCTCAGGGGGACCATCACAAGCCCTGGCTGGGCCTCTGGCTGTCCCCATGCAGATGTGGGTGCTGGGGTTGGAGACTTGCTCCCACAAAATCCTCACCTGGCAAAGGGGGTTTGAGCCCCCAGATTTTGGCTCTGCTCTCCCAAGTGATGAAGATCAGGCTTTTCATCACCTGCCCGGGCAGTTGGACCAATCCTACCTGGAAAATAAATCATCACCCTAATCAGCGAGGTGTGTCCCTGCCAGAGGGTGAGCTGTGCCTCAGCCCGATGGAGCAGCAGCATCAGCAGTGATTTCAGGGGAGTGGGAGGCAGGTCGGGGTTAATGCCAGGGCAGAGCAGAGACCCAGAACCTCCTGCCCGCTGCTCCGTGGGGTGTGAGGCCACTCCTCGTCCCACCGGGGCGGCTCCTCCCCGTCCCACCGAGGCCGTTTGCGTCCCGCCAGCTGTTCCCTTTCTGCCTGATTAGCCTCTGGATCAGCCTGCTTGGAGATCCTCTGCTGAAAGGCACCAGAGAAGGGCAGGGACTGATTATTCCAACTGCCTTCCTGCAAGCTTCCCGGGGGTTTTCCAGCTGGGAGCTTGCTGGTCCCCCTCACACGGCTCACTCGGTGAGAGCAGCAATTCCAGAGGAGGGCAGGAGGGTGAGTGCTCTGCTCCAGCTCTCCCCTCTGGAAATGAGGGATCATCGTGGCAGGAGAACAGCTGACAGCAGGGAATTCCTCCTGGAGTTTGAAAAACAAAAACAAAAACAAAAACAAAAACAACCAAAAAACAAAAACAAAAAACCAAAAAAAAAAAAACCATAAAGACTCCCAGAAGAGCAAGGTGCACTGTGTGGTCTGAAGGAGCTCTGCTGGCTGTCCCCAGAGGAGCTCCTCTGTGTCCCTGCAGGCCGGTGTCACCTGGAGGAGTGACACTGAGACATTCCTGCTCTCTGCCCCACTCTGAGCAGCACTGGGCTGAGCTCTGCGGGGAGCCTTTGAAAGCCAAGAGTTTGCAAAAATCAGGAGTGATTCATTAACAGTAAAAAGGGCCTAATTAATATTTGAAAGTGCTCCAGCCACATCCTAGTGCTGGCAGGGAGGAGCCCCCCAGCATCCCCGGCGCCCGGAGCTCCTGACTGGAGCATTAACTGCCTCCGGAGCAGGAGGCTGAAATCATCAGCAGAATCATTTGCCTTTCAAAGGGGAGATTTGCTGTTCCTTGGGATTTTCTGCTGCGCAGCACTTGCTCTGCCGGAGCTGTGACGGGCGTGGGGGGACATCACAGCTGCAAAGAGCCAAATCCCCTGGCAGTGATGCTCCTGGACCAGGCTCTGGGCTGTGGGGCTTTGGTTTCAAACCTGGTGATGCCTTGGGAAGGCTGAGCTGGAACAGAGGCTGGACAGAGCTGGAGAATAAATTAGTTATTTATTAAAAGGTTTCCAGGACCCACCCTGGGTGTTACAGGAGCCTGGCCAAGGCTGCACCCAGGGTGGGTTGGGAATGGCCACACAAAATGGCTGCTGATCACGAGATTTTACATTTTTATCAGTTTTGGTCCATTTGCATATTTGGGTTTAATTGTCCAGTTACAGCTTCAGGTTGTGAGGTCCCACCCTTCTTGTTCCTCCCTTCAGTCCACCCTTGTTTGTGCTTTTTGGGCTGAAAGTTCTTCTTGGTTTTCAGCAGGAAAGGATTTGTTTTGTCTGCTTGTTCTGTGAAGAGAGCAAACTAGCACTTAATATGAGGCTCAGAACTGCATCCTTAGGCAGCACAGAACCCGAAACTGTGACAGCTGAAATCTGAGGCATCACTGGGAGTGCACATCCTGCAGGTGCCCTTCCTCTCAGTGCCCTTCCTCCCCTGGCTCTGGTGGCACCGAGAGCCGCTCGGGGAGCACCGGCCACGTCCCCTCTGGGGCTCCGAGCACAAAGGAACAGTGCATAAATACCTCGGGCTGGGTGTGGAGGCGGCTCCGGAGGCAGCAGCGGCTGTGACAGTTTGCTGAGCGGCGCCGGCACCGCGATGCTCCCGGGGCGGCTCCGCCTGCCACATCCCGGCTCGCACGTCGCAGCCGCGCTGTCAGTGCCACCGAGCTGGTGCCACCTGTTACCGAACAGTCTCCCAGGCTGCCGAGGGACAGCTGGCCCCCCAGAGCGGGGATGGGGTGCCTGCGGTGGGCTCCTCCTGGGGGGCAGCTCCGGGGTGCAGGGTTGAAATCTTGGACTCGCAGAGCCCCAGTGCGAGGCCAACGCTGCCCCTGTTCTTCCAGCAGATCCTAGAACATTCCTGCCCCTCTGTCTACACCAGGCTGAAGTCACCTGATTTACCAAAAAAAAGGTCTTTTTTTCTGCATACTTCAGCTATCTCAGAGCTCCCCACTCAGTGTTTCATTTCTCCAGCCAAAGTGTTCCCTGGGTCAATAGCTGGTTGTACCTTTGATGTGGGAATGGTGCCGTGTTTGCCAGGAACAAACTGCCCCGGGGGTGAGGGTGAGGGTGTTGACACAGGTGAGGGTTTGATGCTGCAGCTCAGCTCAAGGAGCAAAGGGGCTCTTGTTCTCCACATCCTGGGAGGCAGCTCCTTTGGCCCCCACGAGGTCTCAGCGCTCAGTGAAGGAGGTGCTCAAACCACAGCAGAGTCCCAAGGGCCCTTTCGTGTTTGCAGTGAGGGTTTTGCAACTTGAAGAACCTCACGGCAGAAATCTCTGCAGCTTGAGCTGGGAAATGTTGGTCTCCATTGCACATCTCCTTCTGCATCTCACTGGGAAGGTGCTGAGGGGTGGGAACAGGTTATCCAGAGATTCTGTGGCTGCCCCTGGATCCCTGGCAGTGTCCAAAACCAGGTTGGACAGGGCTTGGAGCACCCTGGCCTGGTGGAAGGTGTCAGGGGGTGGGACAAGATGAGCTTTAAGGTCCTTCCAACCCCAACCTTCCCCTAATTCTGTGCTGTTAACAGGATAAATATATCTGTAACCGCCTGTAACTGCAGCGAAGGGCGCAGAGCCTGCTCAATATGCAGCTCAGCAGAGCCTTTAACATTTCACAGAACAGATGCCCACGGAGCAGCTTGAAACCAATCCAAAGGTAGCAGTGACGGCTGCTGTCAGGGAGGCAATCATCCCACGGCCTCGGCAGCCACCAGGTCCTGCTGCCACAGCTCTGTGTGCTGACAGGAGCAGGCTGGGGTGGCCCAGGCAGGCAGGGGGGAGGTGGGGTGTCACAGACATCAGCCAGAATTCCCTCTCTGGTGCAGCTGGCCGAGGGCAGGGAGTGCTGGTGGTGGTTCTGAGCTGCTGGATGGAGCAGCTGGGATGGGTGGAACACGACAGCAGCAGCTGCCCACGAGGGCTGGTGGGCTCCTGGGGCAAGTCCTTGCTGTGGCTCTCAGGGCAGCACCACTTTGGAAGTGACACTCAGCACTGCTGGGACAGTCACTGAGCGAATTCAGCATCCTTTTACCCAGTCTCCCTGATCTGGGAATTCCCCAGTGGCTCGGGAAGCAGGGAATGCTGGATGTGCCACTGCACAGGCTGCCTGATGTGCTGGGCTGGAAGCAGATGGTGCAGGGCAGAGGCTAACGGGGCTGTCCTCAGTGGATGGCATCCCCCAGAGCACTCGGGGCTGTCAGCGTGGGAAGTGACAGCCAGGGCTGCTGTGCAGAGGAGATGGAAAGGAAGAGACAGGGGGAATGACAGAGCTGGTCCCAGGAGCTCACAAGAGTCACAATAATGATGTGACATGTCCCCTCAGCGTGCTGTGCTGCCAGTGGGATGGAGGGATCCGTGTGGGAGGCAGTGATGGCGTTTGTGGGGAGCACAGGGATGGAAGGGGAGCAGGGAGCAGAGCTGCCCAGGGATCACTCACCCACCAGGGCAGAGGAAAAGCAAAGGTGGCTGTTTTCCTGTCCTGACATCCCAAAGAATGACATGGGAACTGAACCAGGGCTGAATTGTCTCTGCTCTCCCCATCCACTCTGTGTGAATAAGCAGCTCCTGCTCCTGGCTCTCCCAGTGCCAGCATTTAATTCATGTCCCCTGTCCCAAGGTGTCAGTCACACACCTCAGGATCCGGGTGCAGAGGGCAGGTCATCACAGCAGCCACCACTGCCTGCCCACTCCAAGCAGCCCAGAGAGCCCCAGTTTCAAACTTTCCCCCAAGTTCAGAATATTCCAGACAGCCTTCAACATCCACCAAGTGCCAAGGGGCAGGCAAATACAGGAACAATCAATCATCCCCTGGCTGAGCTGAGCAAGTGCCAGCTGAGCAGGGGCACAGCTCTTCTGGGGAGCAGCCTGGATTTGCAGGACTGATTCTGATGTTTCCTTGCCCTGACAGTGTAAATCTCTGGGCCTTTGCTGCACCACGTGCAAACCCCACAGTGCCCGAGGTGAGCTGGAGATGGGGTGTGAAAACTGCATCACTGCTGCCACATCCTGGTACCTGTGCTGGGCATGGGATCACACCCGTGGGAAGGACAGGTTGGACCAAACATCTTGCTCAGGGCAGGCTCATTTTCCCAGTGTCATTCCCCACCTTTTCTTTTTTTGTGGAATCAAAGAATGGTTTCCTTTGGAAGGACCTTAAAGCTCATCTCGTTCCACCTGCCACTATCCCAGGTGGCTCCAAACCAACCTGGCCTTGGACACTCCCAGGGATGGGGCAGCCAGAGCTTCTCTGGACCACCTGTGCCTCCCCACCCTGACAGGGAAGGATTCCCTCCCAATATCCCATCCAAGCCTGCCTTGAAGCAATGGGGAGCCATTCCCCCTTGCAGCCCCACGCCAGGAAAGGCTGAGGGAGCAGGCTGTGATGGAGCTGTTTGTTTTCCAGGAGACACAGCAGTGTACAAGGATGGGGTGTACTGGATCAGGGGCCGCACCTCCGTGGACATCATCAAGAACGGGGGGTTTAAAGTCAGCGCGCTGGAGGTGGAGCGGCACCTCCTGACACACCCCCACATCACAGGTCTGTGCCCTCCTGCCCCCTGCCCGGGGGGGACACTGCCCTGGCTCTGCAGGTGCGTGAGGCTCCCCAGGGCTCCTGCCTGGAGCTCCCTCCCACCAGGGGATGTTGAAATCCCACAGTTCCTGCTCTCCCAGCGCTGGAGCTGTCGGCAGCAGCTCCGGTCCCATTTGGGAAATGAGGCTGTAATTAAACCTGCCCTGCCCTTGTGCATGGCCCTGTGCAAGGGGTCAGAAGTGGTGCCCCCAACTCCACAGCACTCTGCACATCACCTTCCTCCCCCTGAACTCCAAACTCCCAAACCACGGAGCTCCCTGCCTTTTCCACGGTGACAAAGGAAACACCCCGGGCTTCTCTCTCCTCAGCAGAGGATCCCAGGGTGTTTCCCCGTGCTGGCATTCCCCCCCTCACACCTGCAGCCCCTCTGTGTGCCCCCTGGCCCCAGAAGGTGGCCGGGTGGCTGAGGGCAGCCCTGCTGTCCCCGCAGACGTGGCGGTGATCGGGCCCCCGGACGCGGTGTGGGGGCAGCGGGTCAGCGCCGTGGTGAAGCTGCGCCGGGGCCAGATGCTCTCCGTCAGGGACCTGAGGGAATGGGCCAGGTAAAAACCCCACGGGAGGGCAACGGGGAGGGGGGGAGGCAGGGGGAGCAGGCTCAAGGCAGCAGTGTCCTCAGCAGGGACACGTCACAGGATCACAGAGTCATGGAGTTGTTTTGATGGGAAGGGATCTCAAGGCTCACCCAGGGCCAGCCCTGCCCTGGCAGGGACACCTTCCCCTGGCCCAGGCTGCTCCAAGCCCCCTCAAACCTGGCCTTGGAGACACTTCCAGGGATCCAGGGGCAGCCACAGCTGCTCTGGGCACCCTGTGCCAGGGCCTGCTCACCCTCTCAGGGAAGGAATTCCTTCCCTAAATCCCATCCATCCCTGCCCCCTGGCATTTTGAAGCCATTCCCCCTTGTCCAAGCACTCCAGGCCCTGTCAAAAACTCTCTTTTCCTCTCTGAACAAGCCCAACCCTCTCAGCTTTTCCTCATAGGAAGGATGCTCACTCTGCTCATCCCTGTATCTCGTGCCAGGGACTTTGGTGACCCAGCCAGGAGATCCCTCCACCCTCCCCCCCGTGGCTTTGGGGATCCCCCAGGCTGTTCTGGGGGTCCCTGGTAGCAGGCAGGGAGCTTTGCTCAGCCCCCCCCGTACTCCCCTGCCTGCCCCCCTCCCCGAGTGCTCCCTGCACGTCTGTTCCCATCGCTGTCCGCAGCGCTGTGACAGGGACGCTGCTGCCGTGCCCTTGAACGCCAAGCCCCCGCAGGCTCCGGCCGCGCTCCCCGCCCAGCGCCGGCCTCTCCCCCTCGCCCTGTCTCTCCCCTTTAGTTTTTATGTCACTTAGGTTCACCCGGCCCCTGTTCTCGCACTCCCTGGCAGGAGACACATGTCCCTCTTCAGAGTGATTCATCTTGCGGCTTTCGCCTTCGCTGCTGCTGGCGGGCGACAGGCGCCATCCCGAGTTAGCGGCTCCATATGGCCGGGCGCGGGTGGCGGCGGGGGGAGCAGGGCGGCCGGGGCTCGCAGGGCTCGGCAGACTTGGCATCTCGCCTTAGAGCCGGTGCCAGGGCCCGGCTCGGTGACACACGGGCGGCAGAAGGCAGCAGAGCCCCCCCCGGGATGATGCTGACAAGTCACCGATGCGCTCCCGGCGAGGCGACTCACCTGCGGCCCCCGCAGGGACCGGCACCGGGAGCACCGGGGGTGTTCCTCACCCCGCTGGGGCCGTCCCTGCCCTCGGGGAGCCCCCCGGGATGAGCTGCAGCCTGGGAACAAACACCCCAGCACGCATCTCCCGAGGGGCTGAGCTTAGAGGGGCTCCTGGGGTGTGGGTGGGGGTCCCAGGTGGGGCTGGTCGGGGCTGTGAGTGCTCCCGGGAAGGCTCGGCCGGGCCTGCCCAGCTCTAACAGCTGCGGTTTGCTGCTCCAGGGACACCATGGCTCCCTACAGCATCCCCACGGAGCTGATCGTGGTGGAGGAGATCCCGCGCAACCAGATGGGCAAAGTCAACAAGAAGGAGCTCCTGAAGCGCTTCTACCCAGCCTAGTGCCCACCTGGGGTGCCTGGCCCTGATCCCAGCTCACTGCAGCCCAGTCCTTGAATAATGTCCAATAAAAGTGGGATTTTCCCTGCCTGGCTGAGCTGAGCCAGAGCTGCAGCGTTAGGGGTTCCCTGTGTGGGAGCCCTTTGTAGGAATCACAGAATCTCAGAATGGTTTGGGTTGGAAGGGACCTTAAACCCAGCCAGTGCCACCCCTGCCATGGGCAGGGACACCTCCCACTGTCCCAGGCTGCTCCAAGCCCCGTCCAACCTGGCCCTGGACATTTCCAGGGATGGGGCAGCCACAGCTGCTCTGTGCCAGGACCTCACCACCCTCACAGGGAATGATTTCCCAGCAGAAATAAAGAATAAATTTAAAACCACATACAAATCCTGGCTGTGTTATCCAGTGCATCCACCTCCAGCAAAGTGACCCCAGTGCGCTATGGACAAATCCCACCTGTACAGGTGGAGGTTTGTCCCTGTTTGGCTCCACAGGGGAGCTGCCAGCCCCAGGGGTGGATAATGCCAGCAGGGGACAAGGGGCTGTGTCCTGTGAGATGGGTCCATCTGCTCTGATCCTGCCCGGTGCTGAGGGGCTGGCAGGGAGCTCCAGCTTTTCCCAGCAGCTGATGGGGCTCTGGAAGCACCAGGAAAGGCAGGAGGAACAAGGAGCACGAGTAATTACAGGGATTCCTTTGTTGGGGTCACTGGAGCCTCAAAAATCTGGGAGGACATGTAGAGAACATGGAAAGGACATGGAGGGGACCATGGAGGGGACCATGGCAAGCACATGCGTCTGGGCAGAACAGGCAAGAAGAGGGTGGGATAAGAGTGGGGCTGGGAAAAAGGGGAAAGGGGATAGGGATGGGGCCAGGCTTCCTCCAGCCCACCCCACCTGCACAGGGGTCTGTCCATCCCAACACCCTGCCCACAGCAGCAGCTCCTGGATTTTGGTACTTCAGGCTGAAAAGGAATTGCCATGGGGACACAAGGGACACCCCGAGCTCAGCAGCCACCTCTCCCTGTCCCAGGCACAGGGACACACACTGGGACACACACGTGTGCAGCCCAGCACCAGAGTGTGGCCTTTGTTCAAACATCAACCACGCAGTAAATTTTTTAACTCACCAAATAGATCAATATCAAATTATCATGTCTCGCATTCATAACTCTTAAGCAAGCAACAATGGAGAGAGACAAGGTCACAGGAGAATAAATAGCAGCGAGAGCTCTTAATGATCTATCATCCTCGACAAGCCCGGGCACCCCGCACCAGCCCGGTGACAAGATCATTAATAAAACTCTGCAGGAACGCTATCGATTGCTTTGATGGATGATCACAGGTAGCAAATACTGTAAAACACCTGCTTGTCACACACAGGAGGAGGAGCTGGACTCACACCTCGGCGCAGGGACCCGCCTGGGCCTCTGCCAGGTTCGCTGCTCCTCGGGGATTCCCGCAGGGAGGGTGGGCAGGGGTGACCCCAGTGTTGGACCCTCGTGCTGCCACCTGCTCTCTCACACCGCTGTTCATCCCTGTAGGTGGGAGCTGTTCATTAAAAGCCTCATTAAAGCTCCTGGTCACAGTGCCCGGGTTGGGGGCTGAGCTGGATGGAGATGGGGTGACCTGGTGCCCCTGGATGAACCTGGAGACCTCCAGCAGCACCAGCACAGCCAGGACCGTGGAGAGGGGTGGGGGTCCCAAGGGCTCTGCTCCCCCCACGCTGCATCCCTGGGGTGCAGGGGGGGCTCTGTGTGCCCCCCCAGCTCCAGGCCCTTGGCTTGCCAGCCACGCACTGACGGTGGGATCATATGTACACAACCATTCAATTACCCCGTAATGGCTGCAGGCGATTAAGCCATCAATCTCCTTCATTAGGGGCTGCCAGGCCCGGCCCAGCATCACCCAATAAAACCATTAAAACAACAACAACAACAACATCCCAAAGCAGCAGCTTCAATGCATTTAATGCACTGACCTCAGCCCGTGGCAGCCCTGGGGGTGTCCCCAGCCCTGGGGCAGCCGGGCACCCACTCACCTCGGGGGGGTTTTGCCCTGCTGGGGTGTCCCCAGGGGGCTGGGGGCTGCCCACCCCTCTGTGTCCCCCCAGCTCGGCACGCCAGGACCTGCTCCAGCACTTTATAGCCGACATTATCTTTTATTGCCGTATAAAACCCGAGCTCCGGTGGCTTTGTGGGGCTGCGCCGGCGTGCGGCACCTCTGCACTCCCAGCTGCTCCCTCTGCCCTCCCGGCACTGCCCTGCCAGCCCCTGCACGGGGGTCACAGCTGCTCCCACTGCGCCACACGTGAGGGACACGCCTGGGGCCACACCGGGGTCGTGACGGGTCTGGAGGGTCGTGACATTAGAGAGGGACTGGTCCCAGCACACACAGGTGGGGTAGAGCTGCTCCCGAGAGCAGCGCTGGGCAGGGCAGAGGGGGAACCCTCCAAAGTAGGGTGACCCAGCACGCAGAGCAGCAGGGGAGGTTGTCAACCCTTGGCTGGTCCTGCTTGGATCCAGCATTTGTGGGACCCCAGATCCCTGCGCCGCTTTGCAGGGGCTTTGCAGGGGCAGGGGGTGTCAGCGCAGGGACAGCGGGGGGGCTGGGGCCGTGCCACCGGCGGCCCGGTGCCCAGGAGCGGGGCTGGCACCCTGTCAGAGCCCTGTCACGCCTGCCAGCCCCGCGCCGCGGTGCCGGTGCCAGGGAACATCTGCTCGGCCGCCAGGACCCCCGGGCAGCGCCGCCGGGGCCGCTCCTCGGCGCGACACCGATGCGGGGTGACGGGGCGGCGGGGCGGACGGATGGGACCGGACAGACGGACGGACGGGCAAGTGAGCGCCGCTGCCCACGCCACTGCCCAGCCGCGCCGCGGGTCACCCACCGCTGCCCGGCGCTCGTGACACGTCCTTGGGGACAGCGACAGCCCTGCCAGCACCGCTCAGCTCCTGGGTACGGACGGGACGCGTCCTGCATCCCTCCCCTGCATCCCTTTCCCCAGCCCCGTGCGGGTGACCCGCGCCGGGAGGGCTCCCGGGGCATTTATTCCCAGGAAGGGACAGCGCGGGGCGGGGGACGAGGTGATGCCACCGGTGTCACCGACACGCTGTGCACTTCTTCGCCAGGCCCAGGACTCGGTTCCCCGGGAGGGCAAGAACCCCTGGAGCCCTTAGCCCGGGGGCTCGCGGCTCTCCATCCCTGCTGCACCGGGACCCCCGGGGACCCCGCGCCGGCGGGCGGGGGAAGCTCCCCGGTGCGACACCCCGGGCTGCGAGCACCGCCGGGACCGGCGCCGGTGGCCGGGATGATGCTGCCACCTGGTGCCACGGCACGGCGGCGGCGCCGGGACGGGAACCGGGGGTCGGGGGAAACTGGGACCGGCTGCGGGGTCGGGGGAAACACCGGGACCGGCAGCAGGGTCGAGGGAGACACCGGGACCGGCTGCGGGGGTCGAGGGCAGCACTGGGACCGGCCGCGGGGGCCGGAGGAAGCACCGGGACCGGGAGGTCGGGGACCAGCGCCGGGACAGGCAGCGGGGGCCGAGAGCCTTGTCGGGACCCCCGGAGCAGCCCCCGCCCGCCCGGCCCGCTGGGAACCCGCCGGGGCCAGGAGACCGCGGGATGCTGCCGGTCCCCTCCCGACTCCGGGCTGGGACCGGCCCTGACTCCCAACACCGATGGCACCGGGAATGGCCGGGAATAGACGGGCGGGCTCGTCCCGACGGGAGGCGCGGCCGAGCGGGGCGGGAAGAACCGGTCCGGTCCTGATCCCGGTCCTGATCCCGGTCCCGGTCCAGGCCCCTGCCCCACTGTCGGTGTCGGAGCCTGTCCCTGTCCCTGTCTCGGTGCCGGTGCCTCTCCCTGTGCCTGCCCCCCTCCATGTCCCCGTCCCGTTGCCGGTCTCTTCTCCCGGTGCCGGTGCCGGTGCCGGTGCCGGTGCTGGTGCCGGTGCCGGTGCCGGTGCCAGTCCTTGTCCCGCTGCCGGTCCCTGTCCCTGTCTCGGTCCCTGTCCCTGTCTCGGTCCCTGTCCCTGCCCCTGTCCCTGTGCCGAGTCCTCGTCCCGGCGCCGGAGGGCCCGGGGGGCAGCGGGCCGGGCTCTCCCCCTCCCGCCCGCCCCGTCGCGGCATCCCCGGAGCGCGCCCGGCGGCAGCTGCCGCGTTCCGCCCGCCCTGCCCGGGGCTGCGCATCCCCGGCCCCCGCTCCCCCTGCCCGGCCCGGCCGGCGGGGACCCCCCCGCGCCCCCCCGCATCCCTCCACACCCCCCGCATCTCCCCCGTCGGGCCCCCGCCGAGCCGAGCCGGGCAGGGCAGGGCAGGGGGTGCGGGCTGCGGGCCGGGGGCGGCGGGGCCAGCTGCCCGCGGGGGGGCTCGGGTGCCCGCAGCACATGTGCTGTCACTCAGCCAGTCCCGCCGCTATTTTAGCTCGGGGCCGGCGGCCGGGCTGTGCCCCGCTCCGCCATGGGCCCCCCGCTCCTCCTGGCCTGCCTGCTCGCCCCGCTCTGCGCTCGGGTAAGGGCGGCGGGGACACCGGGGCGCCGGGGACACCGGGTGGGATGGGATGGGATGGGATGGGGACCCCCGGCTCCGCGCCCCGGGAGGGCTGGCGGGGATGGGGAGCCTGCAGGCAGAGCCGGGGGTCGGCCGGACCCCAAACCTGGTGGAGGCTCGTTGTGGGGGGCAGCGGGGATGGGGCTGGGGGTGATGGGGGCTCGCAGCCCCTCTGGAGGCATTTCCCACCCCACAGATGGCGGGGCCGGGGGGGGCCTGCGGCTCCGGCACACTGCCCGCGCCTGGGAGCGGGATGGGCTGAGCTGGGATCTGGGGGAGGGTCAGGCGCTTAAAGACACCCTGCTCCTCTTTCTTCCACCCCAGCCGTGGTCCCAGACCTCTCTGCACCCCCCTGCCCGCTCACGGCCCCCCCAGAGCCCCCCATCCTGGTCTCGGGCCCGAGCCACACGGGGCCGTTGGGATTCTGGCCTGGCCCCCGGGCTCGGCTGCTTTAGGGCCGGGGAAGGGAAGGGGATCTGCGGGGCAGCCCCGGCAGGAGCAGGGCCCCCAGCGTGCCCCCCTCACACCCCGATCCCCCCCAGCTCCAGCGGCCCCCAGGGACGGGCGGGGGGTTTCTCCTGCTGGAGGAGGGACGCAGAGAAAGACCCGGAGGCCACAGCGCAGCCCCCGAGCCTCAGAACCCGCCCCTCGTCCTGCCCATCCCGTGGGGCTGGCACAGAGCCGCCTCCCCACAGCCCCAGGGACCCCCCAGCCCCACTGCCCCGTTCCCCTGGCCCCCATCAGGGCTCACACGCGGCCCCTGGGGCTCCAGGGCTCCCTGGCAGCCAGGGGTGCAGGCACAGCTGGGCACAGATGTGGGAGCAAGGCTGGCACTGCCCAGATGTGCTCCCCCCTCGGGGAGGGGACAGCGCCCAGGAGCTGGGGGTCAGTGGCTGCTCAGCTCCCTGCCCCCCCTGCTCCCAGCACCCACACTCCCCATGGCTCCAGAGCCCCCCACAGTCACCCCAAATCCCTGACCTCGGTCCTGCACAGCCCCTAAACCCTTCCTTGCCCCACAGCTCCCTGACCCCACTGCAGCCCCCAGAACTCCTGTTCCCCCTGTTTCCCTCCCTGAATCCCCCCCCTCACAGCCTCCAGCTCCACCTCAGACCCCCAACTCCCTCTGCTTCCCCCCAGCACCCCGGGTCTGTCCCTCATGGTCACACTGACAGCCCAAACTGCTCCCTGACCCCCACCCTCGCTGCCACATCCGTGTGGTGATGGTGGCGTGGGGGGAGGCCACGGGAGGTGCTGCCTGCCCAAGGTACCCCCAGGGGTCCTGTGGGGCACAGCCCATGCCCAGGGCACCACCAGGATCCCTCATGGGCACCCCTTCCTGGTGAGCCCAGCAGGACACCCGTCATCACCATCACACAGGGTGGCAGGGGACAGTGACACGAAGCTCCCAGAGAAGCTGGGTGGCCTCTGCATTCCCCCAGCCCCAGCCCCACCTGTGGGGCCCAGCACTGAGCACTCCAGCACTGCATTCCCCACTGAGCACCCCCAGCCCAGCTGCAGCCACCCTGGCACTCCCACCCACTGCAGAGTTTTGGGGTCAGTGGCAGCTCCGTGTCCCCCCCAGGGTGCCAGCCCGGCCCAGCCAGGCCCTGCAGCCCCCCAGGCCTGGCGGCAGCACGAGGCTCCTCGGAGGGTCAAGAGGGCCTGGGTGATCCCCCCCATCAGCGTCTCGGAGAACCACAAGCGCATCCCCCACCTCCTGGTGCAGGTAGGTGAGAGCCCCAGCCTCTCTCTTGGGCAGGGGCACAGACCCCCAGCCCGGGACCCCCAGCCCTGATTGTCCTGGGGCAGATCAAGTCAGACAAGCAGCAGCCCGGAGGGGTGATCTACAGCATCAAAGGGCCGGGCGTGGATGAGGAGCCCCTGGGCATCTTCTCCATCGACAAGTTCAGCGGGAAGGTTTTCCTCAACGCCATGCTGGACCGGGAGGAGAACGATCGCTACCGGGTAAGGGCGGCCCCGGGTGCCCACGGCCCCTCCCCGGGGTCCCCGGCCACACCCCGACCCCTCCCCTGCACCCACAGCTGAGAGCCTTCGCACTGGACCTGGGCGGCGTCACCCTGGAGGAGCCCACGGACCTGGAGATCATCGTGGTGGACCAGAACGACAACCGGCCGCTCTTCCGGCAGGACGTGTTCACCGGGCGGGTGGTGGAGGGCGCTGAGCCAGGTGGGTCCGGCCGGGGGGGGCTGGGTGTCGGGGGGGCTGAGCCAGCGCCGGGCCGGCACCCACCGGGCGCTCCTGCCCTCACAGGGACCTGCGTGATGACCGTGGACGCCACCGACGCCGACGACCCCGACACGGATAACGCGGCGCTGCGCTATTCCATCCTGGAGCAGGGCGCTGCCGGCATGTTCAGCATCAACGCCACCACCGGCGAGATCTGCACCGCCCGGCCCGGCCTCGACCGCGAGGTAGCGGGCTGGGGTCACCTGGAGGGGTCTGGGGGGGCACCGGGGCTCGGGGCAGTCCCGGACACCCCACACAGCTCCGCCCATGGGCACACCCAGGGATGGGGACAGGGCGGGTGGGCGGCAGCGGGGGGATCTCTGCGCTCCCCGGGGGCTGGAGGGGCTCAGCTCCGGCCCCCCCCGTTCCCCACAGACCATGGGCGTGTACAACCTGACGGTGCAGGCGGCCGACATGTCCGGGGACGGGCTGACCACCACGGCCATGGCCGTCATCTACCTGGAGGACATCAACGACAACCCTCCCGAGTTCACCAAGGAGGAGGTAGCGCCCGGGGGGGATCTGGGGGTGTCAGCGGGGTCAGAGGGGCGGGAGGTGCCCCCCGGGGCACTGCAGCATCCCAAAGGGGCAGAGCCCAGCCCCGCACCGCCCTCCCGCAGTTCTCCATGGAGGTGGAGGAGCAGGCGGCCGGCGTGGACGTGGGCAAGGTTTTCGTGCACGACAAGGACCTGGCGGGCTCGCCCAGCTGGTTGGCCAAATTCACCATCCTGGAGGGCGACCCCGAGGGCGCCTTCGCCATCCGGACCGACCCGCACACCAACGACGGCGTGCTCTCCGTGGTCAAGGTGGGCACGGGGCAGCCCGGGGGGCACCGGGGGTCTCAGGGCCCGGCTGACCCCTGGCCCTTCCCGCAGCCGCTGGACCACGAGGTGCGGGACCGCTTCGAGCTGACGGTGTCGGTGCAGAACGAGCGGCCGCTGGCGCCCTCGGCCCCCGCCAGCCCCCGGGCGCTGGCCACGGTGCGGGTGCGGGTGCGGGACGTCAACGAGGCGCCCGTGTTCCGCGAGAACCCGCGGCGCATCAGCGTCCTGGAGGGAACAGCCCCGGGCACCGCCATCACCACCTACACCGCCAGCGACCCCGACACGCACCAGCTCCAGACCCTGACGTGAGTCCCGCTGCCCTCCCGTGGCCCGCGGGGGCTCTGGGGGGGGATGTCTCACTCACCCCCTCGCCCACAGCTACGCGCTGCTCTACGACCCCGCGGACTGGCTGCAGCTGGACCCTCACGGCGGCACCGTGCGCACCAAGCGGGAGCTGCTGCACCCCTCGGCCTTCCTGCAGGGCGGCTGGTACATCGCCCTGCTCCTGGCCCGCGACGACGGTGAGCAGCAGCAGCAGCAGCAGCCGCCCCCGCCGCCCCCCACCCCGCCCCCGCTGTCCCCCGCTGACCCCTCCGCTGTGTCCGCAGCCGAGCCCCCGCTCTCGGCCACCGGCACCCTCTCCATCGAGATCCTGGAGGTGAACGACCACGCTCCGCAGCTGCAGCCGCCGGCCGGGGTGCTGTGTGCGCGGCCGGGGCGCGGCGGGACGCTGCTCCTGGGGGCCACCGACGATGACCGCCCCCCGCACGGAGCCCCCTTCCACTTCCAGCTCAGCCCCCAGCACCCCCAGCTCGCCCGCAACTGGAGCATCGCCCGCTTCAACGGTGAGGGTCAGCCGGGGAGGGGGGGATGCTGCGCCCAGGGTCCCGCTGACCCCCTGCCCGCCCCGCAGTGACCCACGCCGTGCTGGCCGTGCTGGCCGAGCTGCCCGAGGGGCCCTACTCGCTGCCGCTGCTGCTCCGGGACTCGGGGACCCCCCCGCGGGAGCAGCAGCAGCTGCTGAACGTCTCGGTGTGTCACTGCGGCCGGGACGGCGCCTGCCTGGACGGGGCGCTGGCCGCGGCCACCGCCGGGGCCGGCATCACCCTCGGGGCGCTGCTGATCATCCTGGGCAGCACCATCCTCCTCCTCGGTGAGTGAGACCCCCCGCCGTCCTTCCCCCGTGCTGGTCCTGGGGACCCCTCCCGAACCCCTCCCGAACCCCTCCAGCACATTCTGTCACCCCGACCCCCACCCGCCACCCCAGCCTGGTCCTGGTCCCACCCAACCCCACCCTTGACCCTCAACACCTCCCCCCCACCCAGCAACCCCTTCCGACCGCGATCAAGACCCCCGTAACCATTTCCCTCATCGCCCATCCCGCCCCAATCCCGCCCCAATCCCGCCCCAATCCCGCCCCAATCCCACCCCAATCCCGCCCCAATCCCACCCCAATCCCTCCTCCCAGCCCAACTGCATCCCACCCCAGCCGTGTCCCCCCGTGCCTCCCACGCCCACACGCGTGTCCCGTGTCCCGTGTCCCGTGTCCCCCCGTGTCCCCCCGTGCCTCCTACACCCACACGCGTGTCCCGTGTCCCCCCGTGTCTCCCCGTGCCCACACGCGTGTCCGTGTCCCCCCGTGTCCCCCCGTGCCCACACGCGTGTCCGTGTCCCCCCGTGTCCCCCGTGCCCACACGCGTGTCCGTGTCCCGTGTCCCCGCAGTGCTGGCGGGGCTGGGCGCTGCGCGGGTGCGCGGGCGCCGCCGGGCTCTGCGCACGGGGCTCCTGCAGCGCTCTCGGGACGACATGCGCGACAACATCCTCAACTACGACGAGCAGGGCGGGGGCGAGGAGGACCAGGTGAGCGGGACCCGCGGCAAGGGGGGGTCCCGGGGGGGTCCGCAGCTCAGCCCCGCGCCGCTAAACCCCTCCCGGCCCCCGCAGGACGCCTACGACATCAACCAGCTCCGGCACCCCGAGCTCTTCTCCCCCCGGGCCAAGCCCCCCCTGCGCAGGGACGCCCCGCTCAGCTCCGGGACCCCCGTGGCCCCCCGCAAGCTGCCCAGCGGCCCCTCCGACATCGAGGATTTCATCAACGAGGTGGGTCAGGGCCCGGCAGCCTCGCCCCCGCAGCGCCCCATCGCCGCCGGGCTGGCGGTGACCCGCTGTCCCCGCAGGGGCTGGAGGCGGCTGACAGCGACCCCAGCGTGCCCCCCTACGACACGGCGCTCATCTACGACTACGAGGGCTCGGGCTCGGTCGCCAGCCCCCTCAGCTCCATCGTGTCCAGCCTGACGGACGAGGACCAGGACTACGACTACCTGAGCGAGTGGGGGCCCCGCTTCCGCCGCCTGGCCGACCTCTACGGGCACTAGCGGGGACGGGGGCACCCGGGGACAGGGGACAGGGGACAGGAGGGGACAGGGGACAGGAGGGGAGAGGGGACAGGAGGGGGCAGGCGACAGGAAGGGACAGGGGACAGGAAGGGATAGGGGACAGGAGGGGACAGGGGACAGCCACTGCCCGGGGAGTGGCTGGGGCAGGGAGGGGGCAGCGGGCAGCTCACAGACAGACAGACAGACAGACAGACACACACACACATACCCCGATGCCCAGAGGCTTCAGGACGCCCGGCTGGAGCGGCTTTGCACACGCGTGTGCAACGAGAGGCCTCCGTGCACGAGGTGCACGCTCAGACACCCCCCAGAGCCCAGCTCAGCAAACCTGGGGGGGGATGCCCTGGTGAGCCCCGCAGAGCTGGGGAGGGGGCTCGGAGACCCCTGGTCACCCCCCTAATAAAGTGCGGGGTTGGCGGCGGGGCTGCCTGCCCCCCCGCAGCAGCGAGCTGTAGAAACAAGGCACTTTTATTGGGAGCCAGCAACACCCCCGGGGGGGCTGCACCCCCGCCCCAGGGCGCCCAGCACCGCTGCTCCTGGGGCAGGATCCGGCCCAGAACATCCCTGCCCGGGGGTCTCAGCCCCCCCGGCAGCACGGAGACCCCCGGGGGGGCACGGCTACGTGTCGCGGGGGGGGTCCGGGGAGCGCAGCATCCTCTTGGTGGGGGCGGCCAGGCAGGAGTAGTCGTGGGGCACGGCGTGGGGGGCCAGCAGGGGCAGGTGGTCCTGGCGGGGGGGCCGGCGGAAGAGCGGCGGGCGGCGCTGGCTCTCGCCGTCCTGCAGGGACTGCGGCAGGGCGCGGCCCTGGCTCTCGGGCAGGGACATGATGCTGAGCACGGCCAGGATGGCGAAGGAGGCGAACACGACGTGGTGCAGGAAGAAGCCGCGGCTGTTGGGGATGGCGGTGATGGGCGCCGCCGCCTTGCCCACGAAGTTGGCCCCCAGCACCAGGCCCAGGCCGGCGCCCCTGCGGGAGGAACAGGCTCAGGGTGGGGGGCCCTGCCCGGGCTCGGGGGGGGCACCAGACCGGGGGGGCGGCTCCCCCTTACCTGACCACGGTGGGGAGAACCTCGCTGGCGAAGAAGATGCTGAGCACGGTGACGGCGTGGGAGGCGGCCGTGCCCACCACGGACAGGGTCAGGACGATGAGCTCCAGCAGGTCTGGGAGGGGGCGAGGCACATCAGGGGGAAATCCCGCACCCGGCTCTACAGACACCCCCCTCCCCGGGGGTCCCGCCGGGGTCTTACACTGGGTGAGGGCCAGCAGCAGGAGGGAGGAGATGCCGGTGAGGACGGTGCAGAGCAGCAGGATGGCGCGGCGCCCGAAGCGCTCGGCCGTCAGGCACACGAAGAGGCAGGCGGCCGCCTCGGTGCCCACCAGCGCCAGGTGCCAGGAGAAGTGGTGCGGCAGGTGCGGGACCAGGTTGCGGGTGAAGCAGTGGCGGATGCCGGAGCCGATGAACCTGAGGGACAGCGGGGTCAGGGGGCGGCGAGGGGGACCCCACACCCACCCTGCCGGGCAGCCCCCGCCGCTCACGCCGCGAAGCCGAGGATGACGCCGTTCTTCCAGATGACCCTGCTGCCGCAGATGTCGCAGACAGAGTGGTAGCGGGGCCGCGGGGGCCCCTCGGACACGGCCTCCAGCTCTGCCGGGAGAGGGGAAGCCAGGATAGGGCCGGCTCTGTCACACCAGCCCCACAGCCACGGCTTTGGGGATGGGGCTGATCGCCCTCGGAGACCCCCACGCACCCGCGAGGAGGCTGTCCTGCGGGCAGTTGTCTTCGGCCAGCGCCTGCAGGGTCTTCCTGGCCCTCTCCGGTTGCAGGGTGGCCAGCAGCCAGCGCGGTGACTCCAGCAGCAGCGCCGGGCACCTGGGGCACCAGTGTCAGGTCACGGGGCTCCCCGTGGGCCTGGCCCCGCTCCAGCACTGACCTTCCCACCTGGCTTCAAAGCAACGCTGCCCAGAAACCCTCGGCTTCAAACCCGAGCAAACATTTACCCAGGGCGGGGGGGGTTCCCACTCCTCTGGAGAGCCCCGGGGGGGCTTTGATCCCCACCGCGGCCCCGGGCAGGGTGTGCCGGGCTGGGAACAGCTTGGCATCGGCCCCGGGGCACAGCCCAGCCCCACGCAGCCCCCTGCCCGGGGGGGTCCTTACCACCAGCAGGCAGCCAGCAGGGCCAGGATCATGGTGACCGCGCCCTGCAGCACCCGCCAGTCCCGGCAGAGCAGCGCCAGCCCCGGCAGCAGCAGCTCCCCGGCGATCCAGAAGAATCCGGCCACCATCGTCACCCCCAGGCGGTGCGGGGGGTCACACAGCTCCAGCCCTGGCGGGGGGCGAGGGGGCCGCGGTGGGTGCCAAGGACGCGGGGCACCCTGCACCCTCCACAGCCGGGAGCATCCCGCCCCCCCCCGGGCACCCCGGAGCATCCTCAGCCCCTCGGGGTGCCCCCTGGCACACTCACGAGCCACGTAGAGGGCCAGGAAGGCTCCTGCCAGCGCGGCCCCGAAGAGCAGCCGTGCCACCAGCACCATCAGGAAATCCACGGCCAGCGCCACGCCGAGCCCCAGGGGCACGGCCAGCGCCAGGGACAGCAGGAAGCTGGGACGGCGGCCGAACCTGCCGGGGATGGGCCGTGAGGGGCGCTGGGCACGGTGCCCCCTGCCCGCGGGGGCTGCCCGGGACCCCCATCACCTGTCACAGGCCAGGCCGGCGGTGACGCTGCCCAGTGCCCAGCCCAGCAGGTGCGTGGTCTGCTCCAGGGGCACCTTCCAGCGCGAGGCACACACCAGGTCCCACTGCGGGGGACACGGGGGGAGGTGTCAGCACGGGGGGGGGCTTGGCAGACCCCCTGGCACTGCCCACAGCGCTGGGATGGATGGGGCTGGAGGGCTTCTGGAGAGCCCCCACCCCACAAACAGAAATGTGGGGGCAGATGTGAGGGGACAGCACAGGTGATTCCAAGAGCTCTGGACACCCTCCAGCCCCTCAGCACCCTCCCCCAGGGCTCCCCCAGCCAGCCCCAAAGCCCCTCCACGGGGTCGTGCACCTTGCTCCCCCCTACACATCCAGGACTTTCCCGTCGGATCCTCACTGGAGTCCCCACCTTGCCCTGGTGGCCGGGACCCCCCAGTTTGCTCTCCTCGCAGGTACCCACCCCCAGAGCTGTCCCAGGCCCCTCCCTTAACCCCTCCTTTACCCACGGGACCCCTCAGCCCCCTCCAGCACCGCAGACAGCCCCAGGCGCGGGGGTCCCCCACTCTCCCCAGCCCCGTGCCCCCCCGGGTGCCACCCCCGTGCCCCACCTGCGTGACGAGGTTGGCTCGGAGGCCGGCGGCGGGCAGCGCGTAGTGCCAGCCGCGGGTGCAGGGCCCGGTGCCGTTGGGCCGGGGCTCTCCGGGCGGGTACCGGTACAGCTGGCAGGGGCTCCAGCCGCCGCGGAGGCGCGGGACGGCGGCGCGGAGCAGCGCGGGGCCCCCGAGGCGGCGGAGCGGCGGCGGCAGCAGCGCGGGGTCGGGGCGGCAGCGGTGCGGGGGCTCGGCGCCCAGCGCCCACCCCAGCGCCCACCCCAGCGCCAGCGCCGCGCACGGCGCCCACCCCCCGGCAGCCCTGCGGCCCCGCGGCCGCGACCCCCCGAGCGCCATCGCCGCGACCGCGACCACCGCCACCGCCCGCCACCCACCGCCTCGGGCTCGGCGCGGGCAGGTGGGGCGGCACCGGCCGGACCCGCCCCGCGGCACCGCCCCGACGGCTCCCTCCGGATCTGACCCCTCAGCCCCGCTTCGGACCCCCAGCCCCGGCTCGGACAGTCCAGACTCGGTTCGGACCCCCCAGCCCTGGTTCGGACACTCCAGCCCTGGTTCGGACACTCCAGACCCGGTTCGGACACTCCAGACCGGGTTCGGACTCCCCAGCCCCGGTTCGGACTCCCCAGCCCCGGTTCGGACTCCCCAGCCCCGGTTCGGACACTCCAGCCCCGGTTCGGATCCCCCAGCCCCGGTTCGGATCCCCCAGCTCCGCTTCGGACTCCCCAGCCCCGGCTCGGACACTCCAGACCCGGTTCAGACTCCCCAGCCCCGGTTCGGACTCCCCAGCCCCGGTTCGGACCCCCCAGCCCCGGTTCGGACCCTCCAGCCCCGGTTCGGACCCCCCAGCCCCGGTTCGGACTCCCCAGCCCCGGTTCGGACCCCCCAGCCCCGGTTCGGACTCCCCAGCCCCGGTTCGGACTCTCCAGCCCCGGTTTGGACACTCCAGCCCCGGTTCGGACTCCCCAGCCCCGGTTCGGACACTCCAGCCCCGGTTCGGATCCCCCAGCCCCGGTTCGACCCCCCAGCCCCGGATCTGACCCCCAGCCCTGATTCATACCCCTCAGCCCCGCTTCGGACCGGCCCAGTCCCGGTTCACTCCCCACACCACCAGGCTCAGTCCCGGTCTGATCGCCCCTCAGGTCCGGTTTGTCTCCCCAGCCCGGTTCACAGACCCCAGCCCCGGTCCCGATGCCCAGCCCGGTTCACTCCCCCCAGCACTGGGCCCCGTTCCCACAGCTGCTGCCCCCCCAGCCTGCTTTGCCCCCTCCCACACCCCCCAGTTCGGTTCTCCCAGCCCCGCTCACCCCCCCAGCCCGTCTGCTCTCCCCCAGCCCTGCTCCTTCCCCACCTCGCTTCTCTGCCCCCACCCCAGCTCAGCCCCCCCTCCCCAGGGTGCTCCAGACCCCTCTCAGGACTGAGGGACCCCCTGGCCCAGCCGGTGTTGGGGGTCCTGGGGGGCAGCCGGGGGTTCCAGGGCCCATCTGTGAACACCCACAAACGCACCCAGGTTCCCCCAAACCTCACGGGGGGCAGTGGAATCCGTGACCTCCCCTAGGAAGGGAACTGGCACCCAGCACCACATGAGCCCGTGGGAAGAGCCAGCAGAGCAGCCGAACTGCAAACAGGCTTTATTTCCCTCTTCCTTTTAAAATTTACTCACAAACGTGGTTTTGGGGGCAGCAGCATCACTCGGGTGCTCAGCTTCAGCCCTGCAATGGTGGAAAAAGTCCATCTGCAGAATCCCATTGAAAATCACACTAAAAAAAATCCCACCTGCATTTTTTTGCCTCCCTCTGAGGGATGCACACCCCCGCACAGGTCTGGGAGTTACAGCACGGGGAGGAAAACTGACCCTGGAGGCTCCCAAGGTCACCAGCACCGTGGTCAGATGAGCCCAAGGGACTTCCCATAGCTCATAAAAGGCCTCTCTGTGACTGCAGAGACAAACTGATGGCTGTTTAACAAAATAAAAACCAGGGGTGGAAATTAAACAAAGAACAAGTGTTACCTGTGGCTGCTTTCCTGAAGCCCCTGGCACAGGAGCAGCCCCTTGGTCCCAGCATTTGCTCCAGTGCCTCACCACACTCATCCCACAGCCCAGGACAAGGATGGGGGGAAAAACCCCTCTGGCTGCAGCTGGGACACAGCACTGCCCATCCTGCTGGGGCTGTGTGAGCCCCAGTCCTGGTGCCAGCAGTGCCAAGGCAGGGGCTGGGCTTGGGCAGGGGCAGTGGGATCCCCTGGCTCGCAGGGGCTGAGCTTGGGCAGTGGGATCCCCTGGCCCTGGTGAAGCTGCTGCGATGCTTTGGAGTGAAAAGCTCCAGGATCCCCCTGCCCTGACTCTGGAAAATTCCTCAAGTGGCTGCAAAGCTGCGGCAGCGAGGGGGGAGCTGGGGCTGAATGCAGGGGTCCCCTCTGCTCCCCCCAGCCAGGATATGGCAGCAGGTGAACAAAGGGCATTTGGAACATCTTTGCTTTCCAAAGCAGCAGCAGAGATACTTGGCTGGTACGAGCACCAGGAAAACCCAACAGAGGGAGCTGGAGAAGCCAGAGCTGGCACCTCTCACTCCTGCCTGGGGCTGGCAGCTGCAGCCTTCAGGAAAGGCTGGGCAGCAGGAGGAAGGAAGGCACAGAGGTCTTGGAAGGCACTGGGATCTGCCTCCAGCTGCATCCCTGAGCTGCTGAGTGAGGACTGATTTTGCCTGCACCCACCCATTCCTGTCCAGACTCTGCAAGCCCAAAGCATCACCTCCTGCTCAGTCACTCTGGGGGCAGTGAATTCACTGGCACACAGGGGTCCCCTCTCCTCATGACCACTCCTGGAGGGTTCCCATCCCACTGCACACAAAGAGGCATGGAAAACAAGTTTAAAATCACAGAATAGTTTGGGTTGGAAGGGACCTTAAAGCTCATCTTGTTCCATCCCCTGCCACAGGCAGCTGATCTGGGCAACGTCTTCCTTGACAGGGAAACTGCTGCCCAGGGCGAGCTATAAATACAAAGATAATTTTAATTAATTTATTTATTTCTTTACACATAACTGAAAGTGATGTTACAGTACATAAGTTATTTACAACTGTGCAGTAATGTGTTGCAAAATAAATTATCTAGAAGGCAGCAAAAGTACATTGTTAATGTATATAAAAACTGTACAGCATTTATGGGATACAATTTTTCTTTATATGAGTATTGGCTCTGTAGTGTTTTCAAGTTATGTTCTCAGAAAGAGAAACGAAATGCCCAAGATTAAAGGAAAAAAATATATAAACCACGTGGATTTTACTCCATTAAAAACACAGTTGGCAAAGTCCTTTCTCTGCATCGCCGTCTCCCCGGCCGTGCCGCCCCGGCGGCTGCTCCGCCCGCCCCCAGCGGCGGCAGCGGCTGCTGCGGGGCCACCGGCACATCCCGGAGCTGTCCCCGCTCCGGAGCCGCCGCTGCCCAACTCGGACACTGTCCTTTTGTTTCTAATCGGATTTTTTTCTTTTTTTTTTGTGATTTTTTTTTTGTAGTAGTTTTTTGTTTGTTTGTTTGTTTTTAGACATACCCATGATGGAACGAGAAACTCAAAACACCCCCTTTCCCTCCCCCCACGGTTTCCTAACTGCAGCTTCTCCCGGAGGAGATTCCGCGCCCGGTGGAAAACAAGAGAGCTGGAAATCACGGTGTTCACAAGTAACATGGTTCACACGTGGTTGCTGGCCCCGCTCAGCAGCTTCTGCAACACGCACACGGTGTCCTTGGCCTCCTCCCTCCGCGCCTGGGCCAGTCCCGGGGCGGCTGAGCGCCCGCTGAGTGCCCGCGCTGCCCGCAGCCTCCCCGCCGCGGGCGCCGGCGGGAAGGAGCCGCGCCCGGCCCGCTGCCCCGCGGAGCCGCCTCAGTCCGGAAGCGAGGGACACGTCGTGAAGAAAGTGCAATTATTTTTTTTTTTCTTATTGTTTTGTTTGTTTTGTTTTTCTTTTTTTTCTGCCGATAGAGCTGCTGCTTCCTCCTCCTCTGACCAGGGATTCATCAGCAAGCGGTTAAGGGTGAATGTGAGCTCGACCGCCCGACCTCGGAGCGCTCCCGTCCTTGCCAGTGTTCAGTGATGTCTCCTGGGCTGGAACTGTCATGCCGGCAAGAGCACAAAGTCATCGTTCACGTCGACCATTGGCACATAGAACGAGGGCACCTCGTTGACGCAGAGGGATTTGTGCCCCGCGGGGTCCAGCTCCTGCACCTTCAGCTGCCACTCCATCCTCTGCACCGCGTTCAGGGCAGCTGCTTCGTGTTGCTGTCGCATGAGCAGGCACGTCTGCGTGGGGAAACAAGAGCGGGACGTGAGGGCAGGCAAGGGCAGGGGACGTGCAGCCACCGTGGGCACGGTGGTAAATGCAGCAAGGCGTGCCACCCCCAGGACACCTGGATGTGGAATGTCTGCTGAGCCCAGCTCCAGCAGGAGCCGAGGCAAACCCCAAAGTTTGGGTTTGAAAGGCCTGTCAGCACTCCAGAGCATCCACACAACACTGCCCTGACAATCTCTGCACACCCACTCTGTGCTGGAAACCACTGAGGCAGCTCCCAGGCTGCAGGCACAGGCAGAACCCTCCTGGAGTGGCCCTGCCTGGAGCAGGGGGCTCCCACAGCTCTCACCTTCATCCGGTCGTACTTGTCATCCACGTCCTGCAGCCAGGAAATGAACTGTCGCGCGTTGAAACGGTCTCTGACCGATTTGTTTTCGTCTCCCTAAGGACAGGACAGCAAAGGGAGGGACACAGGGTTAGTTTTGTGCTTTTAAGCAGTTTCAGGTCTCACAGGCCATGCCCAAGCCCCTCCTGGGGTGCACACTCCTGGGAACTGCGGTGCCTGCAGGGAGGGAGGATGGACACCACTGCTGCCAGCTGCTCCTGCAGCCCTTGCCAGGGATTCAGCCTCAGATGGGGATGCACCCATGTGCACATACTCCCTGTTCCTCCTTGCTCTGCAGGGAATCTGTCCATGTCAGCCTGTCACAGCACCTGCACCTCTCTGACTCCTTCAACTCAGGCCAGGATAGCAGCAGCACAGACACTGGGCTGGGAAATGCCGACAGATAAATCAGAGCTCCTGGATCGATACGCAGCTCGCTAATAAATCCCAGGATCCTGTCCCTGCCCAGGATCCCTCCTGCAATGCAGCAGTGTAATGTTTCTCCTCCCTTCCCTTCAGGAAGAAACACCCCAGAGTGCAGTAAAGGAAATCTTTCCAGTGTGCAGATGATCCTGACCAAGAAGGATGGAGGGTCCCAAGACTCACTGATAAAGCTGAGCCATCTCTGCTTCTAACAGACATAAACTCCCTGTATCCCACATCCCTGGATCTATTTCCTTCCCCAGCACATGTGGGAGCTGAGGCAGATTAGGCAAATGATATTCCAAGTCATAGAATAGTTTGGATTGGAAGGGACCTTAAAGCCCATCTCACTCCACCCCCTGCCATGAGACACCTTCCACTATCCCTGGTTGCTCCAAAATGCATCCAACCTGGCCTTGGACACCTCCAGGGATCCAGGGGCAGCCACAACTTCTCTGGGCACCCTGTGCCAGGGCCTCCCCACCTTCACAGGGAACAATTCGTTCCCAACATCTCATGTCACCCTGCCCACTGGGGGAGAGGACACCTGTGTGCTGTGGTGGGTGACCTGACAAGGAGAGCAATACTAACTCCTGCCTCCATCCTTCCCTCCATCCTTCCCTCCATCCCTCCAGAAAAGCCCACCTCCCTCAGAGCCCCTGAGACACTTCCTCACCCCTGAGCCAAGCACTGACCTGATTTTCCAGAGGCATGTTGTACACCTCGGAGTCCAGCAGCATGGTGCAGGCACTGAAGGGCACGGCCTGGTTGGCAATGGTCCTCGCCGCCCGGCAGTGCACCCTCAGGATCTCCTGCTCGCAGGAGACGATGAGCTTCTCCTGAGGAAGAGCAGAGCAGTGAGTGTGGCAGCCTGAGCCTCGCCAGCAGGGGAAATTGGGGGCCCTGCTGCCCAGCTGGAGTGTGCCCTTACCCGCTCTATGCTGTGCTGCAGCCGCAGCTTCCCCCGCACGGCCTCCTGCTGCTTGAAGAGCTCCTTGAGCGGCTCCGCGAGCGACGGCGGCGGCGCGATCTGCGGGCACAGGCAGGGGTCAGAGCAGGGCCTCTGTGGGGCAGGGGGCTGCCTGCCCCCCAAAGTGTGTGCTGGCCACAGAGGGGGCAGGGACATCCCATGGGGTGCCCATGGAGAAGCTCTGCCAAGGACAAGGTCCTGCCAGTGCTCAGACTCAGCTTGGCAAGAGCAGCCAGAGCCTGACCCGCCCTTGTGCTGCAGGGCAGGGTGTGCAGCAAGGAATGGAGCCTGGTCACACTGACCTGTCTCCTCCAGCCTGGATCCCAGATTTACCACCTGCAGCACCAGGTTTATTGATGCATTTTTATTAGTGAGGCTGCTCTGCAGCACAGGCAGTGAAATGCTGATCCCAGTGCCAAGTCAAGGAGCAGAGCTTGGGAAATGATGGCAGGAGTTAAGAGCCACCTTTTCCCCATGTTCCAGGTTCACTATCCTGTTACTACACTGCTGCAAGAGCAGTTTTACCTTCCAGCCTAAGATCCAGAGGATTCTTACAAACTTCCCTCTAAAGCCTGACTAAACCTCAGGTCCCTCAGCACAGCCCAAGGTCTTCTCTGCAAAAATGCAGCAACTCAGGGGCTACGTTTACCACACAGCCAGGCACTTACCCAGGCTCAGGTTTGGTGTCATTCTAAAGGCAGATGGGGCACACTGGTGTTGCATGGTGGTGACAGGGCATGGGGGACAGTTTGGATGTGTCTGTGACAGTGACGGGGGGAGTGTTCCTAAGGACAGGCTAAAGAGAGAAAGCAACTCACCACTGGAATATGGAGCTTGCTTAGGGGTTTGCCATCCAACAGGTAGGAGCCTGTGTAGGTGACATACTCAGCGTAGCACTGCGGAGCTTGGGGAGTTATGTAGCACAGGATTTTCCGCTTCTCCTCAATCTTCTTCCTGATCTGGAGGTACTCGAAGTAGGGGTTGGACCTGTCACTGTGGTAAGGTTCGATGTCGTCCAGTTTGATGGCATCGACGATAGCTGCCAGAGTCTGCTGGATCATCTCCCTGGTCTGCTGGGTGGAGGTGTTGATCTGCTGCTGCAGCTGCTGGTTGGAGCGCTGGAAGCGGCGCTTCCGCGGGTGCTGAGCCTGGGAATCGTCCTCCTCCGTGACGCGGCCTTTGGCACGCGTGACGGGTGCGGAGACGGGAGGAAATTCCTTCTCGGACGCGGCGGCGTTCTGCTTGTTTTGGTTGGCGAGCATCTGAGCCCGGTTCCTGGTAATCCGCTGAGGAATCTCTTCTATTTTGGGTGGTTTGGGAGCTTCTGCTACTGGTTTTTGTACTGGTTCAACGATTTCTGCTTGAGCGTTGCCAGGAGGCGCGTCCGCCTGGGCCGGCGGGGCCTGGCTGGCGCCGCGGGCCGCAGCGCTGTCCTGCGGAACGCCAGCCTCGGAGCCGGCCACGGGCACGGGACAGGGCTGGGAGCTGCCCTCTGCCACCCCACCGGCTGATGGCAGCTCCTCGTGCACGGCCTCCACCTCTTTGCTCTCCGCCTGCGCGGGCTCGGACGGGGTCTGCTGGAAAACCTGCGTTTCCGAGTCCTCCGCTGCCTTCTCCTCAGCTGCGTTCAGCGCTTCCGAGGCGGCTTCTTGTGCGGCCGCTTCTGGTTTCTGCTCCTCTGCTGGTGGCTCCGTGTCCGTGGGCAGGGTGGCTGCTGCCTGGCTGGCCGGCGGCTCCTCCGGCTCACCGGACGCTATCACGGACGCGCCAGCTTTGATGATCCCAGCGCTCGGTTCTGAAGCTGCTGCTGGGCTTTCCTCCACCGCTTCCGCCTCGGTCATCTCCGTCTCTGCAACGTCCTTAGGCTGGAGTGGCAGCTCTGGGAGCGAGAAGGGGCCCAGGTCCAGCTCATCCTCGGTGTTGGTGAAGGGGTCGGGCCACGTCACCGCCTCCTCTGCATTTGCAGGTGCTGTGTTGTTGTTTTCCAAATAGGTGTTTTCTGGTGCGGTGACAACTTCGGCCTGAGGTTCTGCTGGCACACACGGGGGCTCTGGAGGGATCTCCGGTGCTTCTTCTGGAAGAGGCTTGCAGTTGTTGAAGAAGGTGTCTAACCTAGTAGGGGACATGTATGGAGCTTGCTCCTCAGCATTTGCAATTTCTCCTGGAACTGCTTCCTCAGCATCCTCCTTGACTTCCTCCAGCCTGGGTTCAGACACTGACAGAGGGTACGAGATGGGAGAAACGGGGTAGGAAGTCTCTGTGGGAATGAAGGCTACTGGCGCGGGATGAATTTGCTCTAGGGAACAGAGCGGAGGTTTAGGGGACTCGGAAAACCTCTGGGGAGATTTCATCAGAAGCTCCGAGCCCATGGACCAGGTGACAGAGTGCTCTGCGGGGTTGCCCATCAGGCTGGGAGGAATGGCTGGTGTCTGGGTTTCGGGAGGGAGGGTTATCCCAGTCTATGTTGTTTTGTTCGGGCATGCCCGAACTGAAATGGTTTTCTTCGATGGGTGGCAGGTAGGTGGATTCTGGTGGCATGATGGAGGCAGTGGCTTGCTGCTCCTCCGTGGTATCCAAGGGCATGCCGATGTCAGGGGGAAGAGCACTTTCCACTGAGGGAGCCAGCAGCTCATCCCTGTGCGAAGGGGAGGATTTTGCTTGTAAACCAGAAAAGACACTTTCGGGCGACTGGGCGACCCCGCTGACGGCTCCCGGCGCGCAGTGCAAAGCTTCCACTTTGGGTGAGGAAACTCCATAGTCTGGGGAGTAATACCCAGGAGACAAACACTGGAACTTCTCAGCAGGAACAGAGGGAAGGGGAACTTTCTCCTCCATTAAATGCTGCACTGGAGAGTCATAATTTGATGTTGCTGGGACACTTTGCTGCCTGAAAAACTTATCTCCAACACTGAATTCCTCTTCGGGCGCCCTCCTGATATCCACTGAGATGGAACGGTAGAGGTTCGAGGAGGGGATGGTGCGAGTCGGGGTCTGACTGGGGTTCTCGGGGAGCCCGCTGGAAACGTTGGTGTACCTGTCGAAGAAGGAGGGAGAGCAGGCGTTCATGGACATGGTGGAGATGGGCAGCGAGTGCTGAGAGTCCGCACACTCGAACATCAGGTCCGTGTAGTCCTCGTTGCTGCACGACGGAGTCCTGGGCGTCTGCATCACCTCCTCGTAGCTCGGGCAGGACACGACGGACGCCGGGGTCGGGACGCCCGTGGGCCGGTTCTGATCTGGCCTGGGAGATGCTGGCAGGATCTCCTTCAGCTGAGGACCCGTGATCCAGTCCTTGGAGTCTGTCCCCACGGCAGGCTGTGGCTTGTTTTCCGGTGACAGAATGGGAGTCAGGGGACCCAACTCCTTGAGTTTCTTGTCCTTGAGCTGCGTGTCCAGTGTTAGCGGCTTCTTGGCTGGCAGATCCAGGCTCCTCTTGCGCACCTCCTCCGAGCTTTTCAGTTTGTCCTTTAACTTGGGGTCTCCGGACCTGTGCCGCATTTTCTCCATTTGCTTCATTCTCTCCTTGTGCCTTTTGTGGCGTTCCTCGATCTCCAGGTCCTTCTGGCTCAGCATCCTCTCAAAGCTGGTCATCATCAAGTCGCCGTCTCCCAGAAGTTTCTCCCTCGGCCTGGCGTCCTTCTTGCCACTGTCTTTGGAAAGGGTTATTTTTTCATTCCCGTTGCTGATTTTTATGGACTCTGACTTGTCTTTGTCTTGATTCTCCTTAAGCTTCTCCTTCAGCTTGGTTTCACCAAATTTGAGGTTGTCCTCCTTGGATTTATCTTTAAAGGTGGTAACTTGAGGCCCGTCCTTATCTTTGAGTGTTGACTTTGGCTCATCTTTGTGATGTTTGAAGAAACCATCTGTGTGTTTGTCCCTATGCTTTTCCTTTTCCTCCTTCCATTTTTCCTTGTGTTTATCCCGCTTCTTTTTCTCTTTAGCTGTGCTGATGGAGCTGGAACCGTAAGCCTTTTCTTTCTCCGCCTTCTTTGACAGCTCTCTTTCAGAATCATTTTTATCCTTCTTTTCAGAAAATAAGTAATCAATGCTCTTCTCTGGTTCCTCATCAGCGTCTGCCTTCATGTTGTAGGAAGAGCCAAAAGCCTCCCCATCCACAGAGAAATCTTTTTCATAATGAGTGGAATCCTTTCTGCTGCTGGAGTCCTTGAATTCTTCTGATTTTTCCTTTTTCTCTGTCTTCTCTTTCTTTGCTTTTTCCTTCTCATGACTTTTCTTTGAGGAAGATGAGGAATGTCGGTGCCTCTCCTTCTCCTTGAGTTTATCCTGAAGGCAGGGTAAAGGCAGAGAGTCCTTAAACTTTTCTTCAGCGGCGTCGGTCAGAGAGAGGTTAGAAGACTCGAAGAGGCTGGTGAGTCCTGGCTCTTGCCCTCTGTCCGTGAAGCTGTCAGAGGAGATCTCGCTGATTTTGTCATTGGAGTCATCCCTGTAGTCATTCAGAGCCTCCTCCTCCAGTTTCTCCAGCAGGCTCTTCTCCGACTCCCCTCCTTTTGAAGACTTCTTCTCTTTGGAATGCTCCTTGTCCGGCTTCTCCTTATGTTTGCTTTTCACCTTGTCGTCACTGGTGTGTTTCTTCTCAACCTTTTCTGGGAGCTTTTGCTTGTTTTTCTTCTCCTGAGTGGAATCTATGGACATTCTTTCCTTCCTGTCCTTGTACTTCTCGCTGGAGTCTTTATCTTTCTTCTCTTTGTGTTTCTCAAAGGAACTCTTCTCCTTCTTCTCCTTTCCCCCTTCCGATGTTCCTTTGTCCTTTTTCTTCTCCTTGGACTCCTTATCCTTCTGCTTCTCCGAGTGCTGCCGGTCGGACGAGTACTTGCGGTGCTTGTCGGGGTACAGCTCCTTCTCGGCCGCTGTGCTGTCCTCCTTGTCCTGCAGGCTGTCCAGGCGGTGCAGCTCGCCGCCGGCCGCCTCGCCCACCTTGAACCCGCTCAGGCTGTAGTCGTCCCTCTCGTCCTCGCTCTCGTCCGTGAAGATGTCGGCGATGCTGTACCAGCTCTTCTCCTTGCCCTTCTTCTCGTCCTTCTTCTCGGAGAAATCGTCTCTGTCCGCGGAGAAGTTTTTCTCTTTCTTCTCCTTCACCTGGTCGAAAGAACTCTTCCTCTCCTTGTCTTTGCTGTGAAGATCTTTGTATTTCTCCTTAGTTTCTTTCTTCTCTTTGAAACTCTTCTCTAGCTCTTTGTCCTTCAGGATTTTCTCTGGAGCAGCTTTTTCATTTTTCTCCTTGTCGACCTCTTTGGATTTTTCCTTGTATTTTTCTGGCTTCACCTTTTCTTTTTTTTCTTTATCGGGAGCATCCTTCTTCTCCTTTTCCTTCCCAGAATGGTGCCTCTCCCAACTCTCCAGGGTTTTCCCACTGAACTCAGGGTCAGACTTATCCTTGAAGAATGTTTCACAGCCGTACTCCTTGAAGTCATCTCGATAGGGCTCCTCCTGCTTCGTCTTGGGATCTTTTCGCTCTTTAGAGCCGTCAGAGGAATCTTTTCTGTCTTTGTTGGTTTCACCTGTGTCTTTTTCTTTCCTCTCCTTGCCAGTCTCCACAGAATCCTTCCTTTTCTTATCCTTTTCAGGCAAGTAACTGGGAGTAACTTTGTGTCTGTCTGTTTGGTCCTTTTTCTTCTCAGAGCTTTTCTCCACGTAATCCCTCTCCTTTTTCTTTAAGAAAGTGTCCTTTTCATTCCTCTTCTCGTTGTATTCCTTCTTCTCTTTCATTTTATTTTCCTTTTTCTTGTCTTTAATTTCCTCTTTCACGGGTTCTATGATTAGTTTTGCCACGGTGTCATTTTTAATCTCCCTGAAATCCGTTATTGGAGAATCCCAGCTGTCCTCACCCTTGAAATCGAAGGATGAATCAGAGGACAAGTCTGAAAACCACCTCTCCTGCTGATCGTCCGAAAGGCTGAACTTTGTGTCCTCGCTTTCGGCAAATTGAGTTTTGTTATTAAACTCATCAAACCCAGACTCGTCCCTGTAAAGTTTTTCCTTTTTGCATTTTTCCTTCTCCTCCTTGAAGGATTTTTCTTTCTCTAATTTAGAAACCTTCTCCTCCTTCAGCTCATTCTTCTTCTCAGATTTGGACTGCTTGTCCTTTGACTTCTTCTTTCTCTCCTCCTTGTGTATTCTCGGCTTCTCCTCCTTGGGAGATTTCTCCTTGACAGGTTTCTCTTTTTCTGATTTACTCAATCCTTCTCTGAAGGATTTGCTCAGGTCTTTACTACCATCTTTGATTTTTCTTAACGATTTCTCCTCTTTTGAGGATTTTCCAGTCTCATCTTTAAACAACCACTCCTTCTCCTCTGATTTACCTTTGGGGAGCTTCTCCTCTTTCTTACCATGTTCCCTATCGTGCTTTAACACTTTCAACTTGTTTTCGACTGGATTTTCTGTCTCTACTATCAAGCCTTTCTCAGGCTTTTGTTTAGAGTCCTCAAACTCAAAAGAAAATGTTTTGATTATTTTAATGTCTTGGCTGATGGGACACTGTCCCTTCTCCTTGTTTTTATGTTTGTGTTTTGTTTTATGCTTTTTAACAACCTTCCCCTCCTTGTCCAGCTTTGGAATTGCTCCATCCACATTGCTATGGAATGAATTCTTTTTCTCAGAAACAGTGTTGTGGGGGGTGTTTTTCTTTTTGTGCTCTGGTTTCTTCCTGACTGGCTTTAGTGACTCTAAGCTCGAGTCCTCGGACGAGTAGTCTGACTCGCTGGTCAGCCTCGTCCTGGTGGAGTCCGATAGGGAACTGACATCTGACCAAGCTGGAGAAGATATGGTTTTCCAATTGTCCGTCCTCCAGTGCTTGGAGTGCTGTTCTGTAAGATTGGGATTATGTTTCTGGGATGCTAAACTCCCATGTGAAGAGGTCGATGAGGCAGACAGAGAGTTAAACAAGGAGGATTCCTTTAGCACTAGCCTTGAGTCCTTTACACAGCTAGAGCTCTGTAGAGAGTCTCTATCATCCTCCTCACTCTCCACGTTTTCACTCTCTGATTCAGAGGAACAAAACTTGTCATTTTTTTTGCCAAACCGAACCTCTTTGCTTTTTGTCTCCTTCTTCCGCTTCTTTTTTACTTTGCTTTTCTCCTTGGGCGCCTTGGTGCTGGCGGGCTCCCGGATTTTGCTGCTGGGCAATATGGAGTGGGTGGAGAGGCGCAGCTTCTCCCCCGTGCCCACGGCCACGCTGGTCTCCTCCTCGTCCGAGCTGTCCGACAGGATGCGGTGGGCAGCTTTCTTTGGTGTAATTGTGTTATTTTTAGTATAAGTTTTCACTTCCATTTTGGGTATGGAAATGAAACTGTTTGCTTTAGTCTCTTTCCTGTAATCCTTTTTCAGCAAATGTTTGTCATCGACCGGCGGGACCCGGTCCTGCTCATCGTCCTCATCGAATTCGTACTCATCCTTCACTGGGGTGATGGTTTTGGGGGGCTCCTGGGCCTTGGGCTTGTGCTTCAAACCCTTCTCAAACTCTGAGTCTGTGTTATTGCCATCAACGGAGCTGGAGGGAGCGAAGGAAGGAGCGTCCTCCTCTTCTGAGGTCTCTGTAGAGAGAGAAGAACAGAGTGTTAGGTACTGCCAAGGTTCTGGGGAGGGAACATCACTGGTCTCCTGCACACACCAACCCCTGCAAACAGCCCCGATGCCCTTTGGCCTCAATCAGCCTTGACAAGCTGGCAGCCAACAGCTCAAAATGCCAGGCTGGGAGATCTTTTTGGAAGGAAGCTCCTCCAACTCCAACCTGCATGGGGTGTTCCTCAAAATAACATCCTGGGTGTATCACGAGAACTGTGGAACAGGGTTATGATTGTATACAGTCAAGGCTCCCCAAAGACTGAAAACTCTAATTTGCACTAATTAAAACATGTGTCCCACAACGGTGGCACTGGTGGAAGAGGCTCTAGCAGGGACAGCTTGGGAGCAGAACCTGAATCAGCAGTGATGGGACAGCTGAAGGACAGGAACACAGGGCGGGCAGGCAAAGCTCCTCCTGTCCACTGGAATTACCCACCTTCCAAAGGTAGGACATCCATTTACCTGCAACTGGCTTGCAATACTACATCCAAATGCAGCAGGGAAGCAATCTCAATGCTGGCTGCCAGGGCAAACAGTCCCCCAAGCTAAAGCTGTTGGTTTTGCTGTCTGAATTTGGGTTATAGCTACTAGCTGGGCTCCTGACTATGGCAGCATCTGACAGGAGTCTAACTTCACTGTCCTCTTAAGGTCTCTGTGTTAGCTGCAGGCCACAACTGTCACTGCCATGGCCACAGAAAGGCCAATCTCACCTGTGGAGCTCTCTTCACTGGAGGGGTACGTGGTCTTCCCCAGGAGCAGGTTCACCATGGTGGGAGAATTCGCTACTTTCAAAGGTGTCTCGCCCTTCCTGTTGCTTTGATGAGGATTCCCTCCATAATGCAGCAACAATTTCACCACCTGAAAAGAGAAACTGAGGCTTGAAGATGCTCATGGTATTCTGATTCCAGGGTTTTTCTGAGGGATTTTCATACACAACTACAAGAGTGGTATCTTTAGGACATGCCTCGTGGTACTAATGTACTACCAGCAACATTCCCAGGGAAGTGGTGCAATCACCACCTCTGAAAGTGCTCAAAAAACATTTAGGGACAGGTGTTGCACTGGCAGCATCAGGTTAATGGAGGGGCTCAATGATTGTGGAGTCTTTTCCAACCTTAATGATCCTGTGATTCTAAGAACCAACCTGGGCAGGAAAGAAGGGGGAGGAACAAGGTACAAAATCATGGCTCCTGTGCCAATTCTACAAGAATGAACTATCCCCTGTGCAGGGGAGCAACAACTAAAACACTCAACAGCTCTAAGACAGGGAAATTCACACAATCAGGGGGTAATTTAGGCTGGAAGGGACCTTCAAGACCACTAACGCAGGCTGCTCCAAGCCCCGTCCAACCTGGCCTTGAACACAAATTCCTGCCCGCTCCATGGGAAACGAGACAAAACTACCCAGAACCTCTGTGTTTTCACAGCAAGCTGCTCAAAGCAGAAGCTTCCAGCAGAGCCATTTAAAGCAGAGCAGTGAGTCCCACCTTGAAGTGGCCGTTGTTGGCCGCGTCGTGCAGGGGGGTGTCATCGTCCAGCCCCTTGGTGTTGACCTCGGCGCCCGCCGCCAGCAGCTGCTTGGCCACGTCGTAGTAGCCCCGGTTGCAGGCCTCGTGCAGCGCCGTCCAGCCTGCAAAAGGACAGGGACACTCAGGACACCACCTTCAGAGGGACACAGGGACAGCCTGCAGGGTCAGTGTGGTTGGGGCTGTGCTGCTCTGATGGCCGAGGTGGCCGTGTTTGCCCTGTGGTACAGCATGAAGGAACCTGCAGCTCTGCCCTGCTACTCCTGCCAGGCACTCATAGAATCGATCCCACTTGTCCCTCTGGTCATGCCACGTGCTACAGTCAGAGCATCCGCCAGACCTGACACAGCCCCTGGCAATGGAAAGGTTTATATGGGAGATAAGGAGAATTGCTGATGTCATGTGAAAGGCAGGTCTTAAATCCATTCCCCTTTATACCCTCATGAAGCGGTTTGGGTTGGAAGGGATCTTAAAGCTCGTCCAGTCCCACTTGGAGCCATGGGCAGGGACTCCTTCCACTATCCCAGGCTGCTCCAAGTCCCCTACAATCTGGCCTTCAATGCTTCCAGCAATGGGGCAGCCACAGCTCTGAGCAATCTGTGCCAGGGCCTCACCACACTCACAGGGAGAATTTCTTCCTAATATCCCATCTAACCCTGCCCTATGTCAGCTTAAGGCTGTTCCCTCTTGTTCTGCCACTCCATGGTCCTGTGAAATGTCCCTCTCCAGCCTTTTCTTAAGCTCCTTTAGGTTTGGCTTTAGGTTCCAATCCCTCTGTAAGGGAAACCCCGGTGTCCAGACCAGACCTGAGCTCAGAACTACAGTCAGGGCTCAAACAGCCCCCACACAAGATTTTCTGTGTGCTCTCCAAACACAGGAACACCGGCCTGGGCTCGGGCGGGAAACCAAACAGCAGCGTCTCCACAGTAACGGCGGCTCCAGCTCTCAAACAAACCTCTGAAGAGCACAGAACGAAATATTTTATCGTGTTCAAACAGACTATTTTTAAGCAGAGCCTGTTTTGAAGTTCCCCAGCGCGGCCGCTCCGGTGTTTTGCTGATAGCGCCGTGGGAGCGCGTTCCGTTACCTTCACTCGCAGCCTTTGGAGGGGGCACCTGTGCCCGGAATTAATCACAACTGATACTTCAGTCTGGCACTGGGATTAATCACACGGGTGGAGGAACAGCCACGTCTATTTATAGCCCCGAAATCACGCGAAGATGAACGGCAAAGAGCAAAGTCAGGCTCTAGGACGTGCTGGAGAAAGGCTGATCCAGCCCCACTTGAACCCTCGTCACCCCTTCAGCAGCATCCCACGGCTGCCTTCTCCCTGCAGGACTCAGGGGTGCTCCCATCTCATCCCACCAGCCCCTAAGCAGGAGCTTGGCAGCACTGCTGAGGAGGAGAAGGAGGAGAAGGAGAAGGAGAAGGAGGAGAAGGAGGAGGAGGAGGAGGTGGAAGTGGTACTACTCCTGAGCTGAGGGTCAGGATGGTCAACAACTCCTCCAACCTGGGTGCCTGGTGAGAGCCTAACCTTGCCCTTCACATTCTCTCCCCATCAGCAGCACCCCCACATTCAGCCCTTAAAAACAACTCCCAAAAATTCACAGGCATCAGCCCCCCGACTCCAGAGCGATGACTTCACAAACCCACTCTCAGCAGTATTTCTGTGCACATAATTCCTCCTATTTTAAGTAAAAATAGAGCTAAACCAGCCCACCTCCCTTTGCAGATCCCCCTCCAGACTTCCAGCATGGCAACTCCATGCAAGGGCAGAAGGAAATGGTCCAGAATGGCCTGGTCACTTTTGGTGTGTGCAGCCACAACAGCTCCAGGGATTCTCTGGGTCCTGCCCAGCCCAGCTTCACCACCTCAAGCAGACTGCACAACCTGGGAATTCTGCTCCAAAACTCCCAACAAGAAAACTGATGCTTTGGGGGATATTTTTACGTGACTTTTTGTTGTTGTTTAGTTTTTCTGTTGTTTTTTTTTTAATAAAGGGCAAAAAGACTTTTTCTTCTTCAAAGAGCAAAACCACAATTTTTGGCAAATCCCTCTTTCCAAGGAGCGACCCCATGTTAGAAACATGGTGGGAGTCATTCTTGGAGGTGGAACGTGCAAGCAGGTGGGAGCAAAGATGGGATTCCTGGGCTGTGTACCTGCAAAGTCCTTCACATTGACATCTGCACCCTCGATGATGAGCTCCTTGATGCGCCGGGCGTCCCCGCGGATGGCAGCGCGATGCAGCCGAGTCTCTCCTCGCTCGTTTCTCTTATTTACTTTATCTTTGGTTTTGGAGGCAGAGTTGGGAGTTCCCTTCTGACAAACTGTAGACTGAGAGGGATGCTTTGGTGTTGTGTCAACTGCAGGGAGGAGAAAAACAGCGTCAGGCACTGCCATTCCACAGAACTCCTAAGCCCTTAGAGGGAGCTCGTGCATCACGTTTCGCCTCGGCTCTTCCCAAAATATTCACCACAAGGCAGCAAGAGGTAACCCGAGCTCTGGAGTGGATGTGAACAGAGCAGCCTGTGTGTGTCCCACAGACCCACTGCCAGACCCACTGGAGAGCTGCAGTGCTGGCAAACGCTGTGGGCAATCCCGTGATCCGGGAGCAGACAATGCAGCTCCTCACCCTCAAACCTCAATTCCCGAGGGAAATGGCCTTTTACCCAGCACATGTGAGGTCTGACGGCCTTGGGAGGAGACTGCATTTCCTGGGACAACACTGGAATGCTCTGCAGCTTTCTCCCTTTTAGTTTTCCCAAATAACTGCAACATAAAGCAGCGAGATTGGTGGTTTTTTGGCTAAAAGCTGCAGTGTTGTGTGTAGGACGTGGATGTGAGCACATAGATAGCACAGAGCCCCCAAAAACCAGGGGGAGGCACGTTTGCAACAGATAAAAATTACTAGAACACAAAATCCGTGGTAAACACATTCCAGCTGCTCCACACCTCCAGTCAGAGCTGTGGTGGTTACAAATCTTATCCCCTTCCAAGAGAAGAAACACTAAAAACCTGCAGAGGATGATGTTTTGTCTTTATTCACAATCCTCCTTTACTGAGATAGCCTGAAAGGCTGGTGGGAAACACAGAGCTGAGGTGGAGGAGGCTCCCATGGAAGCAAAGCTGCAGCTGAGCAGCCAGGGCAGGCTGGGTGGTGGCCTGGATTGGGCCCCAGGGACACTGGAAAAAGGAAAGGCAGCCAGAGCCACGTGCGGATGGACCCCAGTGACACCGACCTGAGTCACCTGCAGAGCCCTGTGGGAGCAGCGAGACCCCAGAGAGCAGCAAACCAGCCCCCCTGCACCACGCCAGGGCTGGCAGCTCAGCCCTGCTGCTGTACCTGACCCTCTGGAGACCCCAGGAGCCGGGAATCCCGGACGTTTCCGAGCCTCTGGCTGCAGCTCCCACCCGTCTCTGCCCACCCTTCAGCACAAACTCCCTCCCCAGTCTCACCTGGGCTGTTTGCAGACTCTTCTGCTGTCATCTGCATGAGGAGAGCGACTTGCTGGCGCTCGGAGAGCGGGTACCCAGCCCGGATCCCCGAGAGGCCCATGCCGAAGAGCAGGCCAGGCTTCCTGGTGGCGGGCTCCTTTTTAATCCTCTTCCGCTCGGGACCCTGCTTCTCTGTGGGACAAGGACACAGGGACACAGCCATCAGTGCCACTGGGGCTGAAAGCCACGTTCCTGCCTGGGCAGGGGACTGACAGCTCCAAAAGGTTGTGCTGAGTGAGGGATCCCTGTGCTGAGGGAGGGATCCCTGTGGTGATGGATCCCTGTGCTGAGTGAGGGATTCCTGTGCTGAGTGAGGGAGGGATCCCTGTGGTGAGGGATGGATCCCTGTGGTGATGGATCCCTGTGCTGAGTGAGGGATCCCTGTGCTGAGTGAGGGATGGATTCCTGTGCTGAGTGAGGGATGGATCCCTGTGGTGAGGGAGGGATCCCTGTGGTGATGGATCCCTGTGCTGAGTGATGGATCCCTGTGCTGAGTGATGGATGGATCCCTGTGCTGAGTGAGGGATGGATCCCTGTGCTGAGTGATGGATGGATCCCTGTGCTGAGTGAGGGATCCCTGCAGTGGGAGCACTGGCACCTGGAGCAGCCACCCAGCCTCACAGTGCTGAGGGTGCAGCCAGGGCACGCCCCACTCCTGCTCCTCCAACAGCCTCCCATTCTCCTCCACCACCAAAGAGCAGCACAAGGAAGAGAGAAGGGATCCCTCAAGGTGCCACAGCCAATGCTGCACTCCCATCCTGCTGTAGGAGCCTCCATCCCATGCCAGGGTGCCTGGAGGAGCCTACTTGGACTGACACCATCACAGCATGGACCCAGCTGGAGGCACTGAACAGCACCAACACCATCAACAAGGAGAGCTGAAAGACACAGGCTGGCAGCTCAGAAATGTGGCCATCACACCCATCATCATCATCATCACCATCAAAGCAAGGAGGCTGCAGCCAAACAGGTGTGGGGAGCACCAGGCCGGTCCTCTCCTGGCCCAGAGCACCCATCTGCCCTCAGGTCTTCTGCAACCCTCTAAAATAATCCTGAACAAACCTGAGGGGAGGGGAGGGAGGAAGAAATCCCAGAAGTGCCCAGCTTGTCATCCCAAATGCCAGCCTTACACTTGGTCTCCTATATCACCCCGCTGCAAAGGCAGCTCCTGCTGAGAGACCAAGAGCAACCACCCCCAAACCACAGTCACACAACCATGGAATGGTTTGGGTGGGAAGGAACCTTGAAGCCCATCCAGTCCCACCACCATGGGCAGGGACACCTTCCTGACTGCTCCAAGCCCCATCCAACCCGGCCTTGGACACTTCCTTTACTGAGGAGTGGATGAGGCAGCCACAGCTTCTCTGGGCACCCTGAAGGTGCCTGAGTACCTTTACCATAATAAAAAGAAACAATCCTGCAGCCTCTCCCCCAGCTCTGCTCAGCCCCTCTGCCAGGCTCCATGTGGGTCACAGGCACAGGGCCAGGGGACAGAGCCTGCAGTGCCTCCACACAAAGTCCAGCAGGTCAGGTGGGACTGCCAAGGGACAGGGTCACACACGGCCACCAGACTGTGCACCACAGCACAGATTCCCTCCTTCACCCACCAAACTGCAGCTGAGGAAAGGTCTCTGGCAGAGGAGGGCAGCAGCGTGTGGGGATGTTCTGTTCCTGCTGCTCACAGCTCCCGTGGCTGAGGCACAGCCAGCTCCAGAAACCTTTTCTGGGCACAGGGCACAGAGCTGCCAACCTCTGCTGCCCAGGGCCCACCTGGAGCAGGTGATTTCCCTCCACCCCTGCTCCTGGGATGCTGGACACTTACTGTATTTCCTGTAAGAAATAACGACTGTCCAGGGAACCTCTCAACCAGAGAGCACAGCCATCCCTCTTCAAAGCCCTCTGCTCATTGCCCAGAGAAGTTGTGGCTGCCCCTGGATCCCTGGAAAGCAGTCCAGACAGGACAGGGCTTGGAGCACCCTGGTCTAGTGAAGGTGTCCCTGCCCATGGCAGAAGTGGAATGAGATGAGCCTTAAGGTCCTTCCCAAACCATTCCATAATTCTATGAAAGGCAAGCCCTGGAAACGTGTCTGCATTGAAGGCGAATCCCAGTCTATTCTGAAACCACATTTTGGTCATCCTGGCAGCTGTAACAGAGCTGGAAGATGAAATCAGATCCTAGGACAGTTTTTTAATGGCTTAAAATAAAATTAAATCCAGTGTGCTTACGGGAAGGCAACTTTGCCGTGGTGGCTCCAGGAGCCACACTGCTGAGTTGTGTGTCCTGCCAGGGGACACAGGGACACCTGATCCATGTGGGCAGCACCTCCCTGCTCCTCCTGAGAGACTCTCCAAGCTGCTTAAACCCTGCTCAGCCAGGCCTGGCCTCCCCCAGCCTTGGTCACACTCAGCCATGCCCCAAAGCCAGGCACGAAGAGCTCGAGGGGTCACATCTTGGCTGGTGCCACCAAGCAGAGTCCCTGAGGCACACGGTGCCCAGGGCTGCTCGGCACGTACGGAGCCACAATTAGAATGGGAACATTTTCATTAATATCCCTTGGCTGCTGCAGGTTGTCAGCACGAGCCTGGGATTTGCAAAAATTGATTATCAAGTTCAACCGAACCCCCCCCCTAAACTCCTATTCATTCTGCAGTTGCAGAAATTTCCTCCTCCACAGAACATTTAACATTACAAAGCATGTGATCAACAAGATAAAAATAAATTGGAAAGTGGCTGCCGCGCTCCCGCTCGCTATGGGGAGGCAGCCGAGGACTCGGGCTCGTGCTTCCCACTGGGAGGGGTTCAAGGCCAGCTGGAGGGGACCTGGAGACTCCTGGTGTGACAACCTACCCTAAAGGTCCCAGTGGAAGGCGTACCTGCTCATGACAGGGGTGGAGATGAGCTTTAAGCTCCCTTCCAACCCAACCCATTCCACGATTCTGTGGTTCTGTGGCTCCAGGGCTGGCACCCCGGTGTGGGCAGCGTGGCAGCCCCCAGCTCCCTGCGTGGCACAATCCTCAGGCAATGTGGAGGATTCATAATCAACATAAGCAAGATCCTTAATTGGGTCTGAAACATAAGCAGAGGATGGAGACAGAGCTGCTGCCATCATCCACTTCCCATCCTGAGCCTCAGCAGGGTGAGAGCCCTGCCTGGCACTGGGCTGGCTCTCCCAGCCCTGCTGGTCCCAGGCTGACAGAGCTGCACGTGTGTTATCCCAGCCCAGAGGATTTTACTCAGAATCAGATTTGCAGCAGATTTAAAGGTGCCCCTGCACAGAGCTCTCAGCTCACTGGCTCCTGCAGGCTGCTCCTGCGCCCCTGGAACACCTTGCAGCAACATGGAGAGAAACTCTCTGAGTGTTACCCACCTCAGCTGACAGAAACAAAGCTTATTTGACACTAAAACCCCTCCAGCAAGCACAAACCCCAGAGATACAGGGGGGGTGTGCTGGCAGCAGCAGTGGCTGGACCGTGCATGCAGATCCCAGTGGGAGGAAGACCACGGCAGCCCACGGATGCTCCACGAGCCCAGGATGAGCCACACCTCCATGCAGCTATTTTTAAAGCAGCTTGTTTGCTGATTGCTTCAGCCCTTCTGCAAACCTCCCGAGCATCAGCCCTGGTTTAATTCGGGGATCCTGCTCGGCTCTTCCCTCGCGCTGACGCCAGCAGGAACCGCGTGCGCAGGCTTAAAGGGGAAAGCAGGGAACTGCTCCTGCCTTTCATCACACACAGCCCGAGAGGCTGCAAAAGCTGGGCAGGAGCAGATTCCCAGCACAAAGGGGTTTGAGCAGCAGCTTGAGGGTGGTTCTGGTGCCCACACGAGACTCCGGGCAGTGCTGCAATGGGGAGCACAAACCCAGGGCTGCTGGAAGCGCCTCGGCAGCTCCACAGGGATCCCAGGGCAGATTGAGAGGGATTCAGTGCAGCTGGGCTGGCTCTGCCTGCAGACACAGCAGAAACCCAGCCCCAGCTGAAACGGAGAGGGGCAGGAGGAGAGCAGGGCGGTGATGGAAAAGCCTCTCAGAGGTTTCTCCGAGGCGCACCGAGACGCTGGCAGGTCGCGGGGAGGCCGGGGCTGCGCGGCTCCTCGCTCCCCACGCAGGCAGCACAGCCCGTCATGCAGAAAGCATCTGCTCCCACTGCTCGGCATGACAACACACGCAGGGGAAGGTGGAACCCTGAGGAAAAAAAACACCATTTCCAAAGCAGCAGCTCGTGCCCAGCGCCTCGGCACCGCGCTGCCCCGGCTCGGCGGCCAGAGGGGCTCTGCCAGCGCTGCCGCGCCGGGCGGGCAGGGCCAGGAGATCAATAGGAATAAATTAGAGAGGCACAGACAGCAACAGAGACTGCACTGCACCCCCGGGAGAGCAGGCGGGCTGCGCTCCCCCCAGCCCGGCCCAGCCTGCGTAAGAGTGACTCATTCCTGCTGCAGAACTTGGAGGGCATGAAACGTTCTGGAGCACGTCGGCTCAGGGCAGGGGAGAGCAGGGCCAGCCCGGCGCCCCGGCCTGAGGATTCACTCCCAGGCTCACAGGGCACCTGCAATGAGGGCCCATGACTCAGGAGGTGAAAGGCTGACAGCAGCAAGTTCCCACCACATGCCGAGGCTCTGGGGCACTCCAGAACTGAAGGACAAGCAGGCTGGAGGTGGCAGGAGCAGCACGGAATGGGAAGCAGCAGCACGGCACAGGTGGACAAACAAGAGAGGGCAGCAGGACTGGCCAAAACACTCAGTGGTGAAGAGCTCAGAGGAGGGTGAGCAGGAGATCCCTGGAATGCAGAGGAACACGGCTTGGACCAGGGGGACACACTGGCACCAGGAGGTCAGGGGCACGCTGCAGAGCCGATGGACCAGGGGCATAACCAGGAATTTATCAACCCAGTGCCAAAATGGAAAACGAGGAAAAGTAAGATCTGCCTTGACAGAAGGTGCCCTGAGCTGCTCCCATAGAGTGGGGAGCTCATTCCCACCTGAAGGATGGAGGACCAGAGCCAGAGCCGCATCCCACACTGCTGGAAAGGATGGTGGAGACCTTGGATGTGAATCAGGAGCAGAGAGAAGGTGCCAGCAGGAGGAACATGCCCCTTTATAACCATGTCAGGTCCCTGTATGCAGCTGAGCCCACCATCCCCAGTGCCCAGCTGGGCTCCCTGGGGGTGAGGATCTGCAGGGCCCGACCCCACTGGGTGCAGTATTTTAAAATATAATTTGACTGCAGAGGTTTAATGTTGTGTGACAGCCTGTGGTCCAAATCCAGGTGTTCTCCCTACACAGCTGTGCCCTGATGTGAAATAGCAGCTCCTTCACAGAGTGGCCACTGGCTCCCAACATGCTGTGAAAGGAACCCAGAGGCTTCATCACAAACAACAATCTCCATGTTAAAAGTGAATTATTCAGAGCAAGACCAATTTTCAAGTCCAGACCGTTCATTTCCCACGAAATAGAAAGAACTGGAGGAGGGAGGACGGGGGAGGAAGGCTCTGGCCAGCCCTCCCCTCCCGGAGCTGGGGCCAGGACACTCTGCAGACAGCGCTGATAAAAGCTCTTGTATTAAGGAAAAAGCCATCATTGATAGATTTTTGGTTCACAGAGACACAGCACACTGCAACCTCTCCCTCTGCATGTTAAGGAGGTGATGAGGGGGGAGGAGGGAGATTTATGGCAGCTCCCGTCATAAAACGACCTGGTTTTCTGCACAGCCCTTCCCAGATGGCTGCTGCACACGGGGAGTTTCTCAGGGTGATCTGAAGGCTGGTGTGTGCCAGGCTCTCCACACTGTACCGGCATTATGGAGCCCAGCTAGGAAGGGAGAAGCTCTGACATTCACTCTCTCCCTGGTTGCTAGGTGAGAACAGTTTCTTACTATTTCAGTAAAAGGACTGAAATGACACGAGCGAAGAAAGCGCCGCTGCAGCGCAGCCCCTCCGAGCCCCCAGCTGCACACACCGGAGCACAGCCAGGCACAGGGCACGGCACAAACACCACTCTGGGATGCAGATGCCTTCTTTAATAAGCCAGCAATTTGCTTCTCACGGATTCCCTGGCCAGCCTTGCCCAGTGGGGACTAACGAGCCCGTTCCCAGGCCGTGTGGCTCCAAACACTCCAGCGTTAGGCAAGCGGCAGCCGGCTCCGGGAGAGGATGGTTTGGGTCAGCTGATTCATCAAGCATTTTCTAACCTACTAATTAGCGTCACGTAACAACCTCGGGGGATTACAGAGGAGTTTGAAGCTCCAAGGCCAGCTCCTGCCAACCATATTCACACTGGCCCTTGTCCACCACAGCACCTCCCTGGCCAGCCACAAGCCCCCGGAGTCAGCCCTGGGCACCAGGAGAGCCCTCGGAGCCTGGAAAGGTTGATATGCACAGACCAGCTGGGAGAGCTGGTGGGGGTTTCTCTCTCCCTTATTCCTCCAAGAGCACTCAGGGAGAAGAACTGGACAAAGAGGGACACACAGGGAGGGAGCAGGAACCCCAAGGGAGGCAGTGGGACCCCAAGGAGGGCAGGGCCCCCAGCAATGCTGGGCACCACCAGCTTTGACCCAGCCTCACTCAGGCCCTCCCAGCTCCCAGGAAGAGCTGTCAGAGGCCAAAATTATCCCAGCACACTCTGAGATTTGTACCGAGCCCCAACTCTCCCTGCTGATGACTAAAGCCCTGGAAACCACAGCTGCACCCCAAGCCAAGGGACTCCAGTGACAGCCTGACATCCAGCTAAGGAAACCATCCGCAGCAGGAGCACGCACATGGAATTCTGCAATCCATGCACCTCCCAGCTGCTCCCCAGCAGCGCTACCTGTCCCACTCTGCAGCCAGGGACCTGCTGCTGCGGATCCATCCCGGCACAGCCCGAGGCAGGTGGGGAGTGCCCGGCCCCACGCCGGCAGTCTGGTGCCGTTGAGTCAGCCGTGACTCAGCCGTGGCTCAGCACCAGCTGCGCCAGCCGCCCGCCCGTGCCCACCTCTCCTGCCAGGTGCCTTCCCAGCAGGACAGGACCCTTCCCTTCTCCCTGCTGCTCCCTCCCTGTGTGTTGGTTACACCACAATTACCCACCGTGCCGGGGTGTGAAGCCCCCTGGAGCTGCACGGAGCCTGGCGTGCTGCTGGGATGGCTGGGAGCAAAGCTGGCTGTGCTCGTTCAGGCGGCTGCCAGGCAGCACGTAGGCTCTGGGCAGCGCCTGTGCATGTGGGGAGATGCCACATGAGGGAAGGAGAAGGAAGGAGGAGAAGTCTGAGGCACAGAGATGCTGCTCCCACAGTGCTGGAGCTGTAACATGCACAGTCTGGAGGCTCACGGCTCGATGCCATTTTTTTTTTTTTTTTTTTTTCCTAAAGACAGTTTATTTAGTTAACTCTGAGGAACCCGAGAGCCAGAATTGTTGCTCTAGAAACCATTTTAAGAAAGATTATTTTAAAAGATTTAGCTCTGAACCAACTTTACCCATGTGCTCATCACAGTGCTGGCCAGTTGCACCTCTGGGAGCCCACACCACAGAACCCTGGAATGGTTTAGGAGGGAAGGGACCTTAAAGCTCATCTTGTCCCATCCCCTTCTATGGGGGGGACACCTTCCACTATCCCAGGGTGCTCCAAACCACATCCAGCCTGGCCTTGGACACTTCTAGGGATGGGGCAGGCACAGCTTCTCCAGGGAACCTGTGCCAGGGCCTCAGCACCCTCACAGGAAGGAATTCCTTCCAATATCCCATCTGCCTCTCAACCATCCTGCAGCACCAGCTGCTGCCCCATGCCTGGCCAGGGTGGGTTGTGCTGCCCTTCCACGGGAGACAAACCCACCTCTGATGTTTCTCACCCCACATATGAGCACCTACGTCAAGGCTGAGCCAGAGCCATCCGGGAAAAATGCAACACACACCGTGCTAAGGAAAATGAGTCACTGCAACACATCAGGATGAGATCCACGCTATTGTTTAAACACTTGAAGAGGAGAAAAATACCCCACTAAGGCAAAGAGAGAGCTCTGCTCGCTCCCAGCTCCCACATCCTTACAGCTGAATTCCACATGGCTGTGGAACATCCTGGCACACCCCCTCATGCACACACAGCAGCCCATGGACACAGCCTGGGAAGCAGGACCACGTTACATAAACCACCCGGGGTCAGCCAGCAGCTATGGTGCAATCCTGCTTCTCTGAGGGCTGGGAGCAAAGCTGAGGAGCAGAACAAGGAGCAGCAGCCTCCCCCTTCCTGCAGGAACATGGGGTGGGTGCACAGCAGCCTTTGCTCCAGATAAAAGCCTGTCCTGCATGTCACACCTGTGTCCTCAGCCAGCTGCCACTGATGGCACCAGCACAGACTTGGGGGGACCCCTCCCCTCCAGAACATGCAGCTGCTGAGCACCCACAAACACGTCTGTACCTGCCTCTACCTCGAGCCAGGCCAAGGACAGGACTGAAACAGTCGCAATGGGGTGGTGCAAGAGCAGAGCAAGGTGCCAGGAAGTCTTTTCCTATCTCCACTAAGTCTTTTCCCATCCCCAGAATCTGATTCCTGGAGTAAACCATGTCAGGGAAGAGAAACAGGCTCCTGCTCAGCACCAGCCTGACTCTGCACAATGATCTGCAGCTCCCTGCAGGGATCTCCAGCCCACAGTCACTTCCTCCCCAGTCCCTACCAAACAGGCTGCTGAGAGTCCCCTGCACCTCCCATAAACCTTCCCAGAGTTTGTGAGAGCCCAGTTTGTCTTTAAATGGGTCTGTGAGAGCCATGACCCCCTCCAGGTCTCCTCTGGGAGCTGGGCTGCTGCTACCCCTCAGCTCACCCACTTCCCCAGGAAGGATGAGCTCTGCAGAGGAAGGGGAAGAGCTCTGCAGAGGAAGGAGAAGACGTCCGGAGATAAGAGTCACGCGGCTGCGGAAAGCACGGGGGTACCGGGGCAGCCCCTGAGCAGGGGGGTCCCACGGGCTGCTGCTCCCACCCAGCAGCCACAGCCTCTCCCAGCAGCTCTCTCTGCTCTCCTCTGCACTTGGTTTCCCTCTCGCTGCTGCCAGTGCAAACATTTCCAACATCTCTGCAGCCAGAGAGAGACGGGAGCCCTGGGAAAAGTAGAGCCCTGTCATGACGTTCCAGCTGTCACGAGGGTCAGACAGCCCTGCAGCAAGTTTGGGCTTCAGCTCTCAACCCAGTACTGAACGTGGCACAAACACCCTTGACAAAGAGCAGCTCAGCTCTGGTTCATCAGCTTTGCCTGGCCCCAGCCACCCCTGCAAAGGTGACACCCCAAGGGAGACACCAGAGCAACCCAAAACCCTGCTAACAGCCAACACACTTAAGAGAATTAATGAACATTTGGAAACTCTGTCCCCAGACAGGGAGCTCAGGAACATCCATGGGAACACTGGGCCAGCCTCAGGACACGTCACCACCACGTGTCCTGCCCGTGGAACAACCCTCACTGCTGCAGATCTGCCCTCCTGAGCCAGAGGAGACACACCCCACGTCAGGCCACCTCCCAGGCTCACCAAAGAGCACCACCAAACACAGCCCTTGTACCATTTTTAAGCACATTTCCAATTTTTAGCCTGTTTTATCTCTTTACACAATCACTGAGCTTTACCTGACCAGAACTATTTCCAAATGCAGATTTCCTAGGAATGTACAGCAAGGACCCACACAAACCCCTGTCCAGAAATCCACAGCTCAGCCCCTTACAACCAAACCAAACCACTTTCTCCATGCCAAAACTTTGTGACAGCTCTTCCCAATTGCTAACAAATCCAACAGCCCATCCAGGAGCCTCATGCACCAGCCACTCTTCTGCTGCAAGACCGACCTGCTTGACCAGATTCTACTTGCTGATTTTCTTTTAAAGACGACTCAGCTTTATTCTCTTGTTTTCCAAGTTCTCACAAGCAGGCCCTGCTCCGTGGCTTGTCCCAGCCACAGTTCCTGAAATGGGATATTTAGAAACAAGGAGAACAGGCAAGACCTGAAGGAAAGGGGTCTCCTCACACAGCCATGGCTTGATCCACCTAAAATCATCACTAAGAAGAGATGTGCACATGTGGAGCAGAGCAGTTATCCAGCCCCTTGTGCATGTGCCTCTTCCTTCAATTAAAAAACACAGGGACTTTGATACAACACCTCCCCATGGACTGGCTGCACACTGGACCCTGTGTGCTCCCCACCAGGCCGGGTTTGAGGGTGCAATGTGGCATTTCTGTACCTGTATCCGAGTCTTTTTGATCTCCATTTGTTCCGACAGTGAAAGGCAACTTGCGTTTGGTCGCTCGCTCTTTCACCTCTTTGCCGCCATCGCTCCGGTCCAACTTGGGAGTCTTGGTTAGAGAAACTTTATCTTTATCCTGGAAAGAAGAGAGACCAAGGTCAACAAGAGCCTTCTCCAGACTGTGCTCACCTGATTCACCAAATCCTGCACTGGCCTCATACAACATCCCTTCCCTTTCTGCTGTGCATTTCCAGCATCAGGCTTTGCCAACACAAACCTTTTCCACCAAGAAACAAAGCTCTACCAGCACCAGAGAAGAGCCAGGCCAATCAAGGCTGTGTGGTGCCAAATTCAACCAATTCCTGTGAAAAACGAAGCTGAGGATGCACCTGGCTGCGGGCACAAAGGGAAGGTAGGCTGGGATGGGGGGAATCTGAGGATTTCCAAATGTAACCACACCACAAGAACGATCCATTCCTGCTTTGTATCAGTCCTGCTTGTTTGGGCTGGTTTGGATTTTAAGGTGAAGCAGAAATGCTGCAAACTGCTCAAAAGCAGGGAGAGATTTTGAATGAACATCCCAAGCAAAAGTTACAGATACTGAGACAGGTGGGATTTTTCACATGACCAGGGAGAGCTGGTTCCCAGCTCAAACTCCAGGAGTCCAGTGTGCCGGGAATGCACAGCCCGAGGTCATGCCCTGTGTTTTCTGTATGTGAGGAACAGGATTATTTTAAGTGAGCAGTTCTGGACTGACCACTGTGCCCCTGCCTGAACAACAAGGGCAGCACAAGCGGCTTTGTCACAGATCTGATTTCAACAGCCCAGCAAAACCCAGACTCTGTGCTTTAGAGGCAGAGTGAGATTAAATACAAGAACCTCAGCGCACAAAATCACGCCAGAGCGTGGCTGGAAGCTCAGACGAGCCAACCTAAGAGCATTCCCTTGTTTAGAGAGGCACAGTCCTGCTGTCTGGCCCTGGCAGCTCCCTGGCAGGTGACCCCAGTGCCAGCAGTCACAGGACTGAGGTGTCACTGTCACCGTGTGTGTCTCTCCTTCCTCTTTCCGTGTCTGTCTGGAGCCCACACTTCACCCAGAGCACAAAGAGAAGCCCCTGACTTGCCCCAGGGGGATGTGTTTGACAGCCCCGGGGCCGCCCTCCAGCAGGGATGGAGGAAATGGGCTGGGGAATCCCTTTTTTGGTAAAGGAAGAGAAACAAACCTGCCTGACAGGGCTCGGTGGTGGGAGGCAGCCAAGGCACGCTCGGAGCCCCAGCAAGGGCAGCCCTGCTCGAGAGCACCGGCCCCAGAGCCACGGGACACAGCCCCCAGAGCCAAAATAAACACTCCAGCATTTCCTTCAAACCCTCCAGATTGAAAAGCTTTTGACTTACGCCTTCTGAGGTGAACAAAAATAGTTTGGAATAATAAATGATGCCACTTCTGCTGCTCTGAGGTGGCAGTGAGGCCAGGGAGCTTCCATCACCTGCCAGCAATGTCGTGTTGTGAGCAGGTACCCTGCCCTGTCCTACTTCTATGATTCTATGAAATATTTTATCAAAGGAATAAAATAAAACGTGTGTATTTCCTGCAAACAAGCCACCAAATAAATAATGCACCTTTTCCCACAGTGGCCATTCACATCCTGAACTTTTCCTTGTATCTACCTGAATAAAAGGCATCTCTGAACACTTCAGACAGGGGTCTGTGAGGTTCCTGCAGGGTGAAGCAGTCAGGGCACCAAGGCTGTCAGAGTTCAAGAAGCATCTGGATGATGCTCTTAGACACACACACCAGGCAGGTTTATGGCTGGATTAATGCTGCCTGGGATCTCTGTGCACTCAGGACAGGTAAAAATGCAGCTCATTCTAGAAGTTTGAATCATGGAATTGTTTGGGTTGGAAGGAATCTCAAAACTCATCTTGTTCCAAGTGCTGCCATGGGCAGAGACACCTCCACTAGCCCAGGTTGCTCCAAGCCCCTGTCCAACCTGGTCTTGGACACTTCCAGGGATCCAGGGGCAGCCACAGCTGCTCTGGGCACCCTCAGAGCCTCACCACCCTCCCAGGGAAGGATCCCATCTAAACCTCCCCCCTGTCAGTTTAAAGCCACACTTATTACCACGCTGCTAAAATCTCCCTGTTGGAGGAGAGACAAGAGTAGAAGCACTATGAAAAAACCCCTTCAGAGAGCAGAGGGTGAGCCCAGCGTGGCCCTGGCAGTGTCTGTGTGAACCCCAGTGCCGGGCAGGCTGGGGCAGAGCTTCCTTTGCATCCGCCCCAGCGCTGGGAGCTGCTGCTGCACTCAGCTCAGCACAATTCAACAGCAGCAGCCCAGGAAGGGCGGCAGCGCCGGCACCGCTTTGAAGATTAATTCCTACAGTAGCACCACGATAACCTTTCCTACTAATTGGAGCAAGGGAGATCCAGACTTTGCTTTCCCCTGGAAAGCAGCGACCTGCTGGGGATGCCTGCAGCAGTGGGTGGAGCATCAAGGCAGCTGGAGAGTCCCAATTCCTGAAAGTTTTCGTTGTCTTGTTTCGAGCTTGACTTCCCTAATTATTTCCAATTCTGTACTGAAGAATGTAGTCCTTTACTCCAGTAAAACCTGGTTTCATTTTTAGGTTTTCTGGTGTTCAAAGTAAGCTCAGACTCATCGGAATCAGGTTTCACAAATGGAACAAATCCAAATTAGAATCATGAAATCCTGGAACGGTTTGGGTTGGAAGAGACCTCAAAGCTCATCTCATCCCAACTCTTTTTGCCATGGGCAGGGACGCCTTCCCACAGATCAGGCTGCTCAGAGCCCCATCCAGCCTGGCCTTGACACTGCAGAGAAACTTGTATGAACAGCCCTGTGTAAGAGCTGGGGCTCTGCAAGGCTGGGAGAGGAGTTTGGGGATGGGGAGAGTTGAGAGCTCAGCAGCAGCAAGAAGTTCCCCTTTGCAGCTGTTAACAAAAGCTGCTTTGGCAAAGGGGAGTCAGCAGCCATGAGTGCAGAAAAAAAATCCCCTCCTGCCACATTACACTTGCAGCAGAGTTGCTGTATGAGTAACAACCCACCTTGAGCTGCTCTTGCAAAAGTGAAAAGATGCATCACAAGTCGCTCTCAGCTGCTGCGGTTGGAGCACAAACCCACCAGGAACTGGCCCCAGCAGCCACCCAGAGTGAGATGCTGCAGGGTGGGGATGGAAGGGCTTCTCATTCAGCACCACAGACCCTGATACCAATCTGCTCAGGGCACTTGTGGCACACAAACTGGCCCAAGGCCAGTCCTCAGAGCAAAAAAAAATCCTGTGGGGATTTTTTGATTCAGATTTCTGCAAGGCAGAGCCATTTAGATGAGGCTCTGAGCAACCTGACCTACTGGAAGGGATGAGATGAGCTTTAAGGTCCTTTCCAACCCAAACCAGTCCACAGTTGTACAATTTACAAAGTCATGCAAAGAAACTCATCACCTCACTCCAGCAGAGCCTGACTCGCAGCCCAGAGCTTATGCAGAGACTTGCACTGCCAGCCATGGAAATCCCCAAAGCCCTTTGTTCTCCAAAGCGAGCTCCAAGCCTTTCAGGTTGTGATGTCAGTAAAAATTAGGCAGCCAGGAACAAAACCAGAACAAAACCAGCACGGGCAGCCTGGGAGGAGAAGCCCAAGAGGGCTCCAAGGCCGGAGCCCCGGGCCATGCCCCACGCCAGACTCCTGCTGTGGGCAAACAACCCACGCTGCAAAAAGCAAATGCTGCCACAGAGGGACTTTCCCTGCACCACTGGGTCTGTCCTGGCTCTGCCAGCAGGAAGGGAGAGGGGGCAGAAGGTTCCCAGCCTGCAATACAGAAAGGAATGGATGCAGCTTTACCCAGAAAGCAACTGGATGTGGTGAAAACTAAACAATTCCCCAAAATCTGGGCCCCTCGTAGCCTTCCCCAAGCCAGAGCACAACAAATACACACACACACAACTCCACAAAGTTTGAATTTGTGTTGCTATCAATGCTGTAACAAAACAAGTGGAGCATGGAGGTGACTGAAGCTGAAGCCCCGTTCCTGTGAGCCTCAAGCACCAAAGTTTGTAAGAAATATGACCCAGTGATGGGCACAGGCTGATTAACTTCTCTGAAATGTCATCTCTTCAGTCACCCAGAGACCCCTGCAGGTTTCACACCCACCCCGGTGGGTGACTCTGTGCTGGACACAGAGCCCAGCACTCACTCATCCAGTCTGAAAAGCCCTGGCAGCACAAGAGATTTCATGAAGAACCGAAAAATAAGGCCCATGTTCCCTTTTCTGTTAAGGGGAGAAGGGGAAGGAGAAAAAAAAACCTCAAGTTTTTTTAACCTCTGCCAGCACAAACCAGGCTAAGTGCTGTTCTGCTTGGTGTTCACTGCAGCAAAAATGCACTTTTGGCTATGCAAGAGGGAGCAATTCCCCATAAAGAGGCAAAAGCTGTGCTGAGCACACGGCGTAACCACGCAGCCAGGCCAGGCCCATCAGGAAATGCTTCTGACAACTGATATAACCCTTGCTCTGCTCAGCCTAAGTCATGAGTAATCTCCTCCTGCTACGGGGATCTGTGGATCTAGACCAGAAAGGAGAATTACTCATATATGGCATGCAGATTTTTACAAAAGCCTTCAGGCTGAAGGGAGCAGGAGGAGCCTGGGGGCTGCCAGCACCCGCCCTGGGCAGGCTTGTGCAGCCTTATAAGGGCTCCACTAACCCTGGGAGAAACAGCTCCTCATCCAACACCACGGAGCATCCAGCGCCCTCAGACACGCTCTTTAATCCACTTCACTCCCAGGGCTGCATCCCATGGGTTCCTGTGGAGGGGCAGGGAGCAGAGAGCCAGCAGCTCTCCCCTACAGTGAGCTCTGCTATGCCAGGCAGCAGCTCACAGCCTCCTCCTCCAAGCAGGAGCCCTCTGGAACAGAGCAGCTCCCCTGAGAGCCTGCTCCGTGATCGAGCACGGAACTCAGGTGCAAAAGATGGTGATCACAGAATCCTGGAATGGTTTGGGTTTGAAGGGACCTCAAAACTCATCTGGTTCTACCCCCTGCCATGGGCAGGGACACCTTCCACTAGCCCAGGGTGCCTCAAGCCCTGTCCAGCCTGGCCTTGGACACTTCCAGGGATCCAGGGGCAGCCACAGCTTCTCTGGGCCTCCCCACCCTCAAAGGGAAGAATTTCTTCCCTGTATCCCATCCTAACCCTCTCCTCCTGCAGCTCAAGGCCAGCCCCCTTGTCCCCTGTGGTACTCAGCCCACTGCAGCACCAGGACCCCCCTCCACCTGCCAGAGCTGCAGAGCCCAGGCACGTTAAGCCTCTTTAATGCCAAATCAACTATTGATATTAAGGTCACACTAAGAGGAAAACACTTGGTTGGCATCACTTTGCCCACGGCGGGTCCCTGTGCACGACCCGGGCTCTGCCCTCCCCTCTTCCCTTTCCCAGGGAAGCTGTGCCAAATCCCAGCTCAGGCCTTTGAAGGTGTTGACAAAGGCAAGATAAATGCAAGGCAGCGCTTGCTGACAGGCAGGTACAACAGCGTCTGCAGGGAGGAGGTCGAAGTGCTTTTCCCCTGAGTCACTGCTCCAGCTCAGCTGCAGAATTAACCAGAAACAGGGCAAAAGCCACTCAGGCTGGAGCTCAGCTCAGCCCCTGGAAGGCAAGAGCCCTGTGAGCCTCTCCTCTGCTGAGAAAGGCAGAATTAAAGGAGCAGAAACTCTGCCCCGTCCCCTCTCAGGGCCACTCCGGGCAGGCCTGCCCCTGACTGGGAGGCAGGAATTGTGTCCCAGTTCCTGAGGCAGCAGGAGATAACTCCGCTTCCCGGCGTGCCCCGCGCCGCTCGACAAACCTGCTCTGGAAATAACAGGCAGCCTGGAAGCTGCCGGGAGTGGATGGAATAAAATGGGAGCTGATTCATATTCCGACTGATCCTCTCCCTCCCCAGGCACCTGCGCCAGCATTAAGCCTCTTACCCAGCGCAGCCCCAGCCTGTATTTACATATCCTGCACTGCCTCCTTTGCCAGGGGAAATGCTGGCACCCTCCCCGTGCCACCGGGCTGCTCTTCCCCCTCCAGCCTCCCTAATCCCGGATTTTGCCCCCTCCTCAAAGCCCCAGGCTGTGCCCACAGCACTGCTGCACCCACCCATGCCTGCAGTGACACAGAAAGGGGAACGTGGCAGATGCCACCGAGGTGCTCCATAACCAAATCCTGCCTGGGATTTTCCTGTTGGTTATTTTGTGTTTTCCTCATTTTGTCAGCAGTATGAGCTCGGTCATACAGGGAGCTGCTGCCATCACTGGGGTGGGATTGCAGGGGAAGTGATGGAGCTGGGGCTCACCGTGCTCAGCTTCAGCTCCTGGGGCTTGGCAGAAACTCCCAGGGGAATGCTGAGAAACTGGAGCAAGGAGATGAAAGGGAAGTGGATGAGATTTGCTCCTTAGCAGAAGTCAGGAGATGTAGGTTTTCATGTTTATTTAAAGGTAACATTTGCACAGTTTTCTGCACAGCTATTGACTGGAAATGACTGATACTGAGAAGGGGGGAAAAAGCTGAATGAGAGCAGACTGGGCTCATGCCTGGAGCAAAATAGGATGAAGAGGAGAAATGTGAAGGTATTTATCCCTAAACTCAGATTTCATCTCAGTAGTTTCACCTAAGCCACGCCAAAGAACAGACAACACCTCAAATCAACTCTCAGAAGCAGCAATTGCAGCAGAGCAACTCCCAGGCTGAGCCTGGTCCAGCTGTGCTGCTGGGAAAAGCCAGACCAGCCGTGCTGACAAGGACCTGGATCTCTATCCATAGCAGGATCCTCCCTCACCCAGCACACACTTGCACCATCACCACACCATTAGGTCTTCCACAGCTTAGTGCAGAAACCCCCCAAAACACACAGAACTTGCAAAAGAGAACCCTCCAAAGCATCCCCTGTTGCTCAGCTGACTCGGGCCCAGGTGAGCACAGCACTTCAGGGAAATAAACCCAACCCCATCAACTGGCAGAGCACCAACACACCAATGTAAATCCCTGGTAAGAGCCCAGGGAAGCCTCCTGCCATGTCAAACATTGCCATGGCTTCAAAGGCTCCAGGCTCCAGGAGCAGCATCCCCAAAGGAAGGCAGGTCACAGACACGTTACCTTTTTCCCCGTTTGTTTCTCCACCATGTCGTTGCTGAGAGAGAAATCTTCTGACTGTGGTGTTTTAGAACACCCACCCTTGGGCATCGTTCTGCCTTCCTTACTTGATCTTCATTTATGCTGCCATCGCCTCATCATCAACCGTCTGTTGGGAGAGAGGAAAAGGGAGGTCAGACATCTCAAAAGGATCTCTCCATTGTGGGGGGGAGAGACAAGGCACTTCCCGTGGGGATAAACCCCCTCCCAACCCCTGGATGGCAACACCAGGATGGCAGAGCACCCTCAAATGTGGAAAAAGCTGCAGCAGGCTCCTGCCACCTTCCCAGAGAGCAACACAGGTGCTGCAAGGAACCACACATGGAATCACACAGAATCACTGAGCTTGGTAAAGACCTTCCAGAACATCAAGTGCAAATGTGCCCAATCCCAACCTTGTCACCAGCCCAGAGCACTGAGTGCCACGTCCAGGCCTTCCCTGGACACCTCCAGGGATGAGAACTCTGCCATCTCTCTGGGCAGACCCTCCCAACGCCTGACAACCCTTTCCATGAAGAAATTCCTCCTGATTTCCAACCTGAACCTCCCCTGGCACGGCCTGAGGCTGTTTCCTCTCATCCTAGCACTTATTTCTTGGGAGAAGAGGCCAACTCCAAACTGGAGCCTGGAGCTGCAGACACAGCTTGCTTCATATGCAAGGAACAGCCTAGAAGGGATCATGTCCCACCAAAGAGCAGCAGCCCTCCTGCTCTTCATCCACAGCACCACCCCAAGCCCACACAAAGCTTCCTGCAGCTGTGGCTCTGTCCTGAGCGCAGGGACAGGGGGACAGAGCCCAGGCTGGGACAGTCCTGCACCCCAGTTTGTCACACTTGCAGAACCAAACAGATCACAAAGCCTCCTTTAAAAATGCCCTTTTGGAACACGTTGCCACTGTGAGATGGGAGCAGGAAGGGTGGAGGGCTCAGGGTTCCTGGAGCGGTTTGTCACGGCTCCTCGCCCTGCTCTGCACCTTGGCCTGGGAAAGCCAACCTGGAGAGGACAGAGCTCCTCCTGTGTTGCCTGGCTACAGGGCTGGAAAGACAAGTGCCATGTGAAACACAGCGAGGCACGAGCTGCAGCAGGGCCCAGGAACAGCAGCTGGAGCCAAGGCCCTTCCAGGTGAACAAGGGTATCTCCTCTCCCCACACCAGAGGCTGGAAAGCATCGGTGCAATGGGATATCTGGTGAGGAGTGACTCCCAGCAACCCCGACAGCAAAGGCCTCCTCCACCCGAGGCTGGAATGGCACAAACAGGAACTTTTCCCCATGTAATTGTCACCTGTCAGCTCTAAATTGCATCCATTTACATCTTAGAGCAGCAGCTCTGCAGAGCTACAACTGCAGGAAATTGTCCAGGGGAGATGGGAATTCTCAGAGAGGAGAGAGAGAAGTCTTGTATTTAGAAGTTCCCTGGAAATCCCTTCAAAATTTCTGTTCTAGTAACGCCTCAGAGGCCTTGGGACACTTTGGATTGGTTTTTTGGTTTTGTTTTGTTTTAAAGGTGGTTCGGAGGCCCCAGCCCAGCCCTGAAGAAGCACAAATTCCCAGGCACAGACAGTGCTGCTGTTTCCAGCAGGAGACTGGGCTTCCCAGGGCAGCTAATTCTCCAGCCCAGCTCCTCTGCCTGGGCTGTGGGAAGGTTGTTATCTGTATTTAGGAACAAAACCTCCTCGTGCCCCCCCTGCTCGACCATGGGGACAGCTGAGCTTTGGGACAACCCACCAGAGCCCAATGACCCCACCATGCTGCACATCCACTGGGTCTCTGCAGGGGCAGCTCCAGCCTTTCCCAGCCCCAGGAATCTCTCTCTGCCAGGCATCATTAGCCAGCTGGGAAAATGTAAGAATTATTTCCCCTCTTACAGGGGCTCATTAAGGTGCAGGTACAGGAGAAAGGAGCGCGTGCCTGGGAGGAGGCAGCAGCAGAGGACAATACTCCCTTCAATATTCACTGCAAATCTAAGAGGTGGAAATTCAGATGAACTGCCGGGCAAGGGAAATTTATTTACACCTTGCAACGGATATTAAACCCAAGCAGCTTCACCTGTGGCCACGCTCTGCTCCCACCAGCAGCCAAAGCCCAGCCCCACGTCACCACCAGTGCCTTGCTCAAAGCACCTCACGACCCACACGCTGCCAATGTATTCCCAAAAAAAATCGTGCCCACTCCCAAGTCTTTGTGGCTGCTTGTACCAGGGTAGGCACCTATTCACGTGGAGCTTCCAAAACCTGTTTAACTGAGAAAAGGCCAGACGGATGCCAGATTAATTCTGCGCCCCTTCTGTTCACGGAGCTGACTCATTACACTTGGAAAGCCGGCTGCCTCTCCGGGTAAACACAGCCCTGGCCTGTTCCACAGCTTGCAGGGAGTATCACATTTGCACAACAATTACCGACAACGACGCAGCCTTCGTTTCATTTTTAAGCACGGTTAATAAGTTTGTTTCATTTTTAAGCACGTTTAATAAGAGTCAGAGGGGAGGCACAGATTCCCGGTGCCTTCCCCAGCTCGCAACAGAGCATTTGCAGAGTGGCAAATCCAGGGCTGCAGAACGACAATTTGGCTTCAATCTCTCCGAATTCAGGAGCTGGATGAGCCACCCCCTTTCCACGATGCCCCTTCTCAAGCTCACCTCCCTGCAGGAGACAACCAGCACCCTTCCTATTTCACAAACAATTAACTCAGCTCCTCGGAGGAGCTGATTACATGTGGCTGCACAATACCGAGTGGGAGCCCGACTGAGCTCAACAGAATATAATCCCTCGTACTTCTCCAGGAAAACAAAGGAGCTGTTTACCCCTGGCCAGGGGCCAGTGCTGGCTGCGTGCGGCCGCCCGGGGCACAGCAGCCCCCAGCCTGGGCACAGCAGAGCCCGGGGCTGCAGAGGCTGGAGCCCACACAATCCCCTGGGAAAGCTGTGAACAGAGAGGGGGAAACCTGCCCTGGGATGGACTGGCCTGGGCATGGCAGCTCCTGCAGTTTCAGGATGGCTGGATCCAGCAGAGAAGGCTATGGTGTCCCAGCCCATGGAGTACTGCCAGCCAGGAGAAAGCTGGAAGAGCAGGGATGACACCCAGCCCAGTCACCCTGCTCTGCACTGGGCACCCTCCTGGTCCACCCTGCCCTGGGTGGGGGTCAGAGCCCCCACAGCATCCCTGAGCACCCTCCCAGAGGATGGAGGAACAGGACTCTCTGGAACACAATCAGGAGCAGGGCTGCAGCAATGTGGAATGAGTCTGGGGATGGCAGAGCCAGCCCTGGGCACAACCACCCACAATTGTCCACTGTCCCCTCAATGGGACAAGGAAACAGTTGAAAATGGTTTTTATTTTGCCCAGGGCATACCAAGTCCAAGCCACACACTGAGACCCAACACGTCTGTGAAGGACCTCAAAAGGCCACAGTCCCGGAAGGGATGGAAGGGAAGGAGGTGTCATCTGGCCCTGGGAGGGAGGAGGAAGAGGAGAAGGATGAAAGCACTGCTGGCTTCAACCCCAGGACACTGGGCAGCCAGGAGGCAGCGTGGGAGCAGTGGCACCCATTAGCCAGGACAGGCTCCCAGGGAAGGCGACAGGCAAACTGGAACAGGCACAGAGAACAAGGACAAAGCCCTCAGACAGACTCCAGCCCCTGCCAGACAACACCAACACTGAGGAGAGCAGCTCCTCATTAACCAACCCAATGGATCCCCATGTACATTTAAACTTCCCATCCCTGCCCCTCCTGCCTCATGGAACCAGCGAGCAACAGCCCAACATCCGTATCTGTGCCACGGGCAGGGACACCTTCCACTGGACCAGGCTGCTCCAAGCCCCATCCAACACGGCCTTGGACACTTCCAGGGATGGGGCAGCTTCTCTGGGCAACCTCTCCACCCTCACAGGAAAGAATAAAGAACATTTCCAGATGTATCTCCAAGGGGAATGACAGCCTCTCCTGGTCCCAGCCCTCCTTCCCTGCCCTCCTGCAGAGCAGCCAAACTCCTGCCATTCAATCTGAAGCCACAACAAATGAGCTCATGCCCACGATCTGTGCAGTGGAGCCTGCCCATACCCCGCCAGCTTGGAGTAAAAAAGATTGTGGAGCCTTCTTGAAATGCCAGAATAGGAGGGAGTTGGCTGGAGGCTCCTGCCCGAGCAAACCCCTCGATGCAATTAGAGCCCCAGACATTATTTGCACAGATCCAACACGTTTGTTTGGTCTGAAAAGGTTGGAATAGGAACAAGCCTGTGAAAAACGAAAATTTTAATAGTTCAGTCTCCTTTTAAGGTCGCTGTCTTAAATCTTTGAAAATTGCCTTAGATTAATAACTCATAACCACAGTTTGACACTTGTCCCCCAGCTCTGGAAAGCAAAGGGAAAAAACCAAGAGCTGATGTCTTTCTACAAACAGAACCACTGAATCCCAGAATTGTTTGGGTTGGAAGTGACCTCAAAGCTGATCCCATTCCACCCCCTGCCAGGCAGGGACACGTCCCACTAGAGACAGGTTGCTCCAAGCCCTACCCAACACTTCCAGGGATGAGGCAGCTGCACAACAACACCACTGCCCCAGTCTCAACCCAGCCCTGCTGTGTGCTCAGGCTGCTCCACCAATGCATCCCCAGCACCTGCCCTGCACCAGGTTATCCACCTGTCTGCCCAACACGAGTCACAATTATTCCCTTACAACTGCCTGTGAGCACCACAAGGCCGTGCAGCTTGGGGAACAAGGGACAATTGTTCTTTGTGCTCCAGCTCGGCTCCGGAAGAGCAAAGTCCACGCTTTTCCAGTGAGTACACAGGGCTGGGAGCAGCAGGAGCCCTGCAACCCTGCACAGCAAACACAGGTGGTTTCCTCAGCACCTGACAATGGGTAATCACAAGGATTAGCCATTACTGAGACAGAGCAGTGCAAGGTGCTAATTCTTAGAGCCAGAACTCAAACCAAGGAGAATGGAGAGCCCGTGTTTCCTGGAGCGCAGTCAGCAGGGAAGCACCATCACCTGGTGGCACAGCTGGGCTCACCCTGGCTCACAGGTCCATCATTGTCCTCACCTTCAACTCCACATCCTTCCTTCCCCTGGGGGCCTGTTACCTGTTTGTTCCTGGCTTTTGAAAAGGGATGTCACTCCTTATCAAGAGTTCTTGGAGATGACACATCTTCACCTCTTTGCTTGGTTTCTCTTTTCCTGTTCTCAGTCATTGCCTGGTCCCAAGTAACTCTCCGTTCTTCCACCTTCACAAAATATTTATTCTGCCTTACCCCACATATCCTGACCTCCTGATATCCTGCAGTGACTGGCTTGGGCAAGGCTTGCTATTCTCTCAAACACACACCAGCCTAGTAAACTTACTAAACTGGAACCATGGAATGCCAGACTGAGACAGAACGGACCTTAAAGCCCGTCTCATTCCACCCCTGCCACAGGCAGGGACACCTTCTGTACATCAGGTTGCTCCAAACCCTGCCCAGCCTGGCTTTGAACACTTCCAGGGACGGGGCAGTCACAGCTTGGGCTCTGGGCATCCTGTGCCAGGGCCTCCCCACCCTCATCATAGCAAAAAATAATGATCCTGCAGCCTAAGCTACTTAAACTGAATTAAAGAATATTACTGAATTACAGCAGCTCTTAGTATTTCAATCTTTTGTGCCACAGATGCCCCTTCCTGGAGTTCCTCAGGACCTGCAGAAAAGAACACAGTGCAGCAGCTGAGGCTGCACATGGATGTGCACCCAGGTCCCCAAAGATCACCAGAAGATGATGTTCATCTTCTGGGCACCACAAATGTCCAGCTCCTCCACAGTTCTCCAGCATGGCTCCACCACATGAACCCATCCCGGCTAAGGGGTTCAATTCAAACCACAGCCCCACACCTGTGACCTGCCAGTGCCTCCTCCTGCCCCAGCAAGAGGTCACTGGTCTCCAATTCTGACAACTCGACATATTTCTATTGCACCAAGTGTTGCTATTTAACAGGATTATATTTGGAAATTTCTGCCCAGCCACACTGTGATTCAGAATCTTCCAGCTGGGACCATTCTCGGGAGACACAAAATCCAAAGGAGAAGCGCCCTGACAGTGCCCTGCACCCACAGGCAGCCACTCCGCCTGTGTGGTTTCTCCGGGAGCAATTTTTCCCACAAACCCTTCCCTCAATTATCCGTACACAGCTGCCTCTGGTATTGCTCCATTTCGGGATGCTGCTGATGATCTGGTTCCTGGCCAAGTTACAAAACTGTGCTTTGAGTCAGTGCTCCGGGCTGTGGTCTGGGAGCGGGATTAGCTGTGATGTGGAAACCTCTGGAGCAGCCGGAGTGTTACAGGAGGGCTGGAGCAGCACATGGACCTGCTGCACCACTGCTAACCAGGGTGGGAAAGCTGAATATCACACTGTTGTTCTCTCAGGGATGGCTCTGGATCACCAGCCCAGATCAAAACCGGCCGGAAAGGGAGGACCTTGTGATTCTCCCATCTCCTCTCCTGCTGGACACACATCAGGCTTCAGCCAGGGAAGAGCTGTAACCATGTCTGCCAAGACAGTCACTACCAGAGTTTCTGCACATCAACCTCTTTAAAACAGTGATCAACTCCACATGACTATTCCCAGTGCTGCTGCACATGGGAGGAGAAACGCAGGCCAAACTACCCAGCATAAAGAGAACAAGGGAGAAACCTGATGCTGGTGAGCTGAGAAGTCCAAGGAGGACGAAGCCTTCACTTGCAGCTCCCCAGGATGCAAGTGGGATCTTAAAAGTCCCACCAGCTGGGAAAGACAGCAATCCCCCAGGGCTGCTTTATCCTGGCAAAATTTGAACACCACAGATCTGCAGAACCAGCTCCATTCCCAGGACAGTTTGGGGAGCTGGGCTCTGCCCTCCAATCCCGGGATGGAGCCGTGGCTGCAGCTTCCAAGCACAGCTCGAGGGGTTCAGGAGCATCAGCCAAGCCCCAGAAACGAGCCAAACCTGATTTTCAAGACAGAGAAACAAGTGAGCACAGACAACTCCTGACCATCACGGGCTGAAGGGTGACAGATGAAGCAGCAGCGGCTGTCGGTGCCCTGGCAGCGACCTGCGTCACCCACCCCGCGGTGGCACCGGGGACACGGGGCTGGCAGGGGCTGCTGCCTGGCTCTGCTCCCTCCTCGGCCAGGCTGAGGATCCTCTGTGCTCCCACCTGTGCATGCTCCATCTTCCCACTGCTGGCACCAGGGCCCTGTCCCAAGGGGAGGCTGCAGGACCTGCCCTGTTCCTATGGAAAGCTGGTGGCGGCTCCAGCGAGTCCCATCTGCTGCTCAGCTGCAGAACAGGAAGGCTCGGGAAGGGAGCAGGATCAAGGATGCATTTGGGCTCCCTTTTGGCTTTTAAACGAGCACAGGCATCACCGTTCTGTGGCCTCATCACCGACACAACTCTGTGCCTTGTTCGCCCCTGGGCACTCAGAATTGGCTCTGACATAACACAGCTGAACAGAGAGCTGGCCCAGGGAGCCCAGGCTGCCTGAATTCCATAAATACTCCATATTCCCAGAGTCCATCTCTGTACATACATGTGCACATATGCACATGGACACACACACATTTAATGGACACACAGCCCCCAGTAAAACCCAACTGAGACTCACTCCTGTCCTGCCCAATTTTGGTATCACTGTGTCCACATCCAGGACAAGAAACAGCCTTAACTACAAACACACCACATGACCTAAGTGCTTAAACCCGAGAAGAGACCACAACCAAGCATGTTCATTATGTAAGAAAGAAAACAAAAATATTTTGCCATGACCATTGCAACAGAGTCCTTCGAGTCGAGGAGACCCTCGACTGAGGGCTCTGCAACACCAGCTACCCCCCCAGTGAAATCCCTGCTTGAGCCTCTGGGGATTTGGACAAAAGCTCTGGGATGTCTGTGTTTATATCTGGTTTCAGTCCACGATGTTGCAACAGCCAAGTAACATCTTCTCCCAGCTGTGAGCAGGAAAATCCATGGTAATGGCAGCAAAACATTCCTCATTCTCCCATTCTTGCACAATTCCTCCTAGGACCTCTCTTTCCATATCACAGCATCCTCGTGCTTCCTCCCAGTGTGGGAACCTCAGAAATATTTTGGTGTATTCAGGAGCAAGGTCCAGACAGAACAAATCTCACACAGGAGGCCCTGAAGGCATCAGGCTTTGGGGAAAACCCAGCACAGAACTTCAGTGATTTCTTCTTATTTGGTGTCTGCAAGCCCAGGAGCTTTGTTTTCCTCTTTCTTCTTTCTCACTAAGGCCAGTGGCTCCCAGACTCCAGACTCACATTTGATCCATGTACAAAACACTTTGCAGCAGCACTGGGATTTGTTTGCCATGTTACTGTCAGCTCTTAACTGACAGGGCAACAACTGAATAGACATGGACAGAAGGCCAGGTTGAAATGGGTTTGTTGAAATCTGGTCTGGGAAGGTGTCCCTGACCACAGCAGGGGGTGGAACAAGAGGAGCTTTACGGCCCCTTCCCACCCAAACCGTTCCACGATTCCATTAAAAGATTGCTTCATAGCTCACATTAAACTGGAATTCTGTAAGTATGGAAGGTACCTGGGGAGATGAGGAAAAGCCTGGGCCATGAGAAATTCCAGCCTTGTGCCAGGGCAGCGCTCAGCAGGGAAGCCCTTCTCCCAAGCACAGCACGCACCACGGAGCAGCTCGGCGCCGCGCCAGGGCCGGGAATGCACCGGGCTCCAGCCACATTCACAGCTCCGTGCAGGCAGGAGGGAAGGGCAGGGAACCACAGTGGGGGCACGGAAGGGCTTCTGTGCCATTTCTGGGCTCACTTGGAGCTGGCTCCCCTTGTCCTCAGCTGCTGGTGCCCCGTCCCAGCAGCAGAACCGTCACCTCACTTTGTGTACAGCTCCAAAAGCCACGGTGGCTCCCTGAGCCCTGACACAGTGCTACCAACAGTGGATTTCCTGATTGCTTCAGCTCGAGCTGGAAGCTGGAGCCGTGCTGCTGACGACAGCCCGTGGCTCCTGAACAAGCTGCGTGACAGGAAAGCGCTCGCTGTGCTTCCGTGGGGCTCTGCGTGCCACAGCCAGCACGGGAAACACAAACCCTGAGCTCCTGCAAGCCAACCACGCACCCTCTGCTGCCAGGAGAAGCACCTTGCCCCTCACCTTCCTCACTTCTGCTCACCTGGCTGCAGAAGCCAAAGCTCCCGTGCGGTTTTCTCGGGGGCTGTGGCAGTGCCAGGAGGCTGAGGAGGCTCAGGCTGGCTCAGCCCCGTGCCAGCAGCCCGGCCGGCCACACGTCACAGCCCTGGGGAAGGGGCCATCCTGGGCCAGGGGCCGGCAGGGGAGCTGTGGGCATGGCACAGCCCTGCTGCTCCTGTGCAAACTGTCAAAGCAGGGTGAATTCTCCACAAACCTGCAGCTTTCCATCTCCCAAATTACATGGCTTTTGAAGGAGTTCTGCTGTATATAAGGACACAGGAATGCATTTACCAAAAAGGGTATGTATGGGGGAAACTGCATTTTCTCTACAGAGCTCTTGCTGAGGGTGCCACGGGGAGCTGTAAGAACAGACCTGCTTTAACAGATTTTTCTCTAAGGACATGAGGCCCCAAAACACAAACCTGAGAGCCCCTCCTGATTCTGAGCCCAATCAAATGACAGGAGGCCTTTGGTAAAAGAATCTGTTACAGAGCTGTTGCTTCAACACTGGCCAAAAACTGAGAATACCCAGAGAGGCTGTGGATCCTCCATCCCTGAAAGTGTTCAAGGCCAGGTTGGACAGGTCTTGGATCAACCTGCTCTAGCAGAAGGTGTCCCTGCCCATGGCACAGGGTGAGAAAAGATGAGTTTTAAAATCCCTCCCAAACCAAACTATTCCATGGCTCCATAATTCTAGGAATACCTGGAGCAGCTGACCAGACACGTGCCACGGTGGGTGGGACCTGTGTGGCCCTGTGGATGTCCCCAGCACAGCTCACCCAGGAGCCCCAGCATCTCGCAAAAGGCAAAGCTCAGACAACACATACGTGTGGCAAATTGGGGGAAAAAAACCCAACAGATTCTCTGCCGCCTCCTTGTCTTCCTTAAAAAGCAAGGTCTGTCTCCCAGCTGCCTGCTGGATCCGCCTGCCTCCCCCAGGCTGAGGAGCCCGGGGTGAACACGTGGCACTTGGTAGCAGAATTTGGAGAAGGGAGGGATCAAAGCCAGGCTTTGTGACCCTGGTGAGGGGGGGGGGAAATAAGCTGGGAGTGACAGGCAACCTCTAGCACAAGAGCAACCCAAAAGCAGGCTGCAGCCACACCAAAATAACACACCAAGGGACACATGGAGCCAAGCCTTGGAGCAGGATCACGAGGATCCAGGTAGGAATGGAACAACAGGAGCAGTTCTGTTTACTCCTGGTCCCCCAGGTCTGTGCCAGGCTGACGTGGCACAGCTGGCACACCTGGCACACGTGCTCCCAAGCAGGACCACAGCAAGCAAAGGGGAACCACAGCTTGAGAGCTGAGCACAGCCAGCCCCTCCCTGTGATCTGAGGACTGAACCTGCTCACAAACGGGAGTGGAACCCCGGCAGAACCCAGCTCAGGGACACACAGCCACACTGAGCTCCCCCTGCACTGCAGGGGATGCTGCTGGGTGCCCATGGAGGGCTCAGCCCCAGGGGCCTCAGGAGCAGGACAGGAGTGTCAGCCTTTGGCAGAGCTTTGTGCTCTTGGCTCGGTCCTTTACCTGTGTGGTGAATTAGGGCACAGAGAACAACCCAACCACGTCTTGTCCCAGACTGATTTTGCTCCCTGGCCAAGCATGTGGTGAGGGAGATGGGAATGTGGGAGCTGCAGCTCCCAACCACTGCACACTGAAGCTCATCCACCTCTCCAGAGAATCCCACAGACTGGGCAGCTTGACCAGACACGTCCTGACTGAAACCTGCCCAGCAGAGCCTGGCCAGTTCCAAGGAGCACTGCCCTGTACTCCCAGAAAACATTGAGGTTCCCACACCACACACCTGGGCTGGGGGATACAGCACTCAGGACTCAAAGACAAGCGACAACAAGATATCTGAATTCACCAATGGGCTCCAGGTGATCCCACCACGAGCTCCACAACCTGCAGGAGCAACACTGGAATTTCCTCCTTGGGCTGCTGACCTACTAAACCGGTTGGAATCAGCAGTGTCACACACCCCGTGTCAGAAAGGGGTTTAACAGGCTGGAAAGGGGTTTTACAGCCTGGAAGGGCTTTTACTGCCCGCACGCCCCGTGCTGGCTCTGCAGGGAGCTTTTCTCCTGGCTGGGTTGAGCCCAGCTCCCTGGGAGCTGTGTTTGCCCACGCCAGCAGCCGGCTGGCCCGGCTGTGCAAACAGCAGCCCCGGGAGCCGCCGGCACCGCCGCAGTATCGTGGCAACGTGGCCGAAGCCGGCTTTGCAAACTCACCAAGTGTGCAAATTAATTTCATTATCCGCTCTTGCACATCATGAGGAGGGAAAACAAATAACCTGCCCGAAAGTACATTCTAGTAATTATTAACAGGGCCTCAGCAGAGCCCGGGGAGAGGGAGGAGGACGGGCCAGGAGGAGAGCCTGGCACTGCCCGGCCGCCGGAGCACTGGGCACGTCGGGGCTTCGGAAATATAAAATCCTGCCTCGTGCTGCCTTTGTTCCCTGTTTAGCCCAAGGACTCTCCATGTGCTTGGCTGCACCTACATGTTCTCCCAACAGTACAACTGACCATCCCAGTATCTCACCAGCAAAGCTTTTGGCTTCCATTTGCCTCCGCTTTCACGGAATCACTGAGATTAGAAAAGACCTCCAAGACCAACAAGTCCAACTCCTGACTGATTCTCTACCCTGCCACCAGACACGGCACTGAGTGCCACGTCCAGGCATCCCTTGAACAGGGACAGGGACAGGGACAGGGACTCCACCAGCTCCCTTGGCAGCCCTGCCAGTGACTGACAACCATGAAGAAATTCATCCCAATGTCCAACCCCAGCCTCCTTGCACAATGTCCCTGTTCCCCCCACAAACACTCTGGAGCACCCCGAGCCCTCAGGGCTGTACACAAACCTTCTCTGATGACTAAAACCCAGGTGTGCACTGAGTGTTCTGATTCCTATTTTACTTTACAAGAAAAGCCTCCTTCAGCTTGGCAGCAATGCTGCTCTGTCCCAGAAATCCCCCTCCCCTCCCCTCCAAAAATGAGAGCAAACCCTGAGATATAATACCTTGTAGCACATGATAATTTAATCCAGTGCTGCATGCCTGGATTACATGGCCCCTTCCCCAACCTGACAGGCACAAACCCCATGCTATGGCAAAATATGTTTATGGAGCTGGAATTTCTGCTTCAGGATTCACACAATAACCTTAACTCTTAGAAATCCAAGCCACTCCCATGCCCTCCATGATGATGTGGCTGTAGATGACAACGACCCCAAGGGCTTGACCCCACCATAAAGCATTCCTGAATGCTGCACCTCTGCCAGGAATTGAGGAGATCCCTCCCTGCCCACTCTGGCTGCCTCCTGGAGGGCAGCTGGAAAACACCTTCTGAGGCTCCCAGTTTGGGGGGGATCTCATTTAGTCACAGAAAACTGAGAGGTTCTCAGCTTGGAGCAGAGCAGAGCAGAGCACTCTGAACCCACCAAAGCCAGGCTGGACAAGCTTTGGAGAAGGGTGTCCCAGCCCATGGCAGGGGGTGGAACAGGATGAGCTGCAAGATCCCTCCCCACCCGAACCAGCCCATGATTCTGTGATTCTACAGCAGGGCTGTGGCAGAGCTCCAGCAAATCTTCAGGCATTATTAGTAAGCCATTAAGAGACACTGTCAAGACAGATAGGCTTTGAGATTGCTTTCCAAGGCAGTTGTCAGGGATTTTGGGATGCACCAGGTGCTGCAGCAGCAGCTCTGTTCTCCCTGTCACGTGAGCACTGCTTTAAAAGGGACCTCACAGCAAGAACCCCAGATTTTTCCAAGGTGCAGCCACATCCTAAACCCGGCCCGGCATTGCACCACGGCGATGGGACTTAGTCAGAGCCTAGTTTGGATGAGATTCCTGTACAAACCTGCTCCCATGGGAGCACTCAGCTCCCTGCAGGCACAGCCTGGGGCTGGAGCACCCTGACCCAGGGGTGCTGATTCACCAGACTCCTCCGCCCACTGCCCCAGCGCCAGAGGGGCACCAGAGCCCCTGGATCCGTCTGCTCCCTCCTCCCTCCCTCCCTGTGCCTTGTTTTTGGTAGGGAAGATCCAGCTGCAAATCCACAACACTTAAAACAAACTCCCCAGTGGTTTCCAGAGCTTTTTATCCCCCATGTTCTCGAGAATATCAATATAAACAGATCTGCACAGAAATTCTTTCATCTTCTTCTACGGGCCAAGGGCTCTTTGTGCTGCTCTGCAAGGCTGGAGAGCGTGGTGACCTTCAAGGGCTTCCCCAGCCTTCCTCCTCCTCCTTCTTTTCCTCCCACTCCACCAACAGATCACAAACCACGCCATGGTGGCTCCTTGTGAAACCCACGTGCTCCATGCACACAGAATCCCAGAGTCACTGGGTTTGGAAAAGACCTCCAACACCCCCACCTTACTACAACCTCCACGGGATCTTTGTGCTTCATTCCCACCCATTCCTCTCCCTCACTGCCCGTCTGTGAAGGTACAGGTCCCCACTGGCCAAATCCAAAGGTATTTTCACATTCCCCTCTATTTCCAAGCAGTTTCTGTATGACTCACGCACTGTCACAACCTATTTTCCCTGAGTTAAGTCAAAGTGCAGGCATTTGAAGTCAAGTCATCCATTCATGTGGTATTTTCTCCTCTTTCCCTCTCTCCTCAAGACCTCCCCAAGCAGATTTTCCAAAACTGCTCTGTATATCCTGATTCCACGGGACCTGGCCACATGGTTTTACAGGAACAGCATTAACCAACACGTTTAATCCAGCTTGCTTTTTGGTTTCATTGGGTTTTCTCCTTTTTTAAACCAGCAGTACTGTTTTCCACAGTCTAAGTGTGGAAGATCATCCACAACACAATTTGCAGTCTCTTCCATTAAAGACACACGCAACATTTCTCAGAGAGCAGAGGCAAGACCTTCAGACCACGAGAGGGGTGATTTTCTGCCTTTCTAATGTCAAAAAGCACCTGTTTCTAGTTCTGGGCCATAACACACTGTCCCTAAGCATGTGTGAGCAGGGACCACTGCAGGTCCAGAGCTGGAAGCAGCTCTCCAATCCCTCATTACTCTGGATGGATGGAAATTGCTGGATCAGGACACTTCCACCCACTGGTTTTCTCTCCCATCCTTATTTTTTTTTTTTACATCTTTACATCCTTTTGCATCCCTTAACACGTGACCAGCCTTAAGAAGCTGAGTTCTGTCCTCATTTTAGTGCGAGCTCACCACGCTGCTGCTGCCATCAGCCCAAGGGTGTGAGTCACAACCCAGCCTGCACATGAAGAGATTTATTTAAAATTCCAGGGAAAATGTTAACGCCTCGGTGCCGTACGGGGAAAGTCTATCCCACCCCATCCCACCCACCGTGCTGCTCCAGCCCCATCACCTGGGGTGGGAGTGCTGAGCCATCAGAGTGAGGCCAGAGCTGGAAACATCTCCAGCAGCTACCCCAGCACACGGGGGCTTCACTGTTCCATTCAATCCTCCCTCCTATGGAAAAGGGAACAACTGCATGAAGTCCAAGGAAAACTCCCCATAAAATTATCCTCAATGTGCTCTGAGCACAGGTTCCTCCCCAGACAGCCATGGCAGGCTCAGAGTTAAAGGACATATGAATGTAGCCCCCTGTAGGAATTATACCTACCAACGATCTATAAATAATTGTGTTATTTACTCATTTTAGCAAATCCTAAAATGGCCTCTCAATACTTAAAGGGGTCCATCAGAACACAGGGACAAACCTTCCAGGAGGGCCTGGGGCAAAAGGACAAAGGGTCATGGTTCTAAACTAAAGGAGGAGAAATTCAAATCAGATATAAGGAAGAAATTCTTCCCTGTGAGGGTGGACAGGCCCTGGCACAGGGTGCCCAGAGCAGCTGTGGCTGCCCCATCCCTGGCAGTGACCAAGGCCAGGCTGGATGAGGCTCAGAGCCACCTGGGCTAGTGGAAGGCGTCCCTGCCCATGGCACGGGGGTGGAACAAGATGGACTTCAAGGTCCTTCCAATCCAAACTATTCCATGATTCTGTGATGATTCCACACTGATGTTCCCAAGAGTGGCAGCTCAGTGTGGTGGGACTTGAGGGCCAGGTTTGCAGCTCCCACTTCTAGGCTAATCCATCACTTGTCAGAGGTCAAACAGCCTTTCCCACAACACAGTACAAGTGACAAACTCCTTAAGGCCACACATCAGCCACGACTGGTTCAAATGCCACCAGCCAAGAGACCCATCCAGTGACACTGCCCCACCAGGAGCCACCAGAGATGGTTCTCTGGAGCCTGCTGTTCCTGCCACGGGACCTGCTGCATTCCAGACCATTCCCAAGGCTAACCTGGGCAGCAGAGCAGCCTCCTGCAGTTCCTGGCACATCGGATCACACGGTTTGGTCATTCCAGGTCTGCATCCCTGGCAGTCACCTCCCGGTGCTGCTGGGGATGGTCACGACTCATGTTGGTCTCTCTAAGCCCTTTCACCTCAGAGCCTCGTGACTGGGATTGAGCCAGGAGATTAAAACCAGCTTGTGAAACACAAAGTGTGATTGTTTCCTTCAGCAGGGTAGGGACAGACCGGGATATGGACAAACCATGGGGCTCCTGATCCAGGGGGTTTCCTGTAAAGTGCAGGATGGTACAGGTGCCACACTGTGCCAGGACACACTGCAGCTGTGCAGGACAGGCAGTGCTTCCCTGCCACACTGCCCCTGTGCACACTGTCCCACGACACTGGGGTACACTGGAAATTCTGGCATTGGAGTTACAGCAAAACATGGCTTGTTTAGCCCTCTGCTAAGGATGTACAACAGCAAATTAAAACGCGGAATTCTGGAATGCTCTGGGTTGAATGGACATTAATCACATCCCACCCCCTGCCACGGGACATCTTCCACTATCCCAGGCTGCTCCAAGCCCTGTACAACCTGGCCTTAGACACTTCCAGGGATCCAGGGGCAGCCACAGCTGCTCTGGACCACTTGTGGCAGCCCCTCACCACCCTCACAACACCCTCATCCCACGGGAGCACCTTCTGCTGCCCCACTACAGCCCAGTCCCTCCACCCCACAGATGAAGGACGTGAGGACCAAGCACTATTTATAGCAAGTTTTACTTCCAAAAATGCTGCTCCAAGCCAGCTGTGGCTGCTCTCTCCCACCACCATTCTTGCAGATGCTCTGCTCTTGCTGAGTTGTGACCTGGGGAATTTTCCTTCCCTGCTCTCTAAAAGGTGCCTGAGGAACACGTTCAGTTTAGAGCAGGAACGTGCAGCCCGGAAGGACCAGCTCAGCACTTTGGAGACCCAGCAAAGACATCGATTAGGAGCGGCTTTGCACACTAATTGCCATCAGAGCCGGCCCTCCCCTCCCCTGGAGCCGGGCCCTGAATGGGGGCATTGTCTGAGGGCAGAGCAGCTCTGCAGCCCCGGCCCCTGCACATGAGACCCTGGCGCTGAGCAGTGACAACAAAACCCCAGCAGAGCCCATTAGCATCCAAAGGGAGGAGCCTGAATGGATCACAAGGATTCTTTGGAAAGTAAGAGTGAAACGAATGCAGTAAAATGCCACTTTTAAGTGATGCTCATTGTCCAAATTAAACCATCAGCAGCAAAGACCTTGACTCTCCGAGCGCCTTCAGTGCAGGACATGCTGCCGAGCCCGGGAAAGAGGCTGTCAGGAATTTTAAGCCCTGGACTTGTCCCAAGTATGGATTACTCCATTTCTTTGCGAGCACTCGATCACACAGAGCTCTATTTGGATTCCCAGAATGAAAGCTCCCAGTCTCCAGGAGGGCGCATTTGTGGCTGCACCCACCCTGCCACATGCAGGTCCTCGTGTCACCCACCCATGGGACAGGCTCTGTGGGAGCTGTTCGATGTCCCAACAGCCCAGGAGCAGGTTCCAGGGGACGGCAGGGGAGAGCCCAGCACTCCCTGGCAGTGAGAAACCCTGGTCCTGTCCCTCCAGCTTTGCCCACAGTCCCCCTCCCTCCTCCTCGTTTACAATCCCCCTTGGAGGCTCCCACCCCACTGATCGGGTTCAGTGTCTCCCTGCTCCCAGAGGGATGGATCCCTGATGCCAGAGCACCTTCCCAGCCCTGCTCCTTGCAAGCCCCGTGCTGCTGCTCACCCCCAGCTGTTGGCTGTGCGTGGCTATTTTTGCACAGCCTACAGAAGGAAAATATAGGGAGCTATGTTAGGTGAAGGCTTGCACTGTTCACGGTGTGATGACAGCCAAACTAGGTCAAGCCTTAGCCAGATTCCTTTAAAAAAGGAAAGGAAAAAAATAATCAGTGGGAGAGCAGCAAACTCCCAGGGAAAAAAAATGCTTGTGAACATCTACAACACATACTGTGCACTAGATGACTGGGCCAGAAATACATCTATATCCACATCTTTCGTGGCTTAAATGGTAGATTTTTAATTTTTGAATTTTTTTTTAAGGATGTTAACATGCCTTGAACTGCAAAGGAGATATTCCACGTGCATTTAATAGACTGACTTAAATCAAAATAGAGTTTTCACCAATGAAATGCAGCCTGGTAGCCCATTTCTGGTGTAGGCTGTGGGCAGCTTGATTGTGTTTCATGGCTTCTCCACCACGAATAAAGGTATTCTCCTGCTGCTCTGGGAGTGGGAGCTGGGCAGGTAAGAGGATCCCAGTCCTGGTGAGAAAGGCAACTTGATATCATTGTCTACAAGGGGAGAGGAAGGTAAATGACTTTCATTTCTATTCCAGAGGACAGGCTCCCACTAGAGATTGGGTCCTGCTGGGTCTGAGAGAGCTGAGGGTGCCCAGCCTGGAGAAAAGAAGAATCTGGGAAGATTTCAGAGCCCCTTCCAGTGCCTAAAGGGGCTCCAGGAGAGCTGAAGAGGGACTCTGGACAAAGGCCTGGAGTGCCAGGACACAGGGAATGGCTTCCACTGCCAGAGGGCAGGGATGGATGGGATACTGGGAAGAAATTCTACCCTGTGAGGGTGGTGACAGTTGGATGGTGCTTGGAGCAACCTGGGATAGTGGATGGTGTCCCTGCCCATGGGACAGACAGTAGACATCTGGCCTGAGCCTGGATTGTCACCTCCTGGCAGAGGAAACCCTGAACTCACAGGCTCATGGAAATGAGGAACTGAGTGATTTTAAAACACCTTCTCAGTGCAAAACGTTCCTGGGCTCAGTTAAACGTGCCAGATAAAGCCTCTGTTCCTGTAGAACCTGATGCACAATTATCAGTCAAGGCCAACGTATTTACCCTAAAATTGGGTAATATTGTTTTATGGTTCTTAATAGTTGAAGCCGACAAAGCTCTGAACAGACGCTGCCGAGCAGTTTCTCAGCCTTTCATCAGCGCTGCGTAGGCGTTGAATTCTGGAGCTAATCACCTTAGCAACGGCTCTAAACATATGTGCAGTGACATCAGCTGATTTCTGAAAGCTGTAAATAGAGGATAATAGCACGAAAAAATTCTGGATCCAAGCCAAGACCTAAAAAACATACTATTAAAACACCGCCTGTAATTCAATGTATGCAAACTTGTTTGCATCCCCGCTCCCCAAAACCTGGGTAATTACACACCTACCAGCACAACTGGTGATTGTCCCACTGCAGGCTGCTCTCGGTTTCAGGAATTTCCCAGAAAACGAGGATTTGATAGAAATCCTTCTTTAAATTTCATTTTACAGAGCCTGGGGAAGAAGCTGCACTATGAGGCCGAAGGGACCAGCTCCAGCCTCCAGCCCTGCGTTTTAAAGTCAATGAGTAACAGCTTCAGCTTAAGAGAATTATTTGTAAATAAGAAAATCAACAATGTGCTCATGGGCTTCACCAGTGAGTCACGCAGGAACGGGAACCATGGCAAAGAACTCTGCTCCAAGGACGTGCTGCCAGGCCTGTGCCCTTGGAAAAGAGGAGCTGGAGCAGAAGCAGGAGCGAGGAACCCGCTCCTGGCCGGCCGCGCGCCGAGCAGGCGGCCTGAAAGGGGCACATTCTGAATTACCTCATGTTTGGTACCTCATTAAGACCCTCAACTGTCCGTTCAGGGAGTCCCTCAATCAGCCATCAGCGTAAGACACGAGGACAATATGGTTTTTGTTCCCCTCGTCTCGTTGTGACCCATATTCCCGAGGCCCGTTGTGCGGGACGTGACCCGGCCGCCTAAAGAAACCTTTGCAGAGCCTCCGTGGTGAGCTGGCAGCGGGGAGGGAGCGAGGGGAGACGGAGAAACGGCCTTAATAGGATTTTCAAATGTCAAAAAATATCTTTAGCAGGCCCATTTAGGCAGAGGCTCAGCACTCGCTGAAGTTGAAAGCGGAATTGGCTGTGCAGAGAACACCGCTCGCATGCTAAGCGAAGCCCGGGAAGGCTGCGGGAGAGGCCCAAAGCACCCAGCTCCTTCTCCTCTCCCCTGGAAAAGCACGGCAAGGAGGAGGCCACGGTGCCTTCTGCTCAGGGCAGGGGGGTGCTGGGGCTCGGTGTGAGCACCCACCACACACAGACACACGGAACCTGCACACGGGCAGAGCTTCGGGGCAGCTCCTGGATCCTGGCTCTGGTCACTGGCAAAGGGACTGGCAAATCCAGCTGCTCTGATTCTGCTGGAGAGTGTCCAGAGAAGGGAATGGAGCTGGGGAAGGGGCTGGAGCACCAGGAGAGGCTGAGGAAACCCGAGGCTTCATCCTGGAGTAAAGGAGACCCAGAGAGGACCTCCTAGCTCTGCACAACTCCCTGACAGGAGGAGACAGCCAGGGGGGTCGGGCTCTGCTCCCAGGGAACAGGGACAGGACCAGGAGAAATGGCCTCAAGCTGTGACAGAGAAGGTTCAGGTTGGACATCAGGAGGAATTTTGTCATGGAAAGGGTGGTCAGGCATTGGCAGGGACTGCCCAGGGAGGTGGTGGAGTCCCCACCCCTTGGAGGAATGACTGGACTATGGCACTGAGTGATCTGGTCTGGTGACAAGGTGGGGATCAGTCATACTCAATGATCCTGGGGGTCTTCTGCAACCTCAACAATTTTGTGATCCTGTGAAGTGCCTTGCATTTAAAGTAAAAATAATAAGGCAGGGAAAGGGGAAATGAAAACCTGACAACTGCAGCAGGAGGAGGATCCTGCACAGAGCCAGAAGCAAGAATCTCCCCTCCTTTTCCCAGGTAGGGTCGAGGCTTTTTCTCTGTCAATTAGAGCCGCGAGGAAATCCAGTGCATTGAGATCAGCAGTGTTAATCGTTATTGCATCTGAATTTAATTAGCATTATTTTTTAACTGCAGGTAATTTACAGTGCCTCACCTAAACACGGAAATCAAGTAGTGCCTTCTGCTCACTAGAAAACCACCAGCAAGGATAATCCTGCTATTTCCTTTATGCCTTTTAATGTCTGTAATCCACGGTTCCCCATTCTGGGAGACTGCCATGGTTACTCCTGCTCCCTCCATCAAAGGCTCTTGCCTGCATCTTCTGCTGAGCTGCTAAGAATAGCACAGGCCCTTTCCCAAGCTCAGGAAGGTGAGCTGCAGGGAAGGATGAGTTCCTGGCAGCACAGGGGAAGAAGGGGATGAGGCTGGCAGGACTGACCAGTGTGGGAACCAGCTGATGGGTGTCCCTGCTCTCTGCTGGGCTGCTGGCAGGAGCAGGGGCTGAGGCCACCAGCATGTCCTCAGCTCCCTGGCATGACAGGGCAGGGTTAGATGGGACACTGGGAAGAAACTCCTCCCTGTCAGGGTGAGGAGGCCCTGGCACAAGTTGACCAGAGAAGCTGTGGATGCCCCTGGATCCCTGGAAATGTCCAAGGCCAGGCTGGATAGGGCTTGGAGCACCCTGGGCTAGTGGAAGGTGTCCCTGCCCATGGCAGGGGGTGAGACTGGATGAGCTTTAAGGTCCCTTCCCACCCAAACCAGTCTGGGATTCCATGATCACTTTTTGGCATCTTTATCACCTATTCCCTAACATTGGAAGCCCCTCTCCATAGCTTGTATCACTGTTCGTGCACCTCGAGCCTTCAGACTCAAACCTTCACAGAGACCCTAAAATTCCAGATGGGTATTTCAGTTTGAGGAACACCATTCCCCAGGGACAACCAGCACAAGTCACCTGTCACCATCACCTGGGAAAGCACCAATTACAACAGTCACACTGTTTACAGCACCGTGCACAGGCTGAGCTGGTTTCCTGAGAAGAATCACTTCTCCCATCAACCAGTTCTCCAAAACTGGCCAGAATCCTGCAGTGTTTTGAATGTGTTTGCTAAGCTGTACACCTGGGAGAGATGGAGGAGACTGCTGATGCAGGGAGGATGTGGCAGAGTTCCTGGGATGGGGAAAGCAAGCTCTGCACTGCTGGTGCTGGATTTGTGTCCTCCCAGCACCAGAGGCTGGCAGGGACTGGCTGGAGGCACAGGCAGGTGGATAACCCAGAGCTCAACCACCAGCAAGGAACAGTTTCAACACTTCACACATTATGCCCAATAAAAGCTTTCCTGTGTCCAGAGTATTTACAGACCGACGTCAGCAACACCCCAGAGCTGTGCAGGCTGCTGTGGCTGTGCAGCTGGAGAGAACAAGAACCACTAGGGCAGCTGAACACCACAGGATCCTCTCAGGAGCCTGTGCAATGCTGCTGCAGCTCAGCACCCCCTGGGAAACACCTTCCCCTCCTACAGCCCACCCTGCCTCCCGTGAGGTCCCACCACAGGGCAGCTCGTGGATGGCAGCAGCAGGACAAGGGATGGGCTCCAGAAGAGCAACACAAAAGCTGGTGCCACCACCCTCATGGGTCATGGCCATGAGCCCAGGACCTCTTGGAAAACACAAACCAGCCCAGCAGTGGGACCCCAATTCAGTGACACACATCTGGGCTCCTCTGGAAAGAGCTTCACTGCAGGGCAAACCTGATGTTCAGGAGTAGCAAAGAAACTCCAGAAAACTGTATGGAAGGCACATCCTCTTTTCCAGACCTACTCCTTTAAAAGCAGATGCTCCCCACCTATGGAAACTGGAGCACATGTGCCTGGAGATAAACAACATCACGGGACAGGTAAGCTGGTTACTCATGATTTATCACACCATCTCCCTCTCTAATTGCAGAGCTAAGCAGGCACTCATCTAATCCACAGTAAGCAGCTTAGGCTTCCTTAGGCAGCTCTGCACCATCGCTCACTTCCTGGTTTGGAAATCATCATTCCCTAAGTCCCTTTCTCTGGAAGGTGAGAAACCACCCTTTCCAGTCACCCTGCACAGATCCTGAGACTTGCAAGATGCACTCACAGGACAGATAATTCCTGGAAATCCCAAATATCTTTCCAGGGCAGTGGTGGAGTCACCACCCCTGGAGGGCCTTAAGAGCCGTGTGGATGTGGCACTTTAGGACATGGGTTAGTGGTGGTCTTGGCAGTGCTGGGGGAATAGATGCTCTCAGTGATCTAAAAGTCTTTCCCAACCTAAAGGATTCTGTGACTCGATGTCATACTCAGTGCTGAGCAAAGCATCTTTCACCTTTGTGTCCTGCTGCTCTGGTCACGTACTGCAGGTCCTTGCTCTCAGTTTTCCCAGAATTTCACTCATTTTTTCCATGCTAACAGCTGACTCCTCTCTGGTTTGATTCTCTATTTATTTTCCACTAGCTTATCAGGAACAGGGCACCACAACCTGCCCAATTCCTACTGCTTGTGGATTCCAGTCTAGTACTCGCAGGGTTTATTTCTTTTAACTGTATTTTCCAAACCCTTGGAGCCCCACAAAAACGAGCTTAAAAAGCTGCAAAGGTCCACCAAAAAAGTGTCCCTCTGTGGTGAGAGGCACTGTTCCCAGAGTCTGGAAAGGCCAGGTTGGACAGGGCTTGGAGCAACCTGGGCTAGTGGAAGGTGTCCCTGCCCGTAGCAGGGGGTGGGACTGGATGGGCTTTAAGGTCCCTTCCAACCCAAACCATTCCCTGATTCTACGACCAGCCAAAGCACATTTTAGCTTTTCTCCACATATCTGTGGGTAAGCAGGAGGTTACAGACAGACTCAAGGGAAAGATCTCCGGGTTTGGGTTACATCAGGCTGTTTGCACTGCTGGGAAGCTCCAGCCGTTGGAAGCGGAAGCCGAGCCGGCGCGCGCCGCTCGCACGCCTTCGCTCACGGACACGGCCAAGGGGGATTTTCTGAATTGCAACACCGGGGAACTTTGCCCCCGAAACTACCTGTGAACTTAGGCCAGTGACCAACCCCAAGTCAAGCTTCAAAGTCATTCCAGATAACGAGCCAGATCCAACACCACCAAGAGCTGCCTTTGAACCCCATAACCCATCGCCGATCCGGGGCGAATCCTCGGGGCCGAACCCCTGCCGCGAGGAACTCTCTTCGGCTCGATACAAAATTTATTTTACCATCTGTAAAATTCATTTGTGTAGTTGCACACCCTGGTAGGCTTGAATGGGGTGAAGGAGTGTTTCAAGTCCCAGTGCAATTTATTATTTAAAAGCAGAGAAATGACATTGCCGGTCGGAGAGCCCGGGTGATGTAATGGGGAGCGCAGTTCCGCTCGCCGCCGGAGCCGCGCGGTACATTAGCGTGCTGGCCAGGGTGGCTGCTCCTATCAATTATTTATAGTCTCCTGGCGTGCAGCCTGGAGAGGGTCACAGCACTGAAAGCCAACTTTATCTGCATTGTTCCCAGCTCCTGCCCAGCTGTCACTCTGCTCCCTAATTTAATACACCCAGCGCAGCGTAAAAGGATGCAGAGCTGCTGCCTGGAATAGGAATAGGGACGGGGAGGTGGGGTCTGCAGCGAGCTGGTGGGGCCTCAGTCATCTTTGTTAAGGTGCTGACTTGGCTGTTTTAAAGCTGCCTTTGAGACTCCCCCGGTCACTGGACTGAGATATGGAGTGATCCAGGGCAGGGGTGTGTTTGGGGTGAGAGGTGGGATGGCAGCGGAGCCATGGGATCTCCATCTCCATTTCCGTGCCACACGAAGGGCAGGCTGCACTGCATGGCTTCCTACACATGCCAGCAAGAGTACCCAGTAACAGATGCAAATAAGAAGGGGGGAGGAGAAAGGGCACTCCAGCTCTCCAGGAAAAAAAAAATATAGATACATGTTGAAAAAGGTAAATCTCTCATATGTTGTTGTTACAGCTACAATTAAAAGTGCATAGACAAGGTGTGGAATGAGGTGAGCTTTAAGGAGCCTTCCAACCCAAACCATTCTGTGATCCACCTGTATTTCACCACAGAGGAAGGGGCAGTGTCCCACTGCACTGGGCCACCATGCAGGAAAATGGCTCTCCAAGGCTTTTTCCCTCCAACTTAACAACACTCCTCCTCCACTGTTAGCCCAAAATTAAGCCTACCACAACAACTCTTTAGACTCTGGAAATACATCCCTCATTTGGCCTGATATCAACACCAAAGCAATTAAATTTCAACAGCAGCTGCTTAAGCCAGGTTTGACAGGGTCTGGAGCACCCTGGGATAATGGAAGATGTCCCTGCCCATGGCAGGGGTTGGAACAGGTGAGCTTTAAGGTCTCTTCCAACCCAAACCTGTCTGGGATTCTGTGACTCAGGGTCTCCATCAGTGAAGGAGATGCTTCTCCTGGGTATCACTCCAACAGAAATCTGGTATAAGAAGAGGAGTTGCTGCTTTGGCAGCTCCTGTGCTTGGTCCTGCCCCACAGATCAAAAGGATCCACACAGCTCAAATATCCATCCCATGCCATAAACTAAAGTCAATTCCAGCTTAAATAATAAGGCATTTTCTCAAGTCTTATGAAGCCAGGAAAATAATCTGAATTTTCCTGCAATTAGGATTGGCTGCCTTATTGCAAGCCAGAAGTACCCAGGCTTGGTTTAAGCCACACAAAACACATTTTGATGACGGTGCCTGGAAACCACACACATTGATTTCACCAAAAACACAACATCTGCACAACAAGGAAGTTGTGGAAAAAGAAAACTCAGGCCTAGAGGAAGCAGGCTGGTTCTTCTGCTGCACAAACAGGGGCCCAGGGGAGGCTCCTGCTGAGGCCCCGTCCAGCACAGCTCCCCGTGCTCCAGGAATGGAACAAGAGGCATCTCCCCAAATTTGCCACAGACCCCCAGCAGCCAGAGAGGCCCAGGTGAGGCAAAAGCAACAGCCAAACCTTTTCATATCAGTGTAATTCAGGCAAAGACAGAAAAACAATCAGCCTTGAAAAACAGCAGCGAGCCTTTTCTTCAACTTTTCTGTGCTGTGAAAATCAGGAAGATCCTGCCCCAAACGCCCAAAGGGGGAACTGGGACAGCCATGGGAGGAACAGGCAGGTTCCCACCCCAGAGCCAGTCACAACACTGGGCTGTGTCACTGAGCCAAGCCCAGAACGTGCAGACCACACGCGGCTGCCACCGGGGCCTTCACATCCTCCCTGAATCCAGGATTATTTCCATGGCAACTATCTGGAGAACTTATTAAGTAAAAAAAAAAAAAACAAAAAAACAAGAACAGTTTGAACACACAGACTCTACGTTCGTAACGTACCAACTGACTAAATTAGCAGCGCTAAGATTTTTAGCAATCAAAATAGATCATGTTCCAGCAACTCAGTCTTCTCTGTGCCACAGCTGAAGAGAAAAATCTGATAGTAATAACCACAGCAGGGAGGAGGAATTACAGGTTTTCCAAGACCACAGACCTATATCAAGCCAAGTCTTACCCCATTCAAGACATTATTTCAGTACCTGGCAGTTCAAATGCTGTTAAATAAGGCTGAGTTTCCATCAGATGATAAACTTGGTTGCAAGGCTCCTACTAGAGAATCAGAAAGATGACTATCATGACACAAAGTACTACAAAAATTCATTGAATAGCTTCAAATCTGTACAAAAAAGCACCATTTATAACTTTTTCTCACATTTAGCCTGCAAAATTCACAAGTTTGGAGCATTTGCTCTGAGAAAGGACAAGTCGCTTATTAAAGCTGATTAGAAATAAATTAAAATTCAGCAAGACCCATTAGTGCAACACTGAGAAGGAGATGTCTTTCTCCAAACCAGCACCACTCCCAAACTTGCAGGGATTTTGTGGCTCCCTCGGAGCCAATGCAGGCTCAGCCCTGCAGTGACTCCAGTTCCCAGGCACGGGGCTGAGGGAATTACCAAGGTTTTGGCAGCACTCAGAATCAAACGCTGCCCGAGAATTTCATAACAGCAATTCAGAGTGAGAAGTCAGAATCAACAGGAATGATTTTGAAAGTGCTTTAAAAAAATAAGATGTGGTTAAATGAACTGTTGGCTCGGTCACTCAGTCCAGCCAGGGAGATTACAGGCATTATTGATTTACCTTAGAACAACCTGGGAACTCATTTCCAATGGTTTTTAATGGAACCTGGATTTTCTGTCCTAAGCTGCCTCGTGAGGCTGAGCCTCCTGCAAGGAAATGCAACTCCAGAGCATTAAAGTGGCAGCTGTCAGAGGTACAACAGCCCTGTTTGTCTACAGAGAGCATACAACAGGATGGGGGCTTTTCAAGTAACTCCAAAATCACAGGATCATTTCAGTTGGAAAAGACCTCCAAGATGAAATTCAACCTGTGACAAATCCCCACCTTGTCACCCAGCTCAGAGCACTGAGTGCCACATTCAAGTCAGTCCCTAAACACCTCCAGGGATGGGGACTGCACTACCTCCCTAGGCAGCCCCTTCCAATGCCTGACAAACCTTTCCATGAAGAAATGGATGGAAGCTGGGAGCAGGGGAATCCTCATCCCCAAGACCCAGGGGAAAGGATTTTCACCAGGACAACACACCACCAACCCTAAAGCTCTGCTTCAGCAGCAAAAGCTTCTCCACTTGGGAGAATGTTTTCCCTCACCAGAACACAACAGTAGGCTTGGCCTCTTGAAACCTTGGGCTGCTTTTAGCAGGTGAATGGAATATTATTTCTTTATGTACATAAAGCAAAAAGGAAAATATTTTTCCCAATTCTTCAGAAAAAGACTCCTGTAATACAAAACCAAGAAGGGAATACTGTAGCCTGAAAGGCTTCCAGAAAGGTGTGAGCAGAGAAAACAGCAGCTCATAGCAGGAAGGAAATTGTAACATTAACCATGGCCTTTGAAGGCAGAGGCAGCTCCGCGTCACTGAGCACCGACAGTGAGCAAAACCAAAGAACAAAACACATCTGATCCCTGGCCACTTCCAAAACCCATCCACAAACACATCCTGCCCCGAGACAAACACAGACCCAGGCGTGATGGAGAGATGGCAATTAACTGCCCCCGTTGTTGTTGTTGCTATCTGCAGTGCCTTGCTGCAAACAAGCTGCCCTTAGCCCCGAGCCAGCCCTTGGCCGCTTGCAAAAATCACTGAGCATTAGATCCTGCCCCTTCTCCTGCTTAATGTCTCACCCTGGAGCTTCAGGAGCTCCCAGCTCTGTCCTTCCCCTCCTCCTCCAGCTCCTTCCCTTCCAGCCAGCATTCCCCCTCCCTCCCTCCCCTGCTGGCTGGGGTGCCAGATGTCAGCCTGACCCCGCAGCCGCTGTTTGGGGTCACTCATGGGGGTTACGGTGCAAGGGGAGCAGCATTTCCCCCCTCGCCAGGCTGAGCGGGGACGGCCCCACCGTGCCAACGAGGGGGTCTGGGGCTGCTGGCAAATTGAGTTCCAGGGTTTTTTCCCTGCTAACAAACCGCTGGCAGGAAGTTTGGGAGCCTGTTCACTCGCACTGCCACAGCAGCCTCGGGCACCGAGCGCTGGGTAAGGTGACCCCGGACTATGCTCAGCATCAGTCATGGGCAGAAGCGTCACTTACTGCACGAGGAGAAGGCATGACCTGAATGACTCCTGCAAGAATAATTGCACGCTGAAGGCAAGGGCTGAAGTTTCTGGAGGAGGGATGCTGGGAACGCTGTGGCACTCCAAGGAGGACCATTCACAAGACATTGGGCTAACAAAGAGAGGCATGGGGGAATTCAAGACGTATTCAAAACGAAGCCAGGCCTGTGTTCTTGACCACACTCCTTGAAGGATGTGCCCCCGATGAAGGAGCGGCTCCAAGGCAATGGAATGCAGTTTGCTGGAAGGGAAGGGGAGAGCTTCCAGCCTGACATAAGCCAGGGCTCGGATTCCTCTATCGCAGAGGCTGCGCCGCAGATAAAGCTGCGTCAACTTTTCCACTGGAGCTCTCTCCCCTCTAAGGTTCACAGTCGGAGCAAAATGTTTTGGCCAGGTGGAAAGTGAACAGAGGCTCCCAAAGCTGGGAGCTGCCGTGTGTATAATAAAACATCGCCGTGTCACCTGCCCAGGCTTGGTTCCCCTCCACTGGGAATGGGAAAACTCATCTTCCTCCCCATGAATTCTTTGCATTCCTGCACAGCCGATAAGCCCAGCCTCTCCAAGGGGCTGCTCAGAGCTACACAAAGTGCCCTGAAACACCAAACAACCCCAGGGACTGAAACCCAGACAGGTTAAACGTTAACCTGGGAGCTGAGTGGAGGGGACACAACCATGGTGCTGCAATCCTGCTCCAGCCCCACAGCCCAGCTGCAGCTCCACAGCTCAGATCCCCACGCCACCAAGCCATGCTCAGATTTCCCACAAGTAGCAGGCACCGACAGGAAGGGAGGTTTTGGACAATCAAAGAATCCCAAGATGGTTGGGGTTGGAAAGGACTTTAATACCATCCCATCCCATCCCTGCCATGGGCAGGGACACCTTCCACTAGGCCAGGCTGCTCCAAGCCTCATCCAACCTGGCCTGGGACACTTCCAGGGATGGGGCATCCATATGGGCATTGCTCTGCTGCAGAGTCCATTTCCCTGGGAGAGGAGCAGCAAGGAAAGGGGGTGAAATCTGGCACCTGGTTCCCATCACCGCCCCAAAATCGGGGTGAGCGCAGGCAGGACTCTGCTCTCCCCAGACTCATCCTCCTGGACAGCAGGGCAGGAGCAGCACACCAGGCTCACAGGCCCCCACTCACTCTGTGTGACATCTCATCCTGGTTTAGCATGTGGCAGGCCAGGAAGATGCTCCATTTCCAAGGAAAGTGCCAGAGGAGCCTGGCTCCCCCACAGGCCCCCCAGGCCAGCCCCCTCCCCACGTGCTTGGGGAGTTTTGGGGCCTGATGCTGTGCAGGGGATGGGGAGGTTTTCCAGGGAAGTATTCCAGTCCCAGAACAGCCCTCCCCCACAGGCCTTGCTGCAGTTATCCCTGAAGATAGAAAAATTTGTGCTTGTTTTTCTGCTGCTGCTGAGCAGCTATGAAATGTCTCCCACCACGGAGAGCCTGAATAAATTCTGGCTCCTGAAGCAGCATCTGATTCAGCTTCTCTCTGAACCTTCATCATAATTTCAAACCTTTAACTTACTAAGGTAAAAGCAATGTCTGTGTCTGAGGCTGCCAGAGGTCAGAGCATTCCTGGTTTACCCCTTTTACTCAATATATACCCAATATTCCAATTGATTTCATTTATGCCAATATTCTGGGGACATTCTTGGACTGGCCATGACTTATCACAAATTACTGGTCACAAACTTTTCCTCCCTGTCCCCATGGGAGCCCAGGAACTATCCCTGGATGGCCAGGAGAGACAACTGTACACACCGTGTGTGCTTCCAGGAGCCTTTTGAGAATGCCTGGATTTCCAAATGAAAAATATCACTAAAAAAGGCAGAAAGGAGGGAAACAGCCTGGTTTTATCCTTCCTCTGTTAAATCTGGAGTGCTGGACGACCAAAACATGGCAATTTTCATCCAGGGAAGCTCCACTGATGGGTTTGAGGCCACGTGGAACCTGGAAAGCTCCCCCCAGCACCTCCAGCGAATTCAAGATTCGCTGCTGTGTGTCAGGGAAGCAACTCCACTCTTTCTGGAGGGAACGGACAGATTGCAGGAGAAAACTATATCCCAGTTGCTGCCAAATTCCACAGATTTAGTTATTAGTAGGCAATTAGGAATATTATTAACACTTCCTACTACGTTAAGCTCCATTTGCAGGGCATCTCTGCGCCAGCCCGGATGTTTCCAACGCAGCCCCAGCTCCGAGGCGCACGTGGCATCACGTACCCCAAACTGTGTCTGCCTGCTCGCTGCCTCCCGGCCCCTTCCCCACAGCCACATTTAATGCGGTTGTCTCACAAAATAAAATTGCAAGTCAAAAAAACCCAGAGATTAAAAATGAGCGAGGGGGGGGGGAAGGTAAATAAAAGCGCGGCGGCACAAAGGAAAAACAATTTTGCTCTTGTTTTTTAACTCACAATCAACATCTGAGCTATTCAGGAAGCTGGTGCACTGCCCTCCAACCAACTTCAATTAGGGAATTCAAAAGCAGTCAGACAAAAGAATGCCTGGGAGTTACTGCACCGCACCGAGCTATTTTTAGCAAGAGCTGGGAGGCTGTTTGTGGGACACTGCTTTGCTTCTCTCGCGCTTCAGCTTTTGTATTTACATTCACAGGACAGCGAGATTTACTGGGTCAGAGAGAAAGAGAGGAGAAGCGGCACAACTGACGCGAATCCTTTTGCCTCCGATACTCCTGGAAGGTTTTTCAGCAAAGGCTGATGGAGGCCAGAGCGAAGCAGAACAAGATTTGCCTCCATCTGCTTCAAAAATCGCCTTTCAGCTGCAATCTCCAGCGGCTCCTTGGGAAGGGGGATGCAAAGCCGCCCGTGGAGCCCCCGGAAAGGCCGGCTCACCCCCAGGCCGGGCAGGGACACGGCTGCTTCACCCACACAAAGCTGCGGCCGCTGACCTCTCCCCACCCCCGGGTCACCAGATGGAGCCACAAACAGGCTGGGCCGAGCCACAAACAGGTTTGGGCCCCCCAGCCCAAACCCCCTTTGGAGACGCTCGGCCGAGCCCCAACGAGCCCGCTGCCGGTTTTTCAGGAGCCATTTCCTAACACGGCCGCCCTCCCTCCCCTCCGGGGCTCGGGAAGTGCCTGTGGAGGGGCGGGAGGTGAAGGCCCCGGGCCGGAGCCCCCGGCAGGGGCTCGGGGCCGGTCTGGGGGCGGCGGCCCCCCGCTGCCTGCGCTATCGCACCGCTCCTCCAGAGCATCCCCCTCTTCCGCTCCCTCCCACCACTGCGGCAGCGCAGATGGCAGCAGTGTGACCTCGCTGTTCCTGCCTCCTTGTTTTGATCCTGCAGTCTTGATTGTTCAGGCTAATCCCACACTCCCAGCCTTGGCTGCCTGCCAGGACTGTTATTAATGGCACAAAAGCTTCTCATTCCAGCTACTTCTACATCCGCTAATGCTGTTGTTCCCTTCTCTCGCTCCCCCTCTCGCCACATTACAAACTGGAGCTGGAATATATTTTACAAGGGGGAAAAAAACCCTTCTCTGATCATCCTCACGCGCTGAAGGCTCCACCAGAACCGTACGGAAAAGGCTCCTCAGCTCCAGCAATAAACACCGCTGGAAAAGCAGTGAGACCACCCTGCTCACCCCATGATAAACAGCACATGGATGTGGGGACTTTCCAGCAATCCCTTAGGGAAAGCCAGGATCCCAGGCAGAGGCAAGCACAGCTGCCTGCAAGGCCTCAGGAAAGGGCCCTGCTGCCCAGGGCAGGCCTGACACCGCTGCTCAGTGACGAGGATGGGCAGCACCCCTGGCACGGCACCCCTGGCACGGCACCTCTGCCACGGCACCCCCGGCTGCTCTTCAGGTGGCCCTGGGACCCTGGCTGCCTCTCCAGGGCCCCCCTGCCCTCCTGGCCCTGCTCTACACAGCAAACACCCAATTCCCATGACTGCAGCTCATTAAATCACGCACTGAGAGGCAGTTTCATCTGAGCCTCTCACGAATCACTGTCATAGTAGGGCCCAAAATGCCCATGCAAGGTCCAAGGCCATTTTTGGGTACATCCCCCGTGCCCAGGGAAGGCTGTGCCCTGCCAGCTCCCCACACTGGCCATACCCCACCCTCCTCTCTCTAAACCCCCTCCCCAGGGAGGGGCTGTGGGGTGAAGCCCTGGGCAGGGAGGTTGGATGCAGTGACACAACACCAGGGTGCAGGTCCCCTGTCAGCTCCACCTGCTCGGACACGGAGCTGGTGTGGGAGGGGAAGGGATGAGGATATTCACCCAACCCTCCTGATCTACCAGAGCCCAGCCAGCCACTGGGCACAGATTCCCTGGCACCCAAAAAGACTGGTGATGTCAGCTGAGCAGGCAGCAGCACCACACTCACCACGCTGAGGTTTGGGGATGTTTAAACTGCAGACACAGCCAGAGCACGTGTCCCTGGGACCCTCCCATGGACCAAGCCCACCCTCCCGTGCAGGTTGTGCCACACTGGGAGCATCACGTCAGCTCGGTGTGTGAGGAAACCTGCCCAGCGTGCAGCCTCGGTGAGATGATTCACCACCCTGCCCTCGCTGCTCGTGGAAATGCAGCAAAGAGAAAAAGCAGCTACGGGCACATTTCTCCTGATTAGGGCGGTCAGTACATTTTTAATAAAGGGCTCTTTAAAGATAATCTCATTTCAGTATTTACACATGTTAAACAGGTTACAGAGATCAAGACATAATGAAGTCAAGGAGAGGACAATAAAAGTGTAGTGGGGTATTGCAGGGAAGGATATCTCCAGCCTGTTGGTTTGGAGCACAGAGGGGCTGAAACACAGAATCCCAGAAAGACTGGTGTTGGAAGAGACCTTAAAGCTCATCCAGTTCCACCCCATGGGCAAGGACACCTTCCACTAGAGCAGACTGCTCCAAACCCAGTCCAGCCTGGCCTTGGACACTTCCAGGGAAAAGCAGTGAAAGAGAGGGGCACAAACCCACAGATCCCAGCAGAGGAAGGGGCTCAGACACTGGGAATAACTGGCTGTTGCTCATTCACAGCAGATCAGTAGCTGATGCAACCTGTACCTCCAGTTCCTCTTCCCGGAGCACAGCCCCTTCTCAGCTCAGCCAGTGAGTGCAGCCGTGTCCCAACCCTGACCCCACAACAGGCAGAGCCCCTGTGAACAGCACACAGGCCTTGATTCCCCCTAAATACATCCCCAGTCCCTCCCTACAGCAGTCCCAGCCCCTCTCCTGCAGGAGCAGCTCTGCCCCAGAGTTCTGCACCTGCTGAGGTTACACCTGACAGCAGCAAAACCTGAAATATCTGCTACTGGCTCTGCTGTCAGCAGTGGAGCTTCATGAAACTCTGCTCTGAGGCTCTTCACGTGCTGTGGATTAACCCTGAGGATTTCAAAAATTCTCCAGAAATGCACAATATTCCATTTGCTTTATCAGGGTGTAGTGGCTTGGGGATGGGGGATGCACAAGGTCACCAGGGAGGGAAAATTCAGTCGTTTGGGATTATTTCTCTGCTCTGCAAGAGAAAATGTTGGTGCCTGTTCAGAGCTCCCATCTTTCGCTGCTGAGGGTGCAGGAGACAAAAAAGAGCTTTATTTAAACTACTTGATAGTCACGAGATCAAGCAGAACAAAAGGAAAAATGTGTTTGGAGGGAAATGTTAGTTCTAGAGCTCAAACAGCACTTCCAGTTCCCATTAAATAACTCTGAGCTGAGACAGGAAGCAGGGAAGGCAGCACCAAGTGCTGGATCATGGAGTGCTGGATCATGGGGGGTAAAGCAAAGGCACCTGGAGCTGCAGGTACTAAGCCCAGCTGCACAGGAACAGATGAGCTGGAGTGTGAAGCAACTGGACTTTAAGGAGGAAATAGTGAATGAGGCAAGAGAGTCACAGATGTAAGGGAGAGAGGTGAGGAACAACAAAAATAGGAGAACAGTTCAAATTATTGAACTTTTTCAAAGCCAGAAGGACTTGATGCAGGATCTCAGCAAACAGGTGACAGAACTTGCCCAAATAAATTCTTGCTTTTCTACAGCTTCAGACCAACCACAGCAGGTATTTTAAGCCAAGAAAGAACTAAAGGAGAGCCTAACTACATATTTACAGATGCAAGGGCTGCTACAGCCACAGCCTGAGCTCTTCTCCCACTAGCAACCCTCCTAAGGAACCTGGTACTTTATTTTTGATTTTCTTTAGCTGCCACTTCCAGCTGGGAGAGACATCTCTATTTGTAACCCTCCCAGAACAAGGGGAGCAGGGTGGGTATCAGCTGGGGTCATCCCAAACCTGAGGGCAGCAGATGTTTTGGAGGCAAACACCCGCCCAGAGCCTGCCCTGGCGCTGGCAGTCGGCAGGGCCAGGCTTCCAACCCACCAGATGCTCCCAACTTTCTCCTTGCTAAGCTCAATAGCCTGTGTTTCCCACTCCCAACATATGAAACAAGGCTTCTGAGCCCCATTGAAGCCCCCAGCCTCTTCTTTTCTTCTCCCAGTGAATACTGCTTTAATCCCATTAGCTCTGTGAGCGCAGAGCCACGCGGGGAGCCCGTCCCACCCACTCCCAACAGAATCCCTAACTCAGTGCTCTGACCCCAGGGGACTGGGAACAACAAATACTGCTGGGTTTAGGATAAACCCACCCTGATGGTGCCAAGATGTAACACCAGCAGTGTCCCAGGACCCAGAGCATCCCTTCTGTTGTTCCAATGCCACCAAGTGCTGTTCCCAGTGGGACCTGGAGCTGCCTGTTCCCAGCCCTTGGCACTGGTAGCTCGTCCTCCCCTGCTCCAGCACACCCACACCTCAGGAATTTTCCTGCACCACACCTACACCTCCCTGCCAACACACAGCACTGGCTCGGGCACCTCCAGCCCCATGTGAGCCTCCCACACACAGCACCAGTACCACCAGTACCAGCTGATGCTGCTCCTGCCAAGCCCTCCTGTCCTGTAGGTCCTGTAGGATTATAGGGCTTGAACAACAGAATCCTGAGGGTCTCAAGTGTGCTCTGACATCACTTGGAAACCACTGCCTCAATGCTTGTGACCTCACAAGGATTTAGGACATCTCTTGGTGAGGTCCCAAACCAGAAATCCCAATGGGGACCCGTCCTACATTCGGCTACGACTCCTGTCCTGTGACCCCAAACAAGTTCACATGGGAAAACACTGTGGGAAACATGCCAAGGGTCACATGATGGCAACACTTCACACAGAGTGCTCCAGCCTGCACCTAGAGAGAGAATTTAATCACCAGTTTCTGCTTCCCCACAGGAGCCAAGGCATCACCTGTGTCCAAAACACCAGGTCACCTCTTCCCTGGCTTGTCACACGTGGCACATGAGGCTCTGGAGATGGAGAAGCTGTGGCAGCTGCCCTGGTCAGCAGTGCTGACCATCCTAGACCTGGTTTTAAAAATCCCCTTTGTCCAGATCACTGACATTAATTTTTATGAGCTTCTTTGGTGTTTAGAGCTGACAAAAGGGACTGGGTGAGGACAGGTGAGATTCCTGCTTCCCAATCAAAGGGCACAGACACAGCAAGGGAAAAGCTGCCACTGCCCTCCCTGAGGCAGCAGCACAGACCAGATGGGTCTTTAAGTGGCATTAAGAGGGAGACAGCTCTACTACATCCAGCTCTTTCCTCCAGGGCTAGACACTCACTGTGCTTACAGCCAAATCTCCACCACAGAGAACCAGCCTTTGGGGTTTTTTTCCCCTTTGCTCTTCCCTGCCACTTCCTCCCTCGTGTTTACCTTCCGGACCTTCCATCTCCATCCGGCTCACAACTCCTTCCTTGGAAAGTCTTTGTGTGCACATTATACAAGATACACAAAAATAAATTGGTTTTAATCCTCCAGATTCCAGCACTCCCAAACAAGGATCTTAAGGAGCTTTACAAACAATGGATTAAGCCTTAAGACTCCCGATGAGGTAAGGAATACCTCTGGCCGAGGCAGGGAGAGGTGAGTGAGGCTGAAGGCTGCACAGAGCCACTTCAGAGTGCAGAGCTCACCTGGTTCCATGCACACAAACATGAGAGAGTCTATCTGTGATCCATCATCAGCCTGGACACACCTTTGCCATTTCACTCCAGACTCTGAAACAGCTCCAAAACCTTCATCTTTCCAATGCCAAGTGCTCTTTCCAACCTTTGGGCATCAGTGCTTCACAAAACACTCATCCCAAGGAAAATGACCCCACGGATGGCAGCGCCACTGGGTCCTGACATCTCTCTGGGGCACTATGAAGATTTCCTGACAGCCAGCATTTGCTAGCAGAGGTGCAGGATGCTTCCAGTGGGCATTCCAAGCAGCCCACTGGATACAGCCCACAGAGACAGGCACCTCTCTGGCTTTGCACAACGTGACCATGACTTGACAGGCGCCAGTCTCTGCTCTGCTGAGCAGTGACAGGACCCAAGGGAAGGGCTGGAGCTGTGTCAGGGAGGGTTAGGTTGGATATCAGGGAAAGGTGCTTCCCCCAGAAGGAACTGCCCATGCTCCCCAGGGAATGGGCATGGCCCTGAGGCTGCCAGAGCTCCAGGAGCCTTTGGACAATGCTCTCAGGCACAGGCTGGGATTGTTGGGCTGTCTGTACAGGGCCAGGAGCTGGACTCCATGATCCCTGTGGGTCCCTTCCCGCTCAGGATACTCCACAATTCTCTGACTTTGGGTCACCAGCTCCGCAGGCTTAACCTACATTAACACGACATCACTCATTCCTAGTGCACCCTTGTCTGCAAAGCCCTCAGACTTCTTCCCAACTAGATTTTGCATACATGTTGTAAACAAGCTTTACATCCTTTTGATCAGCACTACCCGGGGAGGGGGAGGAGACTTCCTGTCCCACTCTGCCACCGCTCGCTGCGCTCGGCTCTCGCCGCCCCGTGAGCGATGATGACATTTGCTATTTCGGTGCCTTTTTCTTCATATATTTGTAGCGAGCGGCTGCGCCCGGGCCCAGCAGTGCTGTGGATCTCAGTGTGGGGTTTTTAACTCAGCTTAAAGTGGCAGAGCCGTTTGTTGCAGCGCCTCTTTCCCATGCCCAGCCGGACGCTCCCCGTTCCCCAGCCAAAACGTTGGCACGCTCCTGGCTCCTCACTTTCCCTGCCAGTCATCCCGGGCAGACATTTTTGCGAAAGAACTTGTTTACGGACGAACCGGGCTGCCGTGTTTTCCTGCCGGTGCTTATCTGCTGGAGATAACTCAGGTTTCTGCTTGCCCACGGGCATCCAGCCAAGCGCTCGCCACCACCGACACCTCCCTGCTCCTCGTGGCCGCTTCACGTGGCCAAACCCTCACCCTGCTCCGGGAAGCGCAGCCCAGCCCCGCCAACACCGGCACGGGAATGTTCCGTCCTGGCTCCGGAGACACGCCGCCGCTTGAGGAGGCACAAGGTTGGGATCTCCCTCCCTCTGGAAAGAGCAAACGCCCACGGGGCTGCAGCGGGCACTGTGGGAATGGTTGGAGCCAATGGCTCGTGCTCTCCTGTGACTCCAGCTCAGCGCTTCCACGTCCTCCCCGTGCCAGCTCAGAGGAGCTGATGAAATCCGCAGGCTGTGGGCAGCCTCGCTGCAGCGCAGGAATGTTCTGGAGTCGGTTACTAACACTGTGCTTTGCATATTGTGTTTCAAACGCTACATGCTTCTACACGCTCCGTGTCAACAAGGGGAGAGGATTGTCAGCCCAAAACGAAGCTCCTAATCGGAGCTGTTAGCAACCCAGCAGCTCCCAGGTGTGCTGCGAGGACCCCGCGGGGATATTCCTGCATTATTCCTGCCTTCAGCTCAGCCCTTCCCTCCTGAGAACCATCCCAGCTCCTTCTCTAATCATCTTTTCCTGGCTGAGCCCCGTGTGCTCCTCAGCTCTGCCCAGTGTGGCTTCCACAGGATCCACAGCCAGGACAGGTATCCTTGGGATGGTCCTCCATGAGCCAGGCGTTAGGACCTGGCAGATGTGGGATATTGAACAGGGAGGAAAACCAAACCCAGCACAGATTCTTCTGGGTGAAAACTTTCAAATTTATAGAATCTTGGAATGGACATTAAAGCTCATTCCATTCTACCCCCTGCCACGGGCAGAGACACTTTCCACTAACCCAGGTTTTTCCAAGCCCTGTCCAACCGGGACTTGGACACTTCCAGGGACCCAGGGGCAACCACAGCTGCTCTGGGCACCCTGTGCCAGGGCCTCACCTCCCTCACAGGGAAGCATTTCTTTGCAGTATCCCACCTAACCCTGCCCTCTGTCAGCTTAAAGCCATTAAATTCAAGGAAAATCAATTTTTTTCCCCACAAAGAACACACTCCACGAAGCTGGGGGTGTGCTGCTCTTACAGATGCTCTACGTGAACCAAAATGTGCTGAAATTATTACAGAAACATTCCACCACCTCCCAAAATAAGCAGCTTTGTGTATCTTTGCCTGGCTAAAGGATGAAAAAAGCCCTGCAGAGTGGAGCAGAGTTTCCATTTCCTCGCACACTCCTACCAGGGCTGCGCTCACAACAAACGCTCCGACCTTTCCTCAAAGAAATCTCTGTTTGCTGCTCCTTATAAATTTGCAGAATTTTGGCTCGTTTCCATTTCACCCACTTTTGAATACGACACTCCCCACCCCCACACAACTGTTCCTTTCTCAGGGATGACAGGCTATCCAAAAAAATCCCAGGAGCACTTGAGCTCCTCGTTCCCTCCCCGGCCGGCATCGCTGCGCCAGCAGACAAAGGAGCACTGGGAATTTCAGACCAACCTGTTGCAGCAAGCACTTCACCTCAGAGTTCAGTGCTCCAGTTTCTCCCAATCCCTGATAATGATATTTTACCATCGCTCCCCTCACCCACGATTTTCTATGCAATCATTTGTGACACATTTAAAATATTTCATTATTTTCCTATCAAGACCTGAACCTCAAATCCCCTCAGAAAGACGCAGTGGCTACCAGCAGGATCACCCCCCAACCTCGCTCTGTTTTTCCATCGCTGCCGAGGTGGTGACAAAGAAGGAGATTTTTCAATTTGTTTTGTCCATGAGCCAAAAATTCCTCTTAATGGCCTGAATATGGTGCCTGTGCTGGTCTCTCCCTGCTCCAGCTCAACCTCGCTTACAACAGCCCCTGCCTACAACACGGAGTTGGCCTCCTTTTGCAGGAAAATAAGGCCAAACCAGCTTGAAAGCATGTTTGGAATCTGGAGATTAATTCCATGTAAACTAATGCATTCAAACCTCTTTGTAGGGCTGCAGCAAGAGCTGGCTGAGCCTGGCGAGAAGTAGGGCAGCGTGTAGGGATGGTGGGGAGGGAGGCAGCCCTGCCTCCAGTGTGCAACCCTTTAGGAAAGCTCACAAGCCGTAGTAAAGCCGTGTCCTGCTCCGGCAAACTGGCCGCACCACGGACCGTGACGCCCGGGCTCACCCGGGGTGACAAAGAGGTGCTGGAGGTGGCAGGAGGGCAGGTCAGGGGTCAGGAGGGCTCCCACGGGAGCCTCTGCCTGGGATCCAGAGCTTTTGTTCAGCAGAAAATGCCGGGAGCAACAAAGCCTGGCAGTGCATGGAGCTGCTCCGGGGTGAGCCCCCATCCCTGCTCACGCTCAGCCCTCCCCTCCCCGCTTCCCTCCACCGTGTCTCTCTCTGGGAGATAAATTATTCAGGATGAAACCATTTTAAACTCCGTTGGGATGCTGAGCAAAGCTAAGATGGGTGGTGCTGCAGAGGAAGCTGCCAGGGCCATGAACTGAATCCCAGACTTCCTCATGCAGAGGTTCCAATCGCAGGACCCTGTGCCAGGAACACCCCGAAATCTCTGAGCATGCAAATCCCATCTGGGTACCCCATCTCTGGGGGTACCCATCACACCCATCGACAGGACTGTGAGCCCCAGGGATCTCCCATGCAGGGTCCATCCACGGGAGGCTCCCCAAAGCCACCCCATCAGCCATGTCTGAGCACTAAATGCCCTCCTTCCCGGATTTTCCTCCTGTGCCAGAGTATAAAGTAGCAGGAATGAGGACAGCCGGGCCGGGTGTGGTTTGCACAGCGACCCTCATGTGCCAGGGCAGGCTGGTGAGCAACACAGACATCACATGTCCTTCACAGACACTCCCAACCATCACAGGTCCTTCACGCAGACCCACGGATGGAAGATGAAAGCAGGGCTGGCCCACTCCTGGGTGCCACACTCCTGCTGGCTGACCCAGCACACCCAGGCTCCCCACGCTGCTGCCATGGCTGGGTAGGATGAAATGGCTCCTATGAGAAGAACGTGGTGCTGAGGCCATGGAGCTGTCTGTCCCCACCACTCTCCACACCACAAGGAGCACCTGGGCCACCCTGCCAAAGGAACAGGGCAGGAGGACAGCAGCCATACCACTGCCCTCCTGCCAGGGGATGGGTTCCCAGAGAGGTGCCCCAACCATCTGCTGGGCTTGAGATCACCATGAGATTGTTTCTACAAGGACTAGAGAGTGTTGGAGAGACTCTTTACAAGAGCATGGAGAGACAGGGTAAGGGGAAATGGCTTCTCAGTGACAGAGGGCAGGGTTAGATGGGATATTGGGAAGGAATTGTTCCCTGTGAGGGTGGCAGGCCCTGGCACAGGGTGCCCAGAGAAGCTGTGGCTGCCCCTGGATCCCTGGAAGTGTCCAAGGCCAGCCTGGATGGACCTTAAAGCAACCTGGGATTGTGGAAAGTGTCCCTGCCCATGGCAGGGGGTGGCACTGGATGGGTTTTAATGTCCCTTCCAAAGCAAGCTGTGCCACGATTCCCTGATTCCATGGCTACACAAGCAGCAGCACACACAGTCCTTGCACACAAACACCAGCGCAGTGCTTGACTCCGGGCCCCGCGGTTCAGATGAATTCAGGTCAAAGAGGAGAACATCAATGGGAAGGTAGTTCAGAGAGGAGGGGTTTTGTGTTGTTTTGTTATTAAATGAGGAGACCAAATAATTAAATGGCCTGGAAAGGATTGTACATTAAAAGTCACTCCAGCACTAAAAATCCAGCTCTGACAGCTCTGGGTGAAGCCCTTTAGGAGTTACCATGGCAGTTGATGCAGCGATTCGCCCACTCACTCCTCAATAATGCTGGATTATTTTTTTTAATGCGCTTCCACCACAAACAAGCAAACGTTGCTGAAGGAAAAAGTCCTTTCTCTCACCATAAACCTCCATCCTTTATCCCTGACACAAGCGCTCCGCTTGGGAGGAGGCAGCAGGTAAGAGGGAGCCAAGCCAAACACGCCGCGCTGAACTTCGCTCCCTCCCTCTCCAGGGAGGGAGGAAATTTAAGAAGCAGATTCAGGATTTCAGCATCCATTTCACTCTCCCTCCCCCTCCTGAACTCCCGGGCCCCAACCAGCGATTCAGATGCTCTGTCAGCTGAACGCTGCGCTCGCTTCCTCTCCCCGCCACCAGCTCAGCACCACGCTCCACGCAGACGAGGAAGCCAAGGATTTTTGGAATACAGCTTCCCTCCTTTTAATTAAGCCCAGGTAGAGCGTTCGCCCCGCGAAGCCGCAGCCAGCTCAGCTGACGGAGACAAGTCAGAGCAAGAAGGGACCCAAACAAAGGAAAGCAAACACGGGCTGCAAGGGAGGAGCAGGATACAGCAGCATTGACCTGCCCAGCCATTCTTTTCGCAATCAAACGAGCTCTAGAAACTCCTCTGGCCAAGGGGAAGGCTCCCAACACCCATAGCCACCTCCCTGGCATGGCTCTCATCCCGGGATCAGGCCAGGAATGAAAACCTCCCAAAGCCCAGCTCCAAGGTTCAGGAATGGCCTCCCCATCTGCTGGATAAACCCTGCTCCTTCCCTGCAGATCTCCCAGCCCCGGGGGCACCCCAGGACCAGGGGCTGCCACAGGTCAGCCCCCACAGCTCCAAGTGGAGCAAGGCAGATGGGGAGAGGGAATAAGCAGCTTCCAGCACTAAGCTGGGGAAGGAAGGACTGAGCCTGTGTGCCCACATGCCGGGGGCACGGAATTCCCAGGACACAGGGTGCAGCCGGAATGGGACCACACCAACGGCCAGGCTTCTCACCTCAGCAACACGTACTGCCGGCTCCACAGAAATAATATTCCTCATTCTTCAGCCAGTAGGAATTATTTGTTACAATAAATACTTGCCCCAAAAGCCTGGAGGCTTTACTAACAAAGCTGGGTTTGCTCACAGGCTGCCAGGTTTGGGAACTGGTTTAATCAGCTGGGGAAGCTCAGGGAGCACGTTCTGGCTGTGCGAGACATTCCCAGCGCAAAGAGCCGCTGTCGGCTGCTTCCCACAGTCCCCCCGACTCCAACTCTCAGCAACCAAAAATTCTTTACTAATAAGGGTGGTGAGACCCTGGCACAGGTTGCCCAGAAAGGCTGTGGACTCCCAATCCCTGGAAGTGTCCAAAGGCCAGGCTGGACAGGGTTTGGAGCCACCTGGGATAGGGGGAAGGAGTCCTTGCCCATGGCAGGCCCGTCCCAACCCAAACCGTTCTGGGATTCAATGATTCTATGACCCAAAAGAACTCAAACCGAGGCAGGTTTTGCCACAGTATGAACTGGGAGCAGACACTCATCACTGTGGCCCTCCAAAGGGCCCATCCACGGCAAGATCCGTGTATCTGGCAGGGGACAGCCACCACGCCACAGCGCATCTCCAGCCCGCGCCCCGGCCAGCAGCAAGCCAACAACTTTCAGGATGAATTAAGGGCAGGGCGTCCGTGGAGTTCCGCTGGTGGAAGGCAGCTTTGTTAAACTGAAATGAAAGCTAAACCCGGGCTCTGCTCAGCCCATTGTTCCCGGCCTCCTCTAATAGCTGTTGTCTCTCCACCATCCCTCCCAGGCTCCGCACGCTCAGCTGTGACTCTTTGTGCCTCCCCTTCCCTGCCTTCTGCTTCTGTTTGTCCTTTTGATCTCCAGTTCTCAGCTTGTGTTTTCTGCTGCGTCCCCATCCCCCCACTCCTGATTTCCACTTTTATTAGGGTGTGAGGCAGCGCGGCTCCGAGGAGGAACAATGCGCCCGGGCTGAAAAGGCTTTGAAGCTGAATTGGGTTGTTTACCCAGAGATTCCCCAATCTCCTCCTGAAATAAAATAGCATTTTACCTCCACCATAGCGCTCGCTGTTTGGTTTCAGTTGGAAGCAATTACAAGCAGCTGATGGCGTGGTAAATGTGGTGCAGGAGCACACGAATGTGAGCACTTAAATAAAAATGAAAATCAGATAACTGCACCTCCCAAAGCCCACGGTGTCTAGGAGAAATTATTCTCGAGTCCAGTTTTAAGGATTCTGCTGTTGCAAGGGTAGGTTAAAGCCTCAACCAGCTCCTAAAAGCCCCTATGAGCCAGTACAGCAGTCTGGGTTTGATACAACTGTGCCTTACTTTAATACTGAGCAGGGACACCAACCAGCTGCTTTTCCATCCGAGTCCCTCCAACTCCAAAGCATCACTTCAAATAGCACGTGCTCCTTTGAGTTTAAATACTCAAATTCTTCACAGAATCACTAAAGCCAGAAAAAACCTCCAGGGTCATCGAGTCCAACCTGTGACCAACCCCCACTTTGTCACCCACACCAGAGCACTGAGTGCCACATCCAGTCTTTTCTTGAACACCTCCAGGGATGGGGATTCCACCACCTTCTTTAAAACTCGGCCACTTGGAGCAAATGCCAAGGTCCCACCAGGCAGCCCCTGTCACATCCCAGTGTGGGCAGAGCAGGGAGGACCCTGAGCCCCACTCACATCCCAGAAATCCTTCACGAGCTGCAGCAGCTCCCAAAGCCAACCCCAGGGCTGGGTAACACCGTCTGTAAATGAGAGGCAGGAGGGGAGATAAAAACCAGAATACCATGAGCTGTGGAGATAGGATTCCTTTGCTGGTTCATTACCACCTGGACTCACACCCTGCCACAGCAGGACGAGCGTGGTGAGGGGCCCTGGGGTGCCTAAAGCCACGGGCAGGGCTGAGAGTCTGCCTCTGCCCGGGGTAAAGAGCCAACAAGAAGCAGCAAAACATGCCAAAAACATTGTGGATTTCTGAGCTGGGTTAGTCACCAGCAGCCAATTCCATCCCCAGAGTGGCCAACGCTACCTGGGCAGGAAAAGTGTTAAGGGGAAGGGGAGAGGCTGGGGCAGCCTGGAAGGTTTGCACATCAAACCAGCCACAGCCATCAGACCCGAGCTGAAATAATGAAATATTTCTGGGAAAAGCCAAGTGAGGACAAACAGGCCAGCAGGAGCTGTCCCCACACCCAGCACAGACTGCCACAGGCCCAATTCTAAGCTAAAACAAATTAAACCTCAGCAAAACCTCATGAAAAGGGTACAGTTATTTTTTTTTATTACAGGTAAATTTTCAAGCTGACTGACCAGACAAAGAAAGCAAAAAGCAGCTGAGGCTGAATTATGCTGCTCCAACAACAAGCTCTGAACTCTGTTGTTGAGAATTCAGGATTTGCAGGCTATGGAGCAGGTTTTGGAGCTGCTAATCAATGACTGAAATGAAAGATGATGCTTTCCATGATGCACACAGGGAACAAAGATTAACTGTCTGCACATCAGGTTTATTTCTTTACCATCACTACATTCTAAAATATTTAAGGCAATACTAAAGAGAATGTAATTTTATGCAAAGAGCTTTTATTTTTATAGAGTAAGATCTCATTAAAAAATCTACCTGAAAACTCCACAGCTGGACACAGCCTCCACTGAAGAACAGGGGAAATGAGGAGCCTAAAAGCTCCAGGCAGCCCAGCCCAGCCCAGGCTTAGCTACCCTGGCCTCGTTTAGTTAAGGGGCAGAGAAAAATTCAAGCAAAATTCACACTATTCAAGTACTTAAAAAAAAAATCTCATAGCCTACCATTAAATAGCTGTGGAGATTAGATATTTGCCAAATTTTCCCCCAAAAAAAGCAGTCCTAAAAACATAAAAAACCTGCCAACACAGGGGTGGTTCTCACCCCAACTCACCCCCAGGAGTTCAGGGCTGAAGGCCCAGTGATGACCCAACATTACACTAATGACCTGTTTGGACTTTGCTCATGCAACTGCAGTATTTGACCTAAATTCTTTTACAAAAGGTGGAAAGCAGCCCTGTGGCTCCTCCAACACACTCTGGTCTGGTGGCAGAGAGGTGTGGAACCCCCCAGTACCAAGGAGGTCTCAGACCCCTGGCCTCCCCAACACTGCCAGCTGCACCACACAGGACACAGAGCACTCAGGTTTGTGCCTTGAAAAGGACAAAAATATGAAATTCAGAACCTGTGGGTGTCCAGGCCACATTCCTTACTCCTCCCTACTCCTCCTTTGGCCTGGCTGTGCCTCTGACTACTCCCGAGTTACACATTCCCATTTCTGCTCTGCTTCAAACAGGTTTTTATGATAAAAATATGATGGTGGCCCTAGAACAGATAGTTTGGATAAAGAATAAGCAAGCATTCCCAAATTCGAGCACACAGACACACACCATGCACGTATGTTAAAAATAGGGACTTTGCCAGCAGAGTAGTATCTCCACAAGGTATGTCATCAATTGCTTTGAATTCCCCAAAGAGAAAACTAGGAGTTTCTCATGAGTTGTTTGAAAACAAAATTGTTGATAGCTTGAAAATATTTGTTCAGTTACTGCAACAAAAATACTTCTGGTTTAAGTAGCAGCGAGGGATGCTCCCAGTGAGGTTCACTGTCAGGATTCCAGGTCTGCTTGTGGCCTGGTGCTCTGGAGGTCTGGGCACAGCACAAGGAAGAGCTCAGCAGATCCTGAAGCTCCATTCGAGATGTTTCTCATGAGAAAGATTAGGAATTATGGGCTGCAAACAGAAGGAACATCTGCTGGGTAGCAGCAGCCATCCAGGAAGGGAAATCCTCTGCAGACCTTCCACGGTGAGCAAAGCAAGCCCCACTAACGAGGTACTGCTGGTCACAGACTGACATCAAAGCAGAAAACACCCACAGCAGTTTTTTTGGATAAATTATTCTTCCTGGCACGTGTGTGATGGCAGCTGAAACCCTGATCAGCAGGCAAGAGAGCGAGTCGGGGTTTGGGAACAGAGCTCAGCCAATGTGGCCACACTGAGCCTGAGTACTGAAGAGTTTTGCAACACCCTTTGGAGCTCAAATAATTTCATTTTTTAAACCATGATGTAAAGCATTCACTGTTCACCGTCAGTCACGCAGGTGAGCCATTACAAGCACACCACTGAATTTTCAAGGCAATCCGCAAGGTTGCTTTGGTCCCTTTCCTTGTCTACAAAGAGAGCATTCCTGCCTGCACTTGGTATCTCCCTGTTTTCCAGAGCTTAAGCGCTGAAAAAAGCAAGCCTAAAAAAAGAAATCACGACACTGAACCAGCCGACTTCATAAAACTGTTTCTAAACACCTACTCAGCCAAACCTGCGCAAGAGGGGAGCAAAACACGATCTGCACACTCAGCCCGGTGTTCACCTTTCCCCTGAACGCCCAAAAGGCTCCCAACAACCCCTGGGGCTGGCAGGAGGAGATTTCTGGTTTCCCTCACGGATTGATTAAGGTGGGGCAGCCGTGATCCGGGCCCAGGGCCGGGTTTGCAGGGAGCCTCCGGCACAAAGGCTGTTCCCAAAGGCCGGCCGGGGCAGGGGGAGCGGCCGGCGCAGCCGTCACAGCCATGTGTCCTCCAGCAGACCCTGTCTGGAGGGAGGGAGGGAGGGAGGGGGCTGGAGCCGCTCGATCCCCGCTCGGGGAAGCCAGATGCCAGGCCTGGCACTGACGCCAGCAGCAGAGCTATTTTTACCAACCAATGGATGCAGCGCCGGAGCAGGAGCAGGAGCTGGAGCTGGAGCTGCTGCTCCTCTCCCGGCTCGCCGCGCTCAGCCGGGCTGGAGGGATCCGGGTGGCTCTCGGGGCCCAGCGTGGAACTCAGGCACCGTTCACACAGCACGAGGTTTTCTGCCCACACCGTCTCCAAGGGTGAGTTCCCCAGCAGAACCCACAGAAAAATCCATTAAAGCACTTAGCACAGAAGAGCCTGAATCTTGCAATCTGAATGGATCAATCCTTCCTGCCATGGTGACACCCACCTGCACCCCAAGCCCTTCCCAAGGTCAGCTCCCTCCTTCTGGGACAACAGCACACACCAAATCCCATGTGGAAAAAACCAGCAAGATAATACAGGTTTAACCCCGGTATATTCAAAATATTCCGTGCCTGTCACTGGTTTTGACAAGACTTTCAAAGGTTTCTCTCATTTCTGGAAACTGAATGCCAGGAATACCTGCTGGAATTATCAGAGCAACACCAGCCTTCCTACTGCTCTCTCCATTTTCTCAGGCTTCCTTCCTGGCTTCCTTCCAGTATTCCCATCTCTTACAGAAGATCCTGTTTTCCTTCATCGTCTGGGTTGTCTCCTCCTCTTCCTTCTCATTGCCACCCATTCGTTTTTTCATCTTTCCCAATATTGTATTTGCTACATCCTCTCTCCCTGTGCCGCCCTGAAAACCACCCTCCAGAGCCGGGTATGAGATGTGCTGCACATCCTCGTGTCCGGGATAACAGCCGGGTCAGGAGCTGTTTTCCCTCGCCCACACCCTGACAGAGCACGTGGCTTCTTCCTGGAGCATCTCCACGCCTGAGAAACTCCTCAGCCCAGCCCCACAACCACCCCACGGATCCACCACTGCCCAGACTTGGGAAATGGAGTTTGCTGCGAGAAGCAACACAAGCTTTTCCCTCTCCTCCTTCCCTTCCTCTAGCCTGGATTGAGAAAACAACACACAACAGAGAGGTCCTGACAGCCTCCTCCACACCGTTCCCACTGCAAGAACTCCAAGATCATCGAGTCCAACATTTGATCCAATCTCACTATGCCCACTAAACCATACCCAAATGTACCACACCAACTCCTGCTTTTAGAATTCTTCCAGGGATGAGAGTGTGTTAAAGGTACAAGAGCAAACACAAAGAACAAAATGTAACAGTCTGGTAACTCCTGAGCCCTCACTGGTCAGGGCTTCCAAGGCAAGATTCACTAGTGGGATGGAGCAGGACCACAGTCCTGCTTCACATGGTTCACCACAGAAAACTCCAATCCTCCAAACCCTGCCATGGGCAAGGACACCTTTCAGCAGACCAGGTTGCTCCAAGACCCATCCAACCCAGCCTTGAACAATTCCATCTAGAAATTCTCTGTGGAAACCCCTTCCCTACACTCTTGCAGCCACCCCTCTTCTCCCCACAATCCCTCCCTTAGCTGCCCATTCCCCTGGCAGCTCCATCCTCCTGGGTGTAGCAGCCAGCTGGGAACATGGTGTGCCCTCATTCACCTCCTGCCACCAGCAGGGCTGGTGCTGGGCTGCAGGATGGGAATGGAGCATCCCACAGGATGGGAATGGAGCATCCTGGCATGAGGCTTCCGTGCCACGTTCCAGGGGTTGCTGGCTGGCTGCTGTGCTGATGCTGCACTTGCCACTAATGAAATATTGTAATGCAGCCCTTAAAGTGACACCGTGCTGAGCACTGTAGGATTCACTCCCATGGCTGGGATTCACTCCTAGGGCCAGCAAAGAGCATGGAAATTCTCCCGTCTCCCCTCTTTCCTAATGGAGAAGCCAACTGAACTCTGCTCAGACAAGTTAGAAAAGTCAAGATCTCCCAAGTCATGAAAAGTGTTCAGCTTTACTGAAGTCTGAACAATTGGGAAACAATTGATGAGAATCCTTGTGCTTTCCAAAGGTACAGATAATTCAGATTCAGAGCCTGGATTTTACCTTCTCTGTCACTTCCACTGAACTTTAATCCCACATGTACTTCAAGTTCTGGGCACTTCTATTTATTTATCAGAATAAGAAAATTAGTGTCATATTGTTGCATCTTCTTTAAGATACAGGTACTCAGTATGGAAAAACCACTAGATTCTCCTACAGTAAAGGCTTAAGATCAACATAAAGACCAGCCACACAAAAGGTTTTGTGATATCCCCAGGCAGAAGAGAAGAACCCTACGGAGAAAGTTTCACCAGGAAAGAAACATGAAAAAAGAATCAAGTTATTCCTGCAAAAATGACCAGGAAGTTCCTCGACTCCACCAGGGATCTTGGTGCACCATCTGTACGGGATCAGCTCCAGGCCATCCAAACCCACGGCCCATCCCAGGGTGGCAGCTCGCCAACAGAGCCCTCGGAGCCCTCGAAAAGCTCTTTTTCTTCCCCTGTGTTCTGTTCACCCCCGTTTGCCCCCTTTTATATTTAACCCAGATAAGGGAAATGTGAGTGACAAGCGGGCGCTGCCGCCGCTGGAGCGGGATCGCGCTCCCGCCCGTGTGAAACGCCGCTCTGGAAGCAATTTGTCTTCCCGTCTCATTTCACATGGGAAGCCCATCCGCCAGCGGGGCCGTGCCCCCGCCCGGCCCCTCCCTCCGGGAGCCCGGCACACAAGGGGACATTGTCCCCCCTGAATGACAAACAGTTTTGTGACGCCGAGGCTGGAAAGCGCATCAGACAGGTGCAGGGAAGCTTGGAAAATCGGTGCGTACGCGGCGCCGCGATTTGGGGACGAGTTAATTCCTGGGGAGAGCACACACGGAATGCCAACAATAGGCTGGGAGGAAGCCAGCGGGCTGGGGGCACTGGGGGGTGCTCCACGCTCTGCCCCTTTCCCAGTTCTCCCGACACACGCACGGGCTCCAGCTCCGTCAGCACGGATCGCTTCTCCCAGCAAACCTGGGTTTGTGGAGCGGTGACCATGGCTCAGCTGAGGGCAAGGACACACAGGCACAGCCTCCAAACTCTACGCTCATCTCAAAGAAGCAACTTCACTGCCCAACCAGGACAAAGCATGGAAAGCATTTGTAGGGAAGGTGGGGGGAAAACCCCTTTACCCTGAAGGCAGAGCAGCCTTGCACTGCTGGTACATTCAGAGCACAACACTGGCTCTTCTTGGTGGGGCCCAGTGGCAGGACAAGGAGCAACGGCCACAAACCAAACCAGAAGAAGTTCCATCTCAACACGAGGAAGAGCTTCTTCCCATGGAGGGTGGCAGAGCCCTGGCACAGCTGCCAGGGAGGGTGTGGGGTCTCCCTGACTGGAGCCATTCCAAACCCACCTGGACATGCTCCTGTGTCACCTGCTCCAGGTGCCCCTGCCTTCCAACCCTAAATATTTGGTGATTCCTGTCATGCCAACTCCCAGAGCTCCAATCATTTGATCAATTTTCCCTATATAAGGGATTTTTAAGCACAGAAGACAAACCTCAGGTAACTGCCAGGATGTGCTCCTACAGGAACCATTCCCAGCCAGTCACAGACAAGTGACCCCACCAAGATACCAAAAACATGGAAGGCCAGGTGAGCTCCGCCGCCACCACACCACCAACTTATTCAATTGCCTTAAGGCTTTTAATTGTATTTTTAAATATGCACCAAGTGGTTCACTCAACAGAAAACACAGAGCCAGGACCTTGAAAACCACAGCTGGTGTATAATAATTGCACCACCTCTAAAGACCACTTTTAAGTCCTCATCACACCCAAGGTTTCATCCAAAAGCACCACCACATCCAATGATTCCACCCTCCTCAGTGACCTGCCACACTTGCACATCAGAGCAGGGAACTAATTCAGCTGGAAACAAATACAGCCAGACCAAAAAAACCTTGTCTTTTTTAAAAATAAAGTTTTCTGTCTCTAATCCAGTTCTGACAGGCCCACAAGCGGCTGGGAAGCATTTAAGCCTGGACTGCAGCAGAAGGAGCTGACATGAAATATCCTTTTTAACGGGTTTACAGAAAACCAAGACTACTAACAGAAATTACAACACGCAGAAAAGGTCTTAATTCCCTCCACTCCAATAAATATATTTCTGTATTCAACATTTAAGCAGGAAGCAGATCAAAAACCAGACTCAAATGAGGTGTTTTTCATGAAAGCCATATGGGAACGCCACTGTTGGATCCCTGCAGCCACCCCCACCAGCCTCGCTGCTGCCCAGGACCACAACTTGTTGGAGCAGCTGCACTGACTCAGGCAGCAGAGCCACGCCGGGCTCCGGCCACGCTGCCAGGAGGAGGGAGATGTGCCTGACTGGGAAGGACTGGGAAGGACCGTGATCCACCCAGGCTGTTAGTCAGCCCTCGGCCCCGCACGCAACGCGCCGGTGGGGACAACTGACATTCAGCTCACTGTAAAGCTGCTCTGCCTCGACAAAAAAGTAACTTAAAAATGCATCGCCACTGCCAGATGTGAAAAATTCCTCCGGTCTGGTTTCCTGGAGGGAGCAGGAAGGGAGGCTGCGATCACCTCGCCCCACGTGTGTCTGGGTCACCCCTGCTCAGCCTCTCTGCAGGGAATGCACCTCTCTGTCTGTCCCAGACAAGGTGTCCCAGACCCACGCAGTGGAACAGCATCACAACCTCATGGGGAAGAGCCCCTGGCAGGACCCCGGGATGGGGAGCGGTTCATGCCGTGCCGGCACAGCCGACGTGCGCCGGCACCGTGCTGAGCTGGCAGCCGGCCCCACTCATGTGCCTTTCCTGGAGCCTCTTCAGCTCCTCCTCAGGGGAGCCTGCTGGGACAGAGCCTCCCAGCCAGGAGAGCTCGACAGCCGCCTCCTCACCAGCGCTTCCCACAGAGCAGCCCCGAGTCTGGGCTGTGTCAGTGACCACACCGAACCCAGAGGGTTCTGCTGGGACAGAGACCACCAGGGCTCCCACCTCACCTGGAACTGAGGACTTGACCTAAATCCCATCCACACGACGCTGTCTGAAGGATCCCACCATGTCAGACCTACCTGCCCCACTGTGCCTGGGCTCCCTGAAGCTAGAGGTGCCCCACTACACTCCCCAAGGAATTTTTCCACAACACAGGATGATATTCCCTAAGCAGCTTTTCTAAAATCCATATTTGTATTCCCTGAGCAGTTTTTTGATGACACCTCTGCAACGTCTGGTGACCAGTTTGGATCTCTACACGATTTTCACAGCTATAATGATCTGTTGTATACAGATAACTCCACAGAAAGTTGTCTTTACATGTTGTTTACTTTGGAGCAGTTGGTTCATTGTCCCTCCCAGCACTCACAGTCTGAGGAACCAAGTGGTTTGGGGAAGTTTCTTTAATAGAATCCTGCAATGGTTTGGGTCAGAAGGGACCTTAAAGCTCATCCAGTCCCATTCCTGCCATGGGCAGGGACACCTTCCATGATCCCAGGTTGTTCCAAGCCCCATCCAGCCTGGCCCTGGGCACTGCCAGGGATCCAGGGGCACTCACAGCTGCTCTGGGCACCCTGTGCCAGGGCCTGCCCACCCTCACAGGGAGGAATTCCTTCCCAATATTCAGCTCCTAAGTTTGACCCTGTTACTAATGAAGATGATGCCCATCAAGCTGAGCATTTGTGATGAGTGACCCGCACTCAGGGTTAGAAGATGCACCACAACATGGTGAAGAAAAGAGAACGTAAAAAAATAATAAAGATAGAAGTCAAAGCTCAATTTTCACAAATTTCACAAATTTCCCCACTCCTCCTCTCAGCCCCCACAGATGCCTGAGGGCTTCATGAAGCACAGACCTGGAACCCACCACCCAGTTTTTAGGTTTTAGAGTCCTTTACCATTCCCCGAGAAGACACAGAAGCTGCCTCTCAAAATAAAAGCACTTTCTATTAAACCACAAGCACATAACACTCCCTATCCATAATAAAACGTACAGCAACTTTTTCCTAGTGTTACTCCCAAAGACCAGACAGGCCAGGAAGAGCCATCAGCAGAATTCACTCCTCAAAGAAACCGTGGGGTTGTGAGCTCTGCCCAGCTCTGCTGCCCAGGGCGTGTGCAGAGTACCTCTGGGCTAGAACACTGCTTTCATGTGTAAAATTTAACCACATCTACACCTTAAATACCATCCTTAGAAGCATCCAGACCAACCAGCTCCTGAGCACTCCCTCCCAGGGAGGTGGGACACCGGAACTGGTCAGGCTGGTTGCTATATTAAGTCTCAAGCACGCTGGGTTCTAGTTTTCATTAAAGATTAAGTCAGGTTCTGCTGAGGCTTAGGAAAAATACTGGAAGTCACCAGTTCTAATGATTCCTCAGGCTGTCAGTAGGAACTAAGTATTCTTCCTAGCACGGGACTAATGGACACAGAAATTCCCAGTCTGGTAACTCCTATGGGACACAGTAACAGCAGCACCTTGCACAGGGAACACACCTCCACCTGCTGCTTTCCCAAAGATGCTCCAACAGCAAAGATGGCCCTGTGGGCAGGAGCTCTGCAAAGTGCCAATGATACTTCCAAAGGCAGCTCCCCATCCTGCCTGCAATTTCTGGAGAGTTCAACAAGGAGGCTGAATGCAGGGTCAGCCTGGGGAGTCATCCAAAGTCTTGGATCAAGCATTGATAAATGCCAAAGCTGGAAGGAGCAGGGAGAGGATGGAGCTCATGGAATGGTTTGGGTGGCAAGGGATGTTAAAGCTCATCCAGTCCCATCTGGGATGGACACCTTCCACTGGCCCACCGATCGATGTGGTCTTGGAGTTCTGGGGTTTGGAGCTCTGCTCAAGGCACTCCAGCCTCTGTACAGAGGGGACAACTTCCAACATCCACCTTCCAGAGCTCCTTTCCACCCCTCAACTTCCCTGTTTTTCAGCTCCCAGGAGGTTTCCCGGTGACATGCAGCTCCTGGTGAGACTGAGACCGAAGATTATTTTGTGCCAAACCAGCTGACATTTGGAAAAGTTTAAATATCAAAATTTCCTCCTCTGTAAAAACTGAAAATAATACATACAGAACACATGACATATCGCTGGCATTTCACAGCTTGACTCAATCTCCAGTTTGCAGGCACACTCTTCAAACCCTCTTTAATTTAAAAAGATGCATCTAGACTCAAAAAATAAGGGAAGTGCCCATTGCTTCCTCATTGGAGTTGTATTAATACCTTCTGTGCTGAGATTTAAAGCCTGTCCTCTTTGGCAAACAATGCTGAGCTTAAATATGCTTTTAAAATCATTTTACATCAATTAAAATACATTAAATATATTATTTGTAGACATCACTAATGCTACTTTTCCTGCCTGTACAAAAGTACAATGGTGTTTAACTCATAAACTCATCTCAACATCAAATACTGATGTTCTCTGACCAGATTAGGAGTTGAAGACCCTAAAACAACACAGCCTCTGTGCTGTCCAGTTAGTCACAGATTTTATATCTTACAATCATTTACTTTTAAAATTCTAATTTAGTATATACTGTATAGTAACTACTGAAAAAAAAAAAAACCCAAAAAATGAAATCAAAACATTTGCCTTTGAAAGGAACATCCCTAATTACAATCACTGGTTTATATAGTCCAAATTTCACTATATTTCATTTATTATTTGTTGCTGTATCACTTTCTTAATATGCATCTGCTAAGGAAGAAACATTCTGCTTCTAATGCTTCTAATTACCAATATTTTTTTTTAAAAAAAGATAATTTTTTAAGTTAAATATTTAATTTATTTGATAAGAAATGTTTCTAGAGGTGCCTCAAGTAAAAAATTGTTTAACATGTGTTTTACAGCCTTTCCAAACTCTTTTTATGGTCCTGGAGCCTGGCCACATTTGTGGAAAAATGCAATATTTCGGCTTCAATTTGTCTGTAATTTCAGTGAGATGTTGCAAAATGCTTTAGGAGTGAACACAGCCAGACTTTCAGACAGTTTTTCAATTAATATTTGAAAAAAAATCACTTTTTTAACAGCCACAGAACTCAGCTTCCCTCATGCAAATCTCCTGCCTGAGATCACTTCCCACTGACAAGGTTTCTTTCTGCACCTTTCCCTGATCCCAGCCTGGGGTTCAGGTGATGGAGCTGCAGACCCAGGGCACAGGAGAACCTCCTCCCCCAGCAGGAACACCCCAAAGGGACGAGGGACAGGGACCCAAGGCCATGCCCCAATTTTAGACCCTGACTTCTTGCCTGCATAAACCACTCCTGTTGGCTTTTTTAACACAGCCCACCTGCACCCCTCCACAGCCACGTCAGCTCCAGGCAGATCCCACCACCATCCATCAGGAAAAGTGCATCTTTTCCATGAAAACAACAGCTCTTACTGGCCTGTGTGTCCAGCCCTCTGAATCCAACTGCAGCTTCCTGTTCCCCACAGGGAGCTCCCGTTGGGCTGGATGCTCTCCCACCACCAAAAGGGACACGAATACTTGGAGCAAGGATTCAGAGAGGGCTGTTTTTAAGAGCCAGGGTTGGAAAGGGTGCACAGACAGCAGGAGGAAGGCCAGGAATGAAAGGGCCACGTTTAACGGGAGACTGGCGGATGTGGGGAACTGGAGGACGAGGCTGAGCAGAGGCTGCTCAGGCCCCACGATGTGCAGCACTTCCCCAGCACTGCTCCGGTATTTTTAGCCTGGTTTCCTGAGGAAATGAGGCCCCGGGCTGCAGCGAGCCCCTCGGCACAGCCTGGAGGAAGAGAGGGGCTCAGCAGCCGAGGGGAGACACTGGTCCCTGCGGGGAGGTGAGAGCCCGGTCACTGCCCGGCCTCCCCAGCCCGGGGCTGAGCGTGTCCTGCCACGGCCAGCAGGGCTTTGGGAACTGGGAAGGAGAAGCACTGCAAGGGGGACTCCATTTTACACAACAAGCTCTGTGCCTGTGCTGGAACCAAGGTACCCAAATTCCTGTGGGACGAAGCAACAGAAGGCTGGACAGGGCTTGGAGCAACCTGGTCTAGTGGAAGGTGTCACTTACTGGAGTATCTTTAAAGACTCTTCCCTCCAAAACCATTTCATGATTCTGCAAAGTGCTCAACCAGACACATTCCCTGTGCTGTGATCATTTCTCCAGTTTCTCACTCGCCCCCACTCAGAAGCTTCCACACCCTGGGGACACCAGTACACGCTCTGGGTGACAAGACACCTGCCCTGAGGCCACGTTTGCTCAGGTGTGGTGTCACCAGACCTGCAGCAGTGGGTGGCCATGGGCTCTTCTGGCCCCCCCCCACCATCATCCCTGGGGCCACCGCAGCTGCAGATGGTCACAAGTGATTTACTGTCACTTTAAAGCTCACTGCAATCCCAAGTCAGCAGGCCAGGCCTAAAATGTGCTATGTCAGTGGTTTCTGTAGAATAACGGCACATCACTTCCTTGGGGAACCGTAAAAACTGACTCGCTCTCTGCACGGAACCCTAAAAGCAAGAAATCACCACACACAGCAAGATCTCAGATAACTTGTCACTATGGAAGAGTAAATGGCAGAAAGTCAGAAAAATTCAAGGAAAAAACAAAACAGACAAAGAAATGGATCAGGACGGCTTCTGAGCCAGAGACCCAAAGGGTCACCTTTGCCAGAGCTCAGATGTGGTATTTGAGACAAAACCTTTTGTAATGTGGTTATGCTCTGAAGCACTGAAATGCTATTTAAAAACAATAAAACATTGACTAGGAAGAAAACGTAAGGTGAGACTGAAGGTTTTGGAAATAGAGAACATTCTCTGCAGTCCCTGGCGGGTGAGCAGGCAGAGAGGGACAGGAGCACTCACCACCCACAGCCCAGCCAGCTCCTCTCCAACCACTCTTCAGCTATAATCAGCTGAATAGAACAGCAGCAAAAATTCTCATGCCATACCTGAAAACATAAGTCTTTCTGAAAAGGTTTTCCTACCTCTAGATCCACCCTGCAACATCTGCATGAACTAAATATACAGATGTGCACCTAGCTCCTGTCAGGAAGGAGGAACTGGGACACCCCAGGTGCTTGTCAGCCCCTTTTGGGGTAACCTCACCTACTGGTTCAGAGGAAAACCCTCACAGTCTTAGAAGATGCCCAAACTTGGGTTCTTCACCCTGAAAACTGGTTACAAACAGGTATTTTAATTACTAGAGAAATGGTCTCATGTTCCCAGTGCTGGCTGGTTGGTCCTGTCAGATAAACTCCACCTCAAACTAATTATCAGTGATATTTTCCATCTTTCCCCCTTGGCCTCCCTCTCCCACCATCCCCCTGAATGCCCAACCAACCCTTTCCCAGGTTTTCAAGCCCTACCACAGCTTATAATCCCAACTTCTTGCCCAACTGAGATACAAATGGGACTTCCACTACACCCTGCAGTTCTGCAGCTCACAGAAAACTTCAGTTGAAACAGTAAGTTTTTGAACACCAAATCAGATGCAAAATTAAGTGGACAAAGCCATGAAGAACAAACCAACCATCTAACGCAGAAAACCCTGGAAAACAGGAGCAATACTGTACTACTTAAAAAACTTCCAGAGCTTTCTGTGGGAAGGAGGAATTGCCGTTATCAGCCCAAGGAAGAAATGAGAAACTCGTTGTCCCCAGCTTGGGAGGGGAAGGGGGACAGTATCTGGACGTGACCTCAGCCTGCTCCTGGTTGGGAGCTGATAGAGAACTGTCCTTGGCAAAGGGAAATTCCGTTACCCAGCACGAGGGAAGGGCCAGGGAGCCTGGCTGGGTATCTGTGCTCCAATAAAACCAGTCGTTACCCCAACATAAAATCACTCAGTGAAGGGACACCAGCCACTGTCACTATCACCACACCAGAGCCAAACCAACAGGTCAGAGCCCCAACGCCCCAGGGACGGGCTCTCAGCAACCCCCAAAAATACTTGGAAAGCGAATCCAAAATATAAGGCAGGGCACACATCCTGTTTTTCTGGAGCTATACAGTTTCTCAAGTGTTATAAAAATGATTTGCCACTGAACGAGCCAAATGTATTGGAAAGATGGAAGCAGTGCCTGGGGTGGAAAGAAGGTGTTTTTAGCACGCTCGGGCCAATTAAGATCTCGAAGGTTTCCAAGCACTCCCCTCCTCTTAACCCAACAGAAGGAAACTGAGTTTAGCAACTTATTTAGGGTTTCATTTGCTAATTTGCAAAAACAAGGAGAAATCTTCCCCTGCTCTCCAGCATCTTGTTGGGGAAGCTCCTGCCAACACGCGAGCGTCGCTGCCAACAGCTCAACCCGGCGTGACCCAAAGTTCTCCCGGCGGTGCCGGCGCGCGGCTGCGGGAACGGGGAGGGAGTGGGGCTGCAGAGACAGCCCGGGGGGGTTATCAGAACCCTGACATCACAGCTGCTGCGAAACGAACCCAGCAGAAAAACCACCGCGCTCCCAGCCAAGCTTAAACCGGTAAGCCGAGTTTAAACCGGCCGAGGCTCAGGTAACGGAACAGTGACCCCGTGGTTGGTGCTCGAAAAGGAGAGAGCTGCTCATGTGCTGCACAGCTCCAGCCAATGAAGCCTTTGGGAAAGCAAAGCTTTCCTCTTTCCCCTCCACACAACTCAAAATGCTACTTTGAGATGACTGTTCTGGGTTTTACATTGATGAGAGCTAGGTCAGAGTCAGCCTTGGAAAGTTTTACTCAGCAGCAGCTTTAGAAACCATAAATTATCTTTAGACTAAGTTTACACACTCCCCCCACAGTGTGACTGCCAGCTCCAGTTCTCAAGGCTCCTCTTCAGACACCACAAAAACTCTCCAAAGACCAGCACAACCTTCACCCAGGCACGGCAGGGCTGAGAGATAATTCCAAAATCACCCTTGCTAAGAGAAGCACCAGACTAAGGCTGAATTCAAGACTAAGCTTTAGCACTTTCAACCCCAGGCAGGGCCAAAGTGAAAAACCTGGAGGGAGCACAAACACCATGAGTTGCATCACCAGGAGATTCACTTCCATTGGGATGTGGAAAAAAAAAAAATCAAGCACAAATCAAGCAAAGCTGGTTATTTGTGGCCTAAGCCTTTAAAGCTTAAAAATAAGATGACTTATTGAAAATTTTCATTTTTTTAACTGTTTTTGTACAAACTTAAAGCCAAAAAAGGTAATCAAGAGTGTTTTATTAGCTAAGGGGTTTCTTCCCTCTCCTCGGGTCTATCTCAGGGACTTGGCAGAAACTTCAGTTCCCAAGAATTTTAGATACAAAACTTGGGAAGAAAACCAGCAGACCCATTCCCCTGGAATGACCGTGTTCACATTGGGGACATTTGTGGAACACAGAGCCCTAATCCAGGCCTGCAGCTTCACACTCTAATAGTCACAGAACGTATCAGGACACTGGTCAAAAAGGAAAGCAACAGGAGAAACACAACCATTTAAAAAGGTAAAGTCTGAGGATAAAGGAAGAACCCCAGTATTTCCATGGACTAGGACACTGCTTTGGACAATCTTCTCCAGCACTCACTGGCAGCAATTCTTTGTGCCTATGGGGGCAAATCTCCCAAACCCAAATGTTCTGGGGCAGGCAGCCCCAGCGCTGATGGGTCAGGTCTGACACCGAGGGGCCCACATGGGGCGGCTGCGGCGTCGAGGGTGAGCCCGTCTGCACGGGGAGCAGGGATGGCCCTTCCCATGCCATTCCTGTGCTCCAGGGCGGATCAGGAGCTGCAGCTGCCTCTGCTCCCAAAAGCAGGGAACACGAGAGGGAATGGCTGGCTCCAGCGAGTTTCAGGCAGCCTCTCGAGCATGGCAGCGTTCGGGGACAATTCCAGCAGCAAGGCAGATGTTGACTCAGGAGCTGTCACTCATGGGCTAAAGTGAGAACATCTGCCACTCTCCTCTCCAAGCAAGCTACTCACAGCAAGGAAATTCTGCACAGAAACCAAAATTCTCAAATAATCTCTCCAGGGCCATGGGGGAATGACTGACACGGTCAAGGGGGTGGAGGTTTTGGGGATGGCTGGAGAGGTGGGTGGCACCTGTGAGGGCTCCAGCAACACAGGGACCTCCACTGCCCCAATGTTCAACCCTGAGTCGACAGGATGGCCTGGGGTGTATTTATTTAAGCTGAACACAAACCCTCAAACGATGTCAGGATCAGAAATTAATGTAAGGTAAGGGAAAATCTTCCAGACAGGGATTAGCTGAGAAACCCCTGCTGGGAACTGGAGTGAGTGCCAAATTGTGACAGGAAAGATTAATACTGCCAGAGGCATTACCACTACAAAACATCTGAGGGAAGAATGTTTTCTAGAATGTTTCCTCCTTCAGACAGAGGGTCGTTACCTGCCACTGCCTGGAAAAACTCCTGCCCAGGTATTTTTAATGCACATTCCAGCACAGGGCAATGGATTTCTCCTATACCATATATCACTGCTAGGCAAAAAATTAAGATATCCTAGAGATAAAGTCCAGAATGTTCCAGAAATTTCTCCAACTGGTCTCTGCACACTGATGACACCTTCATTGCTCAACTTCCAAACTCCAACAAATCCCCTTCAGGCAGGAGTCTCAGCAAACACCAAGCAGATTTGTAAACTTTATTATCTAAGGAAAATGTCTGAAAAAAAGCCCTCAGAACATTCTTTCTGCCCATTGTCAGAAAATCCAAGCCATCGGCCACATCCCGTGTTCTCATTTTCTTGCACACTCTTTCATATCTGGTTTTGGCACTGCCCCTACAAGGGCTTTGACTGTGGATCTGTCCACACATTCCAGCAATAAATGACACTAACTGGAGTCATTCTTTAAAGTATCTGTCAAATATAATTCTTTCAGTGTTTCGATTCTCACTGACTTGCCCCCACAGAGCTGGGATGAAGTCATAAATTATATGTTCTGCCACTCAATTTTCCCTGATTGTTTGGTAGAACCTCTCCACTAATATCCAGTGATCACCAGCCACCTCGTGGCTTAAGTGGTTTCCAATCATGAAAGATTTATCCAGTGTGACTTCCAGTCAATCACAGAGACACCGAAATGGCTATCAGGCTCTCTCCTCGAGACCACAGCGGAGCAGACAGACTCCAGAGAGGAGGGAAGGCGGATCAAAGTGCTGACTCCAGACACCCAAAATTCACAGAGAAGCTCCAACAGCTGCATATAAAAAACATCTCTGTGAGGAAGGCAAAAGTCCTGGCCCAGAGCCCGGCTCTGAAGAGCCCTGGGTCACAGCACGTGCAGGGAGCCCTCCCAGAGACCCAGCACACTCAGGGAAGAGCTGCTTCCTGGGAGGATACAGAATTCACAGAATCAGAGGCTGGAAAAGACCTTCAGCCCCATCGAGTCCAATCTGTGACTGATCCTCACCTTGACACCAGCCCAGAGCACTGAATGCCGTGTCCAGTCATTCCCTGGACATTTCCAGGGATCCAGAGGCAGCCACAGCTTCTCTGGGCACCCAGTGCCAGAGGCTTGCCTCCCTCACAGGGAAGGATGTCTTCCCAATATCCCACCTAATAAATCAATCCTCCTTCAGCATAAAACCATTAATTCCCCCTCCTTCTGTCTGCACTCTCTGTCCCTTGCTCAGATGTGTTACCCAGATTAGAATTCCCTAAAACCCAGCAGCCACCACTCCAAGAGATGACTGGGATGGAACTGACAGCAAACACCACCTGCAGTGGAAGCACACAGGAGGTGACACAGCAGGTGACACCAGTGCCAACTGGGCAAGGCAGGACAGCGCCCACACCCCCAGCTCTGCTGCCCAGAGCTGTTTAACTGCAGTGTAACACAGCAGAGCCTGGGAGTGCAGATCACGGGAGAGCTACGGGGAATTAATTGCTCCAGAACGAAAACTAGAAGAGTAAGCACAATTTATTTTGCCACATTCTTAAAATGAAATAAGAAAACATTTAAACACTACAGCTTATTTAGATAATACACACTGGAAGACATCTTTTACCGCTGGCAGCTTGAAAGAAAAGAACATAATTACAATTCCAAGCATGAAATGAGCTCTCTTCCACACATGCCTGAACCAAGCCTGACTGTTTCACCAGCTGTAGTGAATCAAAGCCGACAGAATTCAACAGAAAGGCCTGAGAAGCAGCAGCTCTCTCTGCCTTTAACCTGTAATTGAATGGCACCTGGATCCGGCAGGGCTGCTGAGGCTTTAGCAGTTGCAGATGTGCAGCTGATGTGGCGCAGGAGCATTTGATCTCCCTGGAATGTGGGACCCCAAACAATGCATCTGTGTGCTGGCCCACCACACGGCCGGGTGTGGGCCCGGGGGACACATAAAAGCCAACATTATACTGCAAGGGAAAAGAAAAAAGCCCCAGCGTGAGCTTGACTGTTGTTTAACTAAGAGAAAAACAATAGCAGCTTTGGTGGAAGTGTGTGCCAGAATGACCAGTGGCCACTTCCAGAGACATTCTTTGTTCAAGTGCTTCCACACTCCCTCGTTCATTGGCACCCAAAATCACAAAGGTACCGAAGGGGCTGCTAAACCCAAACCCTTGGTGACATCTGCACCTCCTGCTCCTCAGATAAACTGTTCCAAAACAGCTCCCAGCTGCACTTCTGGGCATGATGTCCACAGTGAATCAAGTCTGGAGCCTGCCCATTTGGGAAGCACCGGTGTGACACAGTGGCCCCACTCATCACAAACCCCACTGATGCCTTAAGTTTTATTTTTCGTGTTTTTCAGATTCTGTGCTGCCTAGGTGTGTAGCTTTAAGCTTCATATTAATTCATATTAGTCAGCTGTCTTCACAGGCAAGGGAGACAAAACAATCCTTTTCCAGCTTGAGACCAAGGACAACCATTACAAGCTTCAGGCCCAGAAGGTATAAACAACAGAGAACTGAAGAGAGCAACAAGGAGGATGGAACTCTATCATCTGAAGCCATAATTGGACAATTAACCCCAACATGCAAATGGACCAAAACTTATAAAAGTGTGAGACCTCGTGACCTGTCGTCCATTTTGGGACCACTCTGAGTCCACCTTGGGTGTAGCCCTGGCCAGGCTCTTGTTCTGCCCAAGGTGAATCCTTAAAGGCCTTTCAATAAATATCTACTTAATTCTCCTAGCTCTGTCCAGTCTCTTGCTCCAGGTCAGCCTCAAAGCATCACCATCACTTCCACATCTGCTTCCCTCACAGGCTGCAAATCCTCACCCTGCACCAGGACAAACAATCCCAGCTACGACCCCTCTCCTGCAAACCCAAGCTGAACTTCACTCACAGCCCTAGGAAAGCCCCCAGGCTCAGGTGCTGTGTCCCCTGGAGGGGCTGAGCTCCAGGAGCAGCTGGAATCTCTGGCTTGGCCACCAGCACCACATGTCCACAGTGACACAGGCCCAGGGCAGTGACATCAAACAGAGCTGAACAAGGGCAGAAAAACAAACCACATGGGAGTTAACGCTGTTACACTGAGAGGACTCCGAGCTTGAGCCTGCCTTTGAACAGAGCTTTCCACAAGAACTGGATTCTTCTGAGAGGAGGAGCTGGGAGAGCTGCTGCCAGGGTTTCTGCTGGGGAATGAGGGGAAGCCCATCTCAGGAGGTTTATGAAGTTATCCTGACCTCCAGAATCACCCCTTGCAGGTATAAAACCATGAGCACTGTGCTCAGAGAAGTACTCCTAGCATGCCCAAGAAAAAGACAGACTATCACTGTCCAGCTGAAAGAAGTGGACATTTCCCCTTCCAGTCTGAACAGATAATTCCATAGGACACAGGCAGTGTCACAGGGCTAGGTACAGCCTTCTGCTGGGCTGCTTACAAGGTAAAAGAGAAGCAATTCAAATAAAGAAAGATAGGTTTAGGTCACTACTTTATCACCTCAGCTGAATTAAAATGCAATACTGAAATTGCAGTAATGTCCATGTGCAACTTCAGCTACTCCATTAAGCTTCACATAAAAAGTTTAAAAATAGGAATGGTTACAATAAACTAAAAATCAGCAAATCTGACATAAAACCACCAAAATTACAAATATCTATATAAAATCACACAAACGTTAGCACATGTTATATATATATATATATGTGTGCAAAATTACTTATTCTGCCTGAAATCATCCCTGCTGCAGCGATCTTTCCTTCCCCGTTTTTCAACCCCAAAAGGATTACCATTTCTTTCCAGACAAGAACTTCTGCCAACATTCTGGAGGGCTGAAGTCCAAACCACACATAGTTCAACAACAGCAGAGTTGAACAAAAAGGAAAACTGGAGCTTTTTTTTATTTTAATTATACCTTGTGAAAGTATGGCTGAGCAGGGGAAAAAAGCAGTCCAAGTCATTGATTAATTCCAGAGTAATGAAGAACGTTCACGGCACGCTGCAATATATATTTTACTAAGTTCATTGGATTTATCACCAGCTTTTAATGGCTAAACTGGAGGTGGCTCTCCAGGAAAACTCCCACTGCTTGAATTCTCACACTGGAATGGCTGAGAGTCCCCAAATTAATAATTTTACAGGCAAGGGTTTCATAACTGGGTCAAAGCAGGGGGATGACGGTATAAATTCTTCCTCACCCAGCAGAAAAAAAGCCAGGATCAAGCTCCTTTCCTGGGGATCCCCAAGGTTTTAACAGGGACAAAAATTCCAACTTTGCAAAATTGCAAAATCCAGCCTCTTTCAACACCTTTTAATTGAAGCCGTGCCAGGAGCGTGTCTGGAATCCTGAACCCACTTTCTCCTGAGCTGGAGCACAGCTCTGCACTGGCAGCATCAGGAACGGGAGGTTTTCAGGAATCAAAAACATTTAAATCTGCATCAAGGGGTAAAAAGCCATGAAGAATCCCAGGAGAAAAAAGACTGAAAAAGAGCAGTTGGGAACCAGGGCTACTCCAAGGTACCTGATGGATCACTAATGCTGAACATTCCGATGTTAAAGCCATGAACACTTATGGTTTTAACACAAACTGTCTCACTCCTTTGCCCAGGACACTCTGTCCTCCTTGTTTATATCCGAGAGTTGTTCCAAAGAAATGTATTAAGGACCAGAAAAAAAATAGAGTCCAGGACTTTCTTCATTCCTCGGAGCTACTGTAAATTAAATATTAATACAGAAACTATTTCTGTGAGCAAAAGAAGCTCAGCATGGGGAGTTGTTTTTTTTTTAAGCTCACGAAAATACTCACTTTAAAGTGACACCTGACCTTAAAGCCACTACATCCTCCAGGGTAGAGGCATCAGTGGCAGCACAAGATTCCTAAATAAACTGTGTCCCTGTTCAAAACCATACAATTTGTATGGTGACAGCACAGAAAATCACTGTATTAGAGGGTAATTTTAATACCTTATTATAATTATTTAATTCGGCATTACAAAGGGGTCATTCTCAGCCTGGGGCAACGTCCTGGAGGTATCCAAATTACAGACAGAAGCACCAGAAGACACCACAAAGAAGTGATCAAACCCACAGTTCATCACTTTACTGGCAGTTTTTAGTGTGCAAACCACCAAAGCTGAGCTTTTTGGTTCACATCCTTTTGCTCCAGAGTCCACGAGCACTTGGGAATGAGACACTAAGGAATAACTCTGCTTGGGCCAAGAACACATCCCTGGAATTCCATGCTGTTGTTGTGCCCAGCTCACTGCTGCAGTTACTCGTTCTGAAGATCTAATTAAACCTCTGTCTCATGTGGCCTGGGCTCACACAGAACCACCTCCAAGCCCATTTCACAAGGATGGAAAAAAGAGGTGAAGCAGCTCTGAGGGCTCCTCTGGGCAGAGGGATGTTCATCCACATTCCTCCCATGGAGTCATGGAATGGTTTGGGTGACAAGGGACCTCAAAGCTCATCCTGTCCCACCCCTGCCATGGCAGGGACACCTCCCACTGTCCCAGGGTGCTCCCAGCCCCAGTGTCCAGCCTGGCCTTGGGCACTGCCAGGGATCCAGGGGCAGCCACAGCTGCTCTGGGCACCCTGTGCCAGGGCCTGCCCACCCTGCCAGGGAACAATTCCTTCCCAAAATCCCATCCATCCCTGCCCTCTGGCACTGGGAAGCCATTCCCTGTGTCCTGTCCCTCCCTCCCTTGTCCTCAGTCCCTCTCCAGCTCTCCTGGCGCCCCTTTAGCCCCTGGCAGGGGCTCTGAGCTCTCCCTGGATCCTTCTCCTCTCCAGGTGAGCACCCCCAGCTCTCCCAGCCTGGCTCCCCAGCAGAGGGGCTCCAGCCCCCTCTGGAAAGGTCCAAAGGACCACTGGGATGAAAACCTCCCCTGGGGTCCCACACTCCCTGCAGATCACGGGAATCAGCCCCAGGGACGGCTTCCAGCTCCAGGAAATCCAAACTGCACTTCAACTGGAATTGTGGATGACCTTCAAGTAGGGGACATTTAAAAATACATCTGCATGTGCACATAGAGCTGTGGGTGTTTTAAATGCTTTCCTACCTCAGCAAGCTTGAGGTCAAGGAAATGAGGGAAGTTTCTCTACTTTATATACTCGAGGGTTTGGCTAAATTCATATATTCAAGATCCCCTTATAGCACTAAATAACCAAACACTGCAAGGAGAAAGAGAGGAGAATTTAGCAAAGGAAGGAGAATTCAGCTGTGTGACACCTTGCCAAAGGCAAAGCCCAGAGGAGCTGCTACCAGTTGGTTTAGACAGAGATTTCCTTCAGACTGTTGTAAAAGCAGCATTAAAAATGAGAGGAAGAAAGGATTCAGGACTGGGCAGCTGCTACATCCAGCTGCAGCCCCGACTGCTGACAGGAAAAGAATACATGATTATTTTTCTTCATTATTTGTTTTCCTGTTTTTATTTTGCCCTATTATTTACTACCTGTTGCTATTTGACTTTGACTCCATGTAACTTCCATGTAGCATTAAAACTGTGTAATTATGTTAATGAACATAATTTACCAGACAATAACAAGTAGACTCTCTACCAGTCTCTAAGGTTACTCAAAATAATCAGAGAATCAGATAATCATGGAATATCCTGAGTGGGAAGGGACCCACAAGGATCAATCATCCAGCCCAGCTCCTGGCCCTGCCCAGGACACCCCTGGTCACCAGAGCAGAGATCAGAGCTGCCCTTCCACAGGAATTCACAGACAGAACTCATGAGCAGAGCTGGTTTATCCCTCTATTATTCCTACCCTAAACCTCTCCTTAAACCTCTCCAAAGTTACAGTTTCCAAAGCAAAGCTCTCCAATGAATGTCTTTCCACTAACCTAAAGTAAATTTCCCTGAGTATTTATTTCCTACATTATCTTCAACCCAAACGTGCATTTCTCTTACAAAAGTTAATTCCAATTAAGAGAACGCTGAAAGGCTTCCTGCAAAAAACAACTACAGGATATTGGCAAGACTACAAGAATGAGGTAAAAACTACTGAAGACAACAAAATAATTTTCTTCTGACTGTGCAACATAAAAAGAAAGTATATTTCTCATATGACACCAGCAATAAGTTTAGGACCAGCAGAGAATAACCAGAGCTATTCAACGCTGACCTTTGAATCCTTGTACTGTTCAACAGCTGAAAAATTATATAAAAGGATAAAAACGATCAAAATCAGAGAATTCCTCCCATCATACCCACTCACATCCATCAAGTTGACCAGCTCCTCTCATTTTTCCAATTCCTTCAAGTAGTTGTAACCCCCAAGCTGGAGGTGCACATGCACATGAACACATCCAGCTCTCCAGCTGCCCTCCCATCTTTCACCATGAAACAAACTGGGTGTCAATACCTCCAGGAAATTCAGAATTAAGGTTAAATGTTAGGCAAGGAAACCAAGGACACTCACAGGGAATGTGCTCTGAAAACCACCTGGCTCTGCCCCACGGAGTCCAGGCCTCCCTGCAAGGCACAAGACAACTTCTGAACTACAACTGCTCCTCAAATGCTCTGCAGCCTGAAAGCATAAACATTTTCTAAGGGTACACAAGGAACTGATGGCTGTATTTTCACATTATTGTAATCTACAATGAGTCCAGACACACAAACTCCATCAATATCCAACTGCTGTTCTTTCAGATCACACAAAACCCAACTTCTGCCACTGATGTAGTGCTGGGAGAACTGGACATTGGCTCGACAGAGCCCTCAGGCATTCCCTCTGTAGTTTAGATAATCACCAAAATAAACACCTGGAAACCTCAGCTCTGGTGACACAGTAAGGAAGAGTGTAAAATCTCCAACAAACACCAGGCCTCAGGCAGGAAAGCCATGGAATTATGGAGTGCTTTGGATTGGGAGGGACCTTAAAGCTCATCCCCACCCCCTGCCATGGGCAGGGACACCAAGACCAGGTTTCTCTGGTGTCACCACTGGCAATGAGAACACACCAGTCCCTGGGACCTCCTGCCCCAAACACTAACACTGTCACGTGATATCAATTCATCTCAATTCTGCAATTTAACCCTAGGAGTGAATTCTCAGCCTGGGATAGCTCAGGGTATCTGCAGTGGTCTCTGTCTGTCTACAATCACTTTTTGGCTTTTGGTTCCTGTGAGTGCCCCATGAGAACCACCAGCACACCCTCACCACAACCACCACCAGAGCCAGCCCACTGGGATTGTTCATCCACCAGGGCAAAAATAAATGAAAAACAGGACTTCATGACCAATTTTACTTGCAAAAGCAAACACAGCATCCATTTACAGTGGCGCTTTCCCAAAATAACCCATCCACACGGGGAGGTTCATCCAGAAAGGTGACGTTACACAAGCACATTCCTGCCTGATAAGGGAGCCCCATACACCCAGTTCCCCAGAAATAGCTGTTGTGCTCCAAAGTAACCTCTAATATCGATAACGGCCGGGATTTACATTTCAAATAAATTTAGATGAAAGATTAAACCGAGAATGTCAGCTCCAGCACCGTGGAGATGCTTGTCTTCCATAATGAAGGAGCCCATAAAAATAACAAGGGAGAAGATTTACACCCAAGCTCCTCCAAAAAGAAAAAAAAAAAAAGGGAATGAATTACTGATTTTTGCAGCTACTTAGTGGTAGGAACAGATGGTTCCAGGCAATAGTATTGACAACCTCCCAAGCTCCCACCCCCAAAGGTGAGCTGCTAAGTCTGTTCCAAATTCAAGAGTTAAAAACGTCGCAGCTGAGAGGCTCAGCCAGTCCCACGGCTCCAGAACTCCACTCTCCTCAGTGCTGCTCTGCCTCGGCCCTCACCCAAGGGTTGTGCCATCCCAAAACACCCCGAGGCAGCTCCTGCAGCCATCTGCCCGCTCTGGGGTGAGCCAGGGCTGTGGGAAGGGGAAGGCAGGCCAGGGATGCAGCAGCTCTGAGGGAAAGCAGAGCTCTCAGTGTTTGTCACCAACCCAAAGCCACTTCTGAGGCCGAAGCCAGGCGTGTCAGCTTCCCAAAACACCCAGGCACAGGGAGTACTGGGAATTCCAGCCCCCGAGAGCCTGTGCCATGGTGGGCACAGCCCATGGCCCCTCACTCTTTTCATGTCCACAAGTTCCTGCAAAACACCCAAAACCTCCCCTCTCCCAGCTCCTGCACATCTCCAGCAACTGGAAACAATCAGCCTGTCCAGTCACAAGCCAAGATCAAAGCAATCCTTAAAGCAGTAACTTGCTAAACACAATTCAGCTTTGGATTCCTGGAGAAGCCCAGCAAACTACCATAAAACATGGATAACAACCAGCAGCAAAAAAAACTGCTGGAACACCTGAGTGAGTCCTCAAGCATCTTGTTAAGCCAGGAAGGAATCAGGTTGAGCCAGCAAAGCTCAGCCCTTGTTTTCCCGTTGCTCAAAATCAAAGCTCTGCCAAGAATTTAGCCAAGGAAACAGAAACCTTGCTAACGCCTGCTTCCATCTCCAGTCAGCATGAACTGCAGAATGGTTGGGGTTGGGAGGGACCTTAAAGCTCATCCCATCCCACCCCTACCACGGGCAGGGACACCTTCCACAAAACCAGGTTGCTCCAGGCTCCATCCAGCCTCACTGTGAACACTTCAGGGATGGGGCAATGCAACATTTAGACTTGTTTTTCAGAATTGTTTCCTGGTTTTGTCAGAAGGGCTATCAGTGAAGCAGATCCATCACTTTTGCCTTTGCTTGCAATACCCATTTCCCACTTTTCCATGCATGTATGACAGAACCAGGACCAGGCTGCACCTCCCTGTCTGTGTCAGACACTTGGGTGGCTCAGCCAAATCACCTTCCATTCAAGGTTTCCACAAATTCACACTCTGGGTCTCCTGCTACTGAACAACTCCAAGCTACAGTTCCCACCTCACAGGGTGTCCAGCAGCTGACCTGTTCCCTGGACAATGACTATCCCACCTGCAGCCCCACTAAAGACACCCAAGCCCCTGATGCATCTCCCTCAGCATTCCCACAGCAGGCAAGAATTCCCTCAACACAAAACCACTCCCCTCACTTAAAGAACTCGAGATTTGAACTTCAAAACCTCTGGATCACCACTACCTACACAAAAGGGGAGGGAAGAAGAACATCCCAAGCTTCATTCCTGGTCCTCCCTGTGGGCCTTTGGCCCATGAGCTCCAGAGGTGGGAACATCTTGCACACCTCCTGCTGCCAAGAGCATCATCTGCACTTAATCACACCGTGATGGACACCTTTGCAAAACAAGGGATTGCAGCCACATCTTGTGTCACACTTCACTCCCAGCCAGTGTCACTTCCTCAGGGTGGAGGCCACAACTTTCAAGAGCACGTTTCGGTGCTCTGTGGAACACCCATAAATAAATAAAACCCCACAACCTGCCCCCCAGCACTTTTACTTTCCCAAGAGGTCACACCCAGGAACACCATTGCACAACAATGGAAGCAGGAACCGGTCAAGAAGCCCACAGATCCTTTCCCCCAAAAAACCCAACCTCCCTGTATCACCCAAGCTGGGTGGTTCAGGAGTCTGCCTCTCAGAAATAAATAACAGGCTGGCAGTTACTGGAAATTATGATCCCGTGCACTGTCTGCTTGTTTTAATGAACCTGCTCCTAAATGCAATCGTGACTTTTAAGTGTACATTACACATTAGTTGATATTAATCTACAAAATCATAACCCAGAAGTGTGCATTTTTCAGTGCACATTACATTAGCTGATATAAATCTACAAAATCCTAACTCAAAAGGATATTCCTTCTGAAAATGAGGATTTTTCAGGTCACAATATAGCCCCTCAGAGAATAAAATTATTCAAAACCAAGAAGATTCAGAGAAAAAGCCCAACCAACCATTTTGCTTCTTTTCAAGCAGATACTGACATGATTTTCTCTAGTCCTAAACACTAGAGGAAGGAGAAAAAGGGCTGGATTTGGTTGTGGGTTGCTCTCACCAAGAACACCCTGTGTCTGTGCCATGGTGAATAAATGGACCAAAATTACACCCAACGAACAAGTCAAGCGAGACATTTTTCAAAGCAGCCCCTGCTCAGTTCAGGTCTGTTCATTAAGGTGCTGCATTGTGCTCCAGCTTGGCTTATTAGCAGTGGAAAGGTCAGGGAAAGTGAATTAATGGAAGTGCTGCGCCCTCCAACATCTGACATGCAAGAGAGGAGCCTCCCTACCTACACTGCTCCTGAAAGGTACCTTCAAATTGAGGGCATGTAGGTGGCACCTGCCAAAAGTGCCATGTGAATAACGTTGGCAATTTAACAAATTCTAGGAAAATACAGAGAACTGTAAAAGCAGCAATTCAACCACTCAAAGCAAATGCTTGTGCTGAGATTACAGTTGAAAAAGCAGCTTTTTCACAGGGACCGGGGGGAAGGATTTAAAGCTCATTCCTGTAGGTCTCAGCAGGGTTTTGTGTCCAAAAACTCAAGGCTTGTTTGACCCACAAAGAACTCCAAGCTCACAGTTAAGCCACCTCTGCTTAACCTCTGCTGGTGGTGAAGATAGGGGTTTAAAAGTTAAATTTAGACTGTGTCACTTCAGTGCTGTCCAAGAGACCAGAACACGGCCACACAAACATTTACTGCTCCTAAAGGCCATGCAGACCCACCCCACACACAGGGAGGACAGAGCAGGAGCTGAGGTGTCCCCCACCAGCCCCACCTCCCCTTCCCAGGCAGAACAAACCCAAACTGGCTCTGGTGAAACACTCTGGGCAAGCCTGCACCTGGAGAGCCACCCAGCTGCTTTATGGAGCTTCCAAAGTCTCTGTTTTTCCAAGAGAAAGGGCTCAAGCAGCAGTCAGCAAACCCACAAGCCACACAACTCTGCTTCTTTAATGCTGCATTGAATTATGGAATTGTTTGGGTTGGGAGGGACCTCACAGCTCATCTCATTCCCACCCCCTGACATGGGCAGGGACACATCCCACAATCCCAGGTTGCTTAAGCTCTATCCAGACTGGCCTTGGACACTTCCAGGGATCCAGGGGCAGCCACAGCTTCTCTGGGCACCCTGTGCCAGGGCCTCCCCACCCTCACAGGGAACAATTCCTTCCCAATATCCCATTTAACCCTGCCCTCTGCCAGTGGGAAGCCCTTGCCCCTTGTCCCTTGCCCAAAGTCCCTCTCCAGCTCTCCTGGAGCCCATTGAGGAATTGGAAGAAGCCCTAAAGGTCTCTCCAGTGCCTTCTCTCCCACAGGCTGAACAATCCCAGCTCTCTCAGACTACCAATTCCCCTTGTCCTTGGCCTCCCCTCCCCAGGCCCTGCTCCATAACACAGCAGCTTCTCAAGCCAAAAGCCAACACTGCTGTACCCCAGGACCCCACGGCAAGCTCTCCTCAGCTCCACAATGACCAACGCCCTAAAGAACCAATGTACACTGCACTGCCAGAGGGTTATCTTGCAGCCCCCCTAATCTGGAAGGGGTAAGAACTGAAACAGATGGGGAAAAAGGCAGCAGGCTCAGAAGAACACTTCCTGCAGAGAAATACCTTCCTGGTGGAACACTGAGCTCCATTTCCCCCAGAGCAGTAAGACCGAGGAGTGAATGTGAACACATTTAAGAGCATTAATAGAAAAACACCGAGCAGTTCAGTGAAGTCACGTTCCACCTAAACAACGCTCCCATTATTGCAGCATCTGACTTTGCGAGGACAATTCAATCCTGGCAGCATGTATTGTAATTGCTTTTCCACTCCAGGCCTCGGCTTTACAATCGTGCCCTTCTCGGGAGGTCAGGACTGCAGCTCGGAAAGCAATTCTGTTCCTCATTCATCCCTTTAATCCCACACCTGCATATTCATTAGGAACTCCCTGGAACACCAGTGCCAAAGCCACCAGCAAAGCTGCTGCTTGGAGAAAGCCTTGACCCCTCAGCTTCCCTGGGAAGCGCTGGGGACACAGGGATGGCACCAGCCAGCCACGATGCTGCCAGGCTGCACTGGAGTCACCAAAGGCCAGGACAAGCCCAGCGTGGTGCAGCCACTCCTGCTGCCAACAGCAAAAAGAGCAGCAAACAGCACAGCCCAGAGAAGCTGTGGCTGCCCCACCCCTGCAAGTGTCCAAGTCCAGGCTGGACAGGGCTTGGAGGAACCTGGGAGAGTGAAAGGTGTGCCTGTGGTGGGAGGTGGAACATGATGTGCCTTAAGGTCCTTCCCAACCCAAACCATTCATTCCATGACTCTGTGATGACCTGGCTTGCTTCAAGCAAACTCTTCCAAACAGGGCTGTGCAAACACACCTGAATTTTGGGTGCCCAATCCTGGTTTGAAAAGCACAGTTTGCATTCAAAAAGCCAAACACCACTTACTCCAAAACTTGGAAGGAAAAACCTTTGTCCCCAGATATGAAACAAAACAGGCAGCAAACAGCAACCAGCCTAATTTATAATTGATGTCAGAGCTGAGCTGGGTTTTTCAGGGCCCTGCAGAGCTCCCAGGAAGGAGGACAGAGCTCCTGCACACGCCAGGAAAAGGGCTCACACCTGATACACTTTAATTACCTAACGGCACCGGGAGAGTCACCGATGCCTGCTCTGCTTTGTCTTACTGTGAAAGGCTTCTCCTGCTATTAATATTCACCAGGGGAAGCTGAAATAACATCTTGCCTCCATCTGAACACTTCGAAATTATCGTGGCCACAATAAACACAACTATTTTAATTTTTTTTTTCTCAAAATCCAGGACAGAAGACACCTATCAGCCTGCAAAGGAGCAGGGCTGGACTGCACCGAGCAGCTCTCCAGCAACAGCCTTGATCGTGCTGACAACCTCATCACAAATAATCCCACTGCAGCCTGAGCCCAGAGGTCAGCCAAGGACCCAGGGCCCCAAGGCAGGAGCCACACGCTGTATTATCCACTGGGAGCCTTCTCCATAGGATTTCTGGCCGTGCTGGGGGTGACTCAGAGCCCTGCACGGCCCCCCCAACAGGCACTGAGCCCACCCCAGCTTCTGCTCAGCTCCCATCACACCAAAACACCAGCACAGAAAAAAAAAAAAAAAACAAACAAAAAAACCCAGGCAGAACAAGCCCCTGTCTCCAGCTCCAGCCACACCATTGGGGTTTCCAGGACAGCACCAGCCTCTCCCACCCTCTCGCACAAAACAGAGGCAAAAATCTCATTTTTCCCCCTAAATTCCACTCTACGACAGCCTGTTATTTCTGCATCTGTTAATGCTCCCAAAAAGTTGAATCCTAACACTGCATCCAACTGTAGTCTCAGCAGATTGGGAGGTTTCTCTGCCCAAAATGAAACGTAGGTGCCATCTGTTTCAATTAGGCTAATCACAAGGAGACATAACACTGGGAAACTTAGACACTTTGGGTTTTTTTCAAGACATTTTGAAAGCAAAGAGAAAGAAAGAGGCATTATTTAATACTCAGCAGTCAGCAGCACCAACAAGCTGCACAGTCTGCTGGGCAAACCTGTGCTGGAACTGCCCACGCAGGAAAGTTCACTTTTATTTCACTGAGGTCAGAGAAAAACTTGCTATATTCAAAATAATCTAAAATTAAAAACACATCTCAGAACTACAGACAACTCCCAAGATATTCTTGGTTAGTACCTTGTATATATTCCATAGAACTTGCAACTTTTGCTTTCAAACTTCAGAAAATAAAGAAAAACATTTTAGAAAGGCAAAACCAAACAGTCCAGCAGAGACACAAGCACTTGTGAGGGAATAAACCAGAAATTTTGGACGGAAGCAAAGTCAATATTTACCGATTCCATAGTTGAAAGCTGTTCTTCACAGGACATATATTAAAATCCAACAGAGGTGTGTCCCAAAAACGCTGTGTAATCTGAAAAACAAAGGATTTTGCTCATTAGAAAATTAAAACAGTGAATTTTATTCACAACACGCACGCTGGATTTGAGTACATGAAGGTTACCAAGTACAAAGCCTTGCCCAATCCACAAATAAACTTCCTGATAACGACTCTGCACAAACAGAGGAATAAAGGAAGGAGTGGAAGCTGGGCCAAGCATCCACCTTCTTCCACAACTTTCTGATAATAGCTTTGTTAAAAATCACCTGCTTCAAGGTTCCTGTAACCATCCGGGTGGGCTTAGAGGGATTTTATTTACAAATGAGGGCGTGTCACCCCCCAAACCCTGAGCAGCAGAGACAGGCAAGGCCAGAACAAGCTCCTGTGCCAGGAATTCACCTTCCCAACAACCCCTGTGGAATTATCCATGGCACAAGAACTCTCTTTTCAAGCACACCTTTGCTCTGAATAGCAGTGGATCTATTACAAACCTCTAACTTGATTTTTTTTGACCAGTTCTTGTTGTACTTTCAAGGATGTTTCTCCAGCTACAAATTCCCAAAGTGAAATTTCTGAGGCGGGGCAGGAACCAGCAGGAGCTCTCAGCACCCAAGGCAAAGGGGAATTACATTCATTAACTGGCACACATGAAAGGGCTGGCAGATTCCAAGCCCAAAACCTGCACTCCTCACTGTTCCCAAGCTGGAGGAGCTCAGTGGGAAGGTGAGGGACCCATAGGTATGGAAATTAGAGCACTGTGAGGCACTGAGAGCACTGGGCCTTTCCCCAGTCCCAGGGATGTTACTCTGCTCTGCTTAAACAGGTGAAAGGGTGAACTGCCAGCTCCACATCCTGCCCATGCCAAACTCCCAAAAATCCCATACTCTATCCAACCTCTAAGCACTGCAAACCACACCGAGGGGCACGGTGACCAACCCCTGCTCCAGTTACAGTGAAAAAAATCTGAATTTCTTGCCTTGCAGAGCTCGTGACAATTTTATGCTTTACCACCGCTCGTCACCTTACAAACAACTTGTGTGCTGTAGCTGGATTTGGACAGCTGCTTTCCAATGGGATGGTTCCTTCCAAGAACCATCCAGGAGAGGCTCTGAGGCCAGCTGGGACTGAGGCACAGCAGAGGAGATCAGGAACCCTGGGAGAGCCTTGTTTGTTTTGGGAAACTTTCACTCCCCAATGAAAAGCCAAAGGGAAGATGTCCAGATGAGCAATGCAGCTGCATCCAGGACAGAGCTGCTTCCAGCTGGGCTGAGGGAAGTCTTGGGAACCTCAGTGAAAAGGAACAGGCCAAAATAAACCCCAAAACCCAGAGGAAGATGTAAAGGCCCAGGGTCCTGACTCAAAGAAAGGAATCCTGCAGCAGGTAAACTTCTCCAGATGAGCAAAATAGAAGTTTTCTGGCATTTTTCTTTGAGAAGAATAAAAGAGATACAGATACATGGCTACCTTGTAGATTTTTCCAAGGCCAAGGAGTCCTGGGGCACTGAGGGATCCCCTGATGGGAACTGCAGCCCCATGGAGCACGATGGTAGAACTTGCACTGCACCTTTTCCAGCAGGATTCCCCTACTCCTTTTATCCTCTTCTCCATAGTAACAGTCACATCACTAATTAGCATTTCAACAGCAATAAGAGATAAACTGGGGGGTAAAACAGCTGAATTTCCAACTACATTGTCTGGAAATGCAGCAGTGCTGCTTGCTGACAGTAGTGACTGTCACAGAATGATGGAATGGTTTGAGTTGGAAGGACCCAAAGTTCATCCCATTCCATCCCCTCTCACAGGCAGGGACACCTTCCACCAGCCCAGGCTGCTCCAGCCTGGCCTTGGACACCTCCAGGGATGGGGCAGCCACAGCTTCCCTGGACAACAACTGATCAACTGTGAACAAAATCACCAAAAGCCTACAGCAAACAGTCCCAGGACATGGATACACCATTTTCAAGGTCTATTTACAGCTGCTTGCTGGCCCACATACAGCAAATTTATTCATTCCTTGGCTCACATATAAACATACATAAAGGATCCTAACGCTGAAACAGCGACCACACGTGAGCCAAGTAATTTTCACAACGAACATGGCACCATTTTTTAATGAAATTGTTATCAAATCACTTAGGAATGCAGCAAATACTCCAGTGGGAGATGCCCAGCACAGCCTCACTGGCTGTACGTGGTCGGGTCACTCACACCACGTTCCTGTTGCACGGAATCCAACATTTCAATTTAAATCCAACTTCACTTCCAAAAACCACATTACAATTATCAAACACATCTATCCATCTCGTTTTCTTAGCTTTAGCTGATGAAAATGTGTCACTTCACGAGGTATCATCACTGCCCTTGTCCCTCCTGGGAACCTGCAGGGCTGACTGTGGACAAGGCTCCAGCCCTGCCGAGCTCGTGGTCACTGCACAGGAGCCATCTGCAGTGCACCACGGCACCCACTGATCCTCCTGTGCCTTGAAATGGTCACAAAAACACCAAATAATCAAGTGCTCAAGGTGGCCTGATCCTGGTTTAAAACAGGTTCAGTCTATCAAGACTTGGGATAACTTTATTTTCTGTTAGCGCGAAGCAACTTGGAAACTCTGGGCAAGCAGACAGTTCCACCAAAATAAATGCATAAATATTTAAACCTCTACATTTTCCTACCAACTCCTGATCTTCACACTGACCACGGGGTCCCTCAGCACCTCCCCGAATTAGTGATTCTTGCTGCACCCACACACAGATCAGGACTTCACATTCAGAGCACAGCATGCAACTTCTGCCAGCACTCCATCGAAAAAACTGGGAATTACATAATTCAAACCTCCTTAATAAAAGGGTGTCTTGTAACTTCACAGAAAGTAGTATTTGAAGACGGAAAATGCTTTACAATCCCAAGCTGTGACCTGAAAAATACTGATATTAGCTATAGACTCTTCACACCCGAGCAGTTGGGATGTGGCAGCAACACCAACTGGTCCCAGCAGCGAGGTGGGAATTGGATTTCTTGAAGGATTAAACCAGTTCTGAGCAGATGCTGAGTCCCCTACAAGGGCCCCATCAAAAATGTGTTTGAGATTCAATGATTTCATACACCTCAATGTTTCTAAATGTGATCAATAATGCAGAAAGGTTCTGCTTAAATCTCCATTTCACAGGGAGCAGGAAAGAAGCCACTGCTGCTGTCTCATCCCAGGAAATCCAGAGGCCAGAGGCCAATGTCCCCACAAATGTGTCTCACCATCAGTGTTCCTCGAGGGGAGAAAAGTTGTATTTGGACCCCAAGCCAGACTTGCATCAATTCAGATTTTATGGTGATCCAGAACTAAGCAGCTTACACAGGATATCAGAGATTTAGATTCTGGTTTAGACCAACTTTTGAACGGAAGAAAATCTCTAGGGAGTAAGAGAACCTTTTTCCACAGCACTCATCTGCTTCCCTCAAAATAATTCCAGGAAGAGAGAGAATTTCAATCAGGCATCTCTCTGAGGGCTCCAGTGAAAATATACCCAGGGGAGCACCCGAGACCCACGGAGCTCCTGCTCTCGGATAAGCTCCATTACCTCCCATACAGAATCAAGGGGAACAAATACAGCAAATTTGGAGGGAGGGGAAATCTGGAAGTGTTTTTCAACACACTCCATAGGCACAGCCTGACAGAGCACAGCCCGAGCTTTCACCTGCTGAAATGGGGAAAAATGCTTAAAATCCCACTCTAATTCCAGAACCTGAGAAAATGGAGACTGGGGGAAGAACCCTGAAGCAGCAGCATTGCAAACCCCACAGATGTCTTCCATAAATATCCATGGGTTCCTCCTGCTGGAGTTTGGGGAAGAAAATGTGCCACCTATAAACAAACAGTGCAGAAATCCCTGTCTGTGGAGCTTTGCCTAGCCCATCCCAGTGAAAGCCAGAACAGCCATGCCCAGCACACCAGGAAAGCTTTCCTGGCCCCTCAAGGGATGGACAGTGAACACAGATCATCAGATTTGTGGCAATTTCCCTCAGGAGCCTGGAAAAGCACCCTCAGACCACTCCATGCAGCTCAGGACTCTCTAGAAAGAGGAGGAAAAGAAGGGGTGTTGCTCTGTAGATCTGAAGGGGGATAAAGAGTTGTTTCCAGGAAATCCACATAAATTTGAGATAAATACCCCCTGTGCAGCCTATCAGGGGCTCCCAGCACACCATCTCCCAGCACAGGCACACACACAGAGCAAACTGTCACGTTCCCACCCTTTTCAGAGAGATTCCCAGCACTGGGGTGAGCTCCAGGACCTGCCTTTCACTACAGCAATATTCCAACAGCAATCACAAACCAACTACACTCAAACAGCAGCAGCTACCCAAGTGAAAAGCCAAAGCACACAGAGAATTCCACCAGTCCTAAAAAAAAAAAGCACCTTTCAGCGTGTTTGATTGTGACAAAATTGTAGCATCAAGTAAAATTTAATTAGATGGCTTTTGGAACAAAAGCAGGTGATATATTCTTGGTCTTAAAGTTCCTTTATTTTGCCCTGCAGATAAGATGTATGCTGAGATCTACAGTTTTTAAAGCTTGTGTTGTCTGTGCTATTTGATAAAAATTATAAAATAAGCTGATACTGTCCTCAAAAACACAGACACTTGTGTGGGCTGAAGAGCCCGAGGTTTAATTTGTCCCACTACAATAAGCACAAAGGGCAGGAAAGAGGTGGTTCCTGGGAAAGCAAACTGTGGTTTAAGTGTTTTAATTGAAAGTCTGACATGGACAACGCAGTCCCCAGGAACTGGGGGTTGACAGAAGGCTGAATTTAGGAACAACCAAGCTGCTTGGAGATCTGCAGTGAATTAGGGGAGGTCAGAATCTCTGATGACACATCACAGAATCACAGAATGGTTTGGGTTGGAAGGGACCTCAAATTTCATCTTGTTCCTGCCCCTCAGGCACAGACACCTTCCACTATCCCAGGGTGCTCCAAGCCCCATCCAACCTGGCCTTGGACACTTCCAGGAATGGGGATTAAGCTCCAAGATGCTGAATCTCACTGACCCAGTGAAGGCAAGAAGGGTGGATGCTCTCTGCAACTGAAGCCTCTAATTTAAAGTGAGCTCACAGCTGCTCTCATAGCTCAGCCTCCTCCTCCTTTCCATTCCTCCTGAATACAACTGAGGTGGGACAAACACATCCTTGCCCTCCCCAGACTGAATCCCTCCCTGTGACTTCACCACAAAGTCCCACTCAATTCCCTCAGAGCCTCCTCCTAGGGGAAGCTGGAGGGTGAATGATGCCACTAGGCCACAACGAGCTCCACTTTATTTAAAAATGAATCTGCATTCCTGACTCCATGCTCAGCTTTAACACATGCAGAAAAAGCCATTTTTCAAAAGGAAAGAGTGACAGACACACACATTTGTCACCTTTACAGCCCCAGACATTTGTATCCGTGTAATTCTGTGGCAAATTGGATACAGGTTACTATTAATACCTGAACTATTTCCTTTCCTTTCCAAATGCTGATTGGTGAAAAGGATGCAAGCATCCCATTTTAAAGCACACTAATTAGCCAAGGAGGAGTCAAGGAAGCCACTGTTCAGCCTTCAAGAACAGTCTCCCTCACAGAGGGGGAAAAAAACAACAAACATCCATGGAGTGGCTTCTGGTTGGATTCTGAGCAGGCTGAATATCACCTCCCTAGCCAAGAAAACTCTCTGTGGTGACAGAAATGTTACAACCAGACACTTCAACAACTCAAACACAGGTTTTTTAGGAATATGCAGGTGGCAGCCCCACACCCAGGTATGTAGGATCAGACACTGTCACCTGGCTGGACAATCCAGGAGGTCCCCAGCAAGCAACATGAAAAATGTAATTGTAGAATGTGCTCAAGTCTACAATTCCTGGGTTACAAGTGCCTTACAACCACCTCAAATTACACAGCAAAGAAAGAGCTGAAAGGAAGCACCTCCTTGATTTCCACACAGCATCCCTCCCCTATTGTCTGGGGCCTGGCAAGTTAAGGTCAGAATAAAAAGACTCCTTAAAAATCCCACATACATTGAAAGCACCTACAGCTTCCACTGATCTTTTTTCCTTTCTATTCTAAGCCCTGAACAGGTTTAAGTAGCAGTTGTCATCATTAAAGAAGCTGCTCCCCTCCCACTTTCCATTCTCCCGAGGAAGGAGCATCCTGGCAGCACCAGGCACAGGTAAGGAAGGAGCAGCTGCTCCCTCACTCAGGGATCCAGTCTGGAAAAGGCTGTGAGGAGGGCACAGGCACGGGATCAGAGAGCACTGCTAAACAGTGAAACCAGGAAATACAGTAATTAGTAACAATGCTAAAATAAGGAAGTCAAACATCTGCCTGTGCCCGTTGAGGTGCCCCAACCGCCCAGAGGGGCTTAAGGGATACAGGTTCTGCCCCTCCCAGCTTCTCTCAGGCCACTCCGGAGCTTCTCCATAAATCAGCTGAACCTTTCAGTCCAGCAGAAAACTCCTGATGCTCCTCTGCCCCCCCAGTCTCTGCCTGGAAGGGGTTTGTGCCCCCCAGCCCAGGGTGGGCGAGCCTCCCCCCCGCAGCACCACCACCACCCCACGCCCCAGGAAGGGCCACAACCCCCGGGAGAGGGCACAGCCCTGCCCTCCACCACAGGGCCGTGCAAACAAACAGCACAGAGGGTGGCAAGGAAAACGCTCAGAGGACAAAAGGACGGAGTCAGGATTAAACCCAGGCCCTTGATCCCCGGCCAAATGGCCGACCCATAAGCCCACGCAACTTCCAGAGCCAATTTAAAAACCTGAGTGTGGTATACTTTAGGTTATAAAATCATATTTAGACACACATTTTGAAGTGTTCTTTGCTCTGCTGGTGGCTAAAAACAATTCCTTTGTCATCAAATCTTGCTTCAGCGAGCTGACGTGACGTTTTTAACTCAGGAAATAAGATAATTATGGTTCAAGGTAAACAACTACAACTGTGCATCATAAACAGTTTCTAATTTTAAGCCTGAGTCCCTTTAATGCCATCCATATTTTAAAGACAGTTTCGTTACAAATGGTTTAGGCTGTCTGAGCAGCTTGTGACTGAGCCTGTGCTAATGAGCAGCAGCAGAAGCAGCACATCCAGGGAAAACAGAGGCTGGTGGAGCAGGTGGGCTCCTGTGTCAACATCATGGGATGGTTTGAGTTGGAAGGGACCTCAAAGCCCACCCAGTCCCAACCCTGCCCTGGGCAGGGACACCTTCCATGATGCCAGGTTGTTCCAAGCCCCATCCAACCTGGCCTTGGGACATTTCCAGGGATCCAGAGGCAGCCACAGCTCCCTGGGCACCCTGTGCCAGGGCCTCCCCACCCTCACAGCCAAAAATTTTCTCCTAATATCTAATCTACATCTTTCCTCCTTTCAGTCTGAAGCCAGTCCTCCCTGTTCTGCCACTCCAGGCCCTTGCCCAAACTCCCTCTCCAGCTCTCTCGGATCCCCTTTATCACTGGAAGGGGTTCTAAGGTCTGCCCAGAACCTTCTCTTCTCCAGGCTGAACAACCCCAGCTCTCCCAGCCTGTCAAGGTAAGGCAAACATCAAAGGAGGAAAATACACTCTGAATCTTAAACAGCTGGAGAGGCAAAAGCTCTTGGAACAGGGAGAAAACAAAGCGTTGAGACCGGAGCTACGCACGCTTACGCAACCCTGGCTGCGAGTCATCCTGGTCCCAGACCTCAAACGCCCCATGGCACAAACAGCAGCAATTCGAGTTGTAACTCGTGCAGAGAACCAGCTACTGAGCTCTTCAACACCAGGCAGAAAAGGCAGCTCCAGCCCCTCTGCGCTGCTGCTGCCCTAAAACATTCCCAAAGTTACCTGGGAACAAAGGCTGGCAGGAAAGAGCAGCATCCCAGCTGAGCCTGCAGCCAGCAAGGCTGGAGCACATGGTGTGAGCATGGCTGGAGCTCCAGGGAGGCATGGAGGGCACGAGCTGTGTCTGCCTTGGGGACGAATCACTGCGCTCAGAGGTAGCAATAACTCCAGAAGTGCTCTGAGGTGTTAGCCTGGCAGGCTCTCGTTCCTCCTCATCCCAGGAAAACGTGCTAAATTACAACCAAATGAGCCCAGCTGAAGGGGGGGAAGGTGGCAGAGCAAGCCAGCTCTGAGAGAGACAAAGCATTCTTACAGAGGTGTGCTGGAAGAGCCAGCAGTGGTCAGAAGTGTCCCCAAAGCCAGCAGTGGTCAGAAGTGTCCCCAAAGCCAGCAGTGGTCAGAAGTGTCCCCAAAGCCAGCGGTGGGAACGCTCCTGCAGGAGCCTGGACGGCGCAGAGGAATCACGTGGTGGAGCCAGTGCAGCCTGGGAGAGCTTGCTCCTCCAAAACTTTTCCTCACTAAACAATTCCAAAGCACCCCACCCCACTGCTGCTATTGTTGTCGGAGAGGGAATTCCAACCAGAACAATGATTTCCACGGCATTTTTCCGTTGGAAGAAGAAAACTGGTAACGCTGCACAGCAAAAATAAAATTTCCACAGCAGTTCATCCAGTACCACAAGTCTCCTTCCTAAAGGGAACAGATTAACGTGCCTGGAGTCTGCTGTGCAGCATGGATGTATTTTTAGCTCCAAGGATCCAAAGGCAGCGATGTGGTGGAAGCCTCCCAGGCTGGAGTCAGCCACGGGAGGTTCATCTCTCTGCACCCTGGAGAGGGCAGCTCATTAAGAGGCTGCTCAGAGCAGAAGGAAACAATTCACCCATTCCCTGAAGAAATCCCTCTTCCCACGGCTGCACACAAGGCAGCTCCTCTCAATTCCCCACCCCACCCCCCACAGCTCATCCCAATTTGCACCATTTTTGGGGAACAGCAATGCATTGAAAGTGCTCTTTCCTCCCAGATCTTTGTCACAATTAACGGAGATAAATGCAAAGCCATGCTCATGGCACAACATGGGATGAGTGGCTCAAAATCCACCTGAGTGTCCACAAGACTGAAACATGCAGAACAAGAGTTTGGCTTTGTAATGTTTATCTGCAACTAACACTTTTCTGAGTGCTGCTAAAGCAGCATTAGCTGCTGTCTGAACCCAGGTGAGTGAATCTGAAAAATACAGGATGATTTGGGTTGGAAGGGATCTTAAGGCTCATCCAGTCCCACCCCCTGCCATGGGCAGGGACACCTTCCACTGGCCCAGGTTGTTCCAAGCCCAGTCCAGCCTGGCCTTGGACACTTCCAGGGATCCAGGGGCAGCCACAGCTTCTCTGGGCACCCTGTGCCAGGGCCTGCCCACCCTGACAGGGAAGGATTTATCCCAAATATCCCATCTAAGCCTTCTCTCTGGCAGAGTGAAGCCATTCCCCTTGTCCTGGCACTCCAATTCCTGATGAGGAGTATCCTCAAAGTGAAGTTTCCAAGGCAGCCAAACACCTCAGAGGCCACCAAAGCCTCTCTGCTCTCCTGGCTACCCTGAGCCAATGTTTAACCCAATTATCAGGTGCAGGAGTCCATTCCCAGGCCACAAAAGGTGACTTAGTTACATCACCTTCTACCTACAACAGTGCCATTCATCACCAACCCTTCAGGGACACACCTTCAGGAAAAACACCTGGCAGGTGAGCAGGGATCACTGCCTCAGATCCGGGAGCCCAAAAAATGGAATAAAATGCAAGCAAAACTATGAATTAGAGAGTAATCAATAATTAAAGAGTTTGTTTCACAAATTGCCAGGTATTCTGACTGTCCCATCCAAGAGCTCAGAGATGGCCCTGCCTGGATGTAATGGCCTCACCCACCCACCTGCAGAGGTGCATTTGGGAATCCCAAATGTGCCATTGGGGAACACAAATGCTCAATTCTGAGTATTCATGGGACAACAGGCAGAAAAGGAGAGGAAAAATCTTAAAAAAAAGGAAAAATGCAACAAGTCTAGAAAGATCCAAAAGTCCTGAGTAGAGCCAAAGCATTTTTCAGACTTTTATTAAGATTTCATTGGCCTATAAGATTTCATAGACTGTGAATCACAGTGAAAGACACAGAAATGCAGAGGGGACCAGAGGTTACAACCAAGGCTCCACCACACCCACAGCACCCACTAAATTGAGCTTACACACCTCAAAAACCAGCTCGTTTGTAACACTCACAGCATCTACCAAAGGCAGAGCTACTAAAATCTGGTGTGTAGGTCTAGGAAAAGAAAGCTTTGCTTCAGCCCTGCCTCCCCTCCTGAGCCCTTCCTCCTCCAAACGCCTGAAATAGGATGTCACACTACTTGTTTATACGCCATTAAAGAAAAACATGCTGGGTTTCTTCATCCTGCATTACAGAACAAAATGTTACCCAATTCCTGTGTAAAGTACCAAGAAATAACTGTGAGACCATCTGCATGGGGAAGCATCCACGTGCTGGAGTAATCCGGCCTTACGAAACCGCCCAGGGGCGTCTGACCACAACCAGCAGCAAAGGAAGGGCCAAACAACTTCCCTTTAAAACCCACCCAAAAACTCATTTTGAGGGGTCTGATTCAGGAGACAAATGAAATTCATGTCTCTAAGTTACAACTGGAGGTTTCTGCCATCAAAGTACCCAGAGCAAAGGATCCTGGGTGGTTGATTTTCTCTCCTTGAGCTCATCCCCATTAACCAAACATGAATCATTTGTTAATTGGGGAGTTCAGTTGGAACCCATGCCACCTCGGTTCTTATCTCAGCAGTTAGAAGGCAGCTCTTTCCAAGGATCCAACGAGCCATGGACAAAGGCAGAGATCAGCATCATAAAACATCTGAGCACTGATAACTGGAGATCACAGAGCAGTTTAGTTTGGAAAAGCCTGAGATCATCAAGCCCAGCACTGCCAGTGCCACCACTAAACCAAGTGTCACATCTACATGTTTTTTAATGCCTCCAGAGCAAGAAGGTCCCCCCCAAGCCGCCTTTTCTCAGGCTGAGCCCCTCCTGGTGCTCCAGACCCTGCCCTGTCTCTGGACAAGCTGTGTGGGCTCAGCTCGGAACAGCAGCCGTGGCATGAGACAGACATGGACAAGGCAGCCAAAAACAAGAGCTGCAAAACCAACCCAAAATCCACAGGTAATAAATTTAATAAAATCCATCTTTGTCCCCTTTCTACCTGCTGGCAGCCAAAAGGAAACACAAAAGCACAGACACATTATTATGAAAAGCAACTTCTTGTGCAGGGATAAGGATAACAAATGTTTGACTGCTCTGTTTCAAACGTTTTGGATTTTAAACTGAACCCAGAAAAGAATATTACCAGTTAAGCTATTACAGCAAATGAAATGAAAATTGAAAATCAAGTCTAACCGATATTAAATTTAAATAAATATATCTCAACTCCAGGATCATAATACATAGTTCTTGTGACAAAAAACTTCTGGAGAAGGGAAAAACACCCTTGGTAACTCTGAATATTAAGCTACGGTACCACAGGCATCTCACAGTTTATCTAAATAAAGTGTCTCCTGCAAAGAGCCCTGGTTCCTCCAGTGCAGGCTGCAGTGTGATTAACAGAGGTCCATTAGAGAGGCAATCCATAACCTGGCTCCTGTGAGGAGTCCCTGCCACATCCGTCTGCGTTTCCATGGCAACCAGGCAGGAAAATATAAAGCAAATTACAGTTAAATGAAAATTATTCTCCATGACAATATATGTTAATGCGGGAACATTTGCAAGGCCATTCCAGATAAAATGTTTACATTCACACATGTGTCTACAAAAATAAATAAAAGGCAGCTGGAGCAGCTAATGGATCACCCAAAGAGAAGGATCAGAGTCTTTTTTTGCCCCCCCTAAGTTTTAGTCTATTCATCAGAATAAAATTCTTCAAGCTGAAGAACACCCAAAGTATTTGCCCATTTCCAAGGACAAGCATTCTTTAAGGAACAGGTTTTCAGGAGATCTAAAACGCACATTTCTGAATGTTGTGAACCTTTCATTTTCCTGGCTGCAAACAAAGACCACATTTATGCCTCCCCATCCCAGCAGAAAATGGTTTAAACAAGAGGTTAAGTTTATATTTAGAGAGATCTGACTGAAACTGGAAATAGTGACTTATTTTAATTGGCTACAACTTACTAAGAACTGGAAGGTGTTTCATACCTCAGAATTTGGGGTGGTGACTCCACAGCTGGGAGAATCTTATACCCCACCAGGGTTTAAAGACAGCACAGGCCACTGAAATACTTTTCTAAAAGCCCACAATTAAGGCTGTAAAAGCTGATCATACTCTCCCACCACCGCCACTTAGCCTGAATAGTCCTTTTTTAGGGAATGTATCTCAGTTTAGGGAATATATCTTCTGGAGTATGAGGGAAGTTAATTGGAATGAGGCTCGTCAAGATGCAGCCACTTCGTTATTTTTTTAACTCCCTTGGCTCGTACCCCAAAGAAAAGCCCAGAGAAAGGAAGGAGGTTATAAACTGACTCACAGTCTCTGCCACTGAAATGCCACGTTTTCAGAAGGGTCTAAAATACTGCCCTGGAAAACAGGCCCCCCCTCAGCCGCCTGCCACGGCCGCCCTGCCAAGTTCCTTTCCCATGGAAATGCTCTGCCTGTTCCGAGAGTAACACAGGTGCAGGTTTCTTAGGAAGGCCCAGAAAGAGCACAAGGCACTTTTTGAAGGCGTTTGGGAGAGCTGGGAACACAGAGCAGGGCATTCAGCGCGCTGGCACATCTGAGCTCGCTCCGTGCACGCTCCCGCTGACCTCTGCATCTGCCTCCTGCCTCCGCCTACGGAACAATGCTGGGATCATGAGGATCGTAACTTTTTATGACAGTGGGAAAACTGCAATCTTCTCCACGAGTTCACTCCACCCTGCACATAAAACTGCTCATAGGTTCAGCCATAAAGCAAACTCCCCTGCTTTGAAGTTCCACCCGGAGCCCCGCGCACGTTGTGAAGCCGAGCCGGGAGAAGGCGGCGCATCGAGGTTTTACATAACCACCCTCGTGGAAAGCAGCGCTCCCCGACCAGTCAGAGCCACTGTTGACAAAAGCAAGTCGGGTCAGAGAGTATCTGGGTAACAAAAAGCCTCCCAGGTGAGCTCAGGTTACCCACGAACACCCAAGTCACACACCACCCAATATATTCCAGCCGTGCTCCACTTTCCCCGAGGATCAGCTTCCTGCAGAGCCCACGGCAGCGCTCCCATCATTGCTTCAGCTCAGAACTGCTCCACAGCCCCTCCAGCTTTCCCCCCAGAGGATATGCAGGCAGAGGAGGGCTGGAAGGGAGATCATCCAGTCCCACCCTGGCCAAGGCACAGTCACCTGGAGCAGGTGACACAGGAACACGTCCCACAGGTGGGTTTGGAATGTCTCCAGAGGGGGAGACCCCACACCCTCCCTGGGTAGCTGTTCCAGTGCTCTGCCACCCTCCAAGTTACTCCTCATGGTGAGGTGGAACTTCTTGTGCTTTAATTTGTGTATCTCCGCACAATGAACAGAATGCAACTACAAACAGTGTAGAAAACAAAACCTAACCCCTGCAGTGGAATCCCAGCAGCAGTTGCTAGGATCCTCTGCAAACCTCACTAATTGCTGGGATTGGGTTTCCAGGGAAGCTCCTTGCTGCAGCAGTGGAGGGGCTGAATGCTGTTTTCACAAAAGAACTTGTAAAACCCCAGGCTGCATGTCTGCAACAGCCAGGATTTATATTCCAGGCACAAATCAGATTATGCTGCACACACCGTGCTCCCAGGGCTCCAAGCAGGTGGATCCCACCAGGATGAGCAGCCTCCCTGGATGCCCAGGCTCCAGGGCCAGGTTCCCTGCTCTCCCTAATGGGCTCCACATCACTTTGAGGAGACCTGACTCGACTGTGTCAGACGCCTCCCTGTTAGAAAAGTCATTTTCTCTGTAAACATAAGCAGAGGCATGCTAACATGGAGTGAGATTCCAGGGAAAACCAGGCAGCCTGCAGCTTTCCTGCAGGGAAAAGGGCAGGAGATGCAGGGACACCAGGCTGCTGGGCAGCACTACCACTACTGGTAACCTCACAGTGGATCCCATTGTACAAACACAGAATAAATCCACAAAAGAGAAATCCCAAGAGCAGATCCAAGCAAGGACAGTAAGGAAGATGCAGGAGAGGGAAGGAGCTGCTCCCTGTGAGCACATGGCACAGCACCCAAACATCCCTGCCAGCATTCCCCACACCCCAGAAGCCTTCACCTCAACACACCCACAGCTTCACTCCCCTCCCACCGTGCATAAACAAGGTCCAGCTCTCCAGGGGGAGAGGAAGATGCAGGAACAACTCAGAGAGAAGGAGAAAGAAAGGCAGGAACAGACAGGAGGGGACCTTGAAAGGCAGACAGGCTAAAATTAGAATCTTGGATGAGGAGGACCAAGGCAAGAGCAGAACCTCCATCAGATGAGGCTCCTTGGAAAGGGGAGGGACAGACAGGAGGAAGAAGAAACATCCTGGTGGGTGAAGCAGGGGAAGCTTGCAGACAGAACATGCTGCAGAAGGAAATTAAATTCAGCATTTAAGACTACAGCCTCCAGCTCCCCAGCCAAGGAGCTCTACTCAGCACACCAGGAAAGAGGCATGAAGTTGACTTCTTGTCTGATCCCTTCCCCCCGGACTAACTCAGAGGAATTCGTCTCTCACCACAGAACCAGTTTAACACCCCAGTGCCAGTGCTGATCACAGGGGAAGGGAACTGAATTCACCATGGAGCAGCTGAGTAACACAGGGCACCTCTGATCTCCTGGGAGAGCCAGAAACCTTCCAGGCTGCTGGGAAAACAAGGAACAGAGAGCCCAGAGCCAGGAGAGCCACCAAGCAGGACAGGCCATGGCAAGGAGGGAAACAGAGCAGCCACCAGCCAGCCTAAACCCCAAACCCAGCACATTCCCCCACACGTGGGGACAAGAAACCACACGAATAAAAAAGGTCAACATTCAAGGAGAACAGGTTCTCATCTTCAAACCCGTGCACTCAACCCTTGGGCTGCTGAGAAATGTGAAGTTTCACACACTAAATCCCCAAACTTGCTCGTTACAGCCCAGCTTGGATAAATGGCTCTGCCTGTGCTGAGCTGCAAGATGAAACCACGAAGGCAGCTCGGGGTGGGCAGCAGCCAAGCGCCGTAACCGGAGCGCCCGGTGGTATTTAAACCCCCAGAGCACAGCCAGGAGCAGGATGTTTGTGTCCCCCCACACACACCCCTTCCCTGCATTACCTACATCTCTTCCCAGCATGGCCAGGGCTAATCTCATCCATCCAAAGATATATGGATGTATTTATAGGCAGGCTTACTTCTCCAGCACATCCCAGGCCTGACGCAACCGCGGAGCGCCGGTCGGTGCTGTTACCACAACGCTGACATTTCACAATCTGCCACAGCCATCCCTCCTGCAGAACGTGGAAAACACCAGCCCCAGAGTGTAAAGTCTATCCCAAAGTGCTTTCCGTGGGATACAGTCACTGCCACAGTCAGCAGGATCCCAGCCCTGCCACCTCCTCCCTGGAGCAGCTATCAGGAGACCATTCCCAAAGGGGAACTTGTTGGAACTTTATCTTGGCTCCTCCTGGACCTAACCAGCCTGCAGAAACCCAGGCACTTACCAGTCATTGGGAGCTCCTGGTACAACTTGTTTACACAGCCCAGGTCACAGGATCGGCTGGAAGGTGTAAGCAGGATATAGTTTTTATGGCTCTGAACTCCTGCCCAGATAAGCCGATAAGGCCCCGGCTGGGGGCGGGGAGCACTTTCATGTGTGCGTGATTTGAAAGGAAGAGGCACCATGAACTGCAGCTAAGCAGTTGCTGCTTAATAATGAAGCTTCCATTCACCTCCAAAGCTATTTAATGCCTTTTTTTTTTTTTTTTTCTGGAGTTCCTAATTACACATCCTTTCATTTCAGATCCTGATATTGAGGGCAGCACCGTGTTTCCAAGCCCAGCGCTCCAGCCTCTGGCTGCTGAGCCTTCAGGGACACGCTGCCTTCGGATCGTGGTGAATTTTTTAGAGGGTAGCATCTCCCTTCTTGACTCTGGTTCTTCCCCACGCCTGTGACACAGTTTTAGCAGCTTTATGCTGCTCTAAAGGTAAATTATTCGAGATCGTTTCTATCCTGCAAAGCTGTCAGTCTCTCAGAAATAATTACAGAGCCAGTTCCCTCCAGCCTTTGCTCCCCCGAGCCTGGAACCACCCCACTGTGCCACCCTGCAAACACCCACAGCCTCAGTGAGGACCTGAAGCCCACCACCCAAACGAGGACCACCTTAACATTCCTCTCACAGCAAATCCAACACAGCACAAGAGGAAAGGAGATGCCTTCTCCCTGGAAAAACATCCATCCCCTCACACCCAGCTGAGACAAAGCTGCTTTTTACACATACTACAAAGTTTTCTACGCTCTCCATTCTCCAAGCCCAGAAATTTCATTACATGGCATTTCAGCCACATACAAACCCAGCACCAGCACAGCCACACTTGCACCTAACAGCAAAATAAATATTTCAGTGTTTCCACAAGATATCCAGTGTTGTAACCTTTGGTTTCCGAATCCAAACGCAACATACAATCAATACCCTGCTCCTGCCACTGCAGTAATTCACAGCAGAAGGTTTATTCTAAAAACACTCCTCAGATAAGTTTGGTTTTCTTCGAGACAGGGGAAGAAAGGCTGCCTCCAGATTTGGAGAGGATAAATAATTCAATGCCTGAATGCCAAGGGCAGCGTGCACACATCCATATGGCAGGGACAATGCAGACAGTAATATATGCTGCACATCACCACCCTGACAGTGCCTTCAACCCTGACCTAGAAAAAAAAAAACCCATCACTTTCTTCTGACTCCAGCAGCCAGCTCCCTCCCCGGCGCTGCCACCCGCTCGCCGTGGGGTTACCGTGGGGAAGTGCCTCCCAACCCCTCGGCCTTGCCAGGCTGCAGCTCCAGCCTCTGCTCACAACAGCTGCACGCCTTACCCACGCGGTGAGCTCCAGAAAACGGCAGTGAACCCGAGGAGACAGAGCTTTCAGACGTCCTCCTTGGGAGCCCAGGCTTTCCCAGCCAGCACTGAGAGGGGCAGGAAAAGCCAGGATGGTTTCTCAGACGCGAGGTCTGGCGAGACGCCGGCGGGGCCCCAAGGGAGGAGGAGCAGAGGGAGCGGGGAGGCTGCTCCACCACGGCACCCACCCGAGCCCTGCACGGGGCTGCTGAGCCACGGGGCTCCCCTGCCCTCCTCGAGTGACAGGGGACCACATGGACCATGTTGGACAGACACATGTCCACAGAGATCCCACTGGACGTACACACAACCACCAAGACCATGTTGGATAGACACAGGACCAAAGGGACCACGTTGGATGGACACAGGACCACAAAGACCCCACTGGACAGACACAGAACCAAATGGATCATGTTGGATGGACACAGGACCACAAAAGTCCCACTGGATGGACACAGGACCATGAAGGTGATGTAGGATGGACACAAGATCACTTAAATCATGTTGGATGGACACAGGACCATGCAGATCCTGTTGGATGGACACAGAAGACCACCTCTTCCCCCACAGAAGAGAGAAGAGGCTGCTCACCAGAGAAACCATCCCTCCTCTCCTCCACAGCCCTCACAGACATCAAGCCTGCAGCCACACTCATTTCATACTCCCAAAATTAACCATCACACAATCACCCTGCCCCACTGTCCTAGTTTGATGATTTCATAATTTCACTACATCCTACAACCTGAAGAAAACATCAGAATCAAGACAAAGAATTCTGGAGCCCAAAATACCTGATATAATTAACTGCACCTTCTAACATGATTATTTCCTTTCCTGACCCCAATTATGCCTTCAGTTTATTAAAGAGAACTCAAATACAGAGCAACGTTAACACCCCAAAGAGTCACATAAACAGAAAAAAAGTCTGAGGGCACCATTACAAACAGACTTAATGGAACTCCAAGATTGGAAATGGATCTTGAAAGCTGTCAGATCAAAGCAAGATCTTTCTCGTGTAAGGACTGCATTACCCTTGGAGCCACAGAGCTAATACCATCTATAAAAATATTTTGCTCAAATAAGTGAAGAACAGCAGCGTTTCATCTGTCAAAAGGTGCGAGGCTTTTATGGGATTAGCCATTCCACATGCAGCATAAAAATTAGAGCAGATTTTTAAAAGCCCCCAGCTCAGCTGACAGAGACTCCACAGCCTGACGTGCACCCGCTTTCTTCACATGTGCTCCACGCCGAGCAGATTTTTCACTGTTATTAGCATTTAAGCTTCTTTTTACTTTTTTTTTTCCCCACACTCTCCTAAAAGATTACAAATTGGCATCACCCGTAAGCAGCCTCAGCTGAAACACCACCACCCAGACTCAGAGAAATTAAGATTTTTAAATACCCAACAGTTGCCTGAGAAAATACACCAGAAAACGCCAGTTCTCACACAGGAAAGCTTAAAAAGTAGAGTAGAATGTGCTCAAAACCAGCCTCCAGACCACGGGCGCTGACAGCTTCCCACCCCCCTTCCCAGCAGGATTCCAAAGGCAGCGTTTTGCCCAGATTTTAAGGCTGCACAAACCTGCCTAGGACGCTTGTGATTTCAAATAATTGCCTACACAAGCTTTCCCTTAACACTGATGGGAGTATTTTTTTATGGCCGTGCATCGGTGGCACACAAATTACGTAACACTTGGCTGAGAACCCTCCGAAAAAGCAGCTCTGTGCCGCTAATCCCTCACGCAGGAAGGAGGAAAATATTTAAAAGCTGCATACAAATCATTCCTGCGAGTGTCGTGCAGACTGGTTTAAATTAGAGGGGGTAAAAATATATGTGAGCTGATCACGAAACGCTGGAATCTTTGCTATGGAGACACCGGTTCCTCTCCGCAGCCTTTTACAACTGAAATACAGGGAATTCTCCCCAGCAATGGAGGGAGCACACAAGCACCTTTACTAGAGCTCGTCAAGGAAATACGAGGAGAATAACAACCCCCATGTAAATATTTTCCAGTATTATTTGCTTTGCTGTACTGAAAAGCAGCAGTACCTGCCACTACTTGCTCTGGGTCTACCACCATTAAATCTTAATACCCAGGAGGAATTTCAATCCGTAAGGCAACTGCTGAGCCTGAAATTCAGGTACAGGGCAGGAAGAGGGGCAGACCTCCTCAGAAAGCCATCACTCCATAATTTCACAAAATGTAATTAACCAGCTCAGGCCCTGTGCCTTTCCTTCCCTCAGAGAAAGATTTCTTCATCGAGTAATTAGCCTGTCCCAGTTAAGGACTCAAGTCACCACACAACATATTTTCCCCAAAACAAAGCCACATGCACTATTTTAAAAAAATATTGCCATTTCCTCACAGCCACTTAAATCTCTTCCCAGCTTTTGGCTTAGTCACTGCCTGGATCTAAAACTCACTGAAACCAACCCACCACTGTGGGAGCCGCTAAAATCCTGGGTTCATTCCCACACTGGAGACACTTCATCATTCCAGAGCACTGCCTCCTTTTAATGTATAGAAAAGCTGGAGGTAAGGAAAAAAAACCCTCTTAGTACTTCAAACACATGTCCAAAAGCCACAACATAAAGACAAAGAGGACAGATTAAACGCTGTAAAGACACACTCGTCGGGAACCTTCCTTTGAAGTGTCTGCAGGAAACACTGTCATCACACAGCCATGTTACAATTACACAGTTAAAATAATCAGCACCAGTTGTAAGCAGCCCATCTGGTTCCCTGGAAAGGGAACACTGCTGGTACAGTATTGATTAACACGACGAGTCTCACTGACCCCAGAGAAATGCATTTGTCTGCTCTGCTGAGCAGCGGAAGAACGCGGCACGACACCGCGCTACGCTTCGCTTTGTTCGCGAGCATTTGGGGGGGACTCAGTCCACTAAAACACGAGTGGAAAATAAAATTATCTTATCAGGTTGCCTACCACACGCGAAGGAAGAAATTAAGCCAAAGGGGTTTTTGCTCTGGGGCTTTTGCTTAAGGTTTCCTCCCCCATCCAAACCCAACCCTCAAACTGGACAATCTGCAGGTTTAAGTCGGAGAAAATGCTGTTGCAACATCATAAAAACAAAAAGCTGCCCATGGAAAAAAAAAAAAAAAAACAACCAGCTCGCTCTGAACCACGCTTTTTTATGAAATGGAGACACAGACAAGAGTTCATTTCTAAAAGCAGAAGCAGAACTGAACAGCAAAACCAAGCGTGGAACACGAAACGCAACATCTCCAGTTTCCAGCCAGTGGCGGCAGCCAGCGCCGACATGGCCGGGGCTCCTCGGCCACTATTTACAACAGGAACGAGGCAGAAAAGCCTTGGGGACCGAGGGCTCGCCGTGCTCCAAGCCCAGCGCGCTGCCTGCTGCACGGGCAACTCGGTTTGCTGCGAGTTTGGCAAACCGAGGCCTCGCACTGACTCAGACACCCCGGGGTGAGACACAAGCCCCGGCTCGCCCGGACGGGTTCACAGCGAAGCCCTTTCTCCGAGGCAGGATGTGCCCCGGCAGGTCGGACACCTCCCGTAGGGCCGCCGAGCTCTCCCGGAGCCGGGAAGAGCCGGAGCGCTGCTCCTGCGTGCAAAGCGCTGAGCTCCACAAAGCCCCGAGGCAGCGCAGGCTTTGAGCCCCGAGCGCAAACCGAGCCCCGGACGGGCTGACACGGAGCCCCGGAGCTCGCCCACGCAGGCACGGAGCACCCCTGGCAGGCAGAGCCTGCCCTGCCGAGCGCTTCCCACGGAGAGAAAAACAGGTCACGGAGCTCTGGAAGCAAACGCCGTGCCCAGAGTTTTCCCCGCCGAGGCGCGGGGCTCGCTCCACACCACGTTCCAAACCCCTCCAAACAGCCATCTCGGACTACTCCTCCAACCTGGAATCTGCCGGAAAAACCAGCCCGTGAAAACGCCAACTTTTCCCGTTTTTAAGCTAATGGAGTTAAATATTGAGCTCCTAGTAGGGCACACACAAAGAATGTGTATCGATGCCGCTGGGAAACATGTGAGAGTTAATCTCCTTTCCCCTCTCCATGACTCTGTGGAGTGGTTTTCCCCCAACAGAAAAAGGAAATAATTGCAGTCATTATATAAAAATGTTCCATTTTATGAACAAAACAAAGAAAGGAGAAATACACTGAACTCCAAGTTCCTTAAATGTATATAAATTTCAGGAAAGCACACAGCCACTACAACGCAGTACAGATGTTCCCAGCTAAAAACCTTTGCCTACAGAGAGGGTAAAAATGGTGTGTATACCCCGTTTCAGAAGCCATCTCAGGAGGGAATTGTGCTTCAAGAGCTGCCTGGAATTCGCTCTCTGCCTATGGAGCCATGTCCCCAGTGGTGAGAGAGCACTTTGTGTACAAAACCAGGAGGGGGGAGGAACCCTTTCCTGCAACTGGATATCAAAACAGATCCCCAAGCCTGGAGGAGAAGCCAAGCCGTAAACACACGGCCCCTGTGCCTCAATGAAGGGCCCGTTCTGAGCCACACACCCCGGACAGCTGCTCCCTCTGGGAAAGGGCAGAGGGCACCCAGGGCTCGGCTCATCCCGACTCCCTCCGAGGTCATTTGCCTTTCTAAACATGAATCCATCCCCGGGGTGGGGGAGGCTCGTCCTGAGCTGCAGCTGTTTGGGCTTGGGAGGCTTTTTTTTTTTTTTTTTTTCTCTTCCTTTCTGCTAAGGGGCAAAGGTGTCGAGCAGCCCCTCCCCGGCACACAAAGGCTCCTCGGAGGACAGAAACACGGAGCGATTTAAAGATTAAACTGGGAAACAAATAAAGGCCGGGGGGCTGGGGCCGGCTGGGCTCGGTGCGGCCCCGGCCCTGCGCACACACACGCAGGGCTAACGCCTACCCGGGGATGATGAAATGGGAAACGGAAATTACCATTTCAGACAACTTTTGGTATTGTTCCTCCCAGCGCAGCGCTCACCCCAAAACGGACTTCCCCCCCACCCCCCCTCCCCGCACCCCTGCGATAAAAACATCCCCACCCCAAAAAACGGGGTCTGGAGGGCGCAGGGGGGGGGCTGGGCTGCGGGCTCGACACGGAGCTCCAGTTCCTCCCACGGCTCCCCACGAGCCTGCGCACCCCAAAACACCGACCAGCCCCCGGGCTCTCCCTGCGGCCCCTCCGAACCACCACCCCCGAGCCATCCTCCCTCTCCCGGCAGCCCCTTCCCAGCCCCTGCACGCCCCGGCAGCCCCCAACAGCCCCTCACCTCCTTCGCCGCCCCCCCAAAAAACCCCAACATCCTCTCCCACTCGCGCTGCGGCGCTTTCTCCCCTCGAGCCGACCCCGCGCCGCCCCCATCCCGCACCGGGTCCCCCCGCCCGCCGCTACCGGTGCCCCCCCTCGATCCCCCACCCCGTCACGGTGCCCCCCCCCTTCGACCTCGGACCCACGCTCCGGGTACCTCTCCCGGTGCCCCTCCCCAGGCCGCGCGGCTCCTCTCCGGGACCCTCTCGGCCCCTCTGCCCTCCGCCCCATGTCTCCAGCGCCCCGGTGCCCCCCCCCGCGCCACCCGCCCGCCGCCCGCCGGCGCTTACCGGTGCTCGGCGCTCAGCGGGCCAAGGGCAGCCCCGCGGCGGAGCGAGGCCTGCGGCTCGGCCGGCCCCGCCGCATAGAGGGGGGGCTGCGGGGGGGTTTCGGGGCGGTTTTGGGGGGGTCCGGGGGTCCCGGGGTCCGGCCCTAGCGCGGGGGGCGCGCGCCGTGGCGGCTCCGGGCCGCGCGCTCCATCCCCCGCGCGCCGCTGAGACAGCGCCGCTCATTGGCCCGATGAGACGGCGCCGCTCATTGGCGGACGCCGCGGTCCTGGGTGGGGGGGAGGAGCCGTGATACCCCCCCCCCCCCCACCCCGGCGGCGCGCGGGGAGCGACGGGAGCGCGGCGGCGCGCGCGACGTGTCCCGGCCGCGCCGCCCCCCATTGGCCGCGCGCGCCGGGCGGCGCTTCCGGGGTGGGGCCGGCGGGGGGCGGGAGGGGCCGGGGACCCCCCGCGAGCGGGACCAGAACCGGCGGCGAGACCGGGACCGGCCCCGGGAGCGGCCCCACAGGGACGTGCGGTGCCGTGCCGAGCTTCGGGGCCGGGGCTAGGATCGGGATCGGGATCGGGACCGGGACCGGGCCCGCCGCGCTGCCCCGGCATTGCGGGATCACCGGAACGGGCACTGCCCGGTTGGCAGTAGCTCACGGGGCGGCGGGTGCTGCCGGTGTTGGCGCTTGGGGCACCGGCGTACCCGACAATCGGTGTTGGGGTTTTGGGGAAACGCCTCAGGGGTGCGGGGGCACCGCTGCTCCTGGGCGTTCCCGTGGTGCCCCCGCGCCCCGCGGGCACAGCGCTCGGGTCCTGCCCCGGGCCCGCTTCCTTAATCACATCCCGGTTAAAGCTCCGGTGCCGTGTGTGCCCCGGCGCTCGGAAGGGGCCGTGGTGGAAGTGGCTGCCCAGCAGGACAGCGAGGGGTGACACGGGTGCCCTGGGGCGGGCAGTGGGTGCTGGGATGACAGCGCTGCAGCGGCTGCTCCGCCAGCCCAGGGAGATCCCCATGGAGAGCACAGGGACGGGGACAGGCTGGGACAGCTGCTCGCTCCTGACCAGGCCCAGGTTTTGAGCCTGTTTTCTCTGATCCTTTCAAGTGCTGATCACACAACATCAAAATGCTTTTGTGCAGTTGTTATGTGCAGGGTGCCTCCTAAAAAGGCGTTTTAAACACCTCCTTAACAGGTCATTCCTGCTGGATAATGTCAGTCATTCCTTCATTCTGGAATGCTCAAGGAACGATTGGACTGGATGTGGGTGGCACTGCCCTGGTTGACAAGGTGGTGATTGATTACAGGCTGGGATCCATGGGTCACACATGGAGATTGGGAAGGAATTGTTCCCTGTGAGGGTGGGCAGGGCTGGCACAGGGTGCCCAGAGCAGCTGTGGCTGCCCCTGGATCCCTGGCAGTGTCCAAGGCCAGGCTGGACAGGGCTTGGAGCAGGAGCTCCAAGGAAAGGAGCAGGGGGTGAGAACAGATGAACTGTGAGGTTCATCCACCCCAAACCTTTCCACTGTTTTGTGTCTGTACTTGGTACCACACATTTACTGCCCCAGCCCCTCTGTGTCACCAAGGCAGCCGAATTCCAGGGAGGAATCCTGCCCATGGAGCAGGTCCCAGCCCCGGGGCCCTGGTGTGGGTGGCAGAGCTGCGTCACCACGTGTTGTTTTGGTTGCTGGGGATGGGGAAGCCTGGAGGCAGCAGCTCTGCCTATGACCTCATCTGGAATATTCCTGGTTTTTAACCCCCTCTGCCAGCAGCGGGGCTGTGACTGGGATTTCTCTTTTGGCACCTGCAGGGCTGCTCAGGGTCGCACACTTGGCAGCCTGAGGGATGGTTCTCATGTGCTGGGGGTGCCACAGCCCCCAGGAAGAGAAATCCCTGTGCTGGGCTCAGCAGGAAGGAGTGGCTCAGGAGCACGTGTCCGGCTCTGGTGTTAAATAACAGCAGGAGAGAGGTTTATTCTGAGCCTGTTAAGCTGGTCCTGTGTTCCACTTAGGCTTAGTCTTTTTATCTCTACCCATCTTCTTCCTCTCTAAGACCTACTAAACCAGTGAAAAGAAAGAGGTTGGGGTTTTTTTGGCTTCCTTTCCTTTAAGCTTCTTGTCACAGCTTCCTGCAAACGCTGCAGGTGAGTGTTGGCCTCTGAGCAGAGAAGAGGGGAAATACATGTTTTCATTTCCTAAATATAGTTGTCTGTAACTGCTTCCTTGGCAACCTTGAATGTCATCCAGGTCAGAGATCCAGTGCTGGGGAGGAAGTTAAACCCTTTCTGTGTCACCCTGACCTTTTTCTATTTGAACACAACGGCCTGGTTCAGGGAGGAACTTGCAAGTACTTAGAGAAGGGAAGCTGACAGCAGGAATGGGAGGATTATTTCCTTGGGGGCTGTTCTGCTGGTTTTCTGGGTGAGACTTGTGTGATGGGGATGTTTAACCTGCCTGGCTTTGTTACCCTGGGCTGGCTTTGGCTCCTTAATTGCAATACTTAAAACAAAAAAAAAATTACAGTCAAATGTTGAACACCTTTATCCTTCAATAAAGGTTGTAAGCTCTTAAATCCTAAAATAAAACAAATACCCTGGTGCTGAGGAGGAAAGAGAACATTGTGTGAGAGCAGGGAAATTAGGCCGCTTGGGGAATGTGCTTTCAGGCCTATTTCTGTCTGTCCCAGCCAGCTAAAGGACACTGACTTTGGGGACAGAGCTCCTGACCCTCCAGCCCTTGCTCTGGCACTGCCTCCTGGCTCACTCTGGAGATGGCACCCGTGCCAGCCCCTCACCTGCTCCGGCAACCTGAGGGTGACCAAACTCACCTCAATCCTTCAGCAGCTGTGCTGTGAGGGAAGGAAGCATCATGCCAACCCTAAAGTCAAAAATTCCTGGGCTGTGCTACTGTGGGGGCAGTTCCCAGCTGATTCAGCTCCTCTCAGGATGGAGGCATGGGAATCTGTTTTTAATAGATGAAACAAGGTGTGATTTATGGCTGGTACAGGGTAAGCCCTGAGTTACCAGTCAGGTGCCAACAGCACAGAGGCCAAGAAAATAAAACTTTAGAACTGTGATTAAGAAAACCTTTCCTTTAAGCTTGGCTCAGGTTTTAATTAATGTCGTCTATTAACATTTTGAAGAGAAATGGGTTTGGCAAACCAAGCAGCCATTTGGGAAGGCAGTGAGGAGTACAGCTGCTGTACTGCAGCAGGGGCTCTGTACAGATTCACTTTTACTAAATAAAGCTACTTTCAAGCCATCCTTGTATTTCTTTGCTGTTGTTGTTAAGAACACTCCAACTTAAGCTGTTCCACCTGTGATACCATAAAGAAATAAAAGTGGGGGTTTTACCTGTTTTACAGTGTGGTGGCTGCTTAGAGCTCTACAAGATGTAATTAAGGCTAAATTCATGGAACAGCTTTCTCACATTCAAATCTGCATTGTTTTGAAGGTCTAACTCCTTGGCACAGCTTGTTTGCCCCCAAATCTGTGTGTTCTGAAGGTTTAACTCCTTGGTGCAGCCCACTGGGCACCCAGCTGAGTCCCAGTGAAGCACCAGGACTGGGATCAGGACAGGCAGAGCCCACGGCCCAGGTGCTGATGTAGCTCCTGTGCCTCCACAGCAGCAGCATTTTTGGATCCCTCAAAGCTGGGAGCTGCTGTTGTGGTGATAAAGTCTGTTTGCAAGGCTCCCTGCAGGATTTACTTACACCTGTGTGAAGAGTTGTCCGTGGAGCTTTGTGCCTGGTGCATCCACAGAGGATGGATTCTGGGGGAAGCGCTCTCCTGCTGCTGGGTAAACGCCTCGTATTGATGTTCCAGGTGTGAACTCATGACAGCCCGGCTCTAATTACTGTTTTTATCATTCCTAATGACAGGCTTTAGCTTTCCAGGCTGCTTATGGATTTCAGGGGTGTGGAGTGCCAGTTGCTCACTCGGAGCTGAGTGACCTCCTCCGGTCTGTGGGGTTTGGGGATGACTTCAGCCACCTCCCGCACACAGATGGATCCCCGGGCCTCTCTGAGCTCTCTGGGGAGTGCACTCCTGCAGAGTCTGAGTCACAAAGAGCCATTTCCCTCCCCCTGCTCTGCCCCTTGCCCCTGTCACTCCCTGGGTGTTGCTCCCTCTTCCCCGTGGCAGCTTTTCCCCAGGTTTTTAAGCCCCGGCTGGCAGACGGAGCCGTGGCTGCTGTGGAGTGGCCGAGTCCCTGTGATCCCCTGCCTCCAGCCATCTGTCACCTGCCTGTTGGACACTGCCAGGGCTTTAGAGCTGACCCAAAGGTGGATCTGCACCCCAGTGCTGCGTCCCAGGCTCGCCCAGGGGCTGGGGAAGCTCTGTGCCCCAGGGAGGAGCAGTGTGGGTGCCATGCTGTCCTCTGCCATGGACCTGGGACTCGCTGTGATCCCCAGCTGCTCCTGCAGGAGGGAATAGGTGTGCTGGGTTTGGGCTGGCTCATGGCAAAAGGCTGAGCAGCTCTTTCCTGGTGAGGAGTTCTACTGTGCTCGAGGGAAAACCATGTAGGTCTTTTAAGCACGTCCTTTGTTGCTGACCCTCAGGTTCTCCTGGGTCCTTGGCCACGCTGTGCTGAAGGGGAGCATCTATCCCTTGACCTTGTTTTGTCATCTGCAAAGAAGTAATTGAAAAAATCCCATCTGGTGCATGACAGAGAAGCACAGTGCTGGGGGATGTCAGGAAACTCCGGGCCCTCAGAGCTGGGTGGTGTGTCCTGCCAGAGCAAAGCCCTGGCTTAGCTGCTGTAAAAGTCTGAATTTACCTTCCAGCAGCTTCAGCTCTGCATGTAATCCCTTGATTCACAGATGAGAAGTCTGTGGAGGGCACAGTGGCCACCTGATTCCAGGTATCCATTTAGCCCACTGGCAAAGAGGGGTAAATGTGGAAATGAGTCAGGGCTAAGCTGGGGGGCTGAGGAGCTTCCCGAGCCTCAGAGGGCAGGAGTGTCTTACAGGGAGCATGGAGACAGGAGAGGTGAATTCTCAGGCAGAGCAGAGCCGTGTTTCCCATGGAAACTGACTTCTCTTGGCCTGAAAAGAACAAGATGTGGCTGCTAATGCTGCTTCCTGCTCCTAACCTGCTCAGGAGATAAAGCAGGGATTTCAGCCTCCAATCCAGCACCTTTCCCCGGTAGTAAACAGACGTGGCATTACTGAGTGATGTCATGGCTGGAGCACATCCCAGCAAGGCCAAGCCTGGATCAGGTTATATCTGTCCTCTCAGAATATTGGCTTACTCCCAAAGGAGCATATTGCCAGTCCAAGGGCAGTGACTGAAGCCACCTTTCCCAAGGTCACCTCTGGCACGCACGGAGGGGACAGCCCGAGCTGCCCATGCAGGGCAGAACCTCCTGAGTCTCCTCTCTGGCATCACTTTGTATTGGCACCAGCGAGGCACAGACCCCCCCAGCCCTCCTTCATGGAGTTGTGGAATGGTTTGGGTGGGAAGGGACCTTAAAGCCCAGCCAGTGCCACCCCCTGCCATGGGCAGGGACACCTTCCACTGTCCCAGGGTGCTCCAAGCCCTGTCCAACCTGGCCTGGGACATTTCCAGCCACAGCTGCCCTGTCCAGCCTTCCTGGTGCTCTGCCATCTGGTTATCTTTGAAGAACAGTGTGAAGAGAGGGACAGAAACTGTGTCAGCTCCAGCTCTGTGATGTGTCTGTAAATAACCAGTGCTCCCAGTTCAGCACAGCTTGGTCACATCCTGGGACCTCCAGCTGGGAGTAAGTGCAGCCTCCCTGGGTGCTCCACACGGCAGCTGTGTGTGGAGGTGCCCCCAGCTGCCACATCCCCTCCCAGCTCTGAACAGCCCTTGTGTGTTAATTGGCATCGATCTGTGTGTCTGTAAATTGAACTGTTCGATCCACTGACACCAGGACATTTCCAGGAGTGAGGGGACATTAAGGTGCCAGGGATGGGGGCAGCCACAGCTTCTCTGGGCAACCTGTGCCAGGCCCTCACCACCCTCACAGTAAATATGAATTCCTGTGTGTTTGTCCACTCCCTTTCCCTCAGAAGGCAGTGCAGTCCCTCACTCCCATCGCAGACACAAAGGGGTTTTCTGCCAGAGCTCGTTCCTACCTTGGGCTGTCAGAAGGGGAACCTTCCTCAGCAACAGCTGCACAGGGAGGGAGCTGGTCTCTTCCCTCTCTGCCGAATCTAAGACTGCAGAGGTTGTTCCTTCTTTTCCCAGGCAATTACAATTACATGGGATTAGGAGGGATAAAATCCCAGAGCTGGGCTGGTTGTGTGCTCACACCACCAGACTCCAGTATCGGCCCCCCCAGCGGTGGCTGCAGCCTCTCTGCTATCCTTGCACGGACCCTCTGGCCCCTCCCAGGCGTTTGTTCTCCTGCCTAAATAATTTGGGACCAGGCCAAGAGCGGGGCGGGCCCTGGCCAAGCTGGAGAGCCCGGAGAAGGCCGGGCTGGTGGGGAACCATCTGCTCCAGAAGACGTGACCGGGCCAGCCCTAGCCTGGGGCTCGCCTGCAGCGCAGAGCCCGCCCGAGGAGCGGCGGGAGGGGCCGTGCCGGGGGGCTCCGCGGCCGGGCCTCACCGGGGCCCTCAGGCCGTGCCGGGCCCGGTTACCGCGGTAACGGCGCGGCCCTTCCCGGCAGCCCCCGCGCGCCGCCGCTGCCATCTTGAGGCCTGGCAGCGCGCGCCCCCGCTTCCAAGATGGCCGCCCGGCCCTCAGCGGGCACTTCCGGCCGCGCTGAGGCCGCGGTGCTGGGAACGGCGGAGCCGCCGCGGCCCGGCCCGGGCCCGTCCCTCCGCCGCGGCCTCTGAGGCCTCCGGGGAGAGGGACCGGCGGACATGGCGCTGCTGCTGCTGCGGATGGGGCTTCTCCGCGGCCGCTGCGCCTTCTGGCGGCCGCCCGCCGCCGCCTGGGCCCGGCCCCGCGGCTCTGCCCTCGGCAGGGTTCGCGGCCTGCAGGTAACGGGGCACCTGGGGGCACCGGGAGAGGAGAAGAACGGGGGAGAGGGACGTTCTGGCAGCTCGGGAGGGAGCTGTGGTTGTGCCGTCTCGAAAGTCCTTCGTGTCAGCGCTGTTGGGCGCTGACTTGGGAAACACCGTGAAAATAATGGAATGATTTGGATGGGAAGTGTTATAAATAAGTAGAGCCAATTAAAATAAACAAGAATTTATTACCAGATTGTCAGTGAGCACGAGATTGACAAAGCCAATACCGAGATTTACCAGAAGCAGCACCGAAATTCAGAGTCTGCGGAGCAAGGGAATGGACAGGGCCGCCCTGGGTGGGATCTCCCTGGAGTGTCAGGGGACACTCCCTCTCCAGATCCCACCAACGTCTGAGTCCCGGCCTGCCAGTTTTATACCCTTAGTTCACGGAACAAGTTAAAACATGTTTAAAATAGTCCAAATATCGAGGGGGAACATGTAATTTCTTTGAGTTGATGCTGGTGCCACTGCTCAGTTCTGAATTTCTATAGCCTCTTTATCTCTCGATGACTCTGCTGATATCGTCGCTTTGGGGACCATAGGTTTCCTGGGTGAGATGGGTGGTTCCGGGAATCCCTGATGGCTTAGCTGGGTCCTATTCCGTTGGGTCGTTACTCTTTATCAGATATTTACCGCACCTGGTTTCAGCATTCTGTTCCTTGTATTGGTATGTTAATTCCTTTGTCTCCTTCCCGGACTCGGGTAGGATTCTGTGCTGCAAAGGATTTTCCTGGCACTCAGAAATAATATAATTCACCATCACCCGCACCCGTGGATATTACATGTATAAAATATAATCTGTGAACATACACAAAGGTAATGTAAAAGAGGCTCTCGTGAGGTTGCCATTCAGTTCCCGCCAGAGCTGGCAGTGCCTCCTGAAGCTTTACAGAGACCATATTCTTACTCTCCACCAGTATCACCCTGTCAGGAAATCATTGTATTTTTGGGAACATGAATTAACAAATATTACAGGAAGCGACCTTAAAGCTTATCTTATTCTGTTCCCCTGCCAGGGGCAGGGACACCTTCCACTGTCCCAAGTTGCTCACCCCCAGCAGATTGCCCTGTTCAGGAATCTCAGTCTCGGGGAGGCACACAGAGCTTGAGCAGCCACGTTGCTTTTCCAATCTTTGCCTGGTTTTTCTGTCTCTGCCTCTTCAGGGCCTCCTGGCACCCACACTCTCCCCACCACGTCAAGGTCTTGGTGGAGTCCTGACAAAACAGCTCCTGATCCGGGATCCAGTCAGACTTTGGAATCTCCTGGGTGAGTCCTGAGGGGCAGGAAGGGAAAAGGTCTGATTTCATAAGAGAATTGACCTTTCCTCACCTTCCCTCTGCATTCCTGAGAGTGCAGCAGAGGGGTTCTGTTCCTGGATGAGGGAGGTGGGGGTGTTTGCAGGGCTCCAGGGCTGTGTCTGGTGACAGGAATGGACAGTGGCACCTTCCCATGAGGAGCTCAGGGGATTAAAGAAGCACTGGAGTCCTTAGACTTTGTGTTTGTAGCCTTTCTTGGCTTTTATTGGAGTATCCCCCAGCATTCCTGAGAAACCTGATTTAATTGCACTGCCTGTATTTCCTTTAATGAGCATTTCCAATCCCAAGTGTGAGGCTGTTCCTAACTGGCCACACCCGTGTTAGCAATGGCTGTGCCCTGGGAGTTGTGTCCATGTCTCAATACTGAAGAAATTTCTCAAAATTATTTCTCTTGTGCCATCAAAACAATCTCTGACCTCTGCTTTCCTGCAGGTAGCACCTCCTGGTTTGCTACATCCAGCTCTTGGGGGAGTAGCCAGAAGAATGGAGGATTCAAGAAGAAATCTCCACAGGAGGAGGATGGTTTGTGTGTGCCAAAACTTCTGGGATTTACTGAAACACAGGGAGGGGCAGGCAGGGGGAAGATCCACCTTTGTGCTTCCCTGTAACTTCCCCCTGTACAAGCCTGGGGCTAAGAGCAAGTTTGAAGGAGTATTTTGGTTTAGATGAGGGACTGGAAGATAAAGACAAATCATAGAAATCCTGGAGTGGCTTGGGTTGGGAGGACCTTAAAGCTCATCCAGTGCCCACCCCTGCCATGGCAGGGACACATCCCACTGTCCCAGGCTGCTCCAAACCCTGTCCAGCCTGGCCTTGGGCACTGCCAGGGATCCAGGGGCAGCCACAGCTGCTCTGGGCACCCTGTGCCAGCCCTGCCCACCCTCACAGGGAAAGATTTATCCCAAATATCTAACTAGGGATGAAAGATCAAGAAAGTGACTCTGTGGGCCACATTGCTTCCTGTGCAAATCCCTCCATTGCTGTTTGCCTTGGCATTGCCCCTTTATGAAGGGGGACAGTAATATTACCTGGGCTTTGGCAGGGAGGTTTTGTTGTAGAGCATTTTGATTTAATGAATTTGTATTAACTAAACCAAATCATTTAAGCTGGATTTGGATTTGGTCTTCTTTTCTTGTATTTAATTTACCTTCAATGTGGATGTGTCCCTACTTCTAGTGAATCACAGAACTCAGATATAAATTCCTTAAAGAGCTCTCAGCTGTGATATTTTTCTTGGTTTTTCTTTTTTAAATCAGTCTTTATAGATACTGGGTTTTTTTTCATGTCTTATTCCCCTGAGCCCCAGACCTGTAAAGAATTTTTTGAAAATGGGTTTTATCTCCCTACAAGCCTGTTGATCACAGATTGGCTTGAGTTGGATGGGACCATAAAATCATCCAACCCCCTGCCATGGCTCCAGAACTTTGTACTGCAAGTCAGGACACACTTAATGTCATTACAGACTGCAATATAATTTTATAATTTATTTTGTAAACCTTTACCTGAGTGTCATCAAATGGTGTGAGCACTTGGCTCTTGCCTTGTTGTGCTTAATAATTGAATCTTCTTGGACTCTTTGCGTTTGAAGTCAGAGGTCAGCTGCTGCTGACAGCCTGGCTGCTGTCACTGCATTATCCTTAGGGCCAGAGCAATGGCTTTTCCTTGGTGGTTTAACTGGGATGAAGTGCTCAGTGGGGTGTGAGTGCAGGTCCCAGAGTGCTGGGGAAGGAGGTTGGAGTGTGGGATTGGGGTGTGTGGTGTGCGAGGCCGGGGGATGGCTGAGCACAGCACCTGGGAGTGCTGTAGCTGTTCAGATCAGTACCCAGCAGCACGCCGTGTTCCATGGCCTCTCCTCCTGTGATTAATGGACAGCCTGGCTTTGGGAGGGGGGATGCTGCCCCGTGTCTCCAGGGGAACACTTGTCTCTGCTGTAATTATTACACAGAACTCTTCCAACTGTCACCGCAGCCCTTGCAAAGATTTTAATCAGAGGGTTCACATTTGGGGTTAATGGCAAATCATTGCTTGGTGGAGGCTGGTGGAGACTCACAAGCTGGAAGTATTCCCACAGCTGCTGCCTGCAAGTGTCACATCCAGTCCCTGGGACTCGTTTCCTGAGTGCTGTGGGGTGGCTCGTGCTGCAGTGTGGATGTTGTGCTGCACAGACAGTCGCGCTGAGAAATAAAACAATTTTGTCCTTAATTAAACGCAGGCTAGAGGAAAGCTTGGTGTTGCCTTGCAGCTTTCTAGAAACGGGGTTCTCTCCTGAAATTATTCAGTTGCAGGTTAAAGGTCCTAGAAAGATCGAATTCCTGGAAATGGGAGAAGTCGTGTCAGGCTGTCTGATGGGCAGCTTTCCCCTGGGTGATGTTTTTGTGATCACAGCCTCGATTGTGTGTGTTCAGAGCAGGTTATCAGCCTCCACTCAGTCTGAAATGAAATAGAGCAAAGTGCTCTAGCAGGAGTTGACTCTGACACCTCCAAGGAACTTGCACAGCCATAGATGGACTTTTCCTGTCAGGATTCACTTTCCTTAAGTAGTTTATTTTCCTCTGTAAAATCTTTTTATTTTGAACCTGCTCAGCTTTTCAGGATGTCGTGCAGACTAAGTCTTCTACCACGTATTTTAATTTTCCCTAATAAGACTGTAGTGGTTGTCATCCTGCAGCCTTGGGATGAATTCCTGAGTCCTAACAAAGCTGGATGCAGCAGATAACACTTGGTGAGGGGATGGCAGCAAAGAACAAAGCGGATGGGCTGGACGCGGAGCCCGAGCTTGTCACGGCCCTCTGAAATGATGACTTCTCTGCCAAGCTGCATTGTTTCTATTTAGGAACAAGCCTTTCCTGTTCAGCTTGGAAGCAGTGAAAAATGAGGCTGTGCCTCTGAAGGACAGAGGACTTTTTTTAGCAGCTGCCTGGGTCATATGTTTGTCCCTGGGTTTTGTTGCAGCCTGCGTAGGGCCTAATTGGTGACCGGTGATAAATGCTGGTGTCAGGACATTTGTTATGAATTTGCAAATAAATCAAATCTGGGCTGCAGCACTGGTGCATTAGAGCCCAGTGGCACAGAATGAATTTATTTCTGGGTGTGGAAGGGTATTTATCTGTGCCATGGTGCTGTTGCTGTTAAATTGTATATCAAGAGCAAGTACTAAATTATATATTGGGAACGCTTACATGTGACTGGGAAGAGGAGGAGATATTTGTTGTCATTTGAACAACTCAAACGCTGGCCAGCAGCTGACATTGAACTGTGCTGTGACAGTCCTCTACAGCCAACAGAATTGTAAATTTGCCTGTGCAGTGCAAAAAGAAAGTGTTGTGAGACTGGAAAAATATTTGATGGCAAATAGTTGAAGTAAAACATCCCCTGTCCGTGTGTCATTGCTTCAGTGTGGCTGTAGCACAATAAAAGTGTGGAAAAGCACATCCAGCATAGGAATCCCTCTTGGATACAAATCCTTAATGTGGGCAAGTTATCAAACCCTCTGAAACATGAGGTGAGCTGTATGGGAGAAAATCCAGGGAGTTTGGTTAAGGCAGATGGATTTGCAGTGTATTTGTGTTCTGTGCTATATCCCGTTCTCTGCAAATGCAGGTATTTACTGGGGTAGTGGAAGCATTGCTGGAGTTGTGGCGCAGGTGCCAGGAGATCAGAGCTCACCTGGAAACAATAATGTGCTCTGGGATTTACCAGGGACACTGGGATTACTCCTAATATTTTCTGCTGTGGAACCATGTTGTATAAAGTGGGTTGTAGTCATTCTGCAGTTTGATTTTTAGCAGCAAGGATTCTGTGGCTTTATTTGACCTCCATCCATATGGGGCCAGGCAAGAGAGTGTCTCAATTTATCCTGGAAAGATATTTGGGGGGATTTTAGGGGGTTTGGTGCAGTAGGACCATGGGAAGCCCAGTCCTTCATGGGAAACCAAACATACAGCACAAACCTCCCTCAAAAAGTACCTTTGTGTTAATCTTTGCCATTTAATTATCCCTTCTTTGGGTCAGAAAACTCCACAACTACACACTTACCCTTTTTCCTCTGGTATCTTTTTTTCTGAAGAGGAGGAGAAACGCAGGAGGAGGGAAAATCAGATGCACCTGGAACGTCTGCGGGCACTGCTGATCGTCACCTTCGTGGTGCTGATGCTTCGCTTCATGATCAGCGAGAACAGGGAAGGCACCAACATCTCCTGGAACTACTTTGTGAACGAGATGCTGGCCAAGGGGGAGGTGCAGAGGATCGAGGTGGTGCCTGAGAGTGACATTGTGGAGATTTATCTGCACCCGGGTGGAACTCCACATGGACAAGTTGTGAGTGACTCCCTACAGCTGGGAACGAGCTTAGATAATAGTGCTAAAGTGACTGAATGAATGGTCAGTAAAACTCCAGCTGGTAAATTTGCTTTAGTTCTTTTCTTTCTTGTATTTGAAGTTCAGGGGGCTTCAAGCAACTGGAAACTAAGACTTCCAGTTTGAATTGTAAAAATAATTAATAATGGCCTGGGGAAAAAAAAAAACACCTTTTGTATGTCTAAAAAGCTGGAGAAACTCAGTTTTCTTCTATCAGCACAGGTCTGATATGGGAGAAGGTGTCCAGGAGATTGTAAACTCTTATGGCTGGATTTTGCTTCAAAAGTTTTCTCCTGTTTGGATTTCAGTCATGAGTGTTCTGTCAAACTCCATCAGCCTTTTCTCCTAAGACCAGATGGTTCCAAAATTCACTCGGAGCCCTGGTGTCAGTCATCTGCTCCCAGATTCATTGATGCAGGATTAAAGGGTCTAGCATGAGGCTAATTTTTACCTGACCTGTCCGTGCTGTGCCCCTCTGCTCCTGGCAGATATTGATATGTAATAAATAACATTTCCATGCTGCTGTGGCTTGCCTGTCCCCAGAACGTGACCCTGCTGTACACCATGCGCGTGGCAAACATCGACAAATTCGAGGAGAAGCTCAGAGCTGTGGAGGATGAGCTGAATATTGATGAGAAAGACAGAATCCCCATCTCCTACAAACACCCTGGCTTTTATGGAAAGTATGATATCAATTTGTCCTTACTGTTGCTCCAGTAGTGGTGACAGCGTCCTTAGCTTGGAAAAAAAGTGACTTGCAGCTAAATGTTACGGAAAAGTGGGCTTGGATTTGGAGCATTGAATGAATGTTTCTGAAAGATAAGGTGCTTTAGATGTACATTAATGTTTGAAAAGTGAGGGTCCTAAGAATTCTGTAATTGCAACATGCAGCAGGCCAAAATGTTTCAGGTCAGGGTCAATGAGTTCTTGCTCAGCTGAGCACTTTTTGTCCTTATAATCAACTATCCAAGTGCAGAGTGTGATAGAAATCTTGGCAACAAGTGATGTTACAGCCTGGGCTGTGGAGAAGGCTGGGGATGCACTAAGCCTTCCTTCCTCATTATAATGCTTTGATTTTTCCCACTGGAGATGGCCAGTGTGTGTAATTCCTCCTCCCAGCACCTTGCAAAAATGTGAAGTTTGTGTATGAATGGATACCTGGGCTGGATATTGTCCTCTCATCAGCATTTGGATGTTTTTAATATGTAGCTGAATATACAAAGCTTTTTTAACTAATCATGCAGTATGAGACCTTCAGTTCAGATTCAGAACTTGCCAATTTTTTCAGACTTATGTGTAACAGGAAGAGAGGACTGAACAGACAATCAGCCCCCAATGCAAGCTGTTTCCCCTGCTCCTCAAAAGAGATTTTAAACAATTTTTTAACAGCTGTGATGGGTTGTTAAGTCTCTCAGAAGACCTGATGAATGATGGAGGATTTGGTCTCAGTCTGGAGTTTGAGCCTGTGAGGTGCAGAGCTTTTGCAGCTTGGCCTCAGCTCGCTCCACGCTGTGGGCGCTCGGGGTGTTTCAGAATTAATCCCGTTTGCAGAGCAGACAAACTGAAGGTGACTTTCAGGTTTCAGTGTTGCCTTTGCATCTCTCACTGAGCAGAAACAAATGCAGCTGGGTATAGAGCTCCTGCTGGTCCCTTGCTTCAGTAAATCATCCCTCTGTGAGAGGTGGAACACACGTTTCTGGTGTAAAGATAAGCACAAAAGTGTGGCGAGGCTGGATGGTTCCTCAGGCATGTGGAGCAGAACAGGGGCCCACCAATCTCAGTCTGTCATCTGGCATAGGATCATTTTTCCTGCTCTTGGGAGCATCCTTTGTTTAGAGCTCACAGAGTATTTGTTTGTCCTGTAAGTGTGCTAGATCTGGAGTGTCATCTCAGCTCCCCTCTAATGCAATGGGTGTTCCAAAGGATCCAGAACACTGACAGTGTTGGTGCTGGAGCACTTTTTTCTGGCATAAAGGACTTCTGAGAGATTTGACTGAGGAGGATCGAGCAGTCTCTTAATGGGAGACCCACACTGGGATTTCTGCCAGGATTAGGAGAGTTGGAATCCCTATTGTTACCAGACACTGTCCTCTGCAGTGAGCTCCCTTTGGATGCACTGCCAGCCCCAGTGCATTCTGCTCCGGGTGTGAGCTGAGTGCCTGGAGGTCCTGCTTGTTTTAGAAGCAGAAATGCCTCTGAAGTGGATGGTGAGGTCGAATTTCTTCCACAGCTGTAGGCAATGTTTGCCAGTGTCCTCTGCTTAACTTCTTAGGTTATGTAATGGTCGGGGTTTGGGGTTTTATGTATCTGTATAAAAATCTGTGGAAGTTCCATTTTCTTAATCAAACCTTATCGTTTGCACTATAGCATAAATGTCCTTTGAAAGTAGCCATGTTGGGTAATATTGACCAGGTTGTGGCTGAGTGCTGCAGTTTGTACTTGTCTTTGTCCTTTCAGTGATGTCCTCTCCCTGATAGTGACACTGGTGGCCGTGTCCATGCTCTGGAGCATCTTCCGCCTCTTCAGGGTGGCCAGCAGGGCCGGAGGCTTCAACGCCTTTGTGAGTAGCCTGGGTTTTGAGCATGTTTTGCAGCCTGTGGGGAGTCCTGGCTTCCGCTGGGTTATCTCCTCCCTTTCTCCCAGCAAAGTCAGTCACTGGTGCCAAGGACTCTCCAGTCTTGCCACACCTTGCATCCTGTGCTGATCATCTCCCTGGCTGGTACCTTAACTGGCCTTAGCAGAGGTCCTTTCCCTTCCCAATGGCAGGAAGGGCTGAGCTCAGGGAATTTCAGTCCAGTTTGCTGTTTTCAAAGCTTGCTAATGAGCTGCAGCTGCAGATGGTGTTTTTCACTGGGCCCTGCCAACATGCCTCCCATACAGCCAGAAGTAGGAATTGCTGCTTTCTGCAAAATGAGTTCTCAATTTATAAAATATGTTCAGATTCTGGAGTTCATTATGTGTTGGCCTGTTCTGCTCCTGCCGCATGCCTCGCTTGCAACACCAGGCAAACCTCCTCCTCCTCCCCTCTCCCAGCCTGGCCTGGATCAGCTGATGAAGCTGTAGGAATCAGCCCGCGGTGCTGTGTCCCTGACCGCAGGGGCTGGGGATGAAAACACAGTCAATTCAGTCCCTTGTTGGATTTCCCACTCAGTCTCCTCCGCAGTTCTCTTTTGGCTTTGAGATTCGCTTTGAACAAAAGGATGCAGCTGCTCAGAGAAAAAGAATATTTTAAAGAAGTGTTGAGTAATGAGGCCTTGAGGACTAGATTGTGTCCTTGCTTAAGTGGGGACAGCTAGGCCCTGAGTTTAACTCTTCCTTTGGATGTTTCTAAGGCCTCAGAAGCCATAAACTTTCTTCTGAAAGAAAAAACCTCCTGAGTAGCTGCTTTGAGTAGAACATACTGAGCAGTTATGAGTGGGATGTTTAACTGAATTCTTGTTTTGACTCTTGTGGCTTCACATGCATCAGGAGATGGAAACGTGGTGGCTGTTCAGTTTGAGAATCTGTAGTTTTGGCCTGAGGTATTTCCAGCAGAAACCAGCAGCAGCATCAAAGACTGTGCAAAGTGTCTCTGCTTTCACAAGTATTGGCAATTATTTACCACTGACAGTTACTTGCCATCAACACATATTCCTTAGAACTGTGACTGTCCCCTGTGTATTAAGGATCAGAGCATTTAGAAATCAGGGAGGAGATCCCAAATCGGGTTTTGGACATCTGCATGTTTTTAATACTCATCCCTGCCTGTTCTATGTGGAGTTTGAACTGACTGTGTTGGGACTATTACTGCAAGTTTATTCTGTCTCTTCCCAACATGTGGATAAATAAAGTTTGAGTCAACCATCCATCTGGGAACTTTCTCCAGAACAAAAATCCGTGAAACACCAGTGCTTCAGTGGGGACTTTAGTGGTGTTTGGTAGGGACAGCTGGGCTGTCTCCCTGGGCTGGGCTGGCTCCCAAAATGTAGCAAACAGCCTTTCCAGACTGTTGCCTTGTCCAAAGTTGTTTGGTCCTTGTGCTGCCTCCCACAGAACCAGCTGAAGATGGCTCGTTTCACCATTGTGGATGGGAAATCTGGGAAAGGGATTGGCTTCAAGGATGTAGCAGGAATGCATGAGGCGAAAATGGAAGTCAAGGAATTTGTGGACTATTTAAAGGTATGTAAAAGCAGAACAAAACACAAGTTTGCTGCCCACCTGCTGGGATAGAGGGGTGACCTGGGGAGGGGGTGGTGCTGTGCTCTTCACCCTTGGTGGTTCTGGGCAGCCTCTGCTGAAACAAGCTCTGTCTGTCCAGTTGCACAGTGGGAATGCAGATGGAGTTGCTCCTGTTGGCAGCTCAGCTGCCCAGGCTGCAGACATTCTCAGGAGGCTCTGGGAAGCCCGGCTGTGGTGCAGGTGCTTGGTGTGAGCTGTGGCTCTGACTGAGCTGTGTTGTCCTTGCAGAATCCTGATCGCTACCTCCAGCTCGGGGCCAAAGTGCCCAAGGGTGCCTTGTTGCTGGGCCCACCAGGCTGTGGGAAGACTTTGCTGGCCAAGGCCGTGGCTACAGAGGCCCAGGTGCCATTTTTGGCCATGGCAGGCTCCGAGTTCGTGGAGGTGATTGGAGGTGAGGTGCTCTGAGGAGCAGGGGGAGCTCTCTTTGTTGTGGAGTTGGAGAGGGCTGCCTGAGCTTCCTGCAAAGAACAGGGCTTGGCATGGGGAGGATGAGTTGGATACTTAGAGTGAAGATATAAAAGGTTTTCAGTGATGCAGTTCCTTAATTATGTAGTATCTGAAGTGCATTTCTGGTTGCTGCTTTCTGACAGAGTGCAGCTGTGGTCCTTCACCTGTAAGCATCCTCTCTGGCTTCCCTGTACCTATTATTAAAGCCCTTGACTGAGGCTTCCTTCCTTGTATGGAAATACAGATGGGGAAAGTAGTGCCTCTCTGTGCCTTGGGATTTCCATCCTTCTCCTTTTCTTCCTTCCTCACTGATCTCTTGAGACCTGACAAGGGTCAATATGCAGGAAAATGGTGAATATTTCTGCTCTGAGCTGTGGGAGGAACAGGAGGCCATGTTGGGAGCTGGGAGCAAAGCTTCTCTTGCAGCAGCTGTAGGAATCCCTGCAGGTTTAGGAGCCCAGTTAAACCCAACTCTGGGACACACTGCGCCTAAGGACTAAACACGAGTTCTGGGGCTGTTTCTTTGTGCCCAGAGTGTTGAGAGAGGGTCTTCAGAGGGTTTATCTGGTCTCATTGAGGGTCACTAATGCTGCTCTCCAGCTTTGCTAGCAGTTTTAGCCCCCAGGTTGACTGTATTTTCCCCTCCCCTGCAGGTCTGGGCGCCGCTCGTGTGCGGAGCCTGTTCCGGGAGGCGCAGGCTCGCGCTCCCTGCATCGTCTACATCGACGAGATCGACGCCGTGGGCAAGAAGCGCTCCACCAACGTGTCTGGCTTTGCCAATGCTGAGGAGGAGCAGACCTTAAACCAGCTGCTGGTGGAAATGGATGGTCAGTGTTTCTCCCTGCCCTTATCTCCTCGGAGGTCCAGCTGTTGGCCTGTTTGTCTTTGTCCTGCTTGAACTTGCCTGGCCTTTCCAATGTGCTCTTGCTGAAATCTGAACCAACCAGTCTGAGCCCGTGTACCCCATCACTAGTCCCCAAATCTGGTAAACTTTAACCCCCTGGGGTTTCAGTCCAGCTGGCCATTACATGTTGTTGGATGCTTGCTGTATCCAGTCTGAGACAGGCAGTGGTTTAAAGCCTGTCCGAGTTTAGAGTTCAGCTGTCCTAAAGGGACAGAGGTGATGTAATGTATCAATTCTCCTGTCCATTGCCTTGTGTTTGTGTTGTCTGCTTGACCACAGGATCTTTGAGATGAGGGAGATAAGCTTTACAAACAAGTCCTGGTTTGAGGCCACACTTGTGTTTGGTTTGTGGCTGTTGTGCACCTGGAATTGGCCCTTTGCTCAGACACTTTCACACAAAGTATGATCCTTTGGCAGTCCTCAGTCCTGTCTCTGTCCAAGCCTGCAGCACTGACCCAACTTGTAATACTTCTGTTGCTAAATCTTACTATTGCAGGGTCAGGAGAACCAAATACCTGCCCATGGGGACGTGTTTGTCTCACTTTTCCCTTCACTGTAACTGTGACTCATAGTTTGACTGCCATGTTGTCTCATCACACTCTTCATATGAAAAATTAAAAGCCATCATGCACCAAAAGCATCCCCAGACCCAGGTTCCAACTGCTGGCTCTGTACTGAGTGTTTCCAGTGAATCTGGAAGATTCACTGGAAGATGATCTTGACAGGAAAGGTCAGTGGTAACACAGCCCAGCAGTTGTGGCTTGGGTGGGTCCTTTTCTCCCCTGACAGTTGGAGGGTGAGCTGGCCTCTGAGTTAAATGGGAGCCTGCATGTCTGTTCAGGAATATGTAGTCAGTACATTCCACATCTCTATCCTAAAAATGAAAATGTCTGATTTCCATCAGTCTGTAAAAATTAGGTGTGGTTTCCAGAGTGTTTTCCTGGTGAGTCTCAATGCAGAAATGAGGGTTCAGCTCAACTGGAAAGTGAGTTTAGAAGGTAAATATTATCCTCAGTGTGTACTTTATAGTCCCTTGTTTGCAGTGTGCTGCCTGGTTTATTTTTAAATCTATATTATCTCATTCTTTATTCATGTCTCGCACAGATCATGTACAGAGTCCTTCATTTTGCTCAGTGCTTTATCAAACACACACTAAAAAAAACAGTTCAAGGAGTTGACAGTGTCAAACAGGAGACAGCTGGCAAGGATGTTAGCCTGGTGCTGGGAACATGGGATCAGCAGGGATCCTGGCACGTGTCACTGGAGTGTTACCTAACGGAGTGTGTCGCCCAAAACAACGCTGATGTGCCACGTGCAGCACAGCAAAACAGTTCCCAGGTTGATGGTGAATAACCTGTTTAGGAGGGGAGCAGTTCTGCCCCAGGAGTGCTGAGTGTTTGTAAGGAAGCCTTGAGATGGAAGGTTGAGAGCTCTGGTTGAGCTTAAATTGAGGGCTGAAGGCAAGACAACACCATAGACCCGAGCTGGGTATTAATTGGAGAAAAGACATCATGCACAAAAGCAGATCAGTGAGTCATCATTGATTGTTGGATTTCTGTGATGGAATGAGATTCTTTGGAGGGAAGGGACAGGGAGGAAAGGAGGATCAGAGCTGTGCAGGCTGCAGGGGGGTGAGGGCACCATGAACTGCATGGGGTGAGTACAGGCTGGGGCTCAGTCACATTGCTGTGAACATTTTGGAGAAATCAGAGGGCTCTTCCCTCAGCAGGCTCGGGTTCCTTCCCTCTGACAGTTTGCTCTGAGCTGGGGAAGCACCAGGACGTGGTGGGAGCAGGGGAGGCGCCGGAGGGAGCCTCTACAAAAGCTGTTTGTGAGAGTGAGTGAGTGAGTGACGCACAAACCCCGGCTCTGTCGGAGCAGGTGCCTGCTTTGAATGGTGAATCTTCCCTTCAGACCGCAGACAAGCGGAAGAGGAATGTGACCCAAATCTCTCCTCTGTTCTGCGAGCTTGGAGAGGAGCTTTGGCAGTGCTGGGCTGAGCTAGGGTTTGTGAATGGAAATGCAGGATGGCTTCTGGTAGCAGCTCTTCACCTGGAGCCCTCAGATGAGTCCTGAGCTGTGCCATGTGCAGCCCCAAGGCTTCCTTTGGGAAGGGGCCCCATTTCAGTGCCACTGCTCCCAGGAGGTGTCCAAAGGCTTTTGGACAAATGGCTGGAGGGTGACACAGTGTAACCCTGCAGGTGAGATGCCCACCCAGCAGTGTGTTGCTCACTGTGGAGCAGGGCACTGCAGCTTGAGTAGACCCTTTTTCCCTTTCCTTTCTGGAGTGGTTCATTTGTGACCCTTGTAGGAGCTCTTTTCTTCAGGCTGCCTTTTCAGAGCTATCTCATTTGTTGACGTGATGAGGTGGTGTTTTTGTAGCCTGTTCCTTTGGCTGATCTCTGCCTGTGACATGCCAGGTGGTGTTGCATTAAGCAAGTGGGGCAGAAGCTGATGTGAGGAGGATGCTCTCAGTGCTTCTGGTTTTTTATTTGTTCTAATAGTCAGACCTATTTTAAGAGAGTCTTCCCAGCTGCAAGGCAGATAATGCACTGTGCCATCTAATCCTGCCATTCCTGGAGTGCCTGCCAGTCTCTGCTTGTTTATCCCACTCCAGAGTGCAGTGTGATACATGCTCGGCTTCATCCTCTCCGGCAGCTTATTTAGGCAGGAGCCTGCAGAGAGGGAGCACCAGGTCTGCTGCAGCACAGGCTGGCACAGCCAGTCCCCTGCCTCACCTGGAACCTTGATCTGTGCTGAGCTCTCACATGCTGACACATTTGGCAGCTCTTCTGCTGGAGCTGAGAGCTGAAACTGGCCCAGCTTACGTGCACGGAGCCGCCTCTCCACAGCGTGGGACTTGGCAGAGGGAAGCACATGGGACTGTAGTGTCCTGTGCCTGGGAAGGCTGCTCTGTGCCAGGGCTGGGGAGTGTGCTGGGAGCAGGTGACTCACGCCCAGGGGCCTGCAGGCACCTGGAGGAATGCAATAAATAACTGTGTGGGGCAGTGATTCAAGGGGAGCTCTGGCTCCCCACCCAGGCAGCACAAAATCTGCCTCTCTTTGCCTCCTGCAGCTGCCAGTGCCCTGCCTTCCCTTCCCTAGGAAATCCTGTCTGTCTTTGATGCCTCCACTGGGGCTGCTCTCAAGCAGCCTGCAAATCCCAATGCTCCCTTCACCTTAAAGACCTGGAGACAGAACCTGCTCTGACTGACTGGGCCAAATTCTGTGCTGATAATCAGTGCAAAGCTCCTGGGTTGTGTTCTGTGTCTGCTGTGGGTTCTGCAGGGCTGGTCTGTGCAGGGCCCTGCCCAGTGCCTGTAAGAGGTGAGTGAGGAGACAAAGAGCAACTCGTGCTGTAACATGGCCCTTGTTGGGTGGCAGAGCTGTCCTCTCTCTGCACTAACCTGAGCAGCTCAGAGGAAAGCCTGTCCCTCCCCTGGTGGCCTGTCTGTGACTGAAGGCTGAAAGTAAATAAAAACTCAAAGGGCTTTCCATGGAAATTTGTGGAAAAGGCTATTTCAGTTAGGAAATGCTGCCTGTACAATCTGGAGTTAAAGGCTCAGGAATTGACTTATCCTGGGGGTGAGAAGGCATCTGTGGACTCATCAAAACAGAGATTCTGTTCTGGGTTCTAGTTAGAGCAATTTCCGAGTGTGGCAATAGGAAGGAGAAAAAGAAGTCTTAAGCCAAGACTTACTAAGTAAATGAAAAGGGAATTTCAGAGTATCCATGATAACCAGGGACTGCCCTGGGTGACCTGGGAGGTTCCTACCCAAATTTGCTCCAAGTTGCAGGGGCCACTCAGCCTCAGCAGCCCCAAAGGGTGCTGTGAACACCCTCTGGCTTTGTGTAAAGCTGGGTACTTCAGCCCACTGTGTGCCTGCAGTGCAGTCTGAGGTGGGGAAAACCTCCTCCTCTGGTCTTGTTCTTGGCAGGAATGGGGACCACAGATCACGTCATAGTGCTGGCCTCCACCAACCGCGCCGATGTCCTGGACAACGCTCTGATGAGACCTGGGAGGCTGGACAGACACATCTTCATTGATCTCCCAACACTCCAGGTATGTTCCACCTGCTGGTCTCACCAGCCTGGCAAAGCTAAACTTGGAGGAGATGGAGATGTTGAACCTCTGTGTGCCTTTGTTCTTGTTTCTGTGCTCTGAATCAAGGATCTGTGGTGCTAATGCAGTGGCCAGTTCCTCTGAAGTGACAGCTCGCTGGTCTGGAGGTCTCTGCTCTGGCACAGCCTTGGCAATGAATTTTTCTGTGAGGTTCCCTTTGCCATGCAGATGCAGAGCTATGTTTGTATCTTCTCTTCAGGAAATTGGGAAGCACCTAACCTAATTGGCAATTGGCTGGTGTGAGAGCTTAAATTGTCATGTGCCTTGAGCACTATTTGTTCTGTAGGTTTATTGCCCTCCCTATCCTTGTAAGGCTCCTCATTTTCCTTTAGGCAGCCTGTTAAGTGACTTTCTCCTTCTGAATGCTTTTTAAATCCATTTACAAGAGTCTTCCATGTCCGCTGTGTTGACATTTGTAGCAGAGTTCTGGGAATAGGCTCAGCTGCAGTGAGGATCTGTGTGCTGTGCCAGCACAGGCTCTTCCTCTCCCATCTGTGCTTCACTGTCCTCCGCAGAGTTTTCAGTGAAAATACCTTAAATGCCTGATAGAATCTGGCCCCGGAAGCATGAACTGTGCAGCTGCCCTGAAGGAGGAAGGGGAAAAACCCTGGCAACTGAGCCCATTGTTTGAGTCAGGATCTCCTGGACCAGCTGAATGAGTCACTGGTGGCTGCTCGCCAGCAGCATCTCACCCCCACCTACATCTGGGAAATGGGCGCAGGCTGGGGAGCTGCTGGATGGGCTTTGCAGTTTGTGGTTTGTGCAGGAGCAGGTCGAGGCAGTCAGTCAGAGCTCCTTCCTGCAAGAGCTTTTATGGTGAGGGAGAAGTTAAGACAGATCAGAGTGAGAGTGAGGAGGGGAGAGTGGCCCTGAGAGAGAGAAAGCTGTGACTCAGGGAGAGCCTCGTGCATCTGTTGGGAATTTGAGAGCTGTGTGTTTATCAGGACTGCTGGAACGCTGCAAGGAGAGCCCTGCCCTCTGCTGGCACTGTCGCTGTCCCCTCTGCTGCCACTGTCAGTGTCCCCTCTGCCGGCAGTGCCACCACCCTGCTCCCTGCCATGGACGGCAGGGCCCTGTTGAGACCCCTGGCTGGGCTCAGGTGCTGGGTGTTCTTTACAGGAGAGAAAGGAGATCTTTGAGCACCACCTGAAGGGCCTCAAGCTGATCCAGGATGGCAGTTTCTACTCGCAGCACCTGGCAGAGCTGACCCCAGGATTCAGTGGTATGATGCATCCTTGGGCTGCTCCTGCTCCATTCAGGCTGGAGCTTCTGGGGGCTGGGGGTCTAACAGGGAGTTTGGGGCAAAAAGGGCTTTTTTCTCCATTTCTGTGGGAAGTAGAAAAAAAATTGTGGGAACCTGACCAGCTCCCTGGTGAGCTCTGATGAGCAGTTTTTCATTACTATTTTCAGTCTTGTGAAATTTGTCGGACTAGCAGGGTGGGGAGGTAGGGAAAACACATTTTTGCAATGCCCAGGTGTCTAATTCCTAGGGGAAGGAAACAGTCATGCTCCTGTCAAAGCTGTTGAGGATGAGGTGCTGCACTTCAGAGGAGAGATTGTTAAATTGATTTATGTTACCAGGAAAGCAATGGAAGGGACGTGTAGGAATTATTTTGCTGAGCAGAGTAGAAATTGGACAGCTCTGCCTGGCTCCTGCATCAAGCCTGCTTCCAGGGTGGGTCCCTGGGAGCTTGAAACAGTGCTGAGCAAGGGGCTCCAGAGTTCCTGTTTATGTGGAGTTCCTGGAATATCCTTTCTGGGTTTCCCCTCTCCCAGGCCCCAGCACGCTGCCTCTCCGTGACTGCTCTCAGCAGCCCCCCGCCACCATCACCCACCCACACAAACTGGGAACAGATGTTCCTTCTCTTCTCTCCGAGGTTGAGCAGAGCAGCAGCCTGTGCCAACCCACTGCCCATACCATCCCTGTCCCTGGGAGCCAGCCTTGGCCTCAGCCTGCTCCTGGATTGCTGAGCTCTGTGTGGTATCAGCATTCCCTGCCAAAGCAGTTGTATTATTCAAATCCAACATCAACACCACGGACTGGGGTTGCTCTCTGTTCCCAAGGAACAAAAAGCACAGACTGTTTGCCTTCCTTAGGTCCTTCTCCAGATTTGTTTGTGCCCATTCCTCCTCTGAGCTCTCTGTCCCATTCAGAGCCAGTGTAACTTTGTGAACTCGTGTCTGCAGGAGCTGACATAGCAAATATCTGCAATGAGGCTGCTCTTCACGCTGCCAGGGAGGGGCACAAATCCATCGATACCTCCAACTTTGAGTATGCTGTGGAGAGAGTCATTGCAGGTGAGAGATGCAGCCATTCCATGCAATTATGGGATGGTTTGGGTTGGGAGGGACCTCAAAGCCCATCCAGTCCCACCCCTGCCTCCTTCCACTGTCCCAGGCTGCTCCAAACCCCATCCAACCCAGCCTTGGACACTCCCAGGGATCCAGGGGCAGCCACAGCTTCCCTGGGCACCCTGTGCCAGTGCAGCAGCATCTCTTGATGTTGCCTCAGGGGTCTGTTCTGCTCAGGTGAGGGGGTTACATCCCAGAAAGACAGGTGCGGTCCAGACTGTGCTCTGGCCTGAAGGTCTTCAGTGACAGTCATAGAAAGTTCTCTGAAAAAGACCCCAAGGAGCTGACTCTTCAGGACTCTGAACCCATAGCTCAGGGAAAATAGCCACTATCAAAATAATAAAGAGGAGAATTTGAATCTGTGTGGCTTTTTCAGTTTAGAAGGTTGGAGGGTTTGTTGGTTGGTTGGATTTTTAAACAAGAGAAGTCACAATATCCCTGAATTTTTCTTGCTGCTTTGGACACCTGCTAGATAAACATCAATAGCAAATAGTCTCTGCATCCTCACCAGCAAGAAATTAGAGATTTTTCTTTCTGCCCTCCAAGCCCAGGCTTTGATGAATTGGCAGAATAAACTGCAAGACAGTAGAGCACTGTTCTCCCTCTGAGAACATCCTGTGGCCTTTCCCTGCTGCTTGTGCCATTGCCAGGAGAGGAACCTCTGGAGATTTCCCTGTAGCAGTGTGTATTGTAGGGAGGGAAAAAGAGTTCCCAGAACTCTTGACTTCACCTGAGGGATTTGAATCTGGTGGGTTTGGGGCTGAGCTGCCCTGGAGCCAGGCTGTGGATTTCGTAATCAGACACTGAACTGCCTCCAGGCTGCATTCCCAGCGGGAGCCCAGGCACACAGACTGGCACTCTGTGCCTTTTTAGTGGACGTGTGGAACAGGATGTTTGTACTGGGTCAGTTACTTCCTGATCCTGGAATTAAGTCCTGAGTGTTTGCTTTATCAGAAAATGCTTCGAGAGGTCCTCATTTAAAAGAAGATGTTTGAGAAAATTTCTCACAGCTTCACCTGTCGCAGGGAAACAAAACCCTTGGAGTGCTTTGGTTAAAAACACAAATCCCAAACTGTACTCAGGAGCTCCCAGGAGTGGACAGTGAGACAACTGTAGTTGTAACTTGGAAATTCTCATCAGCTGCATCAAAGATCACAGAATCCTGAACTGGTTTGGGTGGGAAGGGACTTTAAAGTTTATATTTCACCCCCTTCCCTTGGTAGGGACACTTTCTACTGTCCCAGGGTGCTCCAAGCCCCATCCAACCTGGCCTTGGACACTGCCAGGGATGGGGCAGCCACAGCTTCTGTAGGCAACCCCTGCCAGGGCCTCCCCACCCTCACAGGGAGGATTTTTTTTTCCTGATATTCCAACTAAACCTCCTCTTTTTTGGTTTGAAGCTGTTCCCCCTTGTCCTGGTACCACATCCTCTTGTAAAGATGTGTTCTACTTTCCCATCTGCAGGAGCACAACACCAGACTTAGAGGGACTCACTTGCCTTTTCTTTCTAAGCCTTGCCTTAGTTCCCCAGACTGGGAAGATAAAACAAAAAGCAAGGCAGGCTGGGAGGGAGGGGCTGGCAGCAGAAGGGATCTCTGGGATCCATGTGGTGGGGCATTGCAGGACATGAGCTCTGGCAGTTAAAGCTGCCTGGCCTCACTCAGGCTCTGGTGTGTGTAGGAGGCCACGGAGTCTTTTTGTTGCTTAATCAGATTCTCTCATATTAGCAGGACTGGCTATTTTTTGTAGACAGATTCTAAAAGACCCCAAACAACCCCCCAGGCCCCCTGTATTAAATGTCCCCTTTCCATGTCGTAGGAATGCTTCTGGGTTTCACAATCCAGAGGGCATTTCAGTTCCTATAAAAGCTTTTCTTGAAAGAAAGAAGATATTACTGTGCTTTCCATTAGGAGCTTCTGGTTTTAATAAGAGTGGGGTGGAATCAAAAGGGAGCTCTGCAAGTCCAGAGGCCCTGTCAGCCTTAAAGCTTTGTGTTGCTGTAAGGGAGGAGCAAGAACTTCTCTCTGTGGTAGTTCCCATTGTGTTTTTAGTTTGGGAACAGAAAGCAGTCAGTCAGGTCTCCTGGGAGCGAGGGAAGAAACCTGCTGAGCACACAGAGGCTTTTAGGGCTTGGCTTTAGAAGATGGAGCCTATTTTCTTGGTGGGGCTTGTGTAAGGGCAGCAGAGATGCACCACAGTTCTTTCCTGGGTGGCTTGTATCCTGAATGTGATAACTACAGCCTTCCAGGGGACTTCCATGCCTGGAGATTATATAGGAAAAGAAATAATCTTGGTAGGCACACTGTGTGCTCTCGTGAAGAGCACAGTCCCTCCCTCAGTGGGCTGACAGGGATTTTTTTAAGTGTCTATATATATATATGCACACACATTTATAGAGAATAGATACATCTTCCTGTGGAAATAGCCATACAGGGCCATGCTCACACACTGCTGAGGGCAGGGTTAGGGACTGACTGATGAAAATCAAGGCAGTTGCAATTAATCTGCTGTTCCATCGTGCCTGGCAGGGCACAGCAGTTTCCAGGGTCCCTGAGCAGTAGTTTTACAAGATCTGCCACGCTAATTTTGTTGTTTCCTTGTTTAATAAAACCCTTGACTTTGTTTAAAAATTCATGTTCATAGAATGTTGTTTTCCAAGACATGAAGCAAGCTTGGTGCAATGTTGGTTCTGACTGGCTGCTCTGGGCTCTGTGTGGGGACTCTGGCCTGCAAGTCCTGGGACCTTTTTGCATCAAACATTCTGTGTTATATACTTATTTTTCCTTTATGCTGGAAGTTTTACTTCCATTCACCTTTTTTTTTTTTTTTAAAGTCCTTTTTGGACTTGCTCTGCCGAGTTGGAAAATAGATACTTTTGAAAATCACCTTTCTGGAGGAAGGGTTAAATGTGAGTTATGGCTTAATTTGCTGCTTCTCAGGAGCCTGGGAATAAGCTCATATGGAGCATGCCATGTGTAATCAGAGACATTTCCAGACTCTGGAGAAGGATTTCTGTATCTACTCCTGGACTTCAGCTGATTTGAACACTCTTAAAGCACAGTTTTCTCAACTGGGACATTGTATATATAATTCAAGATCTCTCTTGTTCTGCCTAAGGGACTGAAAAAAGCAAAATGAGTGTGAGACTCTAGCTAGTCTCATTTTGGATTCTGTTGTTTGGGGTTTTTTTGTGTTGTTTTCAGGTTTTTTTCCACAAAAAAACCCAAAAACACGATAGTCAGCTGCCTTTTTACAGATCCAACCTTGGGAACAAGGTTCTTGAGCTGTGTTCAAATCAAATGTCAAATTATTTGTCTAATGATTATGTCTATTGTAAGGAGAAGGGGGAAGGTTTTCTGCCAGGCTTTTTCAAGCAATTCCAAGCATAGATTGCTTTCCACCTCAGGGCCAGGGAGCAGCTTTTCCAAACATTTTAGTGAAAGGGGTTTCGCTGCCTCCCCCTCTCCAGAGTGCAGCACAAACAGTTCAGCCACAGGCTGTGCACCAGGCTGGACCAGGTTATGCCCCACTGGTTGCACCTGTTGATACCTTATCAAGGCCTGGTCTGTGTTCCCACAGGCACTGCCAAAAGAGTAAGATCTTGTCACCAGAGGAGAGGAAGGTGGTGGCGTTCCACGAGTCGGGGCACGCGCTGGTGGGGTGGCTGCTGGAGCACACCGAGGCCGTCATGAAGGTACCTCCACTGCCAGGAGGGGAGCCCCGAGGGCTTCCCTGGCCAGGATTGCTTTGTGGGGCTTGTGTGCAGTTCTGCTCTGCTCTGTCAGCCTGTGGCTGGGCTACTGCAGCAAAAATACATGGAAAATACAGAATTACAGTATCATTTTCCTTGGAAAGAACCTTTGAGGTCGTCAAGTCCAACTACTCAGCACTGCCAAGCCCACTGCTAAACTAGGAGAGGTTCAGGCTGGATATTAGGAATAATTCTTCACTGAAGGGTTGGTTAAGCATTGGAACAGGTTCTCCAGGGAGGTGGTAGAGTCACAGTCCCTGGAAATGTTCAAAAACAGGCAGACATGGCACTTAACAGTATGGTTCAGTGGGCTGGTGGGATTTGGTCAAAGGTTGGACTTGATGGTCTTGGAGGACATTTCCAACCTTAATGATTCTGTGATTATATAAACCATGTCCCTAATTTATGCTGTAGAGAAATCCATTATTAGGCTCCACTGATGGCAGTGCTGGTGCAAAGCTGATTAACCAGCTATAGGAGAAGCCTTGCAATTAAAAACTAGAAGCAGCTGAGTCTCCTGGTGCTGCTGCTCAGTCGTGCACTTCCAGGCTGCTCCGTGTGTGCACACATCCAAATGTGATCCCTTTCCCAGCACGTTGCAGCCAGCGAAGCCACTGCAGGAGTTGCTCTGATACTGATGAAAGGATGTGTTTTCCAGACTGGGAGGTTGTCAGCCCGAAGCCCTTCTCTGCAGGGAAAGGCCTCTCTGGCACCGGGGAATGTGATCCCAAAAGCCGGGGCACTGGGGGGAGGTGGGGAGTGAAATGACAAGGGTGACAGCTCCTTGGCCCCTTACCAGCGGCACATTCACTCTGAATGACCCATTGTGTGAGCAGAACTGGTGTTAATTACTCTCTTTAGTGCGTGGGGAAAATGGCTGTTATTTTTCTGAAAGCTCCTGTCTTTCTGCAGGTAGTCTCAGGGATTCTGGAGCAGAATCAGTGATCTCTGTGATCAGTGATCTGACCTATACACTCCAAAGTAACTCCTAAATTTCAGGATGACTGTGACTTGCTGTTAAGGATAATTTCCTGAGCAGGAAGTGTATTTGTGTGTGAAGGCAGAGCCCTCAGTGCAGGAGTGAGGACACCCTGCTGTCCTTGGCCATGTGTCTGTAGGCCAACCTGTCCATGGCTATGGACAAACTTCACTGGGAATGCAGAGGCCTCTTCCTGCCCTCCTGTGCTGCTGTAGGGAGAGCTCTACAGCTCTCTGAGCTGAGGGAGCTGCCCTGTGTTGCAGGTGTCCATAGCCCCTCGGACGAACGCGGCGCTGGGATTCGCACAGATCCTGCCCCGGGAGCAGTACCTGTTCACCAAGGAGCAGCTGCTGGAGAGGATGTGCATGGCCCTGGGGGGCAGAGTGGCTGAGGCCATCACCTTTAACAAGGTCACCACAGGTGAGGAGCCAGAGCCTGGCATGGGCAGGTGGAGGTCCTGAGGGATCTGAGCAAGGAGCGGAGATTTCGTGTGCTGGCAAGAAGAAATGTCATGTGGTGTGTTCTGACACAGGCTCTTGAGAAGACCTAGAACTTTCTTTGTTGTTTCCAACTGGTTAAATCCAAATAGGATCACAGAATGGTTTGGGTTGGAAGGGACCTTAAAGCCCATCTCGTTTCACCCCTTGCCATGGGTAGAGACACCTTCCACTAGACCAGGTTGCTCTACAGGCAGTGGCAGGTGAGGGCTCAGGTGAGCTGGCCACAGTAGGGTCACTCCCTGTCACTCCTGGGCCCTGCAGGAAGGTCTCTCTGTGGGTTGAGTGTTCACCTCCATGGGCTGCAGTGGTTCCTCTGCTCTCTCCCCTGGTAGGACATGTGTGTGTGCAGGATGTGCTGAGAGCTGACCAGCAGCGTGTGTGTCTTTCCTGCCCAGGAGCACAGGATGACCTGAAGAAAGTGACCAAGATTGCCTACTCCATGGTGAAGCAGTATGGGATGGTGCCCAGCATCGGGCAGATCTCCTTCCCAGACCCGGAGAGTGCCCCTGGCATCGGCCGCCGCCCCTTCAGCCAGAGCCTGCAGCAAATGATGGACCACGTAAGGCCAGCCTGGGCTGAGGCTTTCTTTATGTTCTCTGCTTTCTGCAGTTCACTGAAAAATGCCAAACAACTTGCATTTTGCTGTTGGCCAGTGAGTGGGCACTTACCTGCTCCATGACTGTGTCAGGGCTGTGCAGTGAGGCAGCAGGAACAGCAGAATCCCACCTGGCTGTGAGTTCAGCCCTGCAGCCTGTGCTGTGCAGGGCTGAGATGGCAAGAAATCTGTGTCTTAAAGTCACAGCTGCACAGTGTGGATGTGTGTACTTGCTAACCAAAATGATGGTCAGACTGACTGAAGATCAGCCTGTTTTGACAGGAAATTTGGCTTCATTGCTGAAAAAACACATTGCTTTTGTTCAAAAGTCAAAAAGCTGGAAACAAAAAAGCTCTGTTTCAGAAGCATCATGGCTGTGCTTCCTTGGGATTTGTGCTGAGCTGCACCTTTAGCTCCTGGACAGCCTTAATCTGCATTTCCCATCAAGCTGTGCTAGGGCAAGACTTCACTGCCCCTTATCACCAGCACTCCTTGGGCCTTTTTCCAACCAGTTTATCCATAGTTTCTGTTGGTGGGAACCACATTCTGCCTGGCTCAGTTTGCAGATTCCATCCCTCAGTGCTCTCTTTGTTTAGCCACACATTGTGTTTGTTGCCACCTACACCCCAACTCCCTCTTCTTGTTCCTTCAAGGAAGCCAAAATCCTGGTGGCTCAGGCTTACAGGCGCACAGAAAAGCTCCTGCTGGAGAACCGGGACAAGCTGCAAACAGTGAGTTGGGATGTGTGGGGGTTTGTTGGTTGCTTTGGGTGTTTTTAACTGGTGCTTTTGCTGCTTTCTGTGCTCTGCAGCTCAGCTGTTGCAGTGTTGTCTCTCTCCTAGAAAGTCTTGTAGTGGGAGTGTTGGGAACGAGTGACTGTTTACTGTGTATCCCCCGGATTCAGAGCAGGCACGGGAGGAATGTGTGTGCCTTTCCCAGCAGTGAGTAGTCTGCCTCCTCACACCAGCTGGTGTTTGCAGGGTAGGGGAGGAGGAGTGCTCTGTGGAAATTATCAAAGCTGGAATTTGTGTCCTTCACCTGCACTTCTCCGCTTGCCTCTTGGCAGTGCAGTTTTCTGGGGAGCTGATAGTGACTGTTTTTGGGAAGCCAAGCCAGTAACCAGGTGGACAGTGTCTGGCTTTGGTGCAGGAATATGGTGCCTGTCACCTTGGCTGGGTGGGGCTGGTTCCTGCTTTCTGGTGACTTCAGGCAATTTTCACTTCCTTAATGACTTAAACCACGGAATCCTTGTTGTAGAGAGAGAGCTTTGCCTCCTCCCCTTTGTGTCCTGACAGTCCCAATCCAGCCATACACCCTGGCATGTCCCCACCTGTGCCAGGAGCTCTGTGCCCAGTGCTGAGCCAAGCTTGGGTCACAGCACCCTCTGTATCTCCTTGACTTCCCTTCAGAATTACAGTCCATGACTTCCAAAATGACCAGGAGTCAAATTCATGTTGCCTATTTTGCAAATCAAGCAATTCTTGTCCTTAAATCCTTTTTATATAAACAAGAACAACAACAACAACCCCTTCAGCTATGCAGTGTCAGGCCTCCAGTGCATGATAAGGACAGAGCTGGGACACGCTGCTGTCCCCAGAACAGTGCCCTGGCAGCTCTGGAGCAGGGATCCTCAGGGGTGTCTCTGCAGGCTCCTCTGTCCTGCTGCTGCCATGTAACACCAGCCAGATGTTTGCTAAAGGCTCAGCACAGAAAAACTTTAAAGTGCAGCCAAAGTATCTCCAGAGTCAGTGTTTCAGTTGCCAGGCCAGCGTGTCACATCTCGTAAGCAGGAGCGAGCAGTTCCACGCTGGACAGCCACCTGCTGCTCCAGAGGGGTGGTGCTGCTGCCAGAGGGGCCAGAGAATTCCACTCTTCTGGAGAGGAACTTGTGCTGACCTCCAGCCCCTGCCTGCAGGAACAGGCAGCTCTTTGTTAGTGCTGTGTGTGCAGGGAAGGCTCTGGGTCTGCCAGAGGTCTCCGTGCTGCTGCTTTGGGCAGGGTCCCAGGTGCAGTGACAGTGGCAGGAGGGACACTTCTCTCATTGTTCCTGGAGTTCTCATTCCAAATCATTCCCAAGAGCTTGCTTTGTTGCCTGCAGTTACAGTGTGTATTCGTGGCCAAAACTGCTCTTGGGAACCGTGCTGGAGCCTGGAGAATTTGGTCTTGGCTCCAGTAGCTTCAGGGTCACCCCATCTGTGGTGGTGAGGGTCTGCTCCTGGGGGGTGCAGGTGCTGAGGCCTGAGTTGAGCTGACAGTTCAGACAAGCTCAGAGAAGCACTTCTCTGCTCTCTGTGGGGGCTCCATCCCTCATTTTGCCTCCTTGCTCTTTCCCAGCTGTCCAATGCCCTCCTGGAGAAGGAAGTGATCAATTACGATGACATTGAAGCGCTGATTGGGCCCCCGCCCCACGGGCCCAAGAAGATGATTGCTCCTCAGAGCTGGCTGCAGGCAGAGAGGGACAAGCAGGACACCAGGGAGGAGGAAACACCTCCCCAGCCACCAAACCAAGAGGAGGAGGAGGAACCACGCCTGAGACCAGTGTGAACCCACTCCTGAGTGGAGTGGGAGGGCTCCAGAGGCATCTTTTGGACACAGACCCTTTGCCTTCTCAGCTCCAGAGACAAAGATGCTGGGCAGGGAATTGCTGCTGCTGCTACCCCAAAATGAAGGGATGGCTGCGTTAGCTCTTTGAGCTTTATCCTGCAGCAAGGAGAACTCCTCAGGATTTCAGCATTGATTCCTAGCAGGGTGGTGGTGATTAGGAGTTGGGTAAGTTTGATCTGCTGTGGAAGTTCCTTGTGCACAGGAGCAGGGAACATATTCCAGTGGGTGGAAGATGCCATGTAAGCCACTTCTGGCTGTGCTCTCTGCCGTGGCAGGAGGGCAGGGCTGTGCCCTCAGCATGGGGACACCCCTGTGGGGCTCAGCTGGGCTGCTGCAGCTCTTGTGTAACCTTTGAACACAACACATAAAGAGCCCTGGCTGGAATAAACTGCCCACAAAGTGCTGCTGTGTGTGTACAATGTGTCAGGCTCCGGGGGTGTTTTGGCACACATGAAGCTCATTAGAGCTGTGGAGTGGTACAGGGCAAGAGCCTCCTTCTCCCTGGTCAATAATTTATGTCCAGTTTTTACAGCAAGTGTTTCCCAAGCAGAGGTTGAAGCAAAACTCTGCAGAGCTCAGCAGTGGGACATGGAAACCAACTGTGCAGAGGGTGACTGAGCACACATGGGAAGACTGTTCTGAAGTGCTGGTTCTGAGCTGGAGAAGTGCTCTTGGAAATCTAGAAAAAGCAGGTGTGTTTGTTGGGAGTCCTCAGGAAAAGCTGCTTCATCCTCGTGGCTGTTGCAAAACAGGCCCTGCTGACAGGGTGGTCTGGTGTTCATCAGGGAAAGCATTAAAGTGGTTGTTGCTCCCTGGAGTGCCCTGGCTGGCTGCGTCTTTTAGGAAGGATTCTTGTCTGCAGTTACTCCATCAGGACTGTCTGTGACCTGAAAGACCCCAGCCCAAGCCTGGGCTCTGGCAGCTCCCAGCCCTGGGGCCTGTGTCACAGTCCCGGGCTCCTGTCCCGGATCAGGCTGGAGCTGGGGGCCTCCTGCCTCCCTGAGAACGTGAAGATGTTCTGCACTGTGTCCTCTCCCCCATCCCAGCCCATTCCTGGGGTTTCAGTGCCTGGGGAGTGATTTCCCTTGAGTTCAGGGACACAAGTAGTTTTCTACATTTTTGGATGCTGCTGGCCTTGATGTTTTAATTCCAAACTTGTTTGTCCCAGTCTCGTTCCTTGAACTTCCTTTTCCAGCAGCAGATGAAATTTCAAGTGTTCTTTGATTTTATTTTCTTGAACTCACAGAACCTTTGTGGGGAGAGGAGTTGAGTTCTGTGGAGCTGAGGTGAGGTGGGAGCTGTGCAGTGTGGGGACAGCACAGGGTCCTTGGTGCCTTCTGGGTGCTGCCAGCACTGCTGTGCCACTGCTCCCAGCACAGGCTGTGGAGCCCACTGCCTGGGATCTGCCTGGGGGATGGATGGAAGCCCCTGATCCCTCTCCTGCCTTATGAGATGATGCTGCTCCCCCAAAAGGAGAGGGATCCTGCTCTGGCCTTGCGTGGGGATTCCTCAGGGATTTGGGACCAGCGTAACCCCTGCCCAGTGTCCGTCCCATCGCCCTGCCCAGGAGCTGCTGGGCACGGGAGAGGGCATCGAGCTGCTGCTGCCGATCGAGCTCGGCTGCGGCCCCGTGTCCCCGTGTCCCCGTGTCCCCGTTGCCAGCGCCGCTGTGCGCGGGCCCTTTAAGCCGCCGCCATCTTTGCTGTGGGCGCGGGGAAGCCGCCGCCGCCCTCGCTGGCCCCGCCCCCCTCCGGGCTCCCGCCGCTGGCCCCGCCCCTCTCCGAGCCGCTCCCGCGCTGCCCATTGGGCGCCGCCGCGGCACTTCCGGCGCCGCCGCGCCAGCGCTTCCTTTCCGGTCGCCATTGTCGTGGCGGGAGGTGAGTGAGGGCCGGGGCCTCCATCCGCCGCCATCCGCCCGCCGGGGCCGCTCCCGCCACCGCCGCAGCCCCGCGCGGGGCCGTGGGGGAGGCGATGGGGCCGCGCCGGGCCGGGGCCCGCGGGCCGGGGGGCGCCTGGGGTGTCCCCGCGCTAACCGTGCCCGTGTCCGCAGGCCGCAGCCATGGCGCCCAGCCGCAATGGGATGATCCTGAAGCCCCACTTCCACAAGGACTGGCAGCGCCGAGTCGCCACCTGGTTCAACCAGCCCGCCCGCAAGCTCCGCAGGTGAGTCCCGGAGCTCCGGGGGCCGCGGGAGGGGCTTTCCCGGCTTCTGCCGGGCCGCTTACGGAGCCAGGACGCCGTGGGTTAGTTCGGCCTTGCCCTGCTCGTGCCCAGGGCGAGCCTCTGCCAGCCACAGCCAAGTGATGAGACATCTCCGGAATCGCTGCATCCACAGTGATGAACGCACTTCCCTGGGTCTCTGATGGCAGCAGCAGCCAGCCCGGCCCGGCTGTTTGTTCCGGGGGCACCGCAGGGCAGGAGACGCCTCCCTGCGAGGGCAGGAGCGGCACGCGTGGTAGAGATGCCGTGTACCCCGAGGCTGTCACAGGTGGGCGGGAGGCTGGTGACACCTGGCTTGGGCCAGCCATGGTGTGACCAGCAGGAGCGGGGCGTTGCGTGTCCCCTGTTCTGTACTGCTGATGTCACACCTGGAGCTCCGCTGTTGTATTTGGTCCCTCACTGCAAGACAGTAGAGGGGGCCAGAGCGTGTCCAGAGAAGGGAATGGAGCTGGGAAGGGTCTGAATCACCAGGAGCAGCTGGGGGACCTCAGCCTGGAGAAAAGGAGACTCAGGAGGAACCTTCTGTGTCTCCACAACTTCCTGGCATGAGAGGATCATGCTCTGGCCCAAGGGAACGGGCACAGGAGGAGAGGGAGCAGCCTCAGTTTGTGCCAGGGGAGGTTCAGGTCGGGCATCACAAGGAATTTCTCCCTGGGAAGGGCGGGCAGGGGCTGCCCAGCGAGGTGGTGGAGTCCCCATTCCCGGGGCTGTCCCAGGGAGGGGCTGGATGCTGGGTTGATCAGGAGGGGACAGGGCACAGGTTGGGCTCAGCAGCCTGGAGGCTGTTCCCCAAGCTGAAGGATGCTGTGCCTCTCCCTTCCCAGGAGGAAGGCTCGCCAGGCCAAGGCTCGCCGCATCGCCCCCCGCCCCGTGGCCGGGCCCATCCGGCCCATCGTCAGGTGCCCCACCATCAGATACCACAAAAAAGTCCGTGCTGGCAGGGGCTTCAGCCTGGAGGAGCTTAAAGTAAGTACAGAGCATCGCTTCAAAACACTGAAATAAAGTCTGAGCTCAGCTGCTTCTCCTGTCCTGCACAAGGGGACTTACCCAGGTGTTGGTACCTGCTGATGCCAGCACGGCCCAGGAGGTCTGGCTGTGGGTTTCCTGGCTCTGGGAGCAAGGAAAGACTGATCTCACCTGTGGTGGTGGAGTGGGTGTGTGAAGGGTGCTCTGAAAGGTAAATGTCTGTGTATCTGGTCACACTGTTGTGTAAAGTTGTGATAAAATCAAACTGATACAGGGGAAATTTAGGTTGGATGTTCAAAAGAAATTCTTCCCTCTGAGAGTGGGCAGGCCATGCACGGGGTGCCTGGAGAAGCTGTGGCTGCCCCATCCTTGGAAGTGTCCAAGGCCAGGTTGGACAGGGCTTGGAGCAGCCTGGGATAGTGAAAGGTGTCACTTTGTAAGGGGTAGAACTTAAAGGTCTGTAAGGTCTCTTCCAACCCAAACTATTCAGAGATTCTATGACGCTTGAATTCTGAAAGAGCCTTGACTCTCCTAAACTTTTTGAGAGGAGGGGGAAGATTAAGATCATCTTCATTAAATTGTTTCTTTTTGAAACATTTTTCTGCTAATTCTGAATATTTTAGCCAATGTTTCCATGTTGAGGACCAAGTGAACCCAGCTCAATTTAGTTCTAAGAGTAGCAGGGCATGCTGCACCAGGAGGAGGAACCATTCAGCACAGCTTCTCAGAGTAGCTGCAGTAATAATAGTTGGATTAAAGTCCAGATAGTTGTATTAAAGTGGGAAGTGTTTCCTGTCCTGCATTCCCTGTCCCTGTGACGTGCCCAGGTGTGCTGAGCTGCTAAAGGTGGCTGCAGGGCCACCCACTGTGTGTCTGTGATCAGATTCCACATCAGGGCTTGCTGGCAGCCACCAGCCTCTGTGCCTGCTTCAGTGTCTTAATTAAAACATTTGTAACTGGAATTGGTGCACTGAGGCAGGGAAATTGTTCTTCTGGGTGCCAAATACTTCATTACTTATTTTTCTTTAATTCTTGGGTAATGGTGGAACACAAAGCAGAATGCAGCTGTTTGTCTTCAAACAGATAATGAGTTTTTTGTTTAATATAGTCTGAAAAATAGTTATTTAATGGTTGTTTCGGATGGTTAGAAAAAAAATCCTGATTTAATGGAACTCCCAGTACTCAGTGAACCAGAGTTGTCCATCAACTGACTCAGACATCTGTCTGAATCCAGGTTTAAGTGTGTGCTGCAGGGGTTGCACTTTGCACTTCTGCAGAAATCAGCCTGAGCAACATCTCAAGCACCAAGATAGACCAGGACACCCTTTGTGGGTGGTGTAGTTGGTTCCTCAGCTGATCCAGCCTTTCTGCAGCCCCTGCATCCCGTGCTGGCTGTGCTTGGATGCCTGCCTGGCTGTTGGGAGCTGTGGGATGCTGACACCACCCTCTCCTCTCTCCCCAGCTCGCTGGCATCAACAAGAAGTTTGCCCGGACGATCGGGATCTCCGTGGATCCCCGGAGGCGGAACAAGTCCACCGAGTCCCTGCAGGCCAACGTGCAGAGGCTGAAGGAGTACCACTCCAAGCTCATCCTCTTCCCCAGGAAGCCAGCCATGCCCAAGAAGGGAGACAGCTCTGTGAGTACCCCTGACTGCTGGAAATGTGTCCTGTTCTGGGAGGTCTGGTGTCATTCTGAGCTTTCTCCATCATGTCAACCCCGTGGTTCTGAGCCCAACACAAGGGTTGAGTCTAATGGTGCACTCAGGGTTACAGTGGCACTTCAGCCAGGCATTTGGCTGAGCAGCTGCTGGCCTGTTCTGGTGCTAGTTCCTGGAGCTTTGATCCTTGCTCAGCCAGTTGAGTTTTAGTTTAGAGAGCTAAATTGTCACAATGGCTGGAAATCCCCCTTGGAGTCAGTCCTGCTGGTGGAAGGCTGAGGGACAGGCTGTGAGTGGCTGCAGAGCTGTGTGCCAGGCAGGCACCAGAAGGCAATTGTTATTGACATTCAAAAATGGTTTTCATTAAAACCTCCAGGATCAGAGCAGAGCTGTGTTCCCTGGCTCTGCTGCCAGTAGATCCAAGGAACACAAGGGTGAGTTCAGACTGTCCTCCTGTCTTGTGGGGAATCTGGCAGCTCCAAGCTGCTTAGCTCCATCTTCAGAGCAGGGAGGAAGGGCCTTGAGCTGAAGCACTGATTCAGATGTGTTTGCTGGAAGTCAGCTGTATTCAGTAAAACCTTCAGTCATTTTTTTGTCTCATAACATGCTCTTACAAGAATCAACCTGAGAAGGACTTGCTGAGGAACATGTAGGGTGTATATGAGTTGTGGGGGCTCAGCCTGGAGAAAAGGAGGCTCTGGGAACAGCCTCAGTTTGTGCCAGGAAAGGTGGCTCAGGTTGGACATCAGGAATTTCTTCCTGGAGAGGGAGGTCGGGCATTGGGAGGGGGCTGCCCAGGAAGGTTTGGAGGTATCCAAGGAAGGAATGGATGGGCTGGGTTGACAAGGTGGGGATCAGGCACAGCTTGTACTTGATCTAGGTTGGTCTTTTCCAACCTAGAGATGCTGTGCTCCTGTGTAAGTTGAGAGCAGCACAGTTGGTGGCAGAGCTGTCCCAGGTGGCAGAGCTGTGGGCCCTCTGCTCCGGCCGGATCCGGGCACGGCGTGGGTCACTGATGCAGCTCATCAGTGCCAAGCTCTCTGAAGTGCTGGGTTTGTTACCCTTTGGTGTTAAAGCTCTGTCAGGATCAGCAGCACCGTGTTTAAGCTGGGTACCTGTGCACAGACTGTGCTTTAGCTGAGGTTTTAGCCAGAGAAGTTGAAATTCTGTGCTTCTAACATTCCCATCTTCTGTTGTGCAGCCAGAGGAACTCAAGATGGCCACTCAGCTCACAGGACCTGTTATGCCCATCAAGAACGTAAGTGTCATTTCACCAGGTTCTCTGTGTGATGTGATTGAGGTTGAACTTGTGGGGAGGGTTCTCTCTTTGCTGTCTCACAGCTTGAGGGTGGCTGTCTCCAGGCATTGCCCATCCTGGATCAAAAAAACCCCAGGAATAAGTCTTTGAGAGAACTGTGAAATTGAGGGCGCCTTTGGGTTTAGCAGGGGTGGGAGTGCTTTCGCAGGTTCTCTGGTCACCATCTGTCCCCAAATCCTCTCTGCTTCCCAGAGCTGCTGTCAGCAGTGTCACAGACCTCCAGTCATTCCCTAGAACTCCCTGACAGGAGGGTGGAGCTGGGAGGGGGGTCGGGCTCTCCTCCCAGGTGACAAGTGACAGGATGAGAGGAAACAGCCTCAAGCTGTACCCGGGGAGGTTTAGATTGGATATTAGGAAAATTGCTTCAGGCTGTCCGTCCCTGGCAGCACAGCTGCCCAGGGCAGCGGTGGAAGTGTTCAAAAAACACGTGGCTGTGGCACTTGAGGCCATGGCTGGTGGTAACCATGGTGGTGCTGGGCTGACGGCTGGGCTCGCTATTAAAGCTCTTTACCAACCTTAACAACGCTGTGGCTCTGTGAAACCTGACTCAGCTTTCCCGTGGTGCTCGTTTTCATTCCCGCTCCATTGTCGAGGCGCCAGCAGGAGCAGGCTGAGGGCAGGGCCCGTAGATGGCACGAGCGCTCCGTCCCCGCTCTGCTCCTGGCAGAGGGAGCCGTGGGAAGGCCCAGCTCCCGGGGACAGCCTGCCTGACTGTCTGGCGCTCTCCCCGCAGGTTTTCAAGCGGGAGAAGGCGCGTGTCATCTCGGAAGACGAGAAGAACTTCAAGGCCTTTGCCAGCCTTCGCATGGCGCGGGCCAACGCCCGCCTCTTCGGCATCCGCGCCAAGCGCGCCAAGGAAGCGGCGGAGCAGGACGTGGAGAAGAAGAAATGAACTGTTCTCCCCAGAACTGTCAATAAAAAGCCGTAGAGAGCCCGGTGTGCTGTGGTTTTGGGGCACGCGTCCCCAGCGGAGCCGCCCCTGGTGCCCGTGGCGGTGCAGGGATGTGTTCAGGCGTGGGAAGCCTCGTTTGCTGTGACTGGAGGCTCCACGTGTCCCTGAAAGCGAGTGAAACACCTGCCTTGTGCCCACTCCTCTGCCTTGGCAGGGCTGCAGCCTGGGCTGCCTTCTGCTCTGATTCTGCGGGGCTTTGGGGGTTCCTCCTCTGTGCCAGGCTTTGTCTGCTCCCCCTTCCCTGCCTTCCATGCCAGTATTCCTGGTTTGATGATTTCCACACCTCTCAGTGAGGCAAAGCTGTACAAGTTGGGTGTTACACTGGGGGTCACTCAGGTGCTGCCCACATGGGGGGCTTTCCCTGCTTTTGTGGGGGGTACAGGGGTAGCAAGGTGTGACCCAGCCCCTCAGATGGGCTTGGATGGAGCCGAGTCCCAGAGCTGGGCTGTACTGCTCTGCCCTCCTGCACTCCTGACCCTTGGCTCAACCCCTGCTGCAGTTCCAGGATCCTTTTAGCCATTTCTTCACGGCTTAAGGGCCAGCCCATAGTAAATGTGACACTTGGGGACAGTGTGGTGGCCTCAGCAGTGCTGGGGAGAGGGTGAACTGATCCTGGAGTCTTCCAACCCAAATGATTGTGATACTTCACGTGGCACCTCAGGAGAAACGGGGGATTCTGGCCAATCCATGTGGCTGTTGGGGGGATTCCAGACTCTGCCTGTCTCTGAAGCAGGAGGTCTGATGGGGTCACTGGGATGTGTTGGTGGAGTCAGAGCTGCTCACCCAGCCCATTGTGTGGGATGGGATGGGATGGAGCACTCGGTGCTGGAGCCCTGGCACAGCTGCATGGATCTGGGCAGTTCAAAGAGGCAAGATGTGCCTGGTGAGGTGTTACCTGTGTACAGGTGCCACGGTGTCCCTCCAGCCCCTGTGTCCCGCTGTGGGTCGGTGCCTCCTGCCCCGCCGAGCCGTGCTGGAGGCTGTGGGGGGAGTGGGAAGGAGAGTGGCCTATTTCTGCCAGGCAGGCTGGGGATTAGCTCCCGAAGCCCGGGCCCTGCGGTGCCCCTGTGCTCGTTAGCCCTATCTGCATTTTAATCCCTCCAAATTTGAGCTAATTACATCATCTCCCATAAAGCTGGGTTGACAGCGCCGCAGTGCTGGGGGTACAGGGGTGGGTGGGGGGTCCCTGGCTGGGGGCTCAGCATGTGGGGCTCCATGTGCCTGGAATGTGGGTCTGGGTACTCCAGCATGTGGGGAGGGCACCCCCTGGGTTTGGGGGACCCCACCCTCGTGCTTGGGCTGTTGCCTCACAGTGTGGGGGGCCAGGACCAAGGTGGCCTTGGGTACCCCATGGGGAGCACCTGGGGAGGGTGGGGGGCTCTGACTGTGCCACGGGGGTCTCACTTGGAGCAGGAGCTCCTGCCCTGGCACAGCCAGCGGTGCTGGGGACCCTGGGGACCCCGCTCAGCCCCAGTGCAGGGTGGGCTCCGCTCCGGAGCCGGCAATGAGGCAGTTAACGGAGCTTGTCATCCATCTCCCTCTTAGGGCTCCGCTCCCGAGCTGCAGCTTGAGTCAGTTGTGTGGAGGTGGCAGCGGCAGCAGCTCCGGCGGGCACACCGGGCACACCGGCACACCGGGCACACCGGCACAGCCCCTGCCCTGCCGAGTCCCGGCCCAGGCCACCAGCAGCCAGGTGAGGGGGCGATGGGCAGGGTGGGACCCGCTGTCCTCTCCTCTGAGCCATGGATGATGCCAAGGGGTTCCCGTGATCCTGGGGAGGGGGACGGTGCCCACCGGAGCTGGGACACCCAAGCCATGTGCCGGGGAGGGTCTGGGCACTGCATGACTTCCCCAGGAAACTTTGGCCAGGCACGAGAGGGCACAGGTGGGCAGGACCTGCCCCTGGACCTGCCCCTGCCCCAGCCAGGAACCCCCAGGACCTGCAGGTGGGGGGACAAGCCCCGGACTGGGGCCGGGACTGGCAGAGCCCCTCGCTGACCCGTCAGGCAGCATTGCCCGGCTGAGCGTTACCAGCCTCCGGGGGGAGGATGAACGCCGTCCCCAGCACGGGGGGAATCCATCACCTGGTGGCACAGACACGGAGTTGGTGTCCCCTCTCCCCTCCGGAGAGCCCTGCCCAGGCTGGGGGTGCTGCCCGCAGGGACTGCAGGGGGTTTCTACTCCACAGCTCCACACGGGGCACCCCAGGGTGGGTACCTCACCCCACTTAGGTCCCCCTTCCCCGTGGGACACATCCTGCCCCTGGGGTGGGGCTGGGACCGAGCTGGGCACGGCCCTGCAGGACCAGGTGAACCCCCCCAGCAATGCCCACAGTAGTGCCACGAGGGTGCCCCAGCTCCCCCTCACCCCACCGTGCTTTGATGTCTTGCAGGGCCCCGCGGAGCCGTCGGGACTGGACCCAACCACCCCGCTTCGGAGAGTGTCCCCGGGGTCCCTCTGCCCCACCCGTGTCCTGCCAGCGGGGCCGTGCCCGGCAGCACGGGGCGCCGTGTCCCGGGCATGACGGGCACCTGCCCGGCTCCCTGACGGTGCCCGAGGCTGCGGCCGCCCCGCTCGCCCCCCATGCCCTTCGCCCACGGGGCCGCGTGTCCCCCGCCGCGCCCGGCCGGCATGGGCGATGTGGCCGAGCCGTGCCCGCAGGCCCCGCTGGCCGTGCTCTCCAAGGTGGAGCTGCGGGTCAGCTGTAAACACCTCCTGGACCGCGACACCCTCAACAAGTCGGACCCCTGTGTCCTGCTGCTGATGCAGACCCAGGGCCAGTGGATGGAGGTAGGGGAGTGGGGGGCACTGCTGGCACCCACAGAGCCGGGCAGGGCAGGGCAGGGCGGGACCCGGGATGTGGCGGGGCTGGGCACGGGGTGGTGGGTGTGGGGGGCTGCAGGGTGGGATGCAGGAGATGGTGTAGGGTGCAGAACGAGGGTCAGGGTGCAGGAGATGGGGAACAGAGTGCAGGGTACAGGAGATAAGGGAGAACAGGGTACAGGGTGCAAAGTGGGGTGCTAGGTGCAGAACAGGGTGTAGGGTTCAGACCAGGGTACAGAGTGCAGAGCAAGGATGCACGGTGGGGTGCAGGAGATGATGCAGAGTAGGGTGCATGGTGCAAGACACATTGCAGGGTTCAGAACGAGGTGCGGGGTTCAGATCAGGGTGCAGGAGATAACAAAGAACGGGGTACAGGGTTCAGAATGGGGTGCAGCGTTCAGACCAGGGTACAGGGTGCAGAGCAGGGGTGCAGGAGATGATGCAGAGTAGGGTGCACAGTGCAGAACAGGTTGCAGGGTGCAGAATGGGGTCCAGGGGGTGATGCAGGGTGGGCAGGGCACTGTGGGGCACCTGGCAGCCTGTGGGGATGGAGCCAACACTGGATCACACCCAGCCCACTGGGGCAGCAGTGGGGCCAGGGAGTGGGGTGGGGTGGGGCGTGGTGCCCACCACATGTGGCTCCAGAGTGGCTCCACTGCCTGGGACAGGGACAAGGGACACCTCAGCCTGCCCTGGGCTGGCTCAGGGCTGGTGCTGACACTGTCACTGGGGCTGATGCTGGCACTGGGGCTGGCAGTGGGGTTTGCAGTGGGGCTGGCAGACACCAGGATGGCACTGGGGCTGGCACGGCTCCTTCCATCCCTCCCCATGCTGAGCTCTGGGCTGGCACCGGCTGCTCCCTCTAATCGCGGCCGCGCAGCCGGCGGATTTAACGCTAAATCCCCCGACGTGTCATCGACTCCGCTTGAGCCAGCGCGGAGCCGGGGGGGACAAGGGCCCCGTGCCAGCTGCGGGGTGCTGTGCCATGCCAGACACTTGTACCTGGCTGTGCCACAGTGCTCTGTGCCACGCTCTGTGTGCTGTGCCATGCTGTGCCATGACATGCTCTGTGTGCTGTGCCAGACACCAGCCAGCTCCAAGAGGCAGCAGGGTCCCTCCTGAGCCACCTTTTGGAGTGACTCCTGTCCCAATTAGCCTGTGTCCCCCAGAGAAGGGGCTGCCTGACTCTGGCTCTGCTGCTGGCTCTGAGAGCCAAGATGGTCCCAGACCTGCTGGGTCCAGAGGGTCTGAGGAACCCAACAGCCACATGGCCAGAATGAGGAGCTGGCAGTGCCTATGCTGGATGGACATGGGTGGCCATGGCAGTGTGGGCTCGACAGATGCTGCCAGACTGGGCAGGCAGCAGGCAGGGACCAGGGGCTGGCAGGGTGCCCTGGCCAGGATGTGTCCCCTTGAGTCAACACTGGCAGGGACGCGTGCGGGGGAGGCTCCGGAACCGCTCAGCACCCGCTGCCAGCACGGCCAGGAGACACTGGGCACCCTCTGCCCACTGGGGCCACCAGGGCTGGGGGCTGGTGACCTCCAGGCATGGACACCCCAGGATGGGCACAGCAGCTTGTCCTGGCACCAACACATTGCTCCAGCAGAGCTGCGGCAAAGCATAGCCAGAGGCAGAGCATCCCCTTGGATGACCACAGAGAGCCCAGGGGGGCAGCGTCCCAGACGTGGGGCTGGCAGGGCTGGAAGCTGTGGGGGGCACAAGGAGCTCCTCTAAATGCCATTCACCTGGGCACAGCTGGTCCTTCCCTGCATTCCCTGTTCCTGCACCCCTATGCCTTCATCCTTCATCCCACCATCCCTCAGCCTGCTATGTCCCATCCCTCCATCCCCCATCACAACAGCCCCCATTCCACATCCCACACCCCTGGGTTCCCACACCCCCGTGTGAGCCCTGGCACCCCAAGGCGCTGTGCCAATCCCACGCAGGTGGATCGCAGCGAGGTGATCAAGAGCAACCTGAACCCCGTGTTCGCCAAGATCTTCACGGTCGATTACTACTTCGAGGAGGTGCAGAAGCTGCGGTTCGAGGTGTACGACAGCCACGGCCAGGCCGGCCTGGGCACGCACGACGACGACTTCCTGGGGGGCATGGAGTGCACCGTGGGGCAGGTGAGCCTGGGGACCCCCGCCCGGGGACCCCGCCGTGGTGTCCCCTCCCCAACGCTGGGCTCTCGCAGATCGTGGCGCAGAAACGGGTGACCAAGCCGCTGTTCCTCAAGTACGGGAAGTTTGCGGGCAAGTCCACGATCACGGTGAGCACCGAGCCTGTGCTGGGGGTGACAACAGGGTGGTGACGCTGAGCAGGGGCACTGGGGTGGCACCAAACCCAGGTGCATGGGTGGCACCAGGATGGGGTGCACAGGTGACATGGGGCTGGAATCCTGGGGTGGCACCAGACAGGACACACGGGTGGCACTGGACTGGGGCACTGGGACAGCATCAAACTGGGACATCTGGGTGGCACTGGACTGATCAGTAGGGTGGCACAGACTCTTGGGGGTGGGGAGGGCTCAGAGTCCCCGATGGCATCCACTGGCCATCCTGAAGGTCCCTGCAGTGCTGGGGAAGCACGTGGGACCCTGTCCCCTCCCAGGGCCCCACGGGGAGGTGGTGGGCAGGGGGACAAAGCTATGCCAGGCACTGAGCACCCCCATGGCCGCCTCTCAGATCATCTCGGAGGAGATCTCAGGGAACAACGGCTACGTGGAGCTCGCCTTCCGCGCCAAGAAACTGGACGACAAGGTGAGCCAGGTGCCGGGGGGGAAACAGGGCAGGGTGGGCAGTGCTCTCTCTCATCCTCCTCCCCCAGGACCTCTTCAGCAAGTCAGATCCCTTCCTGGAGATCTACCGCATCGACGATGACCGCAGCGAGCAGCTGGTGTACCGCACCGAGGTGAGGCCACGGCGGCACCGCGCCCGCGGCTGCCCCACGGCCACCCCGGGGGCTGCCCGGCCCCACTGAGCCCCCCGTCCTGCAGGTGGTGAAGAACAACCTGAGCCCCATCTGGGAGCCCTTCAAAGTCTCCCTCAACTCGCTCTGCAGCTGTGAGGAGAAGAGGAAGCTGAGGGTGAGGAAGAATGATGGGGACCCCTATTCCTGCCTGGGGGCATCTGTACCCCTGGGGGTGTGCTGGGGACCCCACAGTGCTGGGACAGGGGGCTGGGGACCCCCTGGTGCCCGGGCTGAGCCGTGCCCATCACAGTGCGTGGTGTGGGACTACGACTCGCGGGGCAAGCACGACTTCATCGGGGAGTTCTTCACCACCTTCGAGGAGATGCAGAAGGCGATGGGGGAGAACAAGGTGGGACATGGGGACACGGGGATGGCCTGGGGGTCACCCTGTGTGCTGCCAGCAGAGCCTGTCCTAGCAGCCACCTTCCAGCTCCTCCTCTGGGTTTGGTGTCATTTTCTTCTCGCTGCCCTCCTGTTTGGGGAAGGGACGGTGGGTTTGGGGTCTTCTGGGGAATCAGTCATGGATGGGGTGGCTAGGAGTGGGGGAAGGCAGCTGCACCCTGGGGCTGTGGGGTGCAGGGTTGTTGGGTCGCAGTGTTCTGGGGCTGTGGGATCCCCAGGGTGCAGAGTGGCACCGGGGCCGGGGCGGGGCCGTGTCCCGGGCGGGGGCCGCAGCCAGCGCGGGTGCCGGTGCCACAGGTGCAGTGGGACTGCATGAACCCCAAGTACAAGATCAAAAAGCGCAACTACAAGAATTCGGGGGTCGTGGTGCTGCTGGACCTGAAGGTGAGCGCCTGGGGGGGCTGTGCTGGGCTGTGCCGGGCTGTGCCGGGCTGTGCCGAGCCGTGCCCCGCTCCGTGGGGCAGCGTGGGGCAGGGCCACCTGACACAGGTCCCTCTGGAAGATCCACAGGGTTTACTCCTTCCTGGATTACATCATGGGTGGCTGCCAGATCCATTTCACGGTGAGCAGCGTCCCCTCCCCACCCAGCAGGGACACATGGGTGGCCCTGCCCACGCCAGGTGACCCTGCCCACGCCAGGTGACCCTGCCCACACTGGCTGACCCTCACTGCCCCCACGATGCCAGGTGGCCATCGACTTCACGGCCTCCAACGGGGACCCCCGGAACAGCTGCTCCCTGCACTACATCAACCCCTACCAGCCCAACGAGTACCTCAAGGCACTGGTGGCTGTGGGCGAGATCTGCCAGGACTATGACAGGTTGGTGGCTCTGGCGGGTCCCCCAGGGCCACACACACTGGTGACGTCCCCCTTGGGGTCAGATCTACTGGTGACAGAGCTGGTGGCACCAGAGCTCCTCACGCCCCTTCCATTTCTTATCAGTGATAAGAAATTCTCGGCTCTGGGCTTTGGTGCCAGGATCCCCCCCAAGTACGAGGTGAGCAGGTCTCAGGTTGCCAGGGCCCTGTGGGAGCCCAGGGGTGTGCTTGTCCCTCTGGGTACCCAGCTGTGGCACTGGTGGGGCTTGGCAGATGCTGGGGGCTGTGGCAGGGGGTGCACCAGCTGCCCCCTCCCCTCCCTCCCTCCCTCCAGGTCTCGCATGACTTCGCCATCAACTTCAACCCCGACAATGATGAGTGTGAGGGTGAGTGCAGCTCCAGAGGGGCCGGATCCATGGCTGGGATGCTGCTCACCCCTGGCACACCCCACAGGCATCCAGGGCGTCGTGGAGTCCTACCAGAGCTGCCTGCCCAAAATCCAGCTCTACGGCCCCACCAACGTGGCTCCCATCATCTCCAAGGTGGCTCGTGTGGCGGCCGACGAGGAAAGGACCAAGGAGGCCTCGGTGGGTCCCTCTGCCCCTGCCAGGGCTGGGCTGAGCCCCTGCACACTCGTGACACTTGTGGCTGGTCAGGCAGCCCCCCGAGCATCCCTGTCCCCCCCAGCAATACTTCATCCTGCTGATCCTGACGGACGGGGTGGTGACGGACATGGCAGACACGCGGGAGGCCATCGTCCGGGCCTCCTACCTGCCCATGTCCATCATCATCGTCGGCGTGGGCAACGCCGACTTCACGGACATGCAGATCCTGGACGGGGACGACGGCGTCCTGCGCTCCCCTAAGGGCGAGCCCGTCCTGCGCGACATCGTCCAGTTCGTCCCCTTCCGCGAGTTCAAGAACGTGAGTGGGGCAGCGACTCCTCCCTGCCCTTCCCTTCCCTGCCCTGCCCTGCCCTCCCCTCCCGACCTCTCCCGCCCCTTTCCATCCCCTCCCGCCCGCCCTTTCCCTCTCCCATCCATCTCCTCCCCTCCCGTCCCTGCTGTCCCCGCCCATCCCGGCGCAGGGAGCCCTGCCCGCGGCTCACGCCGGTGTCCCCGGTGTCCCGCAGGCGTCACCCACGGCCCTGGCGAAGTGCGTGCTGGCGGAGGTGCCCAAGCAGGTGGTGGAGTACTACAGCTACAAGGCTTTCCCCCCGCGCTGCCCCCGGCCCCCCACCCCCGACCCCAGCCTCGGCTCCCCGCAGTGAGGGACCCCCGAGCCCCCACCTCAGTGTTCCCTGGTGAGGGACCCCCGACCCCCGACTCCAGCCTCAGTTCCCCCAGTGAGAGACCCCCAGTGCCCCCCAGCCTTGGCTTGCCCCAGTGAAGGGCCCCCAGGCTCAAGGTGTCCCAGTGAGACCCCCCCAGTGTCCCGCTGTGGTGTGGGGACAGACGGGGTCCCTGCAAGGCCCTGCCCTGCCACAGCCCCCCCGGCTGGGATGTGGGGCAGGTCCCGGCTCCCCAGTGCAGGACACCCCCAGCACTGCTCGCTCCTGGTGGTCTGTGCCCTGTGGCCCCGACCCAGCCCTGCTGTCCCCTCGGTCCCCGCTTCTCTGTCACTGATCTTTGGAGGCTGCATGATCCCCCCAATAAAGCACCACCCCCGTGCCCATCCTCCTGCTCTCTGGGTGCTGAGCCCCACCTCGGGGGGTCAGCAGGGGCTGGGTAGAGAGCCTGGCAGCTCCTGGGTGCTGCCGTGTCCCCTCACGGTGACACCGCCTGGTGACAAGAGCCGAGGGCAGCCCCAGCCCCCACATTTCGGTGCCGGGAGCGCCGGAGCAGCCGCGGCTTTGATGTTGCAGAGCGGGCACCGCTGTGCCGCGGCCCCGAATCCAGGGCACGGAACGGGGAGAGGCGGCCACGGAGCCGGCCCTGCTGCCCGGCACACGGCCAGGGCCACGTGCTGTGTGTCCTGTGCCATGTGCTGTGTGCTGTGTGTCCTGTGCCTTGTGCTGTGTGTCCTGTGCTGTGTGTCGTGTGGTGTGTGCCCTGTGCCATGTGCCCTGTGCTGTGTGCCTTGTGCCATGTGCTGTGTGCTTTGTGCCATGTGTTGCGTGCCCTGTGCCTTGTGCCATGTGCTATATGCCCTGTGCCACACCCATGTCCCCCCAGCTGTGTTCCCTGTGCCATGTATGTTGTGTGTGTGTGTGTCCTGTGCCACGGGCCATGCACTGTGTTCACAGGTCCTGTGATGTGCTGTCTGTCCTGTGCCATGCTGTGTGCCACATGCCATGTACCATGTGCCACGTGCCATGTGCTGTGTGCCGTGTCCCCCGTGTCTGCTCCATGTGCCACATGCCCTGTGCTGTGTGCTACATACTCTGCCATGTGCTGTGTGGCATGCTCCGTGTGTCTGTTCCATGTGACATGTGCCCTGTGCTATTTGCCATGTGCCCTGTGCCAGTATGTTGTGTGCCATGTTCCGTGTGCCCTGTGCCATGTTCTGTGTGTGTGCTACGCGCCACATACCCTGTGCCATGTGCCATGTGCCCTGTGCCATGTGCCATGTGCCATGCATCATGCTGTGCCACGTGCCATGTGCCGGGCACTGTGCCACCCTGCTGCCACATGCTGAGTGATAGTGCTGCCAGCATGGTGCCAGCAGATGCTCCTGTCAAGGTGACATCCTCAGGGGCAGGGCGTGCCCAAGGCCACCACGGGGACAGACACTGGGGCCTGGCACAGCCTCATGGGGTAGGGGCCACCTGAGAGCCGCCGTGCAGGTGCCACTGAGCTGGGCTCCGGGGTGCTGCCCTCTCCCTGGGTGCAGGTACAGGTGCCAGGCTGTCCCCGTGTGGGTGTCACTCCCCGGGATGGCTCTGCTGGCCCTTGGGCACTGCTGGCAGCACAGGGCACGGGCACAAGGCACATGGAACAGGGGGGCAATACCTGCATCCCCATTCAGCACCTATTTATAGCTCTTGATTCATCTCCTGTAAGGCGGGATCACGGATGTTGCCGTGGAAACCCAAACCTGCCGCCTGGGAGGCTGCAGCAGGGGCCAGTCCTGGTGCGGGCAGGAGCTGCCCTGGCACCCCAGTCCGTGGGGACAGATGGGTACCCCAGGGGGGGTGCAGAGGGACCCCACGGGGCTGGGAGTGCCCAGAGACACCACGCTGGGTTGTCCCCACCCGCAGGAGGGGCTGGCAGAGGTGGCGGGGTTGACAAGGCTGGCAGAGGGGACAGGAGTGGCAGGACACCGGTGCCACTGCCCCACAGTGCCACAGACCCCAAGGAGGGTCTCACCACCTCCCCTCTCTCTAGTAAGGGGTCCTGTGGTGCCTGGGCTGAGCCCCCGCCCTGCTCACCCTGCAGGGGCAGGGAAGGAAGCCAGTGAATCATTGACTGAGTCTCTGCTTGCCTGGGGGCTCCACAGAGCAATTCCTTGGAGCGGGGCAGGAGAGGGGCTGGGGGGCTCAGGGGGCTCCCTGCCTGGGACACCCCAGGGTCCTGGGCGGGGGTGAACAAACCCCTCGGTGCAAACACCCCAGGAGGGGAGATGGGCAGGGGGAGCATCCAACCAGGAGTGCTGGGAGGGAGACTCGGGGGTGGAGGGCCCTGCTGAAGGAGCCAGCTCCGTGCCATGAGCTCTGCTGGCCAGCCCTGTCCCCATGCGGTGACCCCGCCCCGGAGCCTGACACCCCGCCCCGGCCCCCCGGCCCGGCCCGTGCCGCCCACCCGGTCATTGCCCCTGGCCGTTGATAAGGTCCCCGGGGATGGGTCCCCACCCCGATGTGTTCCTGATAACAGCAGCTCTTCCCGCCTCACACCCGTGGGAAGAGCTGCCTGCCTGGAAACAGCAATAAATATTTATTTCCTCAGGGCGGGATGGGCGGAAAGGGAGGTCAGGGCCACGCGCCCCTGGCCGGGGGAAGCAAGGCCACGGGATGGCCACAATGCACGGCTGGAAAACGTCCCTGTCCCCCCCCAGGGAGGTGGGGTGGAGCCATGGCCCCCCAGCAGACCCCAGCCCCTGGGAACCCCTGGAGCCAGGGTGACACCCCAGGTGGGGGGGTTTATGGGGTGCCTGAGGGGGCCCGTGCAGGCTCTCCATGCGGTGGCTCTCAGCAGGTGGGGGTTCAGCGTCCCCCCAAACCCCGGGTCCTTCAGGCCATGGGCCACTGCGAGGGCAGCTCCACGTCCCTCATCTCCTCCTGGTAGCGACGGTTGAAGAGGGCATTCTGCTCCGGGGAGAAGTGGCTGCGCCAGTCCCCCACCACCCCTGTGGGACAGAGGGGACAGAGAGTCAGGGGTGCTGCACCCCGGGCCCCACTGCCAGGGGAACTGGGAATCCGGCTGGGCTGGAGCCATCACCGGGAGAGCACTGCTGGAGACACCCAGGGTGGGATGGGATGGGGTGGGATGGGATGGGATGGGATAATGGGATGGGATGGGATAATGGGATGGGATAATGGGATGGGATAATGGGATGGGATGGGGATGGGATGGGGACCCTCCCTTCCCAGACCCACTGCCAGGGGAACCGGGAATCCAGCTGGGCTGGAGCCATCACCGGGAGAGCACTGCAGGAGACACCCAGGGTGGGATGGGATGGGATGGGATGGGATGGGATGGGATGGGATGGGATGGGATGGGGACCCTCCCCTCCCAGACCCACTGCCATCCCCCCTCACCTTTGCGCATGAAGCGGCCCTGGCTGTGGTCCATGATCTCCACGGGGATGAGGGAGTAGTTGGCCATGGCGTTGTCCCGCATGGCCGAGAAGCTGCAGTGCTGCTCCAGGGCTGCCAGCGTCCCCGGGGCCAGCGGGCAGCCCAGGAAGGTGCTGAGGCGCTGAGCTGTGCCACGCAGGTCCTGGGGCAGGGGCACGGTCAGCACTGGGCAGCAGCAGGGACGGGGACAGGGAGGGGACAGGGCGGGGCTCACCTGGTGCAGCTCCTCGTAGGTGACGTAGAGGATGTCCAGGAGGTGCCGCTGGCCCAGCCAGCCCTTGACGTGCTCAAACCAGGAGCCGTAGTGCACTGGGGGGAGGTGAGGGGTGAGAGGGGTCCCCCGAGGCTGCATCCCCCCCACAGACTCCCCCAGTCCCTACCTGTGCCCTCGAGGAACTGCGTCAGGAAGGCATCGAAGGAGCTGGGGTCGGGCAGGAACTTGGCCAGGTGGTGGAAGTGGTAGAAGGAGACAGCGACGTCTTTGGGGTTCCTGGCCACGTAGATCACCTGGGTGGGGGGACACAGTGTCACCCCACAGCTGGGGGGATTCCTCTCCACCCTGCTCAGGAAGCCCCCAGCGTTTCCCAGGCTGTGGGAAGCCCCGTGGGTGTGGGATGTCCCTGCAGGGCCCCCCCCAGTTCACTGGGGACCCCTCCCACCTTGGCCTTGCTGCGCTGCAGGGCGGGGGCCAGGACGTGGGCGGGCAGGTGGGTGGTGAGGAGCCGGGGGCTCTCGGTGTCCCGCAGAGCCTCCCGGCAGTAGATCTGCTCCAGCCAGGGCGCCCGCTCCCAGTTGGGGATGGTCTTGGCTGGCCGGGCATCTCCGAGGCTGAAGAGCAGCGTCAGGATCTCCTGCATCCAGGTGGTGCCTGCAGAGGTGCCACGGTGAGCAGCAACGTCCCCTCCCCACCCAGCAGGGACACACCGGTGGCCCTGCCCACGCCGGGTGACCCTCACTGCCCCCACCCCCACCAGGTGGCCATCGACTTGACGGCCTCGAGGGGGGACCCCCGAAACGGCCGCTCCCATGGGGTGTGGCATCCCGGCATGTCACCCTGGCATGGCACGGCACACCATGGCACTGTATGGCACAGCACGGAATGGCCCTGCACTGGCACAGGTAGCACGGATTGGCACAGCAAGGCACGGCTCAGCCTGACCCTCCCATCCCATCCCAACCCCTCCCGTACCGGCGGCTGGGCTGGCAGCGCCGTGTCCCCCCGCCCCGAGCCCCCAGGGACACCAGTCTGGGGCTGGGGACAGTGCTGGGGCAGGACAGGGGCTCCGGGGGCAGGACCTGTGCCCGAGGGTGGCCGCGGGGACCAGGCTCGGGTGTCTCCAAGCCCGGCCACCCCCCAGCCCCGCCGGCAGCTCGGGAAGAGCCCCCGCTCCAGCCCGGGGTGGCAGCCCTGTCCCGCCGCGTCCCCTCGTTGTCCCCGTGTCCCCCTATCCCCTCACCCGATTTGGGGTAGGTGGCGATGAGCACGTCGGTGGGGCGGAAGGTGAAGGCGGCGGCGAAGCCGAGGGACTCCTGGGTGTGGAGGTGGCCGGGCAGGGCGATGCCGGCAAAGGTCTCGGTCACCTCCATGCGCTCCATGGCCCGGCCGGGCGGGAGGCGCCGGGAGCCGCTTAAATAGCGCCGAAAGAGGAAGCGGCCCCGGCGGGCGGGGGGCCGGAACCCCCCGCACATTCCTGCCGGGGAGCCGGGAATCCGGCCGCGCTGGGGCCATCGCCGGGAGAGCGCTGCTGGCGGGGGCTGGAGGCACCCGGGATGGGATGGGTGGGGTGGGAGGGGATGGAAGGGGATGGGAGTCCTCCCTTCCCAGACCCACCGCCGCAGCCGGGAGAAGCGTGGGGGCCGCGTCACCTCGGGAAGGCGGCCAGGGATGCCAACCCCACATCGTCCCCACCCCGAGCTCCCCATGGCTGGCACCGGAGGACGGGGTTCCCATCTCAGCACACCCCGGGATGAGGCATCCAGTTGGACCGGCCATCTCCACGTGGCTCCGTGCCATTCCCAGAAGCCCCACCAAGGCCTCTTGCTGGGAAGGACACCACAGCTGGAGCCAGCAGGGATGCGCAACATCCGCAGGACAGCGGTGCCTCAGTTTCCCCTGGGGACGCTGCAGCGGGAGCGGAGTGTGGGGGATCCAGGCGCACAGGGAGGACCGGCAGCAGCCCCACAGCACGGGCCGTGCCACCCCGGCTGCTCCCCGCGGGCATGTGGCTGCTCCGGCGCCATGGCGGGGGGTGGCTCTGGGGTGGCTGGAGCCCATCCCAGCCCCGTCACCGCACGCAAGCCGGAAAACTTAATTCACAGCCGTCGCAGGCAGGGACTGCCCGAGTGTCCCGGGGCCGGGGTGAGCGGGGCCGGGGCTGCTGGGGGTGCCGGGGGTGCCGGGGGCGGCAGCGCTGAACCGGGGGTGCCGGTGGGTGCCGGTGCCGGGGAGGCGAAGGCGCGGGTGGGACTGGCACTTTCCCAGCCGAAGAAAATCTGGGCTTCATTAGACGGCTGGGGAGCGTCACCGCGGCTGGGAGGAGAGGCCCTGGCACGGCCCGGCCGCCGGGGCTGGGCCGGGGGAGGCCCTGGAGCCCTGGCACTGCCAAGCGGGCACAGGGCACCCAGGGAGGGGTAACGCCGCACTCCTGGTTATTCATTGACGGTGGGAGGGGACGGAGGAGCGCGGGGCAGCCATCCCAGTGTGCCCGTGCTCACACGGTGGTGGCAGGTCCCCCCTTGTCCCCAGCAGCAGCCAGCAGGAGACGATGCCAGGCGGGAGCGTGTGGGTGCTGGTGCTGGCGCTGGCGCTGGCGCTGCCCAGCACTGGACAGCAGCACCTGGAGGAGGCCAAGCGCATCATGAACATCACGCCGGTCATCGACGGGTGAGCAAAGGTCACCCGGGCCCGCAGCGTGCCCAGCTGCTCCGGCTCTGTGGGAAAACCCCAGCTGGGAAACCCGGCTGGGACAGCCCGCTGGGGGATCCCCGGCCCGGGCACCCCAGGGCTGTGTGGGAACAGGGAACAATTATCCCAGGGGATCCCCGTGCCAGGCTGTGTGGGGACAGGGCACAGCTTTCCCAGGGGATCCCCATAGCAGGCACCCCAGGGCTGTGTGGGGACAGGGCACAGCTCTCCCAGGGACCCCCTGGGACCGTCCGTGCAGCCGAGGGGATCCCCGGCAGGGTACCGGGAAGCCGGGGTTGGGCTGCCCCGGGGGAAGTTCCTGCTCAGTCCCGGGTGCTGTTTCTGGTCCCTTCTCGGCACCCTGAGGAGGCCCCAGTCCCCTGCAGCATTCCCTTGTGGATCAGCGCTGTGCCGCTGGAACAGGGAGCAGGGGGATGTGGGGCAGGATGTGGCACCCAACTCACCCTGCCACTTCCCCAGTGGTGCTGCCGGGTGTGGGGTGTGTGACGCGGTGACATCCCTGTCTGAGGGGGGTGTTGGGCTGGCTCCCCTGGCTGTGAGGGCAGTGGTGGGTTGGGAGGGTGCACGGGAGGGGTGTCCCACATGGCACTGTCCCCTGGGAGTGGCCTCTCCAGTTCCTGCGGGGGGTTTTGGCTGAGGGGGCAGGTGGGTGGACAAATGGACTGAGGGGGGTGGAGGATGGATGGATGGATGGATGGATGGATGGATGGATGGATGGTGGATAATGGATGGATGGATGGATGGATGGATGGATGGATGGATGGATGGATGGATGGATGGATGGATGGAATGACAGCCAGGTGAGGGGACTGTGTGTGCAGCCAGCCAGGGCGGTGGGCAGCTTGAGGGTGAGCAGGCAGAGGGTCAGGCCACTCCTCAGTGCCCCCCCTGTCCCTGCCCAGGCACAACGACCTGCCCTGGCAGCTCCTCAAGAAGTTCAACAACCAGCTGATGCTGCCAGCAGCCAACCTGACCCTGCTGAACGACACCCACACCAACATCCCCAAACTGCGCCAGGGGCACGTGGGCGGGCAGGTGGGAGCTGGGGAGGGCATTGGGGTGGGCTCTGGGGAGGGCAGGGAGTGTCAGGGTGGGCAGGGGCACCAGTGAGGGTACCAGGGAGGGTGGGGGGCACTGGGGTGGGCAGGGACACCAGGGAGGGCACCAGGGTGAGCACTGGGGCTCTTGGGTCAGCACAAGGACTGGTGGAGACACTGGGGTGGACAGTGGGGTGGGCAGTGGGGTGGGCAGTGGGTTGGGCAGTGGGTTGGGCAGTGGGGTGGGCAGTGGGGTGGGCAGCAGGATGGGCAGTGGGGTGGGCAGCAGGGCGGGCAGCAGGGCGGGCAGTGGGGTGGGCAGTGGGGTGGGCAGCAGGATGGGCAGTGGGATGGGCAGTGAGGCCGGCAGCAGGATGGGCAGTGGGGTGGGCAGCAGGGCGGGCAGTGGGGTGGGCAGTGGGGTGGGCAGCAGGATGGGCAGTGGGATGGGCAGTGAGGCCGGCAGCAGGATGGGCAGTGGGGTGGGCAGCAGGGCGGGCAGTGGGGTGGGCAGTGGGGTGGGCAGCAGGATGGGCAGCAGGATGGGCAGTGGGGTGGGCAGCAGGATGGGCAGTGGGGTGGGCAGCAGGGTGGGCAGCAGGACGGGCAGCAGGATGGGCAGTGGGGTGGGCAGCAGGACGGGCAGGGGGGTGGGCAATGGGGTGGGCAGCAGGATGGGCAGTGGGGTGGGCAGTGAGGCCGGCAGCAGGATGGGCAGCGGGGTGGGCAGCAGGACGGGCAGGGGGGTGGGCAGCAGGATGGGCAGCAGGACGGGCAGTGGGGTGGGCAGTGAGGCGGGCAGCAGGATGGGCAGTGGGGTGGGCAGCAGGCCGGGCAGCAGGCCGGGCAGTGGGGTGGGCAGTGAGGCCGGGCAGCAGGGTGGGCAGTGGGGTGGGCAGCAGGCCGGGCAGTGGGGTGGGCAGTGAGGCCGGCAGCAGGGCGGGCAGTGGGGTGGGCAGCAGGGCGGGCAGTGCCCGTGCTGACAGAGCCCCCTGGCAGTTCTGGTCGGTGTACGTGCCCTGCGAGACGCAGAACAAGGACGCGGTGAGGCGCACCCTGGAGCAGATGGACGTGGTGCAGCGCATGTGCGACCTGTACCCCGAGACCTTCGCCTGCGTCACCGACAGCCAGGGTGAGCGGGGGCACGGCCCCACGGCCCTGCTGCCCGGCCCTGCCCGCCCCAGCTGACGGCCCTGCCCTCCCGCAGGCGTGGAGCAGGCGTTCCGGAGCGGGAAGGTGGCCAGCCTGATGGGGGTGGAGGGCGGCCACTCCATCGACAGCAGCCTGGGCGTCCTGCGCAGCCTCTACCGCCTGGGCGCCCGCTACATGACCCTCACCCACAGCTGCAACACCCCCTGGTAGGACTCCCGGGGGGACACAGAGGGTGGCAGCGCTGCCACGGGGGGATGTGGTCAGAGGTGGGGTCACTCTGATGCTCTCCCTGCTCTGCAGGGCTGACAACTGGCTGGTGGACACCGGGGATGAAAAACCTGTGCACCGCGGCCTCTCACCCTTTGGGAAGGTGAGGAATAGCATCAGCAGTTGTGTCCCGGAGCAATGGCATTGGAGGGATGTGGTACTGACACCTGCTGGCCCCATGCTGGGTGCAGTGCTCCATCCATCCATCCATCCATCCATCCATCCATCCATCCATCCATCCATCCATCCATCCATCCCTCCATCCATCCACCCATCCATCCATCCATCCATCCCTCCATCCATCCATCCATCCATCCGTCCGTCCGTCCATCCATCCATCCATCCATCCATCCCTCCATCCATCCATCCACCCATCCATCCATCCATCCCTCCATCCATCCATCCATCCGTCCGTCCGTCCATCCATCCATCCATCCCTCCATCCATCCATCCATCCATCCATCCATCCCTCCATCCATCCATCCATCCATCCCTCCATCCATCCATCCATCCATCCATCCATCCATCCATCCATCCACCCATCCCTCCATCCATCCATCCATCCATCCATCCATCCATCCCTCCCTCTGTCCCATCAGCCAAAAGCCACCCAACAGCTCCAGACATTCCCACAGGGGACCCCTCCCATGCCCCCCTCAGCCCCCCAGGCCCATCCCTGTCCCCATCCCTGCAGATGGTGGTGGAGGAGATGAACCGCCTGGGCATGATCGTGGACCTGGCCCACGTCTCGGTGGACACGATGAAGGTCGTGCTGAAGATCTCCAAGGCCCCCGTCATCTTCAGCCACTCCTCTGCCTACAGCATCTGCCCGCACCGCCGCAACGTGCCCGACGACGTGCTGCAGCTGGTGGTGAGCCTGGGGCAGGGCAGGGACACGGGGGGGTCCTGGGGGGGCTGGGGGCTCAGAGCTGTTTCCCCCCAGGCCTCCACGGGCAGCTTGGTGATGGTCAACTTCTACAACGCCTACGTGACCTGCAGTGACAAGGCCAAGCTGTCTGACGTCGCAGGTGAGGAGGTGCCCGGGTGGGCGGGGGTGGCAGTGACCCCCCTGCCCTGCTGACCCCGGTGCCCCCACAGACCACATGGACCACGTGAAGAAGGTGGCCGGTGCTGCGGCCGTCGGCTTCGGTGGGGACTACGACGGGGTCTCAGGGTAAGGAGGGAGATGGTGCAGGATGGGATGGGACAGCGTGTCCCCACCATGGGGACTTCCAGAGGGATGGGGGGGTCCCCCCTGCGCCCTGTGTGGGCAGCTGGGGGTGCTGTGAGCTGTGGGGTGGCACAGGGTCCCCACTGGCCTGGAGGACGTCTCCAAGTACCCCGCGCTGGTGGCCGAGCTGCTGGCCAGGAACTGGACGGAGCAGGAGGTGAGGGGGGCCCTGGCTGAGAACCTGCTGCGGGTCTTCAGAGAAGTGGAGAGGGTGAGTGGGGCATGGGAAGCACGGGGCAAGGGTGGGACGTGGGGGCACGTGGCACTGGGACACAGGTGGAACATCACGGCATGTGGCACTCAGGAATTTATGGGATCACGGGGAGGCACAGGGACACGTGGGGCACCAGGATCTACAGGGCCAGGGCGGGACATGGGGACACGTGGCACTGGGACACAGGTGGAACATCACGGCATATGGCACTCAGGAATTTATGGGATCACGGGGAGGCACAGGGACACGTGGGGCACCAGGACGTGTGTGGGACGGTGTGGGGTGGCACAGGGAAGTGCGGGGTGGCAGGGGCTCTGTGTCCCAGGCCCCTCACAGCAGGACCCCACGGCAGGTGAAGAGGAGCCTGCAGGGCACAGCTGCCCACGAGACCCCCATCGCCTTCGAGGAGCTGGAGGGGCCGTGCAGAACCAGCTACGGGTACCCCAACGGTGCCGGCACTGCCTGGAGCCCTCCGGCAGCCCTGGCACCGGCGCTGGCACTGGCACTGGCCCTGCTGCTCTCCGTGCTCTCCTAGCATCGATGCTGTGCCCCTTTCTGCCGGACCTGCTGGCAAAATAAAACCGTAGCTCGAGCAGTGCCGGCACTGTGTCCGTGTGGGGCTCTGCGGGACCCCCCCGGGCCGGCCGGCTCCTGGCTGGAGATGTCGGGCCAGCCCGCGTGTCACCGGCCACCCCGCGTGTCACTGGCCACCCCGCCTGTCACTGGCCACCCCGTGTGTCACCGGCCACCCCGTGTGTCACCAGCCAGCCCGCTTGTCACCGGCCACCCCGCCTGTCACCGGCCACCCCGCCTGTCACCGGCCACCCCGCGTGTCACCGGCCACCCCGCCTGTCACCGGCCAGCCCGCCTGTCACCGGCCACCCCGCGTGTCACCAGCCACCCCGCCTGTCACCGCGGGGCAGAGCGGCGGGGTCCCGGCGGCGCCCACCCCGGCACACCGGGGAGCCGTCACCGCGCCGGGAGTGACACATCCCGGTAACACCTGGCCAGGGCGGCTGCGGCGCTGCCTCCGCAGGATGCTTCCATTAATCATTAGCTAATTAATTGGCTACTTAATTATCTCCTTAGCAATTTCCTCTCGCATTCAGGAACAGCCTGTCTTGGGAGCGGGGGCGGGAGGACAGGCAGGAGAAGGGGAGCCATCTTCCTGTGGCATTCGGGGTTTGGCTGAGGCACGGCGCCCGCCTGCCAGCCGGGCACGGGGAAGGGGAGGGGAGGATGAGCACAGGCAGGGGATGGTGGAAGGGAGCAGGGAAGGGAAGGCTGCACCCTCATCCCCTCATCCCCGTCCCTGGCAGTGAGGCTGCTGGGGGCGGGTGCTGACCGGTGCCACCTCGGTGCGGTGACAAGCCTGGGGTCTCCCATCGTGGGCCCAGCTTGTCCCCACAAGGGCTGGGGAATGGTTCAGGGAGCTGGGCTGGCCCAACCTTAGCAGGCTCCAGCTGCTCCGAGCTCCTGCTGGCTCTGGTCCCCGCGGTTCAGCCACATGAAGGGGACAGGTCCCCGCAGGAGTGGTGACAGTGGGGGAAGGGGGTTGTCTTTGCCCTCCAGAGTGGGTACCCCGAGCCACTTCCTAGCTCCTGGATGGGCAGAGGCTCTGGGAACAGGAGCAGTCCCTCCTCCTCCTCAGCTCCAGGGCAGCCCCCTGGCACCAGGTCCTGTCACAGGGCAGGGGACACGATCAGACAATGGGGACCACAGAGCCCCGTCTGCAGCCACACCCCCAACACAGCTGGGGTTGTTCAGAGAGTGTTTATTGAAACCCACAGAAGGGCATGGACACAGTTGGGGGAAAGAAGAAGGCAAATAAGACAAGCTTTAAAAAAAAAACACCAATGAAACCACACAGAGACAGCCCGGGGAGAGGGGCAGGGGGCAGGTCTGGAGCCCCCAGTGCCACGGGGACACCGTGCAGGGAGCCAGGCACAAATCTCCAGGGTCCCCAGCTTCCCCACCTGGCCCATCGGGGGTGGCACAGGATGCAATGCTCTGCTGTAGCCCAAAGCTGCCTCCTCCTCCTCCTCCTCGGAGGCGAGGAAGGCTCCGTGTCACCGGCCACACGCTCCAAGGCCACTGGACTCAGGAAAAACAACCAACACAGCGGGAAATGTTTGTGCCGGGGGGAGGTGACCCCCACGGCATCGCCCAGAGGTGAAAGTTCCTCCTGGGAGACCCAAAGGAAACAGAGCTTCCTTCCTGGAGAGCCTCCAGCAGCCCGGCAGGGACACAAACAGCTCCAGCCCCCGGGGAAGGTGACAAGGGACAGGGATGAGCAGCGGGAGGGGACACGGAGAGCAGCCCCCGCCCCCAGCCGGGTGCCAGCAGCCAGGGGACAGAGGATGTCCAGGGAGGAGGCACAGGGATGGAGACAGAGCTGCTCCCGGGATGGTTCTGCATTCCCTGTCACGCCCACCCAGCAGGGGGACATTTGGGGACGTGTCTGCAGCCACCACAGCCGCTGCAATCCGCTCCCAGTGCCGGACACGGCTCCTCACTGGTCCCAGCTGGCAGCCAGGGCCGGGATAAGCATTTCCAGCTGGCACTGCCTGGGGAATGCGTGGGTTGACACCAACAGGGCTGGGCAGGGGGGCGTTCCAAAGGGCACTTCGTGGTACAGGGCTGGGGGTGTCGGCCCGGCAGGACACGGAGCAGCAAAGGGCACGGGGACAGCGAGGGAGGGGACACCCCGGTGTCACCGCCCCTTCCTGCAAGGCACCGACTGCCCCAGATCCACGGCCGGGCACAGGGCCCCTCCCACAGCTCCTCCCAAACAGCTCCTGAGGAACTCGGCCCACAGCTCAGCTCTGGGCGGGGACAGGGAACAGCAGAGGAGTTGGGGAGCAGCATCCCGAGAGCAGGAAAATCCCCGTAGTGTTCCATCAGCAGCGGGGTGGGGCTCTGCAGCAGCACCCCCAAACCCAGCCCCCCCACAGTCCAGCACAGCGTTCCTCAGCCACGGGAGTGGCCACACTGCCAGCAGGATTGTCACCTGCTCAGGGAAGGGCTGGCACCCCCAGAAGAGTCCCGAGGCAGGGGGGCCGTCCCAGGAGGGCTCAGTTCCGCAGGGCAGCCAGCCTGCAGGGGAGAGCAGCACAGCAGGACCAGGTCAGGGCTGCAGGAGCGGCCTCAGCTCCCAGCAGCTGCAGCCAGCCTGCCCAGGGAACTCCAGAGCCCCCCAGGGCGGGCCAGCCCCTTCCCTTCCCGCAGTGAGGGAGCCTGGGGAGCAGTGGCAGCAGCCAGGCCTGGGGCAAGACCCACCTCCGGGACAGCTGCTCCTCCTGGGAGCGCACCGAGCTCTCCCCCACGGCCGAGGCGCCCTCGGGCAGCTGGCTCAGCTGGTCCATGATCTCCAGGCCGTTCTCCTCGGCGATCTGGACGATCAGGCTGTCCACCTGCTCCTGCGGCGTGCTCAGCGTGGTGGCCGAGCTCATGGAGTCCTCCATGACCTGGGGCAGGCACGGCCCTGTCACCCTGGCAGGGCCAGGGACCCCCAGGGACCATCCAGCATCCCCTCCTGTCCCTCCTGGCACTCACCGACGTGTGGACGTCCAAATTCTGCACCTGCTGCTCGAATTTATCCATCACTGCCGACACCTTCTGCAGGTCCATGGAGCTCAGGGCCTTGTCCAGGGCCTTGGTCACCTGGGCCATGTTTTTGGTCACCTGCAGGAGGAGATTCCTTTAGGAACGCTCTGAGGGTTCTTACAGACAAATCCAAGCGCTGTCCCTGATGCCTTCAGTTTTATCTTTGATGTGTTTCAGGTTCTGTGCTGCCCAGGGTGCAGCTCTGAGCTCACAGTCAGGGTCACTCAGCTCTGCACAGAGCAGGGACACAAAACAAATCCTGTTCCTGCTGCACACCAAGGACAACTTTCAGCCCCAAAGCACAAACAAGGGTGGCTGGAGGGAGGAACAAGGATGGGACCTCACAGCCTGGAGCTGGAACTGGACAATTAAACCCCAAGGTGCAAATGGACCCAAACTGATCGAAGTGTGAGACCTGGTGACCCTTTGTCCATTTTGGGACCATTTTGGGTCCATTTTGTGACCATTTTGGGTCCATTTTGTGACCATTTTGGGTCCACCTTGGGTGCAGCCCTGGCCAGGCTCTTGTCCTGCCCAAGGTGGATCCTTTGAACAAATATCCACTTTACTCTCTCAGCTCTGTGCAGTCTCCATCCCAGCTCAGCCCCCCCAAGGCACCATCCTGAGCCCATCCCAGGCAGGACAAACCCACCTGAGGTGTCTGTGACCACCAGCAGCCCTGGGGGGGCCCCTGTGGCTGACAGGGCAGCCCGAGGGGAGGAGCTGCAGGCGGGGCAGGAGCCGCCGGGGCCCCGCCCGAGGCTCTTACCCCCTTCATGGTGACGGCCGTCTGCACCTTGGAGGCCACGGCGTCCACGCGGGAGGCCATGCGCAGCCAGTTGAGGCCCTCGTTCCTCTTGCGGATGGCGTTCTCGGCGTACACCCGCGCGCACTCCACGTTCTTCTGCTGCAGCGCCTGCAGAGCCCAGAGCCGTGCTCAGGGAGCCCCCCGCGGGCCCGGCGGGGAACGGCGCTGCCCGAGCCCGCGGCGGGGATCGGCGCTGGCTGTGCCGGGGAGGGGGTCGGACCCTGTCCCGCCCCTCTGTCCCTGTCCCATCCCTGTCCCTGTCCCTGTCCCAGCCCCTGTCCCATCCCTGTCCCTGTCCCCCTGTCCCTGTCCCATCCCTGTCCCTGCCCCTGTCCCATCCCTGTCCCATCCCTGTCCCTGCCCCTGTCCCCGTCCCATCCCTGTCCCTGTCCCATCCCTGTCCCTGTCTCTGTCCCTGCCCCTGTCCCATCCCTGTCCCATCCCTGCCCCTGTCCCTGTCCCTGCCCCTGTCCCTGCTGCCCCTGTCCCATCCCTGTCCCGCCCCCCTGTCCCTGTCCCTGCCCCTGTCCCTGTCCCTGCCCCTATCCCATCCCTGTCCCTGTCCCTGTTCCTGTCCCTGTCCCTGTCCCAGTCCCATCCCTGTCCCTGCTGCCCCTGTCCCATCCCTGTCCCTGTCCCATCCCTGTCCCTGTCCCCCCCCACGGCGCTGACCAGCGCCGGGAGCAGCCCCCACGCACCTTCTTGACTTTGGCTTGCTCGGCCTTGGAGTCCTTCTCGGCTTTCTTGGAGAGCTTCTCCAGCTGCTTGGCCGTGAACTGCGGGGGGGAGCGGGGCAGAGCCGGGGGCAGCACCGGGGGCAGAGCTCCGGGCTGGAAGGGAGCTCACAGCCCAGCCCAGCCCAGCCCTGCCAGGAATCCCCTCCCAATCTCCCACCCATCCCCGCCCTCCGGCACCGGGAGGCTGCTCCCCTTTGTGCCACCGTGCCAGTGCCCCCCTGTCCCACCCCAGACATCTCTCCCTGGCCACGGCTGCCCGACCCTCTGCCCCCGGCACCCCCGGTCACCCCCGCGGTCCGGGGCCTCCTCCTGTCACGGTCCCGCCGCAGGAGGAGCCCCGGTGAGGCCGAGCCAGTGAACGGAACCGGCCCCGGGACTCTGCCGGGATCGGCGATACGGGACGGAAAGGAGGCGGGAGGGTCTCCGCTGCTCTCACCTTCAGCTGGAAGAGCGTGTCTGGAAAGGAACGGGAGCGCAGCCTCACCGACACGACCGGGACCGGGTGACCGGGGACCCCGCCCACACGTACCGGCCACTAGTCCCGGCTACGACCCTCAACCCCCAGCCCCCCACCCCTCAAGACCCGCCCCAGCCCCACCGGGAGGCGCCGGTACCGCCCAACCCCCCCGGTACCGTCCATCCTGCCCGCCGCCGTTTCCGGGTTCTGCCGCCGCTTCCGGGCGCCGCCAACGCCGCTTCCGGGGTGCGCGCGCTGAGTCTCGCGAGAGCGGCGCGGCCGGAGCGGGAGGTCGCGCGGGCAGCGGGAAAGCCGCGGGGGGTCGGGCCCGCGGAGGGGCGGGGCCACAGACCAGAGGGGAAGTCACAAAGGGGGCGGGGCTATGCCGGGACCGGGTCGCTATTGGTCCCTCCATAGCAACGGTTGCCAGAGGCTTAACGCGTGTGGGCGGGGCCTGCAGGGGGCAGGAAACATCGCGCGTGCGCAGAGCGGGGTTCGGCACCGCGGCCATGGCAGCGGCTGAGGCGGGAGCGGCTGAGGCGGCACCGGCACCGGCCGAGCCGGAGCTGGAGCCCCTGCGGCTGCGGCGACTGCGGGGCGACGGCTTCTTCGAGGTTCCGGCAGCCGATCGGGTGAGTGCCGCTGGTCCCCGGGGGTGTAAGAGGACCTGGGGCCGGCGGGGGGGTCCCCGGTGAGGAGCCCTCGAGGCGGCACGGCCTGGACGCGGCTCTTTGGTTTCAGCTGGGGCGGTGCCGCAGCGTGAAGGAGTTCGAGAAGCTGAACCGGATCGGAGAGGGCACGTACGGCATCGTGTGTGAGTGCGGGCGCTGCCTCCCGGGCCGGGGCGGCTCCCGGTGCGCTGCGGCCGTGCGGGACCGGCAAGGGCCCTCCGAGTTTATTCCGTTCCACTCGATCACATTGCTCCGTCCAGCCCGGCCTTGGGCACTGCCGGGGATCCGGGGCAGCCACAGCTGCTTTGGGGAACCTGTGCCAGCCCTGCCCACCCTCACAGGGAAGGATTCCTGCCCAATATCCCATCCATCCCCGCCCTCTGCCAGAGGAAAGCCGTGCCCCCGGGTAGAATCCAGCACGGTTTGGGTCGGGAGGGCTCTGAAGCTCACCCGGTTCCGCCCCGCAGCTGAGCTGGGGGGTGAGGTGCGGTCGGGACAAGCCCAGGTGTGTGTGCTGGTGCCAAGGTGGCCCGTGCTGTCCCCAGACCGTGCCCGGGACACGCTGACCGACGAGACGGTGGCGCTGAAGAAGGTGCGGATGGACAATGAGAAGGATGGTAATGGAGCAGTGCCTGGGGGGAGCAGGGGCCGCTCTGCCCCGGCTCTGGCTCCAGGCCCTTCCTGCAGCACGGCTGCTCCTCCCTCCCCCAGGAATGCCCATCAGCAGCCTGAGGGAGATCACCCTGCTCCTGCAGCTCCAGCACCCCAACATCGTGGAACTGAAGGAGGTGGTTGTGGGAAACCACCTGGAGAGGTGAGAGTCCCCTGTCTGTCCTCCCTCTGCCTGCCAAGCCTTCCTTGGAGACAAACCTGTCCTGGGGGAGGCTCTGACCTTGTCTCCCACAGCATTTTCCTGGTGATGGGATACTGTGAGCAGGACCTGGCCAGTCTCCTGGAGAACATGCAAACACCCTTCTCAGAGGCTCAGGTACAGGGTGGGGCAGGATTTGGGTCCAGCACTCCTGGAAGGGTGCTGCCATTCCTGCCAAAACATGTGGGCACTGTGAAGGGCTCCCTAGACCTTGAGCTGGGGGATTCCAGGGATTCTGATGGAGCCTGGGCTTTGCTGGACTCTCAGTGAACCCTTCAGAACCTTCCAGGCTGGGTTTGGGGCTGGAACAAACTGTCAGGGAAGCAGAGCTGGGAGAAAACGCCCACCCAGAACCCTCTGGGAGGACACAGGGATGGAGGGACTGCAGGATTTTGTGGCCTGCGGGGTTTTGTCCAGTCGGTGCTGTTCCCACAGAGGTCACAGCTCCTGCCCTCTGTCCCCAGGTGAAGTGCATCATCCTGCAGGTGCTGAAGGGCCTGCAGTACCTCCATGAGAACTACATCATCCACAGGTGGGAGTGGCAGGGTGGAGCTGGGGGGGGACAAAGGGATGCCTGGGGACACCTCCCGTGTCTTGGGATCAGGAGCAGCTCCGAGTGGGGCTTTGGTGCCCAGCACTGGCAGGGCAGGGAGGCCATGGATTGACGGGACTGGATTTTCCTTGTGCTCTCTCACCTCCAGCTGCTCCATTTCCCACAGGGACCTGAAGGTCTCCAACCTGCTGATGACTGACAAAGGCTGTGTGAAGATCGGTGAGTCCTGGCACCTGCCCTGGCTGCGGCTGCTCCGTGCCATGCCCCGAGCTCAGGGCTGGCCTCCCTCCGCACTCTGACCCTCTGTTGCAGCTGATTTCGGCCTGGCACGCACCTACGGGATGCCCCCCAAGCCCATGACCCCCAAAGTGGTGACTCTGTGGTGAGTGGCAGCTGCTGGGGCGGGTCCCCCCGGCGGGACGGGCCGGTGCCAGCCGTGCCACCGCCTGTCCCCTCAGCGGGACAGGCCGGTGCCAGCCGTGCCACTGCCTGTCCCCCGCGCAGGTACCGCGCACCGGAGCTGCTGCTGGGGATGACCACCCAGACCACCAGCATCGACATGTGGTAAGGGTTTGGGGCTGAGGCTGCCTGGGTGGGGCTGCAGGCTGCAGGGGGATGGCTGGAGAGGCTGCTGTGCCCCACAGGGCTGCGGGCTGCATCCTGGCCGAGCTGCTGGCACACAAACCGCTGCTGCCAGGCACCTCCGAGATCCACCAGATCGACCTCATCGTGCAGCTCCTGGGGACACCCAACGAGAACATATGGCCGGTGCGAGCTCCCTGCCCCTTTTCCCTGCCCCTTTTCCCTGCCCTTTCTCCCTGGCTGCTCCCCTGGCCCTTCCTCACGCTCCATTTCCCCCAGGGGTTCTCCAAGCTGCCGCTGGCCACCCAGTACACCCTGCGCAAACAGCCCTACAACAACCTGAAGCACAGGTTTCCCTGGCTCTCGGAGGCTGGGCTGCGACTGCTCAACTTCCTCTTCATGTACGACCCCAAGAAAAGGTGAGAGCCAGGCAGGATGTGGGGTGGGTAGGGCAGGGAACCCACCCCATGCTGTGCCCTAAGGTGGGGTAGTCCCTGCCACTTGCTCTTGTCCCTGCAGGGCCACGGCCAAGGACTGCCTGGAGAGTTCCTACTTCAAGGAGAAGCCCTTGCGTAAGTACTCCCTGTCCTGGGGCAGGGCAGGACTGGAGGCTTTGGGCCCTGCTGACCCCTCTCTGTGCCCCACAGCCTGTGAGCCAGAGCTGATGCCCACCTTCCCACACCACCGGAACAAGCGGGCGGCCGGCACGGCGACGGAGAGCCAGGCCAAGCGCAGCAAGCCCTGAGCTGTCCCTGAGAACAGGCCTGATGTGTCCTGGCTGAGGTGGAGTCCCTCAGCCCAACAGTCCCAGCCCCATTGGGCTCCAGCTGTGCTCAGGATGGCTCCCAAATCCCTCTCCCCATGTGGGATGGGGCAGGCTCCAGTCTGGGGCTGGGGGAGCGTGGCCCCAGGGCCAGGAGAGATGGGGCCTGGGGATGCCCAGGCTTGGCAGGGTCAGTCCTGTCCCATGGGGATCCTGGTTTGTGCCATCTGTGGTGGGGAACCCCCACTCTGCCATTAATAAAAGCTCTGGAAGTGGTAACATTGGGAAGGAGTGACCCCATTCTTTGGTGCCAGCAGGACTGGGAGAAGCAGTGCCTCTGCTCTCCTTCCTATGTGTCACCCTGGGGACAAGGATACCTCCATGACAGCCCAGGTTCTGCCCCCCTTTAAACAAATCCCAAACCTCACTCTGGGGGAGGCAGGAGCTGCTCCTGCAGGGTGCTGTGCTGTCAGGTGTCACTGCAGACCCTGCACCAGCCATCTCAGCCCCCCTCCCCAGAACAGCGCACCCCGTGCCGAGGCAGCCACTTTACTGAAGCACTGAATAATTTACAGCAGCAGCTCCCGGGCTGGAGCAGGGCCCAGGCACCGCCGTCTCGGGGGCTGTTAGTCCGGGTCCCTGTGCCGTGCCCTGGCTGTGTCAGGAGCGCGGCGCGGAGCGCGGCGCCAGCAGCATGTCCAGCTCCGTGCGCTGCAGCCACAGCCGCTGCTGCCGCTCCCCGCGCAGCTCCTGCCCGCGGTGCCGGCCGCGGCAGCCGCGTCCCACGGCGCAGGCGCCGGCGTGCAGCTGCCGGCAGGTGCTGCAGCAGTACGAAGGCAGCATGCCCCGCCGCAGGCACGAGTGCAGCTGGTAGCACGGCAGCTCTGGAGTCTCCTGGGGGCAACCCCGGGGCTCCCCCAGCACCTGGGGACTTCTGCCGGTGCCCACCGGCTCCTGCTCCGGGAAGAGGTGAGCGGAGGTGTCCGGATCAGCGCTGCCCAGGGGCTCCGGCCCAAGCGTGCCATCGCAGCGTCCCCAGCCCCTCGTGGGCACGTCCTGAGGGTCCCTCCACAGCGCTGGGGGGGCTGTGTCCGAGCCCCCCGTGTCCTCAGGGCTGTCTGGCATCTCCCGGTAGAGATCCACGCCATCGCTGCAGTCAGCAGCTGCCCCGTGCTGCCTCCCCAGCTCCTGCAGCACCTCCAGACAGCCCTTGGCAGCCCCGGGGCGGTGCCGCGCCTCCAGCAGCTCCTGGGCGCGGGGCCGCCGCAGCCGCGGCGCCAGCTCCGCCAGGATCTCGCACTCCAGGCGGCAGGCGAGGAAGCCGACAGCGGCGGCGATCAGCGCGGGCCCCGGGGGCGGCCGGGCCACAGCCAGGCGGTGCCGGTCCCGCCGCTCGTAGCCCAGCCGGCCCAAACTCCGCACCAGGTCGGCTTCGGGGAGCGCCGGGCGCAGCAGGTGCACGTAGGCGCCGGAGAAGGTCTGCAAGGAGAGTGGGGAGCGTGGCTGGAGGCGTCTGGGTTACCCCCCACAACATCCCCTTACCGCCTCGGGGCCTCACCTGGATGGTGCCGAACTCCCGGCGCCACGGGAAGAGGTAGAGGTTGACGGCCGCCAGCTCCAGCAGTCGGAAGGCAGCGGCCAGGCCTCGCAGCGCCAGCCCGGGGTCGGGGTGGTCCCGCAGCCCCCGGGCCAGCAGTGCCAGGGCATCGTCCTGCAGGGCCCCCAGCAGCGCCGGCTCCTGCTGCAGCCGCTGCCGCAGCCGCTCCGCCACGGCGGGGCCGGGGCAGGTCCCGGCGGGGCCGAGCTCCCGCTCCAGTGAGCGGCGGTACTCCTGGTGGAATTCCTGCCGGAATTCCTGCCCGTAGTCCTGCCGCTGCTCCTGCCGCAGCGCCGAGCCTGCACACATCCTGCGGGTACGGCAGCGTCAGACCCCACCCGGGACCCTCCGACTCCCAACCCTAGCACCCCGCTCCCAAACCTGTGACCATCCCGCCGCCAAAGCCTCAGCTCCGGAACTCCGGTCCCCCGAGGCCTCCCCGGCACCTCCCCGACCCCAGTCCCCCTGGTGTCACTCCCCGGGCCTGGTTCCCCCTGCTTTCCCCCGGCGAGGCCTCCCGGTGTTCCCACCCGAGCCTGGTGCGCCCCGGCCCCGGTTCCGCCCCCACCTGCCGGTCCCGGCCGCTCGCGCTCCCTTCCCGCTGTCCCCGGGCCGGAACGCACGTGCCGCCCGTAGCTCCGCCCCCGGGGCGGGGCTGAGCCCGCGCGACAACGCCCCCCGCGGGGCGGGAGGACCCGCGGAGGGGCCGTCAGCACCTGCCCGGGGGTGCGGGGGTCCCGCGCCGCCCTCTCCTCACTGCAGCGACTCCACGTAGGACAGGGCGCTCTGCAGGGACGTCAGGCAGTACCCCTCCTCCCCGATCAGGTACCTGTGCCACAGCCATCGCACTGTCACCAACGGGACACCCCCACGGGCACCGCACCATCACGGCTGGGACACTGCCCTGGCCGGGACATCACCACACCCACCAGCCCTCAGCCCTGCTGCCATTCCCAGCCACCTCCCGCCCCGCCAGCCCTGAGCCCAGGGGTGCCTGCATGGCCCAGCACCTACCCCTCATGGATGAACTCCTCCAGGGCAGCACACTCGGAGAGCAGCTGGGGCAGCCCCGTCTGCAGCACCACGTAGGACAGGATGGGCAGCAGGTCATCTGCCCCGCTGTGACAACAGAGCCATCAGCCATGGTGGCCACAGGGGCCGGCGCCCCGACACCGCGCCGGCCACAGGAACCCCCAGCCCCACACCCGGCTCACTCCTGCTCTGTGTGGCTCCTGCACTCACATGGCGGCCGTGGCCAGGCTCCGGGCGTCCCGGGCGCCGCAGTACTCCTCGGCACACTCGCAGATGCCACGCAGGGCTCGCACTGCGGCACGGGGCGGGGGCATCAGGCTCACGGCCACCCCCCGGCTGCCCGCCCGCCCCGCGCCCCCAGCGCAGCTCACCGAGGCACTCCAGCTTCCTGCGGGGACAGGTCTCCAGCGGGATCAGGCGCAGGTCCTGCACGGCCGAGGTGTACGCGGGGCGGCCGGGGGCGGGCGGGAAGAGGCGCGAGGCCAGCCCCATGTCGGCGGGGCTGGCGTGCCGGTGCCGCTCCATGCTCCGCGCCAGGGCCGCCTCGCGGGGCTGCTGCACGCTCCTGCGGGCACGGAGGTGATGGCGAGTGCCAGGAAGGGGGCAGTGGGTCTCAGACTCTCCAAAGCGGGTCACGGTACCTGTAGAGGGCCAGGAGCGGGGCCCAGAGCGGGGGGAAGAAAGCCTCCTCCAGGCAGGCCAGGCACTGGTCCTTGCCGGCGGCGGTGCCGAGCCCCTCGAAGGCCAGCAGAGTCAGAGCCAGCAGCCTGTCTGGGAAGGGCGAGGCACACAGCACGCTGGGACCTCCTGTCCTGCCCACCCTGAGCCAAAACGGGGTGCAGGAGAGCCCCCTGCCCGCCACCCGCTCCCCCAGCTGCCCCTCACCGATGGCGTTGTGGATGTCCCTCACCACACCCTTCAGCAGCTCTGGCAGCGCCGCGTCCTTCCCGGAGCCGTCCGGGGGCTCTGCGGGGGCCCAGCCCTCGGGGGACGCCAGGAACCGCTCCAGGTCCTCGAAGGAGCTTTCCCGGGGGGTCTCGGGGGGCTCGGCGGGCCCCGGGGCGCCGCCGCCGTCGGCGAGGGGGCTGCTGGAGCGGCTGTGGCGCAGCGCGGCCGGGCCGTGCTCGGGCACCGAGAACATGCAGTGCAGGCTGCGGGAGGCGCGGAGCCGGCGGCCCCCGGCTCGGCGGGCAGCGAGGAGCCGCCCGCGTCCAGCGACAGGAAGGAGAGAGCCGAGGGGCAGGCGGGGGAGGCGTCGGCGGGGCCGCGGCTGACGGCGGGGTAGAGCCGGGCGTACACGGCGCACTGCAGGCGCCGCAGCAGCTGCGTGATGGGGTGCTCGGGGCAGCTGCGGGCGGAGGGATGGGGTGGGCGGGGGGCAGCGGCTGCGGCTGCGGCTGCGGTGCCCCCCCCGGCTCTGGCAGGGCCGTGCCCGCCCCAGCGGTACCTCAGGAGGCAAGAGAAGAGCCCCGACACAACCGAGAGATCCGCCGGGCTCCGCTTCAGCTGCGCCTTCCACTGCCTTGGCCAGTCCTGAGGAGTGTGCAGGGCTGGTCATGGGGATGGTGCAGCACCCTGCCCCACGGCACAGCACCCTGCCCCACAGCACAGCCTCCAGCCCCATGGCACAGCCTCCTGACCCAATGGTACAGCCTCCTGCCCCATGGCACAGCCTCCTGCCCCGTGGCACAGCCTCCTCCCCGGTGGCACAGCCTCCTGCCCCACGGCACAGCCTCCTGCCCCATGGCACAGCCTCCTGCCCCACAGCACAGCCTCCTGCCCCATGGCACAGCCTCCTGCCCCCTGGCACAACCTCCTGCCCGGTGGCACAACCTCCTGACCCAATGGCACAGCCTCCTGCCCCACGGCACAGCCTCCTGCCCCATGGCACAGCCTCCTCCCCCACGGCACAGCCTCCTGCCCTGTGGCACAGCCTCCTGCCCCGTGGCACAGCCTCCTGCCCCATGGCACAGCACCCTGCCCCATGACACAGCCTCCTGCCCCACAGCACACCCTCCTTCCCCCTGGCACACCCTCCAGGCCTGTCGGCAGCCCCTGCACACACTCACATGGTCCTGCTCGTACTCCAGGATGGCAGCGTAGAGCGCTCGCTGCTCCTGCTCCTCAGGGGTGAGGGCCACGCTGCTGGAGAACCTCCTGGAGACACCCCGGGGCAGTGAGGGCCCTGCTGGGTGTCCCCACAGCCCGGGGTCCCTGCGGTGACCTCCCCACTCACCGGTTGGCCGCCTCCTGCAGCCGCAGCCGCCGCTCCTCCATCTTGCGCTGCAGCTGGGCCAGGCGCAGTCAAGGCTCCAGAGCCAGCACCGTGCTCACCCACTGCCCTTCGCCCTCCTCCGCCCCCCAGCTGGGACCCCAAGGGCCTGCTCTGGGGTGGGTGACACCCAGGACAGGGCAGAGGCTCTGCTGGAACCAGCTCCTGGAGCAATCCCAGCGGGAAGGATACAGTCTCCTCTCGGGCCTTGGCGATCACCAGGTTCTCCATCATCTGCCGCTGCAGGGACAGCGTCTGCGGGGCAGGAGGGGAGTTGGGAGCATCCACCCGCACCCCGCGGCCACCAGTGGGGAGCAGGGGCCCCCCAGGGACCCCCTCCCTGCCTGGCTGCCGGTTCCATCTGGCCCCAGCTCCTCCCCAGCTCCCCACTTGCCAGGGATGTCTTCTGCACGGCCTGGCTGGGGTTCAGCCGCGCCACCCGCGCCTCGTAGGCCGCCTTCAGCTTCTGGTTCTGCAGGGAGGCCTCCTCCAGCGGGGTCAGCTCCCTGCAGGAACAGCCTCAGCACTCGCCAAAGGACACGGGACACGCGCCAGAACCACATCCTGCTCCTTGAGCCCCCGGGGCCACTGCCAGCCCGTGTGTCGCAGCTCTTGCCAGACTGCGTGTCCCAGACCCCTCGTGTTTGAACCCCCCGTGTCCCACCTGCTGTGTTTGAACCCCCCCATGTCCCAGCCCACCTCAGCCCCCCAAGCTGCACCCCTCTCTGTCCCAGCTCCCAGGTGCCAGCCCCCCGTACTTCCGTGTGCTCTGTGCCTCAGCGATCTGCAGCTTCTGGAAGATCTCCGGGGGCAGGAAGGGCGAGAGCTTCCCCCCCTCGTCCGAGCAGACCCGGCGGTGCCTGGGGAGGGGCGCCGGGCCCGGGCCCCGCTCCTGTGCGGCCGCTTTCACCTGGGCTTTCCCTGGGGAGGGGGCAGGACAGGCGGGCTGTGCCTCAGCACCAGCCCGGCCCTGCGGGGGCACCCAGCTCCCCGGGACGGGACCCCCGCCCCGCTCTCACCCAGCGCCGCCGCGATGGATTTGACCCTCTCCAGGCACTGCTCCGCCAGCTTCAGCAGCTTCGGGGTGTCGGGGGTGACCCCCTCGCTGCTCTCTGCGGGGAGGGAGCGCTGGGGTCACCGCGGGACCCGCACCCACCGCCGGGGTTGGGCGGGGGGGACGGGGGGTCCTGCCCTACCTGTGCCTGCCGCCTCCTCCTGCAGGGCCTGGGCGATCAGGGTGATGCTCTTCAGGTACTCCACGTAGGCCTCCTGCCAAAGCGGGGGTCAGCAGGGACCCCCACGGGCGGGGGGAGCTCGGGAACCCCCACGGCCTCGGGGGATCGCGGCTGCGGCTCCCAACGGGGGGCGGGGGCAGCCCGGGGGTGCCGGGTCAGAGCGGGGATGCAGCCCCGGGCGTGGGGCGTGAGTCCGGGGATGCGGGGAGAGCCCCGGGATGCGGGGGGAGCCCCGGGATGCAGGATGAGACCGAGAATGGAGGATGAGACCGGGGATGCTGCCCCGCGGCTGCGGGTGAGGCCGGGGAACGAAGCCGGAGGATGCGGCGGGAGCCCAGGGATGCAGGAGAAGCCGGGGATGCGGGGGGAGCCCAGGGATGCGGGAGAAGGCGGAGATGCAGCCCGGGGATGGGGGTTGAGCCCGGGGATGCGCGGGGAGCCCCGGGGGGTGCAGTCCCGGGGATGCGGCTGAGCCCGGGGGTCCCTCCCCGGCCCTCCCCGCGCTCACCCTGGTCCGCCCGGCGCTGTCCATGCCCAGGGCGCCGCTGGCCGCCCTCATGGCTCCCTGCAGCCCGCGGCCCCCCCGGCCCGGCGCGGGCCCCTCGCCGCCCCCCGGCGCGGCCATGGCCGCGGGGCCGCCCGGAACGGCGCTCTGGGGGCCGCGGGCCCGCCCGGAGCGCGGCGGGACGGACCGGGCGCGGCGGGTCCCCCCGGCCGGCGGGGGCGCTGCGGGCGGGCGGAGCCGCCGGGCCCGGCGGGGACGATGAAGCGCGATCGGCGCGGGCGGTTCCTGGCGGCCCCGGGCGGGCCCCGGGCCCCCCCCGCGCCCCGCCGGACCCCCGGCACGGCCGCCCGCGGCACCGAGCCCGCCGAGCCCCCCGCCGCCGCCGCCTGCGCGCCGGAGGCAGGTGAGGCCCGAGCGCGGGGACCGGGGCGGGGGGAGCGGGGGCACGGCCGGAGTCGCTTCCCCTGCGCCGGAGCCGCGGCGGGGCCACCGGGACGGGCTGCGAGGAGCGGGTACGGGCGAGCCCTCGGTACGGCGGGGCTCCCTCCGCGTTGCCGGGGCCGGACCCGCCGTCCCGGGACTCGGTGCCGAGCGGGCGGCGGGTCAGAATTTGCCCGTTTGTGCGGAGTTTCTTCCCTCCCCGAAACACCGAACATCCCGGTGCTGGTTAACGGCAAGGTAAGGAGGAATTCGGCACGCGGGGAGGGAGCGCGGGGGAGCCTCCCGCTGTCTCGGGGTGCTCGGCCGCTGCCCGCTCGGCGGTGGGGGTGAGCGGGACCCTCCTCCGGCGCGGTTCGAGTGTGGTCGGGACACCCCCGCTGTCCTGCCGGGGGTCTGGGGGTGACTGGGGCCCTCCCGCCATCCCGGCTCGGGGCTTGGGGCGGCTGATACCCGGGTGTGCTGCAGCTGGGGCGGGAGATAAGCGGGATCTGCAACGGGTCCCTTGGGCGCTGTGACACCGGCGCTGCCCCGGGACAGCGGGAGGCAGGCGGGGCACTCACAGACCGGGGGGTTCAGCCCCCCCAGACACTCCCCGAGGCGGTGCTGCCCCGTCCCACCGCTGTCACCACCCCCGCGGGCTGTGCTGAGACCCCCGTGGCTCCCAAGGACCCCCAGGTGGTCCCGGCAGGGGAGCCCACCCCCACCTCAGGGTGGGATCAGGGCCGGGGAGAGGCTGTGCCGAGGGTTCCCTTCACACTCTTGGGGTGCAGCCGAGGGATGGAAATGATTCCAGAGAGTAGGAACAGTGCAGGTCAGTGAACTGGGTGACACTTTGCATCCCATTCCGGGTCAGGAGCTGCCCCACTCCGGGGCACTCCTGGGGAGCCGAGGAATGGGACAGCCAAGGGACACAGTGCCAGCTGTAAATACCTGGGAGATAAACCCTGGGAGGAGCTGCTGAAACCAAGGGATGGCACTGGCAGAGTCCTGGGAGCACCACAGCGCAGAGGAGGTTCTGCCTGTCAGGACAGTGGGGCTGGTCAGAAGGGCTGATTTGGGATCAGCTGGTGCCGGAAGGGTCTTTCCCTGCCTGGATTTTCCCTGCTTTTCCAAAGGCAGGGCTAGGGGAGGCAGCAGGGCTGGAGGGCGGGGAAACACCTCTGTGTGCATCAGCGCCGTCCCTCAGGCAGCCACCTCCGCCCCTCCCCGGCAGGGATCGGCAGGGCGCTGAGCACCGGCTACTGCCGCCTGTGCCACGGCAAGTTCTCCTCGCGGAGCCTGCGCAACGCCTTCGGCAAGGTGCCCGTGCTGGGGGAGAGCTCGGAGCAGCAGCGGCGCCTGGACCAGGTGTTCTTCGCCGACTTCCAGCGCCTGGTGGGCGTGGCGGTGCGGCAGGACCCCGCGCTGCCCCAGTTCGTCTGCAAGAAATGCCATGCCCAGTTCTACAAGTGCCGCAGCGTGCTGCGCGCCTTCATCCAGAGGGTCAACGCCTCGCCCGCGGGCCACGCCAAGGCCAAGGGAAAGTACGTGGCCGTGCTTTGCCTGCCGGGAGCAGCGCCGGGCCGTGGTGCCACCCGGTGCCTCCGCCGCCCCCCAGTCCCACCGTGCCGCTCTGGTTTTTGCAGGAGCAGCGGGGCGCAGGCGCAGCCGGGTGTGGAAGGAGGTGCCTCCTGCCTGGGTGAGTGTCCACTCTGCTTTTCCTTTCACCAGTGGAGGGCTGGGGTTGGTGGGTGGTGAGATATGACCACGTGCAGGGGGGTTCTGGAGTGCTTTGACACACCTGGTTATGGTTCTCCTTCTTCCCTCTGGCTTCCCAGGAGAGCTTCACCTTCCTGGGCTGGGCCAACAGGCAGAGGCTCACCTGGGGGTGGGCAGAGCAGATTTGGGTGGCAGAGCCAGGCCTGTCCCGACTGCTGTTGGGACACTGGGGACAATTGGAAATGCCCTTTCAGCTGTGGATGAGGGGGGGAGGTGGTGGAGTCACTGTCCCTGGAGGTGTTTAAGGGAAGACTGGACGTGACACTCAGTGCTCTGGTCTGGCTGACTGGGTGGTGTTTGGTCATGGGTTGGACTCGGTGATCTCAGATCATTTCCAGCCTCAGTGGTTCTGTGATCCTGTCAGGCACTGACACCGCCCCACTCCAGCCCTTGGGGGTGGCTCCCACCTGCCTTCTGGGGCAGCCCTGTGGGGATCAGATCCACATCCCCGTCCCCCCCATGTCCCCTCCGTGCCCTGACCGTGCCGCCTCTCCCCCGGGCAGTCGACCTGATCACGTCCAGCCCGCAGTGCCTGCACAGCCTGGTGATGTGGGCGCACGCGCACGCCGGCGGCTGCGCCTCGGCGCCGGGGCTGCGCAGCGTGCTCTCCTCCGAGTACTGCGGCGTCATCCGCGCCGTCTGGGGCTGCGGCCACGGCCACGACTACGTCATGGACACCGACTCGGACTGCAGCTCCGCGCTGCTGGACGGCGCCTTGGCCGCCCAACGGGGCAAGGGCGCGGCGCCGCGCCTGACCGACAACGGCGCCCAGGCCGTTCCTGCGCCCAAAGGCCAGCGGGCCCCGGCGAGGACGGCTCCCTGCCAGCAGCCCGCCGGCACAGGGACCGCGGCTGTGCCGCCCGGCGCGGAGCATGAGCCGCCGCGGGACAGGGATCCGTCTCCCTCGCAGCTGGACGGCGCGGCCTCTGCGCAGGAGCAGCCCCTGCCGCAGCCTGTCTCCCCGCTGAGCACTGCCACAGGTAAGGGATCTGCTTCCTGCTGTCCCTCCCGGCCTCAGGGGATAGACAGGGGGATGGAGAGGTGGCCCAGGAAGCCACGAGGGGCTGGGCCTCTCCAGAGTTCCTCAGGGAGGGTGCAGATCCTTCTGGGGAGTGCTCAGAGATTGGCCTCTGATCAGGGAGGAGGACACTGAGCTGTGCAGAAGGGACAGGGGAACATGGGGTCGTGCTCCTGGCCCTGTTGGCTGTTTCCCCTCTGATGGAGGGGAGACCCTGCTGCCAGACTCTTGCTGGGGGTATGGAATGGTCATTGGTTCCTCAGCACCATGTCTGCCAGATGTTTCTTTCAGCTTGACCCCAAAGTTGGGTTTCCCTGCTGAGCATCAGCTGATGCTGAATCCCAGGAGGCCCTTCTGTCCCTAAAGGAAAACTGCAGAGTGGGTTTGGGCTGGGTGCACCACCTCCAGAAGCAAGGAATTAACATTTTGAGTTCCAGAAGTGGGGCCGTGTTCAGCTCCAGCACCCGCAAGAGACGTTTGCTGCTGGACACGAGAGTGGCGGCTGGGACTTGCCTGGGGACAATCTTTCAGTTACAGGTGTCACAGGGGGAGCCAGAAGCTGCTGCTGGGAGCTGCAGGGTCAGGGTGGAGCACAGGCAGAGCCATTTCTGGGCAGTTTGGTTTACACCATCACTGATGGCCATGGAGCAGGTGCTGCCCACGGTGTGAGCCGCCGTGGCTGCGCTGCTGTTCCTTGTAACTCACCGTGTTCTCCTTCATTCCTAGGACAGTTGAGTGGGAAGCAGGTTCTGTCTGCAACGTCGGATGAGCGGGTAAAAGACGAGTTCAGTGACCTTTCTGAGGGGTGAGAGAAGAGTGGGTTTAAAATAGCCTAAATGTCTTCTTTGCCAGTGGGAACTCCCCAGCCCAGAGAGCTTTCTCCACCGGCTCGGAGCGGTGGCTCCCCCGCAGCCATCACAGAGCTCATGGCCCTGAGGCTCTGAGCTCCCTCCTCTGCCCTGGGGGGTTTGCACACACGTGTGCTCAGTGTCTGTGGGCTGCTTCCAGCAGTCCTGGCCCTGTTTGTCCCCTCTCTGCGCTGGGGAAGGAGCAGTGCTGGGAGCTGCTGCTCCAGACCCTCAACCCCCGGGCAGTTCCTGGCCGGGCTGTGGGAGAGCAGTGGGAGTGGGAATGCAGGCACGGGGTGGCACCTGGAGAAACCACCCCGATGCTCCCAGGGAGAGCCAGTAACTGGGAAACGGGAGAGGGAGGGACCCAGCAGCTCCACAGTCCGTGGTGAGCAAGGATTTGGCTCAGCCCAACACAGGTGTCTGGAATGGGGCTGTAAATACACGAATCCAGGGGTTCCAAGTCTAAAGGGCCAAGTGCAGAGGGACTCCCGTGTCAGCTGAGCCTGTCAGCTGTCACATGAAAAGGGCTGCAATAATTTATTGCCTATTTCCTGTCCTCGGGAATTAATTGCTTCTTGTGTGGCTTAAAGCCTAAAAGGAGGAAAAAGAAAAATCCAAGTATGGCTGTTCCATTTGAGAGAATACAGAGTGACCTGCAGTTTCATTAACCTGCACCAGACAGCTATGTGACATTCTTGCTCCACAAAATTCCTTTTCCCAGTAGAGGAAGCAGCAGCCACATCCCTCACCCATGAATAGATCCTTTCAGTAACAGCCGTTTTTGTTGTTTTGTTCTGACAGTGGTTTGATTATTCTTGCAGAGATTGAGCCCTAAAAGGGCCTGATTTGGGTCTTTGCTGTGTTCACCGGCGCTGTTTGCTTGGGGAGAGGACGGGGGGAGAGCACGTGGAGCTGTGCCGTGCCCTGGGGGAGATGGGTGTGCTGGGAGTGGGGAGCTGCTGGTGCCCAGGGTCAGCCCAAGGTCACCTTGGTAAGGGGCAGCTTCTCTCTCTCAGGGACTTCTTGAGCGACGATGAAAGCGAGAAGAGAAACGTGCAATCCTCAGACGACTCCTTCGAGCCTTACCCCGAGAAGAAGTAAGGGGCTCCCAGGGTGGGTGGGGGGCTGGTGCCCACCCCCAAGAGGCCAACGTGTCTTTCCTTATGGCTCTGTTCCCTACACATTCCTGCCTGGGGGTCACAGAGGTGCCCCCAAGCTCCCCACTGGGTTAAAGTGGCTGGGCTCTCATCCCCATTCTGGCACAGTCAGGGCCCAGCTCACGTTCGTGGGGCTGTGTGTGCTCCTGCTCTGCCAGGTCACCATCAGGTGTAACAGCTTTTGGTGGATCTAAAGCCAAGATCAAGTCTTAAACCACTGTCCTGGTTCTTTCTTGCAGGGTTTCTGGCAAGAAAAGCGACAGTAAAGAAACAAAGAAGGCGGAAGAGCCCAAAATAAGGAAGAAGCCGGGGCCTAAGCCAGGCTGGAAAAAAAAAATCAAATGTGAACGGTAAGGAGGGTCTGTTAGGGCTGGGCTGGGCCACAGCCCCACGCCCACAACACCTCACACACCTCTGCTTGCAGGGAGGAGCTGCCCACCATCTACAAGTGTCCTTACCAGGGCTGCACCGCTGTCTACAGAGGGGCTGATGGCATGAAGGTGAGCTCGGGCTCTGCTCCCTCCCACACCGGTGCCCTGGAGCCACTCCCACGTGAGCAGAGGATCCCTGATGGGTTTAATTCCCCACCCCGTGCTGCAGGAGGCAGTGAGCCACTAAAAGCAGCCTGCTGGGAGTCCTGGCCTTTTCCAGTCTGTCCTGGGAGCCTCCCACTGGCTCGCAGCAGCCCTTGGAACACGCCCCACTGTGTCCAGCTAAAGCCCCTGCTGCCTGGGGTAGATTGGGATGCAAACCCTGCTTTTGCAGGTGGTGGTCTCAGTGTTTGGGGCTCCAGGCTGTTCCCTGTCAGCAGCTCTGTCCTTGCTTTGCAGAAACACATCAAAGAGCACCACGAGGAGGTGCGGGAGAGGCCCTGCCCTCACCCTGGCTGCAACAAGGTGTTCATGATCGACCGGTACCTGCAGCGCCACGTCAAGCTCATCCACACAGGTGTGTCCCAGCAGCTGACAGCTCACACACCCCTCTGTGCCACCCTGCTTGGGGTTCTGGGCTGGGGGACAGGACTCCCTGCGTGCCTGTGAGCGTGGAACAAGCTGTTGTGCAGGGGGCAGGAGGCAGGGGAGGGGTTCAGACTCCCACAGCTGCGTGTAAGGGGCACATTCCAGGAGCTGAGCAGAATCCATGCCTGTCTCCTGTTCCCGTGGCAGAGGTACGGAATTATATCTGCGATGAGTGTGGGCAGACCTTCAAGCAACGCAAACACCTCTCGGTCCATCAGATGCGGCACTCAGGAGCGAAGCCCCTGCAGTAAGTGATTCCAACAGGGATCAGGGGGATCAGTCACTGACCCTGGCACAGAAATTCTGGGATACAAACCCTGCCTGGAGCTGGCAGCATCCTGGCTGGATCTCTTTAAACAGGATGAATGAGGAGAGGGTCACGGAGCACCTCTGCCATGAGGAAAGGCTCAGAGTGCTGGGTGTGTCCAGCCTGGAGAAGATTCCAGGGAGACCTTAGAGCCCCTTGCAGTGCCTAAAAGGGCTCCAGGAGAGCTGGGGAGGGACCTGGGACAAGGTCCTGCAGTAACAGGACAAGGGGGAACGGCTTCCCACTGCCAGAGGGCAGGGTTAGATGGGATATAGAAAAGATACTCTTTCTGTGAGGATGGTGAGGCCCTGGCACAGGCTGTGGACTCCCCATCCCTGGAAGGGTTCAAGGCCAAGCTAGATGGGGCTTGGAGCAACCTGGGATAGTGGAAGTTGTCCCTGCCCTTGGCAGGGGGTGGGATGGGATGTGTTTAAGGTCCCTTCCAGCCCAAACCCCCCCCGGGATTCAGTGATGCAATGAAATGTCCACTCCCAGCAGCTGCTGCAGCCCCAGCTCTCTCCCAGCCGAGCAGCAGCTGGTGCTGAGCCCCCGTGCCCCTGCAGGTGCGAGATCTGCGGGTTCCAGTGCCGGCAGCGCGCCTCCCTCAAGTACCACATGACCAAGCACAAAGCCGAGGCCGAGCTGGAGTTCGCCTGCGACCAGTGCGGGAAGCGCTTCGAGAAGGCGCACAACCTCAACGTGCACATGTCCATGGTGCACCCCCTGACCCAGACTCAGGACAGAGCCAAGCCCCTGGAGCCCGAGCCCCTGCTCCTCCTCAGCACGGCGGGGACTGCGCAGGGCCAGGCGGTGAAGCCAGAAGTGACTGCACAGCCCGAGCCCACCTGAGGGGCCGGGGACACCCGCCCAGCCCAGCCCAGCCCCGTAGGAGCCGTGGAGATCTTTCATCTACGTTTTAGTCTCCCAAAGAACTCGGTGGAATTAGCTTCAGCTTGCTCAGAAAAGGCTTGTTCTCATGCAGTGATTGCCGTGCTCACGTCTGATTCAGCAGTGTTGTACTAAGAGTGTCTAATCCCAGGGGAGGGGGCGTTGGCAGCAGCCCCTCGTGTCCCCAGCCCCACGCACACGGTGCAGAAACCAAGTTGGCCACAACTGTTCCCTGCCTGCACAGAGGTGCCCCCGGGGGCTCCAGGGGGACAGAGGACAGTGGGACAACTTTCAGGAGACACTTTTGTTTTGGAAAAGAAGAAAAACAACGGAACGACAACGTAATTACGATTCCCAAAGCAAGTCTAAACTGAAAATTTGTAACCTACTTTTTATTGTAACAAGAGCTTCATGGTTATGCTTGTAATAAATTATTTACAAAGTAATTTGAAAAAAAAAAAAAAATGGCCCAGGTGAGAAAGGTGGCTCCTTGTGTTAGGTGTAAGTGAGGTGTGGGGCTGAGTCCATTCCTCAGAACAATTCCAGCTCTTCCTCCAGCTCCATGGCCACAGCAGGCTCTGAGAAGTGCAGCAGGGTGGCTCCCAGCTCCGGGTCGAGTTCTTCACAGGTGTTCAGGAGCTGGGGAGAGGGCAGGGAGCCACTTTAGATCTGCTCGTGCTTCCTCCAAGCCAGTTCCAGCAACACCGGGGCATTTTGCTGCTTTCTCAGCCAAGCACAGGCAGAGGAGGGGGGAAACTTCCACTCATTCCGGTGGCTGTGCCTGAGAATTCCCTCAGAGCGAGCGGGAATGGCCACACGAGGGCAGGTCTGGTGTGCTGGGAGCGGCGGAGGATGTGGCAGCGGCTGAGTAGCAGCAGGTGTGCCCCTGCTCCCAGCGGGGTCAGGGGAGCCGGGGGCTTGGCACGGGTGTGGGATCAGTGCCGAGGGAGCCGCGGCAGCAGCCCCAGGGCACACACCGGCAGGAAAGGGGGCAGACCCGCACGTACCGGCTGTATGTTCCCAAAGCTCCGGGCGGGGCAGTGCGGGATGGCCCCCAGCAGGAAGCGCCGGGCTGCAGAGATCAGCTCCAAGGGATCCTGCACGGCACGGGAGAGACACGGCCGGGGAGCAAAACATCACCCTCAGGAGAGAGGCAGGAGCCACCACCCCACAGCCGGGGCTGGCACAGCTCAGAGGGCAGGGGGTGCTCAGGGTTTGGGAGCAGCCCTGGCAGTTCCTCCCTGCCCCAGGGGATGAGGAACCTGCACAAGCCCCCTCTGCTCTGCACAGGAAGGTGGGAACCAGAGGGATGCTGCAAGTGCTGCTGCAGGGGAAGAGCTAAAGGATAGGATGGGTTACAAGAGGATTGAAGCTGGAGAGGGGTAGATTTAGACTGGATATTAGGAATTTTTCTCTGTGAGGGTGGGGAGGCCCTGGCACAGAGTGCCCAGAGAAGCTGTGGCTGCCCCATCCCTGAAAGTGTCCAAAGCCAGGATGGACAGAGCTTGGAACAACCTAGGATAATGGGAGGTGTCCCTGCCCATTGCAGGGGGTGGAACAGGATGAGGTTTAAGGTCATTTCCAACCCAAACCATTCTGGAAGTCTGACAGGAGAAAAAAAGAGCCCAGGCTTTGCTTACGTGCTCTGTGGGGTCTTGCTCAGGCTGTGGCAGGACTTGCCCTTCCACAAAGAGCTGGAGCAGCTGGATGTACATCTGGAGTGCCACGCTGAGGAAGGCTGGCTCCCGCTGGAGCAGCTCCTGCTGGAAGCTGGGGGTGAGGCTGGGGGGGTCACACAGGGGCTCTGTTAGCTCTGGGTGATGGACACACACACACACACAGGCACCAGGCAAACACAGCTGCTGCTCTGCCTGTGAGTCCCTTTGCATGCAGGGCCACCCCAGGAAGAGACATTGGCTCCAAAACTTTGTGTCTGGAGCAGAAGGCTGGAGGGACACTTGTAGGAAAGCTCTTTAGCAGAAGGTACAGGGCTCCTCAAACAGCATCGTGCCCTGCCGGGCTGTTCTGTCCTGCACACAAGGCAGGAGGTCCCTGTGCTCGAGGTCCCCGTGCTCACCTGCAGGCCAGCAGTGCTGTCAGCTCCATGGAGCTGCTGTGGATGCCAAGCACCACCCACACCCCCTCAGCCCCTGCCAGCCCAGGACCCCCCTCACCTGTAGAAGGCCAGGGGCAGGAGGCGGCGGTGCCGCTGCGAGGCCGCGCTGAGCAGGACACGGCACTGCCCAGGCCCTGCAAGCACAGGGAGAGCACTGAGCACCTCCTCACAGCACCTGTCACACACATGGAGCAGCACAGGGGCTGCACACTTTCCTTCCAGGCCACAATAAACACGGGTGCTTCTCCTGGTGCCAGCAAGAGAAGCAATTTGTCCCCCCAGGCTTTCTCTACCAGCAGGAACAAGACTGAGTTCAGTCGTTCCTGACCATCAGGTGGCCCTGCCATACTCTGGGAATACCCTGGGATAGGAGCAGGATGTTCTCAGCTTTCACACAAGTGGTTTTGGTGCTGCTTCCAAAGGCCCAGCAGCCCCTTCTCACAGGGACACTCCAGCCCAAGGGATGGGTCACCTGTCCTTCCAGCCCTTGGGGACAGGACTCACCTCTCTCTGCTGAATGGAAGAGAAGTGGCCAGGATGTGCCCCTCTCTTCCAGGCACTGCAGGATCTCCAGGGACCATTCCAGAGATGTCTGAAAATCCACTCCTTCCTGGGTGTCAGAAAGGAGAAGTGTCATTTCTCTTGGGCCGTGGTTACATCAAAGCAGAAAGGGACCCCCAAAAGAGACTGCACATGGATTGCTCTGCTAAAGGACCTCAGGAATTTACCCCAAGTCTCTCCCCTCACCTTGGCAGCCTGGATTCCCCCAGGGGAATCCCCTGAGCAAGGCAGTGTCTTCCTCCCCAAGCCAGGGCTCCCCTGAGAGAGGGGGAAGCTGCACTGTGGAATGGTTTGGGTTGGAAGGGACCTTAAAGATCATCCAATTCCACCCCTCCACCGTGGGCAGGGACACCTTCCACTACACCAGGTCACTCCAAGCCCCATCCAACCTGGATTAACCAAGAGACCACTGCACATCCTGCCCCCACCCCACAGGAGCAGCTTCTGTCCCTCTAACCCTTCTGGTGACATCATCTGGTCAACTATCTTGGGATTGTTGTGGGGTTTCTCTTCTCATTACTCACTTCACATGGATTAACCTCCCAGCTCTGTCTGCTCAAGATGTTTCTCTCCTCCCTGGCTCTTCCCCCAGACTCTCCCAGGGGCAGACTGAGACCAAATGGTTATTTTTGCCTTGAATGTGCTCCCTGATCCCATCTGTGAGGTGACTCCCCAAATGGCTGCACTTCAAAGCTGAGGTGGCAGCAAAGGGACAGAAATGAGCCTTCACAGGCAGCAGGATGCTCAGGGCAGGCAGCTGCTGGAAGCAGCCTGTCATCTTTGCTAAATAACATTGAACCATTTGGAAACTGATGTTCCTCCTTGCTGGGCAGCCCTTCTCCCATGAAGTACCACATTCCAGCCTGAGGAAAAACATCATCTGACAGATGTGAGATGCTACACAAAAGCTGAGTGAGACACGAGGTTCCTGCACTACCTGGGAGGTGCAAAGTCTGAACAGGAAACTGAAAACAGTAAATCATCCAGGAGGAGAAATAAAAGCAGTGAAAGGGGAGATAATGTCAGGGAGAGGAAAACACAGGTTTAATCTGATGGGAACAGAAGGGCTTTCAGCAGGCTTGTCTGGGGTGGTGCTGATCCCTTCCTCCTGGCAGAACAAGCTCCCAGCCTTCCCAGTGCTGCTACAAAGCATTTTTGGGCAGCAAACCAAGCTGATGAGACACATCCAGTGTCATGAGAATTCCCTCGGGGCTGAACTCACCTTTGGAGCTATTCTGGCTGAGATGAGATCCAGGAGAGAGAAGAAGAGCAGAGCAACCAGGAGCTGCAAGGAAGAGGCTGCCTGTCAGTTGTGGTGGCTTGGAACTTGGCCTTTCCACTCAGGGAACATAAACATTTCACCAGGTGCATTCCCAGGCTGCACCTGGATGAACTAGAGGGTTTCACCTGCCAGGACCCCAGTTACCCCCAGCCCTCCCACAGTTCTCACCCCCCCAGCACCCTCCAGGAATTCTGAGGTGAAAGCTGCAGTCATTCCCCGTGTGCCAAGTGCACTCAGTGACTCCAGGTTCTGACTGGCAGCTTCTGGCTCCAGACAGGTACAGACAGTGGGGGAGTCAATCCCACAGGAAGAGGAGCTGCTGCCTGCAGCAATAAAACCTCCAGAGCAAACAGGAGGCCCAGGTTCCTTCAGCACTGCCACCTGTGAGCCTCTGGCACAGGGACACTCCCCCTGCTCAGCCCTGACCTGGCTCTTCCCTGGAAAATCAACAGCCAGAGCTGGGCAGAGCCCAGCCCAGCTTCTTCCTCAGCAGAGCCCGGCCCAGCTTCCTCCTCAGCAGAGCCCAGCCCAGCTTCCTCCTCAGCAGAGCCTGCAGAGAATCCCCCTTGCACTGAGGAGACAGGCAGAGCCATTTCCTGGACCAGCCTTGGGAAAACCCTCAGGAAATCTGTCTCTGGGAATCCCAGCACAACTTCCCAGAGCCCTTAAAACGCCTGCACTGCTGTCTCACAAACTTCCTCTGTCCCCTCAACTTTCCAGCCAAGTTGCCCCAGCTAAAACTCACAAGGGCTGCAGTTTTTGGAGGGAGAGGGAACCCTGGCACGGCACAGATGGAGCTCCCTGTCTCTGCAGGGCTCTCTCCAGCTTCAGTTTATAAAGCAGCTGTTGGACAGCCCTCCCAGACTTCACAGCAGCCAGAGTCTGAGGGAAAAGTTTAAGCTTGGAACAACTTTGCCTCCAGGATAGGAATTTAGCAACTGGCAATTTACAGCCACCTTTTATCAACCATCCACCAGCAAGATCTCCCAACAGGGACTCCCAGGGATGCAGCACCAGCTCAGGACAACTCCTCTCAGTTCAAGACCTCCAGTTCCTGGTTTGCAGGTGCAGGGAGGAGCAGACACACAAAATGCACCCAGCCTTGCCTGCTCTGCCTCAGTCCCCAGCCTCTGCAGGGCCTCTCTCCCTCGTGCTCGTGGTGGCTGCTGCAGGATGGCAGCGTGCAGGAAGGCAGCTGGGAGCCAGGGGGGCTCAGAGACAGGGAAAGCTGCCCCTGAGCAAAGGAACCTGGGAAACAGAACAAACATGTCAAGGGTTTGCAGGTAAAAATGGGGGAAAGTGCTGCTGCAAATGAGGAGGGACCCAGGGACCTGGGCAAAGGTGCAGGTTTGTGGCTGGGACAGAAAGAAAATAAATCATTCTCTTCATTTTGTTTTCCCTGTAGTTGGATGCTACATGGAGACAGTTGTAAAAAAGCCAAAGTCAGGAAGCAGACAGAAGCATTCTCAAATCTCTTTTATCAGCAGTTGGACAGGCAGTAACTCTATACTACAGAAGCATGTGATTATCACCTGCCATAACCTGCAAGGGGATTGTTACATAAACTCCCAGCTTCTGGAGAAAAGCTGCAGGGCACTGACAGTGTGAGGAGAGGTAAAGAAGGAAGCAAGCAGCCAGTGAGCAGCTTCAGGAGCCCAGATTCCCCAAATCCAGGGAGCAAAGGGTGTGGCAGCTCCCAGGAATGACTCAACACCCTGCTAAGGCTTTGCCTGCTCTGCAGAGATCCCCCTTTCCTTATGGGGAAGCTCTCTGACCCACATCACACACAGGGCCAGACTCAATCATTCTCAGGACCCACTCTGAGTTTAAGCCCCCCAGAGGAGTCTGTCCAGAGCTGTCCTGCAGGCCCAGCCCAGGGGAGCATTCCATCCTCCCTGCTCCATCCCTCCCTCACACACACCTGGTGCTGCAGCCATGCCAGCCCCTCAGTCTGTCCAGTTCCTCTGCAAGTGGAGCCCCAAAGAGTCTCTTCCACTGAGAGCAAAGGATTGGCTCCAGCCTTGGCCACCAAAGCTGGGGACAAAGGTGGAAAGCAGCAGCAGCATTAGTGGTGGGTGCTTGGTGGCAGTCAGATACCCAGAGAAAGGGGATTCTCCCCTCTCCTTAGTGAGAAAAGCCCAAGTTGTACTGGCACACATCAGAAATGGGAGAAATTTCACGTCCTGGAGATGCAGAGGGTCACTTGTGACCATGCTGACACCATGGTGCCCTGGGACTCCTCTGGCAGGACAGTCAGGATGAAAGAATTGTTCCACAAAGGTGGTGACCACGCTCAAGACATGCACCAAAAGGTGTATCCCTGTGTGAAACTGCACACAAGGAGCTACAGACAGGAGAGACAATAAAACCTGGCATTTGGGGGCATTTGGGTTGCTTGTGGTGTAACAACCAGCCCACACAGTGCACCAGAGACCAGGACAGGCCCCCAGCTCCCCACAGCCCCTGGGGCAGCACCCCATGGAGCCCAGAGCTGGGATCAGTGATACTGAGGGCTCAAAAACACCCTGCAAACTCCCCAAAGCTTTAAGAGCTTCTGTTGAACATCACACCCTTGGACAGTGTCCAGCACAAGCTCCCTGAGCTGCTGCTGGGTTTCTCCCAGAAGCAGAGACCCAAAATGAGATCAGTCACCGCTGCAGAGAGGAGCACCACGGGACACTTGGTCTGACACGTGCTCAGAGCCTCGTTGACCCCTTCTGCTGCATCCTCACACTCCAGGCTGGCATTCAGCAGGCCCTGGAAGAGCACAAACCACAGGCTGGCATTCAGCAGGCCCTGGAAGAGCACAAACCACAGGCTGGCTCCACACACCTCCCTCCCTGCTGCTCCCAGTCCCTCTCTGCAAACTGATCAGAGAGAACTGTAGGGGTCAGCACGGCTCAGCAAAAGGAACCTGGACCAACAGCTCCTCCCCCCAGCAGCTCTGCTGCATTGTATTAAAATTCACCTCCACCACCACCCCCTCCTCCTGCTGCTCCCCCTCGTTTTCCTGCTGACTGCTCTTCTGGGAATGACAGCAGGGGCTCTCCAGAGGGAGGTACAGAGGGGACACCTCGTGTGTCAGGAGGAGAGCTCTGAGCAGGGGCAGGGAGGCAGGGGCCAGCAGCAGCATTACCCTGAAGAAGTGAGCTGTGATGTCGTAGGAGAGCGCGTACCCTCTGGAGCAGACATCCTTCTGCAGGGAGACACAGGGAGGGAAACATCACCATTCCTGCCCTTGGGAACAGGGTTTCCTGAGAGCATTTGGGGTGTCTGGCACAGAGGGCACAGCAGCAGCCTGTGGATGCTGAGCAGCAGTGTCTGTGCAGAGCCCTCCCAGGGAGCTGAGCTGCACAGCCCCAGCACCCACGGGCCCAGGGTGGCAGCAGCAGATGGATGAACAGCCTGGGGGTGAGCAGGGGTTCCTGGCTGTGCCCAGTGTGACAGCTCAAAGGGCCTGGAAAGGCCAGTCAGCATGAATAAATAGAGCTCAGCTCTCCTTGGAGCACAAAGCAGGGTCCTGAGGGAGCTGTGAGGCAAATGACCTCCCAGAAAGCTGCAGGGATGTCCCTGGAGGTCTCTCAGGAGGATGAGGAGGATCTCACTCTACAGCAGAACAGTCCAAGGCCCTGGCATGACAGGGATTAGAGAAGGGCTCATGCTCAGCCCCTTCCAGGCCCCCAGGGAAATGCTGGGGCTTTGTCTGTAACCCACTTCACCAAACAAAGTGACTCCCAAGGATTTGCTCTCAATAGTGTAAAATTTCAAATTTCACCACAATTCCAAATGAATGAACCCAAAAGTCACAGAATTGTGGAGTGATTTGGGTTGGAAGGGGCCATGGGCAGGAACACCTTCCATAGACCAGGTCACTCCAACCTGGCCTTGAACACTTCCAGGGATGGGGCAGCCACAGCTTTTCTGGGTAGTTGGGATGAGAACTCCTTCCCTAAACTCAAATTTAAGGTCTTTGGAGCATTTACCAATGGGCAATCACCCTTTGGCTCACAACACCTACCAGCTCAGAGTTGACAAAACAAAAGAAGCTGTCACAGTCCAGCACTGTTCTGTTCCCTTTCCAACACGAGGTGACCAGGGTGGATGCAGGCAGCCCGACCAGGAGCCTCAGGCAGGGAAGAATGAAAACTGAGGTGACTGCCAGGCAGAGAATCAGCCTCCCCATGAGGATGTGTGACACCCAGCCTGGCAGCCCAAGCTGGCACATGGGAACACAGCTGATGCCAGGGGGTGCCAGGGAACAAGCACCCCTTGCACAGCTGTCCCCAGGGCCTGCAGTGTCACTGTCACCTGCTGTGGAATCAGAGGGGAGGACACTGCACACACACAGCCTGCCCCAAGCAGCAGTGCTGCTGGAGGCATTCCCAGCTGCTCAGGCTGCACTCACCTTCTGTGCAGCAGCAGCTCCTGCTGCCTCCACAGCTGCTCCCCCAGAGCAGATCCATGCTGGCTGCCTGTCAGTCTGCCCTGGAGGATCTCCAGCAGGAAGTGTCTCTGGGCAGGAAGCAGCTTTGGCCTGCACCTCAGCTCCAGCACCAGCTCCTGAGCAGGGTGGTGGGGAAACCAGTGAGGGCCACACAGCAGCCTGCTCCCACACCCTCTTTGTTTCCCTGAAGCAACCAGAGATCAACAAGAAAAACCCTTCTCAATCCCCACACCCCAGCTCACCCCCGAGAGCCCAAAGGAGCAGGAATGAGGGAATACTTTGGTCAAGTTCAGGGACTAAACATCCACCCCAGAGTCTGAAATCACCTGCAGCCTGCAGAGAATCTCAGGGCTGAGCGACACCTTCCTCTGGCCACAGCCACCCAGGTCCAGCCTGAAATCAGGGGAGACATGAGGCAACTCACCCTGCCAGCCCAGGGGAAAGCACAGCTCAGACACATCAGATGCTTCAGAGGAACACAGAGCTCAAAACGTTGTGCTGTAAATGAGCTGCAGCTGAGACAGCAGCTCCCCTCTAACCACCCTCCTCGTTTTCCAGCTCCAGCCACTCCCCCGGGGCACTGCTGCTTGTCTGGCCACACAAACCTGAGTTCAAAGCCAACTTAAAAAGGACAGACAGACAGGGCCTCTCTGTGGCTGCAGCCCCAGACCTCTGCCACCCAAAGCAGGCTGCTTATGCACAGACTGGTGAGTCACACAGGGCCACCTCCCAGCTCCCCCTCCCAGCCACTCCAGCCCCAGGAAGGGACAAGCTCCCAGTGCCCAGCCCCAGGGCCCTGGCACAGAATACCTCTGTGAGGAGTCCAGGATGGCATTGGTGATGACCCCACAGGCCTTCTCCAGGTCCCCATCACAGCCACCAGCAGCAGAAGGTGCAGGAAGGTACCTCTGATAGATGGCCCAGTGCTGGAAATCCTGCCTGCAGTACAGGAAAGGAGGGGATGGGGACTCTGTTGGAATGCTGCCCTTCCCTTGATGTGAAGGGAGGCTGACACATCAAGAGTGAGTGATGTGTGCTCAGATAAAAGCTCCCTGTAAGAGACATGAGGAGTCCTCCAGCAGACCCCACCCAGCTCTGGCTCCCAGAATCAGGGAGGGTTTGTGAGAAGGGGTTTGGAAGGGCTGCACATGCAGGGTGAGCCTCACAGAACCACGGGATGGTTTGGGGTTGGAAATGATCTCAAAGCCCAGCCAGTGCCACCCCAGCCATGGGCAGGGACTCCTTCCACCTGCTCCAGGCCCTGTCCAGCCTGCCCTTCACACACCTCATTCCAACAGTGCTCAGACTCAGGAGGAACCACAGCAGGCATCAGGCATTTGTATCCTGCAGCAGCTGTTTATTTACTTCCTGGTTTCCCCTGCTTTTCCCCAATTTTCATGGGAGACTCTTGGACTGCTCCCTTTCCAAGAGAGCCCCTTGGCCCTCACCTCTCTGAAGCAGAGAGAATGTCCTTCTCAGGGCACACCTCCAGCTCCATCAGCAGCCACTCTCTGAAAGACAGCTGGGAAAAATCCAGGATTTAGGAGCAGAGCAGGACAGCAAGGGAAGCAACTTGTGCAGAACAGCCACCTGCTGCCCAGCACACAAACCCACTCTCATTTCATCCCCAGACACAATCCCACGTGGATTAGGAGACACGAAACAAGAGACATCAACCCAAGGCAGTTCCTGTGCTGTTCCTCTTATATAAAAAAATTCAAGCTAAAACCCTTCTGCCTTTCAGAAATTCATGGAAATCCCATAAGGCCTGTCTCACACACACCCACCCCTTTGACATTTCCAAGCACACTCATCACCTCCAAGCCCAGATAGCAGGAAGAACGTGTGTTTATTAGAAATAAAGGTAAAATGAGCCAAGCACCTCAGCCAGACAGGCTGTGTGAGCATCAAAGAGAGGTTTAACACAGGGGTGCTCCAGCCCTGGACACTGAGGCAGCCAAGCACAAGGAGTCATTCTAGGAACACCACAAACTCCTCTGCACAAAGACAAACTGGTTTGAGAGGAAGTAGGTTAAAAAAGAAAAAGAGGAGTCTGTCAAATCAGAGACTTTGCAAGGGTGGTACAAAGGGAATGGCTGGGATGGGTTGAGCCAGGCTGAGCCAGGCAACCCAAGGTGCACAGGTGGCTCAGGGGAACCCTGGCATTTGGACAAAGCACCAGAAAAGCAAGGATTTCCTGTTATTTGCCTCTCCATCCCTTCACAGAGAGCACAGCAGGGAGCCAGGGTGATGGAGAGGCCTTGGCTCTGCAGTTCCTGAGCTCCTATAGCTTGCCAAGCCTCCTGCTTTTCCAAGAAGTAGGACACAAAAGTTTTAAAAAAAGTTTCTACCTTATCATCCCCATCAAATAAGGCTGAGCACACATCTCAACCCACACAGCTCAGCTGCCAGACAACTTTTCAGGTATTTAGTTCTCACTTTCAGGCACTAAGTGCCTTTTGATCACCAACACGGAAATGGCAAAGGGCAGATCTAAACCAGTGAGAATTAGAGGGTGAATCTGGGGTGATGGAAAAGCTTCACACCTGGAATGCTTTTTCCTTCAAGAGCTCCTGGAAGGCTGCTTGCCTCCATAAGCACAGGCTGGCTCTCCTGTAGTTCAGGGAGGGGCAGGACAGGGAGCTCCAGCTCAGGGCAGGTTTGGCCTCCCCACACAGGACTCCTCGAGCTTCCAAGCTCAGCCTTGGCACCAGGTACTGCAGCTGGAATGAAAATGTAAAAAAAATAATAAAATACTGCTGTCTGTGACAGCAGATCCTGTCACAGAGCCAGGCCCAGAGCCACCTCTGCTGTGGGGAGCTGCCCAGCAGCACAGGCACTGACAGGGGAGGGCACAGAGATTATTTCTATACTCTTCTCTTGGTGTTAAGGGATATTTGCACAGGGACCTGCAGCAGGAAACTGGGCTGAGACTGAACCTTGCCACAGATAACAGCAAAACCTTTTCCTTTTTACCTTTTTAATCAGGCCAGGAGGAACCAAGGCACAAAAATCCTCACGAGAGCAGGATGAAAACTTGGACAGCAGGTAAGCTGCTGCTGCAGTGCAAAACCTGAGAGGGAAAAGGAAAAACTTCATTGTCTGCTTGGTTCAGCCACCTCCAGGAGCTCTGGAAATCCTGCACAGGAGCCTTCCCAGCACCCCAAAAACCTGGGGGAGCAGGGAGGGGGTGGATGCCCCATCTCACCTCAGGCAGAAGGCGAATGACTCTTCTGTCCTGCACACGAGCAAGGAGCTCCAGTACTCTGAAACAGAAAGGGCCTTCCAGGAACAGGCTGAGAAACCCCAAAACTGGCTTCCACTCCAGGAATCAAAGCTCTGCATTCACTTAGGTGGATCACAAAAGCTGCCAGTCCTAAAACATGAGCAGCATGGAGGGAAGGACCCTGGAAGGTAAAATAAGTGAAGAGCAGGAAAGAATTTTATTTTTTTTTGTAACTTCGTGACATTTCATTTATAATATTCTTACATTTGTACAATTGTAGCATTTTAATATTTCCTTTTCAATACTGTGTTATTGTAACATTTTGTACCAAAACACCTTTCTGAGGGAAAAACCTCATTTAGTGAAGGAGCAGAGCACTGTTCCTGCTCACCAGTAATGCAGCAACAACTGAGCAGGTGAGAGACAACCCACAGCAGAACTGCAGGTTTTTGTAGTGCAACTTGAAATAACTCACTGTAAATTCAGATTTTTGGGATTCTAAAGGCTTCTTAGCTTCTCTGACAGCTAATTTAGTCTATCAGCCTCTTATTTTCACCCTTGCAATATCACAGTGAAATAAACCAAGGAATTCTTTAATAACAAAACCATGCACTGCTACAGCCCAGATAGGAGCATCTTAATTTTATTTTTTAAATTTTGACAACTGAATTATTCAAGGTGGAAGCTGAGGAATGAAGGTAGGAGTGAAGCATTCTACCATTTTTCCTCTGTCTATTCCCTAAACTTGCCTATTTTAGCTTCTGTTAAAAAGTCTCAGAATGCATTAACCTTCCACAAGTAGTATTTCTGCAGGGAAAAATTCTCCTCACGTTCCTGAGGGCAACTTCATGGTCTTTGACCAGAGCAGGGTATTTTTGGAGCCTGGAGAGAAGTGAAGCCCCTCCACAGTGCAGCCCAGCCAGGAAATGGAGTGGGATGGCCTTCAGCAGCACAGGATTCCAGCTGGAGAACTGACCTGGTGATAAATAAGCTGGCAGAGCCTGCCCAGGAGTGCAGGCAGGAGATTCCTGTGTCCACACATCATCCTCACCACCAAGGAGAGGCACGGGCCCTGCCTGCAGAAGGTGAAACCACAGGCTCATTAACTTCATCCCCATCACAGGAATAGGTAATTAAAGATGTTTAAACACCCTGGAGCTGATGCATGCCTGTCTGTAAACACAGCACAATTATCATTCCATCCACAGGCTCAAAGGAAGGGGCACTTTTGGGGTACCTGAGCAGGGAACCCCACAGACACAGCCTCACACAGGGGATGGCATCTCAAGCACTTGTTGTCATCTCAGAAGGGGCCAAAGTGGCCTCTGAGGTGACAATGAGGGCAGGGGGAGCTGCCTGGGGCACAGGGTGAACAGAGGCAGAGCAGTAAATGGGATCAAAAAGCAAAGCAAGGAGGAATTGCTAGGACAAGGCCCTGCTGCAAAGCAGGGGCAGGGAGGGGTTTTCCCACCCAGATCACAGACAAACCCATCCTCAGAGGAGACCAGCTGGGAGCTGTGTTCAGACACCATTTCCTGGGACTCTTGCTTGTCACAGCCACTTTTCAGTCAGGTTTTTAAGGGTGATTCAGCTGCTCCAGGGCAGAGCAGTGCAAGAGAGGGAAGGATGCCCTGGCTGCCAAGGAGAGCACAGCTGGGATCCCAGCCAGCTCCTCAGCACGGCCTCCTTGTTGCCCAACAAAGTGATTTTCCACTGACACGCTGCCCATAATGTTTACAGGCTCTGCTACACGGGGGAGGAGCTGAGTCCCAGCCGTGCTCCCAGGGGCAGGGCAGTGCTGCCTCTCCTCCTCAGCCAGGCCAGAACCCACCCCAGCCCCTGCCAGGGGGAGGAATTCCAGGACAAAGGGGTTGGTTTCACTGCCATGAAACACCCAGGCACTGTTTTGGGGATGTTTAATCCCTGCCACAGAGCACAGAGCAGAGCCAGAGGCCACCTTGCTGAAGGGATCTGTGACAACAGAGGAGAAACATGTTTTATTTACTCCTGTACCTCTGAGTGCATTCATTCTTGGAGTGCAGACACCCCACCTGCAGCTGCCAGCCTGGCACAGGGGGTATGAACACCCAAGGTCCCTCCTCAGCCCTGCACAAGGGCTGGGATCCTGGTTATCACCCAGCTTTGGCTCTCCTACTCTTTGGCTCCCATCTCACCTGTCAGGAGGGTTGAAAGAGGAAGCAGCTAGTAGGGTTTGGCAGAATGATGTCAGCAGAAGATCAACAACCTGAAATAAAAAGCACCAGGAATAAAACCCACACTGCTAACTCCTGCTTGTCAGGCTGGATACCTAAACCCAGTTTTCTGCTTTGTGTTTGTTACATTTCCTGACATCAAAACAAGGAAACAAATTGGTTGATGAGGTTCACTACAAGTTCTACAGACCCACTGTCACTAAGGATGGAAAGTGAAGCCCCTAACAGGCCAGGAATGACCCCAGCACACAACAAACACTCAGACAGGGCTGTTGAGAAACATCACAGGACTGCTCTGGCAGAAAATATCTCCAGATCCCATCATCCAGCATCTTCCAGGTGGTTAAAACACAGGGCCAGCCTGTGCAGGGCAGGATAAGGGAGACAAAAGCAGCAGTGCATTTCCTGCTCTGGGCAGACAAAGCAGCCTTTCACACCTCCTACCCAGACGCGTTTCCCCTGCCCATCCCCGCTGCTCCTCACCCCGGTACTCACGCTCTGGAGGCAGGGTGCCAGCCTTGGGGCAGGGACATCCACGGGCACCTGGGGAATCCACCGGGGAATCCAGGGGAGCAGCCGGGTCCTGCTGGCTGCCGGCAGCCAGGACAGCCCCGAGCCTGTCCGAGACCACGGCAGCCTGGGCTGCCACATCTGCGGGGAGGGGACAGCGGGGCAGGGACAGCCGCGGTGAAACACTGACAGCCAGCCCCCCACGGCAGCAAGAACGAGCAAGGTATAACCTAATCAGAGCCAAAAGTGTGTTAGAAAGGGTTTAACAAGCAAAAGCTGTTGGCTGGGACACGGTGGGGCAGCATCAGCAGCATTATTGTTTTCCCAGTGTGATTACCAGCACACCTCAGGAAATTTTCACAGCAGAGAGGAAAATGCTTTCCAAAGGTCACCAGGTGAGCCCCAGGAGTGGGGCAGCAGGCATCGGGGTGATTATCACAAAGATAAGCCCCGAATTAAGCATGGGAATAGATCAGACATTCAAATGTACATATTCATGGCAGGAAGGATTACCAGCCCTGAAGGATTTACCAGCTTCAGGTGCCAGTGGCAGCAACTCCTGCTGTGCCTTTGGCCAGCACCTGCCACACTTCATTGGGGCAGCTTTTGGGACAGTCAAGGAGAGGCAGCTCCCTCATACCTTCCCACTGAGCCTGGTCCACCACCAGAGTCCTGAGCTCAGCTAGTTCAGCCTTCAGCTGCTCAAAAGGCTCCTTGGAAAGGCTGGGCTCTGCTTTGGAGTCATCTAGACAAGGAGGAGAGGAAAGGCATTCAGCAATCTCTGCCTGCACTTTCTGGAGAAGCAGAATTTACTTTTCCTGAAGCTCTAACAAAACCCCAAACTGTCAGTCTGCCACACACAGAGCTTTGTTTTCAGACTCAGAATGTGCTATTTAATTAATAATTTATGGGTTTATGCCTAGCTGCAAAAAGGAATTCAGTTTTTAAAGATGAGAGGCAAAAAAAAAGTTCTGTTTTCAGAGTTTTCTTCCCACTTCCTTTAGCTCTGCCCCTCCCAGAAACATTTGCTGTGCCCAGGACTGGAGTCAGGCTCAGAATGGCCTGACATTACAGCGTGGATACATCCTCAGCTTCTCCAGATGGCCCATGTCACTCTGGCTTTTTGTTTAAGAGAAGGAATAAAAGTGAATTCCTTTTATCACTGGAAAGAGATGCCACAGCCCCCAAACCCCTCAGAGATCCTCAGACAGGAACAGCTTCTCGTACAAGGGCCAGGAATAAATCACCCAGGGGCAAGAACAGCTAACAACACAGGCTGGAACTGATACTGGCTGTGAACACGCTGCAAAATGAGGAGTTGGGAGCCCAGAGTCCCTGCGTGTGCAGGAGGGAGCACAGACAGACAGACAGACAGACAGGCTCTGGGGCTGCCCAGGGCTCAGTCCTGCCCCAAATCCCGGCGGGGTGCCGGGCAGGGATGGGGCAGGGGGCAGGAGGAAACCCCAAAACTGGCTCCCACTCCAGGAATCAAAGCTCTGCATTCACTTAAGTGGATCACAAAAGCTGCCAGTCCTAAAATATGAGCAGCACGGAGGGAAGGACCCTGGAAGGTAAAATAAGTGAAGAGCAGGAAAGATTTTTTTGGGTTTTTTGGTAACTTCGTGACATTTCATTTGTAATATTCTTACATTTGTACAGTTGTAACATTTTAATATTTCATTTTCAATACTGAAATGCAGGCTGCTCAGGAGGGGACACGGCCGGGCAGTGCCACCAGAGGTCAGTGGCAGCGCGGGGAGCCCCGGGATGCTGCGGATGCATCCCGGCCCGCAGGGATCCCACCCCATCCCACCCATCCCATCGTTGCCAGGCCAACCCCACAGCCAGCCCAGCCGCCCAGCCCAGCCCAGCCCGGGGTCGGCTCTGCCACACCTCTCCAGCCACAGCATCTCCAGAAAGCTCCAAAGGCCCCGAGCAGGGCTCGGCCACACATTTATCTCCACACTCAGAGCATGAATCTGTAACTTATCCCCACCAGACTCTGAGAACCATCTCGGCTCCCCAGCCTGAGCTTTTTGCTGTGTGTGAAGCACTGGGAGGTGTGTTTGAGACACCCACTTGCTGACAGAGACAGCAGAGCTCATTAAATACCCTCATTAAATATCCATAATCCTGCCCCAGCAAAGCTGCAGCCGTGGGACCCGAAATCACCTCCAGGAGCTGCAATGCCTTTCCCAGCCCCTCCTGCCCCCCCAGATCCCCCTAATCCCCTCTCAAAGGAGGCTGCCAGGAGTCCAGGCAGCACAAGGGATCAGCACAGCAGGCTCCCAGCACAGCAGGCTGCCACCCCCAGCAGCTCAGCCTGCAAACGCTGATTCATGGAAAGGTCTTGGAGGTGGAACTCAGCCAGCTCAGGCTCAGGCATCATCTGCAGCCTCAGCACAGCACAGGGCTCCCAGGGACTGCAAAAATCCCAGCCGAGCAGGGCTGGCAGAAAAAGCCACTGCAGGAGCAGGAATTTAACACCTCAATACAACATGAAGGACATAACACTTGTTTATGTGGATGAAATACCTATTCAGCCATAAATCTTTGAATTCAGGAGGGCAGCAATGGGAAAATTAACATTTCATACTGATCTATAAGTAAATGTTGTATTTTTTACCTTGCAACACCTTCTCTTTCATAGCATGGCAGGCTTGCAGGTATGTGGAGTACAAGTTTGAAGGTATTTTATCAGCTCTGTGAAAAAGAAGAGATTTATTATCCTGCATAACCACAAACTGCAGCTTTATTAAATGAGCACAAACAACAGCCCTTCTATGAAATGTAATTAGAGGGACTCTGAAGCATAAAGAGCATCTGAAGCATTTTTTAATCATCTGACATGAGGGGCAGAGATTTCTACCCAAGGCTTTCACAGCAAGCACTGCACATGTGTAGCACACACAAACCTAATACTGTATATGTTATTAATTAACATTTTAATGCCCATTTCATATCTAGTTGATATCTAAGATCCCATAAGAGTGTGAGCTGCGAGATGCAGCATTCAGAGATGTAAAACATGAAGGTGCTGGTACCAAGGGGTGACCTCCCCTTTGCAGGGCAGGCACTCTGCTGAGGGCACATCCCACGGGGCTCCCCAGAACTCAGCTGCTCCCCTTACAACTTTAATTTCCCTAAATGACCCAGCCTCTAATTTTAGAGCCAGACTGGAATGACAAGGCAGGACCAAGCAGCTCGTTTGCAGGCAGTGTTGCAAACATTCTTCCTTCATGAGAGGTTACAGAGGAACTACTGGATGTAAACTAAAGCTGCTCCTGCAGTGCAGAAAAGCACTTTAAAACATGCATGCAGGGCAAGCTCGAGCCCTGAGGGGAGCTGTGTCCTCCTGGGGCAGCATCCTGGTGCCCCTAGAGCATTAACAGACATTTAGGTCTCATCTTTCACTCCCCCCTTATCCTCTCCCAAAGAGCCTTTCACACAGGGAGCTCACATCCCTGGGGAGATTTTATGTTCAGCTGTATCCTTCAAGATTTGCATAAAAATGTACCTGGCCTGGAGCCAGAGGGACTCCTAAATAATGATTTCACAGTGGCCAGAGGACTAATTAGACCTGAAGGCTGCACAGATAAGCTCCTCCATGCACAACCTGCAAGCCACAGAGCTGGGCCACCAAGCCCTGCCAAGAGGTTGGCTGTAACCAAGGTGTCAAAGCCTCTGATAATCTGATATCAAATGCCCCAAAAAGAAAGCCCAGCAGCCCAGAAGAACAGCACTGGGATGTCTGAATACCTCTTCAAGGAGTCTATAAAAACCATGAGTCCATCTGGGGTTTTGGGGAGCTGCAAGAGAGGAAGAGGCAGGTCAGGGGCAAATGATCTGTGTACAAACACACAGCTGATGGGAGGGGCAGGGAGAAAAGCCAAATACTGACCACACGGGGCCTGAGCAAAGCTGGAAGGAACCAGGAAGTGTAATAGGGTCGTCTGAAAATGCTGTGAAAATAAACAGAGCAAAGCATTAACAATGCCAAAGGTCCAAGGTGCCATCTCCACACCTCAGGAGCTCATTTGGCTCCTGTAAATACAAAATGTTCGTGGTAACATGAGTAACCAGGGACAAACCAGGTTCAGATTAGCCAGTGGCTTTAAATTTCTGTCATTTGGCTTTTTATTGTAATAGTTTTGGACTTCTTTTGCACAGGGGAATGTGCCTTTTCACTCTCCCCACAAATATCCTCTATTAAGATGACTCCTCAGGAAGTGGGAAGAACTTCCCCAAACCTCCCTTGCTCACATCCTCAATTTTTTATTGTTTCCTTATTTTGATTTAGACTTGGCTTCTACAATTATTGTTGTTGTTGTTATTATTATTATTATTCTAGCTAAGCCCAGGAGGAGCTGGAAAGCAGACAGTACCTGGCTTCTATCACAGAGGTTGGGATCTTCCTGGTGTTCTCAAATATCTGAAGGGCCTTCTCAACATCCCGGAGTGCCTGGGACTGGGGCTGCCCCACATGAGAAGTGAGAGAAAGATGTGAGACATGCAGGGTGATGATAAACTTACCTTTTCTGCCCTGAATTTGCTGTGTTGTGATTCTGTTTTAGTTGTAGGTGTGGAATTAAGAGACATCATCTCCACTTGCAGCCTGTGCCTGCAGGCAGAGGCACTGACATCCCGGGTTTCTCTTGTTTGAGTTGTAAGATACCTCAAGCTGCAACAAGTTTCTCAACTGACAACCAGATCAGGCTTGGAAAAATCAAATTAAATCTTTGATATGCCTGTGAGTTCATCACAGGACTGGGCTTCTTGTATTATACTCAGCTACCCTGCCTCCAGCCTGTATTTCATGTAATCATGTAATTGAGGTCTCTTCCTCTGATCAAAATGTAGGAAGGAATAATAAAGACAAACACTTCCTTATAAATTACTGCTGTCACTCAAAATTTATCATGAGCCATAGTGTGAAACTGCAGAGTGCAGATTCCACCCCCAAATCTCCTTTGAACATCCACACTTTGGTCCCACACCACAGAGATGGATTGCTCCACCTAAAAAAACCAAGGCACCTATAAAATGTGACTCCAGTTTTCATGAGAACAGGGGAGATCCTGTATTTATGGCCACTAAAACCTCTGGCTTAAAGCTGGAGACTTGGCAGCAGCCTCAGCTTTGGAATGGCAGGGAGGTTGGTAACCTCAGTGCTTTTCCAGAGGGAAAGGGACGTGGCTGAGGAGAAAGCTGGGAGACAGAGCAGCAGTACCTGCACGGCCTCATCAGTGGCAGAGAGGTCTTCATAGAGCCCCATGTCTTCTATGGCCACCTGTGGGAGGGTAGAGGTGCAGGTGGTCACACACAGCAGGGTTTGACCCATCCAGAAAGAATTCTTTTCTCCAAAGAGACAATCTTTCCTGACCTTGAGGTCGGCCAGCCTGGTTTTGGCCAGAGTGATGTACTCCAGGAGCAGGGGCCGGTGCTTGGTGGGCACGAAAGGTGGGAACATGATGTGCACCTGAGAGGTGAAAATCACAGCAAGGTCTGCCATTGTTACAGGAAATCCAGGTCAAATTGCAGCTAACCAATCCTGACTAATGCTTACCCCAAAAAGAAGGCATAACTGCTTGGTTAAGGAGCAATTATTTTCATGGCAACTGACAGAATATTTCCCAACAACCAACAAACAAAATCGGTGAAGCACCTAAACTTAATTCCACGTACAGGAATTCTCCCCATCAATAAAAGAATCTTGTCTGTCCTCATTTCAGGAAGAAAAGGCTTTGAATAATGAAACAGAAGTAATCCAATTACTATAACAACGTTTCTAATGAGCTGAACCTACAGAAAGGCACAAGGACAGTCCTGGAGCTGAAAACCATCTCTGTCAGCCCCTCCTCACCTTCAGGTAGGGCGCAGCTTCAAAGGGCACCAGCTCTGACAGGAACTCCAAGAGGAAGACCAGAGCTTTCTTACTGCTCCCATGGTGCCCACCAGCACTCCCAAAGGAAGCCTGAAACAGGGGGAAAAGGCAAGACAGCCTTGGAGAGAACCCTCACCCAAGCAGTGCCATAACCCAGCACACCAATCCCAAACAGCCCGTTTCTGTCAGCAGAATCTTTCTGGAGAAAAGTCTCCAGAGAAAGTTGATAGAGTCATGGAATGGTTTGGGTGGGAGGGACCTTAAAGACCACCTAGATCCAACCCCCTGCCATGGGCAGGGACACTTTCCACCAGCCCAAGCTCATTCCAGCCTGGCCTTGGACATTTCCAGTGATCCATGGGCAGCCACAGCTTCTCTGGGTCTGCCCACCCTCACAGCCAGGAATTCCTTCCCAATATCCCATCCATCCCTGCCTTCTGGCAATGGGAAGCCATTCCCTGTGTCCTGTCCCTCCATCCCTTGTCCCAAGTCCCTCTCCAGCTCTCCCTGGAGCCTTCTCCTCTCCAGGTGAGCTCTCCCAGCCTGGCTCCAGAGCAGAGGGGCTCCCTGGATCACGGTGACTTACAGAAGTCTCTGTGGAAGTTTGCTGCCATGAGAACACTTAAACAAGGGAGCTTTGAGATGCACCAAAAGATTGAGATTCATGAGGGAACCACGAATCTGCAGGTTTCTACACAGGTTTATCTGGGCATTCTAAGGAAACCAAGCAGTCTGGGACTACAGAGAGCACAACCAGTTTACCTTCTGCTACCTCCTGGACGCTCCATCAGCCAAAGCTGAGCTTAGATTTGCAAACTCACACAAAGGAATTTCCAGGTTGAATTTACCTGGGGATTTGCATCCCTAAAGTACCCACCTGTTTACAGTTAAAAGCAACAAGCAATTATCTGCAAGGTCAAACACAGCAATTACAGCTGCATGCAAACCTCCAGGAAACAGCAATGCTTCCTCTGCCATAACCCCCAACTTAGGCAGGAACAACAGTGCTGCTTATCAAGACACTGAAATCCATCCAAGGTGATGATAATAACAGGAATTACATGTCTGCATTCCTAGCAAATAACTAGAACAGGCAAGGTGGACTTAAAAGATGAAAGGAGGGAAAACTGGGGAAAGCCAAACAAATTTATTCTTTGCAGACACAAAGGCAGTAATAAATATTCAATCATTCCTAATATCAATACCATCACTTGTACTTCTCTTTTTTATTTTTCTCCCCCTTTCTCATTCCTGGTTATCCTGTCTGGAACAAGGCTTTCTCCACACAGCAGAACATTTCTTATGCACAGGTTGCCTCACACAATTAAAACAAAGCTCACCCAGGCTTTAAGACTTTAAGACCAGGCTCACCTCACTTTAAGACTGAGTCAGGCCTCACTTAGTCTTACCTTAAACCACTCAGAGTAAGGCATGAAGACAGCAGGGCCCTCCAGAGCAGCCTGACGAGCAATCAGGAATGCAGTGATCATATTTTCCATGTCATAATTCCCAAAGGCCTTTAGCAGGAGATGGCTCAGGAGGTCTAGGAACATAAAACAATAACCTCACACTTTGCTCCTGACAACAGTGCTGTGTTTTCTGCAGTGAATGAAGACAAATATCTGTGATAAAGCATAAGGCAGGACATGCATTGCAGCCTGGAGAATGTCTGGGGTCTGATTTTATTTTTTTATGCACTTGTGACTGTCAAACACACTTGGATTCCCTGCAGGGAGTCCAGCACTGGGATAATTAGTCAGGAATTCTCACAAACGAGCTCTGCTAGCAAAGGTGAGCTAGAACTAAGGCTCAGTAATCACTACACCAATTAGTAATGAAGGCAAAAAAAGAAAAATTATCAACCAACCACCCTGGGCTGTACACAGAGTCTGGGAAGTGGCAGGCACGAGGCCTGGCATTCACATCCCCAGGGACATGGGAAATCTGAGTGGAAAAGCAGATGTGCTGCTGCTCCTTTCCATGGGGGTGACTGCCCTGCTGCCCACCCCAGCAGCAGGGGCACACAGAGGGCTGGCAGTGCCCACCTACCCTTGAAGAGCTGCTCAGCCTCAGCCTGGCACACCACCAGCGTGGCCACGCAGGACAGGACGTGCTGCCAGTTCACCTCGTGGGTCTCCAGGACCTGCTGCAGCTGGCAGATGGATTCCTTCACACTGAATGCCACCAACAGCTGGGGGAGTGATGGCAATTCCTGTTAGTTTGGACATGCAGCCACAAGAAAGAGGGGGATACAGACAAGACTGACAGGCTTTTCTGTGACTTTTTCAAGCTATCCTGCAGCTTTTGATCAGCTTCCCAGGCTCAAATATCAGCCTGGACTGGAACCAGCACCAGCTGCAACAAACAGTAAAACTACAACTCTTTCAGAATCCTTGTCATATTCTGCACCAGTGAAAATTCACATCTCCAGGCAGCATCTTTGTTCTCATTAATGCTTTGCACTAGCAAAAACCACTGTAGTTCTTTCCCTTCATGCTTCCTCCTCCCAGAGTTTCTGGTGATTGGTTTGGATTCTGCAACTGGATAATGTTGCACTAATTTCCAATGATCTGATTTCAGGTATTTCAGTGGATACAAACCCAACCAAATAAAGTTCTCTGAGTGACAGCAGGCAGGTGTACCTTGCGATACAGAGCTGTGAGCAGGGGAGAGGTCCTGGTGAAGCTCCACTCCTTCTGCATCTGGATGGCATCAGACACTGCACCCACAAAGAGAAAACTTCAACAGCAGCTTTTAAAACACACCCACAACACACAAGCTTCCCTTGTGCAGCCATTAAAACTGGAATTCTGTCTCCCATTTGTCCCTGGAACATGGGCTGTGGCACAGGGACTGGACCATTCTGTCACCCCAGAGCTGCTCTCATGGTCACACGTGCATAGGCTGACGTGGCACATGCACAGAGAATCAGCAAGGAATCAGCTCTTCCCTCATTAACCTCTTTCATCTGGGAGCCAGCACTGACACAGCTCTCCCACACAACAGACAAGCAGCTCCAGATCACAGCTCAGGGGGATTTTACAATACATTTCATAGCTCAAACATGTTTCCTTCCTAAAAACATCAAGCTTCACAATTACTGATCTGGGATTAGAACCAAAATTTTCTCCTGAACTACGACCCTCAGATGAGGTTTTTTTTGCCTGATTTTGCTTCTACAGACCGCAGGAAAGAGCTAAGAAACCTGGAGGCTGCTCTGGCTCAGGATCCTCCAGGCTGGGCCCCACTCAGTGTGGGACAGAGCTCTGGGCACACCTGGAGACCCCTGGAGACCCCTGTCCCTGCCCATTCCCACCTTTCAGCACGGGGTTGTAGGTGAGCACCTCGGTCAGGGTGTGTCTGAAAAACTGCCTCAGGGAATCTGGGTGGGCCACACTCCCATACAGTGACACGTTGAACACATTCAGCCTGCAGAGGACAAGGGAATAGCAGAAACAATGTCAGCCAGGTATTGATTAAATCTAATCAGCCAGGTACTGATCAATTATGATCAGCCAGGTATTGATAATACATGATCCACCAGCTGCTGATGTGATAGGAACAACCAGGTGCAGCTTAGGGTGAATGACTGATTTTTATTCCACATACATCTTCTCAAATTGCCATAACTACATACTTTTTTGTATGTATTAAAAAAAAACCAAAACCAACTCATGGTTACTCACCACTACGTAGCCACCAGATTTACAAATGTGAGTCTAAGGGGTATCCCTGCATGGGGCTGAAGGTGATGTACAAAGCAGTTAAATAAAACAAATTTGGAAGCAGGAATTGGAGGTGATTTCACCTTCCAGGTGCTCCTGCTCAGAAGCAGTGAGAAAACCTGATGGGGAATTTCTGGCATGACAAGAGGGAGGTCCAGAGTTGGCTCCAGCACTGCCAGAACCCACCTTCCTACCCAGCCCTTCTCTTCTTTTACAAGCACTTTTGTCTGCACGTATTTTATTAGAGGAGAACAGCAAGCACACTGGGAGGGGTGGGGGGTGTGCAAATAAGGAAAAAACACCCAACAACATTCCTCCTATTTCAGTAAGAAGTGCAGCAGTGGATAAAAGCCTCCCCCTGACAATGTTTGGAACGTTTCTTACCAGAACCTCACAGCCTGCACCATGGAAACGTCTTCCTCCTTCTCTTTACCAACGGCATCAAGCACCCCTGGACCCCAAAACACACAAAAACCCAATGAGAAAAGAACTGTGACACTAAACCTCACCTAGGAATTAACAGAACGAACAGTTGGTGCCCCTTTACAAAGGTGACCCCGCCAGGGAAATGTGCAGCAGCCACTCAGCAGCGCTAAATTCCTCACAGATTTTTTTTCCAAAGTGACACAGAGACTCAGAAACTATTCCCACTGACCTTGAACCAATTTAAAAGCAGTCCCATAATAATGAAGCCACCTAAAAATGCGTGACAATCAGTGGTTCATTTCCAACCTCACCCCTGACGCTGGTGTGAGTGTGAGCACGGTCTGCAGGCAGGGATTTGCACAAAGCTGAATTAACCACCCTGCAAAGCACGGCCCCAACAACAAGGAGCAGGCTGGGGGAGGGCCACGCGTTTGTAACGTGTCATTTGCATGGCAGGAATTCCTTTAAAAGCTCGATCTGCCCCAAAACGACGGGCAGGGATCAAACAGGTTGGCAGCCTGCGCAGCGCGTTGTCTTGACGATCAGCCCACAGACTGGGAAAGCCTTTGCTTCGCAGCCTGCTGCAGCAGCACTTCTGCTTCGTGCCACCCTGCCTGGAAAACCCTCCTCTTTCAGCTGTCAAAGGAGCTTGCTTTGTGTATTTAAATCCTTTCGTTACGAAAAAAAAACAAACCTGAAAAGAAATTTACTGAGGAGGGGCAGCGAACCAGACGTCCCTCACAAGCCACCACAGCTTTAGGATGTAACACTCTCCTCTCCTGCTGAGGAATACTTTAAGGTTAAGTAGGGGAGAATAAAGCAAAGAGATAAACTCAGCTTATCTTCAGGCACAGCAGTTCAACACTGCCAGATCATTACAGTGAGCACACTGCTCCCTTGCTTACTCCCAGCCTGTCCTTCTCCTCCTCTGAAGGTCTCCGGTAATAGGGGATTCTTTTACATTAAAAATCTTAATATTCTCCAAAGATTAATGAAGTGAGACCCCCCCAAAGGTGACCCAAAAGCATGGACTAATAAAATATCTTACATAAACCTCATGTAAAGCACTTTGCAGGCACCAGGCTGCGAGTGAGGCAGTGCAGGCTGCGCAAACGGGAAGGGCAAATCAAGAGCAGGATGCAGCCTCCTGTCTGCCTGCCAACAGCCTGCTCCTCCTCCTCCTCCTCCTCCTCCTCCAAAATCCCTGCTCCTCTCTTGAGAAGGGCTGGTTTGCAACTGTTAAAGGGCCACCTGAGATGGGATTCATACACACTAAATAATAAAGCACTTCTCGTGCAGCTTTCCCTTTTTAGAAGAACTGACAAGGTCTGGGAGGCGTTTCTGTGTACAGACAGTGCTCCCTGCCAGAGCTGGGGCAAGGGATGGGGCTGGCAGTGCCCACAGGGATGGAGGGGAGGTGCTGTGGCCTGGGCTGGGGTCACCTCACAGCAGGGAGAGAGCAGCAGCCTCTGCAGCAGCACTGGGCAGGAACGGTGCCAGCAAGGGAAGCGCTGTCACTAAGGAGACAGGAGTGACAGCAGCTGCACAGTCAGGTGACACCAGCCAGGGCTGTGGGACACAGGAGAGGTGTAAGGAACGTGACAACAGCAGGTACAGCATCTCCCTGTGAGGATCAGCTGTGACACAGGACAAAAATAACCCCCTGTGTGAGTGTGTTCAGCCTTCCTGCCTCAGGATTTGCTGGTAAATCAGGCGCTGCTGCCTCCAGCCCTCAGCAGTGGCACCAGGGCAGCTCAGGCCAGGGCAGGCACGTTGCAGCTCATGAACATTGGTGTTTAAAGACTACACACCTACCCCAGATGCCTTTGCTCAGCACAAAAATAGAGGTTTCAGGAAACATTAGCCTGCAAATCCAAACGGTGAGTCAGCAAAACGGCTCACGCCGCTGTCAACTCAAAGTTTCATTTACCAGGCAGAAAAAATAAATCTAAGCAGCAAAACTGATGCTGGCCTAACCCCTGTGCTCCACCTGCTTCCAACCAAACCTGTTAAAAAATCAGGAAATCAGGTCAGGTGTCTATATGATGTTACAGCTGGGAGCAGAAAAAAAAAAGTAGCATAAAAGGCAAGAAATTATCTGCAGTGTCTGGAGACACTTTAGGAGAACCACGGAGAAAGCAGAGGCAAATAAAGTCAGTGACATAAATATTATGCACAACAGCACAGACAAAGCAGCCAGGCAAAGGATTTCTCCTTAGGGATTCAGCAGTGAGCAAGGAACAGAAGTCTTGGGAGCAGCAGTGGCCGCACCAAGCTGGGATCACAGCAATACTTACATGCCAGCATTCTCTGTAAGACAGCACGGCAGATCTGTTCAGAATCAACAAATTGAGGGATTTAGAGTTCTAAAGAGCTGCAGCTCAATGCAGAAAAAGTAAATTGACTCAAAGAGTTTTGTCCCTCTTAAAGCTGCACTTTGACTTTAGGTTCTGCAATAGAACACACAAAATAGACAGCAGGGCAGCATTTTCCAACCTTACAGCATTCCACATCTCATATTCAAATGGAAGACCCCAGCAATCCAGGTGAAAGGAAGTTTAGAAACCCCTTGATGTGCCACCTTGGAGCAATTCTCCATACAAAAAGTCTCAATTCTGGTTTCACCATCTCCCCCACTCCAGCACCTGTCCCACCACCCTCTCCCTGCAGCTCCAAGCTCTGAACTGTTTGTACTCAGCAAGAGGCAGAGATAATTGGAATTGCTTTATTAAAGCACCATTTGCAACCAGGTTCATTTTGTCCTTACGTAGGCAACCTTCTGGAATTCCTCCTTCCTTCCCAGCTCTGAAGCCTGCTCAAAGCCATTCTGCAGAAACACGATGGCAAAGTCTGCAAATCAAGAAGGAATTGGTGTTCCAGCATCCCCTCTGCACACAGGTCACCTGCTCCTTCCCCTCCCACCTGTCCCAACAGCCTCTGAAAAGCCTCCACTCAGCAGGAATCATTCACTGTCCTGGAGTAAAATGATTCCCAGGGAGAAGAATCCAGAACTTCAAGGATTATAAAGCCTAAAGAATTTGCAGCTATGCTCCACGACCTCTGCAGACCTCAGAGGGGCTGTTACTTGATCAGCTGCACTGGTCCACACTCAGACACTGGAGGGATGTTTTTCCCTGAATAAACTAAGAAAATAAATAATAGAAATTGACAGCGGGGGGGGAAATGGAACTCTGAAATATTTCTGGCCCAAAATCTCTCTGGGACTGTGCAGTGTCTCATCCCTGAACCATGCCCCTCACCACTTCCTTGAGTTACCCTAACTCCAAATTCAAACCAATTATTTTTTAAAGGGAGAAAATTTGCTAAGTTTGCCAAACATACAGAAAAATATACTCCCCAGAGAAATGAGGCAAGAAAACACCAAGTGAGGCCTGTGTTGTTACACCTCTGAGGTTCTGCCCTGCACCCAGCCCAGGGCCTTGCCTGAGAGGATTCTCTGTGCCAGCTCCGTGTCCCTGCAGGGGATGTCCCCAGCCTGCTGGCAGAGGCCACAGAGGCTGCTGCAGAGCCACTCCACTGCTGCTGGGCCTGCTGGGCTCCTGCAAAACACAAAAGCACCTTCAGCTCAACCCCTCCTGCTTTCTGTGAGGCTCGGCTCTCCCCACCTGTGCACTCTGCCCTAAATGTGCAGCTTCATTTATTTAATCTGGACTGGCACGTTTTCTTTACAGTTGCTTTTTATATTGTTTGCTTTATAAAAAAGGTCCTGCAACACACACATGCAAAGGGAAAAGGTGTGTGAAATTGTGCATCTAAGGATTTCCTCGTCCCTGACATGAAAGTTTCCATTGAGAAAACCCAGCTACAAGAATTTCAGTTCCAATTTCTGAGACACTTGGATGAAAATGCTTCAAAAAATAAATTAAATTGTTAATTTATGGCTTTGGTTTCCTTAAATTGTTTTAATTGTGAACAGACAAGTAAACCAGTATCAGAAGCCTAGAAGATCACTGGGACATTCCTTTGACAATAAGGAGACAGCCTGAACTTCACAAATGGGTGAGTTGTTAGCTCTGTATCATGGAATAATGCAATGGTTTGGGTTCAAAGGAGCCTTAATGCTCATCTTGTTTCACCCCCTGCTGGGGCAGGGACACCTTTCACCAGACCAGGTTGCTCCAAGCCCCACCCAACCTGGTCTTGGACACTTGTTGGGGGGGCAAAAAACAAACCCCAAAATTCTTAGACTAACAATTCTCTGGAGATTCACTCTGCCAGAGCAAAAAAAGTGTGGATGGAAGCACCCACCTTCTGCAGAGCAAGACTTCTTCTCCAGCCCATTTGGTGAACACCAAGCAGCCAGCTGCACCTAAACTGGGCTAATTACCCCAGAGTAACCCCCCAAACCCACAGCAGCTCCTAAATCCTGCTAATCTGATCCCTTGCCAGCACCTGACTCTATCCTCAGTCCAGAATACTCATGACTAATCCCTGATTATGCCTCAATAGGCTTGAGGAGATCAGCTACATCTGCAAGCCCCCGAGCCCTGCTCACCTCTCCAGCAGCTCAGGCAGGCCAGCGATGTCACCACTGTGCAGGTGCCACACGGCTTCCAGCACTGGGGGCTCCTGAGGAGATGTCACCAGCAGGTCACAGCCTGCACTGGGCAGTCAGCATTTGGCTATTGCCAATGTTATGTGGAAAATAAAGCTCAATGCTCTTTATTCCGACTGCCCAGGAGTGGTTAAAATTTAAAATTGACAACACAGGGAGTACCTGGTGATGAAAGATTGTATTTCCTAGGAATTTGGGGTGGTTTAGGGTTGTAGATGCATCATCATTTTAAATTTTCGTGGGCAAGAAATGAGTATATTTAATCTTTTTCCTCTGGAATAATGCTGATATATATTAATTAATTACATTAATAATATATTAATCAGCATTTCCTCTGGAACAGTGCTGATTCTGCAGGTTTAAAGGAGCAGGGACACAAACAGGTAACACAACTGAGTTTCGGGTCTTGTTAATGCAGATCCGGATCCAGATGAGAGAATTGTCTTTCAGTCTGTTAACTGTTTATCAGTCTCTGTGGAACAAGGTTGCCACTCTCATATCCATACCCCAATAGAGCTGGGATTGCAGGAGACCACAGGGAGAGACTCTGCAATCATTGAGGCAGAAAGACACAGAGGAAAAATGAACAAAAATCTGCACCAGGCATCGCTCCTGTGTGGATCAACTTGCTGCCCTGCCACATCCCTTCCAGCTCCTGCCCAGAACAGCACATCCAGGAGAGTCCTCAGCCAGCAAAACAGCACTGCAGGGTGCACCTGGCAGGGGAAAGGTGCAGCAGCAGCAGTTCTGGGCACTGCAGGCAGAACCAAGGCCTTCACAAAACCTTCCCACCTCGAGAAGGAAGAGGCTTTTGGGAGCCTGGGGCACAGGGAAAAGCCAAAGCCTCAGGAGCTTTCTGCAGTGACCAGCAGCTGCCTCACACCCTGACCCCAAACTCGCCCACATACTCTGTCTTCACAACCTAATTCTTACTGTAACACCCTCAGTTACAGAGTTATCTCTCCTTATCCCCCTGTCTGCCCCAGGACCAGGAGATCTTAATCAGCCTGTGAAACACACAGGTTCTATTTTCAGCTCAGGAGTGGATACTGGAGCCCAGAGCACAGCCCTTTATCTGGGCAGATCAGCCCTTTCCTCCTTTCCCATGAGAGCAGTGAGGAATCACAACTGCCCCACTCATAAAAAGCTCCACTCACAGCTCCACAAAACACACCCAAATGAAATCAAGACATCCCATTTGTGAGGCAGCACAAGCTGTTATCTGCTCTCTGGTTTCTTTCTCTGTCACCTCACTTTGTCTTATCACCATTCCCAGGTAAACAAAGCAGAGAACCAGGATGGCAAAGACACTTGGAATATTGCTGGCAAAGCACACCAAGGGCTCTGGGACTGTGCCACCCCACAGTCAGCTGGGAGTTTCTGCCCTGGACCTGGAGAGCACCCCAAAACCAGCACCTGATCACCACGGTGCTGTCAAGGACCTTTTGTGGCAGTTTCCAATAATTCAAATAATTCCAAACCTCGACTGAGTTGAAAAAGCAAATCCCACTGCAGAGACAAGGAAGTTCCCACTGAACTTGCTCTAAAATAAACAAAACAATTAAAAAAACCCCCACCATCTGTAATTCAGCTCATGCCTTTGGAAGGCCAGGAAAACCAGCCATTCTCAGGAATTCAGAGATGCCACATCCCATGGATGAAACCTCATGCTCTGTAACAGCACAGTGTTTCTCCAGGAGCTCTCACCTTCATTTTCCACATTTCCTGGCAGAAGAGGGAGCGACAGAACATGTTGTTTGCCAGCAAATCCTTCACAGTCTGAAGCAAGCAGGACAGCCTCTTCTGGCATCGCCCCGGAAATGAAGCAGAAATGATTCCCTTTGTGAATAACATGCTCTCAGAAAAACAATTTGTTGCCTTGCCTTGTTTGCTGCTTTTTAAAGGGTCAAATGATGGAGAGAATTCAGGGGAAAAGCCTAAACTTCTCTTCTTATACATCTTTACTTCTGCAAGCACATCAAACACCTCAGTGAGTAATTGCCCGCTCGTGTTTGGGGCTTAATCAGAGCAGATAAACTGGGCTTAAAGTCAGACCTAACAGTGCTGTTTTGTTGGTAAATTAAAGATAAAGCTTTCCCCTTACTCTCTGCTCAGAGTTCAGCAGTGGGGCCCTGGAGGGGCTGGCAGGGTCCTGGCAGATCCGCTCCACGTTGGCAACGGCACTTTTGGCTGCCAAGGTGGCCGTGGGCACACCCAGCTTTGAGGCCTGCTCCTGCAGAACAGAGACTAAAACAGCAAAGCACAAGACTGTCATCACCAGGCAAGTCAGAAACAGGAGCAGGACAATGAAAAGAAAGTAAAACTGGGGTTGCAAGTAAAGGCAAAAATTCGATATTGAGGAAGAGTTCTTCCCCACATCTGGGCTCACCTATAAATGACTCTGGTGACACTCCCCGGTGCTCTGCCCCATCCTGCACACCTGGCGTGGCTGAATCTCCCACCTGGAAACCAAATAAAACCATAAAACTCTTTAAAGATCTGTCACAAACCTATCCCTGCCCTGCTGGAGCAACTGAAGAGAAATTAACGTGGAGCTCCCACACGGGAGTGGCAAAGCAGAGATTTCACCTTACAAGAGATGTGTGTTTAGTTATTGTCAGTTTTTGCAGAAAAACGGAGATACAGGTCAAAGTTCCTCTTCCCCAGGGACCAAACAGCTCAGCAGCAGCACCAGGAGCAGAATTTCTATAATCCTTATCTTTCAAGTCCTTCCTGTGAAGCCATGAGGCCATAAATATTTGATGAAACACGTCCAAATGTTGGATCATTTTCTAGTTAAATCCCCTTTTACCTTTTATAAAGGGAAAGATTCTCCAGAGAAAGAGAGATCCTGAACTATGGGAGATATTTGCATTATCTGTTGTAGCTGTAAATGCAGTGTGTGAGGAGAGGGAGAACACAGGCAAATCACAACAGTGGCTGAAGATAAGGTTGTCATGAAGACTGTCATGAGGTGGTTGGTAATCCAGAGAAAAGCCTGAATTGTCTTCCCTAGATTCACAAGAAACCAGTTCTGACAAGGGAAATGTACTGGATTTAATCCAAACCATGCTTAGCCATTTTTAGTCTGTAAAACTTGATTTTACAGACTAAAAATTGATGGGAAATGGACAACAATCTCATTTCTGCAACGCAGAACTTTCAGCTTCATCTTACTCCTACACTGTTGGTTTTTCTTTCCACATATCATGGAAAACCGTGTTCCTGGGACTCCACAGCCAGAGGCACCTACCTCTGTTGTCTGGGTTTTTGCTGTTCTCCTCTGTCTCTTTAACAAGTTTTTCTAAAGTTCTGTTTCAGCCTTCTGTGTTTACCTTTTGCAATGGAGTCAGACACCATTTTACATCAACAACTTTCTTGTTATTGTAACAGTATAACCACATTTACATTCTTCTCATGAGGAGACTGTTGATGGACTGTTGGGCTGACCAGTGTGGTTGAAGAGGAAGATTCTTTTCCTCCAATCCACAGTCACTGCTGGAATTCTATAAATGTTGAAGTTTGTAAATAAAATGCCTCTTTTCTGCCTTGGACATCCCAGTGTGTGTCATTTCTTTGTGTGGTGTGTGACACCTCCAGCTGGGCTCTCCCACCATCCCAGCGGGGCCGGGCCACCCTGACTGCCCCGTCCCTACCTCCAGCAGGAGCTCCCCCAGGTCCTGGTGCTGATCCAGCAGCCGCAGAGCCGCCTCCTGGAGCTCCTCTCCGCTCCCAAAGGGGCTGCTCCTCTTCCTGGCTCTCCCTGCTGAGGTGGTTTGGGGTTGTTATTGCCCAGCGTGCTCCCAGGGCAGCCCCACAGCACCGCCCTGCTCCCGGGGATGAGGGCAGGATGGGGGTGTGGGGAGAATTCAAGGGGACATGAGGGCAGGGAGAGGGGTACAAGGGCAGGGCTTGTGTACCGGTGATGCCTTGGGAAGGCTGAGCTGGAACAGAGCCTGGACAGAGCTGGAGAATAAAGTAGAGATTTATTAAAAGGCTTCCAGGACCCACCCTGGGCATTACAGGAGCCTGACCAAGGCTGCACTCAGGGTGGGTTGGGAATGGCCACATAAAATGGCTGCTCGATCACGAGATTTTACATTTTTGTAAGTTTTGGTCCGTTTGCATATTGGGGTTTAATTGTCCAATTACAGCTTCAGGTTGTGAGGTCCCATCCTTCTTGTTCCTCCCTTCAGTCCACCCTTGATTGTGCTTTTTGGGATGAAAGTTGTCCTTGGTCCTCAGCAGGAAAGGATTTGTTTTGTCTACTTGTTTTGTGAAAAGAGCTCACTGACACTTAATATGAGGCTCAGAACTATATTCTTAGGCAGTACAGAATCTGAAACTATGAAAGCTAAAATTTAAGGCATCACCGGGGCACGGGGGACATGAGGGCAGGGAGAGGGGGTGTACGAGGGCAGATGTTCCGTACCGGGGCACAGGGGCAGGGAGAGGGGGGTGTACGAGTGCAGATGTTCCGTACCGGGGCACGGGGGCAGGGAGAGGGGGGTGTACGAGGGCAGATGTTCCGTACCGGGGCACGGGGGCTTTGAGGAAGGCAGAGGCGGGGTGTGCGGAGCGGGACACGGGGGCAGACAGAGGGGTGCGTGCAGGTAGAGAGAAGGGGTGTACGAAGGCAGAAGGGGGACATTCACGCCCCCCATCCCTTCCGCTGTCCCCGCGGGGAGCTCCCGGCGCGGAGCTGGCCCCGGAGCCGCCTCAGCCCACACGTACCGACCAGGTCCCGCCAGCTCCTCCCGCCCGCGCCCGCCATCGCGGCCATCGCGGCCGCCGCTTCCCGCCGCGCCAGCCCGCGCCGCCATTGGCTGCCGCAGGCCGAGCCCCCCGAGCCCATTGGCTGGGAGGGACGAGCGGCCGCGGTCGTTCCCACCCCGCCGCCTCTGCCCATTGGTTGGAGGCGCGGCGTGGCCCCGCCCCCTGCCGCCCGCGTGGTAGGGCGCTCCCTCAGGTGGGAGCTGCCATGTTGGGAGGGGCGGGGGAGCGGCGGGGGAGGGACACGGAGGGACATGAGGGGACACGAGGGGACACTGGGGGACACGGAGGGACATGAGGGGACACGGAGGGACACGGGGGGACATGAGGGGACACGGAGGGACACGAGGGGGCACGAGGGACACGGGGTGTCGGGCACGGTGAGGGGACCCGCTCCGCACTGGCTGTGAGCTGCGAAGTGTGTGGGACGCGTGGGGGACTCCGATCCTGGCAGTTCTGAGCAGTCAGGATGCTGCTGACCCTGATCCCACCCAGGGAAGGGAACAAGAGCGGCTGGAATTCCCAAAGGGAGGAATCACCAGCACTGCTGGGAGAATAAATCACGGGATCGCGGAATGGCTTGGATTGGAAGGGAATGGTTTGTGCTGGAAGGGACATTAAAGCTCATCCTGTCCCACCCCTGCCATGGCAGGGACAACTCCCACTGTCCCAGGCTGCTCCCAGCCCCATCCAGCCTGGCCTTGGGCACTGCCAGGGATCCAGGGGCAGCCACAGCTGCTCTGGGCACCCTGTGCCAGCCCTGCCCACCCTCACAGGGAACAATTCCTGCCCAATATCCCATCCAGCCCTGCCCTCTGGCAGTGGGAAGCCATTCCCTGTCTCCTGGCACTGCAGGCCCCTGTCCAAAACCCCTCTCCCTCTTTTTCCTCAGATCTCTTTAGGTCCGGAATGGCCGCAAAGTGTCACAAGGAGCAGAGTAGAATTCCCAGAGGGATTTTTTTCCCTCTGATCTGATCCTTCCTGACGATGAGCTGCTGCTGTTTATGGAAAGACGAAGCCCGCGGGGTGTGCCCACCCCCAGGAAGCAGCTCCTGCCGGGATTGCCCCGGAGGATTTATCGAGGTTTATTGGCCAGGCAGGGTGTGAGTCAGCAGCACATGATGCCCGGAGCCGGGGAGAGCTTCCCAGCAGCTCCAGCACAGTGTCCAGCCATGGGATCCCACCGAGTCTGGGAACCCGTGCCAAAATCCCATTCCTGAGCAGCTGTAACCCCCAGTGCCACCTGCAAGTTTTGGGGGGGGTCTGGGCAGCCCCAGATTTTGGGATCCCCCATCACGACCGGCCCCAGCAGGCGCCTGACTGCGAGCTCAGCATTCCAGAGTGCTCCTGGGGTTTATTCCCAGGGTCTCCCAGGGTGTTCCCAAGGTCCTTGCAATGCCTTCAAGGTCTTCAGGGCGTTTCCAAGGGTGACCTTAAGGTCCTCGTGGTGTCCCCAAGGTCCCCAAGGTGTCCCTCAGAGTGTCTCCCCTCAAACTCTGGCCGTATCCGAGGCCAGCACACAGCAGGAGCAAACTGCCCAGTAAGTTGTTCCCTCCTTCCATGTTCCCAGTTTATTGCAATGTGGAGGGAATGCAGGAGGGGCACATCCACCCCACAGGTGCTCCCTGCGCTCATCCCAGGTTCCCGTGGCTTTGTAAGAAATCTTTTTGCATATGAGAGGTGAAACCCACGGGAATGGATCATCCAGGAGGAAGCAGGGGCACAGCCCTGCTGCTGGGGAAGGGCTCTGAGTGCCCTCCATCCCAGCTCCCTGCCTCATCCTGCTTCCACACGGCAGGAGCCAGGGATTCCAACCCTCCCATAGTGCCCTGACACCATTTTCCAAACACTTCATCTGCCGTTTCCCCCTAATTTCTTTTGGCTTCAATCCCATTCCCCTCATCCACACGCTCACGAACACACACACACGCTTGGCTTCTGTTTGAGTTTTCCATGCCGGTAGCTTTTAATTACAGCGCGATCCCGTATTAATTACAGATTTACCCAAAGCAAAGGGCGCCGTGCTTTATCATGCAAATGCCTTCCCGTGAATCCTGCAGGGCGGCTTTTCCTTCAAACGCCGCACGTCCTCCCGCTCCCATCCCCGACGGTGCCGCCCCGGCTGCGTCCGGAGGCGCTGGAAAGCTGGCACGGCTCGGCACGGCACGGCCCTGCACGGGCGGCTCTCCTCCCGGCTCCAAGCAGGCTGATTACAGGGTAAAGGGGGCATTCAAACCCCGCAGCTCAGACCCAGATGCCGGCGCTGCGGCCACGAGCTGCTCCGGGGGCTGCAGCCGTGCAGGATCCTGCGTGGATCCGGCTGGAGATGGAGCTCCCAACTCCCTGAGATGTCCCACCCGCCCACGGTGCGTTCGGGCATTCCTGGAGATGCACGGACACCTTGGAGCACCCTTCTCCCCTTTCTCAATCCCCAGGGCACCACGCAGGGCTGTGTTTCTCAGTGTCCCAGCCCCATTATCCCCGTCTCTTCCCCCAAAGATGGAGCTGGCACGGTTCAGGCTCTCTGGGATGGGTGCTGAAAGGGCTTTTCTGCCCCATCCCCAGCTCTTTGACAGACATCTCCAGCCCTGGAACAGCTCTTTGGCCATGTGGGACAGGTGATCAGCCGTGTGTCAGCTCTGTCCTTGTCCCAGCCCTGCCAGCACAGCTCTGGGATTGATCCCAGTTTATGCTCATTGGTTAATGGAGCTGAGACAGGGTTTTATTCTCCTTCCATCATGGAAATGGGAAGCTCATCATGACAGGAGTGTTCATTTGCTCCCTCTGACCTTTCTCGTGCGCTGGTTGTCCTTTCTGCTCTGTCAGGACAATCCTGCCCTCCCTGTGTCTGAAGGGACCAGCTGGTGCCAAAGGTGATCCTGCTCTCTTGTCAGATTTTCCCAGTGGCTGCAGGATGCCAACCCCACACACCATGTTCCCATGGGATATTGTCTCCCTAGAGAGTCCAGCTCATCCTGGCACCTTCACCCAGCTCCTGCTGCTCCTGGTCATGCCCAAACCACGCTCTGGCATCTGGAGCTCTTGTCTTTCTCTCCAGGAAGTTTCCCTGTCCCAGCCTGGCCCCTTCCCTGTGCCAGCTCCCACAAAGCAGGTGCCTCGTGGCAGGAGTCCCCATGGGCACTGGCATCCCGTGTTCCTGCCCCAGTTCCTGCTGGTGTGTCCCCAGGTGACCTGGTGCCATCGTGTCCCTGCATGTGCTGCCCCACATGTGGCACGTGGGCTCAACGGGGCAAGAGCCAGGGCTGGGGCTGAGCCGTGGCCACCCCGCTCCTCTTGGGGCCCTCACCCAGCACTGCCCCACAGCCACGCTGGGCACTGCCCCCCATCACACCCCTGTGCCCGGCTGTGTGCCCTGAACCCTGCACCCTGCACCCAGCCCAACCAGTGCCACCACTGCAGCCTGGGTGGGCTGGAGCGGGCAGAGCTGTGCCGAGCTGTGCCGAGCTGTGCCGAGCTGTGCTGTACCGTGTCAAGCCATGCCAAGCCATGCCATCAGTACCAAGCTGTTCTACACCGTGCTGAGCCATGCTGTGCTGAGCTGTGCCACGGTACTGAGCTCTGGTGTGCTCTGCTGAGCCGTGCGGAGCCGAGCTGTGGTGTGCCACGCCGAGCTGTGCCATTCTGAGCCATACCATGCTGTACCGAGCCGTGCTGTGCCAGGCCACACTCCGCTGCCCCATCCCATTCTGTCCCAAGCTGTGCCAAACAGTACCGAGCCATGTCACACCGTACCGAGCCGTGCTGTAGCGTGCCGCGCCATACCGTGCCATGCCGGACTGCACAGAGCTCACCGCGCCATACCGTGCCGTGCCGGACTGCACAGAGCTCACCACGCCGTGCCGTGCCGTACCGTACCGTTCCTGTACCGTACCGTCCCGAACCCCCCGACCCGCCCCGTGCCGTGACGAGCAGCCGATGTCCCCCGGCGCCGCCACGGCCCCTCCCGGCGGGCGCCTGCGGCGGTGCCGGTGCCGGTGCCGGTACCGGTGTCGGTGCCGGTGCCGGTGCCGGTGCCGGTGCCGGTGCCGGTGCCGGTGCGGGGGGCGGGGTCTCTCTCACACCGCCCCGCCCCTTTCCCTCCGTGGCCCCGCCCCCTCCGCGCTCCCCAGCGGTGAGGGATGGGGAGACGCCGTGGGGCGTGGCTTGTTGTGGGCGTGGTTTTGTTGTGGGCGTGGCTTGTTTTGGGGCGTGTCCCCGCGCGGCCCCGCCCCGTCTCCCCCGCCCGGCGCGCCCCGCCCGCGCTCGGCGGTGCGGGATGGGGCGATGGCGCGGGCGGGCGCGGGGCCGCCGCGGGAGCTGTCCCTGGAGGAGGTGCTGAAGTGCTACGAGCAGCCGCTGAACGAGGAGCAGGCCTGGGCGCTCTGCTTCCAGGGCTGCCGCGCCGCCGCCGCCGCCCCCGTGGCCCCCGCGCCGCTCCGCACCGCCGACATCCGCCTCCGCGCCGACGGCTCCCTCCGCCTGCCCGCCCCGCCGCACGGTGAGCGCCGCCGCCGCCGGGGGGGGCGGGAGCGGGCGGCGCCCGAGCGGGGGGGGGGGGACGGGACGGCACCGCCGAGCGGGGCTTACCGGGGTTTACCGGGGTTTACCGGGGTTTACCGGGGTTTACCGGGGTTTACCGGGGCTTACGGGCACCGGGACTTGCTGGGGCGCACCGGTGGTACCGGGGCTTACGGGCACCGGGAGCGGGGCACCAGGGTTTGCCGGCACTGGGAATTATCGGCACGGCGGGAGCGGAGTACCGGGGTTTACCGAGGTTTAGCGGGGCTTACCGGCACGGACGCCCGGGACACCGGGACGTACTGGCACTGGGGCTTATCGGAGCTTACCGGCACTGGGAGCGGGGCACCGGGGCTTACCGGCACCGACAGCGAGGCAGCGGGAGCGGGGCACCGAAGCTTTCCGGCACTGGGATCCGGCACCGGGGCTTTCCTGCTCCGGAGCTTAGCAGCACAAGGAACGGGGAACTGGGACTTACCGGCACCAGGGCCAACTAGCCCCGGGATCCGGGATATTGGGACTTACCGGCACCGGGGCTTGCTGGCACCGGGAGCAGCCTACGGTGTTTACTGGCACCGGCACCCGGACCCGGGCCATCGGGTCTTATCAGCACAAAGAGCGGGGACCTGGGACTCACCGGCACCGGGACTTACCGGCACCGGCAGAGGGTGCTGCACCAGCGTCGGGGACGCGGAGGGACCGGGGGTATCGGCAGCGGGGGGGCACCCGCAGAGGCCCCGGCGGGGAGGAACCGGTACCGGAGCGGCAGATGGGCAGGAGAAGTGGCACCGGAGAGGGGGGGCAGACATCGAGGCACCGGCAGCAGGGGAGCAGGGCAGGGGGTCACCAGAGGGACCGTGAGGACAGGAAAAAGGGCCGGTCCCAGCACCGGGAGCGGGAAGGCGGCACCGGCAGGGATGAGGGTGAGCCCCAAGCCCTGGCCCTGGCAAGGGGGACGGACACCAGCACTGCCGGGATCGGCGGAAGGGGTGGCCTGGGGCTTGGGGGAGGGGGTGGGCTTGTGCCTTGGGGGTCTGGGACTGGTGTGGCACCGGCACCAACAAGGTCATAGCACAGGGAATCCCTGGTGACCCAGTGAGGCTGGAGCCCGGCGTGGTGTTTGCGTGGTCCTGGCACCCACGATGGGGCTGCAGGACACACAGCAAGGACAGACAGACCGACACACAAACGCCCACACGGCACATCCAGGGGCACCCATCACCCACATCTGCACTGCAGCGGACCTTGTCCCCCAGGAGTGGCACACGGGGCAGCCCCAGCCCTGCCCTTTGGCCTCCCAGCCACCCTTCCACAGGTGCCTGGCCCTGCCAGGTGTGGCCGTGCCGGTTCCGGGGTGTCACCAGGCTGGCTGCCAGCAGTGACACCGGGTGGCTCGACGCCACCAGGAGCACCGGGAGCGTGGCCAGCGCCTCCACCTGTCTCACCCCGGAGCGAGGCCACCGGGGGTGGCACCCGGTGTGGTGGGGCTGCTGTGTGGCCTCGTCACACCGGGCAGGGACACTGCGGGGTCACGGTGGCTGAGCAGACACCGGGGCGCCTCGGGTGGCTCCGTGCCCAGGGCAGGGACACGCACGGGCATGGCACGTGCCTGTGGCAGCCGGGCACGGCGTGGTCACACCGGCTCTGCTGGTCCTGCCTGGGGCTGGCCCCACACCCTGCCTTCAGCCACCGTGGGGCTGGAGCCCGTGTCACCTGCCAGTGCCACCTATCAGTGCCACTGTGCCACCTGTCAGTGCCCCTGTGCCACCTGTCAGTGCCCCTGTGCCACCTATCAGTGCCCCTGTGCTACTGTCAGTGCCCCTGTGCCACCTATCAGTGCCCCTGTGCCACCTGTCAGTGCCCCTGTGCCACCTATCAGTGCCCCTGTGCCACTGTCAGTGCCCCTGTGCCACCTATCAGTGCCCCTGTGCTACTGTCAGTGCCCCTGTGCCACCTATCAGTGCCCCTGTGCTACTGTCAGTGCCCCTGTGCCACCTATCAGTGCCCCTGTGCCACCTGTCAGTGCCCCTGTGCCACCTATCAGTGCCCCTGTGCCACTGTCAGTGCCCCTGTGCCACCTATCAGTGCCCCTGTGCTACTGTCAGTGCCCCTGTGCCACCTATCAGTGCCCCTGTGCCACCTGTCAGTGCCCCTGTGCCACCTATCAGTGCCCCTGTGCTACTGTCAGTGCCCCTGTGCCACCTATCAGTGCCACTGTGCCACTGTCAGTGCCCCTGTGCCACCTATCAGTGCCCCTGTGCCACCTATCAGTGCCCCTGTGCTACTGTCAGTGCCCCTGTGCCACCTATCAGTGCCCCTGTGCCACTGTCAGTGCCCCTGTGCCACCTGTCAGTGCCCCTGTGCCACTGTCAGTGCCACTGTGCCACTGTCAGTGCCCCTGTGCCACCTATCAGTGCCCCTGTGCCACCTGTCAGTGCCACTGTGCCACCTATCAGTGCCACTGTGCCACCTGTCAGTGCCCCTGTGCCCCCTATCAGTGCCCCTGTGCCACTGTCAGTGCCCCTGTGCCACCTATCAGTGCCCCTGTGCCACCTATCAGTGCCCCTGTGCCACCTGTCAGTGCCACTGTGCCACCTATCAGTGCCCCTGTGCCACTGTCAGTGCCACTGTGCCACCTGTCAGTGCCCCTGTGCCACTGTCAGTGCCCCTGTGCCACCTATCAGTGCCCCTGTGCTACTGTCAGTGCCCCTGTGCCACCTATCAGTGCCCCTGTGCCACCTGTCAGTGCCACTGTGCCACCTGTCAGTGCCCCTGTGCCACCTGTCAGTGCCCCTGTGCCACCTATCAGTGCCCCTGTGCCCCCTATCAGTGCCACTGTGCCACTGTCAGTGCCACTGTGCCCCCTATCAGTGCCACTGTACCATCTATCAGTGCCCCTGTGCCACCTCCTGCTCCCAGGTTGCTTCTGTGCCCGTCTGAGCCGTCTCCCCAGGAATGAACCAGTGAAGCCTGCACAGTAAAGCCTGAGGCTGGGAGGGCTCTGGGTGCCTTTGGGTGCCACTGCAGGTGGTGGCACCAGCCTGGCACGTGGCTTTGCAGCTCTGCCAGGGTACAGGGCTGGATCCAGGCTGGGCGAGCCAGGAGCACCCTCTGGACCCACTCCATTCTTTGGGAATTCCCTCCTCAGCTGTGCCTCAGTGGCCGGTGGGAGCTGCTGGGACCCCCCAGGTGGCATCCCAAGGTCTGGCACTGCAGTGGGAGCCAGGCACAGACCGGGACACGGCTTTTTGATGGGCTTGTGTGTGGTACCATGGCAGTGCCACCACTCGGGCTGCCTTTCCTGTCCGTTCCTGGCTTGCACACGGCTGGCACATCCTGGTGGCTGCCGCATTGATCAGCTCAATGCAGAGCTAACGAGGAGGGAAGCACAGCCGGGAGCCTGGGGACGCTGCAGAGGCCGCTCGTGTTCCTCGTCCTGCAGCTGCCAGGAGGGTTCCAGCTGCCCACGAGCGTGCCCTGGGCTCCCCGTGTGTGCCATGCTCCAGCTGTGGCTGCCAGTGCCCACACTGCCAGTGCCTGTGCTGCCTGTGCCCACCCTCCTGGTGTCCCCACTGCCAGTGCCCACACCCCAGAGCGGGGCAGGGGGCAGCTCCCAATGGGTGCAGAGCCCTCAGCTCCCTCCAGCCCCCGAGGTGAGGGGTATACGGGTGCTCGTGCCCCTGCAATGTGCCCTCTGGGAAGCTGTGCCAGCACTGCCTGAGAGCAGGGCTCGGCGTGCAGGTGCCCTCCTGTCCCTTGGAGCCGTGTCCTGGGACCGGGACAGCACAGGATGAGCCAGGGAAGGGGTCCCAGCCGGGGGGAGGAGCAGCTCGGGGTGGGGGCTCCGCAGCCGGAGTGGGTGGGTACCACATCCCTGTGTGATGCAGGGTGGGGTACTCAGCACGGAGCCGTGGGTACCGGTGGTGACTCTGCCCTCCTCCCCCAGACCTGCCCGCGCTGCTGACGCCCTCCGCCGAAGCCCAGGTACGTGGGGGCCGGGGACCCGCCCCGTCTGCCGGCACGGCCCGGTGTGGGCTGGGCACGGCCCGCCCGCCCCCCTCTCCCGCGGGTCACGGGTGCTGGGACGGGACCCCGCACCCAGGAGGGAGTGGGGACAGCGGGTGCCAGCGTGCGTGCGGTGCCCAGGCGGTGCTGTCCCCCGCAGATGGTGCAGTCGCTGGGCTTTGCTGTGTACCGGGCGCTGGACTGGGGGCTGGACGAGAACGAGGAGCGGGAGCTGAGCCCGCGCCTGGAGCAGCTCATCGACCTGATGACCAACAGCGACTCCGAGGACAGCGGCTGCGCCACGGCCGACGAGGGCTACGGGGGGCAGGATGAGGAGGAGGAGGGGGGCGAGGGGCCCCCTCGCTCCGTGCGCACCTTCGGCCAGGCCATGCGCTGCTGCGCCGCCCGCCTGGCCGACCCCGCGGGCGCCCCGGCGCACTACCAGGCTGTGTGCCGCGCCCTCTTCGCGGAGACCGTGGAGCTCATGGCCTTCCTGGCCAAGATCCGCGATGCCAAGGAGGTGAGCATGGGTGCCCGCTGGCACCACTGCCCTGCCGAGGACAGGGACAAGGGACTGGGGGGGCCGCGGTGCCCCCTCTGCCCGTCCCAGCCTGGGATGCTGGTGGTGGTGTTTGGCTGCACAGCCTCTCCCAGCCTGCTGTGCCGGCTGGGAATCAGGAACTGGGGTGCACCTCAGTGCTGCAGCCCCGTGGCACAGTCCCGGCTGCAGCTTCGGTGCCACCAGGACAGGGTGGCAGCATCTTGTGCCTCAACAGCTCCTGCAGAAGCTGAAGGAGGATGAGGAAGAGGAGGAGCGGCCGGCGGCGGAGCTGGGCAACCTGCGCAACACAGACTGGGTAGGGAGGGCGCTGTGCCGGGCACGGGGGCTGTACCGGGCACGGGGGCTGTGCCGGGCACGGGGGCTGTGCCGGGGCTGTACTGGGCACGGCAGGGCTGATGCCGTGTCTGTGTGTGTCCCCCCCAGGCCCGGCTGTGGGTGCAGCTGATGCGGGAGCTGCGGCACGGGGTGAAGCTGAAGAAGGTGCAGGAGAAGCAGTTCAACCCTCTGCCCACCGAGTACCAGCTCACTCCCTTCGAGATGCTCATGCAGGACATCCGTGCCCGCAACTACAAACTGCGCAAGGTCATGGTGAGCGTGCCCGCCGTGCCAGCCCCTCAGCCTCCATCCTGCCGCTCTCCAGCCCAGCACTGAGCCCCTTCCCTCCCCAGGTGGATGGAGACATCCCCCCTCGGGTGAAGAAAGACGCCCACGAGCTCATACTCGACTTCATCCGCTCCCGGCCCCCCCTGAAGCAGGTGGGTGCCAGCACCGGGCCACCTCCCTGGCACGATGGTGTGGGTGGGTCCCATGGGTGCCACCCCTGAGCCACGGCCACTCCAGAGGTCCCATCTGCCCACCCTGCAGGCATCAGAGCGGCGGCTGCGGCCGCTGCCCCAGAAGCAGAGGACGCTCCATGAGAGGATCCTGGAGGAGATCAGGCAGGAGCGCAAGCTCCGGCCCGTGGAGCAGAAAGGTACCGGTGCCCCCTCCCCGCTGTGCCGTGCCCCCCGTGTGCCCGTCCTCACGGGGCTGAGCCTGTCCCTCCGCAGGATACAGCTCCTTGCCCTGCATCCCGCACGCCTGCGCCGGCCACCTGAGCTCCAGCTCCTGCCTCGAGCTGTCCCGGTGCCCGGCCGGCGCCGTGCCGGCGCGCCCTCGCCCACGTGTCCTGCTCAAGGCGCCCACCCTGGCCGAGATGGAGGAGATGAACCTCTCGGAGGCAAGGGGGGACCTGGGGGGGTGGGGGCACACGGGGGGTGCCGGGGTGCCCTCGGTGACGCGGTGCCCGTGGCCCTGCAGGACGAGGACTCTCCGGCCACGGAGGCGCCGCTGAAGCGGGATCGCTCCTTCTCGGAGCAGGACCTGGCACAGCTGCAGAGCCAGCTGGGGGCTGAGCAGGCTGTGCCCCAGGACCCAGAGCCGCTGCAGCCCGAGCCCCAGCCACGCTCAGGTACTGCCAGGGGGGCCCAGGTCCCTGTCCCCAGGGGGTCTGCGCCGTGCCTTTCAGCAGGGGTGGCACAGGGTGACATGTCCTTGGCACTCCCTGTCCCTCCCTGCAGGCTCTGTCCCTGCCAGCTGCCACCCGCTGCCAGATGGCCCAGCCCTGCCCCGGGCTGCCCTGGGCGCTGTGGAGGAGAGGCCAGAGGATGGATCCAGCGCTGCCCCCGCCAGCAGCTCCAAGCACCTCTGGCTGGTGGGTTCTGGGGACACCAGCTGGGAACACTGGGGCTGGGGACACCAGGCAGGCATGACTGTGGGCACATGGCAGCCTGGCATGAGGATTCATGGTGGCTGGGCGGTCCTTGTGCCAGAGACACTCTGCCTCTCCTGGGATGCTCTGCCTATGCCAGGGCTGCTCTTTGCTGGCACAGGAGTGCTCTGGGTCATGCCCTGTGCCACAGCCCAGTGTGACACCCCCCTGTCCCACAGGAGTTCAGCCACCCTGTGGAGAGCCTGGCCCTGACTGTGGAGGAGATGATCAACGTGCGCAGGGTGCTGGTCAAGGCTGAGATGGAGAAGTTCCTGCAGAGCAAGGAGCTGTACAGCAGCCTGCGGAGGGGCAAGGTGGGAATGGGGACGGGGGCTGGAGGAACTGGGGGCCATGTGTGCCCACCCACCCCCAGCTCACCCTGCTCTGCCCACAGGTCTGCTGCTGCTGCAGGGCCAAGTTTCCTCTCTTCTCCTGGCCAGCATCGTGTTTCTTCTGCAAGCGGTGAGCACCGTGCCAAACTGTGCCATGCTGTGCCATGCTGTGCCAAGCCGTGCCACGCTGTGCCGTGTCACAGGGCTGGGAGGGCAGCAGCAGGGTCCCCACAATGGCCCCTCTCACCCACCTCTCTCTGTGTCCCCAGGTCTGTCTGTAGCTCCTGCAGTCTAAAGGTAAAGGACTGGCTCTGGGCAGTGCCACTGTGTCCCTGTCCCTGTCCCTGCCCCGTCCCACTCCACTCCTGTCCTGCCTTGTCACTGCACCTATCTCTGACCCATCCCCATCCCCGTGTCCCCTATCCCCATCCCTGTCCCTGTCCCATCCCGCCCTGACTCCCGCATCCCGGCAGATGAAGATGCCTTCCAAGAAGCTGGCTCACATCCCCGTCTACGCGCTGGGCTTCGAGAGCCTGCCCGGCTCGCTGCTGCCCAAGGCGCCGCCGCTGCGCCGGAGGGAGCCCTTCCAGTGAGTCCCTGAGCCTTCCTCCCCCTCTCCCTTCCTCCTCCTCCGCCGGCGGGGGGCTGACGGGGGTGCCCTGTGCCGCAGCTCGCTCTCGGGGCCGTGCTGGCGCCGGGTGGAGGAGGAATTCCCGCACATCTACGCCCAGGGCTCGGTGCTGCGCGACGTCTGCTCCGACTGCGCCGGCTTCGTCACCGACGTGGTCAGCTCCAGCCGCCGCAGCGTGGCCGTCCTCAACGCCAGCGCCGCGTCCCGGCGCCACGCCAAGGCCCGCTCCCTCTACAGCGACGCGTGGCTCAAGTGAAGGGCCGGGCGCTCCGGTGACGGCGGCCACGGGGGTGCCGGACACCCCGGCACAGCCCCCCCGATGTACATATATACATAGGATGGATACACACAGCTTCTATATTTATATACGTTATGGACCAGGGGGCGAAAGGACCCGTTCTCGCTGTCCCTGCCATCCCCTCCTGTCCCCGCCACCAGCCCCCCCGAGGGGATGGATCCTGCCGCGGGGCACCCGCAGCGCCCGGGAGGACGGATCCCGCTGCGGGGCGGCTCTCGGGGGATGGATCCTGCTGCGGGGAGCCCGCAGCGCCCGGGAGGGCAGATCCCGCTGCGGGGCGGCTCTCGGGGGGTGGATGCTGCGGTGGGACGCGCACAGCCCCTGCGTTCGCCCCCCGGCCCCGCTGGTGTGCCAAGCCCTGGCTGTGCCGGGGTGCCCGGTGCCCTGGGCTGGCACGGCTCCTCTGTACGTCCCCTCCACAATAAACCCGCTGGGCTGCCCTGGGGCCGCCTGCCTGCTCCTCAGTGCATGGGGGAGCGGGGTGAAGGGTGTATGTGTGTATGGCTGCGGGGTCTGAGGGGATCGGGGGTGCGGGCGCTCCGTTTCACCGCGCACATCTCCCACCGCCGTCCCTCGTGCCCCCCGGGGCTGTGCCCACCCGCGACCCCGCACGGCACCGTGGGAACACCCCGCTCCCCATTCCCACGCCCCTCTCCGCCCTCCCTGCGGCGCTCCCAGCCGCGGGACACCGCAGCCTGTGCCCCGGTGCCCGCGGCTGTCCCGGGGCCGTGCCCCGATCCCCCGCTCCCGTCCCGGGACAGCCCTCACGGAACGGCGATGGCGGGGCGCGGGGGGCGTGGCCTGCCCAGCATCAGCCAATGGGTGCGCGCGGCGGGAGTGGGCGGGGCGAGCGCGGGGCGGGCGCGCAGGCGCAGTGTGGGCGCAGGCGCGGAGCGGGCGGGGGCGATGTCGCGCCGGGCCCTGAGGCGGCTGCGGGGGGAGCAGCGGGGCCAGGAGGGGCCGGGGCTGGGCGAGCTGGGCCTCGACCCCGGCCCGGAGCGCGCCCGGGAGGGGGGACCGCCGCCGGCCCCCGGGAAGGGGCCCCGCGGGCCGCCCCGCGCCGGCGTCAGCAACCGCTTCGAGCTGGTGAGGGGGGAGCAAAACCCGGGGGGCCCCGGGGTGCAGCGGTTGGGGGGCGGTTGCTGAGGGGCAGCCGGGGTGGCAGGGACTCCGGGGACAGTTTGTGGGGGGATTACTGGGGGGCAGTGGCTGCGGGTGACAGCTGGGTGGGCAGTCGGGGACACTGCTAGGGGACACTTGCTTGGGGGACAGCTGAGGTGGCAGTCACTGGGGGTGGCTGGAGTGACAGTGACCCGGGGGCAGAGGCTGACGGGGTTTGGGGTGACTGGGGGGAACGGGGGGGCAGTGACTGAGAGGGGCTCACAGAGTGGGGGTGGCAGAGGGGACAGTGTGTATGGCAGTGTTTGGGGTCAGTGATTGGGGTGGGGGTGATCGGTTTGAGTGAATGGGAAGGGTGGAGGGCAGCCTGGGGGGCAGCAACTGGGGCTGAACGGGGAGGAGATGGGAGAGGGGCTTGAGGGGGCTGGCTCTGGATCTTGTCAGAGCTGGACTGGTGAAACTGCTTTTTAGGAACATCCCTACCACCTTCCCAGCCCTGCAGGATCCCAGTGCTGGATGTCAGATGTGCCCTGGTGGCACTGCTGGGTTTTTGGGGTGACACAGCCTGGCCCTGCTCTCAGACACCTCATTCCCAGTTACATCCCCTGTCCTCCCAAGGCCTGGCTGTGTGAGCACAGGCTGGGCTGGGTTTGGAAGCTCTTCCAAGGGAAGAGTGGAGTCCGTGGTGTGAGGGGACACATCCTGGTGCATGGGACTGTCCGGGCAGCCTCTGGGTGACATGCTTGACACGAGGGATGTCCCAAACTCCCTCTGTTTGCAGGTGGGGTGTTGGCTCAGAGCCGTGGGGAGTTCCCTGCCCGGGCTGTCCCTGCAGCCTGTCCCTCTGCTTGCAGATCCCGGCTGAGGAGTCGGAGGATGAGCCGGCGGCCGCAGAGGAGCGCCAGGACGGGCGGCTGGGCCAGCAGGACACGGCGGGAGGGGGCCAGGAGGGCAGCAAGGACAGCAGCAAGGACAGCAGCAAGGACAGCAGCAAGGACAGCAGCAAGGACCAGGACGGGGCTGGGACCGAGGGGACGGACGGCGATGGACACAGAGAGGGGCAGGAGGCCGAGCAGCAGGACAGAGCGGTAACTGCCCCCAGGGACATGCTCCTAAACCTGGGAACTCCACCTCGGGGGTGATGAGCAGGGTGGTGCTGAGGGCTCTGTAGAGTCCAGGGGGAGGAGGCACCCAAGGAAGGTGTTGTGCTGTGCCCACGTGAGCACTGAGGTCGGGCCAGGGAGGAGTGGAGGCATTTGTTTTGGAGCAGGGGATGTGGAGACTTCAAGCAATGTCAGCTGAACACTGGACCTCTTCTTCTCTGTAATAATTTGTTGTCATTGGGTATCAAGGTTCCTCCTGTGATCTGTATCAGCCCAGAAGTGTCTCCTTGCAGGATTTTGTGAGGAAAGGGGCATTTCATTAACAATTTTCCATGGCAGGACCAGCCCAGATCTCACTGGAGGAGAGGGTTGGGGGAGCAAAGGGGGTTGGCCCCTAATCTCACTTGTTTGCTGTGCATTTGGGGTTTGTGTCGCTGGTTTGGGTGGCAGAGGAGCAAAGTCCACTGTCTGTGTGCATTCCAGCTGTGCTAGGGGCCTCTGCCAGCCCAGGGCCTGTGAGTGCTCTGGATTTTGGGTCCCTGTGTGAGCAGTGGCTCCAGGGATCCTGACCTGGTGAGTTTGCTGTACCAGCACTGCAGGACACACCTGTGGCTGCTCCCAGAGCTCCAGGTAGGACATAGGAGCCCTGGGCAGGCAGCTGCTTCTCTGGGGTAGAGCCAGGACAAGGCCTGGAGCAGCCTGGTCTAGTGGAAGGTGTCCCTGCCTAGACAGTGGGTAGGAACTGGATAAACTCTGGGGTCACTTCCACCCCAAACACTCCATGATGCTGTGATCCCTTACCCTGCTAGATCCTGGAAATGTGCTTCCCAGCTGTGCCAGTCAGGTTAGGGAATCCCCCCAGCATCCTGAGCTGGAGCAGCTGCATCTGTGGGGAGAGGCACCCTGGCTCTGGGACCTTTGTCAGGTGTTGGTTTCTGTGGAAAGGGGAGTGAAATTGGGAACTGTCCTGCTCCCTGGAAAAGCAGAAGTGCAGCTGGGACTGAAAGGTGCTGAAGCATTTCCTCCTCACCTGGCACAGCTGAACTTGTTTCTCTCCTGGTTTTGGAGCCTCAGACATTGATGTGAAAGTCAGCTGAGGTTTAACCCTTTGTGAATCTTTGGTGCTTTCCTCCATTTTCTCCTTGTGTCTTGATTTCCACCCACTAGCAAACACTAAAGGGTGAATCTTGGTTTCATTTAAGGACCCTCAGTGTGTTGATCCCTGTGGGAAATGCTCTTCTTCCCAGGGAGCTGGCACCCCTGCAGTTCATGGGAATGCTGACAGCTCTTCCCTTTGTCTTTGCAGCTGGCAATGAGTAACAAGCCACGGAAGAAAAAAAAGAAAAGGAAAACCAAGAAGAATTCAGCAGGAGAGACTGTGGTATGTCTGTGTGTGTTCTGAGCCAGGGACCAGGCTGGTTCCTCCAGTGGGGTTGGCAAAGTGGGAATTCTGAGGGCACTGTAAGAGAGATTCAATGCAAAAAAAGCCATTTCAAAGTTTAAAGAAGCCTCTGTAGACTCGTGGAATCCTGGAATGGTTTAGATTGGAAGGAACCTTAAAGCTCATCTCATTCCATCCCCTGCCATCAGACCAGGTTGCTTCCAGGCCCTGTCCAGCCTGTCCTGTCACTCTATCCCCTGTCCAAAGTCTCTCTGCAGCTCTCTTGGATCCCCTTTAGGCACTGAAAGGGCCTCCAGCCCTTGGAGCATCTTCGTGGCCTGCTCTGGGCTCATTCCAGCAGCTCCACATCCCCCCAGTGCTGGGGACCCCAGAGCTGGAAGGAGCAGGTGGATTAAAGCCCCTGATCTTCTTAATTCAGTAGGGGTGAGGTTCAGGTGGGAGCTGGCTTTCTGGTGAGGTTCCAGTCTGAGCTGTCCACAGAACCACAGAATCCTTAAGGTTGGAGAAGAGCTCACAGATCATGGAGTCCAACTTTCCTGTTCACTCCAGGGAGATTCTTTGCTCAACTTGCTGGGCCACCAGATCCTGGAGTGAATGGCAAAGCTGTGACAGCTGGCCACCTCCTCCCTGGGAATTCCACTCAGGAGTGAGTGTCTGAGGTGGAGAACCCTCTTGAAGAGCCCATTTCCTTTCCCAATCCAAGAATACTGAGCAGCTGGGGGACATGTGCCAGCTGGAGGCTGGGGGGACACCCAGACCCAGCAGTTTGGTTTGCCAACGAGGGATAATAAAACCTCTGTTCCAGCACTTCCATGCAGAGCACATTATCCCTTTCCTGTGTACACTCCACACACAGGGGCTAAATTTAGCTTGAAAAGGCAGCCTGGCAGTGCTGCCTGGGTGTCCTGAATGGAATTCTGTGTTCCACCCATGGGCATCATGAGGAGGATGTGCAACAGGCATGTAAGAAATGTGTCACTTGTTGTTTGTTGGGGGAAAAGAGAGGGAAATCAGGGTTAGAGTGTTGTATAACTGTTGGATGTGAGCAGCTGGATGGATTCCTGGGATGGTTGGAAAGTGGGGAGTGGGAGAGTTGGGTTAAAGTCATGTGAGTGTTTGAGACCTTGTCATGAGGCTCACAGCAGTAACTTGGTGTTTCTGTGGAAAGTAGAGGGTGAAGGCTGGTTATTTAAATATTTCAAATGTCTTTGGACAAGGGCCTGGAGCGTCAGGCCAAGGGGAAATGTCTTCCCACTGTCAGAGGGCAGGGATAGATGGGATATTGGGAGGAAATTCTTCCCTGTGAGGAGGGTGGGGAGGCCCTGGCACAGGGTGCCAAGAGAAGCTGTGGCTGCCCCATCCCTGGAAATGTCCAAGGCCAGGTTGGCTGGAGTTTGGAGCACCCTGGGACAGTGGGAGGTGTCCCTGCCTGTGGCAGAGGGTGGAACATGATGAGCTTTAAGGTCCCTTCCAGCCCAAACCACTCTGGGATTCTCTGAGAGCCTCAGCCCCTCACCAAGGGGTCGGCAGGAGCTGGAGGCAGCTGCGTGTGATCTGTGCTGGCTGACCTGCAGGCTGCTGTGACTCAGCCTGTCATAAATGCCTTGGCTTTGCCTTTCTTAAGGAAGACAACGACCTGGAGGACATTGACAGCCTTTTGGAGAGGATTGAGGACCCCAGGCTGGCCCCGCAGAGCCAGGGCGGGGTCACCACCGACAGCCGGCCCCTGCTCTATGTGGAGCACAGGTACTGCTGCCTCCCACCTGCCTCTGGCCTTGCTGTGACAGGTGTGAGAGCTGCTCCCTGAGGAGGGCAGCTGGGGGCTTCCTGCTGGGATCTGATCTTCCCAGTGTGATCAGCCTTGATCCAAAGGGCTGGGATGGGTGTGCACATCCCTGCTCCTGTCTGCTCCTCTGGAAGCTGTGTTTGGTTCTGATGGGGATTCTCTGCTGCCAGGCCTGCTTGCAGTGGTGGCAGGACAGGATTAGTCTCCAGAGAAACCCTCCAGCCTCAGATCCTCTGTGAGAGAACCTCTGCAGAGGTGCCAGTAGCCCTGGTGTGTAAAGCTTGACTTGGGAGTCACTTGTGCTTCCGAGCCCAGGCTTCTCCTGGGAGCATCCCAGCTGAGGCTCCAGCTGCCCTGGAGAGGGCAGCAGCAGTATTCCCCAGCTCTGGAGCAGAGCAGGAGGAAGCCTGTCTGGTGGAGCAGGGCTTTCCCTTCCAGTTCTGGCAGTTTCAGTCTCCTTTCTCCGTGCTGTGTCTGATCAGCAGGGAGTGTGTGACAGTTTGGGGATTTTCCAGAGGCATTTTGGAGTGCTGAGTGTTGATGGAGAGACTTGAGTGTGGCACTGTTTAACTGATAGAGCTTTTCTTTCTTCTTTCCATTTTCACAGAAACTTGAATCCAGAGAATGAGTTGAAGAGATACTTTGGGGCTCGTGCTGTGCTCGGGGACCAGAGGTTAGTCCAGAATTTGATATTCAGTCCTTTCCATATCTGAGGAGGTGTGTCTGTCCTGCCATGGGCAGAGCTCCTGGAGTTCCCAGTGCCACACCCAGGCAGGTAATCCTGAGCTCAGGGTGTGTTACTCATTTAGTAGCTGCTTATTGGGGCAGAGGAATATTTTCTGTGATATGTACAAGACTTCTTCAGGCTTTTACTGGCATTTGCTTTTTCTTTTGCTCCTTTCCCCTCTCATTTATTTCCTAACCACCCTTCAAAGTCCTTTCACTCAAGTTCACAGAGTGCAGACACATAGATTTTGTTTGTTTCTCCACCATTTGTCCCCTGTTCTCTGGACAGAAAGTGAACCCTGAATACTTTCAGCATGTCTCATGCACTTGCTTCCAGGGGCCCAGGGAACCTGTGGCCCCCTGGGTGTGGTGTCTCTGCATTTATCCACTGCACTGTGCTCACTGTCATCCACGAAATCCCCACTTCCATGAGCTGGTAGGAAAACCAAGAATGGTCTGAACTTGGAGCAGTGCAGGTGGAAGGAGGGAGAGAATCTGTGGAAGAACATTTGGTGCTTGAGAAAGAAACTGCAGTCCCTTGGGATTGTCCTGTGCAGGGCCAGGAGTTGGACTCAATAATCCATGTGGGTCTGTTCCAGCTCAGGATAGTGTGTGGTCCCTCTCTGAGGAGTCGTGACTCCCTCTGAGTAGCCTTGATCCTGAGTTGCTCCTGAACCAATAAATTGTGCATTTTTGAGTCCAGCTTAAACTAATCCAGTTGACATTTGAAGGCCCTGCTGGGAAGAGGGATGAGTCAGAGGGATGTGGGGCTCTCCTAATTGGACCTGGGAAGCTGTTTGAGGCACAGAGGCAGCTGAGAGTTTGGCAGGGATAAAAACAGGGAGAGAAGCTCTGGAAGTGGAGGTGCTGGAGGCACTGGCTGGCCTAGATGGTGCACATAAGGTATGTTGTGTCTTGAAGGCAGCCAGGGCACAGCTCTGTGTGGCTCTCTGTGGGGAGGAGATTGGGTGTCATTTTTCCCTTTAGCATGGTTTCATCCCTGCTGCTGCTGTCAGTGCAGAGGAGCTGTGAGTGTGTGCTCCCCTCCGCAGGCCGAGGCAGAGGCAGCGGCAGTACGTGCGCAGCATGTGGCTGACAGCTCCCAAGAACACCTGGCCACGCTACAGCAAGACAGGTGAGGCTCCTGGGGCTGCCTCCTGCCCTCCTAACCCTTGGCCCATGGAGCGTGGCTGCTGCTCAGGGCCTGGAATCTAAGAGGGAGCTGCTCCTCAGCTGGGGGAAGTACAGCTCCTGCCTCAACAGAGGGCTCTGTGGAGTTGTACCTTGTGATTTGGGTTTGTTTTCCCCTCTTGTAGGGGTAGCAGGGCAGGGGTGCTTCCCATCTTAGCAGCAGAGTTGCTGGATAATGAGAAGTATCCCTGGGGAGAACAAGTGGCCTGGGCTTTTTGGGTGGGTTTGGGACTTGGACTCATGGGAGGAGGGGGAAAAGAGTGAAAATCTCTGGGAGTTTCCAAAAACACGTGTGTCTCTGGAGCCAGTGATGGGAGTGAGCTTTTGATGCTGTGAGAGAGCAGAGGAGGTTCTCTTGGGGTAGCCAGGTCTCCCCTGCACCCTGCAGGTATCACCATGCAGCTGCTGGACACCCGGAGGGGCGTGCAGCACTTCACCTTCGAGCACCACCGTGAGTACCAGCAGGTCCAGTTCAAGTTCCTGGATGCTGTGGAGTCTATGGACCCCAACAACATCGTGGTATGTTGGGCTGGCTGTGCTGTTCCCTCCTGTGCTCCTGCAGCCCCTTTCCCTGGGAAGTTGGGCTGGTGCATTCCAGTGGGAACGTCTGGGTTGGAAGAGCCTCTAAGCCAAGTGTTCCCCAGCACTGCCCAGGCCACCCCTAATCCATCTCTGCAGGTGCCACATCTACACAGCTTTTAGATCCCTCCAAGGATGGGGAATTCACCCCTGCTCCGGGCTGGGGCCAGGGCTGGACAACACTGCTGGGGAAGGAATTGTTCAAATGTTCAACCTGAATCTCCTCTGCCATAGTTTGAAGCTGTTTCCTCTTGTCCTGTCCCTGTTCCCTGGGAGCAGAGCTTGACCCCCCTGGCTGCCCCCTCCTGGCAGGGAGCTGTGCAGAGCCAGGAGGTCCCTCCTGAGCCTCCTTTTCTCCAGGCTGAGCTTCCCCCCAGCTCCCTCAGCTGTTTTTGCTCCGTTTCCCTTCCCTGGACATTCTCCAGCCGCTTGCTGTTTGTGCTGGGGTGAGGGGCCCAGAGCTGACCCCGGGGCTGGCAGTGCCCCAGCAGTGCCAGCACAGGGGTTGAGCACTGCCCTGGTCCTGTGCCACACCATTGCTGACACAGGCCAGGTGCCAGTGGCTTTCCTGCCCACCTGGGCTCGTGTTCATCCACTATCTCCTGCACCCCCAGGTCCTTCTCCAGCCACTTTTCCTCCAGCCTCTGTAGCATTCATGGGGTTGGTGTGACCCACAGGCAGGACCCAGCATGTCACCTTCATCCCATTGGCCTCATCCCCTTGATCCATCCTGTCCAGATCCCTCTGCAGAGCCTTGGATAATTTATTTCCAGTCTTGTTTGGACTGTTAGGACTTGTTTGGACAGTAGAGCCCCGTGTCCCTGTGATGGGGTGAGGCAGTGCTGAGCTGTGCTGTCACCTTGTTGATCAGTGACCTCCTTGGTGCAGAGGAGGTCTGGTGGCCGAGCCTTGGTGGCCCTGGCAAGCACGTGCCAGGTCACCTTCTGAGAGAGGAACCCACAGGAACCGTCCCTTTGGCTGGGAGGGTGGCAACAAAGCCCCCTTGTCTCAGCTCTTCGCTGGGAAAGGAGGAGTATTGTATAAACCCATCGTGAACTAGGGATCCAAACTAACAGCTGTTCTATTTATAAACTCCTGCAAGGATGAAAAATGTGCCTTTTCTTGGTATTTCAGCAAAACAGCCTTTTGTGCTGGGAGTCCTTCATGCGTGTCCGGGCTCATTAAGCTGTATGGTAACATTTATAGTTTGGAGTGATAAGCAACAGCAAAATTGCTCTGCACCCAACTAAACCATAACTGAGGGATGTTTCTCTGAAAGGTCTGGCCACATGAGCTGGGATCCATGCCCTGGAGATGTTCTTTAAAGGGCCCATTGTCTGCTAAATAAAGTTTACTTCCTTCTGCTTTCCCACCCTCGGCTCGGGGCCGCGGGGCTCTCTCCAGCTCAGCAGTTCTGCCTGGATTGAGGGATTTGGATTAAGGGAGCCAAGGTAATTCCTGTGCAGCAGTGAGTGTCCCAAGGACAGCTCCAGCTCAGTCCCCCACACAGGACAGGCTTTCCATGGTATTTTAATCTGGATGCTCTGACCCTCTTAGGGGGTCGGGCTAAACTTGAGGACATTGGTACAGCTTGAAGTCTTCCCCTTTTCCATCAAGGGTAAGATCTAACAGATGGATTTGGCAATTCCAGACAGTTTGTCCATGGTCACCACAGTCCTGGCATAACTGGAGCTCAGCTCTGCCTTGTTGCTGTGGTTTCAGCACATAAAACAGTGCTTTTGGGGAAGTTAAAAGGGTCTTGGTGATCTTTTCTTGGCTTTTTCCCATCACAGTGACCCCGAGTGCTTCATGTCTCCCCAAAAAGTGGACTAGAAAAGAACTTAAAGAGTTTTTACCCCTTAAGGAAGAGGTTAAGCATCAGGCAGATGGCTCCAGGCTGGGCTGGGCCAGCCTGGAACACCCAGTCTTTGTGCTGTAGGTGGTCCCACGGGTTCCCACCCTGCAGATGGAAACTTCTGGAGCTTTGGAAGCTTTATTTTTTCAGTTTGGGAGAAAAAATAAACTAAACTGTGAGAAGATTTGTAGTAGCTTCAGTATTTTTTACTGAACCAAAGTTTTAGGTACTTGAGAAAAGTAGCCTGTTTATAATACAATGAGTGAATTGAGAAAGTTTTTAGATTAAACTTCTCTTCTGAAGCCTGGAAGTAAATATTTATTATTATTATCCATTACCATTGCTGATTCCTGTAATAGATGTGTCCAAATGTCCTCTCAGTATCCAGAGGATGCAAAACCCTGATCAAATGCTCGGAACTGCTGAGGGATAGATAAAAAGAACCCAAACTGTAACAGTGCCTGCATCTTGTTCTCTCCTTTCCAAGGAAATGAAGGAGCTGGGAGAGATCTGGAGGAGGACAGTGAAGATGAACAAAGGCCTGGCACAGCCTCTGCTGGAAAAGCTGGGAGGGAGCTGCCCAAGGGGGGCTGCCATTGAGGGGCCCCCATCCTGCACGTGGTGGGGACAGAGCTCCCTGTGCCCTTCCAGCTTGGGCAAGGATCTGGCAGGGTGGCATTGAGGAAGCTCCTCGTGTGTCACAGAGCTGGGTCCTGGAAGGTACCTGGGTCAGTGACCAGATTGCTGAGACACTGGTAATGACAGAATCTTTGCAATGCTCTCGTGCAGCTGCTGCTCCAGATGAACCCCTACCACGTGGACTCCCTCCTGCAGCTCAGCGACGTGTGCCGCATGCAGGAGGACCAGGAGATGGCCCGGGATCTCATAGGTAAGAGTGAGGTGAGGAGCAGATGTGTTGGTGTCAAATCCTTCCCTGGCAAGGGCAGTGCAGGGCAGGACCAACCTCAATCCCAGAACAGTTCCTTTTCCCACCCAGAGTGTGATCTGATGTGGGAGTGCTCACTGGTGCCTGTTGCCACCACATTTGTGTGAAGTGACTTTGTGCTTGCTGGGCTGGGAATGAGCTGGTTTCCTGTCTTTGGGGCCAAACCCAGTGCTGGGCAGTGCTGTGCTGGGGTGGTGTCCCTGTCCTGTCCCTGACACTGAGCTTGCTGTCCCCAGAGCGGGCACTGTACAGCCTGGAGTGCGCCTTCCACCCCGTGTTCAGCCTCACCAGCGGGACCTGCAGGCTGGACTACCGGCGCCCAGAGAACAGGTGAGCAGGGCTGGGCTGCAGGGAGGCTCAGCTGGAGCTCCTGGCCCCCTTTGGCCACAGCCAGCCAGATTCAGCACTGCTGCTCACCCAGGGAGACCCCTGAGTGTCCCTTTCTGTTGGATGGTGCTGGAGCACAGGCAGCTCGTGCGTGGAAGCTTCTGCACAAAACATCCCTTTTCCCAAGGGACACCTTCCTGCAGTAGGAACTGTCCCTCTCTGTCATATCCTTCTCGTGCCATTAGCACCCCTTAGCCCAGAATGGTCACAGAAATCCTTGCTGTGTGTTGCCAGCCATCACCCCCAGCACTCACACTCCTCCCAGCCTGGGTCTTTATGTAACTCCAGCTCTGCAGCTGCTGGGAAAGGTGACTTTATTCTGGGAATTTTCCAGTCAGCTGACCCAAGCCATCTCTCCCAAACTGCTGTACCTGGAGGGTGCTCACATTTCAGTCCCCCTGGCTGACAGGCTTTGTGCCATCAGTGACCTGTATCACCAGTTCAGGTATTGGGGCTCCCCACTCTGTGTCACTGACCCCACACCACTGGGACAGGGTGGGATGTGGTCTTGGGGGATGGTCCCAGTCTCCAGAGCAGCTCAGGAGTTTTCTCTCCCTGTTCTTGCACAAAAAGATAACAAAAACAAGAGATGGGAGCATGGGGGGATCTGTGGCACCCCATGCCCCACTGGGATGTGATGCTTGGAGGTGAGGAGCTCTTGATGGCTGTGTCCCCTTTTTGAGTGGCACAAAAGACTTCTTTCCACATCTGGCTCTAAGTCCTGCTGCTGTTCCCCATGCAGGGCTTTCTTCCTGGCTCTCTTCAAGCACCTGATGTTCCTGGAGAAGAGGGGCTGTCCCCGTACAGCCCTGGAGTTCTGCAAGCTCATCCTGAGGTAGGTGCCCCCACCGAGGGGGGAGTGTCTGGGTTTGGGGAGATGGTCACCCCAGAGGGGTCCTGCTGCTCCTGGGCTTGGTATGGGCTCATTCCCACCCCTCAGAGCTGCACGGGGATGTGCTGGAGATGTGCTGGTGCCCTTGGAGAGGCGATGGGTGTGGAGGGGCCCTGGGTGGCCTGTGGCTGCCAAACTGTGGCCTGAGCTTGGAGGCTCAGCAGAGCAAAGTGTGGCAGTGGCTTCAGCCCGCTCAGTTTGTGGCCACTGATCCTCCTCCTGGGTGGTGGCAGGGGACTGTCCCCTCTGTAGGGACACAGAGCACTGCTCCATCACCCGCTGGCCCTGCGGGAGCCACCGTGTTCCTGTTCTCTCCACTTGCTGAGTCACTGGATGTCACTGGGAGAGGCTGTTTGACTCAGAAATCAGGGCAGCGCTCTCAGCTGTTGTGACACTTGAGTTTGTTCTCTTCCCCTGCTCCCAAGCCTTGATCCTGAGAATGACCCACTCTGTGTGCTGCTGCTGATTGACTTCCTGTCCCTGCGGGCCAGGGAATACACCTTCCTGACCCGCCTCTTCCAGGAGTGGGAGGTGAGTGGCCAGCAGCTGAGGGGATGGGTGCCTGGGGTGCTCCCCGCCAGCTGAGCCCTTTGGAGGGGCCCACACAGCCCAGCTAGCATCCCAGCATTGGAACAATCCGTAAAGGCTGGGCTCTTGGTTCCCGTAATCCTTGAGTCCTGCAAATAGCTGTAAGAACTCAAAACTGCTCACTCAGCCGTGGGGGCACCGAGCCAGTGTCTGGGAACTCACTTAACCCTGCCAGGCAGAGCCCCACGCCGCACAGCCCAGCTCTGCTGCACAGCATCACTTCTCGGGAACTCTCTGATCCTGCAGAGTCACCGGAACCTGTCCCAGCTGCCCAATTTTGCCTTCTCGGTGCCACTGGCCTATTTCTTCCTGAGCCAGCAGGAGGAGCGCCCGGAGCTGGAGCGGGGCCAGGCCCGGGAGCGAGCGGCCCGGCTCATCCAGCTCGCGCTCATCATGTTCCCAAGCGGTGAGTCTGTCCCCGCCCCTGAGGCCATCCCCGGTGAGGCCATCCTCGGGGCCTTTGTCACTGTCCCCTGGGAGAGCCGGGACTGCATTCCCGGCAGGCTGATGCAGAGGCAGGAATTTGCCAAGGGCCTTTGGGGAGTGAGCCCTGAGTCAGAGCAGAAGCGGTGGGGCAGGACCAGGATGGCAGTGCCTGTGCCCAGCGTGGTGGGGGAGTGCAGTTCTGGCTTCCTCACCCCAACACAGACACTGAGGGGCTGGGGCAGCAGGAGCAGCTGAGGGAACTGAGGGGGCTCAGCCTGGAGAAAAAGAGGCTCAGGGGGAACCTTCTGGCTCTGCACAACTCCCTGCCAGGAGGATGCAGCTGTAGGGGGTCAGGCTCTGCTCCCAGGGAACAGGGACAGGAAAAGAGGAAAAGGCCTTGAAGTTTGATATTGGGAATAATTCCTGCTGCAGAAGTGTTATCCAGCCCTGGCCCAGTCTGCCCAGGGCAGTGGTGGAGTCCCCAACCCTGCAGGGACTCAAGAGCCGTGTGGACATGGCACCTGAGGACATGGGTTAGGGGTGGCCTTGGCAGTGCTGCGTGAATGGTTGGGCTCAATGACCTTAGAGGCTTTTCCAGCCTTACAGTTCTGTGATTCCATGATTCTGTCCTCCCTCCCCAGAGCAGCCAATGCTCCAGCAGCAATGGTCAGGGGTGAGCAGGCTGGGGGATGATGAGAGCTGGAGTCTCAGAGCAGGAGATGTCTCACCTCCTCGGGGCTGCCAGGGGCAAGGACAAGCCAGTCTCCTTGGCTCTCCCTCCGAGGCACAGCTCTGTTTTGGATGTGCTCTGCCCATGGGTGCCCATCACTCTCTCTTTCATCCCGTGGGTGCTGCTGTCCATAAAAGGAGCACACAGCCCTCAGGCCCAGGGGAGGGTGTGTGCAGCAGGAAGAACCAGCTCTCCAACAGAGATGCAGTTTGTGGGGGCTGGAAACATCTTCTAGGCTGTTCCTTGGGGTGGCTGAAATAACGCCTGTGTGAGCACAGGGACCAGCAGTGTCCTCACCCCCTCCTTGTGTCCTTGTTGGTGCCCCGGGGGGTTCTGGCCCTGAGAAGGGGAGTGACTCTGTGCAGGGATAATCCCACCCCACACTGCCCCTCACCAGCAGGTCCAGACGGGTTCTCTGCCTTTGTCCTGCAGTTCTGATGCCGCTGTTGGATCACTGCAGCGTGCAGCCTGACGCCAGGGTCGCCTCCCACCCCTTCTTTGGGCTGAATGCCCAGATCAGGTAAGGCCTGGAGATGTTCTCAGCAAAGGGAAGGGATCGATTTTGCCAGCGGCAGGGATCTTGCATGCTCAGACAGCTAATGGAGGAGCTTGTTTGGGTTCCCTGAGTAGGCTCATTTGATAATGCCTCATTTGATAATCCTTTTGATACTGGATTTCCATAATGGCCTCTGGATCAGGCTGAGAGACCCACCTCACCTCAAGGTGGACGGGTCAGAAGTTCACCCCAGAGCTGCTGGTGTGTGCAGGGAGAGCAATGCGTGTGTCCTCCCCGGGCAGGCTGTCTCCAACCAGTCTGCCTTCCCTTGACACGTGGTCTTCCTCAGCGTGCGAAGGCTCTCCCTCAGGCCAGGGCAGTGTTCCCTCGTTTCATGGCTCTGCTCAGCCTAAAAATAGATGAGGCAGAAGTTCTGGTGAAGGTGGTGGCAGTATCCAGGCAGGAGCCTGCGAGTCCTCTCATGTTCCCGCTCCGAAGGCCAGCACAGAGCTGAGCCCTCACCATCCATGAGGAGCAGGAGCAGCAGGAGGGTGCCGTGAGTAACAGCCCTCTCCCACAGCCAGTCACCCGCCCTGAACCAGCTGACATCCCTGTACGTGGGCAGGACACACGCCCTGTGGAAGGACCCGGCTGTCATGGCCTGGCTGGAGCCCCACGTCCACGAGGTTCTGCGCATGGTGGAGGCCCAGGACACGCTGGTGCAGGAGGCCGAGCAGAAGTGAGCACAGAGGGTGGAGGGCAGGGTTCCTGTGCCAGGGACAGAGTGGGACAGAGGGTCTGTCCTGGGCAGCAGCAGTTCCAGTGTCTGGGACAGGGCTCAGAGCCCCACAGCTGCTGCTCTGATGCCAAAGGTCACAGCATGGGGCCAGGAAGGCAGAGGCTCTTCCCTACTTTCCACAGAGAGGAATGTAGAGCTGGACCTGTACTGCATATCCTGCACTGCCTTCCCCAGGCTTGGCTGTCACCTGTGCCCTGGAAACATCTTAGAGAGGGTGGAGGGGCGGCCTGGAAGGGCAGGGATGGCCACGCAGGGCAAGTGAGAGCTTAGAAACACTTCCCAGTGCTGAGAAACAGGAGGGAGCCATCAGGTGTCCTAAACCAAGGTCAATCTGCTCATTCCTGAGCTCTGCTCTTTCTCCAGAGCTCAGCAGCTGCCGCCCTCTTTGGCTCACTGTGAGCCAGCTCCATCCAATATGGCCTTGTCCCCCGGAGCCAGGGAAGCTGCTGACACTGCGCCTGGAGCAGCAGAAATGGGAATGTGCCTGCTCAGGGCTCACTGCTCTGTCCCCTCCCCGCCTCAGGAGGAAGATCCGGTACCAGAGCGCTCCCAGGAACATCTACCGGCACATCATCCTCTCGGAGATGAAGGAGGCCACGGCAGCCCTGCCTCTGGTGAGGGGCCTGATGGGACACAGGGCCTGTGGCTGCACGTGTGGTGGCACTCGTGTCCCTGCTGGGCCTGTCTTAACCCATCACTCGTGGCTTCTGTGGGTGCCCATGTTTGCTGCTGCTGCATGCACAGCCTTCATCCCTTCCTTTCTCCTTCATCCCTTCCTTTCTCCTCCCTCTGCAGGAGGTGACCTCACAGCCAGTGATGGGGTTTGACCCTCTCCCTCCTCTGGATTCCGTTGTTTCCTACACCCGACCGGAAAGGTACCACCTGCACGGCTGCTGCCTGTGCTGGCACAGCCCCAGGCCAGGCTGCACACGGGTGCTCGGTGCTGACATCCTCCTCCTCCTCCTCCTCCGTGGCAGAGGAAGAGCTGTGCTGCTCCAGGCAGGCAGAGATACAGGCTGGACTGGTCCTGCTGCTTCCCGTGGTGGTCACCGCTGGCCATTCCCGGCCATAGGGCAAAAGTCAGGGAAATTCAGGCCACAGCTGACTGGGAGGGTTTGGGGTAAATGGAAATTAAATGTACAGCCAGTTCTGGTGTTAGGGTGATGCCGTGTGTGTGTTCACACCAACCCCTCAGAGCAGAGCTGGTAGATCCATGGAATCCTGGAATGGTTTGGGTTGGAAGGACCTTAAAGCTCATCTCATTCCACTCCCTGCTATGGGCAGGGACACCTTCCACTAGACCAGATCGCTCCAACCTGGCCTTGGTCATGCTCTTAGTGATTGGTTTGCTCAGAGTTGCTGCTCAGAGTTGCCTGAATTCAGAATCCCGTTGGAGCTGCCCAGTTCCCTCCCTCAGGGCTGGTTCCATGGCAGCACCGTGGTTCTCCCAGCACAGCCACATCCCACTGAGGAGTCACAAACTGAGCCGTACCTTCACCGTGGTGCCACTTGTGTCTTCCAGGACGAGCCACCCCTCCAACGAAAGCACTTTATCCCTCTTCTTCCGCTCGCTGTTGCCAAATTTTAACTTACAGGTGAGTGCACGCCGGGACCTGGGTGCACTGTCCCCTGCTCCAGGAGCCACTGCTTGCAGCAGCCCGGTGCTGATCTGGCACCAGTGCTGTCGCTGTCCCTGTCCCTGCCAGCACAGCTCTGCTCTGTCACAGGGGGACATCCGGCACGACGGGGACGACGAGGCCGGGGCGGCGCAGGAGCTGAACCAGGGGGTGAACCGGCTGATGGCGGCCATGCGGGACATGCTGGCCAACATCCAGTTCCAGGAGCCGCCCCGCGATGACAATCCCGACGGCGACGGCGACTGGGATTGAGCCCGGGCTGTCTCCACCCCCCGACCCCTCTGGCGTCGCGCCCCCCAGTTTGTGTTGCACTCCAATAAAAGTCACACAAATGGACTGGCTGTGGGAATGGGCTGTTCTGAGGAGGGGAGGGTCTCCATCCAGGGGTGGGGGCTGAATCTGCAGCGATGGGCCTTGTCCTGGGCGCCTCTCCTAACGGGGGACGAGGGCTGTCTGAGCATGACCGAGCTAATCAACAGCAGCTGTCCCTTGTCCCCATGGCAGCTTAGTCCCCTTCTGGCCTCCTCTACACACAATTTCCATCCTATTCCCCTCCCTGTTCTTCTCCTGGCTCTTATCCTTAATTCCCAGAGGGGTTTTACTGCCCTCTTCTTTAGCTCCTTTGTGCTTCCCGTAGCCTGGAGCTTCCCTCCCTCCATAAAATACTCTGCACCCTCACTACACTGAACCTTCCAAAGCTCTCAGAGTCTCCTGTGCCACTAGAATTGTGCATGGAGCAGCTTTTTCAGCCTTTTAATTATGTTTGGAGAAGAAATCTTTCCCCACCTCTTTGTCCCTCCTTTATTCCCTCACCTTCACCTCCTAGAGCCAGGATCGAGGAAAGCCACAGTCAAACCTTAACTCATTCCTGTTCCCATAAAGCTTTTTTCCCCTTTTTTTTTGCTGAGTAATGGTGAATACATGGAATAAATCCCTTTTTCTGCTGTGTTGCCTCCCTGGGGGATGGAGCTGGCAGGGGTTTGCCGGGTGTGCAGACCCCAGTCTCAAGTCAGCCCGCCCTGGCTCCATTCCCCACTGCTATATCCAAATCCCATGGGATCCCATCCCTGTAATCTGGCACTGGGGCAGCCTGGGACCCCATGCCCAGCGTGTGCAGCTGAGCCATTTTCACCCATGCCAGAGGGCAGGGCTTCCCAACGGAAGTGGATAAGCGTGGGATCAGCCTTCTGGTGGGGCTGTGAAAGGCTCTTTGGCAGCCGCCGGCTCCAGGCATCAACACGGACCTGAGGCACATGATGGTCAGCTGGGAGCTGTCCTCCCCCAGCCCGCCCGGGCTCCCTGCGGCTCTGCACCATCCCATTTCAGCGGGCCTTTGACGATTCCTATCGCATCCCATGCCTGCCCCATTGTCCATCTGCCCTGGGGCCAAGGGAATGGGACCCCTGCCAGTCCCAATGCGTGGGACAGCTTGGATCAGGCACTGCCGAGGGTCCTGCAGGGGTCCCCAAGGTGCCTGGATAGCTCAGGGTGGGTGGGTGACCCCCACAGCAGATGGGATCCCCCAAGACATGAGTTCCACGGGCCATATTGACCCCCATAGGACACAGAGGCCTGCAGGGCACAGGGGACCCCTCAAGAAATGCAGGTCCCCAGGGTTCAGGGGTCCCCCCCAGCAGACACAGGACCTCAGGACACATGGGCACCCTAAGGTGCACAGTCCCCCAGGGCCCAGAGGACCCCTATGGCAGTGCCCCCAAGCTGCATGACCCCAGGGGTCCATGGACCACCCCAGGGCGTTTGAGACCCCTGGGGACATGGTGATCCCAAGCAATCAGGTTCCCCAGGGCCATCCTGGGAGTCCCTCAGCCCTGGCCTGGGCAGCAGCCCCCCTCACTGCCGGAGTGCCTCCCTCACGCAGGTGCCCACCCTCCTGGGAGGAGGAGCTGCGGGAGCCAGCTTTAAAGTGGGGCAGAGAAAGGGCCCTTTCTTCCTCAGCACCCTGGGCCGGCGGGCGTGGGAGGCCGGGCAGCGCTGGCACGGAGAGCGGCCGCCACACCGGAGGGTCCCACGCGACACCCCCGGCACGGCCCCCGCCTCCCGTCCCCAATTCCTCGGCATCCCCTCGGCCTCGCCGCCGGGCGCCGCGGGAGAACTGGCGGGGCACGACGGGGGCTCGGGGGCTGCGCGGGTGCCACGGGGGGCCCCGGGGCCGTGGAGGGGGCCATGTCGACGCTGGCCCCCCTGCGTCTGCTGCGCGAGCCCTCGAATGCCAGCGAGGGCAACCAGAGCAACGCCACGGTCGGGGCCGGCGGCGGCTGGTGCCAGGGGCTGGACATTCCCAACGAGCTGTTCCTGGCGCTGGGGCTGCTGAGCCTGGTGGAGAACCTGCTGGTGGTGGCCGCCATCCTGAAGAACAGGAACCTGCACTCGCCCACCTACTACTTCATCTGCTGCCTGGCGGTGTCCGACATGCTGGTGAGCATCAGCAACCTGGCGGAGATGCTCTTCATGCTGCTGCTGGAGCACGGCGTGCTGGTGATGCGCCCCAGCATCGTCCGCCACATGGACAGCGTCATCGACACGCTCATCTGCAGCTCCGTCGTGTCCTCCCTCTCCTTCCTGGGGGTCATCGCCGTTGACCGCTACATCACCATCTTCTACGCCCTGCGCTACCACAGCATCATGACGCTGCAGCGGGCCGTGGCCACCATGGCCAGCGTCTGGCTGGCCAGCACTGTCTCCAGCACCGTCCTGATCACCTACTACCGCAGCAACACCATCCTCCTCTGCCTCATCGGCTTCTTCCTCTTCATGCTGGTCCTCATGCTGGTGCTCTACATCCACATGTTCGCCCTGGCCCGCCAGCACCTCCACAGCATCTCCAGCCAGCAGAAGCCGCCCACTGCCCACCGCGGCGGCAGCCTGAAGGGGGCCGTCACCCTCACCATCCTCCTGGGCGTCTTCTTCATCTGCTGGGGGCCCTTCTTCTTTCACCTCATCCTCATCGTCACCTGTCCCACCAACCCCTTCTGCACCTGCTTCTTCAGCTACTTCAACCTCTTCCTCATCCTCATCATCTGTAACTCGGTGATTGACCCCCTCATCTACGCCTTCCGGAGCCAGGAGCTCCGGCGGACGCTGCGGGAGGTGGTGACGTGCTCCTGGTAGGCAGCGGGACACGGTACCGGCACGGCCACCCCGCCCCGAAACGGACAGATGGATGGACTGACGGATGGACGGGACTGGAGCCGCGGGGTGCCCAGTCCGGGCGAGGGACTCGCGGTTCCCAATAAAGGCTCTTTGCAGTGACGATGTGGCTGGCATCGGGCAGCCCCGGGGAGCACCGAGGGGAGAGGTCCCTCCCGGTCCCGCCGGTCGGTCAAGGGTCACTTGCTCCCGGCAGGAACCGGGAAGGACCGGCTGGGCAGCGGGAGGCTGGACCCCAGGCGGGGGGCGGCCGGACAAAAGGCCCATCACCATCGCCTTTGTTCTCGGGCCGCGCCCGCCGCCGCCGCCCACCTCGTCACTGGCACCGGCACTATCCCCGGTCCCGCGGGGGCGACCGGCGACCGGGACCCCCAGGGTGACCCTCCCTTACCCAGTCCCTACCCCTCCCCGTTCCGGGACGCGCTTGAGGGGGTGTCCCGTGTGTGTCCCCCCCCGCCCCGCCGCAGCCGCCGCCGCCCCGGGATGCTCCCGCCGCCGCCGGGTGGTCCCAGTGCCGCCGCACGGGTCCCGGGGTGTCCCCGCTCCCCGCGGGTGCCGGGGGTGCCCCCCCGGGCCGTGCCCCCCGCGGGTGCCGGGGTGCCCGTTCCGCCGCGGCGGGGCGGGGCGGGGCGTGGCGGCGGGCGGTGCCGGGCGGGGCGTGGCGGGCGGTGCCGGTGCCGCAGGGCTCTTGCGGCGCTGCGGCGGCGGCCGCCGATTGGCCGCGAGCGGCGGTGACGTCAGCGGCCGGCCCGGTGCGGCGGCGGGAGCCTATAAAGGAGGCGGCGGCGGCCGCGCCGCCCCCCGCGCTCCCGGTGCCGCTCCGCTCCGGTGCCGCTCCGCTCCCGGCCCCAGCCCGCTCCCGTCCCGCTCCGCTCCGGCCCGGCAGCACCATGAGGGAGATCGTCCACATCCAGGCGGGGCAATGCGGCAACCAGATCGGCGCCAAGGTAACGGCGGCGCCGCCCCGCCCCGCCCGCCGCGGCGGAGCCGGGCGGCGGACAAAGACAGACCCGCTCTCCCCACCCCCCCCCCAACCCCCGTCCCCTGCGCTCCCCTCCCCCGCCGCCGCCGCCGCCGCACCGGGAGGACAAAGCGCCCCGCCCCCCCCCGCGCCCCCCGCCCCCCCGCCTTTGTCCGTCAGCACCGCGGACAGCGCCCGCGCCGCGCCCCGCCCGCCCCACGGGGGTCCCGGTGCCCCCCGCCCCGCCGAGCCCCGCCCGGGGTTTGGCCCATCCCGCTGCCCTGCTCGGGATTTTGGGGTGTTTGGGGGATCCCCGCTCCGCTGAGCCTTGTCCCGGGGTTTGAGGAGTCCCGGTACCCCCCGCCCTGCTCGGGATTTTGGGCGTTTGGGGGATCGCCCCGCTGAGACCTGCCCAGCGGTTTGGGGAGTCCCGGTGCCCCCCGCCCCTCCCTGCCTGGGGATTTCAGTGTTCGGGGTATCCCAGTGCCTCTTGCCCCACCCAGCCCTGCCTAGGGATGGGAGGATCCTGGTGCCCCGTGCCTCGCCCGGGGGCCCGGGGGTGTTCCAGTGCCTCCCGCCCTGCTGAGCTCCCCGTCCTCCCCAGTTCTGGGAGGTGATCAGCGACGAGCACGGCATCGACCCCAGCGGCAACTACGTGGGGGACTCAGACCTGCAGCTGGAACGCATCAGTGTCTACTACAATGAGGCCTCTTGTAAGCGACCCCCCCTCGGAACCTCCCCCGGCGGGGTAGCCTGGCACCCCCACCCTGGGCTGGGGGGTGGGACCCCAGTCTGACCCCCCAGAGCAGGAGGAGCTGGGTCTGCTGGGGTGGGGAGGGGGTGGCAGATAGGCACACCCACCCCATGGAGGTGTGGGGTGGGCAGGCACGTGCACCCGCCCCGTGGGGCCATTTACTTTGGGGCAGGGGGAAATCACGTACGCCCAGTTCCACGGGACCCTGCGATTTGGGAGGGGTCAAACACAACACCTGCACCCCAGCCCTGTTGGACCCCGGGAGGGCAGACACGGGCACCCACCCCCTCAGACCCTGTAGCTGGGGGAAGGCAGGGGGCACATGTGCCTCCAAGTTCATGGGACCCTGTAGTTTGGGTGGGGTCGTGACAGATGCACCCACCCCGTGGGACACTGTGGTCTGGGGGAACACCACAAATGCACGCAGTCCCTGTGGTTTGGGGACAGAGGGACACCTGCCCTTGCCCTGTAGGATCCTGTGGTGTGGGAGGGACAAAACACGGACATCCACCCAGCCCACGGGGCCCGGAGGGGGAGTGGGGACAGACATGTGCACCCACCCCGTGTGACTCCCATTGTTGGGGGGCACGAGACATGCACCCACGCCATGAGCCCCTGGGATTTGGGGGGGACACGACCTGTGCACGCAGCCCCACGGAACCCTGCAGGGCGCTGGGAAACACCTCTGGGGGCGGGATGGGGGGCGGCAGCAGGTCCCCTCCCATCATGGGCTCTCTCTCAGCTCACAAGTACGTGCCTCGCGCTATCCTGGTGGACCTGGAGCCGGGGACGATGGACAGCGTGCGCTCGGGTGCCTTCGGCCACCTCTTCCGCCCTGACAACTTCATCTTTGGTAGGTCCCCGGGGAGGGAGGGGTGCCCCGTCCCCCGACGTTCCCCCCAGCCCCCGCATCCCCGGACCCGCCCGGCCGGTCGCTGTCCCCGGGGCACTCGGCGGGCGCACCCCTCCCGCGCCGCGGGGCCCGGCGCTGCCGGCACGCCGCCAAACCTCTGCGGTTCCTGCTTCCCACCCCGCCCCGGCGTCAGATCTCCCGGTGCTGCCGCCGGCAGCGGCTGCTCCCAGCCCTGATCCTGTCCCCGGTCCCCTCGGGCCGTGGGCGTGGGGGGCCAGCGGCCATCGGAGCCTCTTGTTTTTTTATTCCCAGGGCAGAGCGGTGCCGGGAACAACTGGGCCAAGGGGCACTACACAGAGGGGGCCGAGCTGGTGGACTCGGTGCTGGATGTGGTGCGGAAGGAGTGTGAGAACTGCGACTGCCTGCAGGGCTTCCAGCTGACCCACTCGCTGGGCGGGGGCACCGGCTCGGGCATGGGCACGCTGCTGATCAGCAAGGTGCGGGAGGAGTACCCCGACCGCATCATGAACACCTTCAGCGTGGTGCCGTCCCCCAAGGTGTCGGACACGGTGGTGGAGCCCTACAACGCCACGCTCTCCATCCACCAGCTGGTGGAGAACACGGACGAGACCTACTGCATCGACAACGAGGCGCTCTACGACATCTGCTTCCGCACCCTCAAGCTGGCCACCCCCACCTACGGCGACCTCAACCACCTGGTGTCGGCCACCATGAGCGGCGTCACCACCTCGCTGCGCTTCCCCGGGCAGCTCAACGCCGACCTGCGCAAGCTGGCGGTGAACATGGTGCCCTTCCCGCGGCTGCACTTCTTCATGCCGGGCTTCGCCCCGCTGACGGCGCGCGGCAGCCAGCAGTACCGCGCCCTCACCGTGCCCGAGCTCACCCAGCAGATGTTCGACGCCAAGAACATGATGGCGGCGTGTGACCCCCGCCACGGCCGCTACCTCACCGTGGCCACTGTCTTCCGGGGCCGCATGTCCATGAAGGAGGTGGACGAGCAGATGTTGGCCATCCAGAGCAAGAACAGCTCCTACTTTGTGGAGTGGATCCCCAACAACGTCAAGGTGGCCGTGTGCGACATCCCGCCGCGGGGGCTGAAGATGTCCTCCACCTTCATCGGGAACAGCACGGCCATCCAGGAGCTCTTCAAGCGCATCTCGGAGCAGTTCACGGCCATGTTCCGCCGCAAGGCCTTCCTGCACTGGTACACGGGCGAGGGCATGGACGAGATGGAGTTCACCGAGGCCGAGAGCAACATGAACGACCTGGTGTCCGAGTACCAGCAGTACCAGGACGCCACGGCCGAGGAGGAGGGCGAGATGTACGAGGACGACGAGGAGGAGTCGGAGGCGCAGGGCGCCAAGTGACGCCCGGCGCCGCCCCCCGGCGCTGCCCGCAGCCCCCCCGGCTTCGCGCTGCTGCACCCCCCGGGTGCCGCTCCCCCCGCCATCCCCTCGGTGTCTCCTGACCCCCTCCCCCCCTGAGCCGGCTCGGCCCCTCGGCCCCCTTCCTACCTCCCCCCTTTTCGTTTTTTACTGGTTCGTGTCTTATTATTTTTTTTGAATACTTAATAAATTTATTGCTGTCCAGGTACTGCGTGTCTGTGGCTGCTGGGTGGGGGGGACAGGGGGCACGCCCACGGTTCAGCCCCCGCAGCCATTCCCAGCCAGGGGAGGCGTTTGGGAATCCCCCGTGCACTGCCCCCACCCTTCTGCTCCTCAGATCCAGCTGCCCCCGCAGGCTGTGCCTTTGTCCCCACTGTCACCCTCCTCCGTGCTGGGGGGGTGTGGCAGCCACCTCCCTGGGCCAGGACACAGCTGGCCCTTTGTTCCCCAAAGCGAGGTGGTAGCACAGACCCCAGGGACCCCAGGGTGTTTCTCCAGGGCTGGGTGTGTGCCCGGTTGTGAAGGACTCGGGACACTCCCGGATCTGAGCCCCCTGGCTTTGGAGGCCATTGGCCGGTAGGGCTGTGGGCTATAGGAACAAGGGGCGACAGGAACGGGGACAGTGGGGCTGGGGGCTGTGGGGATGGGGACACTGGAGATGAAGGCTGTAAGGGTGGGGTCTGTAAGGATGGTGACAATGGGGATGGAGCCTGTGGGTTTGTGGGGATGGGGGCTGTAGGGACAAGGTATGGAATAGCTGGGGGTTCAGGGGCTGTAGGCTGCAGCCGTGAGGACAGTGCGGGTGGCGGCTGTGGGGCCGGGGGCTGCAGGGTGGGGACAGTGCGGATGGTGGCTGTGGGGCCGGGGGTTGGAGGGTGGGGACAGTGCGGATGGTGGCTGTGGGGCCGGGGGCTGCAGGGTGGGGACAGTGCGGATGGTGGCTGTGGGGCCGGGGGCTGTGGGGTGGGGACAGTGCGGGTGGCGGCTGTGGGGCCGGGGGCTGCAGGGTGGGGACAGTGCGGATGGTGGCTGTGGGACCGGGGGCTGCAGGGTGGGGACAGTGCGGATGGTGGCTGTGGGGCCGGGGGCTGTGGGGTGGGGACAGTGCGGGTGGCAGCTGTGGGGCCGGGGGCTGCAGGGTGGGGACAGTGCGGATGGTGGCTGTGGGGCCGGGGGCTGCGGGGTGGGGACAGTGCGGGTGGTGGCTGTGGGGCCGGGGGCTGCAGGGTGGGGACAGTGCGGGTGGTGGCTGTGGGCCGGGGGTTGCAGGGTGGGGACAGTGCGGGTGGTGGCTGTGGGGCCGGGGGCTGCAGGGTGGGGACAGTGCGGATGGTGGCTGTGGGGCCGGGGGTTGCAGGGTGGGGACAGTGCGGGTGGTGGCTGTGGGGCCGGGGGCTGTGGGGTGGGGACAGTGCGGGTGGTGGCTGTGGGGCCGGGGGCTGCAGGGTGGGGACAGTGCGGGTGGTGGCTGTGGGGCCGGGGGTTGCAGGGTGGGGACAGTGCGGGTGGTGGCTGTGGGGCCGGGGGCTGTGGGGTGGGGACAGTGCGTATGGTGGCTGTGGGGCCGGGGGCTGCAGGGTGGGGACAGTGCGGGTGGTGGCTGTGGGGCCGGGGGCTGTGGGGTGGGGACAGTGCGGATGTCGCGGAGCGGCCCCGCCCGGGCGCAGCGCGGCGCAGTGCGGTCTGCCGGCCGACAGAGGGCAGCAGCACGCAGGGCGCGAGGGGCGGGGCTTCAGGGGGCGGGGGACGGCGGGGGCGTGGCCTGGCGGGGGCGGGGCGCGGCGCGCGGGCGGGCGCGGCGGCGCGCGGCGGTGAGCGGGGCGGGGGCGCTGCCCCCTGGCGGCCGCGCGGGAGGGGCTGCGCTGGGCGCGGGGGCTGCGGGGGGACAGCGCGGGGACAGCGCGGGGACAGCGCGGGGACAGCGCGGCCCTCGGGGGGCCGGCATGGGTGGACGGTGCCGGTACGTGGTGACCGTGGGCCGAAGCGGGCGGTGCCGGCGGGGCAGGGCGGGGGCACGGGCGTGGGAGGCGGAGAGACGCGTCTGTCCGCGGGGACGGAGACGGGGACAGGGACGGGAACGGAGACGGGGTATGGTGCCATGACCGAGGTGTCGGGGGCGGTGCTGGGGTGCTGGTGCTTGTGACAGAATGCCGGTGACGGTGTGTCGGTGCTTGTGGCAGTGCCGGTGTTTCGGTGTCATTGCCGGTGACGGTGTGTCGGTGTTTGTGCCGGTGTTTGTGTCGGTGTTTGTGCCCGTGTTTGTGTCGGTGTTTGTGCCCGTGTTTGTGTCGGTGTTTGTGCCGGTATTTGTGCCGGTGTTTGTGCCCGTGTGTCGGTGTTCCTGCCAGTGCTGGGGTTTCTGTGGGTGTACCAGGGTGTCAGTGGCGGTGGGGAGGTGGTGTCGGTGCTGATAACAGGGTTTCAGTGTTGGGGTGTCGGTGCCGGTACCCCCGGTGGGTGTACCGGGGTGTTGTTGCTGGTGACAAAGTGTCAGTGCTGAGGTGGCAGTGCCAGGGTGTTGCTGCCGGGGTGTCAGTGCTGGTGACGAGGTGCTGCTGACAGTGTTGCTGGTGCTGGGACATCAGTGCCGGTGCTGGAGTGTCAGTGCCGTGACAGGGTGCCGGTGACAGCCGGTGCTGCTGAGGTGCTATTGGTGCCTGTGATGGGGTGATTGTGCTGGTGCCAGGGTGTGGGTGCTGGTGATAGTGTGCGAGCGCCTGTGACGGGGTGTCAATGCCAGGGTGCCAGTGCCAGTGCCAGGGTGTCGATGCCAGGGTGTCAGTGCCAATGCTGGTGCTGATGCCAGTGCTGGGGTGACAGAGACAGTGTCCCTTCCCCAGCAGGACGGTGGCAATGGCGTCAGATGAGCGGCTGGCCCGCTTCCGCCAGGCCCACCTGAACCCCTTCAACAAGACCCCCGAGCAGCCGGAGCGCCCCGAGGGAGAATCCCCTGCCCCAGGTGGGTGCTGATTCCCCCACCCCCCTCCCCGTCCCACACTGGGGTGGGCAGCCAGGCCCAGCCCCTCCATGGCACCCCCTGTTCTGGGGGTGGGCTCAGCCCCCCCATGAGACCCCACTGTGCAGCCCAGCAGCCGGATCCCACCCCGGGGGACCCCGAGGGCGCCCTGGACCTGGGGCTGGCCGAGGACCACTTCTCCCGCCCCGTGGTGAGTGGGGCGGGTATTGTGGGGATGGGGGGGGATATGTGGGGCTCAGCTCACCCTGCTCCTCCCCCGGTGGTGGTGGCAGGGGCTGATCCTGGCGTCGGACGTGCCGCAGCTGCGCCGGGCCATCGAGGAGTGCAAGCGGGTGATCCTGGCGCTGCCCGAGCACTCGGAGCGCCAGAAGGACGCCGTGGTTCGGCTCATCCACCTCCGCCTCAAGCTGCAGGAGCTGAAGGTGGGGCTGAGGCTGGAGCTGGGGACAGGGGGTCTCTGTGGCTGGGGCTCCATGCTGACACCCATTGCTGGAAACTGTCCCAAGCCAGCATGGACAGGCCTTGGAGCAACCTGGGATGGTGGAAGGTGTCCCTGCCCGTGGCAGGGGAGGAATGGGATGAGCTTTAAGGCTCAACCCAAGCCATTCTGTGATTCTTTAGTTCTCTGACCCACCTCCCCTTTCCCCCTGCAGGACCCTGGAGAGGATGAGCCCAACATCCGGGTGGTCCTGGAGCATCGTTTCTACAAGGAGAAGAGTAAGAGCGTCAAGCAGATGTGTGACAAGTGCAGCACCATCATCTGGGGGCTCATCCAGACCTGGTACACCTGCACAGGTGGGTCTGGGACTCCCCCTCCACGTCCTGTTTCCCCCCATCCCCACACTGACACCCACCTGTGCCCCCCAGGCTGCTACTACAGGTGCCACAGCAAGTGCCTGCCCCTGGTGAGCCGGCCCTGCGTGCGGGCCCAGGTGAGCCACCAGGCCGAGTACCAGCTCAGCATCTGCCCCGAGAGCGGACTGGACAGCCAGGACTACCGCTGTGCCGAGTGCCGGGCCCCCATCTCCCTCCGTGAGCCCCTGCTGCTGCCTGGGGGCTGGGGGGAGCTGGGGGGCTGGGGTAGCTGGTAGTTGGGGGCTCTGTGGGGCTGGGGGATGTAGGGCTGGGGGCTCTGTGGGACTGAGGGGTTGTGAGGCTGAAGGGGGGCTGAGGGGAGGTGGGAGTTTGTGGGGCTGGGTTCCCTTGGGGGGCTCTGTGAGGCTGGGGGGAGCTGCCTGGGGCTGAGGGGCTGTAGGCTGGGAGGTGTGTGGGGCTGGTAGGAACTGAAGGTCTGGGCTCTGGGGGCTGGGAGTTATGGGGATCTGGGGGAGGTGACACTGGGGCCCTGGCGTGTCCCCAGGTGTTGCTGGGTGTCCTGGGGTCACACACAGGGTGTGGGGGGAGCAGAGAGCAGGGCGGTGCCGGTGCCAGCCCCATGCCAGCCCTGTGCCACCACAGGGGGGGTGCCCAGCGAGGCCCGGCAGTGCGACTACACCGGCCTCTACTACTGCTCCAGCTGCCACTGGAACGACCTGGCCGTGGTGCCCGCCCGTGCCATCCACAACTGGGACTTCGAGCCCCGCAAGGTGCCCCTGGCATGGGGTGGGGGCACCCTGGGGTGTCACAGCAGTCCCTTGGGACAGCAGCCCTGGGTAGAGGCCACCTGGGGGACCATGTCCTTGGTCATGGGGGTCCCTGGAAGGTGCATCCCTGGGTAGAGGTGGCTTGGGAGCTGTGTCCTTGGTCATGGGGGTCCCTGGGGGGCATGTCCCTTGGTAGAGGTCACGTGGGGGATCCCATCCCTGACCTTGCATGTCCCTGGGGACCACGGCCTTGTGTAGATGTCACTCGGGGGACCACGGCCCTGGTCATGGGGGCCATGTCCCTGGCTATGGGGGTCGCTGGGCAGAGAGCACTTGAGGGGAAGCCACGTCCCCAGGGCTCTGTCCCCAGGGCCGTGTCCCTGGGATGGTCCCTGGCAGCAGGGGGGTGGCAGCAGGGTGGCAGGTGCAGGGGTGACAGTGACCCTGGTGGTGTTGGGCAGGTGTCACGGTGCAGCATGAGGTACCTGGCACTGATGGTGTCACGGCCGGTGCTGAAGCTGAGGGAGATCAACCCACTGCTCTTCAACTACGTGGAGGAGCTGGTGGAGATCCGGGTGAGTGCTGCATCTGGGAGGACACCCCACAAGGGCAGGGGACACCACAGAGAGCCTGTGGGGTGAGCAGGAGGTGGGCACCCACTGGGTCCCACAGAAAGGTGGGGGTTTGGGGCAGAGGGTACCCAAACTGTAACAGGGATGAGCTTGACTCAATCTGGTCTTTTTCTTGTCATGCTCCTGTCTCCATCCCATTAACAACCCTGTCCTCATCCCCATCCCCATCCCCATCCCCATCCTCATCCTCCTCCTGCCATTGCCCTTTTCCCTGTGGTCCTATTCCTGTTCCCATCTCTGTCCCCATTCCTGTCTGTATTTCCATCCCATCCCTGTCCCCATTCCCCCCCCATCCCATCCCTCCCCCTGCAGAAGCTGCGCCAGGACATCCTGCTGATGAAGCCCTACTTCATCACCTGCAAGGAGGCGATGGAGGCGCGGCTGCTGCTGCAGGTCAGGCCGGGGGCCAGGGCCAGGCCTGGCGGTGGTGGTCACACAGCAGTGATGGTCACACAGTGGTGGTGGTCACTGGTGGTCACACAGCAGTGGTGGTCACACAGTGGTGACGGTCACACAGTGGTGATGGTCACAGAGTAGTGGCGGTCACTGATGGTCACTCAGCTGTAGCGGTCACTCTGTGGTGATGGTCACACAGAGGTGATGGTCACACAGCTGTAGCGGTCACACAGCGGTGGCGGTCACTCCGTGGTGACGGTCACAGAGCGGTGGCGGTCACTGGTGGTCACTCAGCGGTGACAGTCACACAGCTGTAGCGGTCACACAGCGGTGGCGGTCACTCTGTGGTGACAATCACACAGTGGTGGCAGTCACTTGCCAGTGGCAGTCACTCTGTGGTGATGGTCACCCAGCAGTGTGGGTCACACAGCAGTGGCGGCCACTGATGGTCACTCAGCGGTGGCGGTCACACAGCTGTAGCGGTCACACAGCGGTGGCGGTCACTGATGGTCACTCAGCGGTGGCGGTCACACAGCAGTGACGGTCACACCACAGTGGCAGTCACGGTGCCCCGTTTGCCCCCAGCTGCAGGACCGGCAGCACTTTGTGGAGAACGACGAGATGTACTCGCTGCAGGACCTGATCGACATCGAGGCCGGGCGCCTCAGCTGCTCCCTCACCGAGATCCACACGCTCTTTGCCAAGCACATCAAGCTGGACTGCGAGGTGAGCCCGTGCTGGGGGGCAGAGCCGTGGGGAGAGCCCCGCGGGGCCACCCGAGGGCTGTCGGGGTCACCATTGTCACCTCCTGCCTGCTCCCGCAGCGCTGCCAGGCCAAGGGCTTTGTCTGTGAGCTGTGCCGGGAGGGCGACGTGCTCTTCCCCTTCGACAGCCACACCTCGGTCTGCGCCGACTGCTCCGCCGTCTTCCACAGGTACCGGCACGCTGGGGTGGGACACGGGGACACGGGGCTGGCAGGGGTGACCCAACGCTGTCCCCCCCTCCCCAGGGACTGCTACTACGACAACTCCACCACCTGCCCCCGCTGCGCCCGGCTGAGCCTGCGGAAGCAATCCTTGTTCCAGGACTCGGGCACGGAGGCAGAGCCCTGAGGGGGTTTGGCCCCGTTGTGGGGTCTCACTGCCCCCCACCCACCAGAGGGCCCTGGGATGGACACGATCGACCAACGGTGCTCGGGAACTGGGCTGGCCCTGGCTCTGGGATCTTCTGCTCGTGGCAATGGCAGCACTGCTGGGCCCCAGCCGTTCCCGGGAGCGTGGAGAGCCTCACCGCAGGGGCCAGGATCGGGTTAACTGGGATCGGGTTAAGGCCCCGCAGCGGCTCCTGCCGTCCCTGCCTGGAGCCGGGTGCGGGCAGGGATGGGGTGCAGGCCAGGTGCTGGCAGGAGAGCTCAGCCCTGGCACCGGGATGGGACCGAGTCCCTCCCACACACAACACCGGACTCTGGTCCCTCCCCAGCCCACGGCACCACCGTTACCGGGGCCGAGCCCCGGGGGGATGTCGTGGGACCTTCCCCGGGCTGGGTGCGGTGTGGAGCCGCTGCCTGCCCTTCTCCCCGGTGTTTCCTGTAGCATTAACGAGCCTCTTTGCGCAACCCAGCACTCGTGTCCCTGCTTCGGGCGGCGGCGGGGGCACCGGGGGCACGGGCGGGATGTGCGAATGCCCGGGGATGGCAGCCCGGGAGCTCCCGCCGAGGCTGGGGCTGCCGGAGGCGAGCACCGGCACCGAGCCGGCCCCGGCCGGTCCTCGGGCCAGCGCCGCCCGCGGGATGGGATTGCGCTGCGCGACGTTATCGGGGGCGTTCCGCAGTCACCGCCGGTCTCCCGCCCATCCAGAGCGGCCGCGGCCACGCTGCCCCGGTACCGGCCGGGCAGCCGCCGCCCCGCTGCTCCCGAGGCGTTCCGTGCCCCCGGCTCCTCCCGCTCCCCAAGGCGGCGGCGCAGAGGGGCAGAGGCCGGCGGTGGGTCGGTCGGTCGGTTTTACCGGATCACAGCACTGCTACATCAGAACCGAGCGGGCACCGGCACCGGCGCTGAGCCGTGCCACCCGTCCCGTCCTGGCCCCACCCGCCGCTCCCGGCAGCCGAGGCCGTGCCGCTCCCGGGGGCCGGCGGGGCTGGCCCGGTTTCCCCCCGGGGCCGCCGGCTGAGGGCAGCCTCGGTGCGTCCCCGCCGCGGGGCTGGGGCCGCCTGTGTCCTTCGGGCGGGCTAACGGGAGTCCTGCGCCCGGGGACGGGCTCCAGCGGTACCGACGGGACCAGCACCGGCGCGTCCCGGTGTCCCCCGGCGGGTTTTGTCCCTACGGCTCCCGCGGGCGCTCGGCGGGCAGGAAGGCGTCCGGGGGTCCCGGTGGTCCCGGCGGCAGCTCGGGGTCACTCAGGTGCTTCTTGTCCCGGCCCTGCTCCCGCGCGCGGGTCCAGGAGGGCGAGCGCAGGTACCCGGCCCGCGGCACCGGCGGCGGCTGCAGCCCTGCGGGACGCACGGGCGGACGGGCGGTCAGCGGCGCACCGGCAGGGGCGGACACACCGGAACCGGCGGCCCCGGAGCCCCGCTCACCGCCGGGCGTCTCTCCGGCCACGTTCTCCTCGTCGGAGTCGGCGAAGACTTCGGCCAGCTCCTGGTCCGACATATCCGTCAGCTCGGTCAGGTCCAGCAGGTCGAAGTGCACCTCCAGCGAAGACACGCTGCTCAGGGGCTCTGCGGGCACCGGGAGAGGCTGGGGACCCGCCGCTGTGCCCGTGGGGGAGGTGGAGCTCTGGTGCTTGGGGCCCAGGGAGCTGGGGGTGTGAGGGGCTGGGGGGGGCATGACTGGCCGGGGGCTAGCAGGGGACCCTGGGGGTGTCAGGGGAGCCCAGGGACAGGCAGGAGACCCCAGAGGATCACAGAAGCCTGGGGACAGGCAGGAGGCCCCAGGGGCTGGCAGAGGACTCTCGGGGATAGACAGGAAACCCCGGGGCAGAGCCGAGGTGCTGGGGACAGGCGGGTGATGCTGTGGGCAGGCAGACATCCCAGGGACAAGGCAGGGGACCCCAGGCACAGGCAGGGACCCCGGGAGCTGGCAGGGACAGGCAGGGACCCCAGCCCGGGGCCTCACTCACGTCGGCGCTCGGTGACCTGCAGCAGGCCGGCGCTGGGGATGGGGATGCCCCCCTGCTCCTCCGCGGGGACTCGGGGGGTCTCCTGGGCCGGCCCGTGGGTGGGGGTCCCCGCAGGGCGCTCCGGGACCAGCGGCTCCTTGCCAAGCTCTGCCACATCAACACCTTCCGTGTCAGTGAGGGCAGCTCCTCCCGGGGCCCCCCGGCACTCAGGGGGTGCCCGGCTAAGGGACAGCAGGACCCCCGGGGAGGAGCGGGGGGGACGGGCAGAGCTGCCCGAGACCCTCGTGTGGGAAGCTGGCAGCCCCCGCCCCGCGCCCCCCTCCCCGCGCAGCCCCTTTGTGTCGGCGAGACAAAGCGCAGCCTGTGCCGGGGCCCGGACAAGGGCGGATTGTGCCGGGACTGTCCCCGGGCACAGCCGGGGGGACAAGGCGGCCGTGGCACATGGCACAGCTCATGGCACAGCTCATGGCACAGGCTGGTGGCACAGCCCCTGGTTGTGGCACACAGCGGGGGCACAGCCGCGTCCCGGGGCTGAGCGGGCACTGAGGGTGGGAGGGGGCCCCGTGTGCCCGGGGCAGCACCGGGGGACACAGCACCCGGTCCTGCCGGTGCCGGTGCCGGTGCTCTGGCACCGTGTGCCACCAGCAAACCGTGCCAGCACTGAGTTACCGGGTGACACGGCACAGGGATGGTGGCAGCGGGGCAGGGACAGAGACCTCCAGCCCAAAGGGGAGAGGGATGGTACGGGCTGTTCCTGCTGCTGGCACGTGGAGCTGCAGGACACGGGCAGGACACCAGCGGGACACCAGCGGGACACCAGCGGGACACCAGCCCTCTGCCCCGACACTGGCTCTGCCCCATCCCGGCCCCACAGGGGGATCAGGCACCCCGCGCTCCCTCGGGCCGGGAAATGGGGCTCTCACCCCACTCCCGAGCAGGGAAGATCCCCCTGGGGCGGACACGGGGGCTGCCCGCTCCTGCCCGCTCCCGCCCCGCGCCGTGCCCGGCCCCGGCGGGTGACACCGCTCCGTGTCCCCCCTGCCCGCACCGCGCCCCCACCCACCAGGGCGCTGGTCCCGGCTGCAGAATTCCCCTCTGGCCTCGGCCTGCATGGTCCCTCCGTGTCACCAGCAGTGTCACCAGCGGTGTCACCAGCAGTGTCACCAGCCACACCGCCCGCTCCGGCCTGGGCTCACCGGCTGCCTGGCGGGAGCGGGGCCGGGTCAGGGATCTCTCCCGCACGGCGTGTGCTGACTCACGGCAACCGCAGAGCCGGGCAGCCGCCGGTACCGGCACCCCGCGGCACCTGTCAGCACCCCACGCCGCCCGCGGCCCGCCCCCGTGGCACTGTCCCCGCAAGGGCCCGGTGTCCCGCCGTTCCCCCGGTGCCGCGGCCGGGGCTGCCCCGTGCTGGCGGCCACAGGCGGGAGGGACGGGCGTGCAGGGGAGCCCCGGCACCGCCTCTGTGGCCAGGTGCAGCCCCCCCAGAACACCGGAGCCCCCCCCCCGCAGAATCCCGGGCGCCCCTCAGCTGCCCCAGCACAGGCACCTCCCTGCCCCAGCCCCCCGCACACCGGCACGGCTGTGCGGGATGTCCGCGGGGTACCCCACTGCCCCCCACCTCCCCTGGGCACCCCAGCGCTCCTCCACGCCCTGTGAGCACCCTGCTGCTCCTCTACACTCCCGGGCACCCCACTGTCGCCCCACATTCCCTGGGCACTCCGTTGCAAGCCCAAATCCCCGGTGCACTCTCCTGCTCCGTCTGACCACCCGGCCACCCCACTGCCTCCCCTTGTCACCCCACTGCACCCCCAGCTCCTGCGAGCATCCCACTGCCCCCCGAGTCCCCAGGGCACTCCAGTGCTCCCTCAGACCCCTGAACACCCCCGTGTCCCCCCACATTCTCCGGGTACCCCACTGCTCTCTCCCTCCATCCCCTGCACAGACCCCCCCATGTCCTGTCCCCGCCCCCCCCAACATCCCCCTCTCCCTGCAGCCGGGCACCCCCGCACGGCCCCGCGCCCCCCCCAGGCACCTCTTCCCGTTGTACCCCCGCCCCACATCCCCTTGTCCGCCCCGCGGGGCCCGGCCCGGTTGCACGGGGATGGGCGTGCCGGGCCGTGCCTCCCCCCGCCGCCCCCCGCCCTCACCTGCCGTGGCGACCGCCGCCGGAGCCGCCATGGGCCGGCCTCGGGGCTGATGCCGGTGCCGGTGCCGGTGCCGGTCCGGTGCTGGGCGGGCCCGGTGCCAGCCCGCAGCCCGCACGGTCCTGCCCGCCGCGGCGGGGGCGGGGACACGGGGGCGGGGACACCGGGACGGGCGGAGCCGAGGGGCGGGAGGCACCGGGGGGACAAGGGAGGGCGCGGAGGGGACCGGGAAGAGCCGGGGGGCACACGGGGACCGGGGGGGGGGTGCGGGAGCTGAGCCGGGGGATCCCAACGGTGGGGACAGCCCGGTCACAGCGGTGGGCGCGGGGGTGGGAGGAGCCGGTACCGGGCACAGCGGGACCCCCCGGGTTTGTACTCCCCGAACACCCCGCCCCGCCGGTTACCCCGGTCCCCCTGTTCCTTCACACTGCCCCCCGGCGCTCCCTCCCCGCCCGGTCCCCGCGATGTCCCCCCGCTCTCCCCGGTGTCCCCCCCGCTCCCTCCCGGCCCCGCCGCTCCCGCTGGCCCCGCCCCCGTTGCCAGGGCGGAGCGTGGCGTTGCTAGGAGGCGTGTCTTCCCCGCCGTGCCGCTCTCGCGAGATTTCGCCGTCCTCTCGCGGGATCTGCCGTCCGTTGCCCGGAGACGCTGGTGCCGCCGGCCGCCGCCATGGTGAGAGCGGCACCGGGCCCGGGCCGGGATCGGGAGGAGAACCGGGGCCCAGGGGAGAACTGGGGCGGCTGCTGAAGGCTGTCCTGCAGCTGCGATGTGCGGGCAGGGGAGGGCGGTGGAGGCCCTCGCCCCGATGTCTGCGAGCCCCGATCCGCTCCCGGGGAGGCTGCGGAGCCGCTCGGTGCCGTTCTCAGCACGGCGGTGACGCTTCTCGGGCGTTGTTTTGGGCACAGATGGTTTGTGCCCGGGGGTTCACCACGGAGCTGAGCCGGCAGCGCATGAGCCTCTACCGGGCTGCTCCCGGCGCCCCCGGCCCCGTCCCTGCCCTGAGAGCAGCGATGCCCCGGGGCGGGCACGGGGCCCTGAGCAGCGCTTGCTTCCTCACCCGGTCACCCCCTGTGCTCGGCTTTCTGCCCTCAGGCACCCAAAAAGAAACCAGGAGGGAAAGGGAGAGGGGGCAAAGGCGCGGTGGTGGATACCTTGGACCCGGAGGACATGACCAAGGAGCAGGTGAGAGGTCCCCGGGGAGCAGGGGCATGTAAGAACATGTAAGAACGTGTAAGAACATGTAAAAACGTGTAAGAACATGCAAGAACAGCTCTGGGGACCCCGCGTGGCGCCTGGCCCCGGCTGCCGGGACAGCAGGTGCAGAGGGTGACAGGGAGGAGCAGCTGGCTCTGTGTCACTGCCGCCTGGCTGTTCCTGGCAGGAGCAGCCTCCTCATCCTCCCTCTGCTCTCCAGCCCTGCGTCCTGGGCACTGCTGAGGCCACAGCTGGAACCTTGGGGCCCCTCACGACAAGAAAGACCCTGAGGGGCTGGAGCATGCCCAGAGAAGGGAATGGAGCTGGGGAAGGGTCCAGAGCACCAGGAGGGGCTGAGGGAGCCGGGGGGGCTCAGCCTGGAGCAAAGGAGGCTCAGGGGGGCCCCTGTGGCTCTGCACAACTCCTGCCAGGAGGGGACAGCCAGGGGGGCTCTGCTCCCAGGGAACAGGGACAGGAGGAGAGGGAACGGCCTCAGGCTGTGCCAGGGAAGGTTCAAGCTGGGTATTGGGAACATTTCTTCCTGGAAAGGGTTGTCCAGCCCTGGCCCAGGCTGCCTAGGGTGCAACCCCCATACCTGGAGGGATTTAAGAGTCATGTGGATGTGGCACCTGGGGACATGGGTTAGGGGTGGCACTGGCATTGCTGGAGGAACAGTTAAACTGGATCTTAGGGGCTTTCCTAACCCAAACAATTGCATGAAGCAGAAGTATCTAAGCACCTGAGAGCAGTGTTCAATGTGAGCCAGAGCCCCATCCCAGGCTGTGGGCAGTCAGATGAGGCGTTGTGACTCCTTCTCCAGAAGCTGCTGGGCTCAGTCAGGGACCTCCAGAGCAGAGACAACCACCACGTCCTGCCTGGTTTGGGACCTGGGCTCTCCCAAGGGCTCCCTGCCCCTCACCTGTCCGTTCCTCGGGGCTCAGCTGCTGGAGCACATGGTGCGCCTGCGGGAGGAGCTGGAGCGCGAGCGGCAGGAGAGGAACTCTTCCCAGCTGGAGTGCAACAGGATCCAGGGCTACTGGGAGATCACCCGCCAGGAGCTGGAGGAGAGGAAGGCAGAGCTGCGGAGCCGGGAGCGGGAGATGGAGGAGGCGGAGGAGCGGCACCAGCTGGAGATCAAGGTGGGGCTGGGGGGCTCCAGGGGAGCCTTGGGCGGCTCTGAGGAGGAGAGGAGCTGGGCAGGACGCAATCCAGGAGTGTCTCACCAGCATCCCAGTGCTGGGTGGCTGCTGCTGAGCCCCTCCCCCGGGCTCTGGCCTGTCCTTAGGTGTACAAGCAGAAGGTGAAGCACCTGTTGCACGAGCAGCAGGAGAACCTGACGGAGCTGAAGGCAGAGGGGGTCCTGTCCCTGAGGCGGGCCCAGAAGGATCACTGGGACCAGGAGCAGGAGATGTGGAAAGAGAAGCGCTCCTTGAACTTAAGGCTGAAGGAGCAGGAGGTGGCCAACGAGGCAGCCATTACAAACCTCTGCCTGGTACGTCCCTGGCTGGGCTGGAGCCACCTGGGAGGTGCCTCATGCCCAGGGTGGGAGCAGGAGTGGGATCTTGCCTCCCTGACTCTCTCTGTGGGGTGGGCTGGGATTTCTGGTACAGGAATGGGGAGAAGGGATTCCTGGGTGACCCCTCTCCCACAGTGGGGAGCTGTGAGAGCAGCTGGAGAACCTACAAGCCACTGTTTGCATCAACATGGGGTCAGAATCCTTTCCCAGAGAGCAGGAGGGAATCCCTGGGGATGAGCTGGCTTGGGATTTGGTTGTTTCTTCCAACACGGAGTTTCTTCCTCACAGAAACACGAGGAGGAGATGGCCCGGCTACGCAGCGACTTCCAGTTGCAGACCAAAGGTCAGGGCATGAGACAGATCCCACAGGAGCAGGACAGGAAGAGCTGCTTCTGGTTCCCAAGCAGCACCTTGAGCATATGGGGGCAGGTTCTCCCCACTTCTGGCCATTTTTCCCTTCCCAGTCCTGGCCATTTTTTTCTCCCAGTTCTGCTCTGCTTCCCACCCCGGTTCTGGCTGATCTCCCCCACCCAAGGTTCTGGCCAGTTTTCCCCACAAGTCCCAGCTGGTTTTCCTCCCTGAATCTGTCTAGTTTGCTGTCCAGTTCTGGCTGTTTTTCCCTCCCAATTCCAGGGTGTCCCAACCCCCACAGTTTTGGCGAGTATTCCCTCTGTTGTGGCTGGTTTTTCTCCCTTCCCTGTTCTGGTCACTTCTCCTCCCCAGTTTCAGCCAGTTTTCCCCCAGCTCTGACAATTTCCCCCCCAGAGATGGAGGCCAAGTACACCAGGAAGATGCAGGCACTGCGGGACGAGATGGACCTGCGGAGGAAGACGGAGATCCATGAGCTGGAGGAGAGGAAGAACACCCAGATCAGCGAGCTGGTGGGGAACCATGAGGGGGCTTTTGGTGCTATCAAGAACTACTACAACGATATCACTGCCAAAAACCTGGCACTCATCAACCTACTGAAGGTATTGCCCATCCCTGTGTCCCCCCTCCACCCAGGGACTGCTCCTGCCAGGGTGTCAGCTGGAGCTGGCAGTTCCCAGGTGTCACTGTGGGTGCTGCTGGTGGCCTGTCCACCAGCACATGAGTGGGGAGGGTGTCCTGAGGGTGTGGGGGACTCTGAGGGGCTGGGCAGCTCCCAGGAGCCAGCACTTGTGTTCCCAAGAACAGGAGCAGGTGGAAGAGCTAAAGAAGAAGGAGGCTGTCTTGGAAAAGGAGAAGGCAGAGGTGGTGCACCAGAACAAGGGGCTGACAGAGCCGCTGCAGGAGGCCCAGGAGCTGGTGGCTGAGCTGCAGAAGAAGTTGGTTCACTATTACAGGGACAAGGAGGCCTTGATGGTGAGTGGCCAGCCCTGCCCTTTCATGGGCTCATTCCTGCAGCAAAACACTGACCTTGGTGTGCTGTGATTGCTGGGCAAAGCTGTTCTGCTTACTGTGTATTTGTGGGATCTCAGATGGGGATCCAAAGAGACACTGGAAGGGAGACCAACCCCACTGCAGGGGCTTGGTGTGGCTGCTGCCTGGTTTTCTCTCTGCTGCTCACTCTCCTCCCTTCCCAGAACACATCTCCAACACTTCCCAGACAATCCTGTGCTCTTTAACCCTCCCTTCCCATTCACAGAACTCCAAAGCCCATCTGAAAATCACCCAGAAGGAACTGAAGGACCTTCAGTGGGAGCACGAGGTGCTGGAGCAGCGATTCAGTAAGGTGAGACCTGCAGGCAGGGCCGGGCATCCCATTCCCTCTCCAAACCTTCTCCAAAGCCTCTGCAGAGGGCAGGGCGTGGGGCTGAGCAGGGCCCATGCTTAGCCCAGGGCTTTCCAAAGCTAATCCAGAGGCGGGTGATAACCGCTGCTCCCAGCAAAGCTGCTCCCAGCTCCAGCCTCTCCCACGGTCAGCAGACAGGCCTGGCCTTGTCCTTTGCTAAGCAATCATGCACGCTGCAGCGGGGCCCCAGGCTGCCGGGGCTGCACGGGGCAGGGCTGGGACAGGGGGATTTCCATTGGCCCCTCCTGCCACTGTCCCAGGGTCGCTCCCTCTCGTCGTTCTGGGGTGCTCGGGAAGAGCCCTGCAGAGCCAGTGCTCCCCCCCACTAACCCAGATAAATCTTTTGAGGCAGGAGAGAGCTCATTTGCAATTCGTAGAAATCCCCAGGATTATGAACATTGATCCGAGGCCTCATTAACAATCCATCATTAAGACAGCGCCAGATTCGGAGCGTTCAGAAATAGGCTTTGGAGGAGAGACTGTGTCCTAATTAGGACACTTATTAACTAGCTGTGAGCCAGGGACTGCTGCCAGCTGTGGGGACGAGAGGAGAGACCCCCGTGTGCCGGGGGCCCTCGCTGGGGTCTGAGTTAGTGCTGCAGGGAGCCCGCTGGGGCATTCCATGCCTGGAGGGGAGGAGGAGGAGGAGGAGGAGGGAGAAGCGCAGGTGCTGCGCCATGGAGGGAGGGAGAGAGGGAGGGAAAAGGGAGGGGGGGAAGCTGTGCCGCAGCACCTGCCTTCCCTGTGGGCTGCAGGTGCCCTGGGGAACGGCCAGGCTGAGCTGCTGGACCAGTTTTCTGCCCCGTTTGTGCTCCACACCATTACACAGAGCCCAGCCAGCCCTGTGCAGGTCCCCGTGTCCCCCGGGGTCCTGAGGGTGCAGTGACCCTGTGCTGTCTCCCGGAGCAGGTCCAGGCAGAGCGGGACGAGCTCTATCAGAAGTTCACCAAAGCCATTAACGAGGTGCAGCAAAAAACGGGCTTCAAGAACCTGCTCCTGGAGAGGAAGCTGCAGGGACTCCTCAGCCTCCTGGAGCAGAAGGAGGTGGAGCTCGGCGAGGTCATCGCAGCCTCCAACCTCGACCCCAGCGCTCTCTCCTTGGTCTCGCACAAGCTGGAGGTACTGGGGCCCAGCGAGGGCTGGATTTGGGGGGCAGAGCTCACTGTGGGGTGCCTGCTGCCCCTGGAACACCCCAGTCCCCATCCTACACGGCTGTAGGTGGCACATCACTCATTCCCAGCACTCCCAGGGCACGTGTGGTGCCGCGGGGCACTCGGCCCTGCCTCGAGAGTGGAGCGTGTGGGTGTCAGAGTTTGGCACTGATCTGTCCCTCAGGTGGGGCCTGCTTTGAGGAGCACGGCCACAGGCTCCACGGCACTGCCAGCACCCTGTGCTGCCACTCAGCTGGCTGCCAGCGACCCAGGGGCTCTGTGCAGGGGGAGGTCACACCTGGTGAGCCTTGCTGGCCATGGGGACAGTGCAGACAGGATCCTGGGGCTCTGCGGTGTCTGCCGTGCTAAAAATACCTCTGCAGAGAGCCTGGAGACCCACATTCCTGCAGCCTGCCGCAGCTGGAGCCAGGGAGCAGAGCTTGCTGCGGGTACAGACACAGGGAACGAGGGCTCCACCAGCTGGTGCCCTCCTGCTTGTCCCCACCCAGATCCCTGCTGCAGGGAGAGTCAGGGAAGCTCTGGGATGCCCTGGGATTCATACCAGGCCTGTGGGACAGGCAGTGGATGTGTCACCTCCCAGCAGGTGGGAGGAAAACACATTCCTGGGATGGCATCACTGGCGTCTGGCCCTCCTGCAGCTGCTGGGGTCCCTGAATTCCTCCTCTCAGCTGCCTCGGGGCGCCAGGCTCCCTGTAATTCCCGCGGTGCCGCGGCAGCGGGGCGGTGCTGCTGGAGCAGGTGCTGCCAGCGCTCCCTGCGCAGCGGGGCAGACCAGGATGGCTGTGGTGTTCATGTGGGAGCTGCCTGTCCCTGCCCGGGGCTGGCTGTCCCTGGCAGTGCCACTCAGAGGGGGCAGGGTGGTGGCCACCTGCCAGGCCCTGCTGGGCTGCTCCACTCGCAGCTCCTCCGTGTGCTCTGCCACGCCGCTCCCGCCCGGCCGTCGTGTCCCCAGGGCTGGGCAGTGCAGCCTCATCCCAATCTCCCCTTGCAGGATGTGCTCAATTCCAAGAATACCACCATCAAGGACCTGCAGCTCCAGCTGGCCCGAGTCTGCAAGGTAAGGGCAGGGAGGAGTCCTGGAGAGGTTTAAGAGCAGTGTGGATGTGGCACTTGGGGACGTGGGTTACTACTGGCCTTGGCACTGCTGGGGGAACAGTTGGACTCGGTGATCTTAGAGGCATTTCCAGCCCAAACAATTCTGTGATTCCATGGCTTTGGATTGGGGGTTGGAAATGAGACTGAGGGGTGCAGGGAGCTCCTCTCTGCTGACAGAGGGGCTGAAAGGGACCCTTTCCTTGCAGGCACACAACGACATGCTGCAGACCTTCGAGGCAAAGCTGACAGCCTTTGGCATCCCTGTGGACAACCTGGGTTTCCAGCCACTGTCTTTCCCCTTCCCGGGGCAGGAACTGGGGCAGGGCCCTGCTGGACTCGTTGCAGTGCCCACCTGATGCAGGCAGCACTGAGGGTCCCACTGGCACACTGGGAGTGGGGCTGTGCCCTTTTCCTGCTCCGTGTCTGTAAACAGACCCCGGTGGGCATCTTTAGGAGCCACTCTTCCCAAGGGGCACCACAGCTGGAGGGCTCTAGGCATCCCACCCACCCCACCAGGCTACCCCTGGGGGCTCCCTCTGTCCCCCTAAAAGCAGAAAGCGATTTTTTGAGACAAACGGTGCTGTTTGAAGCTTTTAATGGCGTCAGTGGCATCATTCCTGCGTGCCCAGGGAAGGCTGTGCCCCTCTAACTGCCCCGGTACGTTGTGTAGGAGTAGGGGCTGATCAGCAGCGGGACGTGGAGCTTCTGTGCAGGGTCAGTGATGGTGAAGACGACCTGAGGGAGAGTGAGGAGACAGCAGTGGGACTCCCCCTCCCATGGTGAGGCCCTGGGGAGTGCAGCCCCTTGAGCCTGGCCCCAGCCCCCAGGCTTTGTGTGTCACCTGTCCCTGTCTCCCCACACTCCGTACCTCCACAAAGGGGTAGAAGCTGGTGTGCCCCAGTCCCTGCCAGTACTCAGCTGTCTCAAAGTGCAGCTTGTAGGTGCCAGACTTGGCCTGTCCCGGTGCCAGGAGGGGCTGGCAGCGCCCATCCGCATCCGTGTGCCTGAAACCAGACCAAGCCAGTCCTGCCGTACCCCGGAAGGCAGCCCTGCCCAAGCCCCAGAACCTGCCCCGGCTGTACCCCCAAGCACCAACCCTGCCACCAGCAAACAAACCCCAGGTGAAGGCTGGGCAGCCAGTTGTGCTCACAGAGCACTGGCAGCAGTGTCCCTGCCCCATTCTGGTGCCACCAGCTCTCCTACCTCTGCGCCAGCTCCGTCCACTGCGGCCCGGGCTCCTGCAGCTGGGCCAGGCGCAGCACGAGGCCGGCGGCCGGCAGCCCCGTGGCCGTGTTCAGCACGTGGGTGGTCAGGGTGCCGTTCCCCACCTCAGACATGCCGTCAGCCTGTGGCAGAGGGGGGAGCGGGGCTGGGACCTGTCCTGGCAGCACCAGCTGCCTTCTCCTTGATTGTGCTGCAGCCAAGCCCCTGCACCCTCGCTCTTCCCGGAGCTGGGATATGGAAACTCACGTCCTTCCCATGCCGTGGTGCTGAGCCCCAGGCACCGCAGCCACTGTGCGTGGGTGCCAGCTGGTTCCCACCAGGATGCAGGGCTCTGCTTATGGCAGCACCGCTCTCCCTGCTCCCCTGCCTGTCCTGGTGAGCCTCAGCACAGCACAGCAGTCAGCCCGAACCCGACGAGGAAGCAGCCCCGTCCCAGCAGCCCCATCCCTGCCCATGGTGTCACGTGCGGGCGGACATTGACCCTGCCCGGCTCTCTGGAGCTGTCTGGCGTCAAGGTCAGCACTGCTGGGGGTAGCCAGGTCCCTTCTTCTGGAGCTCCCAGGCTGGGGTGGGAGCAGGATTTTGGGCTGCGCCCCAGCAGCCGGCAGGACCAGGCAGCCTCCCTGGAGCCGGACCAGCTCCCACTGCCAGCCTGACACCAGCACCGGCTGACCCAGGGGTGCCGCAGAGGCGCCTCGGTGAGCTTACCTGGCTGTCCTCCGTCCCACTCGGCCAGGGACCTGTGGCCGGTGACCCCGTGCAAAACGCCATCCCTGGCCCCGGCCTCCCTTCCTGGCGCCACGGCCTCTCCCCGTGGAGCTGGCTGGGCTGGATGCCGCTATCCTGGCACGGGGCTCCCGCAGAACCGGGTGCTCCTCCCCGGCTGGGCCGAGCCGGCACGGGCGCCTTCCCGCTGGGAGCACCCACACTCCGGCAGCGCCGTGGCCCTGGGGCTGGTGGCCCAGAGCCCGGTAGGAAGTCGGGGCGCTGGGCCAGGAGGAGCCACGGCACAGCTGCCATCCCAGTCTCGCCTCCCACCATGGAAAGCACCTGGAGCGCATTGGTGCTGCGGCAGCCGAGCACGTGGGGCTCTCAGGAGCCAGCACCGGCTTCACCACAGCCTCACCCTGCCCTCCTGCACTGCTGGGGCCCCGGGGGGGCTCAGCCTCTCACCTGCACCGTGATGCAGGCAGTGGCAGTGGCTCGCAGCCCGTATCCCTCCTGGTCGGCAGCCTGGATCTCCAGCGTGTATTCAGAGACCGCCTGTGGCAAGAGGCTGCGTCACCCAAAAGTGGGGGATGAGCTCAATGGGGGCTGAGTCCGGGGCTCACCTCTGCCACCAGCCCCGGCCTGGCCACGGAGATCAGCCCAGAGCTGCTGTCGATGGTGAACATCCCAGGCTGGGGCTTCTCTGGCACCTGGCTCCGGATGGAATATCTCACAACGCCGTTGTTGCTGTTCACGGTGTCGTCCGCGTCGGTGGCCAGCACCCGTAGCACCGATGTTCCTGGAGCAGGTGGTTATTGGTGACCTGTCATACAACCCTCCAGTGCTGCCTGCAAGGTGGTGGTAGTTATCCCACCTGGCTCAGCTCCCTCCAGCACGGAACCGTGGAAAACTCCCTGGGTGAAGACGGGCCCGTTGTCGTTCACATCCTGAAGCACGAGGAGCAGCGTCCCCGTGCCGGTGGCAACATGTGGTGACCCTGTGGGGCTGAGAGTCAGCGAGGCACCCAGGGAGGGGCCTGGACCCCATGGGGGGACATGAAGGTGGGCACGGGGCCAGCAGCTGGCCCCCCTCACCGTTGTCCACGGCCAGGACGATGGCCTTGTAGGTGCTGTTGATGGCATGCGCCGACTCCCGGTCCAGTGGCTGGGTTGCCGTGACGATGCCATTCTCAGGGTCAATGGCCAACCACCCCGCAGGGTCGCTGCCCATGCGATACCTGGGGGCAGCCAGGGCTCAGCAGGGGGACAGGAAGGGGCACACGGTGCAGCGCAGCCCCTCAGACACCCCAGCAAGGCGCCCACCACCGCCACCCTCCACTCACGTTATTTTCTGGCTCTGGTCCTTGTCGGGGTCCTGAGCTGTGTAGGAGGTGACCTGGTACCCTACTGGCACATCCTCCATCACCTCCACCCGCTTCACCGGGGGCTTGAAGACGGGGGCTTCATTCACGTCCTCAACCAGCACCATGACAGTGGCTGTGGCAGGATTCAGGCCCACGGTGAAGGGGACCTCGTTCTCCACTGACACCAGGAGCCTGTACCGCTTCTGGGTCTCATAATCCAGGCCCTGGGGGTGGGAGAGAAGCCGGGTAGTGCCAGCACGGAGTCAGCTGGTGCTGAGGCAGCAGCCGTGCTGCAGCATGACCCACCTTGGCAGTTTTCAGGAGCCCATCGTTAGTTTTGGGGTCGGTGGTGATCTCGAACTCGCCCTGCGGGTCCCCGCTCTGGATGCGGTAGACGGCTTGCCAGGCCGGGGAGCCTGGCACGTCCTGGTCTGTCACGTGCAGCCGGGCCACCAGCACCCCCACCTCGTTCTCATTCACTGCCTCCTCATACTGCAAGATGGGACAGGGACAGTCACCTGTGTGGCCCCAGGCACCCCAGGTGGGGGCTCGTGCCACGACGCCCGGGAGGGCAGCGGCTGGGGCAGGGTGGTACCGTGGCGGGGTTGAAGACGGGAGGGTTGTCGTTGGCATCAGTGACTTTGATGATGGCAGTGGCGGTGTTAGTCAGGCCTGTGCCCTCCTGGTCTGCAGCCTGGATGATCAGCGTGTAGTTGGGAGTGGTCTGCAGGGCAAAATCACCCCAGTTAGGGCTGGGGTGGGGACTTGGGTGTTCCCCTCCTCCAGGCATCACCTGCCTGCTCCTCTACCCTTCTCCAGCCTCACTGTTCCCTGCTTGCACAGAGGCAGCCAATGTCTCAGCTGCCCATCCAAGGGGCTGGCACTGCACCCACTCCAGGGCTGAGCAAAGCTGGGAGGCCCTGGAGTGTCCCCAGCACAGCTCCTGGTGGGCTCGAGGCTGCAGATACCCCTACAGCCAGGGACAGTGACTCAGGGATGGCACGTCCCAAAACCAGGTGGACCCCAGGGCTCCAGTGTCCCTTTCTCCCCATGGCACATCCCACTGTGGAGCAGCCGTGGGCTTCCCCTGGGCCATGGCAAGGTGCCCACCTCCCAGTCCAGTCCTGTGCCAATGACACTGATGATGCCCTTCTCGGCATTGATGGTGAACATGGGCTGGGCACCCTTGGGCTCCTCACTGAGGATGGAGTAGCCGATGATGCCGTTGTTCACATTGATGGCATCGTCTGCATCCGTAGCGCTCACGGTCATCACAGATGTGCCTGGACACGGGGACAAGCCAGGGAGGGTTTGCTGATGGGACAGAAGAATCCACCGGACCCCCCAGCACTGCTCCCGCTCAGGGCTCGCTGTGCTCCCGGCCCAGAGCCCCCCGTGTACCTGGCTTTGCGTTCTCCTCAATGTAGCCGACAAAGACCTGCTCGGTGAAGACGGGCCGGTTGTCGTTCTGGTCAGTGACAGTGATGATGATCTCCATGGGGTCTTCCACGGGCTGCCCGTTGGCTGACACGGCGTGGGAGTAGAGCTGCGAGGGCACAGTCAGTGTCTGTGCAGTCCCCAGGACCAACCCCGTCCCACCACAGGCCCCCCTCACTCACCACGTATTTATCCTTCTCCTCCCGGTCCAGCGGTTTGGTCACCTTCAGCCACCCCGTCTCCCGCTCGATGATGAAGACGCCCACGGGGATGGTGTCTGCTCCCTGCCCCGTGATGCTGTAGAACACCTTGGTCTCCTTGTCCTTGGTGGATTTGATCTGGCAACGAGGCAGGAAGAAGCAGCTGGAGACATGTCCCAGCACTCTAGGGACCCTGGACCCTGCCCGGTCCCCACGGGCACACGCACCTGCACCAGCTTCCTGGGGAAGGGTCCCCGCTCATTCTCAGGGCAGTTGATGGGGGGGATGATCCAGTCCCTCTTCTGCCGCCGGAGGCCGTGTCCGTGCTCCGGGAAGATCAGCACGTCCTGTGGGATGGAGGGTGGGGCTGCAGGGCCATGGAGGGACCCGGCTCTGCCCCGAACGTCCGGGGAAGTGTCCGTGCAACACCCCCGGCCCCACTGCGATGGTCCCACCAGCAGGAGCACGAGGAGGGTGAAGGTGCAGGGTGCCATGGCTGCAGCTGCACTGGCTGTTCCCCCAGGTGCCAGCTGGGAACTTTCCCTGTTGCGTCAGTGACCTTGGTCGGGAAAGCAGAACCGGCTTTCCAGAGCTGCCAGCCCCGGGGGGGGGCTGCGAGCGCCCCATGGGAGGACCCAGCACAGGAGATGCTGCTCCAGGCTGGGGGGGACGATGGAGTCCGGGAACCCTCCGGGGCTGTCCCTCGGTGGCCGTGGGAACCCCCACTCCAGCGGGGCTGGGGGGCACACACAGGCTCCCCCCGAGAGTTCCAATGCGCCCACAGGCAAAGGGGGAGGAGGCACCCGGGGGTGGCACGGAGGAATGGGGAGGGGGGGCTGTTCCTGCGGGGGCGATGGCGGGACGTGCCAGGGTTCACGGGAACACCGGGAGGGACGAACGGCGGGGCCACGAAGGTGCCTGGAGATACCTGGGCGTGTCCACGGGGCTGCGCTGAGAGACCGGGGGGCAGCGGCGGGGGCCGGGGGCACGGGGGGGGGCGGCATTGAGAGACCGGGGGTGCCCGGCGGGGTGCGGGTGGTGCCCGAGCGGTACCGAGCTGTGCCTGGATCCGGACCGGTGGGTCCTTGGGACGTAACGGGGGGTACTGGGGATTGCCATGGGGTTCCAGGGCAACACCGGGGGTGCCCGGGTGGTATCGGGGTGCTGTGTCGGGGGTTGCCGGAGGTTTCCAGAGGGGTACCGCGGGGATTGCCGGGGATGTTGTAGGGGGTGAACCCCCGGTTGGAGGGCTCCAGGGTGTTGCGGGGGGACGCCTGGGGCGCGCTGGGGCCGCTCTCCGGGGCGGGGCGGTACCTGCGCGGCCGCCGCCTCACCTGGGGCGGTGCGGGGCGGGACGGGGCGGGACGCGGCGGGCGGCGAGCGGAGCGGCGGCGGCGGCAGCAGCGACGGACGGGCCATGCGGGGGCCGCGCTCCGGGCTCTGTCCGCTCTCCATCTTCATCCTCCTCCTCTCCCCGCTCCTGCCGGCGGCCGCCGTCTCCCCGGCCCCGCCGTGCGTCCTCCCGGGGCTGCGCCGGGGGCCGCTCCCCGCACCAGGTAACTCGCACCGTCGGGGCGCGGCGGCTCCGGGACCCCGGGACAATTCGGGGACGGGCTGGAGCCCCGATCGGGACCGGGATGGGGGCTCCGAGCACTGAGGGGGCGGCAGGGCCTCCCTCATTGCCGGGATTAGCATCGCTTTGCCCCCGGCGGTGGGGCCGCTGCTTTTCGGGAGGAACTCGCGGTGCCCCGGCTGTGGGGCCGGCTGGGCTCCTGTGGTCTGGGGCTGTGCTTCCCCCCGGGCTGCGGGGCTTGGCCGTGGGGCTGGCTGTGCCCCGTGGGGCTGGCGGTGCCCGCCTGGTCTCAGTGCTCTGGTGGCGGCTGATGCCAGCGCCTTTGGCCCAGCCGTGGGGCGCCCGCCGCCCGCAGGGCTGGGTCCCCGCAGGGCGGGTGGCCGGGCTGGCAACGGGGCTCGGTGCCCCAGGGCCGCCCTTCTCCGGCCGTAGGGTGCGGGCTCTGGCTGGCCCGAGGCCGGGCAGGGTTTTGCTGCTGCCAGCCCTTGGCCCGCTGCCGGCGCTTGGCCCGGGCCCGCTGCCCTCTTCGCTCGGCGGCTCCCGGGAGATCGGGGCTGCCCGGGAACGCGGCCGGAGCCAGCGCTCGTCTAATGGCCGCGGGAGCGCTTAAAAGCTCTCCTTGGCGGTAAGTGCCAGGGAGGGGCCTCGACCTCCGCCCGCTGTGGACACCACATCCCGTTTTCACATCCCGTTCCCATCAGCTGAGCCTGCCGGGGCTGGAGGTGGGCGCTGCCCGGCGCTGCTGCGGGCACGGGCTGGGGTCCGGCCACGCCACTGCGACCCCCGCCGTGGGCAGCCACGGCTCGGCACCGACCTGCGGCTCCGCCGAGGCACCCAGCGGGCACGGTGCCCTCCATGGAGGGACCCCCGAGGCCAGGGTGGGGCACCCCCCGTGCCGCTGGCCCTTCGGTGGGAACAGCGACCCGTGCCACCGCTGGGGAGCGGGGCTGGGGGCTCCCGTGACGGGGGCCGGGGGCTTCCCCGGGCTCCTCGTGCCCCGCTTACCGGGGTGGCTGATGCCCGTCCAGCCCCATCAAAGTCTCTTATCTCGGCGACTGGGAGGGGCCCGGTACTGCCCTCGGGGCACGGTTTGCTGCTCCCCACATGGCCCCACCGTCGCCCCTGGGCTCGCTCCCTCCGCTGTGGAGCAGCCGTGGGGCACAGCTCTCCCTGCCCCGTTCCACGCCTTCCGCAGCCCCCCCAGCCCGCTCCGTGTCCCGCCCTGGGCCGCTCGGCCGCCCGGAGCTGGCTCAGCTCCGCTAATCCCCTAATCCTTCCCCCGGGGGGGTTGCGGAGCCGGGGCTGTGTCCAGCACGAGGGACGCAGCGTGGGAGGCGGGGGAGGGAGATTCAGTGCCCAATGATCTGGCCACGGGGGGTTGGGAGCCCCGAGGGGGTGACACACCGGGAGGGGGCTGGGGCAGGGCTCTGCCCGCCCAGGAATTTCCCATCATCTGTGAAACAAAGCCGAAACTTCCACCGAAACTTCTACTGCGCTCCCGTACGGCGCCCGGTGTTCCCTGCCCCGCTCCTGGTGTCCTCTCCGCCTCTCCTACCGTCCCCCGCCTCACTCCGCCTCGGGTCCCTGGGGGATTGCGGGGTCCTGGAGCTGGTGGTTGCGGCTCGGGGCTGTCGGGGTGAGGTCCCCCCTCATCCCCCTGACCCCTCACCCCCGCAGGGAGCTCCGGAGGCTGCGCGGGGCCATCCAGGACGGAGGAGCCCGATGTCGGGGTGCGGGAGGACGGGGGCCCCGTGCGGCTACCGGGGGTGGGCAGGGCGCTCACGGAACCCCCCCGAGATGCTGGTTCCCCCCGGTATGCCGCTGGCCAGCCAGACCCCGCCCCAATTCCCGCAGAGAGCAGGCGCTCCCCCCAGGTAACGCTGCACCGCACATCCCCCCGCCCCTGCTCCCGCAGCCGGCTGTGCCCTCACTCACCCCCACCCCACAGGAGCTCCCCCGGGCTCATGCTGCTCTCAGGAGGCAGAAGAGGGACTGGGTGATCCCCCCCATCAAGGTTCCTGAAAATGAGAGGGGCCCCTTCCCCAAGAAGCTGGTTCAGGTATGAGGCTGGTCAGTCTGGGCGTGGAGGTGGGTGCTGGGGGTGCATCCCCACTGCACCGGGGCAGGGTGTGGGGGGTGGGGATACTGAGCCCATCCCCTTGGTCTGTGTCTCCTCCCAGATCAAATCCAACCGGGACAGAGACACCAAGATCTTCTACAGCATCACAGGGCAGGGAGCGGATGCCCCCCCCGAGGGCATCTTCACCATTGAGAAGGAGTCGGGCTGGATGAAGGTGACGCAGCCGCTGGACCGCGAGCACATCGACAAGTACCACGTAGGTCCTTGCCTGGGGACACCAGGGGGGTGTTGGGGTGCTCTGCCAGGCCCCCCACACACCCCCCACCCCGCAGCTCTTCTCCCACGCCGTGTCTGAGAACGGGAAGCCGGTGGAGGAGCCGATGGAGATCATCGTGACCGTGACAGACCAGAATGACAACAAGCCCCAGTTCACGCAGGAGGTGTTCAGGGGCTCTGTGCCAGAGGGAGCTCTGCCAGGTAGGACTCTGTGCCTCGGGGAAGCTCTGCATCCCACCAGCCGTGTTTCTTGGGCACAGCCCTGGCACTGTCCCCCCCCAGCATCCCACTGACCTGGACATCCACATCCCCAGGCACCTCCATCATGCAGGTGACAGCCACGGATGCGGACGATGCGGTGGAGACCTACAACGGTGTCATTGCCTACTCCATCCTCAGCCAGGAGCCACGGGAGCCCCATCCCCAAATGTTCACTGTCAACCGGGCCACTGGCGCCCTCAGCGTCATCGCCAGTGGCCTCGACCGGGAGGTGGGCTCTGCAGCACCGTGGGGAGGGGTCCCGGCCCCAAGCAGGGCTGACAGGGTGTCTGTCTGTCTGTCTGTCCACCACAGCGTGTGCGGGAGTACACCCTGACCGTGCAGGCGGCTGACCTGGATGGTGAGGGGCTGACCACCACAGCGCTGGCTGTCATCGAGATCGCCGATGTCAACGACAACGCACCTGAGTTTGACCCCAAAACGGTAACGTGGGCCCCCCTGCTGGGTGAGGCCCGGCCCTGGTGCCCGTTCAGCCCCGGTGCTGACGGTGCCCCTGACCCGCAGTACGAGGCGGCCGTGCCGGAGAACGCGGCCGGGCGGGAGGTGGCCCGGCTGGCTGTCACCGACCTGGACGAGCCCGGCACGCCGGCGTGGCGAGCCGTCTACTCCATCCTGCGTGGCAACGATGGGGGTGCCTTTGCCATCACCACCGACCCTGCCACCAACGAGGGCGTCCTCCGCACCGCCAAGGTCTGTGTCACCCCGTGTCACCCCACTGCTGCCCACGGTGGGGTCCTGGCTGTCCCGCTCTCACTGCCCGTGTCTCTCCCAGGGTCTGGACTATGAGGCCAAGCAGCAGTTCGTGCTCCATGTGGCCGTGGCCAACGAGGTCCCCTTCGTCGTGAAGCTGCCGATGGCCACTGCCACGGTGACAGTCACCGTGGAGGATGTCAACGAGGCCCCGGTGTTCGTGCCGCCGGTGCAGCTGGCCACGGTGCCAGAGGATGTGCCCCCGGGGCAGACCCTCGCCACCTGCACGGCCCAGGACCCTGACAAGGCGCAGGGCCAGAGGATCAAGTGAGTGGGGACAGGGTTGGAGTAGAGGTTTGGGGGGTCTCTGCTGCCCCTCGCTGCAGCAGCAGCTCCCCTGTGCCCCCCAGGTACCTGGTGGGGCACGACCCGGCAGGCTGGCTGGCTGTGCACCCCGAGAACGGCCTGGTGACCGCGCAGGACCACCTGGACCGCGAGTCCCCCTTCGTCAAGAACAGCACCTACATGGCCGTGCTGCTGGCCGTGGATGATGGTGAGGGACATGAAAGGGCCCTTGTTCCCCCTCCCGCGTGAGGGGCACATGCTGCCATCACCAGGAAACACACCCCACTCCAGCACGGAGCAGTGCAGGAGCTGCCTGGCCCCACCCCTGCCCCAGGCACCCCAGCCTTGTGAGGATCCTGGGTTTGGGACTCCCCCATTCAGCATCACTCCTCGCTGTTCCCACCCTTGCCCAGAGAGTGTCTGTCCCTGGGAAAGTCTCGGTTTTGAAGCTCCCCCTGTCCCCATGCCTGCTCAGTCACCCATGTCCCCATGAGAGTCCTGGGTTTGGGATCCCCCCTCTAGAATTGTCCCCACCAGGCTCACCGCCGGCCACGGGCACGGGCACGCTACTCCTCACCCTGCTGGATGTGAACGACAACGGCCCCGAGGCCGAGCCACGGGACATCACAGTCTGCCAGCGCAGTCCCCAGCCCCAGCTGCTCACCGTCACCGACCGGGACCTGCCCCCCAACACCGGCCCCTTCCGCGCTGAGCTCACCCACGGCTCGGGGGACAGCTGGGCTGTGGAGGTGGGGGACACAGGTATTGCACTGGGGCTGAACAGAATGTGGGGGGTTCTCTGCAGAGGCAGCTGTGCCATGGCTGCATGCCTGGGGCATCACCCATTACTCCCCAATCTCACACAGGTGACACAGTGACGCTGCAGCTGGTGGCACCGCTGGAGCCCGACACCTACAGCGTGTACCTGCGGCTGCTGGACCAGCCGGGCAGAGCCCAAGTGACCATTGTCACCGCACGGGTCTGCGCCTGCGAGGGGCTGGCACAGGGCTGTCCCCAGAGACCCCAGCCTGTCACCGCCCTGCCCTTCGTCCTCGCCACCCTGGGCGCGTTACTGGCCCTGCTGCGTGAGTGGGGCTCCTGGGGCTCCTGGGCTGTGGGGACACCTCTGCCCTGGGCACAGTGGGGGACACGTGTCCCTGCTGATGGCACTCTTCCCCCCAGTCATCCTGCTGCTGCTGCTGCTGTTCATGAGGAGGAGGAAGGTGACAAAGGAGCCGCTGCTGCTGCCTGAAGATGACACAAGGGACAACATCTTCTACTACGGGGAGGAGGGTGGTGGCGAGGAGGACCAGGTGAGTGTAGGGGTCAGGAGGGGTCTGGTGCCAGCGTGGGCAGCCTGACTGCCACTCTCTACGTGTGTGTGTCCCCAGAACTATGACCTGCGGCAGCTGCACCGGGGGCTGGACGCCCGGCCCGAGGTGATCCGCAATGACGTGGCCCCCACCCTCCTGCCCGCCCCCCAGTACCGGCCCCGCCCCGCCAACCCCGACGACATCGGCACCTTCATCGAGGAGGTGGGTCCTGACCTGGAGAGCCCAGGGGCTGACAGCACAGGGGCCATGGGCACTGACCCCTCCGTTCCCCCAGAACCTGAAGGCGGCCGACACGGACCCCACGGCCCCCCCCTACGACTCGCTGCTGGTGTTCGACTACGAGGGCAGCGGCTCGGAGGCCACCTCGCTCAGCTCCCTCAACTCCTCCGCCTCCGACGGCGACCAGGACTACGACTACCTCAACGACTGGGGCGGCCGCTTCCGCAAGCTGGCCGAGCTCTACGGCGGCGGCGAGGAGGACGAGTAGGGACCCCCAGCCCGCTGCTGCCCCCGCCTTACTGCTGCTTTTGTGCCTTGGGGGTTCCCCCTGCCGTGCCCCCCACCCCAGCGCAGCCCCCTCACCTCCTCGCCTGCGTTTTTGTGGTTATTATCTATTTTTTAAGGTATGGAATGATGGCGTGTGATGCTGCGGACAAGGGGATGGGAGCTGGGTCAGTTTTAATAAAGGATTTGGTTTTTTTAGATGTTCCAGGCTCTGTGTCACTTTCTGTCCTGGGGATCGGCGCTGCCCCCAGCCCTGCAGTGACCCCTCCCCAGCCCTGTCCCCCCCTGCCCACCACAGTGTGGAACCCATGGCACAGCTGCAGTGTCACCCATGCAGGGGCAGTGCCCATGCTCCCCCCAGGGTGTCCTTGTCCCCAAGGGGTGCTGATGGGCATGGGCAGGGCACTGCCTGCCAGTCTGTCCTTCATGGGAGTGGCACTGGTGGCATTGGGCATTCCTGGTGCTAAATCCCTCCTGGCCTGGCCTCGGCAGCCAGAGCCCTGGTGCCCCCAGGCTGCCACCCCAACCCCCTGAGATGACCATGGGTGCTAGCATGGGTGGGCACAGCAGCCTCTGGCCCTGTCAGGACCCCGAGCTCTGGGGGTCTCCCACTGGCTCCAGGATCAGCTCCTGACAGGCATGGGATAGGGAGAGTTGGTGGTACTGGGGATCCCTGGGGGTCCCCTTCCATAGGGTCACTCCCAGCTGTGCTGTGCCTTGGCACAGAGGGGTATGGGGGAAGCTGGGGACTGCAGCATCCTGAGGGGCCCTACCTGCCTGGGGGCCCCTGGGTACGATGTCTGTCCTCCACTGCAGAGTCAAAATCTGTGGGGCCATGGTGTAGGGACACGCTGGGGTACTCCTGTCACCCACCAACACCCCCTGCCCCCACTGCCCTGGGCGGGACAGGCGTGGAAAGCACCAGGGCTGTGTGGCTGGGGCTGCGAATATCAGGGGCACGGGGAGCCGGGGGTACCCGGGACGGGCAGAGCACCAGGGGTGTTGAGGGTACTGGGGGCACCAGGGGCTGAAGGGGTAACGGGGGTACCACGGTACCGCTGACCTTGGAAGAAGAACCACACCAGTACCGCGGGGGGTTCCGGTACACCGGGCGTCGGGGGTACCGGGAATACCGGGGTTCCGGCTGCGGGCGGGGCGGGACCGCCTCCCGTCGGGGCGGGACGGGACGGGACGGGGCGGTTCTCGGCGGGGTCGACACCTGCGGGGAGGTATAGGGAGCGGACCGGACGCACCTGCGACTCCGAGGCGGCAGCGCCCGATCCCTCCGGCACCAACCGGCACCGGCACCGGCACCGGCACCGGCCATGGGGCGGCGGGCGGGTTGCTCGGTCCCGCTCTGTCTCCTCTTGCTCCTGCTGCAGGTGAGGCACGGAATGGGGCGGCAGGACCCTGCCCGGGACCCCGCCGAACCCTGCCCGGGGCAGCGGGCCCTTGCTCGGGACCGTGCCCGGTGCTAAGGTCTCTCTCCGGGCAGAGCGGGCAGTGCCAGCAGACGGAGCCGTGCCGGCGCGGCTTCACCGCCAGGACCTTCGCCCTGACGGTGCCGCGGGACAGCGTGGCGGCGGGACAGGCGCTGGGACGAGGTAAGGAAGGGCACGGGGACAACTGGGCGTGGAGGACGGGGATGGGACTGTGGGTACAGGGGGGTGTGTGGGACAGGGGTGGGCAGTGGGGGACGTAAAGCTGTGGCTCCGTGCCCGAGTGGTGCTGGCGTGGCCACAGGGATGGGGCCGTGGGGACAGTGCCGTGACAGTGGGGACAGGCTCGCTGTGGTGGCAGGTGGCACGGGGGGCAGAGCCTGGTGTGTCCACACGCAGCGGTGGGGCCGCACTGAGGGCACTGGTGGTCCCACAGGAGCAGCAGTCAGTGTTCCTGGCACGGGGGTGGCGCGGGGGCAGCGGGAGCCGCTCCCCGGGGTGCGCCGGCGCTGACTCAGGCACCGCAGACCTGTTGGGGCCGGCAGGTTGGGGTGTGGGGCGCGCAGGCGCCTGCCCTGCCCCACGCCTCACCTGGGTTCACCAGGGTGAGCCCCCTTTGGACCCACAGTGCAGGCCCCCAGGGCAGCTCTTGGTGTGGGGACGGGCACCAGGATGGGCTCCTGGGCTTTTGGGGACGTTGGTGTCCTACTGCGATGGCACTAAAGCCCCGCTCTGGAGTGGCAAGGGGGCACTGGGGACACACGTGATGAGGACCTGGTGCCACTCTGCGGCCCCCAAAAGAGACTCTGGGGGCTCTTGGGGCTGTGTGCAGTGGCTGTCACCATCTGCACCAGTTCGTGGCTGAGAGCGGTGCTGGCACCGCAGTGTGCGTGCCAGGGTGGCTGGGTGGGCACAGAGCCCAGGGGTACTGAGCACCCAGTGCTGCACCAAGGGCTCCAAAACATCCTCAGCTCTGTAACGGCTCTGCCTGGGAGAGCCAGGAATTGGACCCTGCCTCATACCCCCCGGAACGGTGTTTGTTTGCTCTGTGGCTGATGATTAACGCGCGGAAGCCAACGTCCATCAGGGCTGGGCCTGATACCAGGGTGACGGCAGCCCTGTGACTTCCCTGCAGCACTGAGACCTCCTGGAAATCCTCTGTCCTGGCACCAGCACTTTCAGTTTTGGGGTTCCGGGCACAGTCAGGGCGTGGGAGGAAGGAAGGGACCATCTGCCCTTGAGGCCTGTGTGGCACCCTGTGATTCAGAGCTGTGCCACGGCAATGCCAGCCATGGGATGGCCGAGCCTGGTGGATGCCAGGCCGTGCTAGGGCACAGAGCACCCCAAAGCTTGTGGCCAGGCTGAGAAGCTGGCCTGTAATTAGCTGGATGAGTTGAGCGCGGTGTTTTCCCTGCAGCAGGCCCAGACAGGCCCCGCGCGGCGCCGGGGCGGGAACAGCAGCGCCTGCGTGGGGGCTGCGGCATCGCCAGGGCTCTGCTCCGTGGGTCGGGGGGCTCTGGGCTGGTGGGGATGTGGTGGGGGCTGGGACAGTTCCTGTCAGCCCTGGGTGGAGAAACCTCGAGAGTCTGAAGTCACAGTGAAACTGAGGTGACGTCAGTGGGATGTGTCACCCGCAGCACCTTCACCCCGGGGTGAACCCCCTGCCCTGGCACAGCTGCGTGTGCACCGCACGTGGGGTGGTGGCACTGCGGGGATGGTGACACCCTGCTCTGCCTGTGCCCAGCCCCACTGAGACCTCACAGGACATGAGATGGCTTTGGGGCTGCCCTGGCTCTCAGCCCCACACCCTATTTGGTTGTCCCAGAGTCTGGTTGTCCCAGTGCCCTGTAGGTGGGGGCGTGGGGGGACTGAAGTGGGGGGATCCCCCTATAGGACTCCTTGAGTTCTCCTTTTCTCCCACCCCCATCATTCCCAGGAGAGGGCCCCCCCTCCACCCCCCCAGCTCTCAGCCCCGGGGAGAGGAGGGCTGGGGCCAGCCCTCCTTCAGCCAAGCTGGAAAAACAGGTTGTGCATGGCCAGGTGGGAAGGGGGGAGCTGGAAGGAGGGAGAGCGGGAAGGGGGGAGCGGGTTCTGAGCGCCCTCCTTGAACCCGGTGCGGGCTGAGCGCTGAGCACTCATTGCACCCACTGTGGGGCTGGGGGCCTCGTGCCGCCCCTCGCAGCACCCACCGGGCCCCGTGCCAGGGCCGAGCACTGCGGCTTCGCCCGCGGCTGCCTCTCCTTCCCCGCCTGCCCCGGCACGTTCCTGCCCAGCCGGCCCCACCGGCTCCCCCAGCCCTGGCCGGGGGTCGCGCCGTGGGGCTGAGCCGGGCTGGCATCGCGCCGGCGGCTCCTCCTCGGCCGGGTCGGGGGCACCGTGGTGGGCAGGGGGGGCAGCGATTGCTCCCCCCTGCATCCCACAGCCACCCCGGGCTGAGGTGACCCCACGGGCCCCGTTCCGTTCGCTGGTGCCGCGCTGCCTCCCGCCCACCCCGGCACGTCCCCCTGCCGGGGCGCGGGTCAGGCCGGGGCGGCGGTGGCAGTGCTGGCTCCGGAGCCCGGGTGCCGCTGGCTCCAGCAGCTCACTCCCAGACAAAGGGTGTTTGTTCGGGAGCGCGGCCCGGCTCATGTGACGCCGGCTGACCGCTGCCTCGCGGCGGCCCAGCTCTGCTGCGCCCAGCCGGGTGCCAAGCCGGCGACATCGGGACCCCGCCTGCCCGCTGTCCCTGGGTGTCCCGGAGGCGCCTGGGCAGGCTGAGGGGCCTGGCTGCCAGGGCACTGGGTGCCAGTGCAGGTGAATGGCTGCTGCAGTTGTTTTTATTGGAAGAGCAGCTGGAGCAGCATGGGCACAGTGGTGGTGACATACCCCGCTTGAGGACATGCTGTGCCACAGGGATACACCCGTGTGGGGATGTGCCGTGCCTGGTGCCATGCCATACACGGTGCTGGGGACAGTGGCAGGCTGTGCCAGGTGCCACTTGCCTTGTCACTGTCTGGCAGGGATCCTGGGGCACAGTAGGTCCTGCCATGTTCCATCCTGGACCAAAGCCAGGGCAGGGGTGCACCGTGTGTTGTGTCCAGGATGGAATCCTGGCAAGGCACGTGTCACTGTGTGTGGAGCATCTCCAGGCTGCTGGGGCGTGGCTGTGCTGTGTGTGCCCATGTCCCCAGAAGCCTCTGCCACTCAGTCCCCTGTCCCCAGTGAGCTTTGAGGACTGTGACAAGCCGCACCGTATCGCCTTCCTCTCGGATGACAGGCGCTTCAGGGTGAGCGGGGATGGCACCGTCTCTGCCACCCGGCCCCTGCAGCTCCAGCAGCAGATCACCTTTGCTGTGCACACCTGGGACCAGAAGCATTCAGCCAGGGTGACCCTGCGCCACCGGCGGCCACAGCGCCGACACCACAAGCAGATGGAGCAGGTAAAGCACAGACCCCCTCCCTGGGGTCACAGCAGCCCCTGCCCCTGGTGCAGAGGGCTCAGCAGGGCTGGCACTGAGCAGAGCCACTGTCACAACAGGACACAGCACCAGACGTGCTGATCTTCCCGGAGCACGGACACAGCCCCGGGCGGCAGAAGAGGGACTGGGTCATCCCCCCCATCAACTGCCCTGAGAATGAGCGGGGACCCTTCCCCAAGAACCTGGTGCAGGTGGGTGTGCCCGTGGGGACTGGGCAGGGTCCAGGGTCCCTAGAGTGCTGGGACATGTCTCCACCTGCTTCTTCCTGCCTCGTTGCCAGATCAAATCCAACAAGGACAAGGAGACCAAGGTGTTCTACAGCATCACGGGGCAGGGAGCAGACACCATCCCCGTGGGCGTCTTCATCATCGAGCGGGAGACGGGGTGGCTGAAGGTGACCAAACCGCTGGACCGGGAGGAGAAGGATAAATACGTGGTGAGTGAGGGGGGCCTGTGGTGGGATGGGGTTGGTCCTGGGGATTGCACAGACACTGACTGTGCCCTTGCAGCTCTACTCCCACGCCGTGTCAGCCAACGGGCAGCCCGTGGAAGACCCCATGGAGATCATCATCACTGTCACTGACCAGAACGACAACCGGCCCGTCTTCACCGAGCAGGTCTTTGTCGGCTACATTGAGGAGAACGCAAAGCCAGGTACACGGGGGGCTCTGGGCCGGGAGCACAGTGAGCCCTGAGCGGGAGCAGTGCTGGGGGGTCTGGTGGATTCTTCTGTCCCATCAGCAAACCCTCCCTGGCTTGTCCCCGTGTCCAGGCACATCTGTGATGACCGTGAGCGCTACGGATGCAGACGATGCCATCAATGTGAACAACGGCATCATCGGCTACTCCATCCTCAGTGAGGAGCCCAAGGGTGCCCAGCCCATGTTCACCATCAATGCCGAGAAGGGCATCATCAGTGTCATTGGCACAGGACTGGACCGGGAGGTGGGCACCTTGCCATGGCCCTGGGGAAGCCCATGGCTGCTCCACAGTGGGACGTGCCATGGGGAGAAAGGGACACTGGAGCCCTGGGGTCCACCTGGTTTTGGGACGTGCCATCCCTGAGTCACTGTCCCTGGCTGTAGGGGTATCTGCAGCCTCGAGCCCACCAGGAGCTGTGCTGGGGACACTCCAGGGCCTCCCAGCTTTGCTCAGCCCTGGAGTGGGTGCAGTGCCAGTCCCTTGGATGGGCAGCTGAGACATTGGCTGCCTCTGTGCAAGCAGGGAACAGTGAGGCTGGAGAAGGGTGGAGGAGCAGGCAGGTGATGCCTGGAGGAGGGGAACACCCAAGTCCCCACCCCAGCCCTAACTGGGGTGATTTTGCCCTGCAGACCACTCCCAACTACACGCTGATCATCCAGGCTGCAGACCAGGAGGGCACAGGCCTGACCACCACTGCCACTGCCATCGTCAAAGTCACTGATGCCAACGACAACCCTCCCGTCTTCAACCCCGCCACGGTACCACCCTGCCCCAGCCGCTGCCCTCCCGGGCATCGTGGCACGAGCCCCCACCTGGGGTGCCTGGGGCCACACAGGTGACTGTCCCTGTCCCATCTTGCAGTATGAGGAGGCAGTGAATGAGAACGAGGTGGGGGTGCTGGTGGCCCGGCTGCACGTGACAGACCAGGACGTGCCAGGCTCCCCGGCCTGGCAAGCCGTCTACCGCATCCAGAGCGGGGACCCGCAGGGCGAGTTCGAGATCACCACTGACCCCAAAACTAACGATGGGCTCCTGAAAACTGCCAAGGTGGGTCGTGCTGCAGCACGGCTGCTGCCTCAGCACCAGCTGACTCCGTGCTGGCACTACCCGGCTTCTCTCCCACCCCCAGGGCCTGGATTATGAGACCCAGAAGCGGTACAGGCTCCTGGTGTCAGTGGAGAACGAGGTCCCCTTCACCGTGGGCCTGAATCCTGCCACAGCCACTGTCATGGTGCTGGTTGAGGACGTGAATGAAGCCCCCATCTTCAAGCCCCCGGTGAAGCGGGTGGAGGTGATGGAGGATGTGCCAGTGGGGTACCAGGTCACCTCCTACACAGCCCAGGACCCCGACAAGGACCAGAGCCAGAAAATAACGTGAGTGGAGGGTGGCGGCGGTGGGGGCCTTGCTGGGGTGTCTGAGGGGCTGCGCTGCACCGTGTGCCCCTTCCTGTCCCCCTGCTGAGCCCTGGCTGCCCCCAGGTATCGCATGGGCAGCGACCCTGCGGGGTGGTTGGCCATTGACCCTGAGACCGGCATCGTCACGGCAACCCAGCCACTGGACCGGGAGTCGGCGCATGCCATCAACAGCACCTACAAGGCCATCGTCCTGGCCGTGGACAACGGTGAGGGGGGCCAGCTGCTGGCCCTGTGCCCACCTCTATGTCCCCCCATGGGGTTCAGGCCCCTCCCTGGGTGCCTCGCTGACTCTCAGCCCCACAGGGTCACCACATGTTGCCACCGGCACGGGGACGCTGCTCCTCGTGCTTCAGGATGTGAACGACAACGGGCCCGTGCCAGAGCCCCGGAGCTTCGACATCTGCAACCGGCAGCCAGAGGAGCAGACGCTGAAGGTCATCGACAAGGACCTGCCCCCCAACACCTATCCCTTCAAGGCAGAGCTGATGCATGGCTCCAGCAGCAACTGGACTGTCGAGGTGAAGGATCCAGGTGGGTGCCACCTGCTCTGGTGCTGGGCCCTGCAGTGAGCACTAGGCTGGGGACCTGCCACGGGGCAAAGTCCTGTGCCAGTGCCAAGGGTGTTCCCAAACCAGAGCTGGGAAAGGGGCTGGAGCACCAGGAGTGGCTGAGGGAGCTGGGGAGGTTCAGGAGAGGGACCTTCTTGCTCTGCACAACTCCCTGGCAGGAGGGTGCAGCCAGGTGAGGGTGAGGATCTGCTCCTAAGGGACAGGACAAAGGGAAACAACCTCGAGTTGTGCCAGGAGAGCTTTAGGTTGGATATTGGGGAAAATTCATTCATGGAAAGGGTCGTTAGGCATTGGAACAGGCTCCCCAGGGCAGTGGTGGAGTCCCCATCCCTGGTGGGATTTAAGAGCTGTGTGAACGTGGCACTTGGGGAAATGGGTCAGTGGTGGCCTTGGCAGTTCTGGGGATGGCTGGACTCACTCATTTTGGAGAACATCTTCAACTCAAATGATTCTGTGGTTCACCAAGACCTGGTGAAGCTGAGGATGAAGAAGGAGCTGGAGCCGGGCGAGTACAGTATCTTCCTGAAGCTGCTGGACAGGCAGAACAAGGAGCAGATCACGCCGGTGCGAGCCCAGGTCTGCAGCTGCGAGGGGCCGGCCAAGAACTGTGAGCGGCGAGCATTCATCTCCGGTGGCATGGGCGTGCCCGCCATCCTGGGCATCCTGGGGGGCATCCTGGCGCTGCTCAGTGAGTACCCGGGACGAGGACGGGAGGGACAGAGTGCGGGTGTCCCTCTCCCTGCAGCCCTGACACCCCATCCCTGTGCCTGCAGTCCTCCTGCTGCTGCTGCTGCTCTTTGCAAAGAGGAGGAAGGTGGTGAAGGAACCACTGCTGCCCCCCGAGGATGACATGAGGGACAACGTGTACCACTATGACGAGGAGGGCGGTGGCGAGGAGGACCAGGTGGGATGGCTGTGCCTGCCAGACCCTGCCCACCAAGCAGTGGTGGCAGCACCCACGGTTGTCCCTCGAGCCTTGACTCCTCCTGTCTCCCCAGGACTACGACCTGAGCCAGCTGCACCGGGGGCTGGACGCCCGGCCCGAGGTGATCCGCAATGACGTGGCCCCCCCGCTGATGGCGGCCCCCCAGTACCGGCCCCGCCCCGCCAACCCCGACGAGATCGGGAACTTCATTGACGAGGTGAGTGCCGACCTGGAGAGCCCAGCGGGTGCCACGTCCCTGCCGCAGCAGCGCGGGGGCCACGGGCACTGACCCCTCCGTTCCCCCAGAACCTGAAGGCGGCCGACACGGACCCCACGGCCCCCCCCTACGACTCGCTGCTGGTGTTCGACTACGAGGGCAGCGGCTCGGAGGCCACCTCGCTCAGCTCCCTCAACTCCTCCGCCTCCGACGGCGACCAGGACTACGACTACCTCAACGACTGGGGCGGCCGCTTCCGCAAGCTGGCCGAGCTCTACGGCGGCGGCGAGGAGGACGAGTAAGGACCCCCAGCCCGCTGCTGCCACCTCATTTCACCCCTCTGGTCTCAGTCCAGTCGGTCTCTGGCCAGGGTGGCCAAACCCTCTCCAACCCCCCTGAACCCCGTGCCCATGTCTCCCTCGCTGAGAAAAGCTCAGGCACGCTGGGGATGGGGGGTTTTGGGGTAGTCTGGGTGTTACCTGGCCTCCTTGGCTCCAGGGCATGGAGCAGTTTAGTCCATTCCCCATCCTGGAACTGAGGTGCTCCCAGCTGTGGAGGGCAGGATCAGGTCCTTCTTCCCTTTTCCATAGGGGAAAAAGGCTTTCTCTGGTGCTCTCCAAAACACCTCGTGCTCCCAGCCCCACACAGGCTCAGATCATGAACCTAGTGCTGGAGAACTGCAATGAGGCACTCGATCAATACAGACCAAAGATGCACAGGGAATTGTATTTACTGCAGTATGTACAGGCAGATTTCTATTTTTCTGTATCCCAGATTATAGTTTGATTTCCTCCCATGCCATGCTAGCTGTAATTAGCGTGCAGTCATTGAAAGGTGCTTTCCAAAATCAAAGGGCTTTCCCAAAATCCTGACCTCTGTGTTTAGCTGTCGTCATGGTTTGTATTTTTTATCATGGGAAAAGGGTCTGACATGAGCTGGGACACCAGCATAGGCCCCAAGTGTTGATTGCATGGTTTTTATATGAAATTGACATAATAAATTGTTTTAAGAAAACCAAACCACGTTTCTGTGTGTGAGGCTCTGCCGGTGTTTGAAGCTTTTACCTGCTGCACAGGTGTGGCTGTGGCCCCCTCCACAGGGCACGTGGGCAATCCGAATCATGGAAAGGTTTGAGCTGGAAGAGACGTTAAGGATCATCCACCTCCATCCCTCTGCATGGGCAGGAACACCACCTGCTCTCCCAGGCTGCTCCAAGCTGCAGTGTCCAACCTGGCCTTGGACACTTCCAGCGCTGGGGCAGCCACAGCTGCTCTGGGCGAGTGCCAGGGCCTCATCACTCTCAAATGAGAAGGATTCCGTCCCAATGCCGCATCTCAGTGCCCTGTGGCAGTGGGCAGCCCTTTCCCCAGCCCTGTCCCTGCACGCCTTGTCCCCAGTCCCGCCCGCCTCCCCGGGCGCTCTCTCCTCCCCGTGCCGACCCGACCTCCCCAAGATGGCGGCAGGCAGCGCGGCCCCGCCCCTCACGCGCCCTCCCCGCCATGGCGGCCGGCGGCGGCCCCGCCCCTTCCCCTGCCCGCCCTAGGATGGCGGCGCTCCCTGCCAGCAGGCCCGACATGGCGGGCGAGGCGCAGCCGGAGCCGGAGCCGGAGCCGGCCCGTGTGGTGGAGGCGCTGGAGCTGCTGCTGGGGCCGCCCAGTGACGGCGACAGCGCTGCCGAGCCCGGCCGGGAGCCCGCCCTGTGCCCGGAGACGCTGCGCAGGAACGCGGCGGCGCTGGAGGAGCGGCTGTCAGGGGCAGCAGCGGGCTGGGCCGCGCTGCGCCAGCTCCGGGCGGCCGTGCTGTCCCGGGAGCCCGCGCTGGCGGCCGGGGCGGCGGGCGCGGAGCCGGGCTGGGCGGCGGCCTGCGGGCTGCTGGCGCTGCTGCTGTGCCTCAAGGAGCGCCTGGCCGCGCTCGCCGCCGCCGCCCCCGCCGCCCCCGCCGCCCCCGGGGCGCCGCCGCCGCCCGGCGCCGACACGCTGAGCGTGGGGCAGGAGCGGGCGGTGCGGCGGGCGCTGCGGGCCGCCGTGGGGCTGGGGCTGCTGCCGCACCTGCCGCCGGGGCTCGGGCCGGGCCCGGGGCTGGGGCCGCCGCCCGGCACCCGCGGGGCCCGGCTGTTGGCCGCCGTGACCGCGCTGGTCGAGCTGGCCCGGTTGCCGGCTCTGGGAGCCCCTCTGCTCGCCCGGCACCTCCGTCTGCTCCTTTCCGGGCTCTGCGCGCTGGGACACGGCCCCGCCGCTCTCTGCCAGGTCCGTGCCACGCTCGCAGCCCGTGTCCCCGCTCCCCGCTGGTGGTGCGGGTGTCCAGCCGAGCCCCAGCCCGCTCCTCAGGCGCTCCCTTCCGTGTCCTGGCCGCCGTGCCCCATGTGGGAGGAAGAACGGGAGGCACGGAGCCCGGCGGGGGCTGCAGGGCACCGGCACACCGTCGGCACCGGGGCTGTCCTGCCCAGCCAAGCTGTTCTCAACAGCCCTGGTATGTTTTGTTGCAGGGCGTTTCGGAAGCGGAGCGAGCGCAGTGTCGGGAAGCCCTGAGGGACATCCTGGACCGCGTTTACCAGCCGCTGGCGGTGCAGGAGCTGCTCATCCTGCAGGGACAGCCCAAGCAGGTACCCGGGGCCATCCCCGGCACGGGGCTAGCGGGGTCCGTACCCCCGTGGCTCCCACACTCACAGGGCGCTGCTCTTCTGGAAATGTTCTTACACCTTAAAAGCCTGTCCCCGAGCGCTGGCGGGGCTGGGTGTGTGCCGCTGCAGCCCTGCCGTGCAGGAGCCGTGGGTGTGTCAGGGACTGTCATCGCGCCACGTGCCACCTTGCCTTGGCACCCGCAGCCTCCGTGCCCAGCCAAGCACAGCCTCTGCTCCTCCAAACCTCACCCTCTCCGCTCGGGGGATGACACAGGGCACCTGCTGCTCTTTGGGGCTGTTCCAAAGCCTCCTGGAGAGGAGGAGATGGGGAATCTCTTAGGTGTTGCTTTAGGGAAGTCCCCATGGGATAATGCCTTTAATAGAATCATAGAAACCTGGGATGGCTTGGGCTGGAAGGGAACTCAGAGTTCATCTCATTCCACCCCCTACCATGGGCAGGGACACTTTCCACTGTCCCAGGTTGCTCCAAACCCCGTCCAACCTGGCCTTGGACACTTCCAGAGATGGAATAGCGTGCTAAGCACCTGAGGGCTGACCTCTCTCATTAATTCCTGATGTGCTTTATGCCACTGGATGAAGCAGCAGTTGAAAGCCTGTCTGTGTCCTGTAATCTCTGTCAGAGCAGGGGCTGTTTGCCCACAGGTGGGGTTGGCACAGGTGTGTGCAAACACGCTCCTTACTCTGCTCCTTGCTCCCTTCCAGAGGTCTCCAAGCACCAGGGCAGCTCCGGCGTGGCTGCGGCGGCTCTGCGGGCACCTGCTCTCCGAGAGGCTGCTGAGGCCCGGCGGCGTGCAGGCCGTGGTTCGGGGGGTCCTGGGGGCCACAGACGGTGAGTGGGGGGCTCTGGGCCCCCGTGTCACAGATTCAGAGGTGTCTTGGGACAGTTCATCCCAGAAGAGCAGAGCCACAAGAGCTGGATGCGGGAGCTGGGCTGAGGTGACGTGGTGACACACGGACGTTGCCTGTGGCTGCGCTGAGCTCCCAAACTGCTCTGATTTGGGATGCATATATGTTTGAGGGCCGCACTGAAAGGCTCCAAGCCCATTTATCCAGTTTGTGCTTCAATGGGGTCACACCTTGTGTGTGTCCAGAGTAGGGTCAGTCCTGGGGAATGCCCTCTCCCAGTGCTGGTCTGGTGGGAGCCGTGCTGGGCACTGGGCTGTGAGAGCTGTATGGACAGTGACACTCATCCCATCCCATCCCATCCCCTCCCATCCCCTGCTCTCCGTGTCCTGCTGAGGAGGGAAGCTGTTGCTCTCCACAAGCTGAATCCCATGTTTTTAGTGCCACTCCAACCATCTAAGCACAACCTCTCCCCACCTTTTGGCTCACCCACCTGGCTGTAGGAGTTGTTTTCCATTATCAGAGCTCTTGCACAGCAATTTTCCCGTTTCTGTCTTTAAGTTCAGATGTCTCCTGAAAGATGCTTGGTTTAACAAGAGCAATAAAAGCTAAAAATCTAATTTTTGGCTGGGAACACCTGGCTTCAGCCAGAGCTGGCCATGGGTCGGAGCTGACCCAGGATTTCTGCTGCTGTTGTAGGTGGTGCTGGTGCTGAAGCAGCAGCTCTGGACTGGAAGAAGTGTGATGCAGTTGGGAAGATCCTGGCTGCCTGCCCACAGCAGTGCCTGTCCCTCGAGGACTACTACAGACAGGTGTGCCCCCAGGTAAGTCCCTTGTCCCCTCTGCTGGGGAATGCAGAGCCAGCTCCTGGCTTGGAGGGTGCTGGGGCTGTTCCTTTTGCTTGAGTGTGGCCTGGCACAACGTGGACGTGTTGTTTTGGCAGTAGGACATTTCCACTCTTGAATTTTCCATGTTTTATTGATGTGCTCGATGATGATGTCTGATCACACGAGGTACTTGGCACTGTGCTACACAGAGCTCAGTGCGTAGCTGTTGCTTCCAGCCTTTGGCTCTGGGAGTGGTGCAGGCTCCTGGTTTGAGCCCACAAAGATCCTTCGTGCCTGGGAAGGGCACTGGCTCTTCCACACGTGGAATGTCATCCCAGCTGCCCAGCAGAGCAGCACGTGGGCGGCTCCTTGGTGGCTGCGAGGCGCCAGGCTGCCCTCTCTGAGGGGCTGCTGATCCTTGTTCCTTTTTCCTTGCAGATTCTGGAGCTGCTGCACGTCCAGGACAAGGCGGCAGCGCGGCAGTTCCAGCGCGTGGCCAGCACCACGCTGCTGAGCATGGCCAGGGAGCAGCCAGGGCTGGCAGAGAGGCACCTGCTGCAGCCCCTGCTGGCACCGCTGCGCCGCTGCTCCCAGGCCGCAGGTACCAGGCTTGGGGAAGGCTCTGCCTTTGCTCCTCGCTGGTTGTTGTCATTCCATCTGAATTTCCTGAGGCTGTGGAGTGTGGGAGCCCAGCTGTCTGTGCTGACTCTGTCAGCTTGTCTGGGTGCACCATATTTACTCCTACTTGAGTTCCTGCAGCGTGGAAGCTGAGGAGTTTGGCTCTGCCCCGTGCTCCTTGGGAACCTCTCCCAGTCTCACATCCTTGTTCTGGGCTTCCAGACAGAAGCCATTGGTTCCCCACACTGACCAGCAGCTCTCTGGGGAATCATCCATCGTGGGGTTGTGGTCTGCATTGATTTCCACGTGTCCTTGGGGGTTTACAACATTGCAGGACAATTAGTGTGGCTAATGAGGGTTGGTCTGTTCTCATGGGGAGGGAAGGGAGCTGTGGAAGTGCTTTTGGGTGCAGGGAATGGTGGGGCAGTTCTGCTGCTGGGGGCTCTGGGCTGTTTTGGGGGGGCTTATGTCTGTCCCCTTTGCTTTCAGAGCTGGCACTGGAGGATTTGACAGCAGGGGCTGTGCTGGTGCCAGAGGCAGAGCTGGGCAGCTGTGTGGAAGACGTGCTCAAGGTACCGTGTCTGCTTTGGGTGAGAAAAAGAGCTGGTGTGAGACCTGGTGAGCAGTTCAGTGTGTGATGAGCCACACAAACCCAGTGTCTCTTGCAGTCGTGCTCAGTTGTCTGGTCTTCATTGCAGGAGTACACCAGTCTCCACATGGGCTGGTGGAGGCCTCACCACCCTCACAGGGAAGGATTCCTTCCCAATATCCCATTTAACCCCCCCCGTCTTGCAGTTGGAAGTTATTGCTCCTTGTCCTCTCACTCCAGGCCTTTGTCTGAGGTCCCTCTCCAACCCTCTTGGAGCCCCCTTAGGCACTGTAAGGAGCTCTGAGCTTTCCTTGGAGCACAGATCTTTGTTCTGGCATTTGGGGGATTGGCAAGGTCCATCCTTGTGCTTCCTGTGAAGGATGAGGGCTTTTTGTGGAGGCCTCTGCTGTGACACCTCCCCTCATGACTCCATTTCCTACCATTCCCACCAGTAACCCCAGTGCCACGCTGCAGGCTCCAGCAGCTTCCTGCTGCACGTTCCAACCCAGAAGGACATCTCCAGTCCAGGAATTCAAATTTCAGAAGCTGGTGACTTGCTTCCTGGCATGCCCGGAGGCAGGCTAAGCTCTTAAGTGCTGGGATTGTTGTCTATTTTCCCAGTAATGATCTGTTGTAACTGGCTGGCAGGCAGAGACCGGTCTGGAGGGCTGCTCCCTCCCAGAGCAGTGCTGGGGGGGTTGGGGTGGGTCTCTCCTTAATGGCAGAGCACTGGGGGCCTGACAGCAGCCAGATTAGTGAGGGGACCCCAGGTTTGGGGGGGTGGGTTTCTTGCTTAGCAAGTGTCATTTGATGCTTAGTGAGAAACCATCCTTGGGGCTTCATCGGGAGGCTTTGTGTACACAAGGGTCTGGGGAGGAGGGATGGCTCCACAGGGATTAGCACAGGGAAACAGGTCTGTGTGCATCAATGGAGCAGGGCAGGGCCTGTGGGGACCATTTCTCAGCTTCTTGGGAGGGTGCTGGGTGAGGTGGAGGAGAGGAGCAGGGCCCTGCAATCACGCCTGATCCCCTACAACCCTTCCAAGAGCCTCTACAACCCCCCCAGAGCCTCTACAACATCCCCAGAGCCCCCGTAATAACCCCTGAGCACCAACAACATTCCCAGAGCCTCTTGCAGTGCCCCCAGAGCCTGAGCAGCCCAGTGTCTCAGCTCAGCACCCACTAGCCCAGCTGCCCTGCTAGTCTGTCTGAGATTTACAGTAATTCAGTGAAGATCTGCTTATTCCAGGGGGCCTGTTGCACCCCTGGGTAAGGCAGGACCTTACTCCTAAGCAGCAGACTTCCCAAAGAGCTGGCTGCAGCCTTCCTGTGGCTCGGAGCCCTGCTGTGGTTAAGCAAATTCTTGGAGAAAGATGGTGCTGAGGGCGGGTTTTAATAGGGAATGTGGCATAATCAGGGCAGACAGCCTCCAGACTGAGGGAAGAGGCTGAGAGCCCTCCACCATCCTCCCTGGTCGCTGCCCTGTGCACAGGCGTGCCCCTGAGCTCCCCTCTGCCCCACGCAGGTGTCTGACTCCCCCCCTGCCCTTCTCTCCGTAGGTGTATGTGGTTGGGAACGACAGCTCGAGCCTGCTGCTGGGATCCTTGCAGTCAGTCCTGGGAGTGGTTTTTTCCCTCTATTCCTTCGCCAAGCAGAATGTGTCATACTTACGGTAAGGGAGGGTTTGTACTCGGCTCTGCTGGGGTTTCATCTGCTGGGCTCTGCCCACCTCCAGCAGCCACACTCAGGCAGGAGCAGAGATCCATCTTCTCATCCCAGAGCACTCTCATTGCAGGCAGGCAGTAACCACAGGCAGGGCACACGACCTCACTGGCAGCCTGTGCCTGGGGAAGCAGTTCTTATGTTAGTGTTTGTCTTCCCTGAAGCCAGAATGTTCTGTGCCCTCAGGAGTAAAGGGTGGCTCTGCCTAGAGCAGGGGTTGTGGTTGTCCATGGATGGAGATAGTGGTGCTGGAAGCTGGATGGAGGGATCTGCAAATAGCATAAAAGCTGGAAAAACATTTTAAGCACTGCCTCTTGGAAGTACAGGATCATTCTCCAATTTGGACTCCCTCTCCTCTGGTACAACCAGGACCTGCCTCCTGGCAGCTGATCCCCCATATCATGCCCAGCTCCCCATGGCTGGTGTACAGTGGGAAGCACCACATGTACCAGTCGTGGCAGGGACAGGGGTGACCAGGTGCTGGCTGTCCTCTCTCCTTGCTCTCCCCAGGCTTTCCCTGAACTCAGGACCAGCCTGGTAAGAACATTCCTGGTGGGGTTGCACAGTGCTCTGGTGATGCTGGCGTGTGGAGGCTCTCCCTAAAAGGTGTGTGTAGACACGGTCTCTGCTGTTAGCAAAGGCCTCATTAATCACCTCAGAGAGCAGTGAGTGCCGTGACAAGCTGCTGGAACACGCCAAGTTCATGCTGCTGCTGGGCCAGCAGTCCCTGCTTCCTTTGCTGAGGAATTTGGCAGGGATGACTGAACCCACAGCTGCCTGGAAGTGTTCAGGTTTCCAGACCCCTGGCACAGCCCGGCGTGGCTGCTTCACCTCATTAACCTGCTTCTTTCCTTGGCAGGGCTCCCCGTGCCACCTCAGTGCTCCCGTCTCCTTCCTCCTCTCCCTTGGCACTGCCACCAGCCCCTGTCACCTCGTTGCTAGGCACAGGCAGGGCGTGCCAGGGGTGTTCACAGTGCTTCCTTGCCAGCCTCAAGCGTGGAGGAACCCAAATCCTTCCATCTGGGAGCGCCAGAAGGGCAGGATGTGCTGCTGATCCCCTTAGAAACAGGCACAAATGCTTTCAGCTGCCAGATACAGGAGCTGGAGCATCCCAGGGAGAGCCCGTGGCTGCTCCAGAGCTCTCCAGTCATGTCCCTCATCCCAAAACACCTGTAGGGGAGGTGCAGTGGGCAGAGCAGTGTCACCACTGGCTCCTTTCTCCTTGGCAGCTCCCCGTGCCAGGACATCCTGCTGTGGTTCCTGGAGAAGGCGGAGCGGGAGCAGTCCCTGGCTGTGCTGGAGGGCCTGGCCGGGCTGAGCAGCCTGGTGCCCACCCTTCACCCCCAGTGCCAGCTCCGTGTGGGCAGCGAGGGCGGTGCTGCCATCGTCGTGGGGGAAACCATCAGGTGAGTGCTGTGGGACTGTCCCCTGGGTCACTCAGCACCCAGGGCTGTCCAGGGCAGCCTGGCAGAGAGCCTGGGCAAGCAGGGGGCTGCCAGTTCCATCCCACAGGGTCTCATCACCTCGAGCTCAGGCAGGTGATGCTTCCACACAGCCCCCAGGTTCCCTGGACATGGACTTCCAGCCCCAAAAAGCATCACGCTCCACCTGAGCACTGGTGTGCACTCCCTGCCTGCTTTTCCTGACTCCCGAGCCCTGCCTGTGCAGTGTCTGGAATGGGATGTGCATTTCCAATCTCAACACCCCCCAAATTCAGCCTCCAGCCCGAGCCTGTCTGGTGGCACAGCGAGCGTCCCTCGGGCACAGGTGGCACAGTCACAGCACAGACTGTGGCAGTGCCAGCATCGTGGAGCAGCCTCGGGGCTCCTCTGGTGTGGGCAGATGGTCCCTAAGCAGAGGCAGAGCTGGCCATGCTGGGCATTAACTGCAGCCTTTAGTCTCCAGCCACGCAGGCTGGCATGTCCCGCTGGGTTTAAAGAGAGGGGCTGTGAGCTGGCAGGAGGGCCCAGGGCAGCCCTGTGGGGCAGGCAGAGGCACACCTGTGCCCAGGAGTGTGCTGGCAGCTGGGAGCACCGGCAGCAAAATCCCCACAAAAACGTTTGGTTTGGCTTCATTTCAAGGTATCCCTGAGTTAGAATTACAGGCTGCTATGGGTTGGAAAAGACCTTAAAGCTCATCTTGTTCCACCCCCTGCCCATAGGGTTACCTTCCACTATCCCAGGTTGCTCCAAGTCCTGTCCAGCCTGGCGTGGGGCACTTCCAAGGATGGGGCAGCCACAGCTTCTCTGGGCAACCAGTGCCAGGGCCTCCCCACCCTCACAGTGAAGAATTCTTCCCCACTATCCCATCTAGCCCACCTTTGGTCAATGGGAAGCCATTCCCCCTTGTCCTGTCACTCCATGCCCTCGTTCAAAGCCCCTCTCCAGCCTTTTTATAAACTCTCTTTAGGTACTGGAAGGCCAGAATTAGAAGCAGCTCTGCCTTGCTTAAACTGGGACTACTTTAAACTTGTTCCCTGCTGGCCCTGGCTCTGCCCATGCCCCTGCTGCCACAGCTCTGACCACTGCCCAACTTAGCCAGCAATAATCCTATTATTTATGGGCTGGATGAAATGTATGTTTTGGGCTCATGGTTTCTGTTAATGAGTGCAGGTTAGTTAATAAGCAGAGCCCAAATGACCTGGGCAGTGTTTGGCTCAGCTGCCTCCAGGCTCTGCTGGGAAGTGCTGGGAAGGAAGGCTTCCAGGGAAATGCAGACTGGGATTTCACCATGCCCTGGAGTCAGGGGGTCAGGGGGTTCTGGGTGTGTTTGTGTTGGTGATACACTGACCTGTTCCAGCGATGAAGATGAGGCCCTGTACCAGAAGATCTCCTTGGAGCAGTGCCACGTGGAGAGCTTGGTGGAGCTCCTGTCCCACTGCCAGAAGAGTGGTCTGGCTGGAGACTTCTTCATCCACTGCCTGAAGGTGAGGGCAGCCAGTCCTTGGTTGAGGTATACCTTTGGGAAGGGGTTCCCTGGACAGGCAGAAGGCAAAGGAGGAATCATCCCCCTCTGTGCCCTGGGGTACAGCATGTGTTGGAGAGCCCTGTCCCTGAAGGGGTTAACCCTCATCCTCCCCCTGGGCTGTTTTAACAACAGGAGCATGTCTGAAGTGTGTTGGAGGCTGGGAATAATCCCTGCTGCTTCCTTGGCTGTAGAAGAGGGGCCCCGTACCTGCTTCCTTTGATCTCACTTGGAGCCCCCCAGGGTTCCCTCCAGGCCTGGGCTGGACTGGGATGTTGTGCCCCAGCCCGTAGTCACAGGAGGGGACAGGGATGGGACACCCAGGAGCTGTGGACAGCTCTCAGAAACCTTCATCTACCAGCTGGGAGGTGCTGGTGTGAGGAGTCATCTGGCACTCCTGACACTGGCTCCCCATGTTCAACCACTGCCTCTCCGTGCCCCCTTCCCGGCAGGAGCTGACTCAGGTGGCTGCGGAGGACGAGGCAGCTCCAGAGCCAGCTGTGCAGCCTGGAGGGAGTTTGCTGGAGCTGGAGCAGTACCAGGCCAGGCAGGGGAGGAAGCTGCTGGTGCTGCAGCTGGTGGCCGCGCTGTGCGAGGGCGTCTCCGACACCGTCTTCACTGACATTGTGCAGGTTGGTCGTGGCAAAGCCCGGGGGGATCAGCTCAGCACTGCCAGGGGCAAAGGCTGAAGGAGTTGGGATTGCTCAGCCTGGGGAAGAGAAGGGTCCAGAGTGACCTTGAGAGAAACTTCCAGTGCCTAAAGGAGCTCCAGGAGAGCTGGAGAAGGACTTGTACAAAGTCCTGGAGTGACAGGACAAAGGGGAATGGCTTCCCCCTGAGAGAGGGTAGGATTAGAAGGGATATAGTGAAGAAATTCTTCCCTGTGAGGGTGGTGGGGCCCTGGCACAGGGTGCCCAGAGAAGCTGTGGCTGTGCCATCCCTGGAAGTGCCCGAGGCCAGGTTGGATGGGAGCAGCCTGGTTGGCATAACTGTGCTCCTACATTCATGAATGGGCAGTGACAAATTTATTGAATATTTATCATTTCAAAGGCCACTGGGGCCCCTTGACCCTGGTCCCAAAAGGGATTTTTTAAATCTTTCCCCCTGAACCCGCCCCGGATGGGGTCGGCTGTGCCGGTCGGGCAGGCAGCTGGGCACTGAGGGCACTGAGGGCAGTGTGGCATTCACTTGTGGATCCCCTGCAGATCCCCTGCAGATCCCCTGCAGATCCGGTGTCTTTTAACTTCCTCATCCTGTTCTTTATTGCTGCTTTTCCCCCGGTGCCCCCGCTCTGCCAGCTCCCCGTGCTGCCGCCGTGGGCAGGGGCGGTCAGGCTCGGGCAGGTTTCCTCACGTTTCCTGTGGGACAAAGGAGCCTTTGTGTGCTCAGAGGGGACACAGCCCGGGAGGGGACACAGCCCGCGGCGCTCTGTCCCCACCTGCCTCACATCACACCCACCCGCCGGGCCGGAGAGTCGGCCTGGGAGATGGGGAAGGGGTTTGCCAGGTTTCAGGGTCCAGCCTGGGTAAAAACCCAGCACCAAAGAAATGCAGACAAAAAATCCATTCTCCTGCTGCCTGGGGTTGTGTTTCAGGGAGGCCCCGGGCTGGGACAGGGACAGGCTTTGAGCAGGTTCTGCACTGTGGGGTTCCCTGGGGCGTTTTTGGGGCCCTAATGGGGTGGGAGCAAGTGGGATCCATCCTTCCAAAGCTGGAGCCCAGGAGCAGCAGCCACTGTGGCCCCTACAACTGCACATTTGTTTTATTTACATATTCTCCTCTATAACCAAGGTCAACTTAATTTACTCACTGCACCAAGAATTCTCTCCTCCTGCCTGAGCCACAACTGTGCCCCAGTGTTTTATTTTTCAATTTTTTCCCTCCCACTTAAACTTTTTTCCTAGATTATTTTTTAAAAATTAGTTTTAATTTTTCTCAGTTACAATCTGCAGTTATTTATTCACAAATTTCCTTTTTTTAATATTAAATATAACTTCAGCCCCTCCAGCTTGTGTGTCACTGTGTTGTAAGGGCAAATATTCCTATTTTTTTTTACTTACTTACAGTTTGATGGAAGTTCTTCTCTGGAATGATTATCCCAGCAGGTACCTGAGCCTTTTATGCAGTCTTTTCCAAAGCCTTTTTCCACAGCCTCCCTCTTTGCTTAAGGGATGTGCTTAAGGAATCTGACAGCTGAGGAGGAAACGCTGCCTGCACCCAGTGCCCTGGGGGTGGAAGTTTGGAATTTGGTGCAGCAGGACCTTGTTGCCCTCATACTTTGTTTTCTGAAGTAGGAAAACAATAGTTCCTCCTCTTTTGCAGCACACCTGTTAGGTAGGAATGACCCTGATCCAAACCCTTCCCAGGCTTGTCTGGGAGAAGATAAGGCGTGGAGAACATCAACTCCCTAATTCCAAGATCTGTTAGGAAGGCAGAAATCCTGTGGGATCACAGGTGTTGGTGCCAAGTGTGGAGAAGGCCAATGCCAACCAGGCAGGATCGTTACATGTGGAATAAAAATATTGTGGGAAAAATCACAAAGTAAGGGAGAACACAGGAAACGGCCCAGCTGGAGTGTCAGCTGTGCAGGGTAAGGGGGAGGATGGTGTGGAGAATTGTGGACAGGGGCTGGAGCTCCTTGGTTCTGGAATTTCCAAGCCTTTACTTAGGGCAATTCCATACAGACCCACCTTGAGCTTCCCTTTGGGGCTATCCCAGCTTCCATCCCATGGTGGAGCCAGGCAGGAGGCTGAGATGGAGCTGGGACCCCTTTGTTCCTCCAGCCCCACGGGGACTCCTGCTGCTGAGGGACCCCACCAGTTTAACCCTCGCCTTGTCCCAGTGTGAACGTGGCTTGGCAGGCTGGGATTGGGGTGGCAGCAACAGCAGAAAAATGGGAAGGGTTTCACAGAATCACAGAATATTCTGAATTATCAGGGACCATCACTGAGTGCTGCTCCTGGCCCTGCACAGCACACCCAGCAGTCCCACCCCGTGCATCCCTGGGAGCGTTGTCCGAACGCTCCCTGGATCTGGAGTTGTGCCGGGGACTCAGCTGGGCACAGAGGCAGCAGTGGGAGCTGCAGGGGGGTGTCCCGGGCTGTCCCTGCTGCTGACAGCTGTTCCCTTGGCAGGTGCAGCAGTTCCTGGCAGCCGTGCTGCAGCGGGCCTGCGCCCACCCTGCGCGGGGCCCCGGCGCGGCGGCCGAGGCGCAGACGCTGGCCATGGCCATGGGGCTGGTGGCCGCCGTGCTCGGCGGGGCCGTCCAGGTGAGGGGCACGGCCGGGGCCTGGGGGGGCGTGGGGCGGGGGGCTGGGCACTGCCATGCCCAGCTGAGGGTGCTGGGGCACAGATGGGTGCCCTGGCTCGGGGTCCCTGCTCCGTCACAGCCTGTAAATGGATAGATGGATGGATGGATGGATGGATGGATGGATAGATGGATGGATAGAGATAGATGGAGAGATAGATAGATAGATAGATAGATAGATAGATGGATAGATAAGTAGATGGATAGATAGATGGATAAGTAGATAGAGAGACAGACAGACAGATAGATAGATGGATGGATGGATGGATAGATGAATAGATGGATAGAGAGCTAGATGGAGAGATAGATAGATAGATAGATAGATGTATAAGTAGATAGATAGATAGATAGATGGATAGATAAGTAGATGGATAGATGGGTAACTAGATAGATAGATAAGTAGATAGACAGACAGACAGACAGATAGATAGATAGATAGATAGATGGATAAATATATACACAGTTTTTTCCTTGGGGCAGTGCCAGGGTGCTGACCAAGGATTCAGTCTGAGCAGGGCACCGCCAAGAGCCCAATTAACTAATTTATAATCTCTCCCAAAAAGGCACTGGCAGAGCAGCGCAGTCACATCCAGCATCTTTAAATACCAGCACTGCACCCTGTGCATCCCCACACGGTCACAGACTCTGGCTGCGGAGCATTGTGAACTTCCCATGTGGGCTGTACCCTTGAAAATCCCCTTACATTTTTATATTTCCATTTTATACATATTTATATTGTTATTTATATCTCTCGGTTACCTTGTAATACCTATATATATACAAACCCTGTGTCACTCAATGGAGCTGCCACGGGGAGCAATGGCACACCTATCAACATGCTGCTATCACTGAGCTTCATCCCTGGGTTTGCCCTAAGGAAAATCCAGCTGTTAACAGAAAAAAATCGTGAATTGTCTCCTATTGGTAAATATCTAACACTGGGAAAAGAACTGTAGTTGGAGAGAAGTTAAAGCCAGAGTCTTGTGGCTGCAATGGGCCCCTCCCAGGCGAGCTCCTTCTCCCACTTTTGTGTTAATGGGAGTGACATAATTTGGAAAATGGAATGTGAAAGGTTTTGGAAGCAGCTGCGGAGCTGTTTGGGTTTCAGCAGGCAAGGGGTTTTATGCAATCATCCAAAATCTCTGCTAAAGCACCCTTTTTCAGGCCTCACATCCCAGATTTTAGCAGTTAAATCCAGATTAGGGCAGGAGCTTCTCCAGCTCAGGACAGGTCGTGGCTGCTGTGCTGGGAGCGTCCTTCCAGGCAGGGCTGATGGCAAGTCTGGCACAGTGCTGGTGGGAAGGATGTCCCTGGCTTGGGCCCCGTACCCAGACCCCGTTGTTCTTCAGGTTCATGCACTTCCCACCTTCTCCCGTGGCTGCTGCCAAAGCTGCCAGGGCTGGGATTGGCGCTGGGCTGAGAGGAGCTGGTGGTGCCCAGAGCCTGGCTCACGAGCTGGGGATGGAGCTCTGGAACTCCTCACCCCCGTGCCCCATGCCCAGCCTCCTGGGAGCATCCCAAGGAGTGAACCCTGGTTACATTGATTCCAGCACTGCCCTTCTCCCTCCCCAGCTGAAACCCAGCGATTTTGCGGTGCTGAAGCGGCTGGTGCCGCTGCTGGAGGAGCTGTCCCGCACCTACCCCGAGCCCCTCACCCAGGAGCTGGCCTCGGACCTGCGCATCGCCATCTGCACGCACGGCGCCTGCTCCCCGGGCACGGTGGGCGCCGCTGCCGAGGCCGTGCTGGGCAGGAAGCCTGGCAGGGCAGCACAGAGCCCTGCGGGCGTTCCTGGCAGAGCCCCCAGCCCCTCCTCACAACACCCACACGGCAGCCCCTCGGCTCACGGGAGCAGGGAGCAGAGCGGGTGCCGTGCCCCCGGTGCCCCCGGTGCCTCCGCAGCCCCGTGTGCCGACAGCCCGGCCCCGGCGGGGCTGCAGGAGCTGCTGGTGGCAGCCTACGATCCCCAGCCCCCCGGCCGGGCAGCTGCCCTGCGCCGCCTCGCCAGCCTGGTCACCCAGCGGGATCCAGAGGCACTTGGGCTTCAGGAGAAGCTGCTGCAGGTACCGGGCTCCTGCTGTGCTCCCTGTCCCTTGCCTCAGTCCCTGTCCCCTGCTGTGTCCCCCGCCAGCAGAGATGGTGCTGAATGTGCCATCAGGCTGGAGATGGTCACAGTTATTGGAGCCCTCTGGCCTTGCTGGCCCAGAGTCACTGCTGATGGCACTTTCCTTCCTTCTTTCCAGGTGTTTCTGGAGAACTTGCAGCATGAGGATGCCTTTGTCTACCTCTCAGCCATCCAAGGTGAGCAGTGCCTGTTGGGGCGAGTGCCAGCACTTTGTCAGGGAAGGTTTTGTGCTCTGGGGGCTCTGGGCCCTGGGAGTGAAGAGCAGGAAAGCCATAGCCAGGCTGAGGGCTTGGCATCTCCTGCCCTCCCAGATTGTGGCTTTGTGTTGCTCCATCAAGCCTGGGGCCGCATGTGGGCTCCATGCCGAGTTCCTGAAGCTGGAGACTTCATCTCCCAGTTATTCTTACTCCCTGGAGCTGGTCACCATCCCTGTGCCAGGTCTGTGCCACAGGCTGGGACTGCAGTTCCAGTACAGTGTGGGCACAGCCCTGGTATCCACGGAGGGATCTGTTCAGCTGAGGCTGGCAGAGGAGCAGGACCAGGGGGACCCAGTGGTGCTCTGCCAAGGTGGCAACTCCTGAGTCGTTTCCCTTCCCAGGAAACCCTCAGGTCAGCGCTTGTCCTGGCACACTCAGTACAGCCCCACAGCAGGCAGGTGCTTCCGCACTGGGTGACACTTGTCCCGTGTGACAGTGGAGGGTCACAGTCCCCTGGGTTCTGTGGAAGGGAGGTGCCATTCCCTGGGCCCACAGCAATGCTGGCACCGCTGCTGTGGGTTGGTAACCTTTGGCAGCAGCTGGGAAAGGAGTTTATGCCGTGCTTCCCAATGCCTGTACGGTCTTGAGAGGGACGGGTCTGTCCTTGCCCGCAGCTGGAGCACAAAGGCTGTAACCGTCCCGGTGATTAATGCGCCGCTGCAGCTGCTGCACGTTTGGCAGTGATTAACCCTGATGGTTCCTTCCACTGACTCACCCGGCCCGTGGCAGTGCCACCTGTGCTGCCGTGCCGAGCCGTGCCGTGCCAAGCACAGGGCTGGGGGCCGTGCTAGACAGGTCCCCATAGTCCTGCTTGCTCCCTGTCACTGCGGTGGGGCTGGGGCTGAGCTGTGGTTGTGGCACCGCTGGGTTTCGTGGAGCCGGACTCCAGTGATGTATTCCTGATGTACTGGACATCACACCTGGAATCCTGGGGTCAGTTTTGGGCCCCTCGTGACAAGAGGGGCTGGAGGGTATCCAGGGGAGGGCATTGGAGCTGTAGAAGGGTCTGATCGCTGCATCTGGGATCTGATCTCTAACCCCAGGGAGATGCAGTGAGCGTGTGGCACGCACTGGCTCCTGCTCCCAGTCTGTGCCAGGCAAATCCAGCAGGGACAGAGACGTGCTGGCACCATGTGCTGATGGCCAAGAGCTGGGAGCAGTGACCAGACCCTGTGCCCAAGCATTGGCTGCAGTGCCCAGCTGCTCCCCAGTGCAGCAAGTCCCCACTGGGTCAAAGGGCATCACCCAGCAGGAGCGAGTGGACCTGCTGCCAACTGCTAAATTACTGATCTTCCAGTTTTTCTCCCCTCCAGGCGTTGCCCTGCTCTCCAGTGAGTATCCAGAGTGGGTTCTGCCCGTCCTGCTGGCACAGTACGAGTGCCCAGCACAGGGCACAGAGGACTCCATGGCTGCTGTCACCAGGATGAAGCTGGGCGAGGTGCTGATGCGTGTCACCCGGGCACTGGGTGAGTCCATGGCCGTGGCACTGCCCTCTGCCAGCAGCCACAGCACTGCCTGGCCTCACCATTAGCAGGGGGAAAGCCCACAGGGGACTTTTGTAGTCAGAAGATGGGAAGGGTCCGAAAGCCAAGGAGAGGCTGGCTGGGGTTTGCCAGCAGCAGGAGCAGGGTGGCGGGTCCTGCCAGCAGCCCACCCACCATCCCCTCGGCCGGCAGCACCGGGCTGGGAGACTGCTGGGAAGCGCCCGGACATGCCGGGCTGAGAGGTGGAAGCTGGATGAGGCCTTTCTGGCATCTGCTGTTGGGACACGTCCTAAAATGCCTTCTCTGACTCTGTGGAGAAGGCCTGGCCAGCAGGAGAGCACTGCTGGAGCTGTACACGGCCAGGGAGGTGGCAGCCAGTGTCCATGGTGCTGGGGCAGCCAGGCAGAGGCCCCTGGTGACTGGGTGGGTGCTGTGTGCCTTGGCTGGGGATGCCCCTGAAGAGCCTGGACCCCCTGACCCCCAGGTCTGTGACTCTGCTGTGGCCTGTGCCACGTTCCCTTGCTCCAGTGGCATCCCTGGGCTGTGCCAGCTGTGGCATCCCATCAGCGCCAGGCTGTGCCACCATCCCTCCTCGCTGCTGGCACGGGGACAGGGCATCCCCCTGCGTCCTGTGGGGCTCCAGCGATCAGCTCAGAGCCCCTCAGCCCCGGACCTCCCTGGGCAGTGTCCGTGTGTCTGGTTTCCCTTGGCAGCTGCCCTGGGATGGTGGCAGGTTCTGGCTGTGGTGCCGCGGGGCTCTGGCGGGTCCCGGCTCGCCGGGTATTTATAGAACAAATCACACCGAGTTGGTACTGTTACTGCAAAGCTCCAGCAGCTGAGAGCCAGGATTTACCCAGCACTTCCAGGATCCCTCCACAGCTCTCTGGGATTCTGAGCTCTCCTGCTCTGCCAAGAGACTGTCAAGCCTCCTGCCTGCCCTGTGCCCATCCCCATCCCTGTTTTCTGTCCCACTGGAGCAGCTTTCCCTATCTAGGAGGGGAAAGGAAGTGTTGCGTGCCCCTCCTGTAGCCATCTGGCACAGAGGCTGGTGCGTTGCTGGCTTTGGAGGGGATCCCACTCGGAGCACCCTGCACTGCTCATGCTGCTGTCATTCCCAGTCCTGGGATGCAGGCACAGAGCGTGGTACATTCCCTGCAAGTCCTTGGCATCACAGCACTGCCCTGTGCTGCCCCACCTGTGCCAGTGCCCAGCCCTGAGCCCCCACGTGCAGGGTGATGGGGAGCTTCCATTGCCTGCAAGGAACATTCCTGTCTCCACATCCTGGGGCGTCTCAAGGCGTCCATCCCACTGCCTCCATCTGCTGCAGGACACCAGAGCTTGAGAGAGCTGGAAAAACATAGAACTCACAGGCCAGCTGGCCTTCTGGAGCTTTCTTTCCACCCCTCAAGGCCCTGCCTGGTAGGAGGTGTCCACGCCGTGGGGCACACAGTGCTCAGCTCCTGTGGGATGACCACACGCAGATGGTTGTGGATGCTGAGCCTGATCTCTCATTAGCAGCTCACACATCCACAGCACCTCCGTGTGCTAATTGGGGCAGGGGATTGGGTCTGGATGACGTGGGAATTTGAGATTCACACTTGGTGTGTTTGCTGGACTGTGAGTGACCCCATGGGAGGGCCAGAATGTGCCAAAGAGCCCCAAGGTCTGTGCCATGGGGTGTGTGCTGGGGGCCACATTCCAGATGTTGCATCCAGCTCCTCAGTGGTGTTGCAAGGCAGATGCTCGACCCATCTGTTCCCAAGGGAGCCAGGGCTTCAGCAGGAAGCGTGGGCCTTTCCCTGCTGGTGGCACAGCTCTGCTCTCCCGTGCAGGGGACATGGTGTTCCAGCACCGGGAGCCGCTGATCCACGCCTTCCTGCGGGGAGCCCGGGATCCCGACGGTGCCCTGAGGGCCAGCAGCCTCTCCAACCTGGGTGAGCTCTGCCAGCACCTCGGCTTCCAGCTGGGATCCATCATCCAGGAGGTACCGGCCCCATCCTGACCCTGCCCCTGCCTGGGGAGCACCGGGCCTCTCCTCTCTCCTTAACGAGCGCATTTGTTAGCACATGGTTGGGCTGCCGAGGACATGGAAATGAGACATTTCCATATGGGAACGGGACATTTCCATAAAGGACATGGGTGATAATTGCTGATATTGTGGAGTATAAAAGTCAGGGGCCTGAAGCAAACACTAGGGAGGTTCTGGCCCTGATTTTTGGGTGCCTGCTCCACCCATGGCAGCCACTGCCAGAGGAGACCTGGGGGCACAAGTGGTGCCTGCCAGAGACACCTCCCCTTAATGACATCTTGTTACCCTTGTTACCCTCCCGTTATCTTAATTATCATCAGTATGGTGGAGCTGGCCCTCACCTGCCCTGGCTGCAGGCTGTGAGTGTGATACAGCTTTGGGAGCTGCTGGGACATCCCAGTGGGGTGAGCCCGACTCCCAGGGGCCCAGCAGCCCTGGAGCCGATGGGTCTGTGCCCATGGGGAGCCAGAGCTTCACCTCCCCCCGGTGCTCCTGGAGTGAGACATCCTGGGTTTGGCACTGGGGCTGCTCCCCTCGGGTCCCTCGGCACTGGTGGATCCCAGCAGTTGATGTGATGCCAGAGAGCCACACGCTGCTATTTTGGGAAGGTGCGAGCTCTGCTAATTCTCCCGGCTGTCACTGCCGGGATTTAATTAGATTCCTTTGGCTCTGCCTGGTTTTTATACAGACTGTTATACAGCTTCCTGAGGCATCCAGTGCCACCTGGCCCTGGTGGGAGCTGCTCACAGCCCGCACCCCACAGGGCATGGGGGTCCCATCCTCATTCTTGGGATATCACCAGCACCTCAGTGGCTGCTCCCATGGGGTCCCCTGCATCTCTCAGTCCTTGCTGATGCCCCCCTGCCCTGTCCCCACAGGTCACCTGCTGTGTGACAGCCATGGCCCGGACAGACCCCGAGGCTGCAGTGCGAAGAGCCGCTGTGCACGTGGTGGTGCTGCTGCTGCGGGGGCTCAGTGAGAAGGTCACCGAGGTGGGTCACCCCTGCTTGTCCCTGGGGCAGGGACAGCTGCCAAGGGGCTCCTGGGCATCCCTTGGGGAGGGCCCCTGCTCTATAGGGGCTGCAGGGCTCATTCCCAAGCAGCTTCCTGGGGAAGTCCCAAGGGACTGAGGTGCCCGGTATGGGCATCCCCCACTAAAGGGTCCCCTCAACAGATTCTGGGGAAGGGGGGCTTTGTGGGAGTGTCCCTCTGAGCTGCTGGGCTGTGCCATGGGCAGTGCCAGCTCTTGAGAGCCGTGGGAGTTCTTCATCACTGATTTGACTTGGAAATGCCCAGTTTTTCCACCACCGTGGCCTCCCTCCGCAATTCCCAGTACCAAGCGTGTTGGGACTCAGCTCCCAGGGAGGAAACAGCCAGTTCCCCACGGGAATCCCCGCAGCCAGGATCCCGGCATGCCCCGCTGCCTCCGTGCCCAAGGATCACCGCAATGTGCTGCTGGCCCGTGGGGGAAACTGAGTCACGGCGGGGGGGCCGCGGCGGCGGCGGTCGGGGCCGCGGTGTCCCGGCAGCGCCGGGGGAAGGGGCAGCCCCGCGCCTGCCGGGACTCGCCGAGGGGCGGTGCCGGCGGTGCTGACGGTGCCGCTGTCCCTGCCCGCCGTGCCCAGGTGCTGCGGGACGTGCTGCGGGACCTGTACCGCCTGCTGAAGCACGTGGTGACGGCCGAGCGCGACGCCGCGACCGTGCTGCAGGCACAGCTGGCGCTGGAGGAGCTGGACGCGGCCGTCAGGAGGGTCCTGTTCCCCCCGCAGACGCTGGAGAAGAAGATCGTGGTGCTGCCCTAGCGGGGGCTGTGGAAATGAACTGTTCCTGCTCTGGGGTCAGGGCCAGCGGGGCCCCGAGGGAAGGGCTGGCTGTGCCCTGGGGGGCCGCTGGCGGTGTCCGGGAGGGGAGGGAACCTCGCTGGGACGAGGTGTGGGATTAAACAGAGACGTGCTCAGCCTGTGTCTGTGGTGTCTGTGGGGCCGTGCAAAGCCCATGGCTGCCATCATGGCCGTGTCCTAGCCCCTGTGTCCTGTGGGAGAGTGGCCATCAGCCCCAGGGTGAGCCCTGAGCTGGGCAGGCAGCTCAGGGTCTGAGGATGGGCCCCCCCGGTGTGGTACCAAGAGCCCCTCCACGCTGAGGAGGGGCTAAGAGACCCTACAGGGTGCCTGGCTGGGACCACCACTCACCACCCCACTCAGGGATACCCCAACATCAGAGTCACCTCCTCCCTGCAGGCAGGGCAGGCTGCAGCACCATGAGTGCTGCAGCACCACAGGCCCCATTCCTGCACAGGAGCTGCTGCACACCTGCAGTGTGGGGGGAGCAGAGCCCTCAGGGACCCAGCTTGGTGTCCCCCTTGCTCCCCTGGTGCCGTGCAGCCCAGCCCCAGGGTGCACAGCCTCAGGGAGCCATTTCCCAGCTCTCCTGTGTCCGCCAAGTGGGGGGAGCCTGGCACCCCCTTCCCTGCAAGGTCGGGTGTCCTGGCCACATCTCCACCCGGTGCCATGTCCTGCTGTGGGTGCACGAGCAGTGAGAGCCCCTTCTCCTCACCTGGGAGTGGATGGCCAAGCACTCCTCATCACTCCTGGCCCTGGTGTCGGACCACAGGCACGCACCAGGATGCTGCTGTACCAGCTGTGCCTGTCCAGGGCCTGCTGTGAATGGCAGATGAGGAGTTTGGAATGAAAAGTCTCCTGATTTGATGCACTGGCTGGGCACTGTCCAGCCATCCTGCCTCCAGGAGCAAGAATGTGTCTGGCTGTCCTGCTGCTGGGAGCAAGGCAGCAGCTGTGCCAGAGGTGGGGAGAGTTTGGATTCCACCTGGAGCAGCCACAGACACAGGGAGAAGTGAGGGGTCCCTGATGAGGGCACAGGGAAGGCTGCAGGACACGCTGCCCCTGTCTCCTGTCCCAGCACCGTGGTGGTGGCACAGACACAACCCTGCTGTGCCAGGCATCACCCCCTGTGCCCACCGTGGCTGTGGGAGCCCTGCTGGTGGTGCTGAGGGTCCCGGCAGGTCCCTGTCCCATCCGTGGGCTCACCGGTTCCTCACACCTCCCTCCAGGCACTGGGGCAGCTCCAAACATCACCACAGTGCCGGGGGTGTCAGTGGGGGGGATCCCCCTGCACGGGTGCTCCTGCCTGCAGGGATCCCCTTCCCCAGCTCCTGGTGCTTGCAGTCCCCGGCATCACCTCGCACCCAGCTCCCAGCACGGCAGGACACGACTGGGCTGAGAAACACAAACGGGCTGAATTTGAGCCCCGAGTCGAGGCTGTGCCTCCTGCAGACTCAGAACGGCCCCTCCAGGGGCGGGTTGTCCCTGCCATCAGGCCAGCACGGGGACAAAGTGCTGCTGTCCCCGGGGTGACCCCCGCCGGCCGCGGGAACCGGGTGACACGGGCAGCTTGTGCTTCGGGGGGACACGGTGACACGGGAAGGTGACACGTGGGTGTCATGAGAGGGGCCCCAAGAGCGGGGCGGGGGGAGATGGAGCGGCCGGTCCCTGCCCCGCGGCGCCTGATGCCGGTGCCGGTGATGGTGCTGCCGGTTCCGGTGCAGCACCAGAGCCGCCGCCGGTGCTGCCAGTGTAGCGGCTGTGCCGTGATGCCTGCGATGGTGCCAGCGCCGGTGCGGCACTGGTGCCGCTGATGCCGGTGCCGCCGGTGCTGCCGGTGCCGGTCATCGCTCCCGCAGTGCGGGGCTGGGGCCGGTGCCAGGTACTGCCGGTGCGGGGCGGGTTCCCGGGGCTTGCGGGCGGAGCTGGAGCCGGTGCCGGTGCCGGTGCCGGGGGCGGTGCCGGCGGTGCCGGTGCCGGTGCCGGTGCCGGGCGGGGCCCCCGCGGGCTGCGGGCGGTGCCGGCCCCGCCGCGGTATAAAGGGGCCGCACGGGCCGGGCCGGGCGCGCAGCGGCGGCGGCGGGTGGGGAGCGGCGGCACCACCACCGGCACCTCCACGGTGAGTCCCGGTCTCTCCTTCTCCCTCCCGGCCCCGCCGGTGCCGGCTCGGGGTGCCCCCGCGGTGCTGCGGGACCGGCGGCACCGGAGGCTGCGGGGCCGGGGGTAACGGGCAGTCGGGAGCGCCGGGGGCTGCGGGACCGGGAGGAGCCGGGAGCGCCGGGGGCTGCGGGAGCGGGGGGAAGCCGGAGGGGGCTGCCCGGGAGGTGCCGCCGGGGGTCCCTGGGGCTGGCTCCGAGCCCTGCCCGCACCCCCGCACGTGCTCGTGCACCCCCGAGCTGCCCGCACCCCCTGCCCGCGTCCCGGGGCACCTCCGCAGTCCCGTCCCGCCCGCGCTGCTGTTGGTCCCATCCCGCAGCGGGGCGGGGGTCTGGCTGGCTGGCTGCTGCCGTCCCCGCAGCCGGGGATCCCGCCGCAGGCGCTCGGGGCGGAGGAGGGCTCCGGGCGGCCGTGATTTCCCCCGGTCCCTGACATCCCCGTGCCCTTCCCTGTCCTCCAGCCCAGCCATCGCCTGCGAGCGGCCGTGCTCCTGCTTGGGTGGATGGGGGCCGCTGGCACCGCGCACAGTGGGGTACCTGGGACCCCTACACCTCAGCTGGCACCACACACAGTGGGGTGTGTGGGACCCCCGCACCTCCTCTGGCACTGGGAAGGTGTCACCCCAAAACTACTGGTGGGTGAGGGACGGGGTGGCTGCGGGGCAGCAGAGGAGCGGGGCCAACCTGCTTTTGTCTTCTGGGTGACCTGATGGGGAGGGTGTCCCCCTGCCCTGATGGTGCCCCGTGTCTCCCCAGATGCCAGGGAGCCTCTCCACGGCCCTGCGTGTCGTGGGGACCAGCCTCTTCGCCGTGGCGGTGCTGGGGGGGATCCTGGCCGCCTACGTCACAGGGTACCAGTTCATCCACACGGAGAAGCACTACCTCTCCTTCGGGCTCTACGGGGCCATCCTGGGGCTGCACCTCTTCATCCAGAGCCTCTTTGCCTTCCTGGAGCACCGGCGCATGCGGGGCGAGGGGACGCCGGTGCGGCCGGGGCGCTCGGTGGCTCTCTGCATCGCCGCCTTCCAGGAGGACCCCGACTACCTGACCAAGTGCCTGCGCTCCGTCAAGCGCATCGCCTTCCCCGACCTCAAAGTGGTGATGGTGGTGGACGGGAACGGCCCCGACGACGCCTACATGCTGGACATCTTCCACGACGTGATGGGCTCCGAGCGCTCCGGCAGCTACGTCTGGAGGAGCAACTTCCACGCGCAGGGCGAGGGGGAGACGGAGGCCGGGCTGCGGGAAGGGCTGGCCCGCGTGCAGGCGCTGGTCCGCAGCAACACCTACTCCTGCATCCTCCAGAAGTGGGGCGGGAAGCGGGAGGTGATGTACACGGCCTTCCGGGCGCTGGGAGACTCCGTGGACTACATCCAGGTGCATGCATGGGCTGGGGGGGTGTGGGCAGTGAGCGTCCTGCCTGCCTGGCCAGGCACAGGGGGTGGAATGGGAGCAGCCCCGGGAATCCTCAGTAGCACCCCGGTGCCTGGCACCGGAGCTGGCCCCGTGCACTGGCCGTGAGCCACCAGGGCTGGGGGCGGCTGGCACTGGGGTGGCTGTGGTGTTGAGCCCTGCCCACGCTGCTGCCCATGGGTGCCCCATCAGCTCCTCAGCACATGGCCTGCCATGGTGTCATCCCCTGGGGACGGTGTGGCAGGGGATGCCAGGTCCCCACAGGCGGTGACTGGGACAGGTCCTCCCTCAGCGCCAGCAGCCAGGGATGGGTGTCCTGGGCAGCGGTGCCCCGGTACCACCGGGTGCTCTGCTCCCCGCCATCGCCCGCCGGTCTCCGGGGCTCTGCCTGGTCTCGCCGTCCGTGGCTCAGGCTTGCCTGGCTGTGGGCTGGGCTGTCTGCCGGGCGCGCGTGGGCGGCGGGAGCGGGGCTCGACGTTCCCTCTGCCCCCAGGTGTGTGACTCAGACACGGTGCTGGACCCCGCCTGCACCGCCGAGATGCTCCGCATCCTGGAGGCCGACCCCCGTGTCGGCGGCGTCGGCGGCGACGTCCAGGTACCCCGGCACGAGGGAGGGCAGCCCGGGGCGGCGAGGCGAGGGCAGGGCCGGGGGTCCCAGGGGGCCGCAGCACCGCCGGGACTCACACCCATCCCCTCCCCAGATCCTGAACAAGTACGACTCGTGGCTCTCCTTCCTGAGCAGCGTGCGGTACTGGATGGCCTTCAACGTGGAGCGCGCGTGCCAGTCGTACTTCGGCTGCGTGCAGTGCATCAGCGGCCCCCTGGGCATGTACCGCAACGCACTGCTGCAGCAGTTCCTCGAGGACTGGTACCACCAGACCTTCCTGGGCAGCAAGTGCAGCTTCGGGGACGACCGGCACCTCACCAACCGCGTGCTCAGCCTGGGCTACCGGACCAAGTACACGGCTCGCTCCAAGTGCCTGACGGAGACGCCCACGCGGTACCTGCGCTGGCTCAACCAGCAGACCCGCTGGAGCAAATCCTACTTCCGCGAGTGGCTCTACAACGCGCTCTGGTTCCACAAGCACCACCTCTGGATGACCTACGAGTCGGTGGTCACCGGCTTCTTCCCCTTCTTCCTCATCGCCACCGTCATCCAGCTCTTCTACCGCGGCCGCGTCTGGAACATCCTCCTGTTCCTGCTGACGGTGCAGCTGGTGGGCGTCATCAAGGCCACCTACGCCTGCTTCCTGCGCGGCAACGCCGAGATGATCTTCATGTCCCTCTACGCCCTCCTCTACATGTCCAGCCTGCTGCCCGCCAAGATCTTCGCCATTGCCACCATCAACAAGTCGGGCTGGGGCACCTCGGGGCGCCGCACCGTCGTGGTGAACTTTGTGGGGCTGCTGCCGGTGTCGGTGTGGGTGGCGGTGCTGCTGGGCGGGCTGGCCTACACCGCCTACAGCCAGGACCTCTTCAGCGAGACCGAGGTGGCCTTCCTCGTCTCAGGTGCCATCCTCTACGCCTGCTACTGGGTGGCCCTGCTCACCCTCTACCTGGCCATCGTCGCCCGCCGCTGCGGCAAGAGGCAGGAGCAGTGCGGGCTGGTCTTCGCCGAGGTCTGACCGAGGGGCGGCCCCGTGCCGGGGTCATCCCGTGTGCCAGGGCGATCCAGTGTGTCAGGGTAACCACCTCCCGTCCCCTCTTCCCCATCCTGGAACCACCAGCTACTGGGGCGACCCCACACGCTGGAGTGAACACCCCCAGACCCCTTTTTCCCACTCCCGGAGTTGCTGGGCAGCGCTGTGCGCTCCCAACCCTTGGCATTTCTCATCAGATCTTGGAATCTTGCTTTTTTTTCTTTATTAAGACGTACATTCTTCCGATATTTTCACTTTTCCATCCCAAGCTGGCCACAGAGAAGCCGAGCCAGGGCTGCCCACCACCCAGCTGGGTGCTGCCAGCTCCATCCCAGCTGTGCCCTATGGAGCATCCCGGTGCGGAGCGCTGCTGGCTGCGCTCCCCACACCCCACTCCAGAACCTTCCACCCTCCGGTGCTTTCTACAGGGGCTTCAGTCCCCCCTCCACGGTGCTACAGCACTTCCCACCCCCAGGACACGCGGTCTCCGTCCAGCACGGTGCCAGCACTGCTGGCTGCTGCTGCCTCTGCCCCACGGCTGCGTGCGGGCACGTACCCACGGGGAGCCCCCGGGCCTCTCGGGGGGCCTGGCTGCTCCGGGAGGGTAGCAGGGTCCTTCAGCTTTGCCAAAGAGCCAAGGGGGAATCCTGGCATGGAGAAACTGGGGGGCTGTGGGTTGGCCAGAGTGTTGCTGGAGACCCTCTGGGGCTCTGTCATGCTCTGGCCAACCCACAGCCCCACCACTCCCACCCCACTGCCTTCCCACCAGCGGGAAGATGGGGATTTAGGCAAGGTGCTTCCCAACTTTCCCCTCCCCAGGGAATTCACCTGTGGGTCCTTTTTTCAGGACTTGGATAAAAAACCCCTTTCTATGACGGAGCTTTTAGCTGGTTTTTGTTTAATTTAATACAAGGTTTTTTAGAAGACTTTTGTAGCTCTTTGGTATTGTTGCAAATGGTTTGTAAATCTATTTATTTTTGAACCTGCCAGGGGGCTTTTTTTCCATATTTCGGGTGGAAAAAGCTGGTTTTTATATCCTGATGGAGTTGTGGAAATAAAGACTTGAAGTGAGGACACATGGTGTGTTTTGGGGAGGGTCCCTGGCCCCGCTGCCTGACTTGAGGGAGCTTGGTCCTGAGGCTCTGTGTGCCACCGGTGTCCCTACAGCTGCAGGGAGGGGGCAGGAGGAGACATCTCCACACTGGCACCTCCATGGACCCCTGGGACCTGCTGGACACTGTGGGCAGCCCCTGGGCTGGGACACCCCTGCCCAGGCTCACAGGAAGCTTGGCTGCTCTCTGAAGAGTCATTTTGGGGGGGCAAGTGACCCAGGAAGGGCTCCAGGTGCCCAGACACAGGACCCAGCCAGCAGAGTCCCCTGTGCAGGGTAGGGATGAGGTCCTGGATCTCCCCAAGTCCCTGCTGCTCTTTCCAGCAGCAGCTCACAGTTCACAGCCCTCATCCTTCCCCTCACACCTTCTTGGGCACGTGTGTGATGATGGGCTTGGGGCGGGTTTTGAAGAGCAGTTTGGTTTTGATGAGGGCAGTGACGGCGTAGCGGCCCTGGGGCTCCGTGGGGCCGGGCTGGGGGGCTCCCCCCTGCTTCACCAGCACAGCAAAGGGCTTCTCCAGCTGCACCACCTTCCCGTAGAGGATGTGGTGACCCACGACGAGCACGGGGACGCCCTGGGGAGAGCGGAGGGTGAGGCTGGGCCGGGCTGTCCCCGGCAGGTCCCGGCGGGCTCTGGCTCACCTCGCGGGTGTAGTGCAGGTCTCCCAGCAGGCTCCCGGCCAGGGCCCCGCTCTGCCGCGGCTCCACCTCCCCCTGCAGCTCCAGCAGCACCCACTGCGCCAGGGCCCCCGTGCCACCGCTGTGGGAGAGACGGGGAGGGTCACCCGGGCCGGCAGGCACAGGGACAGGGGAGGGACAGGAGCCACGGGGCTCACCTGGAGATGACGATCTGCACCATGCCGGGCCCTGCCAGGGGCTGCAGAGACACGGTCAGGGCAGGGGCAGTGGAGCCCCCGGGCCCCACAGGCCCCCCATGCACAGCCCCTGTTCACAGATCCCGAGATCCAGCCCCCCAGGCCCTACGGAATCTCCCCAGACCCTCCAGCCCCACCTGGGCCCCAAAGATCCCCAGGCCCAGATCTCCCCATAACGGGTCCTACTGCTCCCCCAGCCCGCAGCCGCCATGCCCCGAACCCAAACCCCCCCAGACCATCCCCTCCCCGGGCCCCACAGACCCCCGTGCCCAGAAACCAGACCCCAGACCCCCCTACGGGCCCTGCAGCCTCCCCGGGACACCCCAGACCCCAAGGCCCGGATCCCTTCCGCGGGCATCCCAGACCCGCCCCCGCGCCCCCCGCGCCCCCCGCGCCCCCCGCGCCGCCGCCCGGTTCCGCGGGGCGCTGGTGCCCTCCAGCGGCGCCGGTGCCGCGGGGCCGGCCCGGGGCAGCCCGCCCGGGTCTCTCGGGCCCGGATCCTTCCCGCCCGCACCGTGCGCTGGCCCCGGGCCGCGCCCCGGCCCCGCCGCCCCGGCCCCGCTCCCGCAGCCGCCGCCGGCAGCGCCCGAATCTCCCGCCGCGCCGCCGCTTCCGCTTCCGGTGCCGCGCGGGCCCCGGGGCGGCTCCGGTTCCGGCGCCGCGCGCACGTGGGGCGGAGCGGGGCCGGCAGCGGGAGCGGAGCGGCGGCGGGCCCGGCGGAGCGCCATGGGCGAGTTCGAGGTGCACCGGGTGCGGTTCTTCGGGCTGGTGCCGGCGGGCGTGCGCTGCCTCGCCTGCCACCCCCGCGGCGCCCGCCTGGCCCTGGCCCGCACCGACGGCGCCGTCGAGGTGTACAACTTCGCCGCCAACTACTTCCAGGAGAAGGTGAGCGCGCCGGCACGGGCCGTACCGGGCTGTACCGAGCCCGTACCGTGCTTACGTGGTCCTTCCGATCGGCACCGAGCCTGTACCGGGCCTGTACCGAGCCCAGCCGGGCCCTGTCGAGCCGGCACCGGGCTCTGCTTGGCCCCGCGGATCCGCGCCGAGCCCGTACCGGGTCTGTGCCGAGCCTCACCGAGGCCGTACCGGGCTTTCCCTGGCCCCGCGGATCCGTGCCGGTCGGTGCCGGTCGGTGCCGGTCCGTGACCCCGTCCCCGCGCAGGTGATCCCCGGGCACGAGGCGCGCTCGGTGGAGTCGCTGTGCTGGGCGGCCGGGGACCGGCTGTTCGGGGCCGGGCTCAGCGGGGACATCACCGAGTACGACCTGTCGGGGCTGCGCGCGGCCCGCGGCGCGGACGGCGGCGGGGGACCCATCTGGAGCATGGTGGCCAGCGGCACCGGCACCCAGCTGGCGGTGAGTCCCGCCGGGAGCGGCTCCGGGGCCGGCGGTGCGGGGAGAGGCTCCCGCTGTGCCCCGCGCTGATCCCGACCCCCCCCCAGATCGGCTGCGAGGACGGCTCCGTTAAGATCTTCCAGGTCGTTCCCGGGGGGATCCAGTTCGAGCGGAACCTGGACAGGCGGAAAGGTGTGTCCCGGCTGCAGCGCCATCCCTCTGCCTCCCGGTGACCGGGGGGCTGCGAGCCCGCGGGCTCTCACACGGACCTTCCCTCCCCAGGCCGTGTCCTGTGCCTGTCCTGGCACCCCTCGGGCACTCACATCGTGGCTGGTTCCATCGACTTCTTCCGTGTGATCAACGTCGCTTCAGGTACCTCCTGTCCCAGGAGCAATCCTGCCCCATCCACCCACCCCATCCCCACCCCATCCCCACCCCATCCCCACCCCATCCCCATCCCATCCCCGATCCCCATCCATCCCATCCCACCCCATCCATCCCATCCCCATCCCATCCCCATCCCATCCCCACCCCATCCCCACCCCATCCCCATTTCCATCCCCATCCATCCCACCCCATCCATCCCATCCCATCCCATCCCCACCCCATCCCCATCCCCTTCCCATCCCCACCCCATCCCCATCCATCCCCACCCCATCCCACCCCATCCCCATTTCCATCCCCATCCATCCCATCCCATCCCATCCCACCCCATCCCATCCCCTTCCCATCCCCACCCCATCCCATCCCCATCCCATCCCCTTCCCATCCCCATCCCCACCCCATCCCCATCCCACCCCACCCCATCCCCTGGGCCTGCTGGCCCCCACTGTCCCCGCCCTGCGCTGGGGGATCCCCCGGCCACCCCCGCCCTTCTCCTCCCCAGGCCAGACGGTGCAGAGGGTCATGGTGAACCAGCAGGTGGAGAAGGCCAAGCGCGAGTGCGTGGTGTGGGCCATCGCCCTGCTCTCCGGCGGCACCGTGGTCAGCGCCGACTCCTTTGGGAGGGTGCAGTTCTGGGACTGGGAGCAGGGCACGCTGGCAGAGTCCCACACCGTCAGCACCTCGGCCGCGCTCTCGCTGGCCGTGTCGGAGGTGGGTGACGCCCCCAGGCCCCCCCGGCACGCTGGGTGCCCCCCAGCAGGGCCCTGCTGCCGTTCCCAGTCCGCTCCCACAGCCCGGCCCCGTTCCCCTCCGCAGAAGGAGGACAGCATCATCGTGGGCACCTCCACCGGGGCCACCTACCAGCTGCAGCTGCTGCCGGTGAAGCTGGGCGGGCTGGAGAAGCGCTGGGTGCGGACGAAGCCCTTCCAGTTCCACAGCCACGACGTGCGGGCCGTGGCACACAGCCCCAGCGCCCTCATCTCCGGGGGTAGGACTGCGGCAGCGCCGGGGCTGGGCTGGCTCTGCCCTCCCAGCGCCGCCTGGGCTGACCTGTGCTTGGCTTCCAGGGCTGGACGCCCAGCTGGTGATCCGCCCGCTGATGGAGAAGGTCCAGAAGAAGGGCTACGACGCCGTGCTCCGAAAATTCACCTTCCCCCACGTGAGTGACGCCTGGGCTGGGGTCTTGGGGCTGGTGGGGCTGGCAGTGCTGGATCTCCCTGCCCCTCCAGGTGCCCTCACTGCCCTGCCGGGGTTCCTTCCCTGTCCCTGGGTCCCTCCTCTGCCCCGTTGTGTCTCCTTTCCTGGTACATCTGGAGGCTCCTGCCAAGGAGCAGTGGAAGTTGTCAAGCTGGTCTTGCTGGTCCTGCTGGGTCTCCATCTCCAAGCTCCCATCCCACAGGACCTGATTTCCCTGCACTCCCCCGCTGTGGAGTCTCCAGCACCGCGGGGCATTCCGGCTGTGCCCCAGCCCGTTGTGCCAGGCTCTGGGTCCGTGACATCCTGCCTGTTTTTCCATGCAGCGACGCCTCGTCTCCTGCGCCAGGAAGGCCCGGCTGCTCCTCTTCCAGTTCTCCCAGTACCTGGAGCTCTGGAGACTTGGCTCCACTGAGGAGACTGGTGAGTCACAGGTGCAGCTCTCCGGTGTCAGCTCCCTGGCAGAGCCCGTGCTGCCAACAGGAGTTTGGGATGGAGCTGTCCTGGGCCTCAGGGAAGGGTCTGGGCACTCCCCCAGGATCCCCAGCTGCTGGAAGAGCCCTGTGTGGCTTTCCCATCACTGATGGTCCGTGTGGTTTCCTTCCCAGGAAAGGACGGCGAGGTCCTTCCCTTGTGCCGGATGCCCGAGCACCTCGTGCAGCTCAAGAGCAAGGTAGGGCTGAGGGGGCTGCGGTGCCCCTGGGGCAGCCGAGGGGTCTGTGCTGGGCTCTGGGGGTCCCTCGGGCCCCCCTCAGCCCCGTGGCATTCCCAGGGCCCAGAGCACATCTACTGCAGCTGCGTCTCACCCTGCGGCACCTGGGTGGGCTACTCCACGGCCTCGCGCCTCCAGCTGTACCGCGTGCGCTGCGACGGGGACGGCGTCAGCCTCAGGAAGGTCAGAGGGGCGGGGGGCTCGGGGCTCCTGGGGGCTGGCGTGGCCACTGTCACTCGTGGGGGGCGTGGGTGACAGTGGGGAGGCTGCCAGGGCTGCGTTCTCCCCGCTCCCAGGTCCCCAAAGCGCCCAAGCTGCTGCCCCCAGCCTACCAGCTCCAGTTCTCCGCCGACTCCGAGAGCCTCTTCGTCGCCTCCGCTCGAGGGGCTGTCCACGTCTTCCAGCTGCTGGAGCCGGGGGGCTGCAAACACCTGCACACGCTGCAGCCGCCCTCAGGTGGGAGCTGGGGGGAGCTGGGGGTCCTGGGCTCTGCATCCCCCTCCCCTGTGGGTGCGGGGTGTCCCCCTTTCCTGCCCTGAGAGGCGTGTGAGTCTCTCCTGGGGGTGTTTGTGCCCTCATGGCCCGGTACTGGGCAGTCAGGGGGGATGTGGGGCTGGGTGTCTCGGGGGTTTGGGGCTCCCAGCACCCCTCTCAGCCCTGGGTCTCTGCAGGCTGCTCCGAGGCCGTGTACCTGCTGGCTCCAAGCGCAGACGGGCACTGGCTGGCAGCCGTCAGCGGCGACTGGGCCATCCACATCTACAACCTGAAAAGCTTCAAGGTGGGCCTGGCAGTGACCCCCAGCCTCAGGGGATGTGGGGGCTCAGCAGGCAGGGCTGTCCCTGGAGCAGGGCTGGGGTGGGTGTGTGGGGAAGGGGCTCAGAGGCAGTCCCCGAGGTTCTGGTCAGGGTGGGTGTGTGGGGAAGGGGCTCAGAGGCAGTCCCCGAGGTTCTGGTCAGGGTGGGTGTGTGGGAAGGGGCTCAGAGGCAGTCCCCGAGGTTCTGGTCAGGGTGGGTGTGTGGGAAGGGGCTCAGAGGCAGTCCCCGAGGTTCTGGTCAGGGTGGGTGTGTGGGAAGGGGCTCAGAGGCAGTCCCCGAGGTTCTGGTCAGGGTGGGTGTGGGAAGGGGCTCAGAGGCAGTCCCTGAGGTTCTGGTCGGGGTGGGTGTGTGGGGAGGAGGCTCAGAGGCAGTCCCCGAGGTTCTGGTCGGGGTGGGTGTGTGGGGAGGAGGCTCAGAGGCAGTCCCTGAGGTTCTGGTCAGGGTGGGTGTGTGGGGAGGAGGCTCAGAGGCAGTCCCTGAGGTTCTGGTCAGGGTGGGTGTGTGGGGAAGGGGCTCAGAGGCAGTCCCTGAGGTTCTGTCAGGGTGGGTGTGTGGGAAGGGGCTCAGAGGCAGTCCCTGAGGTTCTGGTCAGGGTGGGTGTGTGGGAAGGGGCTCAGAGGCAGTCCCTGAGGTTCTGGTCAGGGTGGGTGTGTGGGGAAGGGGCTCAGAGGCAGTCCCTGAGGTTCTGGTCAGGGTGGGTGTGTGGGGAAGGGGCTCAGAGGCAGTCCCCAAGGTTCTGGTCGGGGTGGGTGTGTGGGAAGGGGCTCAGAGGCAGTCCCCGAGGTTCTGGTCAGGGTGGGTGTGTGGGAAGGGGCTCAGAGGCAGTCCCCGAGGTTCTGGTCGGGGTGGGTGCCTGGGAGATGTGTCAGTGGTGGCCCCGGTGGGTCCCATCAGTGCTCTGTCCCCTCCTGCAGCATCACTGCGTGGTGCCCACCTACGACTGCGCCGTATCGGCCCTGGCCATCCACCCCAGCACCAACAACCTCGTCGTCGCCTACTCGGACCAGCAGGTGGGAGCTCTCCTGCTCCAGCCCTCCTGCTCCCTTCCCTGTGCCTTTCCCCCTGCCTTCAGGGTCTCTCAGCTTGGCTCGGGGGCCTGGCTGGAGCTGCTGCAGGGGGATGCTGCCAGGAGCAGAGCCCCTGAGCCGCCCCTGTGGCCGCTGTCCCCGCAGCTGGTGGAGTTCAGCATCCCCGAGCAGCAGTACACGAGCTGGAGCCGCGCCGTGCAGAGCCGGGGGCTGCACCGCGCCTGGCTGGAGCGGGACTCGCCCATCACACACATCACCTTCAACCCCAAGAACCCCGCACACATCCTGCTCCACGACACCTACCTGCTCTGCATCCTCGACAAGTCCCTGGTGAGCTGCTGGGGGCTGGGGGTGCCGGGGTGGGCTCCTGCGGGAGCTGACCTGGGCTGTGCCTGCCCTGGCAGCCCCTGCCCGACGACAGCGCCCTCCTGATGAACCAGAGCGCCCTGAAACAGCTCCCAGAGACGGCCAGGAAGCGGCAGCTCCACGCCTTCAAGATCTGCAAGAAGTTCCAGGTGGGTGATGGTGTCGGGGAGGTGCTCGGGCTCTGGAGAGGGACTGTGAACAAGGGTATGGACAGGACACAGGGAATGGCTTCCCACTGCCAGAGGGCAGGGTTAGGTGGGATATGGGATGGAATTGTTCCCTGGGAGGGTGGGCAGGCCCTGGCACAGGGTGCCCAGAGCAGCTGTGGCTGCCCCATCCCTGGAAGTGTCCAAGGCCAGGTTGGATGGAGCTCGGAGCAGCCTGGGATGGTGGAAGGTGTAGCTGCCCATGGCAGGGGTGGAACAGGATCCCTTTAAGGTCCCTTTAACCCTAAACTGTTCCCTGATTCCATGATTCCCATCTCCTGCCTTGCAGCCACTGCTCTTCATGGATCTGCTGGACGAGAACTGCCTGGTGGTGGTGGAACGACCCATCATGGACTTCAAAACCCAGCTGCCTCTGCCTGTCCAACAGAAGAAATTTGGCACCTGAGAGCAGAAGAACCCACTCCAACCTCGGGAACTGTCTCTGTGCTGCCTTCCTGGGGCACTGTAAGAATTTTCTTAAGGTGCTGTAGGAATAAAACCTCACTGTTGTGTACATGCCCAGGCTCAGGGCTCATCCTTGTGTGTGACTCCCTGTTGTCACACCACCATCACGTCATCATGATCTTCATATCCTTCCAGTTCTCCTCCCCGGCGCTGCGGGGACGAGGTGATAGCCCAAATTCCATCCTTTTTCTCTCCCACTGTCTAATCCCAGCGTTGGTTTCTCTCTCCCCAGCAGCCGCGTGGGTCTGTGGGTGCTGCCTGGAGCCGGGAAGCCTCATTCCCTGAGGACGGGGGTCTGTGGGTGTTGCGTGGGGCAGGGAAGCGTCATTCCCCCAGGATGGAGGGAGAGAAATCGGGGATCCCCGGGAAGTACGGGAGAGTTCAAGCGCAGCTCCTGAAATAAATCGCAGCGCGCCAAATAAACCTCGGCGCCAGACATGGCGTGCGGGGGGCGGGGCTTCCTACGCCCCGCCCACCGGTGCAACCAATCACAGCAGCGGCGGCTTAGCCGCCACCTCTCTGATTGGTGGCAGCGGAGGCAGGGGCGGGGCGGCCCCACCCCGCCCCCCCCGTGCCCCAGAGCCTACCGCAGCGCGCCATGCGGGCGGGGGCGTGGCCACAGACCGCGCCCTCCGCCAGGCCACGCCCCTTCCCCGGTGACCGGCGGCGGCGGCGGCGGCGGCGGCATGGCCGTGTGGACCCGGGCTTGTAAAACGGGGCTGCTGGAGCTGCTCCTGCGGGAACGCTGGGTCCGCGTGTCGGCGGAACTGACCGGGGAAACGCTGAGCTTAACGGCCGAACCGGGCACCGGCGATCCGTCGGTGGTGAACGGCGTGGTGAACGGCAACGCGGAGGCGGCGGCACCCGGTGGCGTGAGGAGGGTGCGGGTGGTGAAAGCGGAGGCGGGAGGGCTCGGGATCAGCATTAAGGGAGGTCGGGAGAATCGGATGCCGGTGCTGATCTCACGGATCTTCCCGGGATTGGCGGCGGAAAGGAGCGGGGCGCTCCGGTTAGGCGACGCCATCCTCGCTGTTAACGGCGTCGATCTCCGCGATGCCACCCACGATCAAGCTGTGCAGGCGCTGAAGAGAGCCGGGAGGGAGGTCATCCTTGAAGGTAACGCCTAAACCTCTTCCTCTCCCCCCGAATCCCCGGTACGGGCCCCTGGTGCTCTCCTGTCCCCCGCCCTGGTGCTCCCCCGCCGTTACCGGCTCCCAGCACACCTCCCTGCCGCTGTCACCGGCCTCCCGGACCCCCTTTGGGTCCCTTTTCCGGGTGTGGGACTCCACTCCCCCCACCCCAGTCCTGGCGTGTGTGAGTGTATCCCCAAAACCCCCCAGGCACGGGGACAGGGACTGGGGTGTCCCCCCGGGTCGGGCTGTTCCCTCCCTGGCAGGATGGGGACCCCTGACAGCCGGGGACAAGGACAGGACATCTCCACGGATTGTGTCCCGCCAGAACAGACTTGGGTCCCTCAGAGGCAGATCTGGGGTCCCCAGGGACAGACCTGGCGTCCCCCAGTGCAGACTTGGTGTCCCCTGGCTGTGGCATCCCCCTGAACAGGTTGTCCCCCGTCCTTGGTGACAGAATCCCCAGGCTGGCCGATTGTCCCCACGGAGGGCTGTGACCCCGGGTGTTGGTTCAGTGTCTGCCCATGTCCCTGCGGGCTCGGTGTCCCCTCAGGCTCGGTGTCCCCATGGGCTCGGTGTCCCTTCAGGCTCGGTGTCCCTGTGAGCTCAGTGTCCCCTCAGGCTCGGTGTCCCCTCAGGCTCGGTGTCCCCGCAGGCTCGGTGTCCTCATGGGCTCGGTGTCCTCATGGGCTCGGTGTCCCCATGGGCTCGGTGTCCCCGCGGGCTCGGTGTCCTCATGGGCTCGGTGTCCCCGCGGGCTCGGTGTCCCCGCGGGCTCGGTGTCCCCATGGGCTCGGTGTCCCCTCAGGCTCGGTGTCCTCATGGGCTCGGTGTCCCCATGGGCTCGGTGTCCCCGCGGGCTCGGTGTCCCCATGGGCTCGGTGTCCCCTCAGGCTCGGTGTCCCCGCGGGCTCGGTGTCCCCATGGGCTCGGTGTCCCCTCAGGCTCGGTGTCCCCGCGGGCTCGGTGTCCCCTCGGGCTCGGTGTCCCCATGGGCTCGGTGTCCCCCCAGGCTCGGTGTCCCCATGGGCTCGGTGTCCCCTCAGGCTCGGTGTCCCCACGGGCTCGGTGTCCCCACGGGCTCGGTGTCCCCTCGGGCTCGGTGTCCCCTCAGGCTCGGTGTCCCCTCGGGCTCGGTGTCCCCACGGGCTCGGTGTCCCCTCGGGCTCGGTGTCCCCATGGGCTCGGTGTCCCCTCAGGCTCGGTGTCCCCTCAGGCTCGGTGTCCCCTCAGGCTCGGTGTCCCCGTGGGCCCCGTGTCCCCGTGGGCCCTGTGCCCACAGCACAGCTGGCTCGGTGCTGGCCTGCCGGAGCCACCGGCTCCTGCCCGACCTGTTCCCAGCAGCCTGACAAGCTCGGGCAGGACCTGCCCAGCCCGGCGGCGGCACGGGGCTCGTGCCACGGGGCACTGGAGGACACCAGCCCCCTGTGGTGTGGGTCAGGGTGGGCTGTACAGTACTGTGGTGCCACACACACTGTCCTGGTGTCCTGGCACGTCCATCTGTCCTCCGCTGTGTGAGGCTGTTCCGTGGACACGGTGCCCATTGGGCACAGGGTACAGGAACGGGTGCTGCTGCTTTGCCGAGTGCTCCTGGCACACTGCACTGGCACGAGGGGGCACGGCCGGGCTTCCCAGGGCGGGCACACCTGGCACGAGGTGCTGCCCGGGGCAGGGGCACTGCAGGGGCCGAGGTGGAGCAGCGGCGCTGGGCTCGCTGCCTGGGTCAGGGCTGCTGTCACACACAGCAGGAGTCCCCACGGGACCCCGCGCCTGATCCAGCACGTCCTTCCTCGTGCTGCCCGCCCGTTTGATCCTGTCCCGCAGGAGCTCCAGCCCGCCGGGTGTTTGTCTCTTGTTTCCGCCACGGCCACAGGCGCCGCGGCAGACGCCTCTTCCTTTCCTTTCCTTTCCTTTCCTTTCCTTTCCTTTCCTTTCCTTTCCTTTCCTTTCCTTTCCTTTCCTTTCCTTTCCTTTCCTTTCCTTTCCTTTCCTTTCCTTCCCTTCCCTTCCCTTCCCTTCCCTTCCCTTCCCTTCCCTTCCCTTCCCTTCCCTTCCCTTCCCTTCCCTTCCCTTCCCTTCCCTTCCCTTCCCTTCCCTTCCCTTCCCTTCCCTTCCCTTCCCTTTCCCCCTCTCCCTGTGGCTGGGCTCTGATGGCTGTGGTGGGACCATCTGGTGGTCAAACGGTGTCAGCGGGCCCCAGAGAGGAGCTGGTGGGGGACACTGGCCTTGGCATCCAGCCCCATCCCTCCTCACCAGCCCTGGAGCTGTGACCACCCTGGCAGGTGCCAGAGCTTCTCCCGGGCTCTGTGCCAGTGGTGGAGGGGGAGCCATCAGCCCCACACCAGTATCTCTGTGGGGCTGGTGGTGCTGGTGTCACCCGTGCTGGGGCTGGGTTTGGCCTCAGGGCCCACGCCAAGCGCCTCCCCCGGGCGCCCACAGGCCCTGTCTGGGGGAAGGGAGCCCTTCCACCCCCACGGGAGGCACGGTGCCGGCCACGGGCACTGCCTGGGGAAACCTGGTGGGTTCTGCCTGCGGGGTGCAGGGGGCTGGGCCCCGGTGTGCAGCAGCGTTTGTGCAGCCGGAGCAGCCGCCTTCCTGCGGCGGGACAGGCCAGGGGTGCAGGCAGCAGCCGAGTTTCCTCTGTGGTGAGCGCGTGGGTGGGGCGGCAGTGGCAGCGCTGGTGCAGCTGTGCCGGTCACCGGCTTGCCAGCAGCAGAAGGGGTGGTTGCAGGTGCTCCCACCCACCTGCCTGCTGGCACAAGGTGCTCCACGTCCTGCCTGCACCATGGATGCATCCCACTGAAAACTGGGAGCCGGTTCTGCTGCCCCCACCATGGGCAGACACAGTCCTGGGCATCCCCCATTCCCAGTCACCACGGGGCACCCTCACTGCTCTGGCAGCGCCCTGGCACAGCACTCAGGCCCCAGTGCTGCTGTGCCCAGCTTGGCCTCTCACCCTCCTGACTCCATTCCTGCCCTGCAGGGTGGCAGCGCTGTGAGCTGGAGCCCCCATGGGCTGAGCTCCCTCCCAGTGCTGGAGGCAGCTGCCCACATCTGGCAAACATCTGCCGAGCGGCCCCTCGGCGGGAGCTGCTGGCTGTGCTGCTGCCCACGGCACTCCCTGCCTGCCCTGCCCGGCCCGGCAGCGGGATTAGGGCTGCGGGGACAGCGGTAATCCCGGGATCAGCGCGGCGGCAGCTAATATTAACTCCTGTGCTGCCCACAGCAAGGGCAAGCACCTCGTGTCAGCACTATGGCTCAGCAGAACTGCTGGGAGGGTGGGGGGCTGGTGTCTCCTGCCCGCTCCCCATCCCTGCTGTCCCATCCTTGCTCCCCCTTCCCACTCGGCAGCCCCGCAGCGAGGGATTGGCGGCAGCACAGCCTGGGCCCCAGCACCAGTGTTGCTCCCCCTGCAGAGGGCCTGGCTGTGGCATTGTGCCGGCTCCAGGATCCTTTCACCGCTTGCTTCCCAGTGCAGCACAGCCTGTTTGCTGCTTTGGTTTGGTTTTCCCTCTCACTGCCCCATCCCTGTCCCTCCCTTGGCCTGGGCTGCCGGGGCTTGGCGCGGGCCGGCCGAGAGCCGCGTCCGGGCGGGGGTCCAGGGCTGCTGTCAGCGGGGTGGTGCTGGGCTGGGACAGTCCGGGGGGAGCAGAGCTGGAGCTGGTGCCTCCTTCCTTCCTTCCCGGCCTGGAGAGGCGCGTGGAGCCGGGCTGTCTTGGCTGCACACCCTCCTCCTCCTCGCCCTGCCGTCGGGGCGTGAGCGGCGGTGCCGGCTCAGCATCGCCGGCAGTGCTGGAAACTTGGCGGGCACAGTCCTGGCTGCTCCGACAGCGGCAGGGCAGGATGGGACCAGGATGGGCTGCAGCCTGACCTCCCGCCCAGCACCATTGTCCTGTGGCGCCTTCCCCTTCCTACACCCGCGCCGGCAGCAGGACGAGCTGCCAGCACCGTCCTTCACTCGCGACATCCCTGACCCCGACAGGGTGGGTGGGATCCCCCCAAGACCCTCCAAGCCCTGGTGTGGGGGGGGGTCACGTCACCCCATCAGATCAACCCTGGGGCACAGGGCTGTGGCGTGGGGGCGCAGGACCCTCCCCAGGCCTGACTGTGCCCCCACTCCCCCCCAGTGAAGTTCATGCGGGAGGTGACCCCCTACATCAAGAAGCCGTCGCTGGTGTCAGACCTGCCGTGGGAGGGGGCGGCCCCGCAGTCCCCCAGCCTGAGTGGCAGCGAGGACTCGGGGTCCCCGCAGCACCAGGGCTCCCGAGACCGCAAGGTGATCCCCCTCAAGATGTGCTTCGTTGCCCGGAACCTCAGCATGCCTGACCTGGAGAACAGGTGAGGGCAGGGGCTGCCGGTGGTGCTCCCCAAAAACCCCGAGGACAGGAGTGTGTCTGCCCACCAGTGCCAGTGTGAGGGACCCTGCACCGCATGGACATGCTGGGCATGGCTGGGGGCTGCTCCTCACTGCGGCCATGACCCCCTGCTTTGCCCACTGAGCTGTGGAAGGACATCCCAGAGGGTTTGGCCATGGCTATGCCATGATCCCAGACCCCTGGCAGCCCCTCTGCCTTACAATGAGGGCTAAAAGCCCTGGCAGGTGGAAATGCACAGTGGAAAGCCCCAAACCAGTGCAGCTGGTTTGCTGTGCTGGGCACAGGCAGGGGCTGACTCAGCCGGTGCTGGTGTCCCACCCCGGGCCGTGCCCCTGTCCCCTGGCAGGCTGATCGAGCTGCACTCGCCGGACAGCCGGAACACGCTGGTGCTGCGGTGCCGGGACACGGCCACGGCCCACGCCTGGTTCAGCGCCCTGCACGCCAACATCACCGCGCTGCTGCCCCAGGTCCTGGCCGAGCTCAATGCCACGCTGGGCTCCGGCAGCCCCACGGCCGGCGGCCGGGAGGTGAAGCACATCGCCTGGCTGGCCGAGCAGGTACGCACTGGTGGGATGTGCCAGGGAGCTCCCAGGGATGGCAGTGCCAATGGGATGTGCCAGGGAGCTCCCAGGGATGGCAGTGCCAATGGGATGTGCTGGGGAGCTCCCAGGGACAGCAGTGCCAATGGGATGTGCCAAGGATGCCCCTGGATGCAGCCAGGGATAGCCCAGCCTGGGCACTGGCTCTGCTGCTCTCCCATCCAGCTGTGCCTCGATGATGGCAGCATTTCCAGTGCCCTCAGCCCCTTCTCCCACTGGGATTTTCCAGATGGAGCCCCTCATCATTACGCTCCCTATTCCATGAATTCACTGCCTGAGAGCTGCAGCCAGCCCTGGCAGTGTGGTGAGCCAGGACCCCTTGGGGCTGCTCCCAGCTTGGTTTCCCAGGGTGGCAGTGAGGAACCGCTGGGTTGGGGTCCATCTGCCCGCGGGCTCAGGGGTTGGGTTCCTGGGCTGTGGCGGGTGCCTGCAGCCCCTGGCACCCCTCACGGTGCCCCGGTGCCCGGCAGGCACGCCTGGACGGCGGGCGGCAGCAGTGGCGGCCGGTGCTCATGGCAGTGACAGAGAAGGACCTGCTGCTCTACGATGGGATGCCCTGGACCAGGGACGCCTGGGCCTCGCCCTGCCACAGCTACCCGCTGGTGGCCACCAGGTGAGCTGGGGCTGGGCCCCCTCGGGCCGTGGCTCTGCCTCAGAGCAGGGAGGAAACGCCAAAACGCCGATGGGGTGACGCGGTGCAGTGCCACGGCACCCCTGACCCCATCCACCCCCGCTCCCTCCAGGCTGGTGCACTCAGGCTCGGGGCGCCGCTCGCCGGCGCTGGGCTCGGAGCTGACGTTCGCCACGCGGACGGGCTCTCGCCAGGGCGTGGAGATGCACGTCTTCCGCGTGGAGACCCACCGGGACCTGTCGGCGTGGACGCGCGTCCTGGTGCAGGGCTGCCACGCCGCCGCCGAGCTGATCCGGGAGGTGACCGTGGGTGAGTGCCGCCGTGCCGGGCCCCCCGGCTCCCCCTGCTCCCCTGCGGGGGCTGACGGCGGCTGTGCCCGCAGGCTGCACGCTGGGCGGGCAGGAGGTGCAGCTCTCCATCCACTACGAGGGCGGCTTCACCATCTGCCGGGACGAGCCGGGCGCCAGCGTCCTCTTCCGCTACCCCTACGAGCGGCTGAAGATGTCTGCGGATGACGGCATCAGGACCCTCTACCTGGATTTCGGGGGCCCTGAGGGGGAGCTGGTGAGGAGGGGGCGGCCAGTCTCACCCCCTGGTTTGGGGGTCTTCCTCCAGGGGACCCCCTGCTTCCTCCTGCTTTCCCCCACCCCCGCAGCATCCCAGCTGCCCGCACTCACTGGGTTTGGCTGATCGAAACCCCCAGTGGGACACGGGGGCGGCTGACACCACTCTCCATCTCCCCCCAGGCGCTGGACCTGCACTCCTGCCCCAAGCCCATCGTCTTCGTCCTGCACACCTTCCTCTCGGCCAAAGTCACCCGCATGGGGCTGCTGGCGTAGGTGCCCCAGCCCCCTCGCCCTGTCATGAACCAGCTGGGGGTCGCAGAGGGCCCCCCAACCTCTCCTGTTCCATCGGTGCCTTGCTGGGGCTGGGATTGCTGCCCTGAGAGCAGCACGGCTGCGGGGCTGAGCCCCTCCTGCCCCACACCAGCGCTCCTGACCCCCCAGTGCCCCGGGGGTGGGGGTACCCACACCAGCTTTAATCCCCCCGGGGCTGAAGCCATCACTGATCTCACCGCCTGTGCCTTGGAGCGGGGCCAGCTCGGCCCCCCAGCCTGGGGGACCCCTGGTGCCCCCAGCTCATGTCCAGGGGAGCCAGTGTCCCCCTGCCTTGGGGCTTCCCCCAAAGAGGTCACATTGTCCCCACATGGGACAGGGCTGGGGCTGTGGGACCCCCCATTGCTGCATGACAGGGTCTCCACGCCCTGCTCAGGGTGGGGGGACACATTTGTCTTACAGGGGGCACGCAGGGGTGCAAAGGGGGTGTTCTGGCCCAGGGTCCTGGTCCCTGGGGCTTGGGCTCCCCCCCATTCCCCACTGCCCCCCAGCAGTGACCCCCAAATCTCCCAAAGGCTGAACAAACGCCGTGTCTCTGCCCTGGGCTGGGGATGCAGGGGACCCTCCTGGGGCTGCCCCTCCCCAGCCGCTGCCGCCTGTGCCCCTCCACCGGGGGTTCCCCCGGGGCAGGACATGTAGATTGATGCACTTTTCGCTTTTTGTACTTTCCCTCCCTTTGGGGGCAGCTCCCATACCCTGTGGGGCTGGGGGGCCCTGGTAGGGCCGCAGTGGGATGGACCTCCAGGGCTCCCCCCTCCTGCCCCAGGACCCCCCAGCCAAACTCCTGACAGTTCTCTGCTTCTGGGGGGCTGTGCTGGCCAGGGGTGCTGTGGGGCCCTGTGGGGTGCTGGCTCGGGGTGCTCCCCCCTCCTTCTATTTTTGTATTCTTTGTAAATCGCTATTTATATCAGATTGCCTTTTCCAGGGGCTCCGGGTCTCACTGAGTCTGGCGTGGGCATGGGTGGGAGGAGTAAGGGTCTCTGGGAGGAGTGGGGGGATCTCTGGGGAGGCTGGGACACTGCGGGAGTCTCTGGGGATGATGGAGGGACTGGGGGTCTCTGGAAGGAGTAGGGGGATCTCGGGAAGCTGGGGCGGGGTCTCTGTGGGGATTTCTGAGGGGGCTGGGGCAACTTTTGCAGCAGGGCCAGTTCAGCCGTGGGACAGGTGGGTACAGCAGTGAGCACAGGTACCTGCAGGTGTTTGGGGGGGGTGTGTGTGCACAGGTAAACACCGTACATAGTGTGTACGCACAGGGGTGTGTACCTGGGCACGCACACACACAGACACACAAACACGTAAACACATACACACACATGTAAACACTCATGAACATGCACACACACGAACAGGCGCACACAAACATGTAAAGGCTCGTGGACACACGCACAAACAGGCACACACAGACATGTAAACACTCATGAACACACACAATCACACACAAACATGTAAAGGCTCATGAACACACAGACAGACACACACGAACACACACACACGCCTGGTCACGTGTTTTTGGGATGTTCGCGCGCACTCGGGGCACAGGGGGCGGAGCCTCAATGGGCGGGGCCAGGAAAACCCGTGCCCAGACAGCACACGTCACCAAGTGGGCGTGCCCACACGGGACCACGCCCCACGCGCATACATTATTCTAATGAGCGAGGCTCCACCCCTCAGCACGTTTGTGGGCGGGGCTCCCGCGCGCACCGGGCGGGAGTGCGGCCCCGCCCCTCGGCGCAGTTCCGGCGGGGCCGGCAGGGGGCGCGGGGCCGCGCGCAGCCGCAGTCGCCGCCGCTGCCGCCGCCGTCCCGGGGCCGCCGGAGCGGCCGCACCGGGCGATGCGATGACAACGTCCACCCTGCAGGTACCGACCGCGGGCACCGGGACGGGGCTGAGGCTCCGGCAGCGCCGACACTGCGCCCCCTTCCCGGGAGGCTTCCGCACGGCCCGGCGAACAGGCCTCACCGGGCCCCGGCGCCGTGCCGGGCGGGGAAAGGCCTCCCCCGGCCCCGGTGCAGGGCCCCGCTGAGGTCGCCGAGCCCTGCTGAGCCGCGGTGCCGGCGCGATGGGGAGGGAGGTGGGCGCAGCGGAAGAGCCCCGGTGGCAGCGGGCCCGGCCCGGCCCCTGGCGGTGGGGAGGGGCTCCGCCGGTGCCCGGTGCTCACGGCGCTCCCCCCTCGCAGAAAGCCATCGACCTGGTCACCAAAGCCACCGAGGAGGACAAGGCCAAGAACTACGAGGAGGCACTGCGGCTGTACCAGCACGCCGTGGAGTACTTCCTGCACGCCATCAAATGTGAGTCCGCCCGGGGGCCTGGGGGGCTCCGGTGCCCGGGGGCTCCGGGTGACGCCTGGGGGTCCCTGCAGATGAGGCTCACAGCGACAAGGCCAAGGAGAGCATCCGAGCCAAGTGCGTGCAGTACCTGGACCGGGCGGAGAAGCTGAAGGAGTACCTGCGGAGCAAGGACAGGCACGGCAAGAGGCCCGTCAGAGAAGCACAGAATGACAACAAGGGGTGCGTGGGGGACGGGGCGGCGGGGGAGCCCCTGTCTGGCTGTGGGGCTGGCAGGACCCCCCTGGCCACACCAGTGCCAGTCCCTCTCCTGAACCCTATCCCCTGTCCCTAGGAGTGACAGTGACAGCGAGGGCGAGAACCCCGAGAAGAAGAAGCTGCAGGAGCAGCTGATGGGTGAGAGAGGCTGTGGTGGATTTGACCCTCTGGGGTTGAGGAGGGATTCACTGACAGCCCTGGGGAGGGGTGGCTGTGGGACTGGGGCCCAGGGGGGTGTTCCTGTGGACTGCTCACCCCAAACAGCTTCTGTGCTGAGGGGAGGTGGACTTGTGGGTGTGGGTAGGGACTCTGGCTGTCACTGCCCCTCTCTGTGGGGCCACATGAGCAGAGTCACACCCTCACAGGTGCCATCATGATGGAGAAACCCAACGTGCGGTGGAGCGACGTGGCCGGGCTGGAGGGAGCCAAGGAAGCCCTGAAGGAGGCAGTGATCCTGCCCATCAAGTTCCCACACCTGTTCACAGGTGAGGCCATGGCAGTGGGAGGGGGCTGTGCAGGGGATGACCCCTCTGGGTGGCCCCAGCACGGGCACAGGGATGGGGTGGCCTGACCCTGGTCTGTGCCGCAGGGAAGCGCACGCCCTGGCGCGGGATCCTGCTCTTTGGGCCGCCTGGCACCGGCAAGTCCTACCTGGCCAAGGCCGTGGCTACCGAGGCCAACAACTCCACCTTCTTCTCTGTGTCATCCTCTGACCTGACGTCGAAGTGGCTGGGGGAGAGTGAGAAGTAAGTTGGCAGCAGGGCCATGGCCACAGCCTGGCTCCTGGTGCTCTGGCTGTCCAGTCTGGGGCAGGGGCCCCCAGCATCAGGGAACTCCAGTACCGGGGCTGTTAAAGAATTGGGAGCTGGAGCCTTCAGAGAGGGAGTCTGAGCAAAGCAATCCCTGGGCCTCTTCCCTCACAGCCTGTGCCCCCCCATCTTTACAGACCTCTCAGTCCAACAGCAACTTTAAGCTGGGGGTCTTCTAACACTTGACTGCATTCTGTCTCCTTCTCTTAATTAACTGCTCATGCTCCAGCTTGGGGCAGCTTTGGGGCTCTCCAGAGCTGCAGCTCTTACCTGACGGTTTCCCATCTGTCCACGCTCAGAATTCATTTACAGCTCACAGCAAGCTTTGAGGAACACCCACCCCTGCCAAGCTGTGAGCAAGTCATAATTAACTTAACTCTACATTATTAATTTCTGGTACTGTATAATTAGATTTACTTTAATCCCCAACAGGGTCCCAGGAGAGAGCACAGCTCCTTGAGGGACCCCACAGCCCCTGGTGTGGCACTTCCCTTGCTGCCAGCGTGGGGTTCCCAGGACGGGAGGAACGTGGGGCTGCCATGGTGGTGCTGAGGAGGGTCTCTGAGCCAGGACCCCATCCCCTGCTCTGTTCCCAGGCTGGTGAAGAACCTGTTTGAGCTGGCGAGGCAGCACAAGCCCTCCATCATCTTCATCGACGAGGTGGACTCGCTGTGTGGCTCCCGCAACGAGAACGAGAGCGAGGCGGCCCGGCGCATCAAGACCGAGTTCCTGGTGCAGATGCAAGGTTGGGAGGGGGCCTGTCCCAGGGATGGGTGGGAGCAGGACGAGGCAGGCAGAACCCGGGATCCAGAGAATCCCTGGAGATTGTTCTGAGCCATTTGCCTGCAGGTGTGGGAAACAGCAGCGACGGCATCCTGGTGCTGGGTGCCACCAACATCCCCTGGGTGCTGGACTCGGCCATCAGGAGAAGGTGAGCCCCACAGGCAGCCCCCCGTGCCAGCCCCGCGGCAGGGCCGGGCTCGGGGCTCACTCCTCGTGCCCCCAGGTTCGAGAAGAGGATCTACATCCCCCTGCCCGAGGAGATGGCGCGGGCGCAGATGTTCCGGCTGCACCTGGGGAACACCCCGCACTCCCTGACGGACGCCGACATCCAGGAGCTGGCCCGCAAGACCGAGGGCTACTCGGGGGCCGACATCAGCATCATCGTGCGGGACGCCCTGATGCAGCCCGTGCGCAAGGTGCAGTCGGCCACGCACTTCAAGAAGGTGAGCGGGGGCAGCCAGGGGCGGGGTGGCCCCGGGTGGGCGCCGCGGGTCCCCTCTCCCGCTGGGCTCGGTGCCACGCCCCGCTGGCTCCCTGCAGGTGCGCGGCCCCTCCCGCACCACCCCCGGTGCCCTGGTGGACGATCTCCTGACGCCGTGCTCGCCCGGTGACCCTGGGGCCACCGAGATGACCTGGATGGAAGTGCCCAGTGACAAGCTGATGGAGCCCATTGTCTGCAAGGTAAGTGTCCCCTCTCTAGCTTTGGCCTGGCTGCTTCCCTGTTCATCCTCCAGGTCAAGGGCCAGGCAGGGCTGTGGCTCCTGGGGGTGGACAAACCCCCAGTCTATCCCCCTGGAGTCCTGAGGCCCCAGAGGATGGCTGGGTGACAGGAAAGGGCCTTGGGGCTGCCAGGCAGCTCCCACCTGTGGTCAGTGCTGCTGCCAAGGGGCAAAGGTGCCCCACTGCCACGGGGGTCCCTCTGCTGTACCTGGTCTGAGCCATGTGCCCACCCACCTGTACTGCAGGCAGACATGCTGCGCTCGCTGGCCACCACCCGCCCCACCGTCAACGTCGAGGATCTCCTCAAAGTGAAGAAATTCACAGAGGACTTTGGTCAGGAAGGTTGAGGGGGGCATGGGGGTGTGGGGTTGGGGCAGCTGCAGGCCCTGCCATGCCCCCGTCCCGGGCCGTGCCAAACCGACTCACACTGGCTCACTCCTGCCCCACGGCACTGCGGCGCCCGGCAGGCGCGGGGGCACGGCCCGGGGGGCTCACACTACGGGGGGTGGGTCTGAGCATGGCCTGGGCTGCTGGGTCCCCCCCCAGTGGCACCCCACTCTTCTTCCTGCTCTTTTTTTTTATTTTTTAACTTAATGCTGCTTTGGGTTCTGTCTTGTTTATATGAAAATAAAAACAATCTGAGAGCTTCAGCTGGTGCCCAGCCACTCCCCAAGGCTCTGGCCGCACCAGGGGGCTCAGCCTGGGGCCCCCCACCCCCAAAATGCAATGACCCAGAGCCAGGGCCTCTGCCTGTCCCAAAGGTTGGGGGGTGGGGGTTCCTCATGTTCCAGCCATCCCAGACAGCGATTCGTGCCTACAGCAGGGGCTACTTAGATGGAGCAGCCACCAGCTGATGACACCCACCAGCCCACACCCCACGTGCAGTCCCTGGGCTCCCCTCAGCCTCGATGCCCCCCAGCCCCATCCCCGTGCCCCGTGCTGTGCCCAGCTGCTGCCCACGCTGTGACCATGAGCCCCAAGCAAGCCCCAGAGGGGAGGATCCCCCCTTTGCTCCTCCCCTGCACAGCCTTGGCAGCAGGCTGTTCCAGACCCACAGAGGAGTTCCCGGTGCCCAGGGGGGCGGGGGCCTGGCTGTTTCCCCGTGCACACCCGTGGGCAGGAAGGGCCGGAGCCACGCTGAGGCCACAGGTCTGTATTGGCTGCAATAAAGCTGAGTGGGAGCCCCCGAGCTGCGCTGGTTCTTTCACCGGGGTCAGGGCAGCCGCCTGCGGGCACGGTGGGCTCAGTCCAGCAGCTCCATCCAGCCCACGTTGGTGAAGGTGCGGGGGTCCATGCGGTCGATGTAGAGGATCCCCTCCAGGTGGTCCATCTCGTGCTGGATGATCCGGGCCGCCCAGCCCGACGCCTCCCAGCTCACCGGCGCCCCGAGCTCGTCCACGCCTGCGGCCGGGGGAGGGCGGGGTTGGAGTGGTTAAGGGGAAAAAAGGGGGGACCCGTGTGAGAGTGGGGGACCTGCGTGTGGTGAGATTTGCGAGAGAGTCAGGGGATCCACGAGAGAGTGGTGGGATCAGTGAGAGAACAAGGAACCCATCAGTGGATTAAGGGACCCGTGTGAGAATGGGGACACCCGGGAGAGACTGCGGGACCCGTGTGAGGGAGGGGCAGGTGCGGGGTCCCACCCGGGACAGGGCGGGTCGGTCCATACCGGAGACATGGACGGCCCAGTGCCGCGGGACGTAGGCGGAGAAGCCGTGGATGCTGGTGCAGCCCTCGGGGCCGGTGACGAGGCGGGTGTCGAGGACGCGGAGCGCGGGGTTGACGAGGACGCGGAGCGGGAAGGGCTCGATGCGGTGCGCTTGGCGCAGCGCCGGCGGGTACTGCGCGCAGCGGGCGGGCGGCAGCTCCGCGGCGAACACCCTCAGCGGCACCCCGAGCTGCGGAGCGCTCAGCCCCAGGCACGGCCGGCCCCGCAGCCCGGCCGCCAGCGCCGCCGCCAGCCGCCGCAGCTCGGGGCCGCCCAGCTGCTCCGGGGACACGGCGGCGGCGGCGCCGCGCAGCACCGGCGCTCCCACCTGCACCGGGGCGGCGAACGGCGGCGCGGGCGGGCCCAGCACCCGGCGCCGCAGCGCCCGCCAGTAGGAGCGCTCCCGGCGGTCCCAGCCCGCCGCGTGCCCGCAGGCGCGGGCCGGGAGCAGCGCGGGCCCCGGCCGGGCCCGTCCCGCCGCCCGCCCCAGCCCCGCCGCCGCCGCCGCCATGGCGCCCCGCCTGCGCGCGCACCCGCCGCACCGCACCGCGCCCCCTGGCGGCCCCGGCGGGCGGCACGGGCGGGCCCCGCCGCGGCCCGGTCACCCCGTGGGCACCGCCTCGCCCGGCGGCGCGGCCACCCCGGAGGGGCTCTCCGGGGGCTCGGTGGGCACGGCCGCCTGTTCCCCCTCCGGGTCCGGGGCGGTCTCCGCGGACGGCTCCTCCTCGCCCGGTGCCGGCGGAAGGAGGAAAGCGAGCGGCTCCCTGAGCGCGGCCACGTCGATGCGGCCCAGGCGGCCGAAACGCTGCAGCTGCGTGGGGGGGACACCTTGGGGACCGGGAGAGAGGGGTCAGGGGGTCTGCGGGCTGCGAGACCCCACGGAGGGGCAAGAGCAGGACAGGGCCCGCCCAGTGCCAGGGGGAAGCCAGGGGTGCCCTCCCCCTGCAATAGAAACCAAACCCCGAGATCTCACCCAGTGCCTGTGCAATCTGTGCTGGAGGGAAAAGCACCTGGAGGCAGCGGTTCAGGTAGGGCAGCAGATCCTCCAGGAAGGCTGTGCAGAACTGGGTAAAGAGCTCCTGCTCCCGCCCGCTGAAAGCCGCCTCCTCGGCACGGTGAAAGGCCAGGATGGTTTTGGTCACCTGGGGAGAGAGGGAGGCAGATGGGGCACCTGATGACAGCCACCTGCCCAGGTGGGAAAGGAGGCCGATGGCACTTGGCTTGTACCAACAGCCGTGTGGCCACAGGCCCAGGGCACTGCCCATCTTCCTGTGCTGGGCATTGGTGATGCCACACCGGGGATCCTGGGGTCAGTTCTGGGACACTCTGAGACAGACACTGTGGGGCTGCAGTGTGTCTAGGGAAGGGAATGGAGCTGGAGGAGGAGCTGAAGCACAAGGAGCAGCTGGGGGGACTTAGCCTGGAGAAAAGGAGGCTCAGGGGGAGCTTCTCACTCTCCACTACTCCCTGACAGGAGGAGCAGCCAGGGTGGGGCCTGGCTCTGCCCCCAAAGAACAAGGGACAGGACAAAAAGAAACAGCCTCAAGTTGTGCCACGGGAAATTTAAGTTGGATATTAGGAAAATTTCATCATGGAAAGAACTGTCCAGCCCTGGCACAGGGCAGTGGTGGAATCCCCATCCCTGGAGAGATTTAACAGCTGTGTGGATGTGGCACCTGAGGACATGGGTTAGGGGTGGCCTTGGCAGTGCTGGGGCAGCGGTTGGACTGGATGACCTCAGAGGCTTTCCCGGGTCACTCAGAACAAACCTGCCCCATGATCTGCCAGGACAAGTCCCAGCTCCATCCCCCAGACTCACCTCAGCCAGGGCACTGTCCAGGCAGGCGGTGACATCCTGTGCCAGGGCGATGGGGCAGCAGAGCCGCAGGTCATTGAAGGCGACCAGGAGCCCGTTGAGGAAGCAGGCAAGGGGTGGGAAGTCCAGCAGCACCATGGGGGGCTGCAGCGTCCCGGGCTGGGCCGCGGGCACCGGCACCCCCGCGCCGCCCCCCAGCGCGGCCGGCGCCGAGATCAGCGTGTAGGAATTCATCTCCTCCCGGAACTTCTCCGCCGCCTCCCGCACCGCCCTGCCGAAGGCGTCGGCGGCCACGCGCTGGAAGAGGGGGCCCAGCTGCCCGCGGAAATCCACGCCCACCCTGCTGAAGGACAGCCCGAAGTACATGCACTGCCCCAGCAGCGAGTCCAGCCGGCCGCCCGCGCCGCGCTCCAGGTCGCGCCGCAGCGTCCGCAGGAACTCGGAGACCTTCTGCAGCACCCAGCCGTGGAAGATGGCCCCGCCCTCGGCCGGCGCCGCGCCCTCGGCCGCCGCCGGCTCCTCGTCCGAGAAGATGGCGCGGTACTGGGTGATGACGTCGAAGAGGTGCACCCGGCAGGCCTCGACCGTCTTGGTGAGGTGCAGGTAGGGGTCGTGCTCGGGGATGGAGGCCTGGATGGAGCGCAGCCAGGCGTCCCGCGCCTGCAGGAACTTGACGCGCAGCTCGGCCTCGGTCAGCACGTCCATGCGGCGCAGGAAGCCGATGACGCGCAGGCAGGCGGGCAGGGCGATGTTGGTGCGCAGCTGCTGGATCAGCTGGGTCAGCATCAGCTGCGCCGACTGCCGCACCTCCTGCACGATGCCCTGCGGGAGAGAGGGCCTTGAGTCGGAGCGGGCTTCACCTGGAACCCGGCAGGCCACCCCGAACCCGTGTCCTCAGGTGCCACATCCACACAGCTGTTAAATCTCTCCAGGGATGGGGATCCCACCACTGCCCTGTGCCAGGGCTGGACAGCTCTTTCCATGATGAAATTTTCCTAATATCCAACTTAAATTTCCCGTGGCACAACTTGAGGCTGTTTCTTTTTGTTCTTTGGGGGGCAGAGCCAGGCCCCACCCTGGCTGCTCCTCCTGTCAGGGAGTAGTGGAGAGTGAGAAGCTCCCCCAGGAGAGTGAGAAGCTTTTCTCCAGGCTAAGTCCCCCCAGCTGCTCCTTGTGCTTCAGCTCCTCCTCCAGCACAGGGCTCTCCTGGATGGCAGGGTGGGGTTCACCTCAGTAACGGGGCACAGGGAGTGCAGGGCTCACCTGGATCACGGGGATGCTGCTGTGCTTCCTCTCCAGCCTGCGCACGTAGGCCGTCAGCTCCAGCGCCTCCTCGTAGTAGCCGTTGCGGACACAGGTGTCCATCAGCTGCGGGATCTCCAGGATCTCCAGGATCTCCGTGTGCCGGTTCAGGGTCAGGCTGTTCATGCGGCGGCTGCAGGCGATGGCCTCGGCATCGCGCATGAAGGTCCTGCGGGGCCGGGGCGGCATCAGCAGGGGAGCGCTCCCCGCAGCAGCGGGGGGATCCGGGGATCCTCCCGCCCGCACCGGCCGCTCCCAGCGCTGCCTCCTGCCCAGTCCTCAGTGGGCTCAGCACCGGGACTCCTCGCTGCCCAGCCCACTCCATCCCCGGCCCTTCCTGCCCCGTTTCCACCCGCGCCTTGCCCGCCGCTCCCAGCACCCGGCGCCCGTCCCGCACCGGCAGGCGTCCTGCAGCGCGGGCAGCCGCTCCAGCAGGCTGCCGAGGCGGCTCTCGATGCCGCCGAAGCCGCGGCCGGCGCGGCCCGTGCACTCGGCGGAGCGGATGAAGGCTCGGTAGTGCTCGAAGGCGAGGCGGCGAGTCTCGGCCCCGACCCGGGCCCGCTCCGCCGCCAGGCGCGCCGGCTCCCGGCCCAGCTCCGCCAGCCCCAGCGCCGCCAGCTCCGACACATAAGCGGCGAGCTCGGGGCTGCCGGACGCCGCCGGGCCGCGCAGCCAGGCCAGCAGCCGCGCCTCCTCCGCTGCCGCCGCCATCGCCACGGCCGCCGCGTCACCTCCGGGCCCGCCGGTTTCGGGTCCGTCACTTCCGCTACCGCCGGTTCCGGTCCGGTCACTTCCGGCCCCGGCGGCCCCGCGTGTGCGGCGCGGGAGATGCGGCCGCTCACGGAGGCGGAGACGCGGGCGGTGTTCGAGAAGCTCGGGAAATAGTGAGGGGCCGGGAGCCGGGGGATCGGGCACGGGGACAGGACGGGGACCGGGAGCGATGGGCACCGGGGATCGGGCATGGAGAAGGGATGGGCACCGAGAGGGCCGGACCGGCTGGATCCCGGGGAACGGGGAGACCAAGGGAGACCGAGGGGGTGGTGGACAGCGGGGATCGGGCGGGAGGCGGCACGGAGGGGTCCGGGAGGGCCGGGCCCCGGAGGTTCCGCGGCAGGAGGGGCCGGGGCCGGGCCGGGCTCACGGGCTCTGTCCCCGCAGCATCGGCGAGAACATCCAGCTGCTGGTGGACCGGCCCGATGGCACCTACTGCTTCCGCCTGCACCGGGACCGCGTGTACTACCTGAGGTGAGGGCCCGGGCGGGGCGGGGGCCCGGGGGTGCGGGCCCGGCCGCCGCCCAGCACTGCCCTGCTCCCGCAGTGAGAAGCTGCTGAAGCTGGCGGCCAGCGTCCCCCGGGACAGCCTGGTGGCCGCGGGCACCTGCTTCGGGAAGTTCACCAAGTCGCAGAAGTTCCGGCTCAGCGTCACGGCCCTGGATTTTCTGGCGCCCTATGCCAGGGTGGGTCCCGGCCCCCGCCAGCCCCGGCCCGGTGCCGGCCCCAGGGCCCTGACAGCGCTGCCCCTCTCCTGCAGCACAAGGTGTGGGTGAAGCCGGGCTCCGAGCAGTCCTTCCTCTACGGGAACCACGTGCTGAAGTCGGGGCTGGGCCGCATCACGGAGAGCACGGCGCAGTACCAGGGCGTGGTGGTGTACTCCATGGCCGACGTGCCGCTGGTGAGCGCCGGGCCCTGCCTGCCGGGGCCGCGGGGGCACGGGCTGCGCCGCCCCCCTCCCTCACCTCCCTCCTCCCCCAGGGCTTCGGGGTGGCTGCCAAGTCCACGCAGGAGTGCCGGAAGGTCGACCCCTTGGCCATCGTGGTGTTCCACCAGGCTGACGTCGGGGAGTACGTGCGGAACGAGGACACGCTGACCTGAGGGAGCCCCGGGGCGCCCCAGGGACCCTCACGCTCTGTGAGTGCTCCGGGCTAGAACGGACTTGGTCCTGCGCCGTGGGGGCAGGAATCCCGCCCGCAGGGGGATGGATGGAGGTGTGGGGAGCTGCCAGCACTGAGCCCTCAGGGGGCTGCTGCCAGCGCAGGACGAGGGGCCCTGGCCCCAGCCCTGTCACATAAAGCCTGTTCCTTTTTCAGTGCCTGTTGTCTGGTGTGGAGGCCCAGGGGGAATCAGCCCTCACCCCTCCTGTGGGGAGTGTGACACTCTGGGGTGGGATGAGGTGGGGGGGATGTGAGGATAAGCTTCAGGAAGGGAGGGAGGGAGGGAGGGAACAGCAGCTTCCAGGCTCCCAGAGGCTGGATGGCAGCAGCAGTTGTTCCCCGGACTTTGCCAGGAATTCCTTTATTGGGAGTCTGGTAGAGAAGGCCCATTCAGACACTAAAAATGGGCAGGGATGTGCCAAACCCACACAGCACACAGAACTCAGGTGACAGCGTGGCCTTTGACTTTCCTCAGGATGATGTCAGGGCTAGAGATGAGACAGGAGCAGGGGGAGCTCTCAGGCTCCTCCTGGAAGCAGAATCCAGCTTTTCCTCCCGCCCTGTGGTGGCACAGAGTGGCAGCCAGGTGCCCTGGCCCTTCGGGGGGCTCCCTGCCCTGCTCTAGCACCTCTGGCTGCCCGAGGTTTGCGCGTGGAAGAGGCGCTTGAGGCAGTAGAGCTGCAGTGCCCCGGAGAGGACAATGACACAGCTCTGGGCCATGGACCACCAGTTGACGTAGTTGTAGTTGGACTCCAGGAGGAAGGAGTCGGCCCCTTTCCGCATGCGGGCAAAGTTGTAGAAGCGCCACATGTGGAAGGTGTGGATCTGCAGCCTCCGGATGCTCACCTGAGGAGAGACAGAGCTGCACTCAGAGCTGCCCCTGGGCTCAGTGCTGAGCAAATGCCCTGTTGGGGGCCCTGGGCAGGAGGTGCCCATCCCTGCTGTGCTGGGGCACCTGTGGCCTCCCTGACCCTCACCCCAATTGCCTCCAGGGTGTCGTTCAGCTCCTTCCTCTCTGCTGGCTGCTTGTGTTCCATGTTGAAGTCCTCATAGTACACCCCAAAGTTCAGATACACCTGCATGAAGCCGAAGTGGTTTTTCTGGTTGTCCAGGCAGAGCTGGTAGAAACCTGCAGAGGGAAGGGGGTTGTTGGTCCCTGGGTGGAAGGGCACCAGGCAGACACATCCCGAGCGCTTCACCCTCATCCTCCCCCCGCAGGAGCAATGGGTGCTCAGGGAAGCCCAGGCTGGGCAGGCTCAGAGCTGCTGCAGGGGCGGGGGGGACCTGTGTCCTTGGTGAGGAAGTTGATCTGTCCTCGCACGTCCTGGGACACTCCGAGCTGGAAGCCACTGGGGTCACTGGCTGTGACCAGGATGTCCCTGCTGTTGCCAATCCCCGTCGCCCGCTGGACCTGGAGGCAGGGAACACCCGAGGGGAGTTTGTGGGTCACTCTTGTGTCGGGGGTGGAGCTGTGCCAAGCCCCAGCACATGTTCCTGTGGGGCTGCTCTGCCAAGCACGGAGCCGGGGGGAAGCTACTGCTGCCAGGCACAGCTCTGCCCTGGCTCTCCTTCAGCCAGCCCAGTGTAAACAGGAGATGAAAGGGCTGGAGTTTCCCTGTGGGAAGGGGACAGAACTCGGGGACATGCTGTGCCAGGACCTTCAGCTGTGCCACAGCCTCTGGCCAGGCAGTGAAGGGCAGAGCTTCCAGCAATGCTGGAGCTCCCAGCACCACTTTAAACCAGGTAGTTTAAAAATGCATGGCATTGATGGATAGGGATTAAGTTGGTTATATTAGGAAGATACTCTTCCCTGTGAGGGTGGGCAGGCGCTGGCACAGGGTGCCCAGAGAAGCTGGGATCCCTGCAAGTGTCCAAGGCTGGGTTGGATGGGGCTTGGAGCAGCCTGGGCTAGTGGAAGGTGTTCCTGCCATGGCAGGGGGTGGAAGGAAACAAGCTCTAAGACCCCTCCAAGCCAAACAGTTCCATGATGCTGCTTTAAGAAAGGCACAGCCCCTGCGATGCCGTAGGAGCAGCACGGGATGGATCCAGCACAGCCCTCCCCTGGCTGTGTCACCAACCTCCCAGGACGTGTCCCCAGCACTCACCTCGTAGCTGAAGAAGAAGTTTCCTCCCTGGTGTGAGAACTGCCAGAAGCACTCCACCTCACCAGCGGGGATGACGATGGCGAAGTCGTAGCGATCGGCGCCGCGGAACAGCGGCTCCTCGCTGGAGCTGCTCAGGGGCTCTGTCCTGGGGCAGCCAGCGGGGCCCAGCAGTGCCAGCAGCAGCAGCAGCAGCATCCTCCTGCCTCCCTGGGCTCCAGCACTTGTTCCCCAGGCAGGGCAGCGTGGGACAGGCACGGGGTAATCATTAACTGCCCCGCAGCGCCGGGCTGTGCCGGCACAGAGCCAGGCTCAAGGTGATCTGGGCAGAGCTGGAGCTCTCAGCCCCTGTGCTCCCAGGGAGAAGGCAAGAAGGGGACACAGCTCCTGCCCACGGGCACCAGCAGCTGGCATCGCCTCTCACTGGCCTACATCTCTGAGCTGGTGCTCTCCAGGGAAAGGATTTACAGAAGGGGAGGAAAAGGCATGGCCACAGCCAGGGGAGAAGGGACACTCAGTGCAGCACCTGCAGCTGAAGGACAGGGAGGGAAGCAGCTGTTCCCAGACAAGGCTTCTCCCAGCCCTGGCTTTGCCGGAAGGCAGCCAAGAGAAACTTAGAAACTAAGTTTAGAAAGTGCCCCTGTCTCACCCCTGAACCTTTTCCACAGGAATAATCCAGAAACTCCTGTTTCCCGTTGACACTGGCATGTCACAGCTCCAGGGCAGTGCTGCTCCTGGCCCAACACTCCCAGAGGGGAAGGGACAGCCCCACATTCCTGGGGCAGTCTGTGCCCCACTGCTGCATTTGCATCCACGAGGTGGAAATTCACACTTTCACAACTCTTGATATTAACCAAGAAAAGAACTTTATTTTACAAATGACTGTTCCAGCTTTGGCACCTGAAGGCAGGGACACGTGGCAGCCTTGGAGCTCACACACAGCAAGGACAGTACCAGCAAGAGTGCAAAGAAAACATGACCAAAGTCAGACAGAACTGAATTTTTAACATAGAAACAAACAGCTCCAAGTACTGAAACACAAAGTAATTTTAGCTTCTTAAAGCCTCAGAGCTGGAAGGGAGGGATTTCTCCTCACAGATTAGCAATTTACAAAGCAGAAATGAATAGGAAAAAAATTTTTCCAAGTAGATCCTCTTGCCTGGATCTCTTCCCCACAGAAGCTGGGACTCAGTGCTGCCTCTCTTCCACAAGGGAGTGATGGGAAACACGAAACAAGTGATTCAGAGAACAAACAACTAAAGTACAAAAAAATAGTCACCTATGAGATCATCCTGCTGATCACACTTGAGCAGAACAAACGGCTGGGATTCATTCCAGCAGCTGCAGTGGTCAGTGAACAAGGAAGTCTCAATCTAGGTTCTAAACTTCTGCTGAGAGGCTGCACAGCCCCTGCAGCACACTGATCCACACCTGGAAAAGAGGGTTCCTGGGTTCCTCTCAGTCATGGTTCTGGTGTCAGAGGGGTTTCCCACACTGGCACAGACAGCACTCTGGTCCAGCTTCCAAAAAACAAACTGAGGTTTTAAAAAAAAAAACCAAAGAAAGGCAGGCTGCCAACTTCAGAGCATTCCCAGTTTCTTCATGGTCCGCCAGCGGTCCTTGATCATGACGGCAGTGCGGTTCTGGAAGGGGTACTTGAGGCAGATGGCTTTCCACCTCCCCTCCCCGTACTTCTTCACCCCCTCCTTGATCCACTCGCTCTCCTGCATGGTCCATTTCTGCAAAGAGCAAGGGAGGAGCTGCAGGGCAGAGAGCCTGCTGCCAATTCCTTCCTGGCACGCTCCCTCCCTCGTCACCCGTGCCAGGAACAGCAGGGAAGGCAGGCAGGTCCTGGCAGCTGCACACAACACTCCAGCACTGCACACGTGCAGCAGCTGCCTTCCTACGGGTCTGGGGGAGAGCTCCTGGCAGCACAGTGGGACCTGTTCCTGGGTAACAGCTGCCAGATGTGTGTCCCTCACCTGAACAGGACTCTGAACCTCTCCAGCACAAGGGGAACTCGGCAAACCTTGCTCTGAGCCATCAGGACAAAGGGACCTGAGGCACAGTCCCAGTGCCCTGCAGGCAGGACAGGCTCCAGCCTGTGGTACCATGGAGACTGTAGGGACACTGCCCACTGCAAGGCCTGCTGAAAGCACCTAAGGCTCACATACCTGTTTCTTGGAGCTGGAGCTCTTGGAGACGTCGTTTTTCTCAATTGATGCTGGAAAACAAGGGAGAGAGTTACATTTCCTGTTATTTGGGAGGTACAGATCTCCTTGAGAGGCTGCCTTGGGCTTAACTGCTGAGCTGTGCAGTCAGAGCACCCTGTGACAGGCAATAGACCCCAATTCCTTCATCCCAGCCTTTCCACAGGATTTCTGGTTTCAGAATTCAGTCACCCAGGCTGCAGCAAGACCCCTGTGAGTGACCCCCATGCCAGGATTAGCACAGGTAACCCCTGCCAGGGGAATTTCCATACCTGCATTAGCAAAGAGCTCATCCTCGTCACTCCAACTGTCCTTCTCCTCCGTGCCACAGGAGCTGTTCCACCTTCCTTGGAGGGACCTGAAATTAGGTGAGGGTTTACTTTGGCTACTGGCTCAGGAGAAGGATTTTTGGGGAGCAGGTACAGGGCTACCAAGCAAGCACAGCCAGCCTCTGGCCATTGTATTTCCCAAGAGGTGGGAAGCAAGAGAAGGATGCTCCTACAAGACTCCACAGGATGCTCCTACAGACTCTGGCCAGTGATGCTGAAAGCTGGGAGAAGTGTGGAAAAACATGGGTTACTTGTACTGGAACCACCCACCAGGACCAGCTGCAGCACCTCACTACCAGCAGGACCTGACCATTTTCTCCTCTCCATTAACCCATAATTAATTTTAAAACCAAATGTATGGACAAGAGAGGGTTTGCTGCACCCAGTTCCACGTGGGCTGGCAGGCAAAGTCAACACTCATCTTGGGACACAGGGCAAAGGGTTTGGTGCTCAGGCTACCAACATCAGCAAGACAAGACTGGGGGCAGAGCAGACAACACCACACGAGAGGGGCTTCATACTTCTCACTCTGGGCAGCCAAGGGCTCCTCAGGCAATTTCAGAGCAGGTTTGGAAGCAGAGGAGACCACATGCTCCTGGGAAGAGTCGGGGCACTCGCTGGACTTGCTGGACGAGCCGTCCAACTCCACGATCAGATTGCTTATGCTGAACAAGTTTTTGATGTTTCGGGGGATTTCAGGAGGCTCTGAGGGCTCGGAGACTTGGTTCTCCATTTCTCTGCGCCTCTTGGTTCTGTGGGATACAGAAGGAGACAGTTGCTTGGGGGAAGGCAAGTCTGTTTTGTCCAGGTTGGTGAAAAGGGCGTCCGAGTCCCCGGAGTCCGACAGGATCTTGAAAGCTTCTCTCAGAACAGAGATCCCACACGAGGTTACAGCTCCGGGGGGCTGCCTATAAAATAAACACAACCAAGCGGGTTGGAGGGAAAGCACCAAGGGAGCTCTGCTGCCCCCAAATCCAGCCTCTCCCTCCCCTGGCATCCCCAGCTCCTGGCCCTGCAGTGCCAACCCATGGCAGAGGCCATTCCCAACCCTGCAGTACTCTCTCCCAGACAGCTCAGTGCCCCAGGTGTGCAGAACACACGTTCATGCTCCCCTGCCTCCTGCCATTCCCAGCGCTGCTCCACGAGAGCAGCCACTGCACCAAACCACCTCAACACCTGGGATCCAGAGTCCTGCACCAGCACCTTTGGGCTGGCCTGGGCAGGCATTTGGGGAATTAGGAGCTGCCTGGACACAGAGGATTGGCCCTTGGAAGAGAACTTGCAGCCACGCTGCATCCACAGTCTAGAGCCAGACTCCTCTGCCCACCTTTGTGACTCCTTGGTGGACACTCTGGGGAGTTCTGGGGCTGCTGCTGCTGCTGGCTCTTTAGCTATTTCCATAGGCTCTGCAGTGCCCTTCAGGATGTCATATGCTGCTGGTAAATGTTCAGGTGTTGCTGCTGGGTCAGGAACTACTTCCATAGGTTCCACAGGTGCTGTAGGGCCACTGATGTCTTCCATAAACTCTGGAGCTGCTGTGGGACCAGCTACCCTTTCTGCAGGGCTGGCAGCTCCCTCCAGGTCTTCTGTTGCTCCTGCAAGCTCTGGAGCTCTGGCTGGGTCCTCCACCCTTCCCGAGACCTCTGGAGCTCTGGCTGGGGTCTCTGCCCTTCCCAGGGCCTCTGGAGCTGGGGCCTCTGCCCTTCCCAGGGCCTCTGGAGCTGGGGCCTCTGCAGCTCTGGCTGGGGCCTCTGCCCTTCCCAGGGCCTCTGGAGCTGCTGCCTGGTTGTTCAGCCCATCTGCAAACTCAGAAGTCTCCAGCGAGGATTTTCCTTTGTCGGCGTGCTCCGAGTTCAAAGTCTTCTTCAGTAACTTGGGGAGAGAACAGCACAGCAGTGTTACAGAGATGATCCCCATTCCATTTCATCCCCTCCCAAAGGCGTCTCATGGGCAGAAAAACGTGTGTGAGCACATGAACCTCTCAGGAATGGGCTGGATTTGGTGTGTTCCAGGTTTGGGGGGACACGCACCGTCAGCAGCGCCGGCTCAGACTCATCCACGTAGCCCTTCAGGAAGTCAAAGATGCTCTGCTGGAAATCCTCGTAGGAGAAGTTTTTGACCTTTGGGTGAGAGAGATTCTTCTCCCGGATGACAGCCAGCCACTCATTCTTCTTCTTCTAGAGGAGGGATTCACAGGATCAGGAAAGAACGCTCTGGGCAGGGACAAGGGAGTCAGGGACAAGCACAGCAGGGAGGTGGGCAAGGACTGGGCCTTTCCTGTTTGGCATTCTCCAGCACAACCAACTTACACTGGGATAAGGCCAGGAAAAGGTCAAAGGAACAGGAGAGTAACCAAGGAGCAGCAGAACCACCTTACTGCAGGAATTCTCCTTGCCTGCAGAAACAGGAATGGGAGCTCCTGCTGCTCCCAGACCCTGCCCTGAAGGTGAGCTGGAGGCTCATCAAGGGATAAGTGGTGATGCCTGGAAGGCCCATGAAGGTGTGTGGGGAAAGGTGAGCGACAGAAGGGGCTCCAAGGTGACAACCCTGAGGCAGCACTGAGGGACCAGCTCTCCAGAAGGACTGTTTCCATTTTGGCCTCCTCACCCCAACCCCCCAGAACACATCAGAGCCCTGCTGGACACAGCAGCAGCTCCCACTTCATTCCAGCACAGACTCACTTGGTTCCTGGGCTCCTTCCCCATGTGCTTCTTGACGATATCAGAAGCTTTTTCAAACTCCTTGTTCCTGATGCACACAACAACAGCCTGCAGAGGAAAACAAGGACAGACTGAAGCGGGGCACAGGGAACAGCTCAGTGCCAACACTGAACTCCCACATTCCTGCAGATAACGAGGGAATCTGGCACCTGAGGCAGCTCCCACAATCATCCACATGAGGCCCTTCCAAGGCAAAAGCTGCACAACAGCACAACATGTTTACTGAGAAAGAAAAAGCTCTTACAGCTTCCTTGACCATTTTCTGCACAGCCTCCATCGTCCTGTCGGCCACAGAGAACTCCTCGTGCATGAAGTCCAGGACGAGCATGGCCGACTCCAGTGGGGTCAGCTCTGACTCCTTGTCGAAGGTGCAATCTATAAGAATTGGCATCCAAACTTTTGGGGGGGGGTCACGGCGCTTCCCTAGGGAGAGCTGGTTATCCACCTGCACGGGGGGCAGCCGGCACCCAGGCAGGTGGCAGCCGTCCACCCGCACCACAGCCTCAGCACCGAGGGGCTGCGCTGCAATTCCTGACCCAAACGGCCACGGGGAATTGTGGAAGCAGCACTCCAGAACTTCCCAGGTGCCCAGCACTGACCCAGGGGAGCGTTTGGGAAGCTCTGAGGCTCAGCAGGAGTCACCAGGCTGAGGTGTTTGTGCAGCACACCAGCCCCGAACACCGCGGGTGCTGCTCTTGGCCCCCCCAGCGAGACAGATACCAACAGCCACCCCTCACCCGCAGGGAGAGCCCCACAGCCCCAGCCCAAAGCCGTGCTCTGTGCAGGGAAAAAGCTCCGGGAGCTGCAGGAGCGTGGACACAGGACAGGGAGGAGGAGGGAGCGGGCTGCAAGCAGCAACCGGGGCTCCCCGGAGCTCGCAGGAAGGGCTGGCTACCTACCGAGGTTCTCGCCCTCCTCGACCCGCGACAGCAGCTGCATTATCCGGAGCATCTGGGCCATCTCGGGCTCCCTGTCCAGGGGCCGCACGAGCAGCGCTGTGGGACAAATGGCAGCTCAGGCGGGGGCGGCTCGGTCCGGGCGCCTCGCGCCCCCCCGCCCGGGCCGCCCCCAGCCCCGCTCCGCGCACCCTGCATGATGTCGCGGAACTGGCGGAAATCACGGTTGCGCCCGGAGCGATAGGCCTCTATGGCCCGGTGGAAGTAGAACTGCAGGACCCAGCCGTTCACGGTTTTCTCGGGGAGCGCCGCCATCCCGGCCCGGCCCGCCCGGGGTCGGGGTCCCGGTGCCGCTCCTGCCGCGCCGCCGAAATGCAGCGCGCCGGAAGTGACGCCACCGCGCGGCACCGCGGCTCCCTCGGCGGGCGGCTTATCGAGGGGCTCCTCGCCTACAGCTCCCGGCGTGCACCGCGCCAGCCCCGCCGCGCCTACAACTCCCGGCGCGCATCGCGCCGTACCCGCCGGTAAGGGTTGGTCGCCGTCTGGCGGACGGGAGGGGAATTGCGGGACCCCGGCGGGACGGGGCAGCGGGAGGGGCAGCGGCACCCGAGCGGTGCAGGCGGGGGCACAGCCGGTCCCTGCGGGCTCGGGATCGGCCCTCTGCCCATCCCACGGGACGGGCAGCAGGGAAAAGCCCACCTGTAAGCGCTGAGACCCCCGAGCGAGCGTCTCACCTGAGCAAGCCTAAGTGTGTTAAACTCACATCACCCAAACCTGGCAGTGCCACCCTGCCAGTGCAAGCACAGCTTTTTGCCTTTATTCTGGTCTTCCAAACAACCTCCGCTCTGCTGTGTGCTGTGCTCCAACCACCTGCCAATCCTCGTCACCTGGAACAGCAAACCAGGTCCCCGGGGCAGGATTTTGGGGCATAGATTGTCCCACAGTCACTCAGGCTTGAGGTAATGAATTAGAAGTGCTGTCTTCCCAGTGATCCCAATTCCTAATTCCCAAGCAGAAGTGGTGCCTGGAGGCGAAGGCTCTGGCAAGCAGATCCTCGGGATCATGGGGTGGTTCTCTGCCCCTCTGGGGTGTCCTGCTTGGACAATGTCTCCTCGGCCCAGGGAACATTCCCAACACTGTCCTGGAGGCTCTCTCACCTGAGATGGAAAAGCACGTGAAAATTCCTCTGGCATGAGCTGATCTGGGATCCTCCCTTCCTCTGCCCCCAGGCCAGGGGAGGAGGAAACACATATGGGAAAAATCCGTGTGTCAGATGGAAAACAGAAAAACTGGGAGGGATTTTTATTGGCAAACAAAGGAAGATAAAAATAATCTGTGTGAGGCAGAAGAGTCACCTGGGGCGGGGGGACTGCCCTGGGGAGCAGGGTGGGAGCGGGACAGGGCACAGGCACGCTTGGAACGCCGTGAGGAGGATGCAGGAGCTGATACTGACAGCTGCTTCCTGGGCTGAGGGGAGGTGACCAGTGCCACGCTCTGGGTCAAACGCTTTTCCATGTGGAATATTCACGGGCAAAGTGGATTTGCTGTCTCCCTGTCACAAGATACAGGAGGAGGTTCCAGGGTGAGACCCTGGAATTTCAGCTGTGTCCCCTCAATCCAGGGAGAGGTGGATCAGCCCCAGTGACAGCGTGAGACCAGTCACACTCACAGCCCTTCAGACACTGCCTTTGCTCTCCTGGCCAGAACATTCCTTGTTTTTCAGGGAGCTGGGTAACTTCTGCCCCTGTGATCCACACGGCTCCAACTCCATGTGCCAGCCACTTCAGCAGATCCTGTCGGCCCTGCACAAGTCTTAGAATTTTGAGTTATTTCATTCATTTTTGCACAAAGGTCAGGAAAGATAGTCCTGGAGTCCTCTCCCAAGGGAGGCAAAGCGAGATTCCTCTCTGAGACACCAGGACAAAGCCACTTGAGAGCTAGCTGTCTCTTCCACTTAGGAAAACCCCCTCAGCCTCCTTTTTCTGCCCCCTGTCCGTGTCCCTCTGGGCTGCCATCTCCTCCTCCAGTGCCCTCCTGGTGAAGGTGATGTTCAGATCACCTCCCATCCTGTCAGACAGATTTGCTTCCCGTGAGATCCACGAGGCCTCTGCAGCTCTCGGGAGGCTTTGGACAGGGTGGTGACATGACAGATGTCACGAGAGCAGTGATCCCCCCCAGCAGAGCTGGAGAAGGTGGCAGTTCCCAACAAGCTGCTGGAGCTGGGGAGGGCACAGCGTTGGCACCCCAATCCAGGCTTCACTTCAGGGTCTGCCTTAGCCAACAGTGTGCTAACAGCACCCAGGGTGGGAAAACAAGCCTGGGACTGTGGATTCCAGAGTAAATACAAAAATAATCCCACTGGTTTGCTCCCTGAATCGTCTCCAATAAACAAAGAGGAAGCAGGGAGCATGGAAGCAGGACCAGGAATGCCAGTGGCCTCACTCTGCAGTTTCACTGAGTTCTCCTGTGGTGTCATCATCAATTTTTCAGGAAAAGCTTTGGAGTTCCATGTGCCAAACAAAACACTGGGCAGGAAGGCACAAATTGCAGCCCTGCTTGTGCATTTGAGCCTCCCCTCACTGATTTATGGCTTTTGATGAAGTGATTACAGATGAAAGAAAATATTCCAGGGAACAGGACCCGCATGTGGCCGTGGTCTCGTGCCTGTCACGTCCTTCTGGAGGAGTTACAGCAGGAAACAGAACAGGAAAACCAGCAGGGTCCTGGGCACCAGGCTCTGCTCTGGCTGTGCTGGAGCTCAGACAGGACAACACCTCCCAGAGCAGCTGTGGCTGCCCCTGGATCCCTGGATCCCAAGGCCAGGCTGGACACTGGGGCTGGGAGCAGCCTGGGACAGCGGGAGGTGTCCCTGCCATGGCAGGGGTGGCACTGGGGGAGCTCTAAGGTCCCTTCCAAGACCATTCTGGCCTCAGAAAGGCAGTGGAGAGCCACAGAAAACCAGGGAGCAATGGAAGAGGGGACAAGGGACATGTGGACAAGGGTCACGAGATTCCTTTGAAAATCCACAGAGAAAACCCTCCAGGCCTGAGGGGTGGGGAGAAGGAAACACAAAGGCATTTATTAGGAAACCCACCGAGTAGATTACAGAAACTCTGAACCAATCTGAGCAAAGGTAACTCCTCCTGTTGGCAGTGGGCTGGGCAGGGAAGGATCCAGAAGGAAAGACATTGGCTTGGAAAGGTGCCAAGAGCTGGGCTGTCTGGGCACAACAAGGAGCTGGAAACACTGGCATGTCACAGGATCCTGGGTTACACACAGAACCAGGGAAAGAGGAAAAGGTAGACAGAAAGGATCAAAAGAACAGCAGTTTAATATTTAATGTTTAATATTGATTAGGTGACTGTGGAGAGGTTTCAGAACAGGCTGAGCCTTTAACATCCCAATATCTGGGTAGGTGAATGTTTGGACTTGCCCAAACAGAGAATTCACTTGAGCTCCCTTTAGGATCCAGGGGGATTTGTGACCTGCCCAGCCGTGAGCCTGCTGGACCCTCCCTGCACACATTTTTAACCTTTAGCCAGTGCTGGTCACAGTTTAGCACTGGCAACACGGCGTTTCTGCCTCCTCAGCAGTTGTTAAACAAACATCCACTGCCCAGCCTTGTACCTGTGCTGCAAGTGCAAGGAAATAAATTCCACAAATGCCAGTTCATAAAGGGAAACCAGCGGGTTCATGAGTTACTCGTGTTCCTGAGCTTCTGAACGGCCTCTGACCCTGAACCTGCTCAACGCGGCTGGAGGGAGGAGAGGATTACCCAGGGCTTCTCGTCAGGCCTGAATGTGAACTTTGCTTTGGAACCTGGGAAAAGTCAGGACCTGGGGATGTGCTGCACCCAGGATGAACTGGCTCGGTTCAAAGGGCTGTGGGATGGCACCTATTTTATATACAGGCAGGAAGAACCAAAAGGAGCAGTGCAAAAGCTGAGGGCAGGCTGCTGACAGGCATCACGCTCTCCGGTGGCACGGGGATAGCGGGGCGTCTAGGAGGCGGTACTGGGGGAATGGGGGCTGAAGGGATCCGGGGCTGAGGGGGAGCGGGGGCTGAGGGGGGAGCGGGGGCTGAGGGGGATCCGGGGCTGAGGGATCTGGGGCTGAGGGGGGAGCCGGGGCTGAGGGGGGATCCGGGGCTGAGGGAGCCGGGGCTGAGGGGGGAGCCGGGGCTGAGGGGGGAGCCGGGGCTGAGGGATCCGCTCCCGGGGCTGAGGGAGCCGGGGCTGAGGGATCCGCTCCCGGGGCTGAGGGGGGAGCCGGGGCTGAGGGATCCGCTCCCGGTGCCGCCTCAGAGGCGACGCTCGCGCGCCGTTTCCCGCCTTTCGCCCCGGCCGCTCCCCATTGGCTCACGCCGGCCGCCGCGCACTCCCATTGGCTGCACCGGCAGCGCCCCCCTCTGTCTTGCCCCCTATTGGTCCTCGGGTGCGACGGAATCCGCGTGGGGCGTTGCCATCGCTACGGCGCCCGGCGCGGGTCAGGCTGCGCGTTTCGCGGAGCCGCGCCGGGCAGCATGGAGGGCGGGCGGCGCGGGGAGGCCGCGGCGGTGGCGGCGGCGGGGGACGGGCCCCCGCCCGTGTTCACCCTGGAGGAGGTGGCGAAGCGGAACTCCAGCCGCGAGGCCTGGCTGGTGATCCACGGGCGCGTCTACGATGTCACCCGGTTCCTGGAGGAGGTGAGGCCCGGAGTGGGGGCTGGCCGGCTCGGCCCCGGGGGGCTGAGGGGAGCGGGCAGAGGCCGGGGCGGTCGTGTGGGGCCGAGAGGGGCGGGCAGGGCTCTGGAGGGCCGGGGGCTGCCGCGGGGACAGAGATCCCGGGGTCGGGTGCTAGAGGAGGGGGCGAGCAGGCCCCGCCGGGGTTCGGGGGGTCCCGGTGTCCCGGGGCAGCTCCCGGCCCGGGCTGTGCGGTCCCTGAGGGGCTCAGCCCGCGGTCCGAGGGACGGACGGGCTGGCGCGTCACGGTGGCCGCGGCCGGCCGGGGACAGGGGTTGTGCTGGGCTCCTCTGAGGCAATTCCAGGTTTCCCAGGTAATCTGTTCAGGCAGGTCCCGGGGAGGTGCAGGTTTCCTTCAGTCACGGCACCTCGCGGCGGGTCTGGAAGGGTGAGCGGGATCGGGGCGCTTCAGGAGTTTGAATGCGAAGTCTGCCAGGGGCAGCCCAGAACTCGGAGGAGGTGACAGTGATACCGCAGCCACCGCTCTGCTGCCTGCCCAGAGGGGACCACGCACCAGGGGTTTGCAAACAGTGCAGCTTCTGCCAAATCTCCAGTTCCCTCGGCTGGGGGGACAAAAATTCCTTCAAGAATCACTGCTTTTGTCTTCTGATTTTGAGGAGGTTGAGAGTGGTGTCCTAACTGTTGAGAGTTGGAAATGGAGTGGGAATAAACAGTAACAAAATAGTAAGGCCTGAGGGAGTGGTGTGAAGGTGTACCAGGGGAGGTTTAGGTTGGATATTAGGAAAAGGTCCTTCCCCCAGAGGGTGCTGGCACTGCCCAGGCTCCCCAGGGAATGGGCATGGCCCTGAGGCTGCCAGAGCTCCAGAGAGTTTGGACAGCACTCTCAGGGATGTACAGGTGGGACTGTTGGGGTGTTTGTGTAGGGTCAGGGGTTAAACTCGATGATCCCTGTGGGCCCCTTCAAATTCAAGATATTCTGTGATTTTGTGGTTCTATGAAAATTTCAAAGGGCTTTATCCCAGCTTAACAGAAAAGACACTGTGGCCTTTGCAGGGCAATGTACAAAGGTTGAGCTGAAGCAGATCCAAAGAAGACACTTCATTGAGATGCACGTGTTCCAGCTTGTTGGTTCTGCTGCTCTGAGTTCAGCTCTGGTTTCCCTCCAGGCCCTCGTGGTTGAAGCCTGTGTGCTGTGGGGTGCCAGAGCTGCTGTGCTGAGGGTAGAGGGGCATCAGGCAGGAGGGAATGATCACCTGGCAGCTGGAGGTTGTGCCTTGCTCTGCAGCTGGCAGTATTTATTCATAAAGTTGGACACAATCTGGTTTCTTCTTTGGGTCCAGAAAATGACCGAATCACAGGATTGTCCAGGCTGGAAAATCCCTCCCAGACCACGGAGTCCAAGCTGTGCCCAGTCCCCACCTTGTCCCCAACCCAGAGCACTGAGTTCCAGGGCTGGGGAGTCCAACACCTCCTTGGGCAGCCCCTGCCTATGGACAACCCTGTCCATGACAGAATTCCTCCAGATGTCCAACCAGAGCCTCCCCTGGCCCAGCTTGAAGCTGTTTCCTCTTGTCCTGTTCCCTGGGAGCAGAGCCTGACCCCCCTCTCCTGTCAGGAGAGGGTCCCCCCTGAGCCTCCTTTTCTCCAGGCAGGGCAGTTTGGTGGGATGGGATGTGCAAGGTGGGAGCAGGACAGTTTGGTGGGAGAGAGCTGTGGGTGCACAAAGGCCAAGTGGATGCAGGGGAAGACCAGGTGGAAACCTGGAAAAGCAGTTCACAGCTGGTTTCTGAACAAGAAAATGCTGGGATAGGGTTTAGGAAGAGCCAGAAGGAGCTGGAGGTTGGGACAGCAGCTGCAGGAGCTGCAAATCTTGTCTTACACTTGTGTCTGTGCTGTGATTCAGAGCGTGGACACCGCAGGGAGGTTGAGTCTTCACCTCAATCTTCTCTGTGAGATGGAGACTGGGACCTGCTCCCTGGGACACCTTTGGAATTATAACTGAGCCCAGAAAAACACTCCAGTCCCTCCAGCAAGCCAGGTTGAGCAGTGCCCTGAGTGTCACCTTGAGATGCTGTTTCACCCTGAGATGATATTTCACTCTGTCCTTTCCAGGCCCTTTTTCCCATTTGTGTTTTTCTGCCATAAAAAGACCTACTTGGATGAGGGAGAAGGAGAAGAATCAGGGCACTGTTGAGCTGTGCCAGCACAGCTGACACAACACTGTGCTGTGCACACCCCTTGCTGGCACAGGGGAACTGTAGATCAAGGCCTAATTCATTGGCAAAACTCCTCTTTCTATCTGCTACCCTCTGGAGTGCCAGGGCACGAGGTGCAGCTGATGGGCAGCAGGGGTGCTGCTCTGGTTTGGAGCTGGTGCTGCAGAGCCCTGCGGGGTGCCCTGAGCCCTGGGGGTCCCCCAGCCCCCTGTGCCCACTGCAGCAGGGTCTGCTGCTGCCTGTCCTGGCCTTTGCCCACAGAGTGTTTGGCTGGGATTGCTGAGACTGCTGGCACGTCCCGTGGGTGGGGTTGTGCAATCCTGAAGAAGTCACCATTAAAGGCTGAATTTGGCTCCAGGGTTCCTGTGGATTCTGCACTGCAGGTCAGCCAGCCCGAAATCTGTGTGCTGCTGGAGGTGGAGAGCAGTTCAAGTTTCCAATTCACATTATGTGTAATAGGAGTAACAAGACATATGTCACATAACAAAATTTACTGCATTATAAGAACACAAACCAAATTCAGGAGATGTGCAAAGACAGCAACTGAAGTGTTGCAGGTGTTTCTGGGAGGTGCCATCTCCTGTGCTTCAGAGAGCCTGTGAGTGTCTGAAATGAAATGGGATTATTTTAAAATCTAAGGGAGCCTTATGGTGATCTAGTTTCTCCCCAATCTGGGTAACTGGACCACACCAGGATGCCTGTTCTCACTCCTGATTGCAGTGCTCTAGATAAGCACGTGCTGTGGCTGGAGCTGGAGGGCTGTGTGCTTAGGGTGAATGGGGCTGGAGGGAGGCAGCTGTACCTCCTGCAGGTGCTCTGGGTCTGTCAGGCTCACACTTCACCACATTGGTATCAAAATCTGAGCTTTTACCTTGTGCACAATCTGTAGGAGACTTATTTACAGTTCTGCAGGAGGGATACATTTCCTCTCCATTTTCACATATGACTGGGAGAGTCTGGAGACCCACGTTTCTCCAGGAAGCTTTTGTGTCTGTTATCTGAGCCCACAAGCCACAGCAGCCCCCACAGCTCCGTGTCTCAGCACGTGCTGCTGTTCCTGATCCTGGTGATAGTGTGAGCAGGAATCCATTGCCAGTTTCCAAGTGGAAGGAGCCTGGCTTGTGACACCACTGACCCACATCGCTCAGTTGGTTTCAGGTGTAGTGTTCTTCAAGAGAAGAAGGAGCACCAGGCATCTGGATTTCCTCCTGCTGACTGGCTCCAGTTTTGCAGAGGTGTTTTTGCAAACCTGTTCCATGCCTTACAACCAGCACTGTGCAGGAGGTGTGGATCATTCATCCAGGTGGCTGCTCGTCCGTGGTTCTGGCTTGGATGGTGCTGGCACATGATTATTGCACAGCAATGCCCTTCCCTCTCTTGGTTCATTTCTTTAACTCTGGGCACTGGCAATGAAAGTTTCAGCCCTCCTCAACTGGTGATCTCATCTCTTACCTGACACAGTGATCTAATTAGTCCTGGAGCTTAGTGTTGCTGCTGAGCTCCTTTGTGTCTCCAGCAGGTCTGTACCAGCAGTTCCCAGCCAGGGACAGGTCCTTGGAGTTTGTGGGGACAGGACTGCAGGCTCTCTCCCTGTGGGGGTTTGGGATGTGCTCCTGGAGGCCTTTGCTGGGTGCCCTCAGTTCCAAGTCACCGTTACTCACTGTGTGTGCTGAAGGTCCAGCGACACGGAGGACACAATTTTATTGTCACCTCTCTCCTTCTGGTTTGCTTTTGGCTGTTTCTTGTCAGAAACAGTCATTTTGCAGCCATTGTTTCCCCTGGAAGTTGTTTCCCCCCTCCATAGTTTGCAGCACTGTTTCCATGTTTTCCTGCAGCAGCTGAGCTGCAGATTTGGGCAGTTCTGTGGCAGAGTCAATGACTTCCTGTACAAATAGTCTGGGTTTACGTTTGCTGGGGTAGGACAAGGTAGGAATTGTCTGGCTGCAGCAGTGCTGTCTGGAGGACAGAGCCCTTCAGAAGTAGGAGGTGCCAAAGTATTTTCAAGGTCTTTTTCTTTTAGGCTTGGAGATTGCAGTGAAAGATAGATGTGCAGAAATAAATAATTGTGGATTTAGCAAGTGCACAGAGAGGATTCAGAGCCAGAGATGTAAAGAGGAGTGAACTTTACTGTTCTCCTTCTCTCTTGAATTGTGTCCTTCCTCTTATCTCTTGCCTGTGGAGAGACTGGATGTCACTGAAAGATCCACTGCATGTTCCCTGTTGCTGCAGGGTTTTGTCTATCCTTCTAGGGTGAATTATTAGGAAAGGAAGGTTGTCTGCTTAAAATTCAGGTATTTCCTTGCCTGAAATATGAGATTTCTGGTGAGGCAACCCTAAGGAGCTCTTCTGGAAGGCTTAGATAAATGGGCAGCTTTTCAGTGGTCATGGCTGGAAATTGGACAGTTCTGAGCAATATGAACAAACATCCAGCAGTCCCTGATCCGACTCCTCTGGGATGGAGCAAGCCTGAGAGTGAGGGAGAAAGGGCAGCCAGAACTACAGCCAGACACAGGGAATGAGCCACAGAGCCTCCCCTGGTGCCCCAGCTCAGCCACCTGACACCTGCCTGCTAACAAACTGCCCTCCACTTTGCCCTTTTGGCTCCTGAGAAAGCTCCATGTTGGTTTAGTGACATACCTGGACAATAAAGGGATTTATTCCAAATAAAGAGCTGTGATACCAGGATTGCAGGGTTGGCTGCAGCAACCCACGGGAGCAAACAGTGGGGCTGGTTTGTGTCCATCCTGTGTTTGGTGTGAGGTGGGATGGTCTGGTGGCAATATTCAGACTTCTGTCAGCAAAAACAGACAAAGTGAAGGAAGGGGGGGAGTGGCAACTGCTCTGTGTCTGTGGGAAGGAGAAGGATATGACAGAGAGAAGCAGGTGTGTTGGTCCTTTGATCTGAAATGTAGCCCAGCATCTCTTCTCTAATTCAGGGCTGTTTGCCTGAAGGCCTGGAAAACTGGGTTGGTTAGTCCCTGTGTGTGCCCTGGGGTGTGTGACCACTGTATTGTGTGGCTGCATTAGCTGGTGGTTCACACCCAGGCTGTAAGGGGATTGTCCTTTGCTGGGTCTGTGGTTGGTGCTTTCATTGCCAGGTTGTTCCTGGAATTGTGGCATCAGCAGTGCACAGAGCCCAGCCCTCCACAGACAACAGAACCACACCTGGGGTTTGTGTCACTTCATTCCACCTGAGGGTCAGCTGGTGACTGGCTGCCACCCACAGCAGTCCCTGTCACTGTGAGCTCCCTGGGGATTTGGCTGTTGCAGCTCTGGGTCTCTGAAGTCAGTGGATGATATTAAACTGTACAATTTTTGTGAGACTTCACGATTTCCTCCCCCCGTGTCACTGGTGGTTGCACACAGGATCAAGTTCAGTACTGCACATCCACCTGCAGAGTCAGCCAAACACCATTTTTGTAGTACCTGAGGAAGTAAAATATCCCTTCCTCCTGGTGTCTGTGAATTCCTGAGGAGAGGCTGGACAATTGACCCTCTGGCAGATTTTATTGATGGTGTTGGTTGAGGCATCCAGCGGTGCAGGTTGGGAGGAAGGCTGATGACATCCTCAGTGCCTTTCTGCAAGCAGCCCTTGGCTCACCTGGACTCCTCTCTTCCAGCACCCAGGTGGAGAAGAGGTGTTGCTTGAGCAAGCTGGCAGAGATGCCACTGAGAGCTTTGAAGATGTGGGGCATTCCACAGATGCCAGGGAGATGCTGAAGCAGTACTACATCGGAGAGGTCCACCCGGTGAGTGCCCCGTGTAACCCCCAAACAAAGACACCAAGGGGTGTCTCGTGAAATAAATTAGTAGCTGAGTGGTTTAGGCAGTCCCTGTGTTGTCCAGGGTTTCTGCTGGGGAAGCTGAACTAAATTAGTCTTCTCCTTCCACCATTCAGGACAGATTTCTCTTCATTTAAATCAGAGCACTTAAGCTGAATTCGTGGGTTCCCTCCGTAGCTGGTGGAAGCATAATCCACCTTTGCCTTGTAATTCTCAGCTCAGGAGGGGGAGAGTTCCCAGGGGCACAAACACCACCTTCCTGCCTGCTTCTGGGTGCCAAAGGAGGGACTCCTTTGAAAACTGAGCCCAGGCAATTACCTTTGTACAGAACAATTCCCTCATAAAGGCTGCAGCCTTCCTTTGAAGTCAGCACTTACCTCTTTTCTTCTTCTTTTTCCCCCTGACAGAACGATCGTGAAAAGGAAGGTTCTAAGGTAAGCTCTCAGCGTTTCAGTTTTCTGCTTTTATTTAATGTCACACGTCTTTTGGAGGTTTTTTCCCCCCTCTTTTTTTCCTGTGGAGCTTGTGGCTTTATGTTTACACAAACTACACATGAATAAATTTCCCAAGCAAATTCTGCCTTTGTTTTTGTTCTGAAGCTCAGTGGGCACCTCGGTGGGAAATTGGAAGTGAGTTTTTGTGCCCTTTCTCTGCTGGCAGCAGCAATGTTTTTTCCACACCTTGAGCCACAGACCATTTTTTGCATTTCTGGCTGTGTCCTGACCACGGAACTGGTTTCCTTGTTGTTCCCTTCGAGCCAGGAGACAGCACAGGGCTGGGGGGTGGCTGGCAAACAGGAATTCTCTGTTAACTGCCTCAGGGATCAGTGGTGTTGCTTAACACTCAGGTACTCCTGGACTAGAACAGGGCAGAATGTTGCAAAAATGCCTTTGGCAGGGATGGGGAGAGGGAGAAGGCAATAAATAGAATCCCAGCTGGGAGGTAAACATGTGCCTTGCAGCTGGCTGGCCTGGGAGGCCTGGACAGGGCACAGCTCTGCCTTCAACAAGGCTTTCAGGAGATTTTCCTCTGAGCAGGACCACTTGCAGAGCAGCAGGAGTCCAGAAGGGAACTGTCAGCAGGGAAATCAAGGATAACTCAGGCTGGGTAAAGCCTATGCTTAGTTATGACATCAAGCTGTGTAATTATGTATAGATTCACCTTAAAATGTATTGTTTGATTCAACTCTGATTCATAAATAGAATCACGTGCTGAAAACGTGCACAGGAATCAGTGATGAGCAGAGTAGCTCCCTTGGATCTGAGTTAAATACTTTATTCAAGTGTTTTTCTCTTCTGATCAATAAGTCCAGCATGTTATGCACAGCTGAGGGCTCTCTCCAGAGGGCATCATCTGTTTTAAAAGGAAGTTCCAATGCAGTTTAAAGATGGCAGCAAGAGAGAGAATCAGTAGTGCACAAATAAATAAGGGGGGAGCACAAAACCACCCCAAAACTGTGATGTAATAAGCAAGGCCTTATTCTGAGAGGGGTGCAAGTTCCAGCATGAAGTTGGTGACTGGGTGGGACGGATTGGATTGATGGAAAGAACATGAAGATGACAGCAAACACCCCCAAAAACATCCACACTGGTGACAGGGGGTGTTTGGGAGAGGAGAGTTATTTGTTATCACACGTTCAGGCTTGTCTTATTAGCACACGTTTAATATTTCTTTGTTCCCCTGCTAACTCCCTCTTTCCTCCTCCAGAAGCCAAGTAGGACATCCTCAGGCCAAACAAGGTATAGTATCTCCTGAAAATAAGAGTGAGAAATGGGGGGGTTGGGACTCTGTAGAGCTGCATATTGACTCCAAAGGGCAGGAGAATCCCTGGGGATGTACTGCAGTGTCCTTCTGGCAAACAGAAACTCCAAAGCAAGTGCCAGAGTGTGCACCTCCCTTGCTGGATGTGAGCCCGGCTCTGCTCTGTGCTGGGCAGAAGCAGCATCCCAGTGTTTGGAATTCTCTGCCCCATGTGCTGGTGCTGCCTGGCAGTGGCTGCATCCCTGTAACCACAGGGGTGATGTGGGTGGGTCGAGGGGTGGCACAACACAGTGGTGGGTGGGTTTTCAGAGGGTTTTACCATCATCAGCCCTGTCTAGTTGGAAATCCTTAAAACCAGCACAGGGCCCTGGTCTCCTGCAGCTCGTGCAGAAGGTTTTGCTCAGGAGGCTGCTGAGGGTGAGCCTGTGGCCTCTGGAGTCTGAGCAAGGCAGATTTACTGGGGCACAGCTGTAGCGTTGCCATCCTTGAGTCAACTGTGTTGTTTGTACAACACAAATTACAGCCTGACTTATTTAAGGAAAATAAAACCAAACCAACAACAACCTCCCCCCACTGGTCTCTGGATGTGCCAAGCTGGAAACTTCAGCCATCCAGCTGCTGTTTTATAAGGCATGAGGCCACACTTGGGCCTCTCGTGGGGGCTGGCAGTGCACGGGGACAGTGGGGCCTGCCCGGCCATGCTTAGGGGGCCAGCCTGTGGGTAGAGCTCCCAGGTGTTCCCTGGATGTGTAACAAGGGATGAACGTTGGGAATGGATTATTAACTAGATGCTTTCTTCTGGTTTCTGTGGTGTGTACGTTTTAGTTTGTTGTTTCTTTTTCTCTCCCCGTAGTTTCTGGTCGACGTGGCTGATCCCCATCTTTGGAGCTCTGGTCTTAGGTTTTATGTATCGCTATTACATGGTGGATGGGAAAAGCTCCTGAGCTGGCCTTGCTGGGGCCTCAGACAGCCTGAAAAGAGGGAGAGAGAGTGTGTGTGTGCTACACATGGAGTTCTGCTGCCCTTAGCCTTCCTGCCTTGCTTTTAGCTCTGAGTCTGTCAAGTGATGTTGATATCCATGGGACCAAGCTAATTCCAAACTCTATCCTAACTCTGGGACCCACAGATGTGTTGTACTTCCCTTTTGCAGTGGCAGGGAGAGAGGAACTTCCAGTATTCCCTAACATTGGTGTGGTGTCCCTCGTGCTCTCTCTCGCTCTCTCTTGCTCTCTGACATAACCCCCAGCCAACCTTTTCTCTCAATGCCTTTGCGTTAAGCCAGACACCATGAAAGAGCTGCCCTGGGCCTGTGGCTCTGCCTCAGCCCTTCACACAGTCAGGAATCATCTGCCAGTTGTCTCCAGCCCTTGCCAGAGAAGATGTTCAGAGCTTTGGTTGTGCAAGAACATTCCCAGAGCGTGCAGGCAACACTAATTGGAGTGGCAGGGAATTGTTGGTTTGGCCACCTCTTTCTGTACCTGTCTGTTTTTAACGGTTAAACAAATACATGGATTTTAAAAGTGTTTCTGTTCGTTTTGTAATATTTGTACTTGTTCCCTTGGAATGTATATCCTGTGAAGAACTTCTGTCGAATCCTGCTTGGTTTGGGTGTTCTCGTGCTGTGCGTGGCAGAGCCAGTGGGAACTGGCATGTGGCTTCTGGAAATGCAAATTCTTCTTTCTCCCTGAGGTCATGATCTGACACATGTATGGGAAACTAAACTCATTCTTATGTACTGTGAATGTGCACCAGATGGGGGAAACAATTAAACCTGGTCTCTTCTCCCAAAATGAAAAGGGAAGAGAAATGCATTTGGGATTTGTGGGTAATGCTGGTTTTGTCTGGGAATAGAGGAGAGTATTTCCCTCTTGCCCTGTTTTTGTGTGTTGTGCAGTCGGCCTTGAAGTGCAGACAGTGCACAGTTTGCTTGCTGTGCTGAGGCAGGAACCTTTCAGCTCTTCCAGCACACTGAACAGGGGCTTTGGGATCTGCTAAATAAAGGGAAGTGGTGTCCTGGTGCCTGCTGCCCTTCGGTAGAGCTGTGCCACTGACACTGGCTCCCAATCCAAACCTCCTGCACAGCTGATCAGCCCCTGGGATTGCAGCAAAAAGGGCAGTGATACCCTGGGGTCCTGCTGTGAAAACCTCCCGTGGGTTGTGGGGATTCTTCTCTCTTCCACAAAACTACCGTGTCCTCCAGAAGGTTGTGTAGAAGAAATTCTTGGATATGGAACTACACTCTGCTTTTTAAAACTGAAGGCCAGGGAACTTGGAGTAAGAGCACTGCCAGGGCTGCCTTCACATTTAACACAAAACTGTGAACCATGAGCTCAGTTTGGGGAAGTTTAGAGTGGATTCCGTATTAGGGAAAGGTTTTGAAGCTGGAAGGCAGATGTTGGCAACGATATCACCCTGCCGAGTTGGGGTTGTTCAGGGCAGTGCAAGATTCCACAAAGCTCAGCTGGTTTGGATGCAGGAGCACCAGGCTCGCCTGAGGAATGGGGCAGGTGTGATGCTGGAAACACACCTGTTTTCTCCATAGGCAGGACTTTTACCTGAATTTTGGCTTTTTTTTTAATACCGTTTTCCTGGCACACTCTGCGTTCAGTTGCATTTTGGTTGCTCTAAATAACTTGCCATCATTGACCCTTGCTATCAGCTCTTGACTGTCTGCTATTGGGGAAATTGCCTGTTGGTTGCCATATATTATGGAACCTCTTTTTCCTCTTAATGGATTAATTGCCCAGGGGAGACTCTCAGTCTTGTTCCAAGGCTTCTTGGAGCTGGTAAGATCCTTGTCCAGTGCCTTGTGGAACCCTAAGTAGCTTCTGTCTGTACATGTGCCAACTGCTCAAAGGCCTCAGGATGCTTGAGATGCATTTGCAGAAGCCACGTGGAAGTTTCCCACATCTCCATTAATGGCAAGGGGCAGAATGTCTGGGATGGGGGCGGTTGGAGTGAGCCCAGTGCTTCCCGGGTGTCCTCCGGTGTGGGGGCAAAGCTGCCTCTTCTCATTCTGTTCTGGCTGGCTCAGGGATGGGTCCCACAGGTGTGAAACCGCTCGGGCAGCAAGAGAGGCATTAACAAAGCTTGTGTACTCATTTTGTTCAAGGATTAAAACAGGCAGTTGCCAAGCTCTGTCCCCATGCTGAACCCGCACAGCCCGTCTTTGCTGCCAGGTCCCGCACAATGCTGGGACAAAGCTGTCTCAGCTTTCACCCCACAGAAACCTCTGTGGGTGGAATTCAATCTGGGCTATGCTCCGCTTCCTTCAGGTGCTGTGGAGGAGAGGTTGAGTGAGGAGCTGGAAATACGAGCACGGAGGCAGCTCCTGTGGTTAATGCCAGCGTGGTAGGGCTGCCCGGGAGTGCAGTGCCGGCCTTTTCTGCCTCTCCACCACCCCAAGTTCCTTGATGACGCAGAATGTAACTGTTAATTGGGCTGATGGTTTGTGGAGGAGGGGTGGGAGGTCTGAGGGTGTTGCTGGGGGGAGTTGGTGCATGTTCCGTGATGCAAGCACCCACAAAATGCCATTTCTTGTACCTGGAGATTGTCTGGCAGGAGGTGCCAGGCTGTGTGTTTGCTGTGTTCAATAAAGGTATTCAACCAACAGGTGCAGAATCCTGTCTTCCCTCAGGTGTGGGATGTTCAGTTACTCCATCCCTGATACCCTGAGGTGTGTAACCCCCATGTCACAGGGCTCAAATACCCAGTGTTGGTGAGCTACAGCAGACAAGGGATTTGCCTTCCTGTTGGTAGAGGAAGAATCTTTTCCCTGGCAGAAAGGAGCCTGTGTCAAGGGTGATGGGCAGCATGTGTGACCGTGTGACCCGATGGTCCCTGTGGGTGTTGGGGAAGGAGCAGTTTGGGGCTAAGCACTGCACAAGCAGCTCCTGATTCCATACAATATCCCATGCAGTAATTACAATGGGAGTTTCAGAAATTGCAGCAGGGCAGCTCCCTTCATCACCCTGATAATCCCAACCACCTCTGAGGAAGTGCCACGTGCAAGTGGCAGAGCAGCCATGGGCATGGGTTTTCTCTGGAAGAAGCCACGTGGTGTGTGATGGTGGCACCACTGCCCTGTGGTCCCAGGACTCCCACGCTCACACCTCCACGAGAAGAGTGTGTAGGAGGGTGGTTTTCAAAGAAAAGATGACATGGAGACCATAGAATTTGTCTCTTATTTGCATGTCTGCTTATAAAAGGATGTAACATCCCACTCCTGTGGCTGTCAGCAGAATCAGGCTCTTAAAATTTGCCTAATTATGGATCTCATGGTGCCATCAGCAGCCTCAGGGAAGCAATACTTGGTTGGAGCCTCACAGGAGGGAGCAGGAGGTCAGCAAGGTGCTGACTGGGGAAAAGGGCATGAAAAATCAATGGGAACATCTGCTTTGGTCCTGGATTTCAGCTGAGATAATGCAGGGAAAAAGGGCATGAACTGAGTGGGAAGTGCAAGTTTTGGGGAGGAAGGTTGGGCTTTGTGTTCTTGGCAAGCACTGTCTCACTATAAACTTTATTTATCTTTGATCTAGAGGAATTGGATCCAAAAATCAGAGAAATAAACAGAAGATTTCAGAACTATTTTTAAATCTGCTTCCAAGCGCTTCAGGGTCAGTACTGTGCACAGTCCTGCTCCTCTGAGCACCGAGGAGGATTTGCAGGGTGTCTGAGACAGAGATGGTGAAATTCAGGGGCCAATGGGCCCCAGAAGAGCCCTGACACAGCCAACTTGTGTTTGCACATGACAGCTCCCACTCTGGGACAGGGAGGCTGTGGTGGCTTTATTCCAGGATTGAATGGAAAGACCCCTTCAATGGGATTTACGTGTCCCCTCTGTTTTTAAAACCCACACAAACCAGGAACATTTTCAGGACAGCAGCAAATCCCAGCAGCTAAAGCTGGACCTTGCCCAGCATCGGCCCCACAGCCAAGTGTCCTGTTCCCTGTCACCAGGATGGGGACAGAGGGGGGGACCGTGTGTCCCCTGCCTGCAGTAACTGCCCTGCACAACCCCGACCGCCCTGGTGCCTCCATCACGAGGGTGAAGTCAACGCCAATGTCACCCGCTGGTGTCACCCGCTGGTGTCACCCGCTGGTGTCACCCGCTGGTGTCACACGCTGGTGTCACACGCTGGTGTCACCCGCACCGTGTTGTCTCTCCTCCAGGGACACCCCTAACAGAAATTACTATAAAACAGGTTTCCTGCCAGCCTCGGCAGCTCTAATGAGTCAGGAAGTCGTAAGTAATCTGGGAATAGGGGAACTGTTGACAGAGCCTAATTATTTTCTGACAGTCTTTCTAACACCGTTAGAAAATAAAACACCTACGTAGGCTCTGGAATCGCAGACGGGGTTAGTGATATTCTGCAGGCACCTGCTAATTTGTCCCCACGATCCTGGTTTAGGCTCCTTCCCCCTCACACCTGCTGCTCTCTGGCTGCTTCTGCAGGAAGAGGAACTTCATAATAAAGAGAGAAAATACCTCAAAGACACAGAACCGGCTGCAGCCTGCTCCCACGGCTTTTCCATGTTCTTGGGCCCACAAGAGGAGTTTGACGCTCTGACTGGATCCTGGGAAACCTTGTACATCTGCTTTGCTGACCCCCAGTCCTGCTGCTCTGTGCTGCACCATGGACTGACTAAACATTTATTTAGCCCTTTAAAATTCTAATTGTCCGGGACTGTTTGGTACTCCCAAAAACCCAAATTATTAATTCTTTCTCCAAATTTGGCCTTTGCCCATAGCCTCCCTGTCTTGAAATGCTGGGAGCACCAGGGCCTCTCTCTTTTCCAGCTCTTACCAGGGCAGTGCTTTGGAAGTTCCTCTAAGCTGGGTGAGCATAGATGGGATTGCACAGCCAGGCTGCTCCTGCCTCACTCATCGGAGCACCAGGACTCCTTTTTTCCCTGCTTCGACCTCCCATTCTGTGTTGTTATTTGTGTTCTCCCAGCTCTGCCCTTCCCAGGACTCTGCAAAGCTCTTTACAGCCAAACACGCTCCAGCAGCTGTCGTGGAGCTGCTGCTGCTGGGCCAGCAGCGTCCGGGCTTTCGGCGCTGTCGTGTCACTACCCAGCCATGGATGCCTCTGCCTCTCAAAGGCACCTTCTCCATCCTGCATTGCTTCATCCCTGAGCACTCTGTCTCTCAGGGAGAGTCATCTCCCTCAGATGACATCCCATCTGGTGGTGGCACCTTCTCCAAGAGCCTCTGTCTCCCTCATCACTCAGACAGGAGGTGAGTATAGCACAGTCTTACAGTCTTATTGTTTTCCCTGGATGCTTCCCAAACAATTCAGTTTTGTAGTGCCAGCATAGCAGTAGCTCTCCCTCATGGACAGACATTCTTCCCTCCCTTGCAAGGCAGGGCAATCCCTGCCTGGCACAGGTGAATCCCTCTTTCCTTCTGAAGTTGTCAGGTTTGAGATTGCCAAAGGGGAACCTTTCCCTTCAGCTCTCCCGAGTATGACTGCCCCAAGAGAGCTGGAGAGATGTTGGAGTGCCAGAACAAGAGGGAATGGCTTCCCACTGCGAGAGGGCAGGGTTAGATGGGCTATTGGGAAGGAATTCCTGGCTGTGAGGGTGGGGAGGCCCTGGCACAGCTGTGGTTGCCCCATCCCTGGACATTTTGCTGAGGGACTCAGTGATCACAGCAAACCCTTTTGGAAGACTTAACTAGGGAGGACACTCGTGCCTGATTTGAGCAATGCATGGGTGAGCTGTGCTGAGCACCCTGAAGCAGCAGCAGAACTGCAGTGTGCCATGACCGAGTGTTCCTGGCGACTGGGATGGCTACATCCCAGCTATCACTGCCCAGGGAAGGGTCTTGGAGACTTCCATGGCACAGCAGGGCAGGGGCTGGTCAGCAGGTGTGATGGCTGATGGACAGGGATGAAATTCATAGATGTACTGGAGTCCTGTGCCCTCCTGCCACACCATGAATGAAGTCAGGTGGAGGAGACAAAAAGCTAGGACAGCTCCAGGAATTAAAGCAGCTTGTCTGGGATGAAAGAGAAGCCAACTTCAAATGCCACCAACCACGCACCGTGCAGCTGCCACTGCTCTGCCAGGGCTGTGAGACACGGACACCATGTGTGTCCCACCCTGACACCAGGGGCACTGCCTGGCACCCTGCGGGCAGGGGATGAGCAGAACAGGGTAACACAGCAGAACAGAGCGCCGGTGCTCCAAGGAACAGCTCGGTGGTGTCACAAGCATGGGACTGTGGTCATGTGCTTGGTGACACCAGCGTGGCCATCCCACAGTGACCGACTGACCGGTGGGGCACGGGGCTCAAGGCTTGTGGGGCTGGGGCTGGCTGTGGGGCTGCAGCGAGTGCACGGGGGATAGAGTGTTTTTAGAGGGAGATTTCTCTGGGATCTGAGAGCGGACTGGCAAGGAGCTGGCAGCAGGAGGGACGGGAGCCAACCCTTTGGTGTCCCAGGGAAACTGGACCCTGTGCGGCGCCGGAGGCACGCGGCAGCTGTTCACAGCTCCTTCCGCCTCCATTTTTCACGGCTTAAGCACTCGCCTGGCACCTCCATCCACTCACACACAACCCCTCTTGCTTTCCCATCCTTTCCCCACTTTCAAAGCAGATTTTGGACACTTTGGAAAAGCAATTGTACGCGGCGGGACACCTTTCCACACCTCCTCCCCTTTCTTACAGCGTTCAGGGAAAGGCTCCCAAACTCCCTCTCAAGAACTCAGTGCTCGTGTTCTCCCGACTCCCCACATGTGGGGCACTTGTTTCTTAAGGCAGCTGCCATCCGTGTCAATGATAACACACTGTTGACGCTGCTTTTGCATATTCACGGGATCTGGAATAGCTGATTTTTTGGGACAATATCCGCCAGTGGGTTTGCCAGCTCTGCCTTATGGGTTTCCATGGCAGAGCCCTGAGGGTGGATGGAGCTCTGGTTGCACCACAGCCGGCCCTGACCGGCGGAGTGCCATCACGACCCCCAGCACCGGGCCAGAAGGGTCGGGCACAGCCCTTCGAGGCACAGCCCCGGCCGTGGGAGCTGGGGGCAACCGGTGCTGCCGCCCTCATCCCGGGGCCTCCCCCGAGAGCCCATCCCGGGGGTTCCCGCGAGGGTGTATGGCGGCTGCCCTCACGCCGTGGTGGTCCCCAGAAGAGCTCCCCTGAGGCACCAGGCTGGTCCCCTCACCCCTCTGAGGGGGCTCCCCTCAGAGTCCATCCCGGGGCTGCCCTTGAAGGGCTCTCCCGGGTCCCCTGTTCCCGGGGGCTCCCCTGAGGGGCTCCCCTCAGTGCAGGGGTCTCCGTGAGGATCCATCGCGCCCCCCCCCGCCCTTCCAGACTCTTCCCCCGCACCCCCCCGCGTGCGCAGGCGCGGCCGCTCCGCCCCCGCCGGTCCCCGTCCTCCCTCACGCAGGCGCAGAGCGGCCGCGCCGCCGCCGTTCCCCGCCGGCCCCTCCCGTGCCCCGCGCAGGCGCAGCGGGCTCGGAGCGGCGTCGGGCGCGCTCCGCTGCACACCGGCCCTGCGAGCGCCGCCCGCTCCCGCAGCCCCGGCCCGACCGCCCGCCCGCCCCGCCGACCGCGGCCCCGCCGTGCGCACCGCGCGCTCCCCCGGCCCGTGTCTCCGCTCCGCTCCGCGCGCGGCGGAGGCAGCCGCGCCCCCCCCCCCCCGGCCCGGCCCCCCCTCCTTCCGCCGCCCCCTCGCCCCCGCCGGGCCGCGGAGCTGCGATGCCCTCGGACTTCATCTCTCTGCTCAGCGCCGACCTCGACCTCGAGTCCCCCAAGTCGCTCTACTCCAAGGGTGAGTGACCGCGGCGGGCTGTAGGGGGGGGCAGCGCCGGTACCGCCGGGCCCGCGCTCCGGGCCGGCCCGGGCCCCGCGGGGCATCGCCCGCCCGCCGCCCCCGCCCCGGGATGCGCGTCCGGAGGGGCCCCGGAGCCGCGCGGGGCCGCCCCGGCTCCCCCGGCCGCATTCCTGGCCCGGCCGCGGCCGCCGCAAGAATGTGTCCCGACAGGTTCCGGCGGCGGGGCCGGCGGCGGGGGGCTGCGGCCCGCCCGGGGTCCCTCCCGGGGTCCCTCCCGGCCCCGGCTGTGCCCGGCCGGGGGAACGGACACGCTCCGGCCTGGAGCGGGAACTAACGGGGAGCGCGGGCGGGTGGGGGTCCCCAAAGCGGCTCATTAGAGTCTCCCGGGAGCGCGGTTCAGCGGAACGAGAAGGCTCGGATTTTTGGGGTGGGATGCCCTGGTTTGGGGTACAAAACAGGCGCAGAGCCCGGGGAGCGGAGGGTCCTGGACACCGGTGCCGGGAGCTCGGAGCATCTCCGGGCGTTATCCCTGCGCACCGGGGTAAAGCAGCATCGTCTGTGGGGAGTCGGACGAGGAAGGGATGAAGTGGGTTTAAAAGTAAATTAAATTAACTTCTGTTTTCATAATACCGAATTTGAGCTCTGACAAGTGCACGGGGACAAGGGTAAGTTCATCAGGACAAGTGTTACGTACTACAGAGTTTTTAACTCATTTTCTTGTATTTAAAAGACTTGAAATCCACTACTATTAGTTCGTGGTACCAGAAGTACCTGTTAGTAGTTTACTAGTAGTTTGTTGTACTGCCCACAGTACAGCTGGCGAGGGGAGCAATTTTGGGGCCGATACAACGAAATAAATGGGAAGTCTCTTATTACTCTGAAGGGAAGGTTTAAGCAGTTTAATATTGCTACAGAAAAGATTTTTTTTTTTTTTAGGACTTTAATATGGTCATTAACTTCAAGTTGTGTGTTGGTAAGAGACGAAGGTATAAGAAATAAAAAGACTTTAATGAATTAAAGTACATATTGGGAGCTCTCAAACTTCTCAGAGTAATTGTCTCTCTCTTTGAAGTTATTACTGGTAGCTTGTCAGGTTTTTTTAGGGTGTTACTAGAGGGGCTCAAGGCTCTCTGGTTACCCAGCACAATGTGTTCCAGTTGGTTTCAGTGCTAGTGCCGACTGTAGGAGGAGTGTTTTGGAACAGGGTAGTTCAATTACAAATACAGGTGATAAACCTCATTGAAGTTACGATTTATCCTACTGGAAATTTGGGGAGTGTGCACTCTTAGTTTGTAACACATTGAAAATAAAAAGTTTCCGTGTAAGTCACAAAATTCCTTTAAGGACTTGTTCATTGAGCTGAACTTTTGAACTGCCCAATCTTACTGTGAGTTCTCTTTTGTTGTTCTGTGTTTAATGGAATGGTTGGGTGTTTCAGGTTGGAAAAGAGTCTCAAAGGTATTAATCAAGAGTGTATTTTTCTTCCGGTGCATAGATGTGGGTTCAGAGCTGGAAGAGGTCAAGGGAAGGATGTTGTGGTTGCAGTGAGCTGCTTGGTCCAAGCAAGATGCCACGACAGAGGTGTATGGTGCAGAGAAGGGTTATAAAGAGGTTAAAGCAAGTTTTGCTTTTCATGTTTTGTCACAAGAAAAGATCAAGGAGATGATAAGCTGAAATGCAATTTAAACTTTAGAACCAGTGAATGTACGTCTTGAGGATGAATAGCGAAGTGATTGTGGGTATGATTTTAGCTGGATTTAGGAAAAGGAGTTACTGGTTCTCTGACTGATCAGAACACGCTCCAGTGTACCTTTTTTTTTTTTTTTCCTAGATAGATCCAGATAAGTTTATCCTGTGGACAAGTGCTCTGGCTCAGGGTACAAGTACAACTGATGAGATAAAGGGAAAGGTCTGAACACAGTGAGAGAACCACAAATATGCATTTATGATGAGGGTGTGTTAGCGCGAGCAGTTTCTTATAACCACTGTGCTTTGAGCAGCGCAGCCGCCCCGGCCCCGCGGGTGGAATCCAGCTCCAGGTTGAACTGGGGCCAGTCCCTCTCCTCAGTCGCATTCCTGTGCTTGTGGCTGTGATCCTGGGGAGCCATCCCATCAGATCCTGGGGAGCCATCCCATCGCTGATGGGCGCTGGGAGCACACAGCTTCTGAGAGAAGCTCAGGCTGGGGTGTCTGCGGGGTTGCTGGGGTTTCTGGCACAGAAAGTTTGGTTTGTTGGAGTTAAAGTGGCAGAGTCTGCGTGCACCGATTAAAAAAAAGCAAAGTTACATTTGGAACCGCAGTGACTGAAGATTTTAGTAGTGTCTTTTTTCTTTCTGGTGTATTTTCTCCCCTTCTCTGGACAGGCCGAGTTACGTCATCAGCCCGTCCCCGCACCATGTGTTTAGAGTTTTGGCTTGCACCACCATCTCAGTTAAGAGATTTGTTTTCATATTCTCGTAAAAAAACCCATTAACCAAAACTCTGAATGCCCCCACACCTCAGGTGAGTGTGAGTGTGTAATATAAACTCACCCCACAGCGTGAGTCGATAATGTAAACTCTGCTCCGATAACTCCTTCGAGCAATTTCTTTTCATTTGTGCGTATCTTGGGAAGGGGAGTATTTTCTTTGAGTATCTAAATACTTTGTGTTCCAGTTTTTGCCCCTGTAGGTGTGTTTCCACTAGCCAGAATGGATTTCCACGTGCACAGTTCAGGCAGTTGTGTGCTCCTCTTTTCCCTGTGGCTCTGCTCACGCCAGCTCTGACGTGGCCGCAGTGAGCTGGACTGGGAGCTGATCACGTTAAAATTAACTCAGCTTCTCCCTTATTCCTTCCCAAAGGAAAAGGGGAGGGGAAAGGCTGATTTTTAATGGGATGAGTGTCTTGCGTTTGCTGTGGGTCTTCATGAATGGCTTGTGCTGACTCAAGGAAGGGATGTGTGGAAACTGGCCTTGGGGAAAGGTGGGACTAGTTCTTTCAGCAGCTTTTATTTGCTTAAAATGATAGTAAAACTCTACGTAACTTGCAGGCCTCTGCAATAGGATCTCTAATGTTTTATATATTGGTTGTAGCTGTTAAAAGTGAAAGAAATGGGAAGTGTGAATTCCAAGGCCTTTTGCTGGAGCTCATCCCACAGACCCTGAGGAGCTGACTTGTGTCAAGGAGTAAAACCAGTCTTTTAATGTATAGTCATTATTAAATAATGTATAATCAGTTAAGAAATGCTTTGTAACCATTGCAGAAGGATGGCATCTCCTACTAAGAAGTTAATAGAGATATAAAAAAATATGCATCACTTCATGCTGAAAATATTTAGGCTGTAGTATGTTTCTTTCCCATCTTTATATAACACACTGTCCTTTTTGGAATAAACCAACCCAAATGTGCATACAGATTAGTAATGTAGTAGAAAAATCACTGGAGCATAAAACCTAAAACCTCGAGGCTGGTTGTCCTGTGGTTGAACATCATCTGCAGCATTCAAATAGAGCAAAGTTGGCTCTTCATTGGCAACAGGCAGGGGTGAAAACCTGTAATTAAAGCAGTTCATCAGATGTCAGGTACCAAATCTGATTAAACATGGGATTAATTTAGCTAATACATTCACTTTGAGTCACCCAATAATGTGTGTGTACTAATAAAATGGCATTTTTGCACTGCAGCAAGTGCAGTTAGAAGGTTTTTTTCATGTCCCGGATTTTGCTTTCCACAATGGAGTTTCTGTAAAACTGAGAGACTTCCTGGAATTTGGTAGCAACAAGAAGAATGTTAGTAGTCTGATAAATAGCTCTTTTGCCCTAAAACTGTCATATAACCAAAACTCAAACAGTCTTCATGCGTCAATGTGAACGGACTGTAATCCACTTGTGTTTGCTGGGAATTGTGATACAAAATGTGGGGTTTGGTGATTTTTCTTTTTCCCTACCAGAACTCTTTTCTTCCTGTGATCCCAGGGATCACTCTAGTAAGACAGTGACTAAATTATCGAAGAGGGATGGAAAAGATGCTTTATAAAAACAGCTTAGAACTTTAGAACTAGTACTAGCAGGTTTTAGGAATAGAAATCAGACTTGGCTTCTTTTTGTAGCAATTTTTATCTTCTTTTTGTAGCTGGTAGAAGGTGCCACGGTGGATGAGCCATGCTGAGTGTTCCGTGAGGGATGGATCCCTACATTTGCCTCCTGCAGCTCTTCCAGCTGCCCCCGGGACATTCTGACTTAACCAAAATGGATTCAACCAAAGTTCCTTAACTTGTGCGTCAGCCTCGTAAATGTCCTTTCCTCCTTAGAATCTTCCTCCTTATTGGCTTTCAAAACAAAACTCTGGAATGTGTTGCTGCAAGATGATTGTGTGGTGCTGGGGGTAGGGGAAGGACTTTGAATTCACAGCTTTCCAGGGTGTAATTTGAATATTCCGTGGCAGAGCTGTCTGAACAGCCCCTTTTCCTCACCGTCTGTTCTCACCCGTGGACTGTGCTGCTCTGAATCGTGCCAGCACAATTGTTGTTTGTGGTTGGGAGATGAATGGGATTGGGAAACTGATCTAGAATGGGGATATTGTACTTCTGATCGGATTTTCTCACATTGTTCTGCTTCCTGGTCTGGTTGCTGTGCGGCTGCACATGGAGTGGTGTCACGGCAGGAAAGGGGGGCTCTGGGGCACTGGGATCAGGTGGTGGAGGTGGGAGCAGATGAGTTAAAACTGCTGAACTGGCTCTGCCATGGAAAGAAATGCTCCTTGCGTTGTGCCTTCTGTAGCATTTGCTGTGCTGTGTTCTTGTGCCGACACCTGGACAGACAGGATTCCTGCTGGGGCTGCTTTCTGGGAATTGGTGCAGGAATCTGCTTCTGGAGCTTGGAGGGCTGGGCAGGACACCACAAAGGCTCCCTGCCACAGGTGGTGGTGAAGGAGTGTGAGACTGCTCCTGCCTTGGGTTCCCCAGTGTTCTCTGTTTGTACCCAAGTGTAAATCATGGAGTGGTTGAGGTTGGAAAGACCTTTAAGATCCCCAAGCCCGGCACCTCCACGTTCACCACTCACAGTGTCCTTGTGTCACATCCACAGAGTTTTTGAACACTTCCAGGGATGGGTACTCTCCCAGTGTCCTGGGCAGCCCTTTCCATGAAGAAATGTGTGGTTCTTTGGTTCTAAGATTAGTTGGATTCTTTGCCACTTTTACTTGTTTTGGATACTTTGTCCTTCTCTGAAAGTTGTAGTTTTTTCTATTAAAAAATCTCCATACGTTGCCCAATTCTTTTGTCCCTTGGAGTGTCCAAGGCCAGGATGGACAAGGCTTGGAGCATCTTGGTCTATTGGAAAGTGTTCCTGTGCATGGTGGGGTGAAATGAGATGAACTTTAGGTCTCTTCCAACCCAAACCATTCCATGGTTCTGTGATTCTGTACTGCAGATTAGTGCTGTCAAGAAGTAGAATTTTCTCATCTTGCATTTCTGAGGCTGTAGGTTAAGATTTTTTCATTTTTTTATGAAGCATCTGACTTTTATTTATAAATTTTCAACAGCACAGTTACCTTTTGATATCTGTAACTAAAAATTATTGGCATCCTGGAGCCTTGATCTGACTTTTGCACTGGTACACAGGTTATGTAGTTTTATATGAAATTTCTGTATTTCACAGATTCATTTTGCTTGGAAAAGACCTTTAAGGTTGAGTCCAACTTTTGAGTGATTCCCCACCTTGTTGACCAGAGCACTGAGTGCCGTGTCCAGTCAGTCCTTGAACACCTCCAGGGATGGTGAAAATGAAAGAGAAATCTTGATTTCATACAAAAAGGCAATGGTCTGAACTAATTTTGAAGCGTAGAAGTGCTGGTGAGAGGTCAAAGTGCAGGTGAAGTAAGGTGTGTGGTCATGTCTCTGCAGTTACCACGTGTGTTGTCTCGGTGGGTATGTGGAGAGTAAATGATGAGGCTGTACAGTCAGGCCAGCTTGTCATTAGCAATTGTTTTAGGGGCTGACTGAAACAAACTCTCAGATCCAACTTTGAGCTGTGTAGTAATAGCAAGTGCTAATGGACATGCAGTAAAATCTCCAGCAACTGCTGTTTGCAAAGCAAGCAGTGCTTCAGCAGTGTTTAGAATGTAAATGTCCAACTCCAGCTATGTTATTTTACTATATTGTGTAGCTCTGAGGCATCTGTGAGGTGAATATCACTTAACCAGACTGAGGAATGTTGTCACTGTTTACATAAATACACTCTGTAGTCATTCTCCGTTCCCTTCCATCGCTTGTCCCTTCAGCATTTGGAAGGGTTTTATGGTTACTTTGTAAATAAGTAAAAAGAATTTGGGGTCGCCTTACAAAGTTTATGAAACTGATGTGATGTGCTGAAGAAACACAAGTTTTTGATCCTAGAAGCAGCTTGAGTTGTGATGAAGGTCAGGAGTTTGGCAGACAGAGGGAAGATGGACAGTGGTTCCTGTCAATGCCCTTCACCCAGACAGGGTGAAGATACAGGAAAGAGTGATTTAAAGACAGTCCTAAAAAGTTTCCAAATGTTGGAGTTTCCATTCCCGTTCAGAAAAACTGACACATCCAGTTGTTTCAGTCCCTCATTGTGTGGAGCCCTGATGTTTTTTGTGTGTGGATTCACTCAGCAGAAGAGTCAGTGAGTTTGGATAGGAGCTCTATGGGGCGATTGGGGAATAATCAGCTGCAGAGTTCAGAGCTTCTGAAAACTGACAGTTTTCTGACTTTGCAGTGAGGATCCTGTAGTGTGGAGATGTGTAAATCCTTACTGTTTGGGGCAGAATAGGGGTATCTAGACTTTACCTCAGTTCTTTTTTGACTCTTGATCTGTTTTTAGACTCAGAAAGAAATCCCGCAGTCTGGTTGTATATGTATGGTGAAGAAATACTTGTACTTCATTTAAAGTTTACTCTGTTTTCAGTTTAGGAATGAGGAGGTCTCCTGCTAATATTTGAGTATGTTTTGTTTCTTAGGGAGGAAAAAAGGCAGCTTTCCTTGGAATGTGTATCCCTATTAAAGCAGATTTACTGAGGAATTTATAATTACAGTTTCTCATAGTCTTGGTTTTATCTCAAAAGTAAATGCTGCAGAGCCCAGGAATCTGATTTAGGTTAAAGTTTTGAAAGCAGTCAGATGTTCTGGTGGTTGGAGAAGATCCGTGTGAGTCTTGTGGAAGCAGTGCTAGCTTTCAGTCTCAGCCCTTGGGGCTGGCAGGGACCTCTGGAGAGCATGGAATCAGTGCTGGAGTGGGTGCTGGGACTGTGCCCAGCAGGGTCTGACAGTCCTCATGGAGACTACACAACCATCCTGGGCAACCTGGGCCAGTGCTTGGCTATCTTCATGGATAAGATAATTCAGATGGAATTTAATGTGTTCTAATTGGTGCCCATTGCCTCTTGTCCTCTCATGGGATACCACTGAGAGGAGCCTCTCGTTGCCTCCCATCAGGAATTTCCACAGATGGATAAGATCCCCCTGAGCCTTCTCCATCTTTATTTCCCTGAGGAATCCCTTCCAGGTGCAGTGGTTGCCACAGGTTTACCTGAGCATGCTCCTCATGTCCCTGGTCAGTGGGTCCTTTGGAAGCATTAGAGGTGTCAGACTCTCCCCAGAGCTCTGTGTAACTGTGCCAGGAGTGCTCTGTGTTGAACATCATCCGTGGTTTGAAGAACAGTGTTTGTCATCAAACAGTTGAGTTAGCAGCAGAAAGCAAAGTGATGCTGGGAAGCACAAACATTTCTCAGTTTTGGTGATGATGAAAGAACATAACTTTTAATGGGAGTAAAGGCAGGGGGTGTGGGGGCACTTTGTGGGCCCGAGATGCTGAGTGTCATGTTGAGAGTTACTGGGACAGGTCAGGTCTCAGGAGCACAGCCTGTACGTCCAGGTTTATAATGAAATACTGAACCCACGAGGTGGCCACGCTGTGTTGGAAGTCTGTCAGAACGCCTTTGTTCTTCACCTTACATGTTGTGGTACAGCCTCAAAAGAGAGAATCTTGTGTCTTTCATTGCTGCTGTTGCTTTTCTTGCTCACAGCAAATGTAAGAGATGACAAAAATAACCCCATCAGAAAAATGGTGCAAACCTGTAAAGGCTGAGAAATGTTGTGGGATGACAGAAAACTGCGGGTCAGGTGGATTCTGTGTGTCTCTGAATTTGAGTGGTGCATTGTACCTAAGAACTGCCTGATTACCTCTGTTTCTGGTGAACTTTGATTTTTGAAACAACACAGGTGTTTTAAAGGGGTTGATAAATAGCTATTACTGATGTTCTTTGATCACTTGGTATTTGGGTTTCTTCAAACATTTCAAGGCCAGGTTAGATGGGGCTTGGAGCAGCCTGGGACAGTGGAAGGTGTCCCTGCTCAGGGCAAGGGGTGGATTGAGGTGAGCTTTAAGGGCCTTCCAAGTTCAGCCAGTCTGGGATTGTGTGATTCCATGGTTCTGTGTTCATGTACCTACTGCTCTGTCAGCCTGCCTGCTGCTCTGCCATATCCACAGTGGTATTTTAGGAGTGTTTTTACATTCTTTGGTTTTTGTCTGGAGTTTACAATTGCACAGGATAGATGTCTCAGTAAGTCGTTACTGGTCCGTTCCTTGAAGTGACAATTCCTAAATAATGTTGTTCTCTCATTCTGAGATGTGTAAAATTGGATGCAAACAAGATCCAGGATTTATACTGCCTGTCTACATTTGTAAAAGTCCTCTTTGAGCTGTGAATGGGGATGACTGAAACACAGCCAGGAAAGCTTTATTTGATATTTGGATGAATGCCATAAATAGAATTCAGCTAACACATGCCTTTGTCAGTTGTTGAAATTCAACTTTAAAAGGATTAATTTCTCAACTCTACCCTGCTGTGCAGAATCCTGAATATTGAGATTAGCAACTTTTCTGAGGGTTGGTGGGATATAGTGCAGGAGCTGGTTATGAATTGCTTGCAAAATTACCTATTTAATACTGCCATTTTTGGTAGTAATGTCCTTTAAAAATACAAGAAACAACTTTTAGCTTAAATTTTTATTTTTAAGTACAAGAGATAATGATAATGTGGAAATGTTCAAGGCTAGGTAGGATGGGACTTGGAGCAGCCTGGACTAGTGGAAGATGTCCATGTCCGTGGCAGGAGGTTGGAATGAGATGGGCTTTAAGGTCCCTTCCCACCCAAACCAGTCTGGGATTCTGTGATATTAGAGTTGTGATCAAATGTTAATGACTTTAATCATTAATAATATATTACTGGTCATCCTTCTCTACAACAACAGCCTTTCAGAGAACTCCTCTCTCCCCTTCACTAACGCTCTATAATGTGCATTTTAGGGAGTAGCAGCATTTGCAGGCAAGATTTGCCTTTTAGTGCCCGATGATACATCATCAACACGGAGCACTCGGATCCCCCCTGGGGGTTCTTCAGAGTGGAGCTGCTCCAGTATCAGCTTTTTAATCCTGAAGTTCTCTAGCACAGGCAGCACCGTGGCATCTGCCGTTCCCTCCGCGCGCGTGAAGCCTGTTGGTTTAGGGTTTGCTGCTTTTGTCTGAAGCCAGGGGGAACTGGAAGGAAGATTTTCTGTTTGGCTGTGTAAAACATCCTTGTATACACTGCAGTTTCTTTGAAAACCTGCCACTGTTGCTGTAGCAGCAATCTAGCCCTGCCAGGGCTGACAATAACAGGAGTGCTGGCGGGAAGACCTGCTTCCAGTCTTTCCCTGCTCCACTGTCACAGATATGCTGGGGGTGGTGTGGCAGATAGAGGGAACAGTGCTCTGCAGTTCATTTCTTCTGTCAGGACAGCATGGCAAGTCTCTGGTGACAGACCTGCATCTGACAGCCCTGTGGAAATCCATGGGCAGCTTTGGGCAATTAGGAAGAACGTGCTAATTAGTCTTTACGTATTTTAGGTTGTACGCTCAATTTTTATTGAATCCTTTGTTTAACTGTATTGAGACGTACTCAAAAATATGAAATAAAAGCAATGTTTTAGTAAGTATAACCTGGTGGATTTGGCACTGGAGTAAGACAGATAGGACTGGGAGCCTTGTGAAGTTATGATCTTACTACAGCTCAGCTTCAACTCTTGCAAAAATAGGAGTGCTTAGACCAGTAAGTGTAAAATGTTTTAGGGTGTCTACATCACTATTATGTAGTGTCTGTTGTCCTACTGTTCAGCCTCACTGCCTTGCCTGGCTGCTTCTTGCTCTCTGGCTTTTACCATGCAGTTATGTCACAAAATGTCACAAGTGTCACAGAATCCTAGGATGGTTTGGGTGGGAAGGGACCTTAAAACTCATCCTGTTCCACCCCTGCCATGGGCAGGGACGCCTTCTGCTGTCCTAGATCCAAGTCCTGTCCAACCCAGCCTTGGATGCTTTCAAGGATCCAGGGGCAGGCACAGCTTCTCTGGGCACCTTGTGCCAGGGCCTGCCCACCCTCACAGGAAGAATTCCTTCCCAATATCCCATTGAAACCTGTATTCCTGTGGTTTAGGACTTGGTAGTGCTGTGTTAACTCTTGCTCTCGGTGTTCTTAAAGGTCTTTCCCAACCTTACTGATTCTGTGATTCTTTGAACAGTTGCTGTGTTTTATCTATTCTATGTATGCTCAGGCAAGGTCCCTCATTTTTGCTCTGTGTGAAACCTTAACCTGTTTTCAGGAGTGTTTGTCTTGTTTTCCCTGCTGCCAAGCTTGTGATGTTAAATCAGTGAAGTTGCAAAGATGTTAGGAAATGCAGGAGTATGATAGTCTGTAGTATGTCCTAAATCCTCTCTTGACAGAGGTCAAAAGAGAAACAAAACTGATTGTTCTGAAATACAGAACAAAAGCTGATTTACTCTTTGTTATTTGTTCTTTCAGTCTACCAAATCTATTTTCTTGTAACTTTATGATATAAAAATCTCTGCTGTCCCTTAAGCAGATCTGCCATGGCCTGCAGTTGTCATGGGTGATTCTCACTTCTGCAAGTGAGAGTTTTGATCTCCTAAGGAGTACTCAGAAAAACCAACCAAACAAAAAAAAAGGAGAAAGTCCAAACCTCAACAACAACAAACCCTCTGCACTGAAGTAGGAAGTGCTTTAGTGGTCACTGATCTGTCTGGGCTCTGCCTCTCTCAGTCTGTTTCTGTTCTGGTTTATGCACTGAGCTTTGTCTCTCCCAGTTTCCTTTCTCAGACTCTGAGAGCTTCCTCTGTTGAGCTTCTTACTGAATCCTTGTTATCCTTCTTTGGCTTCCATTCATGCAGTCCCTGTGGCCAGGGGGTCCCTGTGCCAGCCCTGTTATCAACGTTACCATCTCAATGCCTGAAACATTCCGTGGGCTGGGGACAGATTCCCTGTCATTCCCTGTCGGGGTTTGTGGGTGTGCTGTCTCAAAGCAGCTGGAGGAGCAGTTTTGTCTGCTCACTCAAAGACCAAAAGGTGCTGAACTGTTTATTTTCACTGCAGGAGTTACTCCAGGGGGTCCTGAGGTTACTTGTCCCAGTTTAGCCTTGAGGAAGGGAGAGCAGTCATGCTGTGAGATGTGAGCTGTCTCCAGTGGGGTGGCCTAAGTTCTCTGAAATGTGTCCTTAATTCTTTTAGGAATTTTGTTGGGATATTGGGAAGGAATTCTTCCCTGTGAGGATGGGAGGCTCTGGCACAGGTGCCCAGAGGTGCTGTGGCTGCCCCTGGATCCCTGGAAGTGTCCCAGACCAGGATGGACAGGGCTTGGAGCAACCTGGGATAGCAGAAGGTGTCCCTGCCCGTGACTGGGGGTTTAATGAGTTGTGCATTAAGTTCTCTTCCCACCCAAACCATTCCAGGATTCAGTGATTCTGTGAATTCTCTGTGGTGTAATAACCAAACTTAGTCAATGCTCTTCCTGGGGTCTGCAGGAAAACCTATTTATCTTGGGGTGAAGAGCTGGAGGGTTCCTCAGCTGGCCCTTACAGGCTCTTCCTGATGGCCAAAATAACCTGCTTCAAAGTCTACCCACACCCAAGCTTTTGTGTACAGAAAAATCCCTGGGGGCCATGTGATATGAATGTCTTTTAACAAAGTGAAGCTTTGATTAGATTTTGAGTATTTAAAGCTCCCCCATTCCTTTATCATTCTCTAAAAACTCTCTGTGAACTAAGATATTGTGGAACCAGTGGCCTCCAATAAGCTCAACCACTAAGCTGTGGTGCTTATCAGGGGCAGTGAAATTCTGAGTAGAAATGAACTTCAGGATAAACAGATAAACCAACCACAAGGTCTTTTGGCAGAGGCCTGGATTTTTAGACCTGGAGTAGATTCTGGTTTTAGCGTCCCTTACCCACAAAAGTTTCTGAAATATGTTAGGTCACATGTATTGTTCTATTAAAATGTGGCGGCCTTTGGAGTGAGGAGTGACAATCTGACATCTGGAGCCTTGGTAATACAGGTTCATCCCCAAACTGTCTTAGATTAGCATCATAGGACCTTTATATGTGTGCAGGCGCTCTGAAACTGAATTTGCATCCCTAGTGGGGGGTGAGGTGGAATATGGACACTGTTATTTTTCCTTTATAGTTTCTTTAATTTGCTGAGCACGTGTGCTCACTTCACTTCACTGACTTCCCCCGTGTAGCAGAGGCTACTTGCTGCTTCACGATTTCTAATTGTTTTTTAATCTCAGTTCCATATAAACAACTCTCTTGGCCTGTTTGCTTGCTTGTTTTTTTGATCAGCTTAGTGAACATCATTAGAAGAGATTTCTGCTCCGATGCCGCCAGCTGATTAGAGGAGGACACCAAGGTTTTGTCTAATCTCTGGTGTGACTGTCATGTGCTGCAGCAAGGAAATGGCTTTGGAAGAAGCAGCCAAATCTGTGCGGGTATTAAACCATGTTGAGGAGACGAGTATCAGTGGGGATATGGGCAGCCATTCAGTGCAGGGAGCTTATTAAAGACAAGGATTAACTTGGCTGCTGTTCATGAGGTCATGGAACTGGTAAGGGATTTCCAGGATGTACCTTTCCTTAAGGGCAAAAAAGTGTCAGCAGCAAGTGGAAAATGCCCCATCTCTGCTGCTAGTGCTGATAATTGGGATGGTTCTCATCTTCTACCAGTATTGATCTTGCTCTCTGTGTGATTTCTGTGGAGCAGACCTGTCATTACCTGTTAGTGCTGGGGTGGGGATGGAAGGGATGCTGCTGGAGGAGCCCCTGGCATTACAGGGGGTGAAGTCCCAGGGGCAGGTGACTGGTGGAACAGACACAGGTGAGCTGGGGGAGAGCTGGGGCTGCATTCCAACAACCTCCTCCAGGTTGGGCCTGGGAACAACCTGGGGAAGTGGTGGTGGAGTTGGAGCTGCAGCCAGGGCCCTCTGCTTTAGTTATGGCCTCGTTTGCCTGCAGGCCAGAGCAAACTTCTCTGTCAGGTTTGTGACTTGGCTTCCAGCTGTGGCAGTTCCAGGTAACATGGCTTGATTTTTGCTAAGGAATAGCAAAGCTTAGGGGTTTCTTTGCTGTATGAGAATTCCATAATGTTTAAAGTGTCTGGAGGTCCTGGGAAAGTGAGGATGTCTGCATTCCTCGTGGATGAGCTGCTGTTGTTTTAAACATTGCAGTTGGGTATTTTCTGCTCTTTTCCTTGTCTCTATGCTCCCAGCATCACCAGGTGCCGAGTTACAGGCAGCAGCAATTTGGTCAACCAACCAGAAGGATCTCAATTCAATTTGTGTCACAAAAGTTTGAGGACAGAGAGGTTCTGTGATACCCTGAGCCGTTACTAGCACAGCACGAGACAACAGGGCACTAAATTTCTAGAAATCACAGTTTTTACTCAGTGCAGCTGAAATGTCTCTGTAGGTGCAGCCAGAAAGTCATGGAGGATTCATGGCCCAAAGAAGGGGCTGCATTTGACAGAATAGTGGATCCTTGTATATTTGGTTTTTTGCTTTACAGCAAACTTTTTCCGTGAGGAGGGAGAGCATTCTCCATGCTGGGAGTACCTATGCTTTGGGAAAAGCACGGCTTTCTATGGGACATGTCCAAGCTGCTGTGACTCCTCACAGAATCCTGGAGTTGTCTCAGCATTCCCATGCAGGAAGCAGTTGTGTCGTGTTCTCTTTGCTCCTGAAAGCTTAACTGCTCTGTTCTAAGAATAAAGTTGAAATGGAATCACAGCATGCTAGTGAGTGAGGAGGAATGTGGTGTTGCAGGTCACAAGGTGTGCTGTGTTTCTGAAAGGTCCCTTGGTGCTGTGAGGGTGAGGATGGGCTAGGAACCCCAGAGGTGGGGATGGGAGAGGGCTGAGCACTCAGACTGCTCTAGGCCCAGGTCTGTAACTCAGCCTGCTTAGGTTATGCGTAGAAATCTAAAATCATTCCTAGAAAAAGGGCAACTGTGTGTGTGCACTGAAGGGAAGTGAGTGAAACAGGAGGTGAAGGACCCTGTAGAATTTGCTTTGCCATCACAAAGCACCAGCCTTTTGCACTCCTTCTGCAGCATCACCACATCAGTTTCACATGCTATTTTTTGTACCTTCTCAGAGTTATTTTTCCTAAATATTTCCAAGGCCTCTCCTCTCCCCCTCGAAGACAGAGGTCCTGTCACCAGCTGCTGGGACTGATCCAGGTCCATGTTGACCCAAGGACGTATTTTGTGTGGACTGGTGGTCATGTGTCAGGCTCTGCCACAGACACCTTTTGTGCAGTTGTTTTAACTTAAAATGACCCAATTTCAGAGAATCTTGGAGTGGTTTGGCTTGAAAGGGACCTTAAAACTTATCCAGTCCCGCCCCCTGCTGTGGGCAGGGACACCTTCCATTATCCCAGGCTGCTCCAAGCCCTGTCCAACACGGCCTTGGGCACTTCCAGGGATCCAGGGGCAGCCACAGCTGCTCTGGGCACCCTGTGCCAGGGCCTCACCATACTCACAGGGAAAAAATTCTTTCCTAAGTTTCTTGGTTGTTTTTTACTAATATATAAATTCACAATCTTTTGTGCAGGTTCAAGTAGTACCACAACAAAATGTTCTCTTTCCCAATTCCAAGTGCTGTGTTGTTGGATCCTGACCCCATGTTTGGTGTGGTTCTGGTCCATATAGCCATGTGAAATAGAATTTTCTGGACTGTCAGTACAACTGGCAGGAAGATCAAAGTTCCAAGCAGCTGATCTCAGATGAGAGATTATAAGGGCAGGATAATCGGATAAAGGGCAGTTGAAGAAATTTGACACTTAAAATACTTTTTGTAAATCTGCCTATCCCAGTGTGTCCTTGATTTTGGGAGGAGAATTTGTGAAGCTGCGCTTGTCTAGGCGAGATATTTTGGGGAAAGATAAGAGATTTGGAAGTTTACTGTAGATAATGTCTAATAGCTGATTAACTTTATGCAGGTGAGGGTTTGTGTGGGGAAATGAGTGTGTGGGACTTCCGGCTGATCACTAATGTTTGTTTATCTGGTTTGTGTGTTATCTTGTTTATATTTCATAATAACACTAATCCTGAAACACGTGTTCCTTGCTTCCTGTAGGGAGAGAGAAAACGTGTTTAAATCTTGAGTATAAATGGAGCTACTTCCAGGAAAAAAACTCAGAAACTTGGGATCAACCAATTTATTCGTCAGAGAAATTTAAATCAGCAACAAATTACAAGACACTTAGTGCTGTCAGACAGCTTAAACTTCCTCATTGATTCAGCACTGGCTGCTGGAAGCAGGAATTCTGTCTACACATTTTTTTCTTGCTAATTATGTAGAAATACGTAACGATGCTGAAATGCTATTTTTGCCTCCAAATGTAATACTGCATTTCTGCAGCAGCCTTTCCCTTTAGTGGGTGTTTTCTACATGAATCAATGTAAAATTCTAGCAGGAAATTTCACGTTCTCAGTGTTGGTGAGTGCACACACGTGTAAAACATGGTGATGGAGAGGGGCTGAGCAGTAGCTTCAGCTCTTAGTACAGCGTGAGGCATGGGGGGAGCTGTATCCTCTGGGGAAGAATCAGTTTCCTTGCAACAACTCTCATGTTTCTGGAATTTGTCAGTTTTTGCTTTAATGCTATTTATAGTTCAGCATATATAAACACTGGCCTGTGTTTAGGTGAAAACACAAAGTTTCATTTGAAGTCTGATGTGTGTGTAATAGGTTTGTGGCAGCAAGAGTTCTTAAAGGTACCCAGGCACTTGGGATTCCTCTGGAAAAGTTGAACTGCAGTTCACTAATGATGTGTTTTATATTGTGAAACTGCATCTGATGTGAGAAAAGCCAGGAGAATTGTTTTTCCTCTGAAAGCTTGGATTTGACCATAAACTTCTGCCACGAGGTCACAGATTCACAGAATGGTTTGGAAGGGACTGGAAGGCAACACCTGTTCTCACTTTTGCTCCTGTTGTACTGCAAGGAGCAGCTGCCTTTATTTTTCCTCAGAGATGAGTCCAGCAGTTTGTAGAGGCCCCTGTAAATGAGCACCAGCCTTTACTCCAGCTAGCACTGGCACTACTACCTGTAGCAGGACAGGAAAATCACAACTGGGGCTGCTGCTGCTCAAAATGTTTAGTGTGGGGCTCAAAATGAGGGATTGCAACAGTGTGTGTCCGCAGGTAACTATGGAACTCCTTATATTTCGTGTGTAAGTTGAATATATACACACACTTCCATTCCTTTCTCCTCAAGAAATCCTCTGAGAGGAGTGAATTGTCACCATCATCATCTGTCATGACTCAGAATATTCGGAGTTGACTACAAAAGCTCCTTTCCAAACCCCGAGTTATTGGGTAATTGAGAGCTTGTCTCTTTGGGTTGGTTCTTGGGGATTTTTTTGTTTAAGAAATTTATTTTTGACTCTCCAATGTGGCGAGGGTTCTGTCAAGCCTTTTGCTTTAGAGGAATGCTTACATCCAAGACTCCCACAGGATAATTTTTTCTCAGGGAGCACATGATTTTTGCAGTAATCCACAAGCAGCACAATTCTAATCTTTGTGAATAATTCCAACAATATGATAAAGAGGGAGGGAAGGAAAAGCCAGCACCAGAATTGAAGCACGTTCCCAAAAATCACAAGACCATTAAGAGCAAATCTTTTAATTTCATGCTTCATTGGTGAAGACCAAGTTACTTGAAATGTGGTCTAAAATACTACATGCAGCCTCTATCCTGAAACACCTGGTGAGCACACCTAAGGCTGCAGGTGTACAGGAGCCTGGAATTCACTTGAGAGCTGTAAATAGAGGATGGAGCAAGTTCTTAGGAGGGAACCTTAGGAGGTCTGCTGGGTAACACGCAAGGAGGAAGAGAGATCAAACCCGTGGGGTTAATACAGCACAGGGAAAACATGGAGCTGTCAGAGCAAGCCCTGAGGAGGTCACTAAGTTGGTCCAAGAGCTGGAGCCCCTTGGCTCTTGAGCCAGGCTGAGACACTTAGAGTTCTTCACCTGGAGAGGAGAAGGCTCCAGGGAGAGCTCAGAGCCCCTGCCAGGGCCTCAAGGGGCTCAGGAGAGCTGGAGAGGGACTGGGGACAAGGGCCTCGAGGGACAGGACACAGGGAATGGCTTCCTGCTGCCAGAGGGTAGGGATGGATGGGATATTGGGAAGGAATTCCTGGCTGTGAGGGTGGGCAGGTGGCACCTGGTGCCCAGGTGCCCAGGGAAGCTGTGGCTGCCCCTGGATCCCTGGCAGTGTCCAAGGCCAGGCTGGATGGGGCTTGGAGCAACCTGGGCTAGTGGAAGGTGTCCCTGCCCATGGCAGGGGGTGGGACAGGATGAGCTTTAAGGTCCTTTTCAAATCCAGTCTGTGATTCTAACTCTGTAGGATGTTGTTAGGATGATGGTGATGATTAGGCTTTTTTTCCTTAGGAAGTCAGTTGCACAGTGGGAATTCTGAAAACAGGTTTGTCTCAGATTCTCACGTGATGTGCTGCCCTCAGCCCTTCGTTCTGGATGAGAGCAGTTTCTCTGGAAGTTCATGAATTATTTCTTTGTTTGAACAAGTTAGTGTCCTTTGTTTCGGTCTTCAGAATGTGCATCTCAATGTTTGTTTGTTTTTTGAAATAAGTTTTTTTCCATGCTATTATTTCCAAGCACTTACTTTTTCCAAAGCTTCTGAAAGGGTTGGGTTACAGTTCATATCTTTTAGGCAAAAACATTATTTCTTTTCTTGTGTAGGACACGGGCGACTTTTTGATCAAGTTCTTTTTGTTCCACAGAATCTGTCTATGACCTTCTCCCAAAGGAGCTGCAGTTACCACCTTCCAGAGAAACATCCATAGCATCCATGAGCCAAACAAGCGGTGGTGAGGCTGGTTCGCCGCCTCCAGCTGTAGTTGCTGCTGGTAAGGGCTCTCCTTTATTCTGGTTTTTTCTTAAGGTTTGTAACGTTCTGGCCAACATGAACAGTGCTGGCAAAGTTCTGAGTGGAAAAAAGAGCCTGGGGAGAAGTAACAGAGTTCATTCTAGGAGAATGTAGGTGGTATAATTCAGCTGGGTGATCAAAAGCGTCAGGTGTTTTATGTAAATGGTTGCTCTGTTTCATATATGCGTTCCATCAGAAATAAATTATCTGTTCCTCTATTCTGTTGTGCCACACAGGCAATTAACTCCTAGAATGCACTCTGTCTTCCAAGGGAATAAGTCCCTCTTTGGAACTAAGGCGGAATGCTGACTGACTGTAAACCAGTGGATTCTAGTTAGGATAAAAATGGAATGGGAGATGACATTTTGGGCCATGAAGCTTTTACCAAAATGTGAGGAGGAAGAAAAGGTCATGTTTTCCATTGGGGCCTGAGGAAGTGTAGTATTTGAACTCCTTTCACACACATCTCCAGTGTGATGTGGTAAAAAAGCCTCAAATACATGAGGATATAATGTATATCAGCTGGAACTCTGTAAATGACCAGTGTAGTTATTTTTCTAGTTGACAACATAGAAAAAAGAGGCATGACCTTTTAATCTGCATTCTTTTCTTATTCCCAGCTGTGTTCTAGACTTTAAAGACTCTCACTGATCTTCATTAAACATAAAAAAGTGAGGACCTAAAGGCAAAGCTTTGATTTAGGAGAGTAGGCTCAGTGCTGGCTTGCATCTGGAATTCTTGTCAGCAACTTGTATGTGTTAGTACACATCTGTGCAATGGGGGAAAAAGATCATTTTGCCCAATCTAGATGCATCTCCCTTCACTGGATAAGGGTTTTTTTTCATAATTTCATCCCCATATTTCTTACAAGGTCATGTTCCACTTTCCTAATTGGCGTTAAATTGTTGCTTGAGAAAAAAATGTCTGTAGGGTGAGGATTCAGATAGCTGCAGTATTCCTTTTTCTCTCTCTCCGAGTTCATATGCATTCAGTGTTTGTATGAGAACGTTTCCCAGATTTGCATAGTCCAGGAATCCTGACCAGAACCTGAAGTGGTTGTAGGTTTGTCAGAGAAACTTTACAGCACTGCTCACCATTCATGTTTTGCCAGACCTCTCCTGAGAACCTGTGGATTTAACTGTGCACAGTGGAACTTGGGCATTGAAAGAATTTGATGCTTTTATTATATTGAAAGGATTTGGTGTTTTTTTATCACTTACTAAAAAAATAATTTGGGCATCTGTTTCTAAAATCAAAGTGCTTAATGATGGGTTTGGTTCACAGACAGCAGCAACCAAATCTTGTAGAAACATGTATCCTAAAAACAATTGAACAAAACCACCCCACAAACCCTGTTACACTCTAAATCCACAGACAGGCCTGAACTGCTAATTAATTCTGTACCTAACAGAAAAGACTTAAACTTGAATGGAACTAAAAGTCTGTTGCCTCTAGGTATTTGGTGTTTGCCAACAGCCAGTCCAGATCCTTTAAAAAACCTGAGATGCATTCATTAGGTGTGTTTGGGTTAAACTGCAGCACAAGTTTCTGGCACAAGATACCAAGTTGAGAGCAGGGATTGTTCAGTGTGGAGAAGAAAAGGGTCCAGGGTGACCTTAGAGCTCTTCCAGTGCCCAAAGGGGCTCCAGGAGACGTGGACAGGGACTTGGGACAAGGGCCTGGAGTGATAGTTGTTAAAAATTCTGTTTAAACTGCCCCACCCACCAAGGCAAAACCCCAGAGGAGCAAAGAGCTGTTTTGTTTCCATTGCTGGTTTGAAGGTGGCACGCTCTGTCTGTGTTCTTCCTGTAGCTGTACCCCCTTGGTAGAGAAAAGGGTGGTTTGCATTTTTTTAATTGTTGTGGGATTTCTGCAGCCTCTTTGAGAAGTTGCCACCACACCTTCAGTCTGTTACCCCACCTCGAGTAGTAAGGAGAGGTCTGGCTGGGGTTTCTTCACAGAACAGCTGTCCTGGGCTTTGTACAAACCAGGTGCTCACACATACATACGTGCATTTTACACTTACATTTCAAAAGATTAGGATTGGCTATCATTTGCACACATTAAATGTTCAATAGCAGACTGTAGGCAGATTTTTGGGGAGCAGGGTAAGGAGGAAGGACTGGCAACCTCTTGTTCTGTATCTGAATTTTTTCCCTTGTTTTGTGTAAGTCTTTCTTTTTTCTTTTTTTTTTTTTCTTTTTCTTTCTTTTTTTTTCGGTCTGGCCTTAACTTGCCTTAAAACCTCCTTTTTTAGGAATGAGAGGGAAATGATAGCTCAGTCTGCACAGGGCTGTAGGTAATCTCATTTACTCTTGTTTTTAAAAGGAAGGGCTTATTTGAACAGCTAGCCACACCATGTAGAATTCCCCTGCAGATCTGATTATTCTGGATAATGAGAGGATTCCGTGACAGGGATTGATCCAAAGTACTCAGAGCTTTTTACTACTCCTCTAGTAGTTACACAGCTTGTTCTCTGCTTCCTGAAACACTGAGTAAGGCAATATTTGGCTGAAATTTCAGCTTTTTTGTCACCTTGCTGTAGGGTTTTGTCCCATATAAATCATATTGTAGGTTGGAAATACTGCTGCAGTTAACTCCTGGTTTTTTTGGAGGAGCAGGATAGGCTGGTTTTAGCAGTGATGACCTCACAGGGACAGACTTCTAGTTCTTCTTCCATTTGGAAATTTGTTTTGTGATTTACAGAACAGTTGTAAGAGTATGAAAATGGAATGTTGCTGATGGATTTTCATTAATTTGATAATAAATGTATATCTCCTATTCATTAATCCAGACAAAGAGGTGTTACCCACTCTCTGAATATTCAACAGACAAGTATGATTTCATAGAACTCTGGGATTTTGAGCTGCTCTCTCAAGCTTCTAATTCTGTAGTTCTTCTGGAAAACAGAAGGGAGGGAAGGGATCTGTTTTTACCCCTGGAAACCATTCTCTGTGCTCGCTACTTGAATTCCAGAGTCTTTGTTCAGGGGACAGGAAAAGGAGGATTTTGCCTGGTGCAGCACCATAAACACATTAAATATGAATCATCTCCAGACTCTGGAAATGCATGAGGGTGTCATGCTGAGAAATGTCATTGTGTGCTCTGCCTGCAGCTTTTACATGAAATAAATGTGCCTGGAGCTTTCCCAGTGCTCCTGCACAGAGTTTGTGAGCTCAGCTGCGAGGAGCCATGCTTCAGTCTCTTCTCAGTTGGTTCTGAAAGGCTGAACACTTCTTTGGTGTTGATCAAGACACCTTGAACCTTAAAATGCTTAAAATGCACTCTGCCAATTCAAGTCCTTTCTCAAAGGTGTCCTTCCAGGTTGTAGGTAGCACATGGTTCTTGTCTTTGGGGGATGATCAGGAGGATTTTTGACCATATTCTTTAAATGAGGGTTGCTTTTTCATCTTTTATCTCCAGTGCCAGGAATGCTCAACCCTTCTGAACCCCAGTGAACTGTTACAGAAACTCACTTCCCTTCTCACCATCCCTTGTTCTTCCTGCAGCAAAACTTGGAATGAGATGCTTCATCTTGCTGATGATCTCTCAAGCTGCTTTCCATTTCCCACAGAGGCAAATATATATTTTTCCATATTTTTTGCATCTGCTGTCCAATTTCCAGTTCTTAGACTCCAGTGGAATTCTCCAGAGTGGTGTTCTTGCTGCAGCAGAAGGGGAACATGTTTTGTGCTACTGAAATCTATTTACTAAGCTCTTCTTTTGCATTCTCCATATTGGGATATAGTAAATCTCTGATGTGGTGAAGTCTTCTGGCTTGTGATTACATCCTAGGAAAATAGGAGGTAAATGATGAAACTTTATCTTTTTGTGATCAATTTTAGGCTTCTTTTTATGCTTCTTTTTAATTAAAGGGACAATCTACTTGTCCAAACAGATGCAATTCTCCTTTTTGATTGGGGTTGTAATTGAAATGGTGCCATAAGCATCTTTGGTCATTTTAATTATGAAAACAAGGCTTTGCTTCTGAATTGTTGCTTTAGAGACATGGATAAAGATACCTGCATTGCCTGTGGGGTAGAGACTGGGTGCTAAGGGGTTGTGTTTTCTGCTGCCAGAAGAAGGTTTTCCATCCTTCTCCCACAGAAGATTCTAATGAAGCCTCAAAATGGAGATGGGTTTGTTTTGGTTTAGTTTTCCCTGAGTGGTTTCTCAGGCTTCTTCGTTTTTATTTTTACTGAAAATATTTTGTTCAGTTATCATCCTTCCTGGTGTCATTAGTCAGTTTTTCCTGTTGATACAGATATAATTACCAGAGATTTCAAAGGGGATCTCAGTGCTGTCCCCAGTTCTCTTATCCTGGGCTTATGATTGCACGTTGTAAACAAATGAGCAGAAAAAAAGATTCTTCTTTGTAGTTGGTCTCCGATGCCTGTAAAAACTTCCATTTCTTTGTAGGCTTTTCCCTTCCTCTTCCCACCGCCCTCCCAGTTGGAAATGCCTTCCTGTCATTTCCAGGAGGATGTCTTCCGGGGATGTCTGTCTGCAGCCTGCTTGCTGCAGTCACGAGTCAAATGCTTCTTTCTTACACAGTGAACTCCAAGCAGACCCTTATGCTCGTTCAAAACTCACCCTCCTGCTGCTGTGCATGGGTTGAAGTGTTTCTCCTGGAAGTTCATGTCCCTAAAGAGCCCTGGCAGAGCCCAGTCTGGAGAGGCCAGACTGTGAGGAGGGCCAGCTTAGCTTGGAGGTGTTCCTTCATCATTCCAAAGGGTCTTCTGGTGAGACATCATTGCTGGGGAATGCCAGAGAAAGGTTTTTCTTACTGTTTCCATTTTATGGAAACATTTTAGATGTGTTCTTTCCAAATTGAGTTGGAATATCCCAGTTCTATGGAGTCGTGTGTGTTAAGAGCCTTCCTGCTCCAGGAGCTTCCTTGGAATTCCATATTTGTATTGGTGTTCATGTCTAGTTCATACCTTCTTTCTAAATGGTTTGTTTTCAGTCTTCATGGATTTCACGTCTAGTTCACATCTTTTTTTCTAAACTAAATTTATTTTCAGTCTTTATGGATTTTGTACAGTGAGTACACCCAATTTTCTAGAACTGCTCAATCAAACAGAAGCTGTTTCATCATTCCGTGAGGGTTTTTTCTTATGGCAATTTCTTGCATTAAATAGCTGCTCTTATTAGGTCAGAAAGACTTGACAACAGAGTTTTATAGTCTGTTTCTTAAATTGAGGTGTTCTTTGCCAGATCCATCGATCCTAAGGTCTCATCCAGGGAGCTGGGGAGGTGCTGAGGGGTGGCAGGCAGGGCTTGGAGAGAGCAGCTGTGAGTCCCAGAGTTCTGCTTGCTTGGAATCAGCCTTTTACAGAGTGGGAAGGATCTAAGATCCATGGAATTGGTGTATGTGAGCCACTAACAAAAGTCCTCCTTAGATACCTAAACTTGAGTGTTAATTGAATAATGGGAGTCATAACAAAACCATTGATTGATGTATTTACCCAAAGTATAATAATACACTGCTTGGGTCAGCTTGGGAATGTAAAGGGGAATTTACACTGTTGGGCTTAATGTAAATTAAATTAACCTACCTATCTTGAATCTGAGTATGTTTAATAACTGGTGAATTGGATTGCTTTATGATATTTGCTGGGATGCTAGTTTTTTTCTCTATTAATACACTTAACTTGCATTCTAGCTTCGCCATTCAGAGACAGGCATCGAGTGGTGGGTTGTGTGACAGTGTCTGTCAATAGTGAAGACAAATAGTGCCAGAGACACTTAACCCATCCAATCTCACCCAGGGTATAGGTCGGTCTTGTTTTCAGACTTCTTCATAAGTCTCTTTTCTTTCTTTCTTTTTTTTTTAAATTTTTTTTTAATTTTATTTTTTTGTTTATTTCTGAATAGTGGATTGATACTGATTTGAAACTAAATTTTTTGGAAAAGTTTTTGACATGACATCAGTAATACAAGAAGAAGAAAAGTAGAACCCCAAGTTTGGCATGTGAGGTGTTGAAAGCAGGTTTGCAGCCACTTTGTAAGTTCTGGGTTTTACTTTTAAAACCTTTGACGACTCAAAGGTTGATGGTGGAAATTTTGCAGTTTCCTTCTGGATCTGTGCTGAAATTGTTCTTCTGTGTCCAGGGGTTCAAATAAACTAATTAACATAAAAAAAAAATCTTGCCAAGGACATGACATGCTAGAAAAATTAACACATTTATTAAAAGTTATACTTTACATATTAAGCTTATGCACCACTTAGTCCTCACCCTGTTTGGGTGAGTTTTCATTTTTGACACTTGTTTTCTGCACAGAACATAGAGGATACCATGGGATGCAGGGGAGGTTCTGAGAAAAAAATTAGTTCTTTAATGGCTTTTTGCTTGTCCTGGCTGTCCATGCACAGGTGGCTGGAACACTTGTGAAACCAAAAATATCTTCAGTTTATTTATTTGTCTTTATAATCTTAAGCTTTCCAGTCTGGGAAATGACTTGCTTTTGCAATTAAAAAACAAGGTCATCAGGACACTGTTTCTGTTTGAGGACTTGGTAATCCTTGTTGTATTTAAAGGTATTTGAAGAGTGAACAAGGATTTCGGGATTGGCTTCACAGAAGTGTTACCTAAAAAGACTCCCTCAATGCCAAGTAGTGATTTTTGTTCTCTCTCCTGCCTTTCCAACCCCTTTTTTTTAGAGGCTGAATGCCTTGTTTGACTTCACAGGAGAATAGGATATAGAAAATACGTCATTGCCTTGGTTGCTAATGCAGGAGGTAATAAATTTCTTTTTTTTTTTTTTTTGGTACTGAAAGGAAGAAGCCAACCCTGGTTTGCTCACAGGGACAATCTTTGCTATGTGCTCCCTTACTTTTAGTCCTCGTGCTGGACTGATAGATAGAATTCTGCTTTTTTTAGGGGAGAAATGCTTGTAGCACAGGCAACAAAATCTGAATTAGTTCCTCCAGCTCCCTTTGATATTGCAGTGATGGCAGTGCAGAGATTCAGGAGGTTTAGTTTCAACAGTGATCACAGTTGCTCTAATGTGGAATATTCTTTTCTCTTGTTTTTTATTTAAAAAAGGAGAAAACTCCCCCCACCTTGTGATGCTGATGCACATTTCATTTCTGTTCCTGAGGCTGCTCACTTGCCATGACAAGCACTTGGCTTCTGTTCAGTGTCATTGCTGTGAAAGCAAGTTTGATTTTGAGACTGTGTTAAATGAAATATATTCAGTCTTCTATTTCAAAATGTACCTACTCACTTAAAAATACATATATGTATTTGTCATTGCACGCACTGTTAAATTGCAAATCATGAGCCACCTGTACCAATTCCCATTAATATGTGTCTAAAGAAAGTAAAATAAAAGGAATGCTCAAAGCTGGGGAAGGTGTGTGTATGCTCTCACCTGGTAAAGCAACACAAGTTAAGTTAAAATTACTAAATTACTTATTTCCCAAAATGCAGCACGTTCATCCAGGAAATCTCTTTTGGGTGTCAGGTACAAATGTCACTGGCTTTGGAATAAAATGATGGACCCAAATGGGAGCCATGTAGAGCACTGTTTATTCATTGCAGTACCATGGTGAATTCTTATTTGATTGACCCAGTTTATTTATTAGTTCAAAGGAAGAGGAGTTGGCTCAAGGCCTGCATACTCTGAGAAAACATAGATTTCACTGTTTCTTAGTATTTTCATAACTTAAAATGGTACTGAAGCAATTACTAATTTATCTAGTTTATGCTCCAAAAGTTTTTAAATCTGTGCATTTGACTGTTCCAATACAGTCAGTTTATTCCATTTGCTGTAATATTTATCATACTTTCTTGGTTTTGGGTTGTAATGGCATTCATTTATTATATAAGGCTAAAGAGAGGTTTTCTTGCCATTACTGTTCAATTTGGGGTTATTTCCAAAATCTAACCTTATCATTACTCAGGGGCATCTCTGGTAAATGGAGGAGAGTGTAACCAATTTATAATGGACAATGTTTATTTACTTTTTAAAAGTATAAAAGCCCACATACACGTATTCATACACATATAAATGCTTTTTGACTTCTAGAAAAAGGAGGAGAAATTGTTTTGGAGAGCAATAATGATGATATTGCAATAATGATAATATTTCACAATGCTGCACCCTAAAACAACACTACCATCACCAGCTCTTTTAGCTTTGTGCTGAAAAGCATTTGGTTCAGTGATATATTTATTTTTTTCCCCTAGGAAAGTGAGGGAAAAGTGCAGGTTTTGCATTCCTGGCCAGGAGATGCACTGAAGCACCAGCTGAGCCCAGTGCTTGGTGTACGTGGCACACGCAGAGCTGAGCCTGGAGTGTCCAAGGTTTCCTTACACTCCCAGGATTGATGTGAAAAGATAAATCTGATATTAATCTGTTGGAGGAGGAGTCCTGCAGTCGAAGCCCTGCTGCTTGTTCCATGTGTGTAACAATTTCATGGTCTGAGTCCTTGTCCCACAGACCCCGACGTGCCCGCGCTGCCTCGGGCTCTCCCCGAGTTCATTTTCTGACCTTTCCTGGGGCAAATCCTGGCATTCAGCCCCTCCAGGGCTCCCTGGGCACACTTCTGCTTCTCCTTGGAGGTATAAATGATGGATGGAAAGGAATCCTCTGTACCAAAACAAACATCCCAAATAGCAATGGGCTGTCTCAACTCAAAGTGGCTGCAAATCAGCTCCTAAATATTGTCACTGAAATGAATATCTAGATTTAATAGTTCTTGCCAATCCTATAAATGTTTTTGAAAGAAGCATTGCGTTAATGCATGATAAAGAAAGGAGAAATTTGCCTTTAAATTGGAATGCAAAGTGACTGAATTCTCCCGTTTCAGCCACTGTATTTGCCAAAGAACAAGCTGGAAAATGGAACTGGTATCATTCAGCTGCGGGGAAGGCAGAATAGCTTATTGATAAACTGTAATGACCTCTAAATTGGACACTCTGAAGTGGTGTAAGTTTGGTTTTACATTCATTTAGCCTAGGAAAGCTGTAGGAAACAGTAATGGTTTGAAAATTCTTTATTATCAGTCATTGATACTCCCAGTAATTCCCAGTATATGAAAGTTGGCTCAGTTTTACTGTTAATTAAATGTATATATCATGGCTGAACATACTTTATTCTGTTACTTTTAAATAACTAAAACTGTATAGAATACTCCAGCAGTCTCTAAATCTTTTAGACTTGAGAGACTGTTATAATATTTTGGATTTTAAAAAAATCCTAAACAGCAAAAAGGAAAACATCATGTTCCTCTTAGTAACAGGGATTACCTGTATGACAGCAATAACTAGCTGAACAAACAGATTGTATTATTATGTATATATTTAATGTACAATTTGTTTCCAAAATTAGGTTATTTCAGTGCTTCTGGTTTATCAGGTGTGGATGGCAGTGCAGAAATACAGAAAACAGAGTCTCCCCACAGGAAGCTAAAATCTGACTATAAAATTCAGCTGTTCCTCAGTGAGCTACAGCTGATTGAAATAAATACGTATGTTTACATGGCCTGCGTCCCCTGGGATATTTAACTTATGTATTCCATTGATTTGTCTATTAAAATTCTTCAATGCCAACAATCATGGTGTTCTCCAGAAATCTTTAGGGGTTTGGTTTAATAATTTCATGTTTTTAAACCAAATTGATCTCTGGGACCCCTGCAGAAGTCGCAGTCACAGTGTTGGCTATCTGCTGTTTAATGTGAATTTTTCACAAGTCTGTCCCAAGCTGTCTCTGTGGAAGGGACCAAGAGTCTGGGAGAACTCGGTCCCAGTGACTGAAAAGTCAAATTACAGAAATTCCCAGTCCTTGCATCAGCGTGTCTCCAACACAGATATTTCATCCCTGTTTTGAACCTTCAAAATCAACAGCTCGCTCATAGTGACTGATACCAGTTCCATTTTGCCTACCAACTCAGTTGATTTTATATTTTATTTCTCATTTATGATGGAATAATCAGCAGCTCTTTTTCTCATTTATTTTCTCATATTTTTATTCCAGGATTTGCCTCTGAAGCAGGGAGTGTCTGCATTAAAAATGACCTGTAGTTCTCTGCTTCATAGGTTAGAAACTTATTTTAATATTTTGTGGCTAAGCACAGTCCCATCTTTTTCAAAAAAAAAAAAAGAAATTTAAAATTTCCAACAATAAATTGTTTAATTGGCATTGAATGTGGATTATAAGCACTTTGCTTTGGGGCTATTTTAGATGAAATGGCTTCTACACCATTAATTAGTCCAGCTGAGGCAATGAAAGCTCTGTTTACTCGCAGCCATTTGTATGAATTAACATTAAGCCATAAAAAAAATTCGATTCCAGTGGATGGTGCTGAGACTCATTTGGACATTTCCAAAGCATTGGCTAGGCTGTATTGCTTTAAGCACTTCCATTCCAAAAGCGAACCAAATTCCAAACATTTCTCGGGGGAAAGCAATCGGTTCCTAAATCACCTTGATCTCACTGGGACTGCTATAGCCAGCACACGCCCCGCCACGGGTCCTGTATTTACTTGTGAATTGTACACCGCAGATGCTTCTTCAGCTCCCTCCTCTTCCTCCATGGGCGGTGCTTGCAGCTCCTTTACCACCTCTTCCAGCCCTACCATTTACTCTACCTCAGTCACCGACAGCAAGGCTATGCAAGTGGAGAGCTGCTCCGCGGCCGTGGGGGTAAGTACCCGAGGGGTAAGTGAGCAGCAGATAACCAGTAACACAGCCCAGCAGCACCCGGCCACGCCGAAGCGCCACACAGTCCTGTACATCTCGCCACCACCCGAGGACTTGCTGGACAACAGCCGGATGTCCTGCCAGGATGAGGGCTGTGGATTGGAGTCAGAGCAGAGCTGCAGTATGTGGATGGAGGATTCACCCTCCAACTTCAGTAACATGAGTACCAGTTCCTACAATGATAACACTGAGGTGCCACGTAAATCGCGCAAGCGCAACCCAAAGCAGAGGCCAGGGATCAAACGCCGAGATTGCGAAGAGTCCAACATGGATATCTTTGATGCCGACAGTGCCAAAGCGCCTCACTATGTCCTTTCTCAGCTCAGCACGGACAGCAAAAGCAACTCAAAAGCAGGAAATGGGTTGGTATCTGCTTTTTTTTTTTTTTTTTTTTTAAAGAAAAAACATTCTGTCTCCGTATGTAAACTCAAACTAATAAAAGTGCCCCCGTGCCCTGGCAAATGTCCTGCTTAGGTTCTCACATAAACCCATCCCTTCTCTGCTGTCCCTGTCATGTCCTAGCCCAGGATAAGTTCTTCCTGCCCCCAGAAACTGGCTGCCCCTGGATCCCTGGAAGTGTCCAAGGCCAGGTTGAATGGGGCTTGGAGCAGCCTGGGATAGTGGAAGGTGCCCTTGCCCGTGGCAGGAGGTGGAACTGGATCTCTTGAAGGTCCCTTTCACCACAAACCACTCCATGATTGTGATAAGTTCTCATTAGACTTGTTAATTTTTATTTAGAAGATAAAGCTAAACTTTCCTGCAGCAATTAAATGCAGTGCAGATGAGCTCATTTGTTCTTTAAATGAAATTCCCAAAAGGCCACACAATTCCCATTACAAAATGGCAATGAAAGTGTATTTAAAAAGAAAGGCAGAGTGGAGTTGGTGCACCCTGAATGGGTTTTTTTTGCAGGCTTTTATGTGAGGATTTCAGTCTGTACACTTCACCTGCTGCTCTGTTTGTCAAATAGAGATAGGGATGGGAGTAGGAGCTACAGTTAATGTCTCATTGAGGTTTCTCATAATTTAAATTGCCGCTTGCTTTACTTTTTTATGAAATGTTAAGACAATATGGTGAACCAGTTTTTGGTTTTTCCTTGTGAATTCACTTCTGTATTTGATTTTTTCAGAAATAAATCTCTAATGCTGTTTCTCTCTGTGCTTCTGGGTCGTGTGCGTGTGTCTGCGTGGGCACGCCTGGGTGGTGCCCCTCATCTCCCACCTCACACTGTTCACTAAGTGCATTCCAGTAGCTGCTCAAAGAGGACAATTCCATCAGTTTGCAAGAGTGTGTTGATACATTTCTTTTTTTTTATTTTATTTTTTGACTTGTTGCTTCTTTAATACTTTTAAAGTGGTCAAATGGATAGATTTGGCTCTTTTATTTTGGGCTTTTTTGGGGACAGGAGCGCATTTTGGTTTCACTTTTATGTCTGTGCTTGCAGTACGTTCTGACGTTCATCACAGCAACGGTGAATATTAAAATTTGACTGATGGCAAAGATGATGAACTTCTCATATCCCAAAGGGAAAGAGCCTGGAGTCTGTATTCCCAGGGTCAGTGCAGTTCCATACTTAAAATTTCACTGTGAAAAGCAGTTCTGAGAACATGTCCTGAGTGTGCTGCTGCTTCCTGGGCATGGTGGCCTCTGGCCTCGGGGTGTTCACCAGCCAAAATCAATGGTAATAAAGTAAAATGTTAGTACTTGGTAGACCCTGGGCAGCTTGGAATGAGGAAGGTGCCTCCCCCAGCTCCGAGGGACCAGGCTTGCCCTTACAGAGGGAGAAGCTTTGTGGAAGGACAAGAACTGTGCCACTCCAAGTGTGATCTCAGGGAGGTTTTGTAAACTCTGAAAGAATACGTGAGATCTCGGTCTAAAAACAGAACAAGACTTCCCCAAAAACACTGGGCTGACCAGGGAAATCCCTGGGTTGTGTGAGTGCAGAGGGGGAGAAAGTGGAATGTTTTTCCTTGGGTGTCGCAGGCCAGACTGAACTGCAGGAGAATTCCCAGGTAACAGAACCGTCCATGGGAATAAACGCTCTAGGATAAGAAGTGGCCAGGACCTTAGAAAACTTGATTTTGCCATTGGAATATGGAGATTTGGCCTTACAAATTTGGGTCACCGTAGTGACTGGAGTTTTTTTAAACTTCACAGCCTGGTGGAGCTCAGCCAGGGGAGTTCATTTACTTTTGGCTTAAAGAAAAGAGCAAGGAGAGCTGCTGTGCTCCGTGGTGAATGGAAATGGCATTTGCCCCTAAAGAGACAGTTCTTGTTAAAAGCCAGGAAGAGAAAGAATATATTCCTGTGGAAACTTGGAATTTGTGAAAGCCCTTTTAGAAGTGGATGAATTGGTGGTGATTCAGGGCAGAGACTTGGGTTTCCTGGTCTCACTTTCACTTTCAGGTCTGCCCTGCAAACAGCCCTTGATGGCAGAGCAGGACCAGGCCAAACTACTCAGGAGATCTGTTTGAGCAGATTCATACGATTTGCCACTTATATTTATTACTTCTGAAAAAAGAAGGGCTAGATTAAAGGATATTTTGTCTGGTAACAATCAGGTTAATAAATGTGTATGTATGAAATGTACAGGTGTGAATATTTGCAGTATGAATAAACTGAATTAAAATTAATTCATTAATTGAAAGGATGTATTAAGTGATTCATCCTCGTATTTTGAGGAGAAAGACAAGTTCTGGTGAAGGCTTTAAATTGCCTCCAGGTTTGGCTAATTGATTGAAAACAATAATTTAGTTTCTAGAGGAAAGACTAAAATAATTGTGAGAAGCATCTCTCTGCATAAATATGATAATGATAAAATATTGATATGATGACAATTAAGGTAGTTGTGATTTAAGGGAACAGTTCTCCTGGAGAGGTCAGTGTTGATGTCACTGCTGAAACGTGGCCCTGGGAGTGGTGAAGGTGAATTTCATTTTGATGGCAGGCTCTCCAACGTGTCCCTTCAAAATTCAACTGTATCCCAGTCCCCCAGTGACTACACTGGGCAGAGTAACCAGGACTGGTTGGCAGGAAGGTAGTTTTATTTTAAGATGGTGTTGTTATTATTATTTCACAGGGTTTTATACTAGTTTTTATCTAGTTCCTGCCTCTGCTGGTTACTGGTTGAGTGAGGATGAGTGTGGAAGGCAGCCAGGGCTATGGCTGGGCTGTCCACAGTGAAGTGCTTTAACCTTCATGGACAGAAAATGGGAATGGAAATATCCAAAGCACCAGCTCTGTCTGTTTTAGCCCTTTTTTATGTGCAGTGAAAGGTTTTGGAAGGCTTAATGGAAATCAGTGTGACAAATAGGACCTGTTGCGTTAGGCAAAGATTGATGGTTTTCAACTGAAAGAGGGTTGATTTAGTGTAGATCAAAGGAGGAAGTTTTTCACAAGGAAGGTGGGCAGGCCCTGGCACAGGGTGCCCAGAGCAGCTGTGGCTGCCCCTGAATCCCTGGCAGTGCCCAAGGCCAGGCTGGACAGGGCTTGGAGCAGCCTGGGATGATGGAAGGTGTCCCTGCCCATGGCAGGGGGTGGATGAGCTCTAAAGGTCTCTCCCAACCCACACTGTGCCGTGATTCCATGGCTTTCAGGGCTGTGAGGTGTGGTGAGCTGGGGGCAAAGTGCCCAACCTTTCCTGGGCAGGGAAAGGAGCAGTGCAGGGCCAGGCCTGGCAGGGCTGTGTGCAGGGGCTGCTCTGCACAGCAGGAGCCCAGCAAAGGTGTGCGTGGTGTTTGTCATCTGCTAGTTGAGAAGAGCTGGGTCACCCCAGCTCCAGGTCATTGAGAGCCTCATGCAGTGGCAAAGCTCCTAGGGAACAATTCTGAAATAAAAAGCAGTTTTCACCCATTTTGAGAAGGAATAAATCCTGGATAAGTTACTTCAGTAACTTGCATGTTGAAACAGGATTTGTTTTTTAAGCAATCCACACCTGTTATTTAAAACTGCTTTCTTCCCAGGCATTAGCTGTTAAACACCATGTTTTGCTAGAAAGAAAGAATATGACATTTGCATGAATCATGGAGCCCTTTTCCTGCCTGCACCATGTACTGTGGCACATTCACATTTCCTAGTGGGAAAGGAGTTTCTTGGCCTTCAGTTTTGTTACCAAATCCTGATCTGAGTAGGATCAAGGGTTATTTCCCATTGTTCTCTAAAGGCAACACAAAATGGCTCATGTGCTGCTAGGCTTGGGAGGGCTCCTTCATCCTGGTTTTAATTATGGAACTGAGAACAAGCCACTACATCTTATGGAATGCACCTGGAAAGAAAGGCCTTGTGCATACACTGGTTTAACATTGGTGTGATTATGCCAGAGCTTTTACAATAACTAATTGGGTTTTAGCATAAATTGGTCAATCTGTTTGGGCAGAAATCGGAGCTGGAGTTTGCATGGATATCCAAGTTGAGGTGGAGACAGGCATGAGGCTATTTTCCTGTTTAAAGAAGTGTCATTTAACCTTAAATCCATCCAGTGTGTGTGTATGTGTGTGTTTGTCACACAGCTTGTTCAGGCTGTGTCATAGACTCTGAGAAAGCAGGTTATGAGCCGCCTTCTGTTTGTTAACATTGTTTAATGCTAATTGCTTTTCCCTTCCTTTATGTTTGCTCTCTGAAAAGCAGTTCCTATGTGCTCTGGATGGAGGAGGCAGGGAAGCACCATTCCTCTTCATCCTGCAGGTCTCCTCTGGCAGAAAGAGAATTCCAAAGTTTGCTCTCAACCACAAATCTTCCATCCATTAATACGCCCTCTTCCCCTTTTTAGCTTTTCTGTGATTTGGAGTGTTTTTACTGGGGAGCTGCGTCTAACATCTTCTTGATGGTGTGTTTTGACTTCTCAGAGCATCAGAGAACCAGAAGGGAGCTGGAGGGAAGAAGACCCCAATGTTGTGTGGTCAGTACCCGACTAAGAGTGAGGGGAAGGAGCTGAAGATCATGGTGCAGCCGGAGACCCAGCACAGGGCTCGGTACCTGACCGAGGGCAGCCGGGGCTCCGTCAAGGACCGGACGCAGCAGGGCTTCCCCACTGTCAAGGTAGGCTGGGGACAGGCACTGCCTGCCAGGGCTGCCCAGGGGCAGGGCAGCCTCACTGCCACGGGCCTCCAGTCTCTGCAGGGCTGGGGGAACAGACTGTGCAGTCTCTGGGCTGGAGGGGCTGGGCAGGGGCTCTTCCTGCAGGTCGTGAATCTTACTGGCAGCACAGAGTTACAAAGGGAGGGCAGCTGCATGTCAAGGCAGGGATATAAAATCTGGGATGCACGTCCTGGTAGGCTGCAGTTCCATGGACTGTGTGAATACAGAGACATTCCATACCTACAAAAGTGGGATAGTGAAATGCTCTAGCTGTTTGTTGGCTGGTGACAGTAGGCCATCATTGTCCAGTGGTAGTAAAGACATAAAACCAGATTGCATTAAAAAAATAAACTGCAAGGGGGAATGTTTTGGTTTTGGTTTGTTTATTTTTTTTTAATTTTTAATTCAGCAGCATCTGAGTTGATGTGTACAGTGTCTTTCAAGTGAGTCATGGAGATCTCACTGAGGTGTGCTTTACAGGTTGTACTGCTCAGTGTGCTTAGCATGGTACAGGTGGAGGCAGTAGAGGTAGATGTGGATTAGAACTGGAGAATGGGGGCAAGGAAAGAGGCACCATTTATGTGCACACTTGACAGTTGCAGCCCGTTTCCTCTATGAACTTTGATGCCTTAAAATTCAGGTGCTGAAGGCCTCTTGCTCTGACAAGAAAGACAAGAAGGTTACAAGGAGATCTTTGAAATTTCTGCTCAGGAAGGAGGACTGAGGCTGTCCTCTAAGGACTCCTCACAAATGCACAGAGTGGGGATTTGCAGGTCTTGTTTTTTTTCCTGTGTAGCCTGGGGAAAGCAGTTGGAGAACTTGAGGACTTGGGAAGGTTTCCGAATGGAAATGGTAGAGAGGCTTTCCAGAAGCGAGGCTGGGCATGACTTAGGGTGACAAACAGAAGAAGTGATGTCAAATATCCTCCCACAAGTGATTGTGAGAGACACCAGAGAGCTGAGTCCAGGCCAGCACTGCACTGGCACCATGCAAATGGCATACTGGGCACACTGGGCAGAGTGTGGCCAGCAATTAGACAGCTAGGTTTGTTATCACATAGATAGGGAGGGTGAAAGACATTTCAGTTCGTATTTTTTCATAGTTATGACACTTTGAGAAAACAGCAAAACAGTTCTCAACCCAAACTAACTTACCAGGTCCACAAGGAGGTGTTTGTTTGTGACACAGCCCTTAAAATTTGTGCTGACTGCTGCTGACAGAATACAGAAGTAGGCTTATCTTCAAAGTCCTGTTCAGCAGTGTTAGGAATGCCAGCAGCCCTTCACTCAGTCCTCCTGAGTAATGCAGAACTCCAGTAAAGTTTCATAAGAAAAGAATCCATTCATATTGGCCTGTTGCTATGGGGATTTAGTGCTCATTTATGTGGATTTTCTTAATGGGCCTTTGTTCATCTGAATTTCCTTTTAACTCCTTTCCCAGTTACCCTCTAGCACCCATCAGTGAAAATTCTCTTTGGAAGAGTCTCGTGTTACTGAATTCCTGGAAGTTCCAGTTTGCTTTACCAGTAGGCAGAGAAGTTCATACCCTGCAGATAAAACTCTGCCAGGGCAGACAAATGAGTCAGTGAATCTTCAGGAAACCTGAGCTAGTGGGAAAAAAAAATGTTCCAGACAAGGGGTTTTTTTATTTTGTTTGTGGGGTTTAAAGGTGGGGAAGAGCAGTGTAAAGATGTTGGTGCTCAGCAGAGATCTGGCACGTGGCCCTGACAGGCTGAGGAGGAGAAGCAGGTTCAGTGGCCATTTAAATAAAACTGTTCTTGATGACTTAGAACTTGAGTCTACCATCAGTATGCAATGTTGAATTGTATAAGCAAGCCTCAATCAAGGAGCTGGCTGTTGAGCCCTTTGTTGTGAGCTGTGCCCATGTTCCCATGTGGATGCCTGTGCTGGGCCACCTCCAGAGATCTTGGGGCTTTGCTTGTCTCTGACAGTCACATTTCCTATTTGCTCCTCTTGGACATAAGCACACAATGATCTTACCAGTATTTGCTGGTTTATTTATTTTTCCTTTAGTTAAACTTGCTACAGACTTCAGAACTACGCTTTTTAAGTGTGTCAGGGAATAATCCCCCAAGAGATTCTCTGGAGGATTCTGCTCTCATTTGTATCTCCTCACTACTAAAACTGGAGCTTCTTTCTGCAGGTGTTGCCTGGGCTTCCAGGTCTGGGACAAAAGACAACACTGTCACCCAGAAATCCTTGAGCAACAAATGTGTCTCAGTGGAAACACTAAAACACTAATTCCATCTCCTAGAATGCTCTGGCAAGGAATTTCCATCTCTGGCCCGAAAATTTAGCAACAATCTAATGTTTCTTTTCACTTGGGAGTATTTTTCTTAACTATTTCCTAAAAAGAAGGAGAATTTCCTTTGTAATGCAATGTCCAGGTTTACTTCAGGACTTCTTTTATCTGAGAGTATTTTTAGTCTGTGGCACCAGTGCAATCCCACTAATTAAAAAAAGGCATTAAGAGGACACAAATCATTTCATGCCAGGGTGTTGATGTTACAAAAATGAATGTATTTTTCACTGACATGTTTTGGGATAATTATGGCTTGCACATGGGGTTGCAGGGGGATGTTAAAATGTCTGACCTGCTCTCATGAAGTGTTTCAGTGAATCCTGACATTGTTACCTTTTCAGTAGGAGATGTCAGGTTACCATTTTTAATTTTTATTTTGGTGTTTGAATGAAAGCTGGGCTTATGTGATTGTATGGTTGGACCACTCAGTCATCCCATTTCTCCCTCTGCTTCCCTTTCATCCTATTCTGACTCCCTCAGGGGTTTTGCAAGCGCTGGACAATTCTAATCTGGTTTCACGAGGGTTTCAAAATGCATCTGGCATGAAGGTGGGGTCCTGGAATGCCAGTGGCTGTACTCGTAGTGACCAGCAAAACCTCTTCACCTCTTGAATCAGCCCCAGGAAATGTTCTCTTTCTTGGCTGACTGGTGGATGTAGATGCTGGGGGAGGAAGGAGAATCCTGGGAAGAGACGAGGGAATGGTCACAGCTGGGGTGAGAGCAGGAGGCCGTGAGAGGCGCGGTTGGGATGATTCTGTCTGAAGGTCAGCAGGACTCAGGCTGGTTCAGAACCCAGATCTGAGCAATGCCAATGAAAGCAGTGGTTCCTGTGTTAATTGCCCACCTGGCATGTTGCAGCTGGAAGGCCACAACGAGCCCGTGGTGCTGCAGGTGTTCGTGGGGAACGACTCCGGGCGCGTGAAGCCCCACGGGTTCTACCAGGCCTGCAGGGTGACGGGCAGGAACACCACGCCCTGCAAGGAGGTGGACATCGAGGGCACCACTGTCATCGAGGTGGGGCTGGACCCGAGCAACAACATGACACTGGCGTGAGTAGCTCTTCTCAGGAGCGTTTATTTGATTAGCTTGGGTTTGGGAACAGATTTCCTTCTCACGTTGGCTGGGTTGTAGTCCAAGTCTGAGCACCTCAGCACTCCCCTCTCTGCTCCTTGGCTCTCGCTTGCAATTCAGTGTACTCTGATACCAGGTGGTCCCTGTGCTTTTGGGGCACAGAGCCCAAAATCCTGGGTAAATTGCAATATTCTTCTTTTCAACACATCAGGCTGCGTTTGCTTCTACTGTTCTTGTGGTTTTGGCTGTTTTTTGCTTTGAATCATTTTGCATGGAGCCTGTCTGAAAGCCAGCACTGCATCACTCACCTGGCCCTGTACATCTCCCCTAGGACCACACTTATGGGAGGACTTATCTGTCACTTCCAAGTCCCACTGAACATAAATAATATGACTACAGTAAGTTTTCTTCTACTCCTGCTTTCTTTAAGTGAATGCAGAATATTTTGAAGCAATAATCCTCCAAACACAGATCTCGCCCTGGGGATGGAAGAATGAAGAGCTGTGATTCTAAATTGAATGCTTAGCAGAATTATATTGCACTTTCTGTTTTATTCATGCTTTCATATGCCTTTCTGCCGTGATTCATCATCCAAATTAGGCAGGGTTGAATGAAAACTTGAAAAAGGTCATAGATTTCATGTAAATAAAAAGAAATCCAATAACATTTCAGTAATTACCTCAAGGCTTTTGACTTTGGCTTGTGAAACTACTTGAGAGATCGGTAAAGATGCTGAACTTACACTAAACTATGAAATTCTGCTCTGTTTTGTGTTGTTAGGGTTGATTGTGTGGGAATCCTGAAGCTGAGGAATGCTGATGTGGAAGCCAGGATAGGGATTGCTGGCTCCAAGAAGAAAAGCACCCGCGCTCGGCTCGTCTTTCGCGTCAACATCACACGCAAGGACGGCTCCACCCTGACCCTGCAGACACCTTCTTCCCCAATTCTGTGCAGTGAGTGTCAAACCAGAGAGCTGAGAGTACAGGGGTCTGAGTTTAGCGTGATCTCGGCATGGAAAGGGTGGTCAGGCCTTGGAACTGCCCAGGGAGGTCTGGAGTGCCCATCCCTGGAGGTGCCCACAGAGGGCCTGGATGTGGCACTCAGTGCTCCAGGCTGGGGACAAGGTTGGAGATCAGGCATGATGGTCTTGAAGGTCTTTTCCAGCCTAAATGATGCTGTGATTCTGTGCAAATGCCTTGGGAGGAAAAAACCAACCTGTGTTAATCTGTGGTAATTTCAGAATTGCTGTAGCTAAAATCAAGTGGATTGCTTTTTTTTTTTTTCTTGTGGGGGATATTAGTTAAAATTGTTGTCCAGTATTGAAAAATAGTTATACATTTCCTGATCTTCAGTTCAATGAATTTATGCCTCCTGAAATTTCAGCATTTTTGTCGTGATTGCTTTGAAAAATGACTCTGATATGACTTTCAGACTCTTCTGTATTGTCACATTCATGCCTCAGCTTTCAGTGCTGGACAGGACTTGCAGTAAGTCAGCAAGGCTGGCTCTCTCAGCTGTGGTCTTTGTGTGGGCCAGAGGCTGAATCTGTTCTGGTTCAGTGCGAGAACAGAACTTTTTATAGCTCTTTATTAAACTGCTCTGTTTAGCAGGAGCACAGATGGCTGCCTTGGCTGGGGAGGTTCCACTGACCAACAGGGAAAAAGGGATTGTGGAATCATGGAATGGTTTGGGCTGGAAGGCACCTTCAAGCTCATCTTGTTCCACTCCTTATCTTGATGAATGAGATGGAGAGCTTTGTCTGTGCATGGAAAGAGCAGACAAGTTCCTGGGTGCTTGTACTGTACTCTTATCATGGTATAAAAAAGACTTTTGGGGTTATTTTTTAGAAATACAGTCATCTTTGCAGCTCTGCTCCAGTCAGTAGACCATGGTGGTATCTCACAGTAATGGAGTATCTGATATTAATTTTCAGATTTAAGATAAAAACATTCTCCATAAAACCTCCCAAAGCCATTCCTGTGTCTCTTTTGTTTGTAACTTTCTGGTTAAAGATAAAATTATTTCACCCATAGAGGAAAAGGGAGTGGAAGTCACCTGATGTTTTCTTTAACAGTCCAAAACTTGCTATTGTGAGTAGAAGCTGAGTGTCTGAGATGAAACATTTAGAGACTGATTTTAAAATAGGCTGTTGAGCTATAAAAAGCTGTATTTGATGCAAGGAGTAAATTGGTTTGGTTTTTGGCAAGCTGGGGTTTGGTCGCTTGCTAAGAAAATATTCTCAATTGTGTAAGTTGCTAAGAGATTGCCCAGGAATTTTACAGTGTCTCCTCTGCTGGAAGTCTTAGAACACAGAAACAAAATGCTCTGGTCAGACTTGTGTCTTTGGGGAACATGTGGGTAAAGCTGATCATGGTGTGAAGGTTGAGAGGGGAATTCCTGAGGCTCCTTCCAGGCCTCTGTGCTTCTGTCTTAACTTATGCCAAAGCCACGGGGACTTGCAGTAGAGCTTGGCCAAGCAAATGGTGCTGGCACATGGGTACTGGCTGATCAAAATGGGATGAAATGTGTTGTTTACTGAATATAAATAATCTCCTCAAGCACGTTACATTGGGTTGGTTTGCTACATAAACCTTACTACAGATGTGTAATGTACCTTCACAACAAGGTTTGCATTTACACTCATCAGAGCCTGTTTACGTTGTGTTTTATAGCTAATAATGTTCCTGAAACCATAGAGAAGGCATTAAGGAGCTGCAGGCTCTTTATTTAAGGGCTGTGTTTTAAATAGGCTTTGTTAACTTGTTAGCAAACCTAAATCCAGTTACTCTTTTCATGTGCCTTGAGCATATTCAGTCGTTGCGTAACGGTTGCCTGGGAACCCGCAGGCAGAGTTGTAGAAAAATCCTTTCTGAAAGGTCATTAAATAATTTGGAGTGGTACAGGATGTATGTTCTGCTGTGTAGTAAGCCCAGAGAATATTGTTATTAAACACTCAAAGTGGGCCAGGCAAGTGCCGAAGCACGAGTCTGGGTGTGTGCCCTGGGAGCTGTGGTGAGAAAAGGTGGCTGAGGAGCCTTTGCTAGAAACTGGAATTGTTTTATATGAAGTGTGTCAAAGTACAGCATTTGAAAATGTATCTCTGTTTAAATTGTCTGCAGTGCTCATTTGCATTTGGCACACGTGGTCCTATTTGGTTTAAGAGGAATAGGAATGGTTTGCAGCAATGACAGTTTATGAGAAGAATGATATAAATCATCATCTGGACCTCTGGCACAGGGCGTCCAGGGATGTGTGTCTATAAAACCACAACCTCTTGGCTTGTTTATTTGGCTCAAATTGCTAAAACTCCCAACCCCAGAGATGTGAGTCTTGCGAGGATTTGGAAGGGACCTTGAAGCTCATCCCATTCCACCCCCTGCCAGGGACCTGGGGACACCAGGTTGCTCCAAGCCCTGGGTTAGTTCTTGCACCAGACTGAAAATTGTGTCCTGTAAAAAAACTGTGCAAAGCCCCCCAGGTAACAGGAGAATTGCTCCTTCTGCTCTTTTGCAGAGCAGAACAGAATAAGCTTCCCCAAAAAAATAAGGTTTTATGACCCAGAGGCTGGATTTGCAGATAGGCTTCAGATGTGTCTAAGGACTGATGCCTCTGGAAATCACTCTACACCAGGAAATTGCAGAACCACATTTCCTTCTCTTCTGGGCACTTGTTGGGCTTTAGCTCCAACACTGGGAGTTTTGTCTTGAGGATTTAGTAAGTGCAGAAGAAAATGAAAAAGATTATTAGTGGATCGTTGAGCTAAGTGTGATTTCTGTGAGCTCATTACATTTAGGGAGGAAATAATATTATTTATATTCTGCTGTATTCTGGTAATATTCTGAAGAGTTTGTCATGAAATGCACAATAAAGAAAGAAGCTCAGGAGTTCCAGTTTTTCTTTCATAACCCTGTAAGTAAAAGTGGTTTGAATGTTGATATTTTCTTGATTCCAGACTCTGTTTTTTCCCCTTGCAGCTCAGCCAGCGGGAGTCCCAGAGATCCTAAAGAAAAGTCTCCACAGCTGTTCAGTGAAGGGTGAAGAGGAAGTTTTTCTGATTGGCAAGAACTTCCTAAAGGGAACAAAAGTGATTTTCCAAGAGAATGTTTCCGGTGAGCGTGAAAGCAGAGCTGGCTTGGGGTGCTGAGCAGAGCCTGGGGTCGGGGTTTCACTGCTGGGTGAGGCTCAGTCGTGGAGAGCAAACTGAGGAGCAGAGTCAAAGGCACTAAAGTAAATTGCTCTACAATAATTTAGGCTTTTTAATTTTCATTTAGATGAGAATTCTTGGAAGGCAGAAGCTGAAATTGACATGGAATTATTTCATCAGGTACTTCTGCATTACTGTTATTATTACTACTGTTATCCCTACTACTGCTATTATTATTATCACTACTATTATTAATATTTTTTTAATTTAAAAAACACACTGATTGTTTCCAAAGAAAAATTAGTCAGATCTTTCTCTCTTTCTGTGCATTTCTAGAAATAATACTAATTTTCTTCACATAAGGTCTGTTGTGTGTCTGGTAGAATATAATTTTGGGTTTACACCAGTATAATTGTCCAGTTTCTGAGTGAGAGCTTGGATCCCGTGGTGGGTTTGGTGAGCAGGTCTTTGCCCTTTTATACAACGGAATTAAAAGGTCTAATTCAGTTTTCCCAGCAGTTCTCCATGGAAGGAGATTGTGTGTACACCATAGTCTTTATAACTGGGTGAACTTTTGTTCCACTCTGAGATGTTTTACAGACTATAAATTTTTTTGACACAAATATGTGTCTTTGTGGACTCTGGCTGCAAATGATGTCAGGAAAGTGCCATCCTGGTCCCACCTCCAAGGGCAGCATCCCACGTGTGCATGGCCCCCAGTGCCCTGGGGTTTTGTGGTGGTTTACCAGCCTATTTCTCTTCTGATGTAAGTAAGTAGAATTAAGATCAGCAGTAATAAAAAGTGATCTTTTTGCCTTGCAGAATCACCTTATTGTGAAGGTGCCACCATATCACGACCAGCAAATCACCTCAGCTGTCTCTGTGGGAATCTACGTGGTGACCAACGCTGGGAGATCTCACGACGTGCAGCCCTTCACCTACACTCCAGAGCCAGGTGTGTGGGGTGCATTTCACCTGCTCAGCACTGCTCTCTCCACAGCCTTTAACCCATGGAACAGGAATGTTGAGTAATGTGGATCTTTCCAAGCCCCTCTTGCTGATGAGTGTTGCTCTGTTAATAATAAAATCTAAAGGCTTTGCTTCTCTCATTTATGTGCCAAATACCTCAAATTCCAGCTGTCTTGTGACAGCTCTTCTTATACAGCAGCATCCATTTCTAGTTTGAGGATCAAAATGAAGCTGAGCAGGATAAAAAATCAACATATCCCATACAATGCACCAAGTAAACCAAGAAATCCCACCAGGCTTTATCCTGAGGAAAGCTGCAATTTGCCCACTTCATGTATTTTAGTTTATTTATTTATCTGTATCACAATAGACAGTGCAAAGGTTTGTGTGGGTTTCAAAGAACGTGAATTTCTTTAAGCTATAAGGAATTGTTTTGGTTTGCTTTGTGTTTTTTTGGCTTGTTTGCTGATTTAACGTAAGGAAGTTCTCAATGTGTTTTGTCTCGGCAGCTGGGACTCTGAATGTTAATGTGAAGAAGGAAATCTCCAGCCCAGCCCAACATTGTTCTTTTGAAGAGGCTATAAAAGGTACTAAATTGATTCTTATCAGTGTTCTTAATAATTTAACTATGAATTCCTACCCAGAGATTTGCTGAAATGAATCAGACATCCTGTGATAAGTCTGTGCTTATAAAATCTGGCCCTATTCTTACAGGGAGATTTGTTTTCTGACTCTGAAACTTTTACTTTATAGCAGTATTCCTACCAGTATATTTTAATATAGAACAAAAACAGAACAAAAAATTGCAAATAATAATACAATTTTTTTTTCATTTTTAATGCATTAGGCTCTGCAGTCCAATCTTTATTTAGTATGTTTGCAAGTGAAGAATAAAAACGAAGCTTAGGATTGCAGTTAATACAAAGAATGAGAAACTGTGCAGTGTGAATTTAAACAAATATATAAACTAATATACAGGGCAAGCCTGACATCCATATAATTTAGTGTGGAGCTTAACTGAGGGAAGATCCCAAGTGCTCTGGGAGAACAGCTGCTGCTCCTCAGAACACAATGTGCTGTTGCTGTTCCTTCATGTCCTCACTTAATTTATGCAATAAATCTGAATTTACCTTCTCATGGGGGTTTCTGTCTCAGCTCCTCTTTGATGCTTCATTCCTGCACCTGTTCTGCTCCAGAGGTCAGATAATTTTGTTTGCTGTATGTTCTTACTCTGTTCTCTCCTTCCTCACCCTATACAGAAATTTTACTGCCACATTACTGGAAGATTTAAATTTGCTTAGGGTGTGGAGATCTGTTGCTTTACGTTGAAGAGTAATTCTTTAATTTACTTAGAGGGAGTTATGGAACAATGAGTTTTACCATTACCCCTCTTGTTTTCATTTTGTTTGTGGCTGCAGCAGTGAAGGCCACGGGCTGTAACCTGGAGAAGGTGAACATTCTTCCTAGTGCCTTGATAACTCCACTCATGCCAAGCAGTATGATCAAGAATGAAGATGTGGCTCCAATGGAAGTAAGTGCACAAAAATGCTCTCCCCCTGTGTTCCAGGTGAGTTTGGTGAGGGCTGAGCACAGCAGCTCTCAGACTCTTGGGTTATATCTGCTCCTTGTCCATGCTTTAGTATGGAGAAGAGTGATAGACAGGGAAAGTGCCATGTCCAGGATCAGTCTGGGCAAAGCAGAATCACAGAGCATGAGTAAAACAGACAATTTCCTATGATAACTCACCTGGTTCCTGCACTCAGATTGGTGGGTTAGTGACCCTGTGATGGGGATTTTTATCCTGTGACACAGAACTAGTAAATTACTGTAAGAATATTCTTTTTATCAGTTCTTAGCATTGTTTTCATTGAATTGTGCCACGATTCCATCCTTGAAGTAGCATTTGCACTGCTGATCATTTGCTTGCTGGTTTGGGTGTGTCTGGGTTTCACATCTCCCATCTCCCTCCGATCTTCCCTGGGTGTGGGGGAATTTGGGAGATTGTATTTGCATAACCCCAGTAAGTTTAGAAATTCCCAAACGTCTCGCTCTTTTCAGGCTTCAAATGTGGTTGGACCAACTCAGCAAACATTGGAAAACAGCATGTCTGGCATATCAACTTCTGCTTCCCATTTACCTTCTGAAAGTGAAAACCAGCAGCAAATCCAGCCCAAGGTGTACAACCCAGAGACCCTGAGCACGATCCAAACGCAGGACATTTCCCAGCCCGGCAGCTTCTCCGCTGTGTCCACCCCGGGCCAGCTGCAGAACAGCGATGCCCTGCTGCAGCAGGCTGCACAGTTCCAGCCCAGGGATTCCCAGCCCAGGGAGGTGCTGCAGTCGGATGGCACCGTGGTGACTCTGTCCCAGCTGACTGATGCCTCACAGCAGCAGCAGCCGACGCTCTCGGAGCCGGCCCAAGCCCTGCAGCAGCAGATTTCCTCGAGCATCTTCTCGTCGGCCAGCGGCGTGAGTCAGCTCCAGAACACCATCCAGCAGCTCCAGGCTGGGAACTTCCCCACCAACACCGCCACGGGCAGCAACAGGAACGTCGACTTGGTGCAGCAGGTTCTGGAAGCTCAGCAGCAGTTATCTTCCGTTCTGTTTTCGGGCTCAGACAGCAGCGAGGATGTCCAGGATCAGCTGAACGCAGACATCTTTCAGCAGGTCAGCCAGATACAGAACAGCGTAAATCCCGGGATGTTTTCCTCCTCAGACACCGCTGTCCATTCCAGACCGGAGAACCTTTTGCCTGGGCGAGCCGAGAACGTTCACTCCCAGCCTGAGGGTGCCCTGTCCAACCAGCAGCAGCAGCAGCAGCAGCAGCAGCAGGCCATGGAGACGTCGGCGGCCATGGTGATGGGCATGCAGCAGAACATGTGCCAGGCGGCCACGCAGATGCAGTCGGATCTGTTCTCCTCCACCACGGCGGGGAACGGGGCCCTGCAGCAGTCCCCGGTGTACCAGCAGGCGTCCCACATGATGGGTGGGTTATCCACCAGCGAGGACATGCAGATGCAGTGCGAGCTGTTCTCCTCGTCCCCGGGGGTGTCGGGCGGCGAGGCGGCCGCCCCCACGCAGCAGCCCGTCTCCAACAACGGCCCGGCCATGTTCCAGCCCTCCAGCTCGGCAGAGGGAGAAGAGGCCTCGGGGCAGAGCAAACAGATGCAGAGCTCTGTGTTTCAGACCATGGTTCAGATGCAGCACAGTGGGGAAAGTCAGTCCCAGGTTAACCTCTTCTCATCCACCAAGACCATGATGAGTGTCCAGGCCAGCGGGACTCAGCAGCAGGGCGGGGGTCTGTTCCAGCAGGGTGGAGAAATGATGTCGATCCAGTCGGGAAGCTTCATCCAACAGTCTCCACACTCACAAGCTCAGCTTTTCCACTCTCAGAACCCTATTGGTGACACTCAGAATATATCCCAGGAAACACAAGGATCCCTTTTTCATAGCTCAAATTCCATTGTCCACAACCAGACCAACACTAATTCCTCTGACCAGCTGCAGCCCCCGATGTTCCACTCACAGAATGCCATGGGTGTCTTGCAGAGCTCCTCGGTGCCTCAAGACCAGCAGCCTGCCAACATGTTCCTTTCCCAGAATTCCATGAGCAACCCTGCCACTCAGGAAGAGCAGATGTCATTCTTTACAAGCCCAAATCCCATTTCTCCTCTTCAGACAGCAACAAACACTGAACAGCAGACTTCTTTCCAGCAGCAGACACAGATCTCTCATATCCAGAGCTCCATGCTTCCCCAGGAGCAGCCGCAGACTCAGCCTGCTCAGCAGGGTTTGTTTCAGTCCCAAGTGTCGTTGGGCTCCATCCAGTCCAGCTCCATCCCTCAGAACCAACAAGGAGCCATCTTCCAGCCTCAGCATTCGATTGTTGCTATCCAGAGCAGCCCTCCATCTCAGGAGCAGCAACAGCAGCAGCAGCAGAACATGATGTTCAGCAATCAGAATGCAATGAGTACAATGGCCTCCCAAAAGCAGAACATGATTTTCAATCCGAATCAAAACCCGGTTACCAATCAGGAGCAACAAGGTCAATCCATTTTTCATCCACAGTCCAACATGGCCTCGATGAATCAGGAGCAGCAGCCCATGCAATTCCAGAGTCAGACCACAGTGTCTCCTCTCCAGAATCCTGGCTCCAACCAGGCTGAAGCACAACAGCCAACCATCTTCCATAACTCGCCCCAGATTCAGCTGGTCCAAGGGTCCCCAAGTTCTCAAGAGCAACAAGTCACCCTCTTCATCTCCTCAGCTTCCATGTCTGCCCTGCAGAACAGCATGAGCCAGCCGGAGCTGCAGCAGTCCCCCATGTACTCCTCCCAAAACAGCATGGCAGGAATGCCAGGAACTGCTTCTCCTCCCCAGCAGCAGGCTCCTCTGTTCCACAACACGGCGGGAGGTGCCATCAACCAGCTGCAGAACTCCCCTGCCTCGTCCCAGCAGACATCGGGAATATTCCTGTTCGGCATCCAGAACAGTAAGTGACCAGTGCCTGCTGCCCAGTGTAGGGAGCTGCCATGGAAACAGGGAATGGGTGGGGTGGGAAAGGACCTTAAAGCCCATCTGGTCTCACCGCCTGGTATGGGCAGGGACACCTTCCACTGTCCCAGGCTGCTCCAAGCCCTGACCAGCCTGGCCTTGGGCACTGCCAGGGATTCCAGGGGCAGCCACAGCTGCTCTGGGCACCCTGTGCCAGGGCCTGCCCACCCTCACAGGGAAAAGTCTCTCCCTAATATCTAATCTAGGAATGATTGTGCTCTCTTAAGAGAGCATTTCTCTTGCTGTTTTTGGTTTCCACAATATATGCATTGCCTCTCTTCCCATTACTGAAGGAAAGTAAGGATTTTAGAAGCTGAGTCCAGAAAAGTGTCTGTTAAGGTGTACTTAGCTGTACAAACCTGCACTTTTCCTTATCCCCTCTCTGGACCCAGCCTCCGTGACCGGTTCTGTGGGGTGTGGAGCCTTTCTCCGTGTGCAGAGGTCTGTGGGTGCCTGTGAGCCCCAGCAGTGAGAGGTGCTTACAAGAGGGTGTAGCAGCTCTCAGGGGGTGCACAGCCGGTGATGGGCCGTGGCTGCACCCGTGTGCTTTGCTGTGGGAGCCCTTGTCCCGTGCCAAGAGACTGAAATGTCCCTGTGTCCCCCAGACTGTGGGCAGCTGCTGCCCCCCGGGCCGGCGGCGCTGCCGGAGGAGCTGATGGCCATGGGGCAGGCGGGGCAGCCCCAGGGCGAGGCGCAGCCCGCCGTGCCCGCGCTCCTGTCCCAGCCGCTCCCCGAGACCCCGCCGCTGCCCTCGGCCATGGCCACCAACCAGAATATGGAGAAGATTGATGATCTGCTCGTGTCCTTGCAGAACCAGGGGAACAACATGGCTGGCTCGTTTTAATCAGGCAAGTGGTGAGTTTGGGTCTGGGGGCTCATTCCTGCCACGCAGGAGCTTTGTTCAGTACCTTTGTACCTTTCAGCGTGTGACTGTGCTTTAAGAGGTCGGCTAAAACACCGGTGAGGCTGAATTAAGACTGTAATAGCAGAATGAAGTTGTTCAAACCAGTCAGAGGTCAGAACCTGCATGAAACAGTTGAGACTGTGTCTTGTTCATTTTTCCTACGTTTTGCCATCTGCCGTGACAGTCTGGTGCTTTGTTAGGGAGGAGAGTGGATCACTGGCAGCTTGGCACATCAAAACCTTACGAAACATGACTGTGGTTAAAAAAAATTGGGGCTTACTGAGTAAATAATACCTCAAGTCTGAACTGTTCTGAACTCTTCCCCCCGGGTTACAATAACGTAATGTGAGAACAAGCTCTGGTGGAATGTGGCAGCTCCTGAGCGTGCCACATGCTGAGGCTGTGTTAGAAACAGCCGACAGCATCAGCTGTTGCTAGGAGACACTCTGCTTTTAGAAGGTGCCTTTTTCAGAGGGGGGAAGGAAAGAGCCCTTGATTACAAATCAGCACCAAGAACCAGGAGGACTCTGGAGTCCAGTGTAGGTTGTGGTGTGTAACTTGGGGCTGGTCTTGTCCTAAATCCCCCTGAGTTTTCACTGAAATGATGCACTTTGTTCTCTAATCTAAAGGTGTTTGGATATGGAGTTTGGAGTCTCTCCAGAGCTTCCCTAGCTCCTCACTCCCAGTTCAGTGCCTGCTCATGAGCAGCACCCTGAAGATGAAGCTGCTGCACAGAAGGAAGAGGGGACTGTGGTTAGTTATGCCTGACTTTTCTGCTTGTTTTCTCATGCAGAAATTCCGTGAAGAAAAACAAGCGATGATTTCCCAGATCTTCTCAGACCTTCCAACTCTGGATTAGGCTGCGTGGAACCAATTGCTTCTGTGGAAAAGTGGCCTCTTTAAAGAGCACACGTGTGGCCAGTGGCAGACCTAAGGCCATGACCATGGAATTTGGGCTCCACAGTGCCAATAATGCTGAGGAGTTATGCTTTGTGTTACTGGGGCGTGGGGTTGGGCTGTTACCAGGTTCATGAACCTCATTACAGTGGGGGCTCTTGGAATTTAAAGCATATCTGGTCAGTTATTATTGTTGTTGGAAGGTAATCCATGTTACCACGTTTACTTTTTTCCTCCTGTTCGTTCTTCACATCCCTTTTTTCCCTCAGGAAGCTCGTGCAGCAGAAACAGCAGCTGCCTCTGCCCCGAGCCGTGACTCAGCTGTCAGTAAGTGAGGGGATCTCTGGATTGACACGGAGTGGGAGAGCCAAACCCACCCTTTATGAATTGCAAGTACTGATAACTGTAATAACCAAGCAGAGAATTGCTGCTGTAAATAACCAGTTCCCATCTGAGAATGGGATTAACGGTTTTCCACATCCCTTACGTGGAGCTGTACACACAGCAAGGGTTTGGTGGCTCTACAAAATGAAGAAATGAAGGGGAACCTCCAGCTGATCTTAAAATCTTCTCTAAAACACCTTCAGCTTGAAAAGGTCATTATGTGTGGCTGAGGAAGGCACTCCTCTGTGTCTCTCACTCTGACTGATGGGTTAGAGCTCTGTAAAGCCTCGTGAGCTGTTCCCAAACCAGCCTTCTCCCTTTTGTTCTTTCCATGGTTTTCCTTCTCTCCCTCAGTTTTATATTGTGTTTTAAAAAAAGACATAGATATCCTACTGGCTTTAAAGCTAAAGAAACAGCTTTTAGGAATCCTTGGCAGTAAATTGCTTAGTCAGTAGAAGCTTTGACAAATAATCAAGGAGTTAAGGAGAGAGGAAGCAATTTCTCCACCACCTTCTAAACGCAGGAATCCCCCTTAACCCGCCACTTCCAGCTGCGACTGATGGAGATCTTCAGCTTGGCTTTACTCCAAGTAGGGGGCAAGTTGCATCATTTTTAAGCCTTCTTAAAAGGTCACTTCATCCTGAGCTGTTGCCTCTTTGTAGCACATGGAGCTCATCGCGGTTCTGAAGTGATTTTTCCTTTTCCTGCCACCGAGCCCCGAGTCTGGTTTCTAGATTGTCATGTTTAATTAAGGAATAAATCATTGACTGATGTTACCGAATGTAAAAACAACCCACTCCAGACCATGCAGGTGTATTGTGAGGCATGTGGATTTTTTGGGTGCTTCAACTCTCCGGGCAGTGTGTGATCTCTCACTACAGCCTCGTTCAGATCCGTGTGCTCCCAGCCGCTCCCGCGGCGCCCGTTCCGCCTCGGTGGAGTGTAGCTGGTATCACGTCATTTTTGTTATTTGAAATAACAAAAGAACAGTCTGTAAATGGTTTTGTTTTTTTTTTTTTTAAGTTCCTCGAGTCTGTTTACTGTGTGTTTTCCCCTTAACTCGTGTGCGTAGTTGAGCCGTGTAGAGTTTTTTGTTGGTTTTCCTGGATTTCCCCCGTTTGTTGGTCTGTCACGACGTTCACTTTCTCTTTCTGTCTCTCTCTTTCTCTCTCTCATTGAGAGGCATTGAATTACGTTTTCAGTAGTAAGGCTTCTTGCCGATATGAAGGGAACTTTTCAGAAAGAGACCTGCTCTGGGTCATTTAATTTTGAATACAGTTTTCAATCGTTCAAGTTTTGGATGGTTTATATCTAATGTGTGTTTCATTTTTTTGGAAAGCTATATTTTGTATTTAGGAAATGGTATAACTATTTTGCTATTTGTACTGAGTGAGTACATTGGCATAAATATAAAAAATTTATATATATACATATATATAAAATATTCTTTTTGCCACACATTTTTGTGGTAAATTTGTGAGTTTGTCTGATGTTCTACCACAACGTGGCGTCTGATAACAGTGGGGTGGGGTGGGGTTTGTTATGTCTTTATTGAGTATTTAAGTACTTTTTGCAACATAAATAACGTGTTCATCTCTCGCCATTCCATCAGGCAGTGTTGGTCCAGCTGGCCACGAGAAGCTTCGCTCTGTGTTTGGTGTGTCCCTCACTCATAGCCTAGCCAGGAAACCCAGAGGCATTTAGGATTATATAAAATATGAAATACTGGGGTTTCCCTCAGAATGAGCCATTCAGCTTTTCTCCACTCTCATTGCCTATTTAATATTTTCTTATTAGCGCTTCTGTGTTTTAACTCCTAATTTATGATTACGCTCAAACGTTGGAAATTTTAATCAGGACAGAAAGAATTCCCCACTGCATCATGTCCAGAGCTGCTTTAACCCCGACCCTGACTTTTTCTTTCTGTATTTTATTTTTTTTTCCCCTGCTGAGACAAAACATTACCAACATCTTGTAACGGTTCACAACACGAAAGCAGCAGCCCCCAGCAGTGCCCAGGTGCTGTGTGGGGCTGCTCTGGCTGAGAACAATGGACCCAACAACGTCCAGAGGGCCGTGGAAGTCCACAGCCCACTCACTGGGAAAGGGACTGGTGGTGTTTGCAGGATCTGTGTCCCAGGATGAGCTGTTGGGTGTCACCTGGGGCCGTTGGACACAGAAGGAGTGACAGAACAATGGATTTGCTCACGTGCTGCTTCAGTTTGCTCCTTGTTCTGAAGGGCTCTATCCGTTTGTTGGTCAGTGCCAAGTCACCAGGGACCAATTCTCCATGGAACAGGATGAGTGCCCAGAAGAGAACCTCATCCCAAGCCTGCCACAGCTCCAGGGAAGGGTATGTTTGAATTGTGGGCGTGTTTGAGGTCACTTCCGAAGAGAAGAGAGAAAAAAACATACACAAAAAACCAACCAAGGGCTGTGCTATCCCAGTTTTCCCTTCTGGAAACACCTTCCTTTCCTCGTGTTAAATTTTCCTGTTCATTTTAGGTCAATGTTTCAATGTACAACACTTTGAACATGTGATTTGGTTACAAAAAGTATGTGTGTGGCTGAAGAGGTGGCTCAGCGGTTGGCGCGTGCTCGGCAGCGGCTCTCAGGGTGGAGGGGTCAGATCAGCCCCAGAAGAGCTCAAGGACAGGCTGCAGGCTGTCATGGCAGGGAGCACAACCTGAGCCACATCTGTGCTTCACCAGGGGCCTGAACATTCACTTCTGACATTTTTAGCAGTTGGATTTGGGCAGCAGAGCTTCTCTATGACCCCTGTGTTCCAGGAGCACACGGGGCGCTGGCATCGTGCCTGGGCCCTTTGGGTGACAGAGAGGATCCTGAGGTCTCAGTCTGTGCAAATCCAGCGTCCCTGGGGGGTCCCAGAGCACCCATTTGTGGGCACGGGTGAGAGTTGAGGGAGATGGAGCTGCCAACCCCCACCATGTCCCCTCAGCTTTGACCCTGAGTGTGCCCAGAGCCCACCCAGAAACCACGGAGCCAACACTTAGTGCACAGTTTGAGCTGAACATCTCCTCTGGCACGGAGTTACTGGTGCTTTGTGCTTAATTAGCAGTTGTTTTCTTATTAATTGCTTCCTCACTGCCTGATCTTGCAGCAAGCCAAACGCTTTACTCTTATTTTAACACAAATCTAGTTCAAGAAATAATTCCAGGCTGGCTGTTCTGAAGTGGATGTCCACTCTCTGATCACTGATTATGATTACTTCTAATCACTGGCAGGGTGGTTGCTTCCCATGTAGTTTTGAGATGAGGCCTGAGCAGTTAAACACATAACTTTGGCAGGTTTTTACTGGAAGCACCAAGTCTGGGCAGCTGTGTCAGTGGACATTCCCCTCACTTGCATAAGCTAAACTTTATTTTTTAAGGTTACCATTGATATTTTATTTAGAATCTAGTTTCTGAAAGGAAAATACATCTAAATGGATTTTTATTCCTATTTTCTTGTACCTCTGCTTGGCAAACTGTTGGGTTCCTTTTCCAGGGCCACTTCAGGGGAGCAGAGGGAGCACAGACCTGGATCTGAGTGAGGGAAGAGGAGAGAGGAGAGGGAGTTGCTTGGCATGCTCCGAGCTGTAGGTGGAAGGTGAGAACAGGAGATGCTGGTCGCTGGTGACGTCTCACTGGTGCAGAACTGAGTTTCAAGGGCTTGCTGGGTTTTGTGTTCAGGGGGGCTCGGGGCAGCTCCGTCCTAGAGCAGCCAAAAGGAAGCAGCAGTGGGGTGCTGTGTTTGTTCAGGGGCTTTGTTTAATTCGGGCTTGTTTAGTCTTTCGTGGCAGCCTGTGAGCACTTTGTGTTCCTGCTGAGGCCAGCTGTGCCAGCTGTGCCAGCTGTGGTGGCTGTGCTGCCCCAGGCACCCAGGGTCAGCCATGGAAATGGGATGAGCGTGGTAGAAACAAGGAAAAATGCAGCAGGGGGTAAATCCTGCAAAAGGGAACTTGTGAAATTCTCTAGGGGAGTGGGGGACCCAGGGGGGTTACACAGGAGGAGAGGCTTTTCCTCTCCCAGTCTGTATAGGGATGTAAATATGCACTGCCTGTATATTCTAGGATTATATATATGTATATAGAGGAGTGAGATTATTATATATAAATAATAATAGACACATGCATAGAATACTGTTATATTTACATTTTTATAAACATGAAACAATATTCCTTTTCCTCAGTAGGAGGTTTTTGTAGTAACTCATGAGTAGCTGTCTCACACCTCTCAGTCCTGGCCCTGTTGATGATGTGGCTCCAGAACTTGCTCTGCTCACTGTGATCTGTGGGTTGGAAGCAGCTGTGGCCACTTTTGTATTTTTATACCTTTTAGTTCATACTTGCAGATGTGGTTTAGGGCAGAAGTGACACCCAGGCTGAGGATGGGCTTCCTGCAGCCCTGAGCATCCCTCGAGTTGCTCCAGAGCCTTTTCTGTCCCTGGCTGGCAGCAGCTGGTGCAGACAGGGACTGGGGGTGGCTGTGCTCCTGAGGGGCTGGGCTGACACCAGCCCTGTCTGTTGGATGTTTCTGTGTAGCAAAAGGGCCCTGCTTGTGCTGGCTCAGGGAGGGGAAGCTCCTCTGCCATTTCTCTTTATTCCCATGAGGGCAGGAGTCTGTAAACTGATTTTTTTTTAACTGACTCATTAGAGCAACAGTCAAAATCTAGAAAAATCCTTGAAAGCCAGTGAAGCTCCCCTTGAATTCTGTCCGTGAGGAACCTGCCACGACTCGTGCTGATTTCTTGCAGGTTGTGTGAGGAATTAAACGCTGAGAATCATAGAATCATGGAATATCCTAAGCTGGAAGGGACCCACAGGGATCATCCAGTCCCACCCCTGTCCCTGCCCAGACCCCCCAACAATCCCACCCTGGGTATCCCTGGCAGCCTTGGGGCCGTGCCCATTCCCTGGGGAGCCTGGGCAGTGCCCAGCACCCTCTGGGGAAAGACCTTTCCTGATCTCCACCCTGAACCTGCCAATAAATCAGGTCATACAGTCAATAATAGTGTGTATTGTGTCCAACATGACTTCCAGTTCCAAATCCATGTTCCAGTGGAATTTGTCATGAGTGGATCAGTGTTGTCCTGGTACAGGTTTTCTTAAATCACCTCCACCACACTGGGAGCCAATGTCCTCCTTTGTTCTCTTGGAGTTTGCAGAGCTGAACTCTGCTTTTTCCAGAGATTTGTCATTTTTGCTGTTACACTTCATTAAATTGCCCGGTGACATTCACTGTGCAGGGACAGGGCAGGGAATCCAGGGATTGATTCCCTGCTCACTGACCCCTGTGTTCAGGTTCCAAGGCTCCCACACCCCTCTGTGGCATTCCAGCTCCAGGCCTGGGCTTAGGGAAGGGTCCTGTGTTCACAAATGGCCTTGGCTTTGTTTTGTGCCTGGAGCTGCCCCTGGAACGGGATCTGAGCCCAGTGCCCTGGGAGGACCACGGCTGCCTGCTGGGATAACGTGCCCAGGGGGAAGTTCCTCTTTGGAAGTGGCTCCTTGGGTGTTGCAGAACTGGGATCCCATTCCAGTGTCCTTAGCAGCCTGCAGCATTCCTGAAGCTTTTTTATTCTGGATAAAAGGGGGCAATTTGAATTCTTTTCATCTGAGCTGATGCTGACTTAAGCTCCAACCCTTTCAGAGCAGAGCTCCAACCTCTGTCTCTGTCCCTGCCCCTCTGGTGGGCTCTCCCCTGCCTGCCAGATGTTCTGGGTGCACCCTCGGCCGCTGAGCTGCCTCTTCTGTGTCCTGCAGTGTGAAAGTAGCACCAGATACTCCTTCGTGCAGTTCTGTGTATATGGCTTTCGTAGGTGGGTTTTCCAAGCACTGATTCCCGGTGTTTTCAGTTTGTCTATGAGGGGATATTTTATTTGCATCTATGTTTTTAGCTCTCCTGTGATAACTTGTTGAATATTAAAAAAAAAAAAAAATATTTTGCTTCTATTGGGACATTTGTATACTCGCAACTATATTTCTGTAAACAGCTGCAGTCGAGAATAAACGATGAAAGTTTTCATTTTACAGTGTAAAGTCTTGTGATGGTTTTTCCAAGGGCACCTCCAGAGCTGTGCCTGAGGTGCTGCAGCTGCTGCAGGAAAAAGTCCTTGGGAATCACACTGACCTGGTGGTGTGGGATCCCCAGTAACCCCTGGGGAGCTGCCCAGCCCAGCCCCCAGACTGTGACCAAGGGAGCAGCTTCCAAAGCCCAGGATCCTGTCTCTGAGGGACTGGGGGAGATGCAGAGTCTGCCCCAGGGAGGTGAGGCCAGGAGTCCAAAGCCAAAATGCTGGAAGTTACCACGTCCTCAGCAGGATGTGACCCGATGCCCTTTATCTGCAGCTCTGACACACTAAAAATGCCCTGGGACTGGGGAGGCACAGGTGTGTTCCCCTTTCCTGCTCCCACCTGCAACCTGTGACCTCCCCAGGACCAGGGGACACAGTGGTATCAGGTATTTCCTTATTTTGAACTATTTCAGCAGGGTTAAGGAGAAACTGTAGCAAGAGCTGGGCCCAACAATCAGTTGTGAAAGATTTCAGCAGATTTATCCAAGCAGCTTTACCCTGGAGTCTCCCCCTTCAGCCCTGGGTGAGACACAACCCCCTGCCCTGGGCTTTTGTCCTTCTGGAACTCATTATCCCATGGGGCAAAAGATCTAAGAAATCCTCCCTCCCTCTGTCCCAGCCCCCTCATCCCTCGAGGCTCAGGGAAAGGATCCTCCTGGCACTGGCAGGCACAGAAACGGGTCCGAGTCACGGTGCTCTGGGGTTTGGTGTTTATTGGGTGACACAGCCCCTGCCCAGGGGTGCCCAGGGGTGCCCAGGGCAGCCACCCCACCCTCCCCAAACCCAGCCACCATCACCCAGCACGGCTCTCTGGGCACAGCATGGCCCGGCCCGTGCCCAGGTGCTGGGAGAGGCCCGGCCCTGGCAGAGCCACCACACACCTGGGCAGGTGTGCCCTGCAGGCGGGGCTGTCCTGCCCTCACCTCCTCTTGACGAATTTCTTGGCGACGGCGTTGGGGTTGAGGCGGCGGCGGCCGGCGCCCAGCGCGGCGTCGCGCAGCTGCAGGTGCGCGGCCCGGCTGTGCACGTCGTTCTCGGCGAAGGGGGAGGCCCCGGCCAGGTAGTCGGGGTCGAAGACGTTGGTTTTCTGCCTGGCCTTGCGGGACAGGCGCTGCTGCGGGAAGCGCTGGTCCTCCACCAGGTGGGGGTTGTTGGCGTGCTTCCCGCCCTGCGGCGCCGGCAGCGGGTACTGCGGGACGCAGGGATCAGCCCCGGGCACTCCAGGTGAGCACAGCCCTCCGGGGAAGCCCGAAAGCCCCGGGGTCCAAGTGTAACACCTGGAGGGTGTTCTCAGTTTGCTTTGATTCCCTCCAACCTGCCAGCCACAGGCCGGGCTCCCATCCCTGGGGTGCCAGTGGAAGAATTTCCTCACACAAAGGGTTGCTAAACTTGGGAAGGGGCTGCCCAGGGAGGTGGTGGAGTCCCCATCCCGGGAGGTGTCCAAGGAACTGACTGGACATGGCACGCAGTGCTCTGGGCTGGCTGACAAGTGAGGATCAGTCACAGGTGGGCTTCAATGATCTTGATGGCCTTTTCCAGCCTCAGGGACTCTGGGATTCTGTCCAGGTACTCACCCTGAGCCCACGGGGGTTCAGCACCTTGGGGTTGCGGGAGAAGTGCATGTGGAGGCTGCCATCGTCACTGACGCTCACCGCCACCTTCTTGAGGGTCTTGTTACCGCAGTGGGGGCAGAACACCTTGGTCATGTCCGAGGTGGTCCTGGGGGGGTGGGACAGGGGGGGTTCAGAGCTCCGGGGGCTGTGGAGTTGGCTCAGCCCAGGCTCAGCCCAGCACCTGAAGCAGCCGTGGCAGCGCAGGATGTAGCTCCGGGCCCGGCGGATCAGCATCCCGTTCACAGCCAGCACGTGGAGACCCATCTGCAGCAGCACGTTCTGCAAGGGCAGGGACACAGCGCGACCCCGGCAGCTGGGACAGAGCCCAGCAGGCTTTGCAGGGCCCTCGGGGACTGAGCCCCTGCTGCTCTGACACACAGAGCTGTCCCCGAGCTGCTCTCCCCTGCCCAGGGACTCAGCCCTGCCTGGTGGGAGCAGCCCCGAGGTCTGAGCCCAGCACCCACCTGCATTGCAAAATCCGTGGTGACACAGCCGACCTGGACACCGATGGGAGCAGTGTCACACTGCCCCGTGTCCTGCTGGGCCTGCTTCAGGTTGCTGGGAGTTATCCAGCCTTCGTCATCGCTCTCCTCATCCTCCTCCTCCTCCTCCTCTTCGCCGGCGCTGGCCCCACCTGCAGAGCTCCGGCGCTCCTCGGGGGGCTCGGGGCCACCGGAGATGGCCTGGGCCGTGCGGGGGGAGGAACGGTCAGGGCGGCGCAGAGGGGTCGGGAAAGGCCAGAGAGCGAGGACAGGGAGGAGACTCCAGGAGATTCTCACCAGCAGCTCCCGCAGCTCCTCCTCGATGCTGGGCAGGGGTGGCCGCCAGTACAGGAAGGATCCGAACTGGTCGCTCTCTGCCGGGGCCGGGCCGCTGCCGGGGCCGGGCTGGCGCGGGCCCTTCCCCGCGGGCTTGTGCTGGGGGCACAGCGCGGGCATCCCTCAGGCGGGCTCCGAGGGGCCGCAGCCCCTCGCCCTCCCGCCCTGCCTTACCTTGGCGGGCAGGTGGAAGCCGGCGAGGTGCAGGGGGGCCTCGGGGTGCCGCGGGGTGGAGCTGAGCCGCACCTGGGGGGCAGAGGGAGGGGTCGGCGGGGGCGCTGGAACCGGGGCCCCGCGCCCGGGCCGGTCCTACCTTGTCCTGCGGCTCCCAGCGGAGGCAGCCGGGGCCGTCGATCTCAGCCTGGAGCTGGCACGTGAGGGCGAGCACCTGCAGGTCGGCGGCCGAGAGGCTCGGGTAGTCCCCGGTCTTCTTGGAGAATTCGGTCACTGCGGGCGGGGAGCAGCGGGGCCGTCGGGCCGCGGGAGCCGGGCGGGGCCGTGGGGCCGGCACGCCGGGGGAAGGGAGGTGCAGCCGGGGCCTGCCCGGCACTCACCGTGGCGCAGCAGCTCGGGGCGCGGGCGGCGGACCCGCAGCTCGCAGGGCAGCGCGGCGAGGCGGCGGCGAGCGGGCCGGTCGCGGATTTCGGCCAGCACCTCGGGCACGGTGTACAGCGCGTCTGCGATGTCCTGCGGGCAGCGCCGTCACACCGGCCCCTAACCCCTCGTCCCCCCCGTCCCTCCGGTGTCTCCCCGGTGTTCCCCCGGTACCTGCAGCGGGGCCGCGCTCAGGAACGCGCCCGTGTCGGCCACGACGTGCGGAACACGCGCCATGTCTGCGTGCCCCATGGCCCAGCCCGGCCGCCGTCGAAGCGCGGCGCGGAGCACGGCGGGAGTTGTGGTCCGGGCAGGGGCACGCCGGGAGTTGTAGTTCAGTCGGGGCACGCCGGGAGCGGCGGCCGTGCCGCGGGAGCTCTTCCGGCCGGCGCGGTCACGTGACGGGCCGGGGGTCACATGACGGCGGGAGCTGGAGCCGGGGAGCGGGAGCGGAGCGGCCGCCGGTAACGGGACGGGACGGGCTGGGCTTGGCGTCGCTTCCCGGCCCAGCCTGGGGCGCTCCCGTCCGGCCGCCGGACACGGCCTGGTGGGGCGCTCCGGCCGCCGGGAGCTGCTCAGCCTGTGCCGGTACCGGCCCGGGACAGCGGGGATACGGGAGGACCTTTGGCCGCCGCCTCCTCTGCGCGGCGCCCGGCCCGGTTCTGCGCGGGGCTGCGGGGCCGGCCCGGGGCGGGTTCGGTGTTTGCTGCCGGCCCCGCGGGTGCCCCGGGAGGCCAGGCCGGGCTGGCGGAAACGGGAAGCCGGGGAGGGAGGGGAGGCCTCGGCCTGGCCGGGGGACGCCGCCGTGTGCGGGGTGCGGGAGCGCCCCGAGCCCAGGCCCGGGGACCGCCCCGCTCGGCTGGGGGGCTGCGGGACAGGAAAGCTGTGCCCGGGGAGTGGCACCGGGGGCTCTGGGGGCCCAGAGGTGTTTATTGGTGTTTATTGACCGGCGGTGTTAGAGCGAGTGACGGAGGAATGGCCTGGAGTCAGGAAAAGGGGGAGTGGGGAAAAGAGTCAGGGTTTGAAGGAAGAAGGATGGAAACAGCCGGGACGGGCTGGCACAGGAGGGGCACGGCCCCGGTGGAATCCGTGTGATGTGGAGCCGGGGACACGAGGAGCAGGAGTGTCCGGTACCCTCCGGGAGGGTCGGGGCGATCTGTGGGGTGGTTGGAATGGGAGCGGCTGTGCAGCGGAGCCCGGTGAGCGGCGGGAGGCCGGGATGTGCCCGGGAGCCCCGGCTGCGGGGGGATGGAGCCAGGACAGTGGCCGGGCAGTGCCGGACGGGCCTGGCAGGCAGAGCTGGGGGCAGTACGAGGCACAGCCGGGCCCTGGGGTGCCGGGCAGGTTTGCTGTGCTGGCATGGACACCCTGGGAGGGAGGATTTCGCAGGGAGTCTGCCGTGGGATGGAGCTCAGTGCAGCTTAAGGAGAGTGTGGAGAGAGGGCAGGGAAGAGGCTCCTGCACAGGGAGAGGGGCTGGAGCTGCTTCCCTGTTTTCCTGCTTCCCCTGATCAGGGGAGGGGGAGGTTGGCAATGGTCCCAGCCAGGCTGGGCTCTGACCTTGGCCCCGTCCTCTGCAGCTCCTGGGAACGGCGGGGAGGAGGCTGCAGGAGGCTGGGCAGCCCCACGGCTGTGGTGTGTGACCTCATCCCTGTGGTCACCGCTGTGGGCAGAGGCCCTGGCCACGTGTCCTGCCACCCTCCCTGGTGTCACTGCGTGTCCTTCTTCTCCCGGGGGTGACACAATGGTCTTGGAGGCCTCTCCCAGCCTCAGTGATCCTGTGGGGTTTGGTACCATAATGAGACCAGGTACTTGAGGGATGTGGTGCCCATGCTGTGAGCAGTGCAGCTGGTGCCCCTGCCGTGCCCTTGCCATTGCGTTGGTGATGTGTGGTGAGTCAGTGTCCCCAGGGGCAAGGCTCTGGTGGCTGCTCTGTCCCCCAGCAGCACTGCCCTGTGGGTCAGGGGTTGGTGTGCCCAGAGGGGTGTCTGGAGGTGGCACTGCCCAGCTCAGCCCCCGGCGCTGCCGTGCAGGGGTTGCTCTCCCAGGGACACAGCGTGGCCTTTGGTGCAGGGCTGCTTTATCAGGAGAGGGAGCCTGCGTGTCCCGGGGGCTGCCCAGCCCTTTCCCCGTGTCCCTGCCGCACCTTCGGGCTGTGTTTGGGCTCCCTGGGTGCCGTGGGGCCGGTGCTGAGGTGTCTCCTCTCTCTGCTTCCAGCTGGGGGTGATGCCATGGCCGCTGCCAGCTCCAGCAGGGCCAGGGCCGGGCCGCCCTGCGAGAAGTCCCCGCTCTCGGTGAAAGGTGGGTCCTGCTGGGATCGCCCCTGCCGGGAGGTGTTCTGTGTGCTCCGCCTGCTCCCCGGGCTGCACACCGGGCACTCCGCGGGGAGCAGGGCCGGGCACGGCCAGCGCTGCCCGGCGTGCCGGGGGCCGGGCTCGGCTGCCGCGGGGACGTGGCTCCGGGGCCCTGCCGGGGCCGCGCTGCTGCTCCCGCGGCCGCGAGATGGCTCCCGGCCCCGCGGAGCCACAGCCAGCTCTGCCCCTCCGCAGGCACTGCCGGCCCGGGGCTGCCCCGGCCCTGCTCGGCCCCGTGCCCCGGGGGAGGGAGGTGTCCGTGGGGACAGTGACAGCCCTGCCACCCTCGGAGGGGTGAAGCTGTGGATAGGCATGCTCAGGGCTTGGTGCCAGCCATCTCTCACTGTGCCCCTCTCCCAGCACTCTGCTGGCACTCGTGGCACCCCGAGCTGGCAGGGGACAGGGCAGGGGACAGGGGCCTCGCAGGCCTGACCCTGTGCTTGTCCCTGCCCAGTTGTGTCTGTGAAGCCCAAGGCCCAGAGCCGCCCAGCGCGGATGAACTGCTACGTGGAGGTGGCTGGCGACGGGCTGCCCAGTGAGACCAAGAAGACGGGGAAGCAGATGGGGGTCTCTGAGCTGCTGTGGAATGAGATCCTCACCCTGTGAGTGTGACCCCTGCTGTGGGGCTGGTCAGGGGCTGGCCTGTGCCCTGCTGTGCCAGTGGCTGGGGTCGCTCAGGTGTCACAGAGCTTTGCCCCTTGCGTGAGGACACTGCCAGAGGGGGGGTCTCCCATTGCCCCATGTCCTTGCTCACCTTCCTGTGCCCCTTGCCTGTGGCACTGCCTGCTCCCCAAGCATGGAGCAGGCATGAGGCCATGGTGACAGCCCCTGTCCCCCTCTCTGCAGGAATGTCACGGCTCAGAGCCACTTGGAGCTGAAGGTGTGGATCTGCCACACGCTGAGGAACGAGCTGCTGGGCGCTGCCTCCGTCAGCCTGGGCAGCCTGCTCAAGGGTGGCAAACGTACGTACAGGGGCCTGGGGCAGGGGATGGCACAGGGGATGGTACAGGGCAGGGGATGGCACAGGGCTCGGGGCAGGGGATGGCACAGGGCAGGGGATGGCGCAGGGCGTGGGGCAGGGGATGGCACAGGGCAGGGGATGGCGCAGGGCATGGGGCAGGGGTTGGGGCAGGGGATGGCACAGGGGATGGGGCAGAGGATGGCACAGGGGATGGCACAGGGCAGGGGGCAGGGGTCAGGGCAGGGGATGGCACAGGGCACGGCACAGGGCACGGGGCAGGGGTCGGGGCAGGGGTGGCCGCAGTGGCTGCTGCGCTCCCGGGCAGGGAACAAGGTGCCGTTGTGTGCTCGGGCCGGGCGTGCCGGAAGCCGTACCTGCGTCAGGCGGGCTCGGAAACACAAACCCCGCCGCTGTTTGCCGCCGTTTGCCGCCGTTTGCGGTTGCCAGCGCGGGGCTCGTGACGGCAGCTCCCACATAAAGGCGGCCATTCAGTGCCGGGGCGGCGCGAGCGGCCGCGCGGGGCTGGAAAGGGCCGGCCCTGTCTCTTCCAAGCAAAGCTTGTGAGGCACAGACCTGGTATTGAGAGGGGAGAGGGGCCCCCTGTGCCCTGAGGGATTCGGGGCTGGTTCAGACCCTCCCCGGTGCTGGGGGCTGGGGTGAGCTGCTTCCCCCGGTGCCGCCAGCCCTGAAACCACACCGGTGTCCCTGCCGTGCCACCGCAGCTCTGGGTGGCACCGGGTGCCGTGGCCGTGAGGGACGCATGGGAGCTGTGCTGCTGCTGCTGTCTTCTCACGAGGCCTGTGGGGGCTTGGCTGTGTGCCTGGGGCTGCCTCTGTTGGGGTGTAGCTGCCAGCCAGCCCCACGGCTGTGGGACCTGGGCACCCTCCCCTGCAGCCGTTCTTTCCCGAGGTGTGCAGGGGCCGTGCCGGGCGCCCGCAGCCGCCGCCGTTCCCGCCCTACCTGCGCCGCCACGGGGGCACAATCGGCCCTTTCATTCCCAGCCGTCCCGGGGGGCTGTGTGGAAAATGAATGGAAAAGGCAACTGGCTGTTCTGGCTTGTCTGTTAACATCCCCCAGAAAAAACGTGTCAGATTTTTCCTTGACACTGCGGGCTGGGAGGGAGGAAGGACTCTTAAAGCTGCAGAGCCTGCCCTGCCCTTCCCGGGAAGGTGCTGCCCGTCTGCTCCTGTCTGCCCTCCTTGTCTGGGCTGGCATCTGCTCTCTCCTCTTCTCTGCGGGCTCGTGCTCAGCCTTCGGGCTTTGCTGCAGATCTTGAGGGGGCCAGAGGCTGCTGGGGATTCCCTGGGAGCCTGGGAGATCCTTTCCTCCTGGGAATAGGGTAGTGTGTTCCCTTTGCCTGCCAGCCTGAGGAAGGGGCTGGGTCAGGCAAGGGCGTGCAGGAGGCATCTGGGATTTCGAGCCATCCTGAGTCAGACACTTACTGTGAGGGGCAGTGAAATGCATGTGCCCCTGCCATGGGAGGGGCATGGCCCTCCTCTCCTGTCCTGAGAAGTGCTCAGCCAAGAGTGAGCTCCTGCCGGGCAGCAGGAGCTGTGTTGGGTTTGTTACGGTTTTGGTGAGGCTTTATGAGAGATACTGATTTGAGACTGTAGCTGTGGGTCGATGTTCCTGTCGTTCTCCTCAGTGGGCAGGGCAGTGTCCCCAGTGACAGTGACACCTGTGGCAGCGCGTGCCAGGACGCTGCTGTCACCCCTTCTGCCAAGCATGCCTCACTTCAGGGGGAAAAGTCTCAGCCCTGAGGGCTGCAGCATGGCAGAAGAGCTCAGTGGTGGGGCCTGAGCTCCCGGGGAGGCTGTGAGAGCCTCTGGAGCTGGCAGCCTGGCTGTCTCAGGAGCTCCTGCGCGGGGCTCCCGCGGCTTTGGGACTCTGGGCACTTCCCAGCTCCTGCCGGGCCTCTCGCTGGCGGGCGGCCCCTCCCGCCTTCCCGGGGATTGGCCGGGGAGGTGGAGAGGTGGGTCAGGGCCGGCTCAATCACCGACACGGGCTGGAGCCTTCCAGGAGCCGAGCTGCTCCCAGGGCTCCCATAAAACAGCTCGTTTGCCATGGCACGGCTCCCGGCCCCCGCCCCTGAGCTGCTGCCGCTGCTGCAGAGGCACCTCTTTGTTCCTGGGCTGTGTGGGAGCCCGTGCTGGGCTTGCTGGTTGTGCTGGTCCTGCTGTGTGCTGAGTGGCACCACGTGCCAGGGCTTTATAGGTCCCACAGAGTCCCTGCTGCAGTGCCCTGGGCAGAGTGGCTGCAACTGTGGCCTCCTGGGATCCTCCAGGACACCAGCAACAGTTCCCAGCCTCTGGAAAACTGCAGCTCCACCCTGTCGTGGCTGTGATGCCCAAGGAGCTGTGCTGTGCTGCGTGTCCCAGCAGCTCCCTGAGCTGGCTCTGCCGTGGCCAGGATGCTGTCTCACAAAACTGGTCATCCAGCCAGTAGGTCACTGGGGGGATTGGAGAGTGCCCATCCCATGTCACCTTTTAGGGGAAAGGTGCAGAAACCTGAGGCCCTCCTGGTTATCCCTGGCAGATAAATGGAGTGGGACACAGTTGTCTCTAAGCTGCTGGTGGTTGAGGTTGGATCAGCAGCTAAGGCAAAGCTTCTCTGGGAAGACTTTCATGCGACACTAAAGATTATCCCTTCCCTAAACTCTGGGTTCCTTCTTGGTTTGGGAATGTGGAAGGTTTAACTTTCCCATAGCTTGTTCCTGGAGGGACTGTAGCCACGGCATGGAGTCATTCCTTCTGTGGGAATGCACAGAGGCTGAGCCACTCTTCACCTGCTTCCAGGGAGCCTCAAAGCACCAGGGAGCTTTGATTCATCCCAGACAAAACCTGGATGATCACTGGGAGCTGTTGGAATGGGAACTGGCCTTTGCATCCAGTGGGACTGGGCAAAGAGCTTGGCACTAGGTTTGGGAAGCTGAGAGACTGGGAAGCTCATTTTGGCTGTCTGAAAATCTTCTGGGATGCAGTTGTGGAGATGGAGCCATTCACACAGGCTGTTCCAGAGGGGCTGCCCATCCCGTGTGGCAGCTCCCTGGGGTCAGACACGTGTGGTTCCTGGGGGTCCCGGGGCTGGGGCTCAGCCCAGGGCTGTTATCACGCCGGCTGCTCCCGGCCTCGTTTCGTGGAACCGTAAATCCGCTTAATGGGTTGGGTGGGAATTCCAGCTCACCTCTGCTAAATGGGAGCTCTGATGCTGCGTGCAGGGCACTGGAAGTAGCTGAACTGAGACCTTATTCAGGACCAAATCAGCCCCCGACCCCCTCCCAAAATAATAATAATCCCTCTGACATTCTGGCAGCCGGCGGGACAGAGGCGGCCTTTGTGCCGGGCCCTTCGGGGGACGCGCCGCCGGCGCAGCAGCAATGTCCCTTTGTGCGTCCCGCACGCTGCACGGGGACAGGGAGGGGAAGGTTCTGCCAGTGTTTATTTTCTTTAAAAAAGCTGGAGGGGGTGGAGGGGGGCAGAAGGAAGCCGGCTGGGAGGTTCATGTTCACATCCTCCACTTGGAGACACCTTGTCTTTGCGCCTCAGCTGGGCGCCCGCACAATGAGGGCTTGTGCGGCCCTGGAGCGCGGCGCGCGGAGGGGGATGGAGGGACCCTGGAGAACATGCGGGTTCCTACGGCCTGGAGGAGCCAGGGGGAAACAGGGGCTGGATTTGTTCTGGATTTTGGCTGTGCTCAGTAGCATCTTCTGTCTCAGGCTCTTAAAACTGTCTGTGAGGTCGGTTTCCCCTGGAAGCAAGCAGAGTGCGGCTCCGTGAGGCAGAGGGGAAGAGCAGGCTCAGCAGAATCCCTTGTTGGATGGTGGTGATCAGTGACAGAGCCGTGTCCCTGTTGTGCAGGAGACACCTGCCTTCTTGGCACTAAAAACTGGAGACTTCCCTCAGTGCCGCCTGTCGCACAGCCCTGTTCACTGCAGACCCTGGGTCACTGGGGTCTGGGGGGCTTTGGAGAAGGAAGTGTCAAGCCCCAGTGTGGGACAAGGGCTCCGTGGGGATGTGCTCCCATCCTGCTCCTGCTGGCCTGAGCCGCACCCCATCCCCGCGTCACACCGGGACAAAGCAGGTTGCTAAAAAATGGTGCCATTGTGTCATGAGCAATCCTCGTATAATAAAAATATTTTTTGAGCAAATGAGTCAGGAAGCGTCTGGGCCGGTGTCCCAGGCTGGTGCAGCCAAATTTTTCTGGCCTTCTGTGATGGGGCTGGGTGTTTCAGTCTGGCTGGCATTGCTGTGATGGGGTGGGTGCTGAGGGCTGTGCTGTGCCCCCGTTGCCCCCAGGGACCACCAAAGCTTTGCTGCAGCTGATGAAGCCAGACTGGCTAACACAGGAGGGAGTGGAGCTGGCAGCTGTCTCCAGGAGCCTCCCAGCCCATGGCACCCCCTCCAAACCTTCTGTGAATGCAGTCCAGTACTGCTGCAGTGTTCCTGTTTGGGGACAGCCTTCTCTGTTGGTTTTGTTCAGTGGAGTTGGTGCACAGGGATGTGGGTGGAGGGATGCTCACCACAGCTCAGGACCCCTCCTGCCCCTGGTGTCCTCCTAAAGGAGCCCCTCAGTTTAGGAAGGATGTTGAGACACTTGAGCGTGTCCAGAGGAAGCAACGAGGCTGCTGAGGGGCTTGGAACACAACTGCTGTGAGGAATGGCTGAGGGAGCTGGGGTTGTTCAGCCTGGAGAAAAGGAGACTCAGCGGTGACCTTATCACTCTCTACAACTCCCTGAGAGGTGGTTCAGTCAGGTGGGGTTTGGTCTCTTCCTCCAGGCAGCAACTGACAGAACAAGAGGACACAGTGTTAACCTGCAGCAAGGGAAATATAGGTTGGATATTAGGAAAAAGGTTTTTATGGAAGGGATGATAAAGTACTGGAATGGTCTGCCTGGGTGGTGGAGTCACCATCCCTGGATGAGTTTAAAGACTGGACGTGGCACTCGATGCCATGGTTTAGTTGAGGTGTTAGGGCTGGAAGAGACCTCCAGTGATTCTGTGAAATCCCTTGGCTTTCCTGCTGGGGTCTGCCCTACAGCCCCAGCTCCTGATCTGTGAACGATGGGGGTCTCAGTGTGACAGCCAGGGCCCGTGGGGCAGCTGCAGCCCCAGTAAAGGGGTGAAGGGATCCCGAGGGCTGGTGAAGAAGGATCTTCCTCAGGAGCAGGTGGTGGGCTGGCCAGGGTCCTCTGGCAGTGCTGCTAGGTGTGTGTAGGTGTGGGGCCAGCACTGGTGGTGCTCGCTGGGACAGGTGGCCCTGAGGGTGTGGGCACATTGTCCTTTGGGGTGGGGGAGCCCGGGAGGCTGACATGGGCACTGGGGCAGTGGAGCCACCTCTGCCAGGGCTGGAATTGCGGTGGTGACTGGGGGTCTCTCTCTCCATGTCCCGTCTGCCACAGTGGAGAACAGGCAGCTGACCCTGGACCTGCAGACGGAGAACAAAGGCAGCATTGTGTCGGGCGGAGAGCTGACGATTTTCCTGGACGGGCCGGCTGTTGCTCTGGGCAGCGTTCCCGACGGCAGTGCCGGCTCCGAGGGTGAGTGCCCGGCCGCACCAGGAGGGGAGCACGGCACAGCCCCGGCACCCCCGGGACGGTGTCCCCGGGCCAGCACCCGCCTGCCCCCCGGGGAGGCCCCTGCCCACCCCGGCCCCAGCCCCGCGGGCTCCCACCGGCACACGGGAGCGTGGACGGGCTCACGGCAGCCTCCCCTGCAGCCTGGGAGGAGCGGCCCTTCTCCAGCCCTCCTCCAGCCTTCCGCAGGGGTCAGCCCCTTCCCTCGCTGGGTCAGCCCCTTCCCTCCTGGCTTCGAGGGCTGGGGAAATGGTGTCAGCCTCTGCTGATCCACTCACGAGAGCTCCCCATGGCAGAGCGTGCGTGGGGCCGTGGGCTGGTGGTTGATCTCTCTCAGGGTTGCCAGGGGAGCAAAGCTTGTACAGAACAGGGGTTGGTGTATTGCTTTCCTTGACTCCTTCTCTTTGTCACTGGCAGTCAAAACCTGTGAACACTGGGAGCTGTGGATGCAGTGCTGTCCTGTTTGGAGCTCTGGGGTGCTGGCAGGGGGCTGGGCAGTGTGAGGTGGGGCATCCTTGGGTGCCGAGGGTCTGTCCTGCACGGGATGGGGCTTTTGTGCTTTTGGGGGTCATTTCTGGAAGGCAGGAGGGAGGGAAGGGGGATACCTCTACAGGTGGTTCAATCCTTTTCTTCACCCCTTGTTTTCCCCCATGCAGGCTCCCAGGTGCCTGGACGGGACCCCAGCAGCACGGCTGTGGCCCTGGAGGGCCGGCACCAACCTCCCAGCACCAACTGCTTTGGCAGCAGGCCGAGGTGAGGGTCCTGTGCTCTGTGTCCATTCCTGAGGGGGTGCTGTGCCTGGATTGTCCTTGTGCTGTGCACCTCACTCCAGAGCTCCCAGTGAGCCCCTGTCACACAGCACACAGGAGGTCTGGAGCAGGGCTGGCCTGTGCTTGGGGACAGCAGAGCTGGGAGTGCAGCGGGGTGACTGTACAGCTGGGCTGTGGCTGGCCTGAGCCTCTCCTGGCTAAAGTGTTGGTGTCTCAAGGAGTATCAAGTCTGTGATGGCTCGCAGAGTTTCCACCAGTTGCTCCACTGGCAGCTGAAAAAATGTTTTTTTCTGGGAATGGGGCAGGCTGTGACCAGGCAAACCAGCAGAGTGGGGTCCTTCAAATGGGGATCACAGGAACCCCAGCTCTTCCCTCTGGCCAGGCTGGGAAGCACAATGCCCCTCTGGGCAATGGCCACAGGGAGATGCTTACACAGATCCAGGGAGAGCAGGAGCAGCAGAGCTGCAGGGAAATATCAGCTGCTTCCAACGGAAGTGAGATGCTTGGGCAGCAGCCATCCTGCCCCTGGCTCCGTGCCCTGCCCTGCCCTGCCTCTTGCCGGGCTGGAGTGGCTCAGCACTGCTCCTTTTGGAGCTGTGGTTACTGAGAGACGTGTCACACTGTCAACATGGAGTTGAATTTAACACCTATTTATATTTCCAGAGCATGGCAGTGGCCCAGCAGCCTGTACAGATGTTCTGGGTAGGAGTGTGGCTGTGGAGAGGGAGCCTGCAGCCTGTCCGTGGGAGGTTGTGCGTGGCCCAGGCTCAGCAGCACTCTCAGCCACAAGCTCCACGCCTTGAGCTCTTCTGCTCCTTCTTTACCTGCTGGGCACACACCAGAGTTGATGTTTTTGGCTCAAAAAGTGACCCTGTCTTGCATGTTGTGTGTTCATCTCCCACCTGAGGAGGGAGAGGGGTGGAAATGGGGAGCAGTTTGTGAACACAGATTGTGCCCTTCTGTGGTGGCTGCTCCTGTTGGTTCTGCTGTCCAGGTGTTAGAGCCTCCCCAGGGGTGGGAAGTGCTCAGTGACCTGACTGAGCTGGGCTTGGCAGGCGCTTAGCAGCTCTCAGGAGGTGCTAGAAAACCTGCAAGGAAAATTCTGGTTTGGGAGGCTGAACCTGGGCACTGCTTGTTGCCCATTCCCTGCTGCTTTCCCATCGGCTGTGAGGAGTTTCTGCTTCAGGTGTCACCTGAGCGTGGGGAAGTCTGGCCAGGGCTTGTGCAGGGCACCTTCAGACACCTGCCAGGTGTGTCTGCCGTCAGCCAAATCCCCTGGCTGCCCTGGTATGGAAACCTCTGAGCTAGCCCTCAATCCATGCTGCACTCACCTGAATTTGGGGCTGTTGTGGACGTACCTGCTCAGTTTGATGTGGTGCTGCTCCGTGGGGCAGGGCCCTGCTCTCCTTACCCACAGTGGAGGCAGCTGCATGCTCCAGAATGGAACGTGTGTCCCTTGCACTTGGGAATGTTGTTTGATGGTTGCTGTGTTTATACACAGAGCCGTGTTTATTTTCTTGGGCTTGGTGATGGATGCTGGCAAAGTGCTCAGCAGCAGGATGGGAAGAAAAGGGGCATTCTTTGCTCCTCAGCTATTTCTATGCTGTCCCTGCAAGGGAAATTGCTTGGTCAGGGCTTCTCTTTCTTCTCCTGAACAAATGTCATCTTGGGATTTGCTGCTAATCTTGGTGATTGGGTGTGAAATTCCACAGCCCTCTGTGCAAGGGGAGAGGGAGCTCTGGCTGAGGGCTGGGGGCGTGGGTGCCACAACCCCTGTTTGTGGAGGCCCTGGCACAGGGTGCCCAGAGCAGCTGTGGCTGCCCCATCCCTGGCAGTGGCCAAGGCCAGGGTGGACAGAGCTTGGAGCAGCCTGGGACAGTGGAAGGTGTCCCTGCCCATGGTAGGAGCTGGGACAGGATGAGCTTTCGGGTCCCTTTGCACACAGACTATTCCATCATTCTCTCATTTGGGTGCTGGGGGATGTGGCTGCCTCCCCCCACCTTGGCAGGGGCAGGGGGAATTTCTCAGCCCCGTGTTTTGGGAGCTGTGCTCTCGCTGCCTGCATGGCACTGAGGCTCTCCTGTTGTTTCCCAGAGCTCGTGCCCTGCTCCCCACAGCCAGCGCTGGCTCCAGCCTGTGCTCTGTGCTCTGCCCTCCCTCCTCCACAGATTGGGGTCTGATGTGCTGAGTGAGACTGAGACAAGCTGCCACCTCTGCTGCATCTCCTGAGGGACCTTCTGGCCATCTCAGCTCAGGAACCGTCTCAGCTCAGGAACTGGCTGTTCCTGGGTTTCCTGGCTGGGGTCCGTGTTGGCCACCGTGGCGAGGGGACTCTGCCTTGGCAGAAGGGGAAGAGGAAAGGTTGATGTCACCTGGCTGATGGCACTTTACTCTTTGCCATCATCTGCCCCAGCCCAGGAGGGGCAATGGGGCAGCCAGCCAAGGTCCCCAGGTCGATGTGGGACAGCAGGGTCTTCCCCCAGTGTGGGAGAGGGGCTGCCACCCGCACACCCTGCTCTGTCCCACCCCATCTGTTCCCATCCCTGCTCTGCCTGGTTTTTTCCTTGCTCCTATTTTAAGCACACGCTCCCATCCCGCCACGCTCTGTGGCCTTGCTGGGTCTGTTTCCAGTGTCTATTAAAAGACAATGCCCAGATGGGAGCACTCGTAGGAGGGCTGGGCTGGGCTGGGCTGGGCTGGGCGGCGGGCTGGCTAATTCAGGCTGGTAACCCTGTGCCGCCGGCTGGCAGCCTGGAAACATCCTGTTTTGGTTTCTAAAAACTCCCTGGGCAGTTCTGAGCTCATCTGTGCTGAGGAGGGCAGGGACCAGACCCATCCCGTGCCAGAGAGGTTGCTCCCAATGGGACAGGCTGGTGCCACCTGCCTGCTCCCCTCTGGCCAGGGGCTGTGCTGCCTCTGGCCTCACCATGGGGGAAACTGGGGAGAGGTCCCAGCCAGCTTTTGGGAGGAGGGTGGTACCAGTGTGGCCTGCTGAGCCACGGCAGTGAGGGGCCCCCTTCACCTGCTGGTGGGTGAAGAGGAGCCTCTTCTCTACCCACAGATGCTCCATGTTCCTGGGTGCTGGTGGCCAAAGCACACCCCAGCACAGAGCTGTGTCTGGGGGCCAGCCGGGGGTTCGGGGAGTTCACTGCCTGAGGAGCCCCTCGAGGAGCCCCTGGCTGGGGCTGCCCTCCCAGGGGGTCTCTGACTCACTGAAGTGGTTGCAGCAGCTCCTGCTCTGCCCATGGCTCTCATCTAATCTATTTTCAACAACCATCTCCTGCTTTCCCATGTCTCCTCCCGATCCCAGCCCTGCCATGGGCCGCTCCCCCAGGAGAGCAGCTTTGGAGCGAGTGGGAGGGTTCCAGTTGCTGGAGCTGCTGAGAGTGGCATGACTGATCTGTGCCCTGTTGCTGCCAAGCTGCTGTCCCCTCCCAGCACCAGCCCTGAGACTTGGGGACAGTTTGTGGGTTTTGCCCTTTTAAGGTAGATTGTGGCTGGGAGAGACTGATGTCCTTTTCCCTGCAGTCTCTCCCCTCTGTGGTTGCTGCCTGGGCTGCCAGCCTGGATGGAGGTGCCTGGGCTCTGTCTCTGCTCCTCAGACCCTCTGGATTTGGGATAGCAGCATCTCCCCTCCTGCCCTGTCCCCCTCCTCGCTCACAGGAATCAATTCTGAAGGTGAAACCCAGCTTTTTAGGAATGCCTTTGTGCTGCCCTGGGGCCCTGGAGGTTCCAAGGGAGTGAGGTTGTTTGGGGGAGCTGCAGGTGCTCTGCCAGTGAAGGTTGGGCTGCCCTGGCCATGGAGAACGGTGGCAGGTGATCTCCAGGGTGGCAGTGACTCCCAGAGATGGAGCAGCTGCACCTGAGCTGATCCACAAACTTGTGCTGTGATTTCAGCTCTCATCTGTCCCGACTGCTTGTTCCCTGCTTTTCTGGAGGCCACAGCTGTCCTGGGAGCACCTTCCTCACCTGCCTCTGTGCTAGGCTTGGAGCCAGGCACAAGGCACTGGTGAGGGTCCCCATGTGGTGCAGCACCCAGGGCTGGTGTGGGATCTCCTGGGATCTGCAGGGCTGGACGGAGCACACTGGGATCCACTGTGGTGAGCAGATCTCTGGCTGTGAGCGTCCAGGGCCATTCCTTGGCACGTAGAGGGACCACCCGTGAGCAAAACAAGGTGGTGTCACTCAGGGGACTCCTCCATGGGTCTCTGCCACCAGCAGGTGTGTGCCACGACTGTGGGCAGGTCTGGGCAGGCAGCATGAAGCTCCAGGCACTGCCCTGAGCATGGAGCCATATCCTGGCCCTTCCCAGGGGACAGCGGTGGCTGTGCTGGGCAGCAGCAGCAGAAGGGCAGGGTGAAAAGACAGGAGTGGGGTTTTCCCTGGGATATCTGACCTGCTGCCTTCCCTTCCCTTGCAGGACGCACCGACATGCGGCCGGAGCAGCCCGGGGGAGCACGGGCAGCGGAGAGCAGAGCCCCAGTGCCAGGAGCCGGCACCGGCAGCAGGCCAAGAGCTCACAGCACACCAGCACAGCCACCAGCACGGCCACCAGCATGGCCAATGGCACGGCCACCAGCATGGCCAATGGCACGGCCACCAGCATGGCCACCAGCATGGCCAACGGCGTGGCCAACGGCACAGGTGACCCAGCGCTCGTGGGAGGTGGGGGCAGAGCTCAGGGCTATTTATTGTGGAGAAAATTAATCTCTGCTGAGATGATGAATTCTGTAGTGCCCGGGAATTGTGTCCCTGTGGATTGATGGGTTTTTATTGATTTGCCTTCTGATAAGCCAGGCGGCTCCACAGAGTGCACTGAGAGGATCTTTTCCAAAAGTTCCGTGGAATCCGGCAACATTTAGCTCTTCCCAGTGGTGTTGACTTGTGGAGCCTGGGTTTCACTCTGCCTCAGGGGAGATGCTGTACCCACAGCTCTGGAGCTCCTGCTCATTCCCCGAGTTCCCAGCCGGGATGCAGCGTGTTCCCAGTGGCAGAAGAGACCCCGGGCACAAATGCAAAGTACCTTCTGCTTCTGTCTCAGGATGGAGGCAGTGGCTCCCAGAGGGGTGTGGGTGCAGCAGGTGCTGCCTTTGCTGCAGGCTGGGAGCACCCAGAGCGCCGTGCTTGGGCTGTCACCCACCCTGTGCTCTGCTTCCCGGGAAGGTCAGCCGGCCTTGGCCCCTTGCCTGGTGCTGACCTGCTGCCCTCTGCCCTTGCAGTGCCCGGGGACGCCGCGGGAGCCCTGGACATGGAGGAGGACGGGCCGGCTGCGGGTGCCAGCCCTGCGGCCCCGGCGGCGCCCGGCACGGCCGAGGGCTCTGCTGCTCCTGCCCCTCCTGCCCTGAGCAGCTCCAGAGAGGCTGAGGAGGCGGCCTCGGGCACCAGTGCCCCCCCAGCCCGTGCAGCCGTGCTCGCCCTGGATGCTCTGCCCCCCGGGTAAGCTCTGCCTGTGGCCCGTGGGGAGGGGGGCAGGAACCAGCTGGGGCACTGCTGTGTGCTGGGGTGAGAAGCTGTTGGAGGAGGGGAAGGTGCTGCCCCAGGGGCTGGTGGAGATGCTGCTGCTCAGCAGAACAGGGAGGGCCTGGGGCAGGTGCTGAGAATCATGTGCCCTTGCCAGGCACTGCTCCCTGTCCTGCCCTGTCTGCTCTGGGGGTCTGGCCTGTGCCCGCTGGGTGTTTGGGGCACTGAACTGTGGGTGGCATCTCTGTGCCAAGCAGCCTCTCAGCATCTGTGCCCACGGAGCAGCAGAGCCCTCTGCTCTCACAGGGCTGCTCAAGGGGTCAGTCAGAGGAAAACGCCCAGGAGACCGAGCGTGGATTCTCAGGGAGCTCCCACTGAGCAGGAGGGCACAGACATGCCCCAGGGACACCACAGGGGACTGGCCACTGCTGGGGACAGGGGGGCAGGACCCTCGAGCAATGCTGCTCATTCTCCCTGGTGTGGATGCTACTCATCCTCCTCCTCCAGGGGACGTTGGGAAGGGGCTGGAGGGGAGTGGGAGCTGCTGGCTGGGGGTGGGGGGCAGCAGTCAGGGTCAGGGCTCAGCCCCCAGGGTGCTGCAGCTGCACCGTTCTCCCCGTGTGTCAGAGCCCTTGAATTCTGGGCGGGGGGTGAAATGGCCTGTGTTTGGGATGAAGGGAGCTGTTTATTTTGCTTTGGCTGAGGCGATGCCTGGAAGGTCAGGGCCCGCTGGTGTGTCAGTCACAGGTAATTAGGGTTAACGGCTCACTGTGCCTTTATGCCGGTGTGTGAGGCTTTCTGTTCTCCTGGCCTGGGCGCTTCCTGTTTCCAGGCAGCTGGAAAAGTCCAGTGCTCTCAAAAAGGCCTTTATTCCAGCCAGAGCTTATGCCCCTTTCTGCTCCTAGCAGGTAGACTGAAGGTCTCCTTTTCCCCACCTGGGGTTGCAAACAGGCTGTTGTTTCTTTGCCGGGGTGGGGAAGTCTGCAGATACCTCAGGATTCCGGAGGCTTGGGGGGCTGCAGGTACTGCTTTCTAAGACACACCAGGCTGGGTTTACCTGGCCCAGCCAGGTGGAAAGGTGGCCATGTCCTTGCCCATCTCCCTGTGGAGCTCACACACCAGAGTGTTGGGTGTGTCAGAGCAGGGAGGAGGATAAAGCTATTGTTCTTTGGGAGACGGATGGAGAGGAACACTGAAGGGGTAGTGAGGCATTCTCCAGGCTGAGCTCCTGGGGTCTGGATCTCTGGAGACACCTTGAATTAGCACCTTCTGTACTGGCTGTGGGGTCTCTAGGGGGAAAGAGGGCAGCGTGAGCTGTGCTTGTGCTGTGCTGGCCTGGGCAGGGGGAGACCACAGATCAAGGGTTTCCCAGGTGAAGGAGAGCAGAGTTGAATCCATCGAGGTCTCCATGGTGTGAGCCCTTCCAGAGCTGCCAGAGCAGGTCCTGGGCTAACGAGGATTTGCTGAACTGGGATTGCACAACGCTGTGCCCCCTGTGTAAGTGAGCTTCTGGAGCTCTCTTGAGCCTTGATCCAGAGAGGCTGGGTTTTGGCAGGCTCACCTCACCACAGAATTATTCTGACTGGTGGTCTGGGGCCCAGCTTGGGAGATGGGGATGCAGGATAGCCCCTTGCTGGGCTGGCTGTGAGAGCACTGCAGGGCCCATGGGGACGGCTCCTGCTCTGCTGCTCCAGGAGCAACGTCCTCTGCAGAGCTGCCAGGCACGTCCCTCCAGAGCCCTGCTTGTTCTGTGAGTGTCTCCTTCCTTCCCTGGGAGTGTGGGGAGCATTCACTTCATCCTCTGGAGGGTGGCCCCAGCCTCCGTGCTCGTTCTGGGCTGTGACAGACAGTTGGGTTCATGTGGGGATCCCGAGCCATTCGCTGTGCTCAGATCTGTGTCTCAACATCTGCACCAGGTGGGGCAGCTCAAAGGCATCCCTCACACAGCTGGGAGTCTGTCCTAGGGGCTGGAGAGGGCTGGAAGGAGTTCTGAGCAGTTCCAGCCCCAACAGTGCCCAAAAGCTCCTTCACATCCTCCGGGCAGCGTTCCCCTGCAGAGCAGGGAGCGTGTGTGGGGCCGCAGCGCCCGAGCCCTCGGGGGCCCCAGCTCTCCTGCTGGGCTTTCCGAGGGGCTTGGCAAGGAAGGGAGGGGAGGGGGCTGCTGGCTCCTGCATCTGGGTCCTGTCAGGGATGATCCCGTCAGGGCCAGGCTGGGGTGGGCTGTGCAGCACTGTCCCGCCCGCACAAAGAGGTGCTTTATGCTGCCTGGCAGGACCCACGGGGCTGTGGTTTCTTACGTAAGGAGGGCGTTTTGTTTGGACTGCGGGGTTGCCTCAGCTCTGCCACTTCCCAGTGCCTGTGGCTCCCTGCATCCATGGCCATGGTGAGCCTGTGGGCAGCTGGAGGAGAGCTGGCAGGGCTGGCATGTTGGGTGCTGTGTGGTTGCAGTGTGCTGCTTGTGGGGAGAGCTCTCGCCATCCAGCACTCCCCAAACCATGGATCTCCCGTGCTGGGGGCCGTGTGGAGCTGGGCAAGGTGGTCTGAGAGCAAGGATGGGTTGTCCCCAGTGTCCCCATCCCTGTGTGGCAGCAGTAACCACGGTTCATCACCACCAGTGGTGACTCAAGGTATGCCAGCCCTGGGCAGATTCACTCCTCACATCACCCTGGAGCTGCTGGTGAGGAGTTTGTGAGCTCATCAGTGTTTTTACAGGGGGTGAGGTGGGGACAGGGGACATCAGGCAGTAGCTGCCACCACCAGCAGCTCTCCCCAGTCTCGTGTGACTCTTTGCAGTTATGAGTGCACCCAGAGGGATCCAGAAACCTGGAGGAATTCTCATCATGGGAATTCTGGTCTCTATAGTCACAGGAATGGTACCTTCCAAGTCCTCAGAGCCGTATGGATCAGAGAGTCTGTTGTTAATGAGACTGGAGGAGCCCTCCAGGGCAATTCCACTGCCCTAAAAGTGCCTGGGCATCTTCTGCCATCTCATGGGGTAGACCTGCTCATGTCTTAGGACATCCCAGCTGTGCTGATTCTTTCTTTAGAGATTTCACTTTGTTTTACCTGTCCTGGTGCTTTTATGCTCATGAAGCACCAAGTTCATGGTTTGTGACCAGGAATCCAGGTGGTGTCAGGCGTGGCAGCCCCTCACCCTTACGGTGTTGGGGCACAGCAGGTCCTGCCTTGCACTCTCCCTCAGGGATACCCACTGGTGTCTCTGACCTCTTCCAGGGAGGAGGGAGGTCCAGTGCTGCTGACTGGAAGCAACATGTGCAGGTGTTGCATTGCTCCACAGAGGCTGCAGTGCAGCTGAGCTGTGTCACTGTGGGTGTGTGGCCATGGTGAGGTCACTGCTGTCCCTGGAGCTGTGGGGCAGAGCTGGGATGAGCCCAGGCCATGGTGCACCAGCACTCGGAGCAGCTCCATCCCCAGGGCTGCTCCCTGCCAGCCAGGGCTGGCTCCCTTGCTGTCACACAGAAGCTGGTGTATTAATTTCCTAGAGCTTTTTGTGGTGATTAATTGAGACAGATGATTGAATGGGGAGAGAGGCCTGTGGGAGCAGAAGTGTGGCAGGAGAACACTTTATCTGTCAGCAGCTGCTGGCTCGCCTCCTCTGCTGCAGGATAAAAGCTGACAAGAGAGCACGGCTTCCACAGAGCATTTACCTTTGCCAGGGTGAATTCATGAATGAATTCACACAAAGAATGGTTGCAGTGTGGCCCTGTGAAGCCAGGCTCGCTGTCACCTGGGCTGTCCAGGGGGCCACCCCAGCCCCAGCACCCTGGCCACACGCATGCTGAAGCTGTAGCTGTCAGCAGCAAGCCCAGGGCTGCCAGGGAGAGAGCCCAGCCCCAACTCAAACACTCCCCTTTGAAGATGTATTAAGAGAAACCAAACAAAAACATCAGAAACACCGGGCATAAAACTGCTCCTGTGTGAAATCCTATGCCGACCTTTCTGGGGGAAATTAGGAATTTATGCCTCAGCTATGCCTGTTGAGGAAGCAGAGTGCTGCAGCCCCTCTCCCAGGGTCTCCATCTAGGAGGCCCGGTAGCTGCCACGCAGAGCTGTCAAATAAAGGTTGGAATGCCAAGGTTGTGAGGGGCTGGGCTCCCTGACCCACCAGGGGCAGCTCTCTGGATCTTGGTGCCCGTGACTATCACCTGCCTCGTGATTTTGTGTTCCTTGCAGGTGGGAGCAGCGGGAGCTGCCGAATGGTAGAGTCTACTATGTAGACCACAACAACAAGACCACGACGTGGGAGAGACCCCTTCCTCCAGGGTAAGGGGCTCGGGGGCTCCAGGCCTTGGCTCGGTCAGAGGTCGGCTGTTGTGGAGGGGTGCTCATGGCATCCTGGTGGGAGCTCCACTGGTGTCCCAGCACCCTGTCAGGCTTCACGTGCCCTTGCAGGCGCTACTCGCAGCGTTACTCACCCCTTGCATTTCCTTCTGGTGGGTCCTTGTCCAGAAGAGCCCCTGTAGGTGTGAGAGCAGTGGTGGTGCTGGAGCTGGGCACGGAGCCCCCGTGTCGGGGCTGTCAGTGTGCAGGGCGGTGTGGGACACGCAGTGACAGCTTCCTTGGCTGCCTCCAGGTGGGAGAAGCGCGTGGATCCCCGGGGCAGGTACTACTACGTGGACCACAACACCCGCACCACCACGTGGCAGCGCCCCACGGCCGAGTACGTCAGGAACTACGAGCAGTGGCAGTCGCAGCGCAACCAGCTGCAGGGGGCCATGCAGCACTTCAGCCAGAGGTTCCTGTACCAGGTGAGAGCTGCTGTGGTGCTGCCAGGGTCTCACCTGGCTCTCCTGGTCTCACCGGGGCTGCCCAGGAGCCATGGATGTGGGAAGGTGCCTGCTGGGCTGTGTGGGGTCTGTGCCAGCTCAGGGCAGTGCTTGCGTGGGAGCTCACAAACTCCTCAGCTGCCTGCAGAGGCCTTGGGGGAGTGACTTGCTTTTTATAAACCAGCCTGCATGGCCCTGAAGGGTGGTGGGAGGTGTCCTCAGCAGCCTGTCCCCAAGGTTTCTCCAGTGCCACTGTGGCCAGCCACACATTCTTCTGTGGCTCCCATCAGACAAACCTTGCTGCCGACCTGTGGGGCTGCAGAACCTGCTCTGGGAGCTGGTGGAGCCATGGAAGCCTGGTGTGTAGCAGGCCAGGAGGCTCTGGGGCCTGAGCTCGTCCCTGCCCAGGTCTCTGTTGGGCTGAGGACAGTGTGGCTGGGTCGTGGGTGCAGCAGGAGCTGCAGGCCCAGGGTACAAGTGGAGAAGGGTGTGGGAGCCAGGGACCAGAGAGTGCAGGGAACAGGCTGGGCTTGGCCAGCATCCTCCTGCTTCCTCTGCTGCTTCCCCTCATTCCTGGTTTGGGCTGAGTCTGTGTTTCCTCGCTCAGGGAATGGTCTCAACCATGCTTTTCCTGGGCAGGGAGCTCACCTGTCACGGCCATACCTGTGCCGTGCATCCGGACCCAGCTGTGGGGGGTGAGCACCTCTGCTGACCTGAGCAGTGCTGGTGGCCTGGGCTGCAGGGGGAGCAGGGCCAGGGCCAGGCTGGAGCTGTTCTGCCTCCTGGAGCAGTGATCCAGCCCCATGCAGTGGTGACACTGCACTCATGCCAGAGGCAGGTGAACAGCTGTGGAGGGAAGGTGGGCAGCGGACAGCCACCAACTTCTCATTGATTGACTTTTATCTCCTCAGGGAAAGCCAGGAGTCCCAGCTGGGACTGAGCTCAGGGCTCCATCGAGGAGCTTGGCTGCTCTCTGGGAGGTGTAGTGCAAAGTCCATTCTGTGGGGGACACGATGGGGCCACTCCCGGGGCTGCGGGAGCAGCTCAGCCCCTCTCCTCCCCCTGCCTGTCCCTCCCTGGATGTCTCTGCAACCCTTCCAAGCCTCACAGGCACAGCTGGACCCCCACTACTGTGCTGGCCCTGCCTGCACCAGAGCCCAGTGCAGGGGCTCCCCGGGAGGAGCTCTCTCCGTGCCCAGCGGGGCTCCGGGCCGGTCCCTCGCTCCCTGCCAGCGCCAGCCTTGGAGCCGCTCCAGCGCCGTGCGACTCGCCCTGGCCGCGCTCTGCCGAGGGAGGGACTCGGGCTCCAAATTTAGCCTGATGAAACGATTGTGCTTTTTGTTTCGAGCTGTGCTGCCAGCAGCGATGGCTCCTGCTCTGCCTCCTGCCCCACGGGGGCTTTCTGCTTGCCTTGCCCCCGCCTCCAGCATCCCTCTGCCCTCCTTGCAGGAGGGGACGGTGGGGGGGTGACGAGCAGTGGGGCAGAGCCTGGGAAAGGCGCAGTTTGGGGGGCTCTGGTGGAGCCAGGGGCCGCTCTCCCAGCAGATGCCCCAGTGCCGCAGCCTTTGCACGAAGGGTCTCTGGCACGGGGCCCAGGTTGTTCCCAGGGGCTGTGGGGAGCTGCAGGAGCTGCCCGCATTTCTGCCCTGGTGGCTTTATTGAGCTGTTTTGAGGTGCCAGTGAGGTGGTACCCCGGGACACGACTCGGCCGCGTGTGTGGGCAGCCCGTGCCTGCGGGGAGGGAGCGGGCACTGCCCCAGTCCGAGCCGTGCCGGTCCTGGCAGGGGCCGGGTACAGGAGGCAAAGCTCGGAGGGGCACAGACCGTGCCAGGCCTGGGCTGCTGGGCTGCCGTGAGCTGTACCCAGCCGGGCTGTGGTGCCTTTCTGAGTGGGGGGCCCTGGCAGCCCGAGGGTCGGGGCTGCCCCTGGTTGCAGGCTGGGGGCCGGGTCCGGCTGCGGGTGGCATTCCCTGGGCTCAGGCCGACTCGGATCCCTCCGGGCGCGGGCAGCTGGGACACAGCCCCCTCCAGCAGAGGGGTTTTTACCTTTTGGGTAACGCTGCGGTTCTTATTTAACCATTCCAAGCACTTCCAGCCCCCCTGCTGCCCCGGGTTCCGGGGACCCTCCATCCCCGGGAGCCCGGCGGGGCTGGTGCGGGGCTTTGCAGCCCCGGGGCGGGACACGGCCCGTGCCCCGTGCCCCGTGCCCCGTGCCCCGTGCCCCGTGCCCGGCTCGGGAGAAAGGGGCTTTGTGCGGAGCGGGCGGGGCTGCCTGCGGGCTCCGTGCAGCGCATCCCGCACCCCGGCCCTGCCCGCGGAGGAGGGGGCCGCCATCCCGCCAGGAAGCGCGGGGCGTGGACAGCGCTTGTGGGAATGATTTCATTGGAAAGGCCTGCGATATTTTTTCCCCTCTTGTGTGTGGTTCTTGGAGGAGGCTGGAGGTGTATGTGGAGGGGACGCCGGCGCAGCCGAGCAGCCGCGCACGTCCAGAGCCCTGCGGGCCGTCCTGCTGCCCTCGGCCGGCGCAGCCCCGCTGCCCCAGCCCCTGCTTAGGCTGAGCTTTTGGGCTTTGTTTTTTTACTTTTTTTTTTTTCCTAAATTTGCTTTTGCTTTTTTTTTTTTGTTTCTTTTTTTAACCCCCCTTGAGTGTGCAATTTTTTTTTTAGTTCCCTGGGAGCTGTGGGCCAGGGAGAGGCAAGTGGAAGCGGGGCTGGCCGGCTCACCTTTGTGTTCTGCTCTTCCCAGCCATCCCGGCTCTGGGGTTTATTCCATGTTTTTGCTCTCTCTGTTGTCTCTAGTCCTCCGGAGCCCCGTCCGACAATGATCCTCTGGGGCCCCTTCCTCCCGGCTGGGGTAAGTACTGCACTGCCTCACCTGGCCCTGCGTGGCCCCAGGGGACACTGCTGTCACCCGCAGCAGCACCCTGCCCATCCCTGCTCCCATCCCCGGCGCTGCTGGGAAGGGTGAAGGGTGGCCATGCCCGGCCCCAGCACTCCCTGTGCTCAGCTGCACGTGGGGCTGAGTCTGCCTGTGACTAGCACCATCTCTTAGGTGGAATTCAGTTCTTGTTCCCCTTTTTCCCCCTCTTCCTGGAGGAGCTCCCAGCCTCTCTCAGCTGCTGAATGCAGGAGTGCTTGTGGTTGTTCTTTGGATTGGGGGAGATCCCCAGCTTGGGGATTGAAGTCCTTGCTTGTCCCTGGACCCCTCTGGCGAGCAGGGATCTGTCCCACTGCTGTGCTGCCTCCTGGGATGCTCTGCTTGGGTCTGGAGCAGGGCTGGGAGCTGGCAGGAGCAGAGCTGCTCGTGCCAATCGCCCAAATGTTGTGCGCTGAGACATTTTGAAAAGTCCCTGTGCCACCCCCAGGACAGAGAGATCCCCTCCATGGGGAGAGCATCCCTGGACAGGGCAGGCTGAGGGGTGCAGCTGGGCTGTGCTGTGCCAGAGAGAGCAGAAGGGGTAAAACTGTGGGAGTTTGGAGCAGGACAGAGGGGCAGGGCTGCTCAGGCAGGCTGCAGGGGCAGTGTCTTGGTGGGGGCAGTGGTGGAGCCCTTGCTGGGTGTCCCACCTCCCATCAGCAAGGAGAAGGGACCATCCCCAGTGCCAGCTGGGCAGGCTGGGGAGGCACAGCTCTGCATGGGCCTGAGCACCCTGGGGTGGATGAGATCCCTGGGATGGATGGGATCCTTGGGATGGATGCAGTCCTGTCCGTGATTTGGGGGCTGCTGCTCACAGTCCAGGAGTGAGATGGAGCGAGGGGCTGGCACTGGCCAGAAGGGTGACAGGAAGGTGACAAGCTGTCCCTGGCTGCATGGTGCAGGCTGAGCAGCACATGGAGGAGCAGGAGGAGGTGCAGGGCACACACAGTGCCCAGGAGGCAGGGGGTGTGTGCAGGGCTGGCTGGGTGAGTGGTGGAGCTGTTTTGTGCCTGTGTGCAGCACAAGGAGGGTGTGTGTGTTCACACACGTGTGCACTGGAGCAAGGGTGTGCAGAGAGTTTGGGAAAGCACCTGTGGATCCATGTGGAGGGATAGTGCTGGTGTCCCAGGAGGGGCTGTGTGTGCCCTGGGGCTGTGTGTCTGAGCACAGCCCCTGTGCCAGCCTGGCAGCGCTGGCCTCTGCCTGGCACCTCCCGCACGCTGGCACTGCCAGGCTGAGGCAGCTCGGGCACGCGGAAGGAATGTGGGGTTTATCCTGCCTTTTCCAAACGAGATGAGGAGGTGGGATGGGGGAGCTGACAAATTTCCTGTGACCTGGGAAGGGGAGGGCTGTTCCCAGGACTCCAGCTAACGCTTCCTCTCCCTTTGCTCCTAGAGAAGAGACAGGACAATGGGCGAGTGTATTACGTGAACCACAACACCCGGACCACGCAGTGGGAAGACCCTCGCACGCAGGGGTAGGCGGCCCTGGGGGGAGCTGGGTTTGGGAGGGTGCAGCTCTCAGGGACCTGGCCTGCACTGAGGCCGTGGTCCCACAGATGGAGGGTGAAGCTCTGACAGTGCCGTGGTCAGAGTGCTGCTGGGCAGCACAGTCGCTCGCTGGTCCCGTGCCACGAATCCTTCCTTTTGCCTGGCACAGAGCTGTAGTTGAGGGGGGGACTGCCCGAAGGGGCTGTCAGCTGAGCCCTTCCTTGCCATCAGGATGATCCAGGAGCCGCCGCTGCCGCCGGGCTGGGAGATGAAGTACACCAACGAGAGCGTGCGGTACTTCGTGGACCACAACACCCGCACCACCACCTTCAAGGACCCGCGCCCCGGCTTCGAGTCTGGGTAAGCCCCGAGCAGCGCGTCTGGGGCTGCTGTGGGCTCTGATACAGGACAGCTGCACCCCAGTGACCCTCATCCCACCTGGCTGGTGACGGGGGCTGCTCGGAGCAGGGGTGTGACCGAGGCCCTGCTGCTTTGGCAGGAGCAAGCACGGCGGCTCCCCGGGTGCCTACGACCGGAGCTTTCGCTGGAAGTACCACCAGTTCCGCTTCCTCTGCCACGTGAGTAGAGCGGCTGTGGGCAGCTCTGTGGGTGCCCTGGGCCCTGTGGGCAGGTGTGGGTGAGGAGAGCCGTGCCAGCCTCACACAGCCCCGTGCTTTTGCCCTGCCTGCAGTCGAACGCGCTGCCCAGCCACGTGAAGATCAGCGTGTCTCGGCAGACGCTCTTCGAGGACTCCTTCCAGCAGGTACGGGGATGCTGGGGCCATGGAGCCCTCAGGAGTGGGGCTGGCCCTCAGGAGTTGGCTGGCCCTGAGGGATTGGCTGGCCCTGAGGAGTTGGCTGGCCCCAGGCACGGTGACAGTGCCCTGCTCATCCCCAGATCATGAACATGAAGCCGTACGACCTGCGGCGCCGGCTGTACATCATCATGCGCGGGGAGGAGGGCCTGGACTACGGTGGCATTGCCAGGTGAGCGTGGCATGCCGGGCCACGGGGCCGTGCCCTGCCTGTGCCCTGTGGGCAGTGCGGGCATAAGGCAGCTGCTCTCGGGGCTCCCAGCCCTTGAGCAGAGGAGTCCAGGGACATCCAAATGGGAAACCGGATTTTAGGAGTGGTGGAAGACCTTGAAAGCATCGCACCAGCCTGTCCCTGGCAGTGAGAGCTGGGGCTCCTCTGCTGCCCCCAGTTGTGGGGGTGATGGGCTGAGTGGCCTGGTCTCCCTGCAGCAAACAAGCCCTGGTGTTCCCAGACAGCGTGTGCCAGGGCAGAGAGGGTGTGATGTGGTTGCTGCAGCTCTGCTGCTGCCCTGGGATGATGTTACCACAGGGCATGGGCTGTGCCTTGGCTGGAGGGGGCCCTGTGTCCCTGTGAGCCCCCTCTGGCTCACCTGGGCCGTCTCCTTGGAGCTGGGTTGGCGTGTCCCTGCCTGCTGCCACCCCACACTTGCCTGCTGCCCTTGGTGGGGCTGCTACCCCGGCTCCTGCTCCTGCTCCACTCTCTCCGTGTCCTGCCAGTGGTTTTACCCTATGGTAGGTTACGTCATGCTGTTCTACCACAGGGTAGAACCACGGACGGGATGCCGGGGCTGCCTCCACGTCTGAGGATTCCTGTCTGCCTGCACGGCCCGGGGAGCAAAGCCAGGATGGTGCCATGCCAGGCCTGGTGTGGGGCTCCCGGGGCAGCATGTGCTGAGGGACTGGGTGCACTCGGGGGTGTGTATGTGTGGGACAGCCCAGCTGGGGCTGTGCCTGGCACTTGCTGAGGTTCCCGATGCTCTGAGCGGTGCCTGCAGCAAGGTGGCATCTCCAGAAATGCTTCCCAAACCCCACACAGCACCCCAGGGAGGGCAACACCCTCGCCCAGTCACACCAGTGCCCAACACCCGCCTGGCACCCTGAGGAGGTGGGCACCCGCTGGGTGCAGGGACACACGCTGTCCCCTCCCTGAGCCCCCTGTCACCGTGTTCCCCTTGTCTCATCCCAGGGAGTGGTTCTTCCTCCTGTCCCACGAGGTGCTCAACCCCATGTACTGCCTCTTCGAGTACGCGGGCAAGAACAACTACTGCCTGCAGATCAACCCCGCCTCCTCCATCAACCCCGACCACCTCACCTACTTCCGCTTCATCGGCCGCTTCATCGCCATGGTGAGAGGCTGGCCCAGGCACGGGGCTGTGTGTCCCGGTGGGGAGCCGGCCACGGGGGTCAGCAGGGCAGGGGCAGCTCCGTGTGCCGCGGCTGTGCTGGGCTCGGCACTGCTGCCCTCCCTGAGCCCCTTCTTGCCCACGTGTGGGTCAGGGGGGATGAGCCTCCCAGGGGCTGCTGTGGGGTGATGCATTTTAAATCCATGGGATGGCTGTGGGGCCAGAGGAGACCTGGTTTCCCAGGAGTTGTGGCAGGGATCGATGGCTCCAGGACTTTGGCTGTCACCCCAGGTGCTGTCGGGTCTGCAGCTCCAGGGACTATTTTTAGTCCCAGCAGTGTGAGATTTTCCAGCTGCCCAAGCTCCAGAGCAGCTCCTCCCGTTTGTCTGGGATTGCTCAAGGCCGGCGTGCCCCGGGCTGGCAGGGGGGCTGCCGGGGCTCCCTGAGCCCAGGAAGGGTCCCTGGCCCGCAGCCCCCAGGGTGTGCGCGGAGGCGGCTCCGGCCCCGCTGTCCTGCCCTGCCCTGCCCCGCAGGATACCAATAAAACCCCAGACTATTACTCACCGCTGGGCCGTTCTAGACAAGCGTCTGCATTATTTTTGGCTGCTTTTGCCTCGGGGCTCCTGGAAGCCAGGGATTCAGGGAAGCCACAGCACAGCTCTGTTTAAACAAGTGCTCTTAATAGAGCTGTGAGGGGAGAGGGAGATGCAGTGGAATTTGCGGTGGGGAGAGAGAGGGGCTGCGGCCCACCCGGCCCGGGAGGTGCTGTTGGGGCAGCCCACCCTTCCCCTCCATGTGTGCCAGCCAGGAGCAAGTGCCACAGCTCAGGAACCCTCAGTGAGTCCCTTTTGTCCCGTGGCTGCCCCAGGGTGGAGCACTGTCTTGCCCCAGGGCTGTGTCCCAGGGTCCCCTGTGACCTGGTGTCCCCTCCCTGCCACAGGCTCTGTACCACGGGAAGTTCATCGACACCGGCTTCACGCTGCCCTTCTACAAACGGATGCTGAACAAGCGCCCGACGCTGAAGGACCTGGAGTCCATCGACCCCGAGTTCTACAACTCCATCGTCTGGACCAAGTGGGTGCCCTGCGCTCCCTCCCGCAGAGCTCTCCCCTCAGCCCCTCACTGCTGCTGGGTGCCTCCATCAGGAATCACATCCCGGTGTCCCCCACAGGGAGAACAGCCTGGAGGAGTGCGGCCTGGAGCTGTACTTCATCCAGGACATGGAGATCCTGGGCAAGGTGACCACCCACGAGCTGAAGGAGGGTGGTGAGAGCATCCGTGTGACGGAGGAGAACAAGGAGGAGTACATCATGTGAGTGGCTGTCCCAAGGGTCCTTCAGGCACCCGCCCCCAGCTGCAGGGGTGGGACCGTGGGGCTTGGGACGTGGCCGCTTCCCTGGGCTACGTGGCCTGTGACAAGCCCGGGCTGGCGCGGTTGGCCGAGCTCCGCTGCAGTCTGGATTGCTGCGGGCTGGGCAGTTGCCAGTACTTTCAGGAAAAAGGAGAGGGGAGAGAGGCTGAGGCTGCTCTCCCATCCCATGGCTGTTCCCCCTGCCTGCCTGGGGGCTGCCAGGGCCAGCTCAGCTCCAGCCAGGGGATGTGGTTTTCACCCCTGGAGCTCCTACAGCTGCTGTCGGGGCTGAATACTGCTCATGGGTTTGGGGGCAGAGACAGAAACCCACCAGTGGGAATTGAGAGGAGCCCTGGTGCTTTGAGGGAGCCCCTCTCCCATTCCCCACTCTCCCGGAGCCCTCCCTGCTGGTGGGAGGGATCCTGGGGTTTCCCCGTGCCAGGCCAGCGGTGCTGGCTCTGTGCCCACCCCTCTGCCTCCCCAGGCTGCTGACGGACTGGAGGTTCACACGGGGCGTGGAGGAACAGACCAAGGCCTTCCTGGACGGCTTCAACGAGGTGGTGCCACTTGAGTGGCTGCGCTACTTCGATGAGAAGGAGCTGGAGGTGAGCTGGCACCTGGGGTGGGGATGTGGATGGAAAGTGGCACGTGGTGACCCTGCTCATGCTCTGTGCCCACTGGCTCTGCTGATGAGGGTCCAGCCCAGGCTGTTGGCTCTGGGGGTGGCTGGCTGGGTCCATTAGCAAGAGAACATCCCATTGAATGGGAGGAATCCGTCCCAGACACCTCCGTGCTGGTGCCTGGGCCAGGTGGAGGCTGGCACCGGAGGGTTTGGTGCTCAGAGTGTGGGCACAGGGCCTGTCTGTCCCCTGCTGAGTGTCCCCTGTCCCCAGCTGATGCTGTGCGGGATGCAGGAGATCGACATGAACGACTGGCAGAAAAACACCATCTACAGGCACTACACCAAGAACAGCAAACAGATCCAGTGGTTCTGGCAGGTCAGTCTGAGCCCAGCTGAGCGCGTGGGGTGCCCATCCTGCAGGATGGGACCAGGATCCCACTCGGCTGCTGCGTTCCTGCTGCAGGTGGTTAAGGAGATGGACAACGAGAAGAGGATCCGGCTGCTGCAGTTCGTGACCGGGACGTGCCGCCTGCCCGTGGGGGGCTTTGCCGAGCTCATTGGTGCGTCCTGGGGGCTGGGGGGCACCTCCCTGTCCCTGTCCCTGTCCCTGTCCCCACACAGAGCACAGGGCAGCATGTGAGCAGAAAGCAGCTGTGAGGTCTGAGCACGGGGATCCCATCTGGTGCTGTGCCATTTCCAGACACCTTCTTTGGCCATGACCGTCCCGCCAGGGTTAACTTTGTCGGGCTGGTTTGTGATCTCAGTCTGAAGGAGATTGGATTTCTGATTCAATTTTGATTCTTGTGCGACAAAGCCCCTTTTTCAGAAAACCACAGTGTGGTTCCACTCATCCTTTAATTTACTGCTTTTTGGGGCCTATACCAGCCATTCCCTGGCTTTTCTGGCGTTTGTGTCAAGCCAACCAGCTTGCTTAACCCACTCAGTTTTCTTGGTGGCGTATTAGCTTTTTCCACCCCCTGGAACCTCTCCAGCATTCCCAATGTGTTAAAAAGCCACCTCAGTGACTCAGACTTCCTAAGCCAGGTCCTTTAAAATTCTTGGATGGACTTGCACAATCCTGAGGGTTTACAGATCAGTAAGTTTGAGCACTTTTCTGTGGAACCATTGTGCTCGGAGATGGTGCTCTTGCCCCTCTGTGCTGTGAATCTGCTTTTTGCTTTCTCCTTTGTTTTTTGAGCGTCCTCTCTGCAAACAGGCAGGGATTGCTGCCATGGATTTATGTGTGACCCTGGGCTCGTAGGGCCATGACGGTGGATCTCAGTGTGTGTGGGAGGGGTTTCTTTTCCAGCTCATGGTCGTGTAAAGAGCTTTGCTGTGCTCATCTTTAACAGGCAGCAACGGGCCCCAGAAATTCTGCATCGATAAAGTTGGCAAAGAGACGTGGCTGCCACGAAGCCACACGTGGTAAGTCACTGCCCCTGGGCCTGGCCAGAGCGTGCAGGGACAGGGGGAGCTCTGTGGGGCTGCACGGGGCTCTCCATCCCACGGATGGCGCTGCTGTTCCTGGCCTGGCCCAGCCTCCCCTCTCTCCCCAGCTTCAACCGCCTGGATCTCCCTCCCTACAAGAGCTATGAACAGCTGAAGGAGAAGCTGCTTTACGCCATCGAGGAGACAGAAGGGTTTGGACAGGAGTGATGGAGCTGTGGGGCAGTCCCGGAGCGCTGCCGGCCAGTGCCCAGGGCCGAGCCTTCCCGGGATGTGCACAGGCCCCTCTGGACACTGTGGCTCTTGTTCCTGGGCGAGGTCTGCACTGACATGGCCCTGGGGGAACGGGGCTGTGTTTCCCTCCCTAAGGAAATCCGAGGTGTGATGGAGAGGAGGACACAAGGGCTTGGCTCACGAGGGCTGGCGCAGAGGGGCTTGGGGGCAGTACAGGGGGCACTGGACCTCCCCAGCCCCCACCCCCCCAGACACAGTTATGTGTTTGGTAGAGGCTCTTCTTCCCCCTCATGTTTTCTGCCTTTTCATGGCATTTTGGTAGTGGCAAGTGAGGGGGAAAATGGCTCTCAGGTTGACTTCTGGGCCCCATCGTGCACCCAGCATTCAGCCACAGTGACAGGGATCGCCAGGACGATGCTTCTGAGGGGCTCTTGTGCACCAGGACAGCCCCTTCCCAGGCCAGACCCGCAGCCACTGGAGCCAGACTCAGCTGAGCGTGTCCCTATTTGCAGCCCGTGGCCCCTGGGCAGTTGTATTTAAGGGATGTGGTTCCTGCTCGGAGCTGGTGCTCCACAGCAGCCCCAGGGGCTCCGGGCACCGCCGGGGCTCTGCCAGCCTTTGCTCGGATCCTGGGTTCTGCCCACACTCCTGTGTTCCCTCTGCTGCAAGGGCAGGTGAGGGCCAGATCACCTGGATGTCACTTCTGTCCCTCCCCGTGTGTGCGGGTGACAGACCCGGTGCGTGTCCGTGTGTCCTGAGGAGACGGGACCCTGCAGCGGCTCCGGGCTGGGGCGCCGGCCGGTTCCGCACGGCCCCGCGCGGCTTCGTGTGCAATAAACGACAAAGCAGCTGCCCGGGGTGCCTGTGTGCTGGATATCAGTGTGTGCTGGATCCCTGAGTGTGTGCTGGATATCAGTGTGTGCTGGATATCAGTGTGTGCTGGATCTGTGTGTGCTGCGTCCCTGTGCGCTGGCTCCCTGTGTGTGTGTCCCATGTCCCCGTGTGTCCCAGGTCTGTGCCTGTCCTGGCTCCCTGTGTGTCTCCCAGGGTGGAGTCTGTGCAGGGCTGGGGCTCCAGGGCCATTATGGCATCCAGAGCTCAGCACTGGGATCACAAATCCCATGGGTTCTGTCCCTGCCTGCTCTGTGTCAGCAGTGATGGCCCCAGAGCCTCCCTGGGCTCAGGGCCTCCTGCAGCCCCCAGAGCTGCCTGGTCCTAGCCAAGGGTGACAGGGCCACCAGTGCTGTCCCCAGGGAGGGGCTCGGTGACAGCAGTGACAACATCCCAGCTGTGCCACACCCCGAGGGGCACAGAGCCAGTTAAACAGGGATGGCTGTGGTGCACAGAACTGACTAATGGCAAAGCAGTAGCCCTGGAACATGGGAATATGCTCAGTGAGAGCAGAGTGTGAGTGAGCTGAGGCCTCAACAGCCCCAAAGACACACTGGGGGAAGGAAAAGTGCTGTATAACATTATCATCAAATCAAAAGCCTCCACACGGCTCCCCTCAACCCTGCCTCGGTGAGCAGGAGCAGAGTGCTGAGCACAACACACAAAACCCCAGCACCAGGGCTTTAGTTTACAAGATTTTTAATTTACAAATAAAAAAACTACACCTTTTACTTTTTCTCCTTTTTCTCCTCTTTCTTGCCATCACTTTTCTCCTTGTCCTTCTCCTTCTCATCTTTCCTCTCCTTTTTACTTTCTTCTTTTTCCTGTCCTTCCTTCTTCTCCGCATCCCTGTTGGCAATCTTGTTGTTGATGAGGTTGTGCAGAGCCACAACGGAGCGGATGAGCGAGGCCAGGTACACCACCACCATCTGGTCATTGGTCTTCAGGTAAAAGGCCTTGACAAACTCCTGCAGGTTCACGTCTGGGAGCAGGTTGAAGACGTCCTGGAGGTGGTAGATGATCTGGTGGTTGATGGGGAGTTTGCCCAGGGCTACTTTCTCTAGGTAGCTCCTGACGTCCAGAAGCTTGGAGTTCAGTCCCTTCAAGCCATGGACCTGGTTTGTGATCCGCTGGGACAGCGTGCCCACCGTGGTGTCCTTGATGTCCCTGAAACACAGAGAGAATTAACAGGGGGTTAGAACCTCAGCCTGCTGGGCACTGTCCCTTGGGACCTTTCCAGCTGAGAGCGTGGCTGGGATGGTGGGATGGGCTCCCAGGACTGATGCCACGTGTCTGACGTGCTCCTCGGGCCCTGGGCCAGCCGCCCTCACCTCAGCAGGTGCTCCACACCCACTTCCTCAGCCTCCTCGGCACCGATCTCGCTCGTCACGTGCTCGAAGGTCTTGGAGGTGGGGGTGCCATCCTAAAGGGACACACAGACGGGGGATTTTAGCCAGGGGTCAGGGATTGCACCCAGGAAATGAGGAAAGCAGCCCTACACAGGCCCCAAGGGATCTGGTAGCTACGGCTCTAGCTGGGATATCCTTGATTTAATCAGTGTCACCAACTGCCCCAGCAATCTCTCCTGCTCTGGGTAACTTCCCATTTCTGCATTTTGCTGGTCTGTGCCCAGGGGGAAGCAATGGAAATTCTAAATATCACAATTATTTCTCTCTTCCCCGATCCAAACTCACTGCGTTTTGGGAGAGCAGCTCCTGCTCTGTAGTGAAGGCCTCAGAAAGGCAAAAGATCCAACATTTTATATGCATCCAGAATTAATTTAAATGCAACAGTGACAGTGACTCACTGCTGGGTGTTGTTTGTCTGCATGGGGCTCAGCGAGGAGCTGCTCAGGGCAGGCCCACGATGACTGGGCACACCTGGGAGCACCTGCAGCCAGTGACACCCACAGTGCCAGCCTCCAGCTGCTCCCAGCTGGGACTGGGACACTTCACAGAGTGAACACTCACATCATGAACCTCCTCCACAGAGATGTAGGCTTCTGTGGGTAGCCCCAGGTCCTTTGGCTTCACATCAATGATCACCAGCACCTCGGGGAGAAAGAAAATGTGCAGAAAACTGGATTTCAGTCAAGGAGTAGGAAAAAAATACCCAAGCCAGCTCTTCCCTCCTCAGCACCAGCACAAGGCTGCTCAGAGGAGGAACCTCAGGCACTGAGACAATGATTCAAGAAACTCCTGATCCCAGTTCCCTAATCACTTCACAACCATCATGCTGCATCACCAGCAACAAAGGCGGGGTACAAGGGTTCCCAGATGCCCCTTTCAGGGAAAGAGAGAGAAGAGCAAGCCCAGAGGCCAAAGGTGGCCCCACTTACAGAGTTGGGGCAGTATCTCTTCATCAGTTCGTTGATGGCGATGTCGTTCTTGTGCAGCTTCGGGCCCGTGTGGTACCAGCCCACAATTCTTTCTCTGGCTGAGCAAAAGCAGAAAGGATTTGGGATCAGAACCATGGGGAGGCCCCAGCAGAGACCTGGGCACAGACTGGGAGGGCTGACCGAGGGTGAGAGTCTGATCTGTGTGGAGGAGAGGGAAATTGATGACAAAGCCCTGGCTTGAGCAGTGACCACAGTGCCTCACCACTGTTACTGACCCACAGCTTTTCTCCTGGCCCCTTCACTGAGTAATTAACAGCTTCTGTTAATTGTGTCACTCTCATGCCCCTCTGACATCTCAAGATGCAAGTCCCATCCCTGAAGGGCTCAATGTGGATGTGGGACATGGTCAGTGGAGAACACGGTGGTGCTGGCTGATGGTTGGACTCTGTGATCTTACAGGTCTTTTCCAACCTTAAGGATTCTGTGATTAATGGGAATTCCATTTTCCACAGCCCTGAGAGTTTTTGGGAGTGTATCCCTCCCTGACTGTCAGAAGATCTTAACTCACCATTGACCTTCTTAAACATTCCATACATGTTCTCCAGATAGTCATGGTCCAGGAACCACACGGTATCATCCTTGTCATCCTCATCAAAAGGTACTGGGAATAAAAGGAAACACCAACCTTTAAAGAATCCAACTTCCTGAATTAAAATGTTTATTGAAATGCTCTGGGTTTGGGTATTTTTGGCTGCTAAAGGAGAAGGAGGTTTACTTAGGAGCGTCGACAGCAATTTGCATTTGTTGTTGAATATGGGGTGATTTGTACATGGACGGATCAAGGGTTTCTTCAAAAACCCCAACACAATCCATCCATTAAATAATTCAGTGGCTTTGGAGAAGGGCAGGACACCCGAACTCACCTGCAAAACTGTTGGACACATCCAGGATCTTCTTCTGCCAGGAGCCCAGCAGCACTCCAACCACTCGCTTCTGATTTCCCACTTTTCCTATTCTAAAAGGAAAAACGACTGTCAGTCCCTGCCACAAGCGGGGAGCGGGGAGAAGGGACGCCCAACCCGTGTCGGAGGTGACACAGCGCGGGTGGAAGAGAGGGAGGTTACGATTGTGTTATCGCTGCTTGTGTTTACAGCCACAAAAGGGCGTTCCGGTGCCCTCGGAACCAAAGCCTGTCCCCAGGGCCTGGCCCAAGTCACTCACGGGGGACGCGACCCCGACACCGGCTGCGATCAGCGAGCAGCGACCGACCCCAGTGTCACCCACCGCGGGCTCGGCCAGCCCCTGGGATTCGGGGCTTTATTTTTGACTGTAAAACCGCCCGGTATCAGCGGGAAGGCGCGGAATTAGGCTCAAACTACCCCGAGTGCCGGAGGGACCGGGTCCCCTCCCGACCCCGGGGCCCTCCCGCTCCGCCGGGTCCCCTCCCGGCCCCGGGCTCCTTCAGGGCCCCGCTCCCGGCCCGGCCCCGCTCCCGGCCCGGCCGTGACTCAGCGCCGCGGCGCCACTCCCGCCCGGCCGCACCTGTTGAAGTGATCGACGACGCTGAGCAGCACCAGCGGGTGCACGACCACCCTGTCCACGGCCAGCTCCGGCATGGCGCCCGCCCGGCCCGGCCCGGCCCCGCTCGCTCCGACCGCCCGCGCCCGCACCAGGCCCGACCGGCCCCGCGCCTCAGCCCGCCCCGAGCGCCCGGCGTGCAGCGCGCGGGGCGGGACCCGCCGCCGGCCGGGGCGGGGCCGCGGCCATCTTGGGAAGGGGATTGGCCATCTTTGGAGGGGATTCGCCACACTGGGGCGTGCCGACCGCCATGCTGAGAGGGTAACCGCCATCTTGGGAGGGGAACGCCGCCATGCTGAGAAGGTAACGCCGCCATCTTGGGAGGGTAACGCCGCCATCTTGGGAGGGTAACGCCGCCATCTTGGGAGGGTAACGCCGCCATCTTGGGAGGGTAGCACCGCCATCTTGGGAGGGTAACGCCGCCATCTTGGGAGGGTAACGCCGCCATCTTGGGCTGTGGCGTTGCTCCGCCCCGAGGTGGGGAAAGGGGCGGCCCTCAGCGGCGGGCCCCGCCCCTTCCCCCCTTTTTCTCTCTGTTTTTCGGCATTTTCTTTGCCTTCTCCCCCCCCGCCTTTTCCCTTCTTTCTCCCCCTCCTTTCCCTTCTTTTCCCTCCCCTTTTCCCCCTTTCCTCACTTTCTTTCCTTTTTCTTTCCCTTTCCCCCCCTTTCCTCTATTTTTTACTCCTCTCCCCTCTCTTTCTTCTCCCGCTTTTTTAAACCCCTCTTTCCCCTCACCTTTTTTTTCCCTCCTCTCTCCCCCATCTTTCCCCCTCATTCCCCCCGTCCCTCCCCTCAGTGTCCCCAGTGCTCCCGATCCGGGCCCCCGCGCTGCTCCCGTGGAAGGCGAGGGTGGCGTTCGCCTGTCCCGGGCTCAGGGATCTCCGGGATCTCTCCGAGCGGGAGGAACCCCTCAGGCCGCGATCCCGGCCCTGCCCTCCCGCACAGAGTGCAAGTGCCAACACCGCCTTTAACCCTCCCCTTAACACCGCCTTTAACTCTCCCCGTCCAGGTGCGCCGGTGCTGTCCTTGCCACCCGGCCCCGGAAAGCGCCATCGTCCCAGAGCCTCAGGGCACGGCAGGAATCCCGCTACCGCAGCGATAAAAGTCCACGAAAATAGGTAGAAATCTTTATTAGTGCTTGGTTTCTTCCCAGGGACCGTGTTAGGTAAAGCCCCAGCCAATGCCCTGCAGCCTCTCGGATTTTGTAGAGGTTTTTGCTGCGTGTAAAGGAGAAACAGGCTCAGGTGAGACTTTGGAGAAGGGTTTTTGCACCTCAGGAGCAGAAGCTGACACAGAACTTGTCTTTCACACTTTATTTCTCAAAAAAAAAAAAAAAAAAAGTATTACCTGAGGCTGTTACTTCAGAGTCTACACAGAGAAGTTACTAACATGAAAAATATCCAAGTTGTTGAGGGTGATCTCACAGTTTTTAAAGCGCTATTATATCCCCTTATTTTTTACACTGTTCCCACATGGTTTATGTATATTTCTGTATATAGTGGTAATATTTTGGTATTTCAAAATACCAAGTGGTATTTTGGGTGCAGTTGAAGGTTTTGTGGTGCTATTCAGCATCATAAAACTTCAGAGATGTTGGCAAAAACAACAATAATTTACAAACCCTTCAGAGTCTGAGATCTCTCGTGGAGTTTTCAGTTGTTACATCCTTTAGTGTCCCTGCTTAAAAAAAAAAAAAAAAGAAAAGAAAAAAGAAAAAAGAAAAAAAAAGAAAAAAGAAAAAAAAAGAAAAAAGAAAAAAGAAAAAAAAGAAAAAAGAAAAAAAAAGAAAAAAGAAAAAAGAAAAAAGAAAAAAAAAAGAAAAAAGAAAAAAGAAAAAGAAAAAGAAAAAAAAAAAAAAGGAGTTTCTAGTGGAGTTTTCCGAGGTTTTTCCCAGCAGAGGGAGATATCTGACCGTGGAATTTGAACACAGCCAAGGTTCTTGTCGCTTGTTTTATCAATATACATATAAAACTCAATGTTCAAATTAACTAGTTCAATAAGTAATTTAGTTCATTGATTTTCGGGCATATCCTAAGTGCCATTACAAGCTACGGATATTTTAAATGCCATTACCTAATAGAAGGAATGTTTTAAGCACCTTTTATTGATTTTATTACTGCTTTATTTTGCTGTCTTGGTTTAAAAATCATTTTAACCACTCTGTCATCGAGAAGAAATATGTCGTTGGTGAAATACAGTCAATTTCCTAAAAACCTTTGACATCGTTAACTAAGGAATTACAGTTGTTAAATCATGCCAGGCAGTGACGGGGGACAGCGAGGAGATGGACTGGGGGCAGAGGGCCAGGGGGCTGTCCCCGGCCGTGACAGAGCCACCTCGGGGCTCCTCCGGCTCCCAGCGCAGCTCTAACACCTCCAGAGGGTGCCAGCCGCGGCGGGAGCAGCACCGACTGCGAGGCAGACACAATTAAGGGGCGTTTTAATGATCTGTTGTGGCTTTTTATTGAAATTGCTCTGGAACTTGACGCGTTTGAAGTTGGATTCCCTGGATTGTGTTGCTGGGAGTTTGGGGTATTGATGTCGTACACAAAGAGGTAAATGGAGCCAGCTCCCAGGGATTGCAGTTCCTTCCCTTCCCAGCTCCCTGGGTTTGAGATTGTCAGAATTACTGAGCTAATCAGCTGGCAGAGGCAGGCTGGGGATCCCGGCAGTGCGCTGCTTAATCAGAGAGTTGAGCAGTAAGTAATGAGTGCTGGTGCTCAATAAAAAGGCAGCTAATGAGGTGGTTGAGCTGTGGAGTGGCAAACATCCACACTGAGAGGGGCTCCTTCTCCGGAGTGCTGAGCTGGGACTGTCCCTGAGCACTGGCACCTCACCTGGAGTGGCGATGGAAGGAGAGGACCTGGGATCTGCTCTTTAAAATGGAAGAAGTGATTCCTGCAGTATTTGTTGGGCTTTTATTTTGTTGAAAAAACCCCAACGCGGCCCATACACAACCCCCAAAAGTTACACACAGCTGTTCTCAGAGTTTAAGAATGGTTTCCGGTTTGGAAAATAAGACTAAACCATCTTAAAGTAGTTTAAAAATCCAAGTAATGATTCTAACTGTCAAAGCAGGCTCTGGCTGTTGACTCGGTGAGCTGCAGGGGGAGTGGGCAGCAGGGGAGTGTCCAGGGAAGGGGAGGGGGCTGTGCTGGGTCCCTGTCCAGCTCGGGGGTCCGGGAGGGGAACATGATGAACCTGGAACTCCCTTCCAAATCCATGTGTGCCCTGATTCTCCCCCTTTTGCCCCGACTCTCTTCCTTTTGCTTAGTCTGGGGTTGTGCACTGGCCCCAAGTGCCAGGTTACTCTTTCTGTGGCACAGGGGCCACACCTTTGCAGATGTTCTTTCCAGTGGTGAGAGGTAGAAAAAGATCCATGGAAAGATCTATGCAACTGGGAAAGATTGATACCTGATACTTTGGATCCTAATGCTGAAGGACTCTTACAAATGTGCTCCTTTAATACTGGTTGGGTTTGTTCTTAGGGAAAAACCTTCCCTTATTTTCCTACACTTACAGACCATGTCCACTAGCATGTATTTTCCTAGAGGTACTTTCTCAAATGTGTTTCATCCGTCAGGAGAAGCTGGACTTCCTCCAGACCTCTTGATAGTCTGTCACATAATACCTTTGTGCTCCCAGTTTGAACAGGAAATACATTTATTTCCCTAGAAATACATCTAGCTTTGTCCAAATAACTGTAGTTTCCTGTTAAGATTTCCTCAGCCAGGGTGTGCCATAAACTGGTTCAGAAGGAATGATGCTGCCTGGAACTGAGCAAGGATAACACAAGCCATGGAAGCAGAACAGAAAGCCACCACCACATGAATTGTGATTTATTTTGGTTAAAGTGTAATTCAGTGATGTGCTGACACTGTCTATCAGTGGGTGATGGCCTGAGCCAAGCTGCACTTTGCTTCTGAACACCTCCAAACAGCCATTTTTCCCCTCAAATATCAGTTCTAGAATGTCATCTCTAAAGCAAACAATTAAATCTGTAATTATAAACGAGTCTATTCACTTTCTGATATGAACTTTAAATATTTGTGTTGTAGTAAATTATTTCTCTGTTTCCCTATAGGGTGCTTGACCGAAGCTGTGTGTGTATAAATATATAAAGTTATATATATATATGTAGAAGTCGTTACTGACACCATCTGTGAATGTTGTTGCAGTTGCTGCCAAGGGATTTAAACCCTTTTGTTCCCACCTGGGGGGTAGCAGGTGACTCAGATAATCCTGCCCTCTCTCAAAGAGTGGAATTTTGACCGATAACCGTGGCTGTCGAATCCTCGCTTTCTTTAGTTAAAAACCAGGAGTATTGTCAACATGTCATATCACACCATGGAAGATATTTAATGTTTTATATTCCCTGCCTCTGATTTTGTTGCCCTATCCAGATATCACAGGGTATAGAAACATCAGAAATATGGGGGTTTAATAACTAAGTCCTGACTCTACTTTTTATTTCAATACAGACCATTTTCCTTATGTTATTCTGGTCCCTTTGCTGCAAAATGATTTTAAAAAAAATAATAGTGTAAACAAACAGTTAAAAAAAGCAAGCACAACAGGTTCTAGTCATACTTATTTTTCCACACCTTGAGGACTAGCAAATTCTTTAATATGAGATTTTATTTGTACAAAGCAAAACTTCAAACCCACTCCAAAGCTTTCTTATTAAGTGCTGTCAGTGCGGTGATTTACAGGGGCAATAAAGATCTGGAGGGGGCACATTCATCACGGGGTTCAGCGCACCAGGAGCCATTTTCTCCAGCGCTAAAGCCAAGTGATAAAATGAATTCTTTTGTTCTATAACCAAGACACATTCCCTGGGTTTTTTTTGTTGGTGGTGGGTTTTTTTTGTTTTCTTTTTTTTCTTTTTTTTTTTTTTTTTTTTTTTTTAATGTGTGTTGGGATTCCTTGGTTTGTAGCTTGGCTGTGTTCCTGTAACGCATTTATAAATAATGAAAAATTGCTCACATGCAGATGTGATGATGCATCTGGCAAAACCACTGTTGGAAACACAGGAACTTACTTTCTATTTAGTCCTACTTGCTAACTTTTCTCCATTGTTAATTCTTGTATGAAATTTTAACAGCATTTTTTTAACTGCAGGGTTTGGGGAGTTTTTTTGGTGTGTTCTTTTTTATTATTATTTTTTGAGTGATTCTATACCTCTCTGCAAAGCTCAGAGAATTCTGGTTAGGAAGTAATAAAAGTACTCAACATGAAGAGCCATGCTTACGGAGTATAGTGAGATTTGGAAAGCTTCACTTGCTTCCTCTGCTTCTAAACTTGTGCTTTGCTGCTCCTTCACAGCAGTGGAGAGAAAAGTTGAGTTTCTGATACAGAGGGAAATGCTGCTGCTCGTGTGGGCACTGCCCAGCCCCGGCTGGGGAGAGGAGGTGATGGGCAGGATCTTACCCTGTCACCAGCGGGCTCCGGATCTGACTCTGCAGCGACTATCAAGGGAATTCTGGTTTTTCCATACGAAAATGCCGCCACCTACGGGCTCTGCCTGGACTTCTGGGAAGCCCCTCACTCGCAGCGTCCGGGGGGCTTGCACTGGCACCTTTGGGACAGAAGTAGGAGAACCAAGTTGCAAAAAATACTGTAGAGTATAATTTTGAATATCTTCAGTTGTAAATGTACTGTGTGAAGCTGCTTCCAGTGCTGTGGTGTGGGTTGGGCTGGAGCCAGAGCCCGTGGAAGCAGGAGGCTGGGAAAGCTCCGGTGTTGAGCTTGGTTGGGATTGCAGGTGGCTCCACACTGGGCAGGGACACCTTCCACTAGACCAGGTCACTCCAAGCCCCTTCCAGCCTGGCCTCGGGCACGTCCAGGGATCTCAACAAACCTGTTTGTTAATCTTGGATAAATGCTTTTCGGCAGTCCTGGGTGTGTGAGGGGCGAGCAGTTTTCCATGTGCTGTGCTCTGCATGCAGGCGCTGGAAGCAGGAGCTGCTGCTGCCCCCAGCCCGTGTGACTGAGGGGTTCTGGGCAGTGTCCGTCCCTGGCCGCCTCGTAGGAGTTACTCATCCAGGGAGAAGCTGCTGCAACAGCCCCAAGTCCCAGCGCAGCTGCTGTATGGCTGCTGGAAAGCTGGAGCTTCACTTGACCGAAAAAAAAGGGATTTTGGAGATCTCTTTGCTGTAATTTTCTGTTGGCACTTGAAATTTAGCAAGGAAAGCTGTGGTCTTGGAGGCTTTTTTGTAGAGCCGTGTATGTTACTGCTGATACTTTTATTGCGAAACTTTTAGTCTCTGATATTTAAGGTCAGATATTGTAAGTGTGTGTGTGCGCTATTTTTTTTTTTTTTTTTTAACCCGGGGGCCTCTTATACTGTAGTGTCATGAAAGATCCTAAAGCTTTGAGGGGGAAAAAATGGAAATACTTCATTTTATGAAGCAGTTTTGGGGTCAGTTTTTCTGAAATGAATGCTTTTATGTTGGATAGTTTAAAGCCCATCTGTTAACTGAAACCAACCCTAAGTGAAGTTGCAGTTGTGTTTCCTATTAGTCTTGTATCTTTCCTATTAGTCATGTATGAAAGAATACAGAGCCATCCAGCAGAATTCCAAACAAAAATGGAAAAAGCAGATGGTGAAACTATTGCCTTGTTGCCTTTCTTTTACAGGAGCGAGTAATTATTAATAGATCACAAAAATACTGTAAGAGTAGTTCTGTAAAGTGTTACCAGAGTCCCCGCTCAAGGTGTCCTTCTGATCATTGCGTATTGCAGGTGAAAATTGGCGCACTTTCACTCAGAGACACTGAAGAGGGTTTGAAAAATAGATCATGGATGTTATGTCTGGAAGCCTACAGTGAAAGATAAAATACACAATTTTAAATAGTTAAGCACTGCAAGTCTCTCAGGGCTCATTTATTATGTTGTCATGGTGAGCAAGGAATAAAAAAATAAAATAAAAAGGCTGTTCCTTGGGTAGTTGGTACTTAGAGGCACTTTTCTTTTACAAGAGTTCCATGCTGGCTTAAGGAAAGATCTTGGAGAAAAAGAACAAACTTTATTTTTCAAATAAATTCAGCTAGGAACTCACAGCCTCCCCTGACACAGGGCTGAATTATTGTTAGTGTACACTGCTGGGAGAGTAACACTTACTGCTGTTTAACAACAGTGGCTTTCCATGGAATTTCAGAAAGGCAGTAGGAAAAAGAAAGGCAGAGTTGAGTCCTGAAGCAGAAGAAACACATCCAGCCCAGAGCCAGGCTCCTTTATCAGGGCTGCTGGAAGGGAGAAGGAACACGCTCTGTACATGCAGCTTCATATGATTTGGTTGTAAAATTCTTAATGGCTTGTGTGAAGCAAGAGGTCCTCTCTTCCTTGAATAAAATCTCCTTAGGTGTGTTTCTGCCAGACTTCCTCTCTTTTCCATTCTTAGACTGCAGCCAAATATCGGGAACGTTTGTGTCTGCAAAGCTCCATTTGTCATGAACAGGAGACAGTAACTTTTTAATGTTGTGATGGAAGGTTACGGGTGGTGCTTGGTAGGTGCTGGGTTTAAAATAGCTGTGAATTGTGTCCAGGCTGTCCCGGGAAGGTTCTCTGACTGTGGAATTCCACTGAGCAGGCTCTTGGATGCTCCCACATTCCCGTATTTTCAGGCTCTGGAGGGCACCTGAACTCCTGGATACTAAACCTGTCCCACATGAGTTTTTATAGTGCTGGAAGCAGCGGTGTAATGGTACAGGATATTCAGGATCTATAAGGAGGTGCCTCTGAGGTTTGTGTGTACAGTTTGGGGGGTGTTTCCTTGGGGTACAATCACAGGTGAACTCCCATGTTACTTTTTAACTGGTAAGCTGATTGGGCTGATTGTGTTCTGGCTGTTGAGTTTGGTGGTTTTTCAATGGAAATCATTCTTTACTGATTTTACATCAGGGAGACAATTGCCCAAGTGATGTTTTCATATGAAGTGTCATAAGCTGTATTTGTTGATGTACAAATGAGTCAGTTTTAGTAAAGATTCCTCCCTCGGCTCGTGGAAAAGTGGTGTTCTAGCTCATCCATTCTTTACTTTCCTTTGCTCCTGTTGCATTGTAGAAAAGGCTATTTAGTTCTCCACTGAGCTTGATAAAAAAGGATTTTTTAAAATATAATATTAAAAGATGTTCTATTGGGGCACAAAGGTAACACCAGAAGGGGGTACTATAATTTTGTCAGATTTGCTTTGGTAAGTTGTTTTATTAAGGTAAAGTGATTACAGCCAGCACAGTTAATTTTAATATGCTAACACACCACAGCAAGTTGGAAACTTAAATAAAATGATACTAATAATTTAATTGTAGAGAAGCTTAGGAAGGTGACCTGTATGTTACACTGAGATTGCAAACAGGCTTGGCAGATGTAAAGCATTTCTCAGCAGGCTCCGGGAGGTCCCGGCCTGAGCTGCACTGACCTTTGTGGGAGGACGTTAATGCAGCTCTGCGAAAACTGCCTTCTCCAAAAAGTTTGCTTTCATGTGAGAGAAAGAACCCTTTCCTCTCTCAGCTGTGGGGGTTAATGGGTTTAACACCTGTGTGAAGGTGGCTGCTTATTAGGACTTCTTTTTCAATGGAAAAATGCATTCTCTGGCATTCCTCTATTAGTGGAGTGATTGCTCTCAATTAAAATGCATTGCTGGAACTCGATGTTGGCACCCAGGGAGGAGGGTGGGTGGGTGTTAAATCCCCAGGGCTGCCCGCGGGGTTGGAGAGCTGCTGCCTGCCCTCCTTTTTGTGTCAGAAGCTTTGCTTGAGCTCCAGAGTGCCAAGCTAGGAAAAGGGAAGAAATAACATGTTAGTAGAACACCTGAGACAAATATTTTCTGCTAATTTCTGCAGAAGAGAACGAATTCGTCATTCCTGTGATCCTGTTGAGTGAGTTTTACTTTCATTAGGAGGTTCTCAAGATCACCGTTTCCCCCCAGGACATGGAAAACCAAATCGCATGAAAACAAACCGGTGGAGACACTGGTTTGCCAGGGATGGTAATTGGGAATGATGTAACGACGGGATTTTCCAAATGCTTTTCAAGATGTTTTCAGTGGCTGTTTGCAGTCCGTGATTGAAATCCTCACATGGCATCAGCCTGTGTGGAGAACTTGGCCACAGAATGCTGTTTGTTCTGGTCACGCTCCGTGGTCATTCCCTGGCTTTGTGTGAAAGATGTGCCCAAGGAGTACCACCAGAACATCATTAACAAAGAGCTGCAGCCTCAGTGTTCTGCATCCTCCACACATTTAAGGCTGGATTTAAGGACATTTGAGTGCCAATAAAAGGCTTTGATTTCCCTGGCTGTGAGCTGTGTCCTGTTTAGGAGGCTGCAGGGAAAATATGGCAAAATTGGGAGTTCTGGTGAGAATGTTTAGTCACAGAGAACTCACAGGTAACTTTTTTCCATGGAAGAAACCGAATTAGTGCATTCTAGATTTGTATAACAAATTATTGGTATTGAATTATCAAATTATATGCACAATTAAATTTTTATTAAATAAGGAATAACGTATGCAATATTATGCTAATCTGGTGCAGTATAACAAGTTTGTAAGTTTAACACACCGTGCGCTGTGCCTCTGCCTCCCAGGGGACTCGTTTGGGATGTAAGGCATTCAGCAATTGAAAAGGAAATTATAAAATTAGTCACTTGAGTAATTTAAACATGCAAATAAGTGTCCCAACTGTGGTGATACCAGATTTAGCTGAATTTACTCGGGCTGCTTCGACTTTATCACCCTAATTATTCCAGCTTTGTGTCAGGCTTAAGAAAGCAGGAAGCCAGAATTCTCTGTTACACAAGTTTCTTGTGGTGCTATTACTGCACTGTGTGTGCCCTAACGCACTCACTGGGAAAAACTTGTTCCAAGGGTTTTTTCCCTGCTAATTAGCAGAACAAAGGCAATCAGGACTGTTCTATCACCAGAGATTTAACACACTCAGATTTTATGAGCCAAGCTGAGTGATATGTTCTGATAGTGAACGTTCAGCACAGCTGAGGGAATTCCATGTGCTGGAGCCCCTCAGGAATTCAGTAAAAATTACCTGTTTAGGTAATGACTTTTTTTTTTTCTCAGAGCCATCTCCTTGCGTATCTCTGACGTTAAAACATAGCTGTCTCCATCAAAGTATTAATTATTTTAGAAATCTTATCTACAAGGAGCTGGTTTTGGGAGGGACGCTGATGGAAATAAGCACATGATCCAGTTGCACATGCAGGGCTGTTTTCAGGCTTCTGTTAATATTAAAAGAATGTTAATGTAAAACATTAAGATAAGAAATCAGAGGACAGTCTTTACCTCCATGAAGCCCAGGAGCTCCTGCTGAGCTTTGCTCAACCTGCAAGTACAGAAGCTCTGTGATTAAATTGATTCAGCCTTTATTATTGGCAATAGAGTGACCATTGCTTGGATGTAAGAGTCTTTTTTTTAAAGGTATCTTGGTGATAAAATGATGAGAGTCTAACAGACTTTTTGTCTTAGTTTTTGGCATAACTCTTTAAATTTTTTTCACTCAAGAAGTATACACAACCACCTCATTTTTCACATGAATAAATGGAAATAATCTTTGCAACCATGGATTGCTTCTTAATATTAGTTGAAAGTAAAGATGTACATAGGGCTTCTAGTCTATAAAGAAGGTGAGAAAACAAATAAGAGCAAGTGTTAATTCATGTACACAGAATTTGTGTCTGCACAGCAGGTGAAAATGCTACATTAATGCTGGAAATATCTGTCCTGCTGTGTAGTTTTCCTTCCTTTTTATTACTCTAGCGTTTGGTCTCGTATGAATGCACCGTACTTATTTGCATGTTATCACGACAGATTCCTCTTTGCTTCTAGTTATCCATATAAAGAGATAGATGCTCCACATGACCTCAAGAAAGTATTCAGATGAAACACTATCTTAAAATATTGTGGGTTTCATAGCGCAGTGTATATATACATAAATTTTATTTTTAGTCAAGGTTATTAATTGCTCCCAAAAATGCCAACTAAGAAGAATGTTGTTAAAGTGTAATGTCAAATGCTTCTAATTATGGCAATGTCAGGAGCAAGGTTCAGTTGGAATGTCCATGAGATTAAATAGAAAATTATCCTGACTGTGTGACTTAAAGCTTTCTACATCCCTGTTTGAGGAGCCACCAGCTGTGGCCATGGTCCCTGACGGAGCTCAGCAGGGCGCTGTGGATCAACGCCCGTGTTTGTAACGGGGCCCAGACCTTGCTCTGGACATGTGCAGGGATGGACAGGCCATGTCTTTGGGGAGTAACTCCTCAGCTGGAGCCTTGAGCTGGATGCGTGCGTGAGCCTGTCCCCTGTAAAAGCAGCCTGGCCTTGGTCTCAGGGAGCGCAGTGACCGTGTTCCCGCTGGGGCTGGAGCAGAGGCCCGTGTGCCGGAGCAGAGCTCACGCCCTGCTGCACGCTCAGGTGTGCCATGCTGCTTGTCTGGTGGGCCTTCCCACTCATTTGCAGCTGGGTTGTTCCACTCTGTTCTAAAAAAGGGCAGAAGCTGCTCTTGCCATGGTTCCACTTATGGATGGTGGTTCCACATGCTGCATGCGTGGGGCTGGTGTCTCAGGCTGGTGCACTCCAACCTTCTGGCACGCTGTTGGTCTGGATCTGCAGTTGTCATAAGATATATGTTGTGGAAATAATTCCTTTTTTTTTTTTTTTTCTATTAGAATAACAGGGAAAAAGATTGCAAAATGTGAATTAATTTGATAATTCAGTCTTGCTGGCCACACAAATTCCAGTTAAAGCTTGTACTTTGTGGGGAACCAAGTGTGATAGATGACAAGGTCTGTTTTGGTCTGGATGTTTGTCTACCTCGTTATTAATGTTGTGTCATACTCTGAAAGGATCAGAGGCACTGAGGGGAACAGGTTTTTAAAGAAGGGAAATGAATTTAGTGAGTGGAAGAAGGGTAAGAATACATAAGTTACTCTTCCAGACTGCTTCGTGTGCCATTCATGTTTTTTCCAGTGTTTTTTTCTGATTATGCTTTATGTATTTTGCTTGACACAGCAGGTACTTGGGAATTTGTACTGTTGTCTATGTGACTCACAAAATGGGCTTTTCTTTAAAATAGATATTTTTGAACTGTTTTATGCGGCATCGTGGTGGATTGGTGTGCCTGTGCCTCAGACTGGCAGCTCAGTAAAGCTTGGGGACAGTCAGCACAGGAGTGGGGAGCAGGAAGCCTCTGAAGGGTTCTCTGAGATCTTGGCTGCTACTTGGTTTTAGAAAAGTTCATCCTTCAGGTCTTCAGTACACAATGAAACATTTAATCATTTAAAGTTCATATTAGGTCTAAAATTGAAAGTAGTCTGGACTCTCTGGAGAAATTTCAGCATCTCCAGAAAATATCAATACCAGCTCTTTGAGCTGGCTCTTGGCTGCTCAGGTGACCCTGGGGCATCCCTGCTGCTCTAAGTCAGTGAGGAGACTTTGGATTTCTCTCCAAGTTCTTTTTGGAGCTTTCACTGGGCCTCAAAAATGTCACTCAAAAAAACTTGTCATTTAATGAAGCTGTTGCTCCTGCAAAAAACAAGTTTAGATGAGGTAGGTGTCAAAATATGTGCTCGGTCCTCTTCTGACCTAAGAAGTCTGGGCTTGGTCCCTGATGTCATGAGGCCAAACTTTCTCACCTCATTGACTTTAGGAAGGCAACTGTGACTGAGATATTGTGTTGGATGTGTCGGGGACTGCGTAATTAGAGTCTGAAATCAACGCTTAATAGCTTGTCTTCAGAAATTTATTCTCCCTTCTGGAAAAAAGTGTTGATACTTTAAGCATTTTAACTGTTCCTGCTTATTTTTTTGCTTCCTTTTATGATATAAAAATTCAGTTTGGTTCATTTTGAGCCTGACTGGAAGGCGAAGTTTGTTTATTTTGGCAGCTTAGTTGTAGATCGGCCAAGAGGAAAATGAAAAACTGTAGCCTGTGGGCATTCTGCGTGTGCTTATCTCCGTCCTGCTGGAGCAGGGATAGCTGTCTCCTTCCTAGGAAAGGAAAACAGGTTGAGGAGAAGCCTCATGTATTTATATTTTCTCTTTTTGGTTTTGTGTTTTTTTTACTGTAGCAATTCTTCACAAGCTCTGTTGGCAGTGTTGGGGATGGCACAGACACACCCACAGCTCAGGGTATGCTCTGAAGTACTTTTGCCCAACAGAAGTTTAATCAGTTTATTAAATATTTGTTTTTTCTACTCCTAATGTTTGGAAAATAACTTGAGATTGTATATCTTTGAGTATTAGTCTAAGAGTGAATCAGAAAACAATAATTTCTGTAGGCTCCTTTTTTGGTGCTACAATTCAGCCAAGGGCACACATTCCAAGAGCCCGGGCACTGGGCTGGTTCCCTCAGGACTGTGCTCTCACCACAGCCAAGGACAGGCATTGTCAGGTTGTCCTGCTGCCATCCCAAACACCTCCCAAACTCCGTTGGTGCCGTCAGGACCGGCTGGGACACGAGGGGTGCAGAGGGAGCCTCGCTGCCAGCCCTGGTGCTGTGGGAGCCCTCAGCGACAGCAGCCTCTGCACCCACCCTCGCTGCGGGGCGCGGGGTCAGCTGAGCTCTGCTGGGGAGGGCAGCTAAGCCAGGGACAGGCAATTCCTGCTCTAACAGGACCCGAAACGTTGGATGTCAGGTACTGAACGGCTTTCATTTCCAAATCCCGGGATGCTCGCTCACTGCGTTTGCTTTGGCATTATCAGCTCTTTCACATAAAACACTTTAAAGATTCACAGTTAGGAACTTTCCACCACATTTTATCGCTTTGTGTTGCGTGCTGTTTCCCACTTGGATATATGGGAATTTCTTCTTATGGGGGATGATAAACATGTAAAATCCTAAGTTTTAGGACTTGGTACAAGTTCAAATACTATTGCTTTAAAAGAAAAGGATTCTAGTAAGACACAGAGAAGAAACTTAATGGAAAAAGTGAGGGACGTGTGTGCTTTTTGGTAGTTTTTTAAAAGCTTCTTGCTCAAAGGCATCTACCCTGTCCTCGGAGGACTTGGGTATTGGTTTGATGTCAATTCTTTCACAAATAAACTCTTCTTTCTGTTATTCTAATCACACATGTATGCTGCTAATAAAATTCTTCCTCAGGGTATCTGTGAGGAAAACCTTATTCCTTTGTTTTGGGCCAGCCGGCAACTGCGGCACTGGTGGATTAGCAGATGAGAAGCTTATTCCAGAGAAACAGCTTTTTCTGGAAAATTGCTTTGACAGAAACCCCTCATTCCTGTGACCAGAATCCACAGACTTTCAAAGTAATTAGGGGGACTTCAGTAACAAGGAAATACAGACAGCAAATCCAACAAGAGATTTGGCTGTTGCTCTGCAGCCTCCCCGTCTGTGTGTCCCTCCTGCTGTGGGGGGGAGCAGGGGAATGAAGGGGAAGAGGAGTTACTGATGGTCCTGAGAAGCCTTTATTGCTGGGGCATCAAACTCATCCCTCTCCTTTTAGGCTCTGTTTTTGGGAACAGGAACATGAGCTGCCTCACTGTGGAGGTGTGGTGTGGCAGCAGGCACCTGGCAGGAGTGCTCTAACACGTGTCTGCTCCAAGGATCAGGGCAAGGGGCATTCCAGAAACTGGGCATTGTGGTATGGAATGGCACTGGCCATGGCAGCCAGTGGCATCTCCCACGGGCAGTCCCTGTGGCCCTGGTGTGTGGGACACCAGCGTGGGGTACAGGGGCTGCACTGGCTGCTCAGTTCCCTGGTTCCCATTAAGGGAAGAAAGCATCCATGTTTTCTTAATGTGTCTTTAAAGCATTAAAAAGTCTTTGGAGGTGGGAAGAGGAAGTCTTAGTCTGTATCAGTAGTGCTCTTAGTGGCCTTCACTCCATGGGCGATGCCCAGCACCGAGCATCGCCCCCCTTCTCTTGTCCTCATATCAAACCCGTGCTGTGGGGTTAAGGGTTGCTGCTGGAACTGTGGGCCCAGTCGGCACTTTCCTGCTGACTCAGGGTTACTGAGGGTGTGCTGGGATTCTGGGCCGGCCTGAGCTGAGGGATAAATGGCTTTCCTGGGTCTTTTTTGGGACTGACTCTAATTGTATTTCCTTACACTGCCCAAGCGGGCTTCTCTCCCTCGTGCCTCCAATCCTGTGGCAACGGAGCTCACAGGTCATGATGAAGTAAATGCACAATCTGTGGTGTTTGATCCACGTGTGCCGTGGTGGCAGCTGGATGAGTGGGAGTTTCCATGTGTGTGCTTTCTTGCAAAAGTTTGGGAAAAAATCAATTTGCGCAGTCAGGACGACTCTCAGTGCAGAATTCCTGTGTAAAGGCAAGGTGGCCTGGTGCCACCAGAGCATCTTCATTGCAGAGCCAGAGCCTGCTGGATGCCAGGCCTGTGGGGCAGGTGTGCCGAGGGGTGGCACACTGCAGGTGCCTCCCCAGCCTAGCCCGGCAGGAATGTGCCCAGCAGCTTTCCCTCAAAGGAAACATGAGGAAAACATCTTGTTTTAGAGAGATATTTAATATGTTTTTCATATTTGGAAGGCAGTTAATGTCTGGGAATGTCCTTTTGCTCCCTGGCCAGCATGATTAATGTTACTTTTGATCTTTTTTTTTTTTTTTTTAATCAGAGTAAAAGTGATTTATTTGCAAGGAAAGCAACAGCAATTATTTACTCTGTATTCATGGTTAAAGTTGCTTTCTTTTAAACATTATTTTTGGGAGGGTAAAAGTTCTTAAAAATAAACATGGTTCAAATTATTTTTAGATTAAAATACTTTATGGAAGGAGAACTGAGTTTTAGTGTTTGAGCATGAAACCAGGTAGTTAAGTCTCTGGGGAAAACACAGATGTAGAAAGGCCAAGCAAAAATGTGCTTTCAACTTCCTGGAGCTAATTACACAGAGTGGCTAACGAGGATTCTAATGAGGATGCTCCTGGGCCAGGTGGTTGTGCCCAGGTGGGCTGGTTTGCTGCCTTCCTGCCAGCCCTGTGCTGGGGCTTGGCTGTCCATGGGCTGCACAGGCATGGGGCCATCCAGGCTGGTGGGCACAGGGATTGGGCACTGGAACTGGCACAGGGATTGGCACAGGGTGTCCCCAGAGCAGGGTGGGAGGCACCCAGGCATTGCACGTGCTGCTCTTGTGAAGTGTTGGTGAAAGCTGCCCTAGGCAGAGCTCCATCGGGGCTTGGCCCAGGGCTGTAGGTAATGTGCAGATAATTCAGGGTGTGTTAGAAAAAGTCCATCAGAATTATTGCTGAAGCTTTTTTGCCTGTGTAGCTGAAAACTTTGTTGGCCTGGTCCTTGGTGCCGTAGTCTGACTAGGAACCACAGAACCATGGAACAGCTCAAGGTCATGGGATGAAGTCTGTGGTATTTTAATACATATAATTTTATCATGGTGCCTCCCAGAACCAGCAGCAGATGTGATGTCCTGAGGCCAGGGATGGTCCCTCTCTGCCCTGGGAATGATGGGCTGCAAACCTGGGTTCACTCTTAATACCAAAACCAGGTGGTTGTTGGGGCTCACACCTCTCTCCATGCATCCCTCTGGGATGGTGCTGTGCTGGAGTGGGAAGAGAGAAGCCTTTTTTGGTTGGGATGTGCAGGTTGGAACTGCAGGTGTGGGACTTTGGAGACACAGCTGTTGGCAGGGTTCCCCTGTTCCGCCAGAGAGAACAGCAGCTTTACAGGCAGTGAGGTCCTTGCCCAAGACTGTCACAGGTTTTGTACTCATTTTATGCCCCGAGATGTCTCTTGGGCAGTCAGAGGCAGTGAGGATCCAGCTGGGCAATGAGCAGGGTCCTGTGAAGGGGACACCTTGACTCTGGATCTTTGCTGCTTCTTCTGATTGCTTTCTGCCTCTGGCTGCACCGTGTCTAATCAGTAGTAACATTTGAAAAACCAAAACTAAGCTATTGAGTCCATAATGCATGGCTAAGCTAAAAGGATAACCCTAAGTTACTTCTCTACTTACAGAAAATAGCCCTGAGTTCTTAATTTTGTATTAAGGCTGTTCTGGTGTGACAGCAGGTCGTGCACCATAGACATGATAACTGCTTATCCTTCTCATTTGACTAAATTCTGGCATGAATAACAGATTTCCTTTTACTTACACCTTCCATTATGGTCATACAGATGCCATTTGGGTGGAAATATTGCACCGGTCTGATTATCATGTAAAATCACCTGTGTTATTTTCAGCCTTAAAAGCCCAAAGTGAAGTGTGTCCACCCCAGCTGGGGCAGAGACTCCTGAGGAAGGTTCTGCAGGACTTGTGTGTATTAAATCCTGTGGAGCAAATCACAATGCACTCATTCCCAGTTGGAGCTCTCTGGGCTTTTTCACCTCAGTCGTTACTTGGCAATATAGAAAGTGGTTTGTACTTCATATCCCTGTTCATAACCTCCCAGCACTTGGCTGCAAAATCCCTTGGGGTGGTGTTCTGGATGCAGGAGCTCAGGCTCGACTGAAGGAGTTTTATTGCTTCTTCTGCCATGGCTGTTGCAATTAGAGGGGTTTGGTCTTATTAGCAGTCCATGACAAAGGGATGTGGCCAGAGCAAGCCCATTTACTGAGCCAGTAAATCCTGCACATGGAGTAGCCCATGACTCACTCTGTGTCACTCTGTGATACCATCTGTCACCAATGGGCCAGTGAGACCCAGCTAGCTCAAAACAAAAACCCACCACCACAACCATCCTTCATCTACAAGGCTGCTCTGTTGAACATCTGATGATTTTGATTTGTCTCCTCGGAACTGCCTTGCCACAAGATTATCCAGGATGAGGCTGTTGATCAGCAGCTCCTTCAGATACTGGAAAGTTTCCTTGGGGGTGATGCACAGTGCTCTCCAAACTCGACCTCTAGACTGCAGCAGAGATGTGTTGTGGTTGAATCATCCTCACTCTGAGCCATCCCCATCGCACACCTGGGCTCACTGAGTGGTTGGCCCTTGTTCTCAATGTGCAGTTCACTACCAGAGTGCTTTGATTAATGCAAATGACTCCTGCAGGTAACATTTTCTGTGTCAGGATGCTGAGAGTCCAAACCTTCCATCTCACCTACTTTGATACAGTTTTTGGTTTTTTCATGGTTAGCGTACAAAACATAACTCCTCTCATAATGAGTTTATGCACCTAAAACTACCCTGTTCCCAAGGGGAATTTAGATACCATTAGGTATTGGAACAGTTCTCTGAAAAATAGTCAGTAAATTTCTGCTCTTCCTCAAGTGTCTCAGTATTTGACAGCTGGTTCCTCTGATGGGTTTTTTGTGTTTTGTTCTTTTTTTTTTTTTTAATTATACATATTCTCACTGTTGGGAAGGGAGTCCACTGCTGTCTCCCAAGCTGCATCAGCACCACAGATGTGAATCGCCTGCTTTAACTCCACAGTGAGCTGAGAAATATCTCCTTACGAGTGCTCAGAGTTGTGAATACTGTAAATGAGAGCAGCAACAGCAGAGATATAGGAAACAGATGCTGTGGCTTCCGGCTGGAAATTCAGTGACTGTTCTGGCAAAATACTTTAGACTTATTAGATGGAAAAAGGTGCTACAAACCCACACAAACCTGTCAGACATGAGCACTGCAGCCTTAGATGGTGGTGGTTACCATGCTGGCTCCTGAGCTGTAGAAACCTGAAGTACGTTGTGAGCATCTGTTACCTTGAATTTGGTCAGAACATGCTCTTAGTGAGTGGCAAAATCACTTGAAGGAAATGTCAGTGATACCACAGAATCCCAGAATGGTTTGGGTTGGGAATGGACCTTAAACCTCATCCAGTCCCACCAGCAGGGACACCTTCCACTATCCCAGGCTGCTCCAAGCCCCGTCCAGCCTGGCCTTGGACACTTGCAGGGATCCAGGGGCAGCCACAGCTTCTCTGGACACCCTGTGCCAGGGCCTGCCCACCCTCCTAGCCAGGAATTCCTCTCCACTATCCTATCTAACCCTGCCCTCTGGCAAAGCAAAGCCATTCTCCCCTGTCCTGTCATTCCTTGTAAATAGTTCAAATCTTTCCTGTAGAATCCTTCAGGTATTGGAAGGGCAGAAAGAGAAAGATTCTTTCCTTACCAGGTGATAGAATTGTACCCACCTGGGTTTGCTAAGTCCCAGGTAGTTTTTTGGGATGCCGAGTTGTGGTCAGTACTGGGTGAGTGTGAGTGATGTGGTTTAGTGATTTTCCGGATGGTTCTTGCCGGTCTGCGTGGGTGTGAAAACAGACCCTGTCACACGCTACCTTTACGGAGTGTATAAACAGGAGTTTCATCTGCTTCCCATTTACTGGTACATTTTGTTGTCTTTGCCATGGGCATTTAAAACTGAGATGTTCTGAAGAGCCCTGCATGAAATTTTAAAGAGACTGGACCTTTCATCTGCACACCAGCAGGACACCAGATAGATGAACAAGAAAGAAAGAGAAATTGTTTTTGAAGCAATAGCAAAAAAATAACAGTAGAAGCAATTATTTTATCAAAGGTTTATTTTCTTTCTTGTTTTTTAAAGACCTTTCCTCGGTTGAAGTTGGCTACCTTCTTATGTATGTTTGATTTGTGGTTTTCACAAGGTCCAAATGAAAAATGTCAGCTGGAGGATGTGTATGGTTAATGAGCAATCACAATGGTCCCGGTGATTTCAGTGAATTTTGGTGCTCAGAGGATTGCAAAGCTCTTGTCTTCTATCCCCCAAACAGGAACACATTTCTCTTTCACATTTCACTCTGTTCCTTGACTATGGACAGACCTTTTCAAAGAGGAAGGATGGAGTTAGTCTTTGTTTGTCTTTGTTTGTCATGTTCTTGCTCGTAGTGACATAAATGGTGTTCCTTACGGCAAGGAGCTGGACTGTGATGCCTCAGCTGCCTCTGCCAGGCCATTAGGCAATAATCTCCACTGGGCTTGCTTTGGCTGGTGTTGGTGGCCCGACTGTGAGAAGTTCAGTATCATATTAGTGGTTCCAGGTCCTTTCAAATCGCTGCTGTTTTTGATCACTTTTCCTTTTGCTGACTGATCTCCTGCCTGCTGCTCCTCACCCTGCTGGGGGATGTTCCCCTGGGGTGACAGAAGCTCCAGCTGGATCCCGTTGTCTGCCTGAGGTGGCACTGACTTGCTCCAGATGTGCAGGTGGCTTGGTTTTGGTTTTAATATTGATGGTGCTCCGGTGGGAAGGAAAATAAAGCTCCTCTCCTCGTGTGTTTATTGTATGACACTCTGGGAGCAGACTGCAAATACCACGGGCTGCCCTGAGAATTGATTTGGAGCACAGAAGGAGTTTGAGGAGAGAGCAAAGCCACTGGCTGTGACAGCCCTGACTCGTGGGGAGGAAAGTGATCCATGGGGTTGGGACTGACAGCTGGGCTGGGCTTTACTCCTGTGCTGATTAGAACAATGTTCTGGAGGAGCTTTGCTGTCCAGAACACTCAGGTCTGAAGACACTGTGCTGGTGGCTTCTTCCAGGCTGAGGAAAACTCAGAGAAATCAAAAATATGAATAAACATACCTCATATTCCTCACTTTCAGATCTATAGATCTTGCATTAATTAAATAGGGGTAGTGGACAGGAAAGGGGTTTGTACTGCCAGTAAATATCGGGACTGGAATCTTGTTTGAATTAGGGTGATGTCTGCTGGGAGAGAGACACCTACAGCCATATATAAGACCAAAGCTTCCAACAGTCCATACTGACTTCCCTGAAAAGCATATTTATATCTTCCAGACCAGTAATTAATCACTCAGTAGGACTTTTTGGGACGTGAATTCACAGAAGATCTTTTTGTACTGCCAGGAACCACAAAGCATGGGCACAATTAAAACTCTGATTTAATTTATTACATAGAGGCATGGAATGGGAATGTTCTAAGTGATGTTGACAGACCAACATTTCAGAACAACCTATTTTTTTTTAAATAGAAAACAAATGCTGCTCCTTACAAAAATTAAATTACATTAATAGCAGTTTTCTAATACACTGCTAAGAAAGAAAATCAAGTTTTGGCATTAATTAAGATGTGAAGAAGTGGTATAATTTTTAAAGAGAATGCATTTCAAAGTTGTCTGTTTATATAAAACAAACAATACTGCCCTTTGTTGAAATGCACTTTAAAAGTACATGGCTCTTTTGAAAAATTCAAAATAATTGCTGAAAAGTTTTTGTATGCTGATAATTTCCTTTTAGTTAATCTTGGGAGTCCCTGCAGCTCCTCTGGTGCCTTCATGTGCTGTTGTCCATTTCTTGGCCTGACACTTGGAAAAAGGCACTGAAAGAGATGCACTGAAAATCCACAAAGGGAATTAAATAAGTGAAAAATTTGTCTTATGCTGACAGATAAAAAAAAATCAAGCCTCTTCTGTTATCAGAAAGGCAGTAAAGAGGTGGTTGAACTCGGTCAATAAGTGCCTACATGGGCAAAAAGAATTAGCAAATAGAGAGCTCTTAAGAGTAGAAGAAAAAAATACAAAGAGATTTCGTGAATTGAATTAAAGGTAAACAAAAATTTGACTAGGAATAATGTACTTGTTAATCAGGGAAGGTGATTAATCACTGGAACAACTTAATGGATGTTATGGTGGATATTTTAACATCAAGAGATGATTTTCTAAACCTGTAGTTCAAGTACAACTATTGAGCTCTAAACTGGAAGTAATACAGAAAATTCTGGTGGCCTGTATTATGCAAAGTGTTGGATCAAATCATCACATTATCTTGAGTCCTGTGAATTAACAAGGCACTTTTGTTTCTGAATAAACACGACCTCTAATAATTTCCTTTTTCTTGAGCAACTCAGTCCTACCAGCTCGAGTGTTTCATGATGTTTTAGTCCATCATTGTGAATTGTCTGAACACGGATTTCTTCAGTGGTGAAATAAAGTACAGAAAATAAATGTGGGGAGCTGTCAGGAAGATATAATAAAAAAAAAATTCTTGATGTTTTTACCTTTTTCTATATTCCTATCTGTTCTTCTCTTAAATCTCCCATGCTTTATGTGGTGGTGGCATCCCGTGTCACACGTGGTGTGATGCAGGGCTGGAGTGACACTCCCAGCTCTAATTCTGCTGCCCTCTGTGCCTGTCACAACATTGTCTTGTGTGCTTTATTATTTGGTGTTTCCCACGTCTGTGTGTGAACATTGCGTTAGGGTAGCGACGGGATAAACCACGAGGAGCTGGGAGAGGTGACAATGGAGAGAAAGGGTTATTGTTAATAAACTCCATGTAAACTTGTGCTGGTAGAAATCCTCCTCTGGCTGAGCTGTGCTGCAATGGCAAGTGAACCCAGCGAGTTACAAAGATGTGACCCCAGAGAGGGGCTGAGCTCTCACCCTCAGTCAGAGTGGGACACTGAAGGTTACCATGGGATCGCTTTCCAGGTGCAGAGAAATCCATGGATGCATGGAAAGGTAGCTATGGAAATTAAATGTGGGTCACCATCTGCATAAGCAGAGGTTTTCATACCTCTGGTGCTGAGGTGTGACCAGGCTCACAGAAGCCAACAGGAGAAGCTCGTGGTGCTTTCAGCTGCCTAAAGATGATTTGAGCTGCCCTGGGAATGCTGCAGCTCAGGGAGAGAGAATAACACAGGACGATCGTAGCACTGTCCTTTGGGTGCCAACACCAACAAATCTGGCACAGAGGAATGAATGCATGAAGTAATGGCACTTGACTGTACAGATCAATCAAATGTGATAAAAAAGAGTAATTTTTTTTAAACCGTAAAAATAATTGAGTTTGCAGAACAAATTTGTCTGCAGTTTAAGGCTATTTTAAAATAACACGTACAGAGATCCTTCCACTGCAGTTTGAAGGCCTCTTTCATTTCTGAACTGACCAGATACAGTTCAAAATATGTAGGAGAAACCACAAACAGATTTTCAAACCTGTTCCAGGACAACTGAAATTTGGGTATGATTTACAGGATTCCTGGGGGGATACTTCACAGTGCATGTCTCTGTTTCTTCTGGGACTTTAGAGGCATTTGTTATCCACGTTTCTGTGTTTTAAGGAGCAGGTATTATCCCATGTACTGGTACCAAATGGTTTGGTCCTGGACTGGGAAGAGTTTTATTGCGCTGTTGATGTCGGGGTCGGGAGGCCAGGGGACACCTGTTTGTTTGGCTCTCAGCAGAATCCATCCCTTGATGGATTTTAGATTTATTCACACACTGGAGATTGCAGATGACAGTTTTTCTGACTTTCTTTTCAGATTCATGGTTTGCAAAGGTTTTTTTCTTAATGAGCTGTTAATTCGTAACAGTATTCACCAGCAATGTAAAATAGCTCTCTCGTGCTTTCCAAGCTGGTTTGCATTGTGCTGGAGTTTGCAATTTTTAAAAGAAAAGGATTTATTTCCTCTTGAGATTTCTTTTTTAGATCACAAAGTTTCATGAGGAAAATTTTTAAATTTTGTTTGTGCTTAATATTTGCCCAATTATGTGCAAAATCTGACCTTAATGTGCATCGTTGTGTTTTTGTAAATTAATTCTCTTTCATCTAAGCCCCACCTCTGATCCTTCAGAGCCCCAGTAGTGTCACCATGTCATCCAGGTCTAGCACAGCTCCTTCTGCTCCCTTACAGACATGCTCTAAAACTCCTGGACACTCTGATGCATAAGCTCATGGATGCACAAAGCTTGCATTTTAAACATCTTTTGCCACGAAATCCATCTTTTCCACCCCTGGAAGTGTCCAAAGCCAGTATGGACAGGACTTGGAGTAACCTAGTCTAGTGGAAGATGTCCCCTCGACAATGACTCCTCTCATAGTCAGGTACAATGAAGAGCTATCCTGCCTAACATTTCGGTTTTTCTTGTTCAAACATTTTATTCCATTTTGCTTCTGAGCAATACCAAACCTCTAAATAACTTCATAATTCGTTTCTGCAGTGGTGTGGAAATAAAACTGAAATGAGAAGTTAACACTCAGAGAAAGCACCAGTTTGGTAACTGGGTGAGGAACGAGGGCTCAGGCACTGGAGGCCTGAGGATCGTATTGCCGCCGCCCATAGTGACCGAGAGAGCAGCGGAGGATGCCATCAGCGGGGAATGTCGGCTTGCCGCAATCCCCACACGTGCAGCAGGTGCCCGGCCGGCCCGGCCGCCAGCTCGGCCTTTCCCGCGGCTGGGTTAGGAGCCAGAGGGGACAGCGGCCGGAGCCGCGGGGTCCCGCTGCCGCTGCGGGGTCCCGCTGCTGCTGCGGGGTCCCGGTGCCGCTGCGGGGTCCCGCTGGAGCTGCGGGGTCCCGCTGCTGCTGCCGGGTCCCGCTGCCGCTGCGGGGTCCCGCTGCCGCTGCGGGGTCCCGCTGGAGCTGCGGGGTCCCGCTGCTGCTGCCGGGTCCCGCTGCCGCTGCGGGGTCCCGCTGGAGCTGCGGGGTCCCGCTGCCGCTGCGCGGTCCCGCTGCTGCTGCCGGGTCCCGCTGCCGCTGCGGGCTCCCGCTGCTGCTGCGGGGTCCCGCTGCTGCTGCCGGGTCCCGCTGCTGCTGCGGGCTCCCGCTGCTGCTGCGGGGTCCCGCTGGAGCTGCGGGGTCCCGCTGCTGCTGCGGGGTCCCGCTGCCGCTGCGGGGTCCCGCTGCTGCTGCCGGGTCCCGCTGCCGCTGCGGGGTCCCGCTGCCGGCGGCGCGGGAGGGCAGCGCGTCCCGCGGGCACGCGTGGCAGCACACATCAAAGGTGAACAGAAATAGGAAAGAAGCCAGAGATAAAAGGACCATAAGGCTGGAACAGTCCGTGGAGATATTCCATGTTTATAGCGGGGTCTGGGGGAATAATGGGTGTTTATAAATGAGTTCAAGGGGATAATGTGTATTGAAATATGAGTCCGGAGGGAGAGTGCGTATTCAAAAACTATCTACTGTATATAGCATAATAATCCCAGTATTTCATAAGCTCGTAGGAAAATATTAAATAAAAATAAATTACAAATGTCTGTGGCTTGATTGCAAATCATTTCAGAGCAAAGGGAAAGAAAGTCCTTCGCAAAATGTGGAAACCATCTTGTGTTAAACAGCACCAGAAAAAAACCCCTAATTGTAAAACGTAAATGTCAGTTACAGTTATTACAGTGGCCATGTTGTTTCCAATAACAATTTGGCATTTTATTTAGTCTGTAACAATCTACAATTTAAATTTAAAATAAAGATTTTTCTTTTATTTCCCTCTGAAGTTGTGTGCCAAGCACAGCAGAGCAGAATGTAACATCTGTTGATGATTAAAACAAGCTTTCCTATGGGCCCTGAATACAAAGTAAACATGGATTTTATCCATAGTCAACAGCATTTACAAATGTAAGGGGAGGAAGCTACTGAGTTTTTGAAGAATGAGCTGTGAGAGAGGAAATATAAGACCGGGGACGGCAGATGGCGATAATTAGTTCCATATCGTGAAAGGCTTCTATTAAAAAATAAAGAGGACAGAGTCCTGGATTATGCTGCTGGTTTATTAAAGGCCCTTTCTTTGCCATCGGCCCCAGTGCACTCCACTCCGGGCTGGGCTGGGCGGGCACAGCTGTGTCTGTGGGCGCTGGCGGCTGGCACGGGGCGCGCCCACTCAAAATACACAGTTTCCAAGCTTTTCCCTGGGCAGCGCTAGAAACGCTCTGCTGGCAGGAGACAGAATTCAGGAGGAATTTATTATGGGGACCTATGGGCTAGTAATCTTGCATTTTATTCTGGTTTAATTTAGATTTAGGGGCAGGGTATCCAAAGTTGAAGGCTACTGAACTTGGAGATGCCCCTTGTCTGCCGTTTCTGCCCTGTTCAGTCACTCACTGCATGGTCCCACCTTGGGGCTCACCTCTCCTCACTGAGAGCTGCTGTGTTTTATCTCTTACCAAAGGATTGTGCCTCTACTCCAGATGTTTCTTGTATGGTCTGTGTGTTCTTACTTCACTGGGTTTCACCATATTGCTCCATCCCTGGAAGTGTCCAAGGCCAGGTTGGACAGGGCTTGGAGCACCCTGGGATAGTGGAAGGTGTCCCTGTCCATGGCAGGGGGTGAGACAGGATGAGTTTTAAGGTCCCTTCCAACCTAAATCATTCTGGGATTCTGTAGTTAAAGAACTAATTACTGCTGGAACCATTTCATTTCATTTCATAGGGTTTTGCTCAGTCTGTTTGCCTGGTTTTGTCTTGCTTTAATTTTTTTTCCCCTAGTTATACATAGAGTATATTAAGTGAAGTGTCAAAGTGAAATTCCAATTTGCTGAGATTTACCTGCTTCCCAGGGAGAGCACAGCCCTCCTCCAGCTCCTGGGGCCTGAGCCAGCCACTAGCTTGCACAAGAGTTTTTTGACTCTTCTTTCCAACCTGGGCTGGTTTCAGTTTGCTACAAAAGTCTTCTTCCTTTTTTTTTTTTTTTTTTTTTTTTAATTTAATTTTATTTTATTTTTGAAAGTATTTTGTAGCATTCCAGTTCATATGTTACTTTGGAATTCATTTCAGTTTTTAATTGCAATTTCTTCTTTCCTCACTTCTAACAGCCGAAAGGTTGGTGGTTCGTGCCCACCCAGGGACGCCAGGTCTCGGGGTCTCTGCTGGCCCGAGACTGGGGCTGGTTTGCCCCCCTTTGCCCTCCAAAAAGCCCCAAGCCGGTCGCTTCAACAAACGAGATCTCCAGGCGTTCTTTTCAAGGCTGTTCCTTTTGTTTTATTTTTCTTTATCTCGATTCTGTGGTCAGAGCTGGACAGAGGTCCGACCAGCACGGCGACCAAGGCTATCTCCTCCCTCTGGTCCAGCCCTCTCATCTTTTATACCGATAGTTACGTACAGGTTATTTACAATTCTGAACCAGTTTCTACATTCTATACTAAACAGGTGTTATCTACACTAAACCAATCTCTCTAAAGATACTTGTGCCACCGTCACTGCAGAAGATGGGGACGAAGAAGAAGGAGAAGACCCCAGGGCACCGCCCAGAATCCTCCATCTTGTCTCCATTCACCTCTATACTAAAAACCCTATATGTGAAAATATTATTATCTTCTCTTACCCTTTGAGGCTTGTAATTCTTCCCTCACTGTTGGCAATCTTTCCCATGGACTGTGATCGAGGTCCTTATCTGTCTGAGGCCCATGCCAGGGTCTCCAACCCCCCTGTACAGGTTTTAAACCCCCCTGTACAGATTCTTTTTTGGCCAGGGAGTCCAAAGGAATACCCTGGACTCCCACACACTTCCATCCTCCCTTCAATTTTCTTTCCAACTGGAAGCTGTTGTAGCCGAGCTCTCGGCGCAGACAGCCGTGCAAGCGCCTTTGTAGCCCTGCACAAACACACTGAGTGTTAATCTGGCACTTGCTTGCTTTTCTCCCTTTCCCTTCCGTTATTTTATAATTACCTGAGGTGGTAACAGCTCTTAAGAGCCTCGTCTGTCACCCTAGAACCAAATGCTTTTCATTGAAAATTAAGGAGAGGCTTCAAAAGTTTTGAGTTCTTTCAGCAATGAAATACACCAGTCCTCCAGCAGAAAGAGGTTTTGCTGCTGGATCCCATTACAGCGGTGCTGCTGTGCTGCTGTGCTGCTGTGCTTAGGAGGGAGCAGGAACACTGCGGCCTTGTGCTCGCTCTCACAGCCACAGCTGCCAGCGCTGCTTGCCTGGGGAGGGCCCCGCAGGACTTGCAGGGCTTTGGCAAGGTGGGCACCGATCCCCACCTGGCAGCAAAGGTGTTGGGAAAGCACAGCCCCTGGCCCTGCTCCTCTCGCAGCTGTCAATGGAAGCGTCTCCTTCGTGGCACAGCGGGGGTGGGAGGGGGCTGAGCCAGGACGGGGTTGGGACTGGATGCAAATGGAGGCAATTCATCCCCATGATACCAAATGCATGTATTAAATTTAATGAAATTCCTCCCTGTGGCAGGGTGCCCAGAGAAGCTGTGGCTGTCTCTGGGTCCCTGGAAGTGTCCAAAGCCAGGCTGGATGGGGCTTGGAGCACCTTGGGATAGCTGGAGGTGTCCCTGTCCATGGCAGGGGATGGGATGGATTGGGCTTTAAGGTCCCTTCCCAACCAAAACTATTCTGTGATCCTATGATTCTGATTTAAATTTAAAATGCAAAAAGAAAAACTGCATGGAAATCAAAATCACTTTAAAATTGCTGAAAGAATGTACAGGAAGAGTTTTAGGCAAAATAAAACCAGCTCAAACCATAATAAGTGTCCAGATCTGCTGAGACATATGTTTTGGGCAGTTTTCCTAAACTCATAGCTTTAGCAGAGTCTTCAGGTAACAGATTTTATATTTAAACAGATTTATATTTAAATGTCCAACTTCAAAGTGAAATGACAGCAGAAGCAGCCTTGCTTTTATTTTTAATTAAAAATTCAAACCCATTACCTGAGTGGACCCCAAAAGTTAAAAAGCAGCAGGCAAATAAAATGTTATGTCTCCTAATGTCTTTGAAGTTGAATCTTAGAATTGCTGGATCTCGTTTTCTGGGGGTTTGTGCCTGTTTGGGAGTGGGTGTCTTATGTCAGGCTGGCGGTGAAGGGAGTGAATGAAGGGATGGGGATTGTAGAGGAGTTTTTTAAATTATTATTATTAAATAATTTGCAGATAGACTGGCAATAGTGGGTGCAGTGAAAGTGCTGTGGTTTGAATGACTGTATGACCTTGCAGCAGCGAAAACGCTCTTAAATAAGAAAACGCAGCCCTTGCTGAGTTTTGCCTCCTCTCCCATCCAGCAAGGGCACAGCTCCCCATGGTACCCACCCTTGGTGTTTGCAGGGCTTCCTTGGCTGCCCCCCAGCTTTCCCTGTTTTGGCAGTAATGGCTTTGGAGGCCCAGATGAGTCCTGGAGCCTTTCCAGCAGATGATTATCCTTCCTCTGCTACCCAAAGGTGAGGCTGCTGCAGAGTGCCAGGCCAGGCTCTCTGTCCTGTTACAGAGCGCTGCCTGAGGGCCTCCAGACTGGCTCTGCCTTTCCTTTCAAATAAGCAGCTTAATCATTCTCTGCTGGTCACTTGTAAATCTGTGCAAGGAGAGTTTAACTTCAGTAAAATATCAGCTCAAGTTGGGTTTACCTGAGCAAGTGCAAGCTCAGCTCTCAGGCTCCATCAGCTCCAGTCTCCTGCGAGTGAGCATCACTCCTCTGCTCCTCTGGAAGCTCATGCAGGAGTGAGCCAAGGACCGGCCTTGGCCTCCTTTAGTAAAAGCCATTATTTCAGCTTCTGCACAAATTGGAGTCTGGCCATAACGTGGGATGGGAACACCTTGTAACACTCACAGATGAGCCCCCGCTTTCAGTGGATCGAGGCCAAACTTCTGTTTGGCTTCTCGTTTTCTCTGCGGGATTGGCTGCGGTGCCGCGCAGCGTTTGTGGTCCGAGGGGCGGCAGGGACGCAGTGGTGGCTGTGACGAGTGTCTCCACCATCACCTGTTCTTTGGGGGGGCTTCTCTACTGCAATTAGGTGATAAAGTTTCCATTTCCTTACCTTTTGCTATGCATTTCTGTCAGTGGTGCAACCCAATAATCTCTGCTTGAGATTGGAACAGATTGCCCAGAGAGGCTGTGGAGTCTCCCTCCCTGGAGATATCCCAGTAGAATCTGGATGCAGTCCTGTGCCCCATGCTCTGGGATGACCCTGCTGGAGCAGCGAGGTTGGACCAGATGACCCACTGTGGTCCCTGCTCCACCCCGTGATTCAGTGAGAGGATCAGCCTAAGTCAAGGATAGGATTTGTTGCCCTCAAACCGATGGCAAGTGGCTCTCTGTGGTAGTGAGGGTCTGGTTGGGCTGTGATAAACCATGTGCTGTCTGGTGGCCACATCTCAGCCCCTGCACTGGGAAGTCACCTGCTGTCACTGGTCACCTGGGACCAGGGCAGGGAAAGTCCTGAGAGGCTTTTGCTGCATGGAGCAGCCCTGTTTGCCCAAAGGCTCTGACTGAGTCAGTCAATTGAAACAACACTATGAAACCTAAAAAAAAAAATCAATGTTTGCTCAACAAGACTCTGTACAAAACATTTGTGACTTGAGTTAATTTTATTCCCATCCTCTAATATTTTATTGATCAAATTCTATATTAACTTCCCCGACTTTCTGCTGAGATTGATGTCAGGTTAAGTAACCTGTAGTTATAAGTCCTGCTTACTCTGGTTGAGTGTGGATATATTCTACAGCATTTCCAGAGTTCCACGATTTTCCTGCTCTGGTAACTTTTCTCCATTCCTATTGACAGATTAGGGATCTCTCCTGGCAATTCTCTTACAGTGTAGGAGCACAAGACACCCAGAGGCTGTTAGATTTTACATTGTTTAATGCTCCCTGTGCCTAGAAATTCTCAGATGGGTTCACAGTCTTCATCTGATTTGAGTGCACTGGCTGTCTCCTAACAAAATGTTTATTGACCACTTCTGCCCTGTCTGCTTCTTTATTAATAATATAATCATATCCATCCAACAATAAACCCGTTCTTGGAATTTCTTTTGGTCCTAACATACCAAATACACTCCTTGCTGTCCAAAGTCTGGGCAGCCGAGACTTTGACATCTGCCTTCTGTCAGTGACTGACACCTCAAAGATCTGCAACCCTATTCATTCCTTCTTTTTCCTTTTCCCTCCTTGTAACATAAGGAAGTGTAACAAAAGATACACCTTGTAACAAAAGCTGGCCTGGAGCTGTTACTGGAAAAGGCAGTTTGGACATGCTGACCCTCCATGGATGCACATATCCATGGAAGCTTCTCCCTGCTCATCTCCAGGGTCTGCTCACAGCATGTGCCAATCCAAGAGCCTCCTCCTCTCCGTGAGGTGTTCAGTAGCCTGGGATTGGGCATCTCTGAAGGCCTTATCAAAAGGGCAATAGTCAACACCTGCTCTTGCCTTAAGCCATCTGTTGTAAGACTAAAGTTTATTTCTGAAAATGGAGATTTCTTGTAGTTGAGCCCAAGCTGGGATAGACTGCTGGGAAACAGAGATCATTCACTGCCTTCTGCCCACGTTTAAGCAAAACTCCTATAGTCTTGTGTTCACTACTCCTGCAGTCAATGCAGATGTCCAGAACAATTATATGACCATTTGCCAAAAAATTGCCTTACAGCAACTTTAAACTACTCAGCTGTCAGCAGCTTTTGAGGGTCTGTTGTTTCTGTAACTCAGCTGGGCTGTGTGGCACATGAAGCAGGGACTTGGGCAAGAACTCTCCATTGGGTTGGTTTTTGTAATTATTCCTTTGGATTTTTTTTCACACTACAATAAAATGCCTACCTTTAGGTTACTGGATGCTGCTGAGATGTCCATAACCATTTGATGTTCCTCCCATTCCCAAATGCCAAATGTGCAGAGATTCCTGTGGGCACCTGACAGCACACAGATTTTTTTGGTGTTGCATGGGTGCAAGCCTAACTCTTTTAACTTGAGAAACCTGTACATGGATATGATTGGAAACTGCCTCTGCAGCTCTCGAGGTCCCCATGGAGTTCACACCTTCACTCCCTACTGCAGCAGCCTCCTTCTTGGGCTTTCAGATGTTCCGAGCACAGTTTTGCATGCCAGGCCCAGCTGCTGGGCGGCAGCAGCACCTTGTCTGCACAGTAACTCCCAGAGAGGTCCCAAGTGTGGTCAGCCTGCTGGGAGAGCAGTGCTCAGAGGAGCTGCAGGGCAGCGGGGGAGCAGTCGGGCTCCCCAGGAGATTCCTGCTGGACTTGACCCGTCACAAGCAATGAGGCTGCAGAGGGAAATGCTGCACATCTGGCAGCCTGCTCTGGAGCAGTGTGGAGTTGTCTGGTGTAAAACAAAGCCAAATGCTCGTAAACTTACAAGACCACATTGATAAAACACTGATATCAAGATTTATTAATGCTTTCTTTGCTCTGCTCTGGCCTCGATGCTCCTGCCAGGTCAGTCAGGCCCCAGGGCAGCGGCTGACAGTGACTGCAGCGCTCATGGCACAGACCGTGGCCCGGGGACTGGGGAACAGCTGAGCCTTTGCATTGCACCTGGTCACTCACTCTTCTACTCACTGTTTTGGGGTATCAGCATGGCAAACGGGTGGGAAAACATCTGAGTGCCAGCAAACTCCCAACTGATGAGACAGAAAGGGTGATGAAAGTGTTTTCTGCACTTGCTTCATTTCAGGCTGGGAGCTGTTAACACACTGTTGTGATACATAATGAACGAGTTTCCTTTTCCAGTGAAGGAGAAGCTGGAGGCATCCCAGAGCAAGAAACTAACACGAAGTGTGTCTTCAGACACTGTCCAAGTGTGGGGGGCCCCTGTGGGCTCTGTGCTGCCCTGCCCTCCAGCAGCAGGCTCTACACAAGTGGTTTCTGTGTTCCTGACCTTGTTTTGGCATGTGCACTGGGAAAAAAAATCACCCCTTCAGAGCCTGGCGTGGGAAAAACAGAGAAAAGGGGTATCTGAGATGGGGGCTAAAGCACAGGGCCTTTTTCACACGTGGGTCCTTTGCCCAGAGCTCAGGGGTGGCCCTCAGAAGTTACTCTGAAAACTCTAAGGCCTGGAACGAGGGTCATGAGACACTCAGGAAAGGAGGAGTTGTGCCAAGTGTCTATCCAGGAGCAAGTGACCTGACTGGCACAAACCTAGAGGAGGGTCTGTGCCCACAGGAGGGTCTGTGCCAGGCACTCAGCTCCGGGGTGGGGGCATGATGTGCGTGTCCAGGTGGTGCCTGGGGACAGCTCTGCTCAGTGCCCAGGCAGGAGTGCTGATTCTGCTTGGATAAACCTGCACCTTTGTGGACTGGTGCTCTTCTCTGTTGCAGAGCAGTCCAGCATTCCCTTGCACACAGGCCCTGCTTTGTTCAAGTATTCATCCTCTGCCTGAATTATTTATTTATTCATTTTTCCTCCTTCATTTTTCCTTCTGTCTTTCCCCTGCTGGTGCCAGATGAATTCCTGTTTCTCCAGCAGCTCAGCAGGGCAGGGATTAATGTGGCTGGAGCACGGCTGCAGCCCTGCCGGGCAGTGGAGTGACCTCCTCCTGGAAAAAAAAGGAAAAGAAAAGGAAAGTATCCAGCAATTAGAAATAGGGAGGGAAAAAACTCTGGGTGCTTCTTGTTCCTTTTCACTACAGACCTGTTTCCAGCACCTCCAACCCTCAGAGAGGAAAATACAATGGAAATCTTTAGCAGAAGATAAAACTGAGAGTGCAAATAGCAAGCTGTATTGAAAGAATCTGCAAGCTCTGAACCCAAAACCATGTAAACTTTGAGAGCTTGGCTGAGGCTGTCAATGCTGAGCCTGTTCCCACAGCTCTGGTTGTTCAAGCCCCAGGATGCTGCAGGAAGTGTCTCCTTTCCTGTTGTCCTTCTGCTAATGGCATGATGAATTCTGATTACACTGCAGTTGCATGCCGGCACTGTGGAAGGCCACGATAACTATTTGGGACATCAGTTTTCCTTCTGCCAACTTTCAGGAGCATTTTATAGGATTAATATTCAATAAAACCCCCTTAACATTAAAAAAATGCTTAGTCCCCCAATTGTTATTAAATTCTTTTCCTGTGCCATAATGCGGCTGCTTTGATGTAAAGTCCTGCAGTTTCTGGAAGGAGCCGGCGTGATTACGCTAATGTGCAGTGCTCTTTCTGCTATTCCTATAGGGAAAATAAACCCCACATTAGTTCCATATTAGTACCTGACTTGGAGAAGTTAAAAAGTGCCAGAAAAAGGTTAACCAGAGTCAAGTACACATAAGAGAGCTGTGATTATTAGTGTTAGGGGAGCCATTTGAAAAAAACATTTCTGCTTTTACAGAAGAATTTATTGGTGTCTTTGCTTCTGGCTGCTTTATGCATTTTAATAAAGCAGTAGCAGCAATACCAGGGGGAAGTTGGTTGTGCCTAGTCCAAAGAAGGAGTTTCTGTGTGTGATATTGTCCCTTGTCCCCAGCCAGGGGCTGCCCTCCGTGTGGGGCAAGCCTGGGGATGAGCCTTCCATCCAGCAGTTGTTGGATGTCCAGGAGTTCACGTTCCTGAATGCCGGCGTGGGGCAGGCTCTCCCTACCAGCACAGCGAGGGGATCCTTCTGGAGAGCCAGGGAAACCAAGGCAATAATTGCTTTGTGTGTTAAAAGTGTTAAAAGTTACATCCAGCCTACAAGCAGCTTTGGCAATTTCCCTGCCAAATGCCTGGGATTATTTGGAAAACATGCTCTGTTGAAAGCAGCCCCAGCCCGAGATCCACCCCTGCAACGGGGTAAAATGCTGGGTCTGGACGCAGCTGGGGCCAGAAAAGCCTTTTTGGTGGGAGAAACACTAAAATGTTTTTTATGTGTGGGGAGGGTTTGTGCTCTCCTGAGGTACTCACTGACCTGGAGTAACTGTTCTTTGCTGTCATTTAGCTGTGGAAATGTTACATTTTTGATTTCATCACAAAGACCTGTCATTTATTCATGGAAAACTCTCATACTGTTTAGTCTTCACACCTACAACTTAATAATAACACAATTTAACCACCTCAGGGGGTGGGCAGGCCCTGGCACAAGGTGCCCAGAGAAGCTGTGGCTGCCCCTGGATCCCTGGAAGCGTCCAAGGCCAGGTTGGATGGGGCTTGGAGCAACCTGGGATGGTGGAAGGTGTCTCTGCCCATGGCAAGGGTGGGACTGGATGATCTTTAAGGTCCCTTCCAACCCAAACCTGCTGGGATTCTCTGCTTCTATGATAATAAAAACTGGGGGTGCAGCCCGAGGGCCATCTTTTGCTCAACGATCTATTTTCCTTCTCTTCAGCTGATCACCTTTCTGGAACTGTTTTGTGTGTTTAAACACACAGATTCTGCTCTGGGGATCCCATTGTCTGTTCCTGTAGCGCTGGGCAGTGATAATTCCTCACAGGTTGTGTAACAGTCCCATTCATCCATTTGGGGAGAGTGGGAAGGTTTTGCTTTGTGGGCCCGTAAGCCCATCTGCACTCCCACATCTGGAAAGGCTCACGCCGTCTGTCGTGTTAGTGCACTGGGACAAGAATTCTGATGGAAACACTTAATTCTCAAAGCACTGCTGGAAAATGATAAATCCTATGTGAAACGTGGATTTGCATTTAAGATTCTTTCCTGCTCCCATTGTCTGTGGGACATTTTACTCAGCTTCATTTCCACTGTCCCAAGTCGAAACTCCTAATCCCCTCTCTTGATGCTTCAGCTGGAGCTGATACTCCTCCGTTACTCCTTCATTTCCGTGATTTTCAGAGCCCAGGCTCCGTCTCAGCCCTGTTCCCTTCCCCTGCAATCCTCGCCAGTTTTCTCCTGTTCTCCACCGCTGCTTTATTGGTCTGTCCCATGTCACAGTCCCGGTTCTCCTCCTCCCCACCTGTCCCTGCTCACCAGCAGACAGCCCCCACGGAGGTGCAGCGCCAGAGGTGCTCCTGGCCCTCGGTGTGGGTCAGGCACAAGGAGAGACACAAAAGGGCACACTGGTAAATGCAGATCGTGTCAGTGACCCCAGCTCCCGGGAGCATCCCGCCGTCCCCCGGACGCGGGACGATGCAGCCGTGAGTGAGGCTGGCAGCGGGAAGGGGAGCGGCTGTTCTCCCTCCGGAGGGCAAGGCAGCAATTCAGAACAACCTTGGAGAGCTTGCTAAACGTCTGGAAATTACAGAGTTGAAATTCTTTTAGGAGAGACCCAAGCCTCCATACTTATTCGTTCCTTTATTTTCCCTTCCTGAGCACGGACTGGAGAGAAACTGGCAGGACAAACCAGCCCCTCTTCACAAAAAGCAGCCTGAAATCAAAGAGGGAAATAAACTGCTGGGTCCTTAATGATGGGCTGGAGGCAGCATTTTATTTCATACTTTGTCCCTGCAATTTCCCCCTTTGTTTTACAGGGTGTGACTTTACCAAAAATAGTCAAAGGAAGAAAATAAAATTGAAAACTTCTTGGAGCAAGCCAAGTTTTCCATGCTGAAAATCAATTATTGCCCAATACTTTCAAGGCGAGACCCCCATGCTCTGGCATTAGGCCAGTTCACCCACCTTCACCTGCTTTGTACTTTATTCACAAGAGTCAAAGATCCTGACAATAAAAATATTTATTTCAGGAGAGTTTTGAGTTTCAAGGCACTGCTGGTTCTTCTGGCCAGAACTGCCAGTGGAGGAAAGTGACTTCTTCCCTTGCTCCATATGTTGTTCAGCGTGACCAACACCAAATACAATCATTCCATGAAATAAAATGATTGCCTTTGGAAGGAATTGCAAGGTGGCAGAATTAGACAGTGGCCATTTTAAAGGTTACTTTACTATGCCGGAGCTGCGAAAGATGGAAGTAATTTATTTCCTCTCGGTAATGTTCCTTTCTGGCCGAGCAATTTATCAGAAATGTTAATCCAACAAGCATAAGTGTGTATGTGGTGGGAGGAGGGAGGGGAGCAGAGGAAGGAGAGGGAGAAGGCATTTAAAATTAGCTTCGAAATACTGTACATCTCATTAAAAATGTAATCATGCATAAAATGAGATCAATGAAAATTTATCTAAAAGTGCAAGGAAAAGGCGTTTTCTGGTGTGATACTGGGTATAATAGTCTGGATTTTAATTTAGTCAGTTTGCAACAAAAAATCCCTCCAGGCTAAATAAACCAGTTTCCCTCCCAGTTATTGTCTGGACAGCTAATTTTCTGCACCTTTCCTTCTAATACTCAACCTTATCTCTTGCTGGATAGAGGTTTCAATATACTGCAGAGTTTGTTTTCTTTACATTTTCTATTACTGCAATTTAATTTGCATGATAAATGATGAGAGGTAGAAAGATGATAAAAAGAAGCAGAACATTTCTTTATTAATTTTGTTTAAATTAGTGTAACTTTTCCCTGACTGTGCTTTTTACCCAGAAAGCCTATGTAGAAATTATTTTAAGTCTCCATATTGCAGTTAGAAAACATTTAATACTTGACAATAAGCTCCTGCCTCCCCTTCCAGGGTGCACATTCTTATTGTGATGTTTTTTTCCAACTTTGTGCTGTGTCTTATGATACTTCTGGACCAGTTTGGTCACATCCCAAGGAGGCTCCAAAAGATCTGGAGAGGGACTTTGGACAAGGGCCTGGAGTGCCAGGACAAGGGAGAATGACTTCCCTCTGCCAGTGGTAAATGTGGAACCTGTTGCTGAAGAAGATATCCCCTTGCTGCTGGCTGTTCCGTGCTTAGCTTCCTGTTGAATTGCAGCTTCCAGAGAGCCTGGAGAAGATCTCCTTTCCTGCCAGGGATCTACTTCAGAAGGACCTACATCCGGGCTGTTTCTTGGCTCAGCCCTTGGCTTGGCCTTCCATGAAGGCTGTTCTTTCTCCACCGCATCGTTCATGGTGGGCTCAGACAGTTTTCCCTGTCCTGTGTGGCTCCACCAGGCTTGTCACCCTCCTACCCATCATGAAACCTTCTGTAACTATTTCTAGAGTTCTCCCAGTTTCTTCTGTTGTGTGTCTTCCAAAGGCATCATTATGGTAAGGTTTCTAAGATTAAAAATCCTCATTTTCCAGTTAAAATGAATACCATGGCCATTACAGTGTGTTAATTGATGTCCTCCATGCTGTGGGTCGATGTGATCCATCTGGAGGGATGCTTGTGTTATGATATTTTCTCCTCCATCTTACACACCCAGAACAAAACTGGCTCCACTTTGCTCCCTCTGCTTTGTGCCGGTGATACCACCAGGCTGTGAACTTCCTTCATTTCATTCGTCCATTCCAAGTTGGTGCCTTTTTTGATTGATGTACTTTAATACACTGGCCTGCAGGCTGTGATGTGTCAAATAACCTTTTAAAATCCAAACAGATTATGTCCCATGTTTTCTTCCTGTCTGGAGTCTGTGTTACCTCTTTAAGAAATTCCAGCAGATTTGTCAAACAAGATTTGCCCTTTATAAGACTCTGCTGGCAACTTTTTGTATCAGCTCACGTTTCTCCAGATGTTTTGTGATCTCATCACTTATTAATGTCTCCATAATTCTGTCTTCTGCTGAAGTTACAGTTATTAGTTAATGTGGCTGTGAATGCCTTGTCTCTTGCTTCCTTACTGGGCTGCATCCGATGACATGGATCTGCTCAGGATGCCTTCAAAGCTTAAGGGAAAGAATCTTTTTTTGGTCTTTGATTTAAGGGATTTAGAAGTACCTCCATTTTCTTAATCTATTACTTTATTACTGGTATTTAATAATCTTGTCTAAAAGGAGTTGGGATATTCCCAGTAACACATGCAATGAGGGTCCCACACCTTTCCTATCTGTCCTCATTTCATAATCTCTCCTGCAAACATCATTCCAACTCCCAGTTAGACATATCTAATTCTTTTCTTCTTCTAGGCTGACTGGACTTTGACTCCTCCCTTCTTCCTCACACAGCCATTGCCACAGGACTGTGGCTGCCTCAGGTGCTTCTTGCAGGCAGATGAGACAGAAATGTCTCCACGTCACCATCCCTACAGAAGCTGCCTGAAGACCTGCCCTCTTGTTGGCTGCCAGCTGCCCATGCTAAACAGGGCACTGACCTGCCCTGGCTTTTTCATGGAGGGAGTGGGAACAACAGTAACTCGATTTTTGCTGTTCTTGTGATCTTGAAAATATTTATTTCCAGGGAATTTCTAGAATGGTGTTTCAGAGCATGAACACTGTTTGTGCCTTTGCTCTGTGCAGTCAGTGTGTGTAGGCAAACACATCCCCTGGAGAACCCACAGGAAGGTGGCACAAGATTTCCACTTGATTTCCTTCCTTCAGAAGTAATAAAACTCCATGGGGGAGCATGAGAACTTTTCCCAAAGCTGTCCCTGCTTTGGGACCGCTGGAGTGGCTGAGAAGGGAGGTAAGTCCCAGGCTGCAAAAATTTATGGGAAAGTCATAAGCTCCATGAAGCGCGTGGAATTTGGATGGGATACAAGCCAGCCTCTCCATTACACGTCTACAGCTCCCTGCATATTTGTGATTATCCTTATGAATAATGCAAGCTCCTGCTTTCAGATGGGAGAGGCTTCGGGAAGGAGCTAGGGGATGAGTCTGAGTGCTGGTAATGAACTCAGGAGCCAGCAGTTTGCCACTGGATGGGGCAGTGCAGTCACACATACAGCCAATAAAGTTTCTTGGTAAAGGAGGAAAAATTCCTTCTCTTGCAGTTGCCCCTTCTAGAACAATCTTTGTTTTGTGCAATACAAGGGGCAGGGTTGGTAAGGAAGTTGATGCAGTGGTGTCATTATGCAGCTTGAAATCAGTAGCTCTTATTTCAAAACGTTCTTGTGAAAGAGGATTTTCTCATGGCACTGACTCTTGAATCATTTGGTTGCTGCTGTTGGACTTCTTTTTAAAAGTATTTTATAAAAAATTTAACAATTTGATTCCCAAAACTAGGAGAATCCTTCTTCCTCCTTTCCAAGGAAATAAATTCTTTACCTATACCCCTTGAATTTCTCTGCCTGGGAAATCCAGCAGGCAGAAGATGCTGGAAGCCTTTTCAGCATCTCTTATGGGTAAGATGTTTACATTGCACCTGCCTGGATCAGAAGGGTCTCTTGTGTGGAGGCTTTTTGGTAACTCATCTATGTCACCTGAGAAAATTGTGCTGGAAGTTCCTCCATCAGCCTGTTCTCCCCGGGTGGAGCGTGGCAGTGGCTGGCTGTGGGTCACACGTCTGCAGAGCCACAGAATGGAATAAAGACAATTGTTCAAACAATGAGGCCAAAAGCAGAGCACAGAGGGAGGGTTTAATGTTTTCCTTGCTCTATCAGAACAGTTTTAAGGGATGGCTGCAGAAGAACATTTCCAGTGATTTTGGTCATGTTTGTGGTAGCTGCTGCTGACACTTGGGCACCAGTTACACTGAGTAGTCTCATTCCCTGTAGCTGGGAATGTGCTGGCCCCACTGCTGAATTTTGGCTAAAATTTTCATTTGGTGGCTCCCTGAAAAGCTGTGGTTCAGGTTAGGCTGGGAGATGCCAAGTTTTGTCCACTGAGAACTCCACTGTTTACCTGCATAGAAATGTTTCTTCATCCCCAAACTTCTCTCCTTCCCATCACACTGAGGAGGACTTGGCATTTGATCCAACAGCTCCACACCAGTGGCAGGGGCTGGGTTATCCCTCCAGGAACATATGTCCAGGTGGGACAAGAATATTTTGCTCTCCAGGCTCCCAAACCTGCCCATTTCTCCTTCTGGAGCAATCCTGTGGCCTGGGAGGAGAAGGGAAAGGGAAGGTTGGCTTCTAGTTCTGATTCATCACTTTTATTGAACTTAAATTCTTTTGTTTTAATGCACACTTGATTGAGCCAGCATTTATCCAAACGGTTATGGTTTGTAGGAAAAAGAGACAGTTGAAGAAAGAACAAATGAATCTAATGTAAATCAAATACTTAATGCTTTTATAGAAACTACAAAGCCTTAAATGTGTATTCCTAATGGTAATTTTACAAAACTCCACCAGGCATCTTCAAATGGAGGTGTGACAGTGATTGTTTCAGGCTGGAGATGGCTTTCCTTTCACATGCTAATCATCTGCTCATGGTGATATTTCCCAGCATCTTTGGAGTCAGCGAATTGAATAATTTATGGAATGAGTTTTGTTGTAAATTTATTGTGTCACAAGCAGGTTGTAATTTCACTAACAGTACACTTAAGTTATTAAGTAAAAAAAATAATGTGGTTGATAGGACGGTGCATTTGGAGGTTCTCTTGCTCCCTCCCCAACCAGTTCTCATCTTATATATTTTCAAACAGAGTATTTACCTAATTTTTATTCAGAATCTGATCTGAGAAAGAGAGCGAGAGAGGACATTAACATAAGTGGGTTTGCATTTGCACACTATTGTTGAATCTGGTAGTTGTAAACAAATTACGGCAGATTTTATACAGACAGAAATAGCACTAAAATGGCAGCGCTCCGGCGCGGCGCCGCCTTTGTTCCCTGCTTGTTTCTGAGGAATCGGCCTCAGCCACAAGTGGCGGAGTGCTGAAGTTACAGGCGGATGTGCAGGGCCAAGGGCAGCCTGCAGCTTCTTCCCCAGCTCCGGTGCTGAGATGTTTGGGAGCCGCTGGCAGGAACGTTTCTGGCTGGATGGCACAGCCAGGAGGGGGCGAGGGCTGCGAGCAGCGGCGGCACCGGGGCTGGGCCGGGCCTGTTCCCCAAAGGGAAGGGTCTGGCTGCCCCCAGGGGGGCCTTTACTGCTGCAACTTGGGCAGAATTTCTCTACAGCCCCAAAATGGCTCTTTCAGCATTTTAAAGCAGCTGTTGAACCTGCATCCAGTCGTTACCCTTGGGCCCTAGAAATGTTGGGTAAAGGCTGCCTCTGAGGTGTGTTACACACACACAGGTTCTGCCTCACCACCGGTACCTCCAACACCTGCCTGTCCTCCTCCAGGGGCTTTGCTTTGTCCAGCCTCCTCTCTGTCCTCTGCCATCCCTTGGAGATCCTGGAAGGAGCTGACTGCCTTTGCCTTTCCCACACCAGCTGCAGCCACGGAAGGTGGCAGCTCGGCTGTGGCCAGGGACCCCTCGTGCATCCCATGTTCCCAGAAGGACTTTGCCAGCTGGAAGCTTGACGGGGCTGCAGCTTGTTGGGATGTGTAAATACCAGGAAATGCTGAAGTGTTGCGATTGTTTATTTAATTGTTTCAATATGCCAGTGTCAATACGTGTAATTACGCAATATAAACACAGTTAATTGCTTAAATGAACTAAATATTTTTGCATCCTAGTCTAAAATTGCAATCAAAAGTTCTCAGTGGGTGGCAGATTTAGAAAATAATTTTTCTCCTGTATGGGCTTTAGTTTCAGTAGAATTCCCATCTCTGGCTACTTTCCTGCTCCTGTAAATTGCACTTGGGAAGCATTTCTCCATTTCATTCCTCAGCTGATATTCCTCGTAGTAGCTCTGTATTGTAATTATGGTGGCACGTGTTAAATTTTTAATTTGATTTTCATTTGTCTATTCAATTGATATAATTGATGTGCATCTTTTCTCCCTCAGGATACAGGTTAATAACCTACTAACCTTGGAATGAAGGAATGATAAAAGGATCCCACACCAGGGTTTAAGGGACCAGTTATAATATATGTTTTCAGCTGTAGACTTATTTTTTGTCCTTTTTAGCCTCGAGCATTTTGTACTTGCAAAGCCTTGACAGGCATTAAAACCACTGATTATTTTAATTTTAACGAAAAGAACTATTTACACTGGATCTGCAAGGAGGATAGTTATATCCCTTGTTGTGAATATCTTGCAAAACAAAGGAGAAAAGTTTTGCAAACATAGTCAGTTTCTGTTTATTTTCCCAGCAGGTGCTTCTTGGTTGGTTTTGGTTTTGCACTTGTTCAAGCTGCAATGGGTACTTGCCAAACAAGTAATGCGCAGCTACAGAAGGTGATGAAAGAGGCAAAAGAAATGTTTAGATAACACCAAGGCATTTGTTTCCCGCAGAGGATCATTGGTAACGCTGGAGCAGGAGAAAGTGGAAAGGGAACACTTGGCAGGTTTATTCTCGGTGCCTGTTCTGCAGTGAACTGGGTTCTTCCCGTGATCCTGCATTAACTGATCGCCCCACAGAGCACAGCCCAAAGCCAAAGTTCCTGCTACGGCTGGAACTGGAAGGTCGAGCTGTTCTGCCCGCCCCAGGCTCAAGCAGAGCCAGAGGAATTAGAGCTGGGATGCCGAGCACGCTGGGACCAGGCCCCCTGCGCCGTGTCTGCTCAGGGACACCCAGTGCCGTGAGCGGCCTCTCCCGACCCCGCTCCTCGCTGGCCGCCCCCTGCTCCGGGGCCTGCGGGCACCCCTGGCACCCCCGGCAGGGAATCGCTTCCCGGGCTCCCTCCTGTCCGTGCTGCCCCGGGGCCTGCGGGCACCCCCGGCACCCCCGGCAGGACATCGCTTCCCCTGCTCCCTCCTGTCCGTGCTGCCCCGGGGCCTGCGGGCACCCCTGGCACCCCCGGCAGGGAATCGCTTCCCCTGCTCCCTCCTGTCCGTGCTGCCCCGGGGCCTGCGGGTACCCCTGGCACCCCCGGCAGACATCGCTTCTCCTGCTCCCTCCTGTCCGTGCTGCCCCGGGGCCTGCGGGCACCCCTGGCACCCCCGGCAGGACATCGCTTCCCCTGCTCCCTCCTGTCCGTGCTGCCCCGGGGCCTGCGGGCACCCCCGGCACCCCCGGCAGGGAATCGCTTCTCCTGCTCCCTCCTGTCCGTGCTGCCCCGGGGCCTGCGGGCACCCCCGGCACCCCCGGCAGGACATCGCTTCTCCTGCTCCCTCCTGGTCCCTGCCGCTCGGCGCGGCCCCGGCCGGTGGCCGCTCTTCTGCCGGGACACCCCGGCAAGTGTCGCTGGAGCTGGTGCTGCACCCAGGCCGAGCAGGAAGGTTATTCTAGCGGAGAGAAACACTTTCTTCTGGTTACAGGGCTGGAAATGGAGCGATTAAATGAGCCAGCAGTAAGTGTAGAATTAGCACATGGCTGACTCCACACAGTGCTGGATGGTGCTGGAGGTCTCGGAGGAATAGCAGGGCTGGGAGGAGGGGGGAAGGGAACCGGCCCCGGCTCTTTTCTCACCTTCCCTCTTTGCCGAGTGACAGTGTGTCCTGAAGTGCTTTGGAGCCAAACATTTCAGCGAAGCAAGAAAGTCGAGGTGTTAGGAGGAATAACTTAAATGCTCCCAAATACATGAAATTAACTTCCCAAGGCATCCAAATCTCATGCTTCAGGAAGTAACCAAGCTTTTCAAGTGCTAGGAACTGGCAGAAGATATAAGTTACCCAGCACTGGTGTGGGCTCTCCCCAGGCTCTCTGTGGAGGGCCTGCCACTGACAGTGCTGCAGGGAACCTGTGGGGATGCTGGGGTCAGCAAAGGAGCTCAGCCTCCTGCAGCCAAACGGGAACTCCCCTCGGTGGTGTTCCTGTTTAATCAACTGGGACTACTGGATAAAGTGTCCCAAGACAAATATTAACCAGCTTGTCTTGGGTTTTCTCATGGTGCCATTCCAGTACCTTCTGCATGCAGGTCAGGGTTAAAGAGAGTCTGGGAAGAGCAGACATTCATGGCAGTGATGGGTAATGAGCACTGGGGACTTTCTAAAATGCTTCAGCTGGATTTAGAAATGAAAACTATTGAAGTTGTAACCCTCTCTTTAGAGACCTGATTGATAACAAACAGCATTTGTATCTGGTAGGAAAGGTGGAGAATGGCAACGTCCTGTGTTTGTTGGCCAATGTAGTGGCGAGCTGCTTAAGACCTGAAAATGAGGATTGAATTGATTAGATATAACCTGAACATTTATTCAATTACTCCCAGCAATGAAAAAGCCTTTGCATGTTGGAAATAGGGATGACAGACAGAAACTTGTGCAAACTTCTCAGGCTCCATCCCAGCTCCTGCTCTGTGGTCATATCAACAAAGACCAAATAATTTGCATTTGAAACTATTATACTAAACAGGAATATGTGCAGTCTTTACAGAAGGCAGCAGAATTAGCTCTAATGCCTTTATAAATACCTTCAGTGGCCTATTGCTGTGGAGAGAAAATTGAGTTTTCTGTGGGAGCGTCAGATCACAATATCTGGATGTTTGTGTAGAAAGCCTCATTTTTAAAGACATATGAGTAGAAAGACAGGTTCCTTAAAAATTCCTGTGTGGTGTAATCCTGGGCAGCATGCACAGCGAGATGAAAGCTGCAGAGCTGAGCTGGGTGGTTCGCAAGCCACAGAGAGGCTCAGCAGCATAAACAGTGTAAGATGGATGAGCCGCGTTGTTGGGGACGCCACTGCAGCTCCCAAATTGAATCAGAGACTCTGGGATTTCAAACTAATGTGACTTTGTGCTGAGGGAAAGCAGAGTCTGTTTTGTTCTGTTGGTTCATCCTCATCCCTGGCTGTAATGGTTCTTGCATCTTCTAGGGGAAAACCCAAGAACCTCAGAGGACACTGGTGCCCCACAGTCCCACCCCAAAATGTGTCTCTTTCTTTGCTCCAGTAGTAAAAGATGACAGAAACCCTGAGGTACAAGGTCTAATATACTTCTAAACTTTTTAATTAGGAAGTCTTGTTGATTTAACCTGGCTGTGTTGGTGTCTTCAGTGACTTCTTTTGGGATACTCCAACAGGATGTGTTACAGAAACATGCTTTGTTTTGACCCTGTTGATCTGGGATATTGTTGAGTCTATAAATACATGAGTTTTTGCCTCTAGTATACATTTCCTTCTGCTTATTAACATTGATTTTCACTGCCAGTTGTGTTGCTGATTGCCCTCTTTCCTCACTATCCTCTCCTGTGCTAATTAACTGTTACCTTTTCTACCAACCATATTAAAGAGCATAAACTTACTTTGTGCCAAGGGCGACTTGGCCAGGGTGTCCCACAAAGCTTCCCACTATATGAGTGCTAAAAGGTGGGCACAGATTTTGGGATGCTGTGAAACCTCTCAGCTGAAGGTTCTATAGACCAGGTTTTACTTGTTCGTACTTTCATACAGGTTTGTGGGGTTTTTTTGTGTGGTTTGTTTGTTTGTTTCTGTCGGGGGTTTTGTTTACTTGGTTTTTGTTTTTCTTAGGGAGCTCCCAGAGCCTTTAATTCCTGAAATTTCTTTTTGCCTTATGGTAGTGTCAGACAGGTGGACTTTGCTGATTTCAGTTAAAAAGCATTTATTGCCATTTTTTGTGTGACTCTTTCTGTGTGAACACGTGGCCCCAGTGTTGGTGGTTATTGTCAAAGCCTCAGTAATGAGTTGATGGTTCCTGGGCTCACCCAGCTGGCAGCTGGTTATCACTGATGAGTGACCCCCAAACCCAAGAACCCTGAGGGCAGCAGCCAGCCCCTGGCACCCACCCACACCCACCCACCCATCATCTTCTCCCATTGTGTCAGTCCAGCTGCTGTGTGCTGACCACAGCGTTTTGAGCAACTCCAGGCTTTGGAGATTAAACCCCTAACTCCAAGTGCACCCAAAGCTGACAGCCAACACAGCACAGAAAGCAAGAGAGTTAATAACACACCGAGTCTCCTGCCACGTCCTAAGGCTTTTTTCTTCAATATTATTCAAAATTTAGGCACCTTTCATATTAATTAAATGGTAACTTTCTGTATCCCACGATCAAACTATTCAATAATGCTTGCTCAGAGCAATCAGAAATGACAAAAATAAAGTACTAATATAATTTTATTATGAATTATTCGATCCCTGGGGTTTCTATCATATTAAACAAAGAAACAAATTAACCAGTGACTGAATTAAGTGGAACTTGCATCATGTAGGGACAATAGATTTTTTCATAGTTAAGCTGCTAGTTACTTTCATGCTTCAAGTCCAGTTTCCAAGTTCCCCGCTAAATTTCCTGGAAATTATCTTGCTGCTATGTATCCATGCATATGTCAGCATGGAGATGGTTTTTTTCATGGGAAGTACAGTAAAGAAGACCAGAAGAGGAATTTTGAATGTATTAATCTCCATTTCCAGATCCATCCACCCACCCGTCCATCCATCCTGTGCCTGCCATCCATGCTGTGGCTCTGCAGTCCTTCTCCATCCATCCATCCATCCATCCATCCATCCATCCATCCATCCATCCATCCATCCATCCATCCATCCATCCCATCCCATCCCATCCCTGTCCAGCCATGCCATGGCTCTCAGCTCTCCTGGCTCCACATCTGCTGCACCAAGGGGGTGAGACAGGGAACATTATTAAGTGCCTCAGCTTTTAATACTGCAGCTCATCCTAATACATCGTATCAGATGACTTTGGTCATGTATCTCTCTTTCTAAAAAAGATATTATTGTAACAGAAGGATTAATGAAAACTGGGTTGACTGAAAGCCTGCCCACTCTGGTCAGCCTCTGGTTTCAGCAGTTGTTCAGTAATGGGCAGCCTCTTGCTCCTCACTATAAACATCTGGATGAGGAGGCTGAAAGAATTAAATTTTGTGCCTGAAAAATGACATATTGAGTAGCAGCTCTGCTTTCATCTCTGGGATCGTGTTTGGAGAAGAATCCGCGCAGAGGCTCAGCGTTAACATTCTTTAACTGCTCCTCAAATTACTAATGCTTCACGTTGCTTTAATCCATTCGGCTGTAATAGCTTTATTAGATTAAACTCCCCGCTGAGCGAGTGAGGAACAGTGGGATTATCACACTTCCCTTTGAACAGCCAGTAAAGACAAAATAAATGGTTAACAAAATAGAGCAAATTCAGTTTGCAGGTGAGCTGCAGTTTCCAGCCCCGCGTGCTGTGGATGGGCTCCGTGCCTCCCTATTATTCCTTGCTTGAAAAATGCCTCTTTAGCAGCCTGAAGAAATTCCCGAGGTAAAAAAGAAGTCCTAATGGAATAAAAGTTCCTCTTTCTCCTTTAGATGTGTTGCTAATTGCATCGTGCCCACTGCAGGGACAGTGTGAGGAAAACCTGAAACTTTATTTAAACCTCCCCCTATTTTTAGCTTCATTTTTGCCAGAGCCGTAGGTGTGCCAGTAACAGCCTTTATTCAGCGTCTCCAGAGTGGGAACGCCTAATGACTGATTTTTTATTATTTTTTTAGCAAATCTAATTAACTATTTGAAGTATTCCGTTGAGAGGCTCACGGTTACTATACACAAGCAGTGGGTGGCTCTTCTAGACTCTCTTAAAAACTCAGTTTCTTCTCAGCATTCTTCAAATCCTCGTCTGCTGGAGCAATTTGAATTTTGTTATTAGTGACTGCTGGAAATCATAATTCAATAAAGACTAACTCATTTAAAAATGCTCCATGCTGAGCATGCATTAGGTAACTTGGGAAACTTCGGAGACACAGAAAAACATATACTAATATCCAGGTCTACACAGGAAATTGGTATGGCACTGAGCAGCTTGAAGGAGGCTTTTTGTATGTTTTTAAGAAGCTGCAGAAAGGTTGGAAGGAATGCAGTTTTTTTCTAGTAAATCTATTCCTTCCCTCTCCCCAGCATTTTTTTCCTAACACACTGGCGCCCGTCCAAAGGAATTAAGGCTCCCAACATGCAGGGGACAGTGAAAATACGCACGATAAACTTTTCTGTAATCATTTCCTAGATAAGTAAGAAAGCCATCAGGTTTCTCTTCCTGGACTCCACGTATGTCCCTTATAACTTGTCTCAGATGAGTTTGGCAGTTTTAAGGATCTCTCCAGCCTGTCTCTTCTTATTCCCCTCATGGCCATAATCTTATGGCCATAGAATAAATACTCCTGCCACAGGGGATGGGCCTCCTGCTCAGGTTTTTAAGCCACATCTGCAGCTGCAGCTGGAGCAGGCTTGGAAAACTCCTGGCCTTGTGAAGGGGTGTAATTTCCTAACCCCGAATTCTCCTTCAGAGGACGCAGCGCCGCCTCGTTCCTGCCCAGCGCTGTCCGACAGCTGCCTCTGCCGTGCTTCATTTGCTGCTCGAGTTCACCCTAGGAAATACACAGGGGTATTTTTTCCCATTTTCTTTCCCCACAAGTTGTTTCATCTTTAGAATCACAACATTTCCTGCCAACATCAGAGGTTTCCATTCTTGTCTCCTCTCTCCCTTGTTCTTTCTAGCCATTTTCAGACTTATATAGCCCTTGTGTTTCTTACCCTCGCTCCCTTTCATCCCCCAGTCCTCTCGCAGAGCCTCCCTCGTTTCAATTCTCCACTTAGCTGGCCTTCAGAAAACAATTCCCGTCTTCCACCTGGTTTTCTTCCTTTGTTGCTCAGGGGTTTGATTTCGCCTCTCTTTGTCCGCTTTCCCCTTCTTGGGTTTTTTCTTTTTTTTTTCTCCCTCACCCTCTTTTTAAAATCGGAGAAAAGGATCAATATTATCCCCCTTCTCTGTTTGATAAGATAATGCTGGGTGAACACGGTGGCGATGGATTTGTTGTCACTGCAGAGAGGGAGGAGATGGGGGGAAGGTCTGGCTGCAGGGGCAGGGCTGGGCCCTTGCAGTCTGGGTCAGGCTGGACCAGCCTGGATAAATATATGCAATTCTTCAGATAAAAATCTGGGACAAAGGCCCGGGTTCTTCGCCCAGGCAAAATGCCCGGGGAAACAAGGCGGTGTACGTCAGAGCACAGAGGCTGCTTTTAGGTTGTTTACCCAGGAGATAATTTAGGAAAGCCTGACACGCAGGAATGTCCAGCATTACACCACGGCCTGGGCACATCTTCTAGACTTTGTGTTCCTCTTGTGATCCGTGAAAGTTCGTGATCCAACTGATAGGGACTCAGCATCCCTGTGAAGTACCCACTGTGCTCTGAAACCTGCTGTGAAGCGCAGTGCTCCGGGGGCAACCGGCCTGTTTCTGGGTGGGTGCTGCACCGACATGGAGAGGAGGAGAAGGTTCCAGGGAGACCTCAAAGCCCCTTCCAGGGTTTAAAGGGGCTCCAAGAGAGCAGGAGAGGGACTGGGGACAAGGGCCTGGAGTGCCAGGACACAGGGAATGGCTTCCACTGCCAGAAGGCAGGGAGAGATGGGATATGGGGAAGGAATTGTTCCCTGTGAGGGTGGGCAGGCCCTGGCAGAGGGTGCCCAGAGCAGCTGTGGCTGCCCCTGGATCCCTGGCAGTGCCCAAGGCCAGGCTGGACATTGGAGCTTGGAGCAGCCTGGGACAGTGGAAAGTGTTCCTTCCCATGGCAGGGGGTGGAATGAGATGGCTGTGAGGCACCTCCCAACTCAAACCACTCCGGGATTCTGTGACTCCCAAAGCCTTTTTAGTGGAGGTTGGGTTTTTAAAAATGTGTTTTGTTCTTTCTTCTTAATATTGTCAATGTATGAAAAGTAGGTAAAATTTATTAGGGAGAGAGTCGAGCTTCCCCCCGCTTCCTCCCCTGCTCAGGATCCCGCTGCCCTGGCTCCCTGAGGCGTAACACACGTGTCACACGTATCCCTACAGCCCCCGGCCACAGCCGTGCCTGTGAGCACAGTTACCCGCGGGCCCTTCCCGGCCGCGGGGGCTGTGTTGTGTGTTTATTCACTCCGTGTTGTTTTACCCGCTTTGGCCTGGTCCGGCCGCGCCGCTTCCCGGGCCGAGATTGCCCCCTGGTGCCCCCGCGCCAGCGCACAGCGCGGGCACGCGCAGCGGGGCATGGGGGCACGCGCAGGGGTGTGTGAGTGTGTGTCTGTGAGAGTGTGTGTGTGTGTCTGTGGGGGTGTGTATTGGGCGTGTGTGTGTGTATGTGTTTGTGTGTGTCGGGGTGTGTGTGTGTGTGTATGTGTATGTGTGAGTGTGTGAGTGTGTGTCCGTGTGTTTGTGTGAGGCGGCTCGAGGAAGGCACGCGCTGGGCTCCCTGAGGGGGCACGCGCTGGTTCCGTGACGGGGCACGCGCCGCGCTCCCTGAGGGAGGCACGCGCCGGGCTCCCTGAGGGGGCACGCGCTGGTTCCGTGACGGGGCACGCGCCGGGCTCCCTGAGGGAGGCACGCGCCGGGCTCCCTGAGGGGGCACGCGCTGGTTCCGTGAGGGGGCACGCGCCGGGCTCCCTGAGGGGGCACGCGCTGGTTCCGTTAGGGGGCACGCGCCGGGCTCCCTGAGGGGGCACGCGCTGGTTCCGTGAGGGGGCACGCGCCGGGCTCCCTGAGGGGGCACGCGCTGGTTCCGTGAGGGGGCACGCGCCGGGCTCTCTGAGGGGGCACGCGCTGGTTCCGTGAGGGGGCACGCGCCGGGCTCCCTGAGGGGGCACGCGCTGGTTCCTTGAGGGGGCACGCGCCGGGCTCCCTGAGGGGGCACGCGCTGGTTCCGTGAGGGGGCACGCGCCGGGCTCCCTGAGGGGGCACGCGCTGGTTCCGTTAGGGGGCACGCGCCGGGCTCCCTGAGGGGGCACGCGCTGGTTCCGTTAGGGGGCACGCGCTGGTTCCGTTAGGGGGCACGCGCCGGGCTCCCTGAGGGGGCACGCGCTGGTTCCGTTAGGGGGCACGCGCCGGGCTCCCTGAGGGGGCACGCGCTGGTTCCGTTAGGGGGCACGCGCCGGGCTCCCTGAGGGGGCACGCGCTGGTTCCGTTAGGGGGCACGCGCCGGGCTCCCTGAGGGGGCACGCGCTGGTTCCGTTAGGGGGCACGCGCCGGGCTCCCTGAGGGGGCACGCGCTGGTTCCCAACCGCCGGAACCGGCGGGTGCCGGAGCGGGTTCGGCGCGCTGGGAACGTGGGGCACTCGAGAGACGGTTAATTACAAATAGCACCGACCTTTACGGTTTAAACGCAATGATGGAAGGGACGGACACATTAAGGACTGGTCCGTTTCTCCAGGGAAGGAGAACTTCTGCAGGAAGGACACGCCAGGGAACACCCAAGCCCCGCTGAGCGACGGCTGATGGAGGAGCCGGCGAAGGGGCCGGCCGCAGGAGAGGCCCCAGCAGGTGTGTGTCATCTACCACAGGTCTTCTCTGTGTTCCATCTGCCTTTAGTAAGACTTGACTGAGGATCTGATTCATTCAAAGCACGTTAATTATTTAGGTATATTGAATGCAGATATTTAGGGGCAGGGTTAATTGGGATATTATGAAGTAATTCTTCCCTGTGAGGGTGGGCAGGCCCTGGCACAAGGTGCCCAGAGAAGCTGTGGCTGCCCCTGGATCCCTGGAAGTGTCCAAGGCCAGGCTGGACAGCTTTGGAGCAAGCCGGAATAGTGGCAGGTGTCCCTGCCCGTGTCAGGGGGTGGGACTGGACGAGCTTTACGGTCCCTTCCAACCCAAAGCAGTCCTGGGATATCTTGTGCTTAGTAGTTGGTTTGAGGCTGCTTTTACCTTTGCTAACTGTAAGCGTGTTTATAGTGCATAATTGTATTTCTTTAGCCTGTGTCTGGTTCAGCTCCAAGGCTTAGGACTTGCCACTCTTGCTATGTACTACCCCAAGAACCCCTGATTCCTCACTCGCTGTTGACAAAAAAGGAGGGCAGAGCTCTGAAAGAATCTGTCCAGTTTTAGCCTGAAAGGAACCAGACCCACACAAATTCCTCGACAGTTTAATTCTGGTGCCTAAGGATGGGGCAGGCCCATGGGAAGGTGCATTAAGTGCATTATTGAAGCTCTTTAAATGACATGGCAAGGACGGGAGCACATCATATCACAATTAAACCATGTGGCAAATCCTCCTTGGCACGCCAGCAGGTAATGCCTTTATAGAGTTCTGGGTATCATCACAGACCTGGAAATAATGGCTGAGGCCAGCACTAGGGAATATAATTTCTTTAAATGTAAGAAAAAAGCAAAACTCAGAAAATGGTGATGGCATTTTAACTAACTTCAAGTGTGCTGCTGGTTCAGTCGCCCCTTTGATGTTGCAGCCGGGTGACCTGGCCTCCCCCGCCATTCATCACTGCCTGGAAATCAAACTCTCCCGTGATCCTGCTTTACAGTCCTCCCTCTGTTCTGCTAATAAACACAATGTTAGTGAAAATAACCATCCAAGAAGCGTTCAAAGGGGATATCCATGGATGAATTTTAGTGAGAGTGCAGTTTCTTACTGCCAAGCCCAAACCTTCAAACTGCAGTGCAGAAAAGATAGCGTTCATCTAAACATGCGGCATCGGAATGTGAGGCTCCCAAATCCTGTTGCTCTTGGGGCAACTCTGCGATCAGAATTCAGGGGAAATGCCTTTAGTTATTTCATTTCACCTGCATTTTACAGCTCTAGTGTTAGTTAAGGTGACAGCTGTGTAAACACCCATTCCAAGCCATGTTTTTAAAGAGTAGAATCTGAGAATTCCCTCCCGATGGTTGCTGGACAGTGCTCAGTGAGTGGTCCCAGAGGCCAGCAATGCCAGAGAGCTGTCCTGGCAGGGCCTGAGCTGGGGCTGCAGTGGGCACAGCATGTGTGTAACACACATGGGGATGGCATGTTACTCACCTGGGCACGGTGCATGTGTGCAACAGGCCTGGACACAGCACATGTGTAACTCACCTGGACACTGTGCATGTGTCACACCAGCATGACCCTTGTCTCTGGACTCATTTAATTTGATTGTGACCTCACAGTGATGTTTTAATGGCCTCCTGTATCAACACCATGGTGCCGAGGAATCAGGACTTTGTGCCTTATCCCTTCTGTGAGGCTGGATTAGAAGGAAATTAGGTGAGGATTTTTTGATTTGGGTTTTGGACTCTGGCAGATGTTTATTCTGGGTCTAGCAATTGCTTTTGCAGGGTGTTGTCTGGATTGTGTAGCTGTGGTCTGGGAGAGCTTTGTGGTTGGGTGAGCACAGCTCTGCTGTGGCTTTTCAGAGATTTTTTCTCCTGTGTGTTTTCTCCTCTTAGGTCTGGTGCTTTTCATCCTCGCTGCCTCTTTACCTTGTTCTAATCTGATCTGTTGTATCTGTTGTGCAGAGTAACAGACATGTAAGTCTAATACAGTAAATTGCTGTATGTATTATGGCAACACCATGGAAATATCTCTTAGCAGCGGCAGAAAAAAAACCCCTCACATTTAATTGTCTGATTTCTTGCTGAATATGGAATGGAAAATATGTTGATTTAACTCTAAAAAAATGTACAGTCAATTTAAGGGAAAAAAGAAAGAAAGGAACCCTTTACCATATCTAATTTCATTAGTAAACTGTAAATGGAAATGATGAAGAGGTATGATTTCAAAGGACTTGGAACCCACACATTTTATGTAGCATTAATCATGTGCTCTTAATTTTTCTGCAGCAGAGCTCTGCAGCGCTGCCTTCCAGCTTGGCCGTTCGCGGGGTGCTGGGTGAGGGTGGGCGGTGGAGCCTGGCTGGGACCCCCCCACGGCAGGGACCCCCGCGCGGGGGGAGGTTTGTGGCCACGTGCCTGAGGTGTCGGGGCTCTGCTCGGGCTGATGCAAACACCGCGTTGCTCGTTGCTCGTGTTCCACATTCCTCTGTCAGAGGCTCTTTCTCTTCCAGGCTGTAAAGAGGGTTAAGAAAGGAATTGTCTCTATTATGGTAATTAAACTCCCAGGAAACAGCCTCATTAGACTAATAAAGAGTAAATAAAGCAGGCAGGACACACTTTGACTTCCAGTAGTGAGGGCAGCACTCATTTCCCTTCCTTTGCCCACCGCCTTCTCTCTGCTCCTGGCCCCTGGCAGCCGCGTGGAATCACCTCCTCACAACTTTCCCAGCAGTTTTCCTCTTGGGCCAAAGTTTTCCTTGCTGTGTTGTAGGGGAGGGAACAGATATTTCTGATGCTTGAGGAAGATTTCAGTTGCATTTTGCTTCTCTTCATTAAACCACTCCTAGTTTTGCCTGCTGGCTCCATGAGGGTGGCCCTGGCTTGGAGCTGATGCTGTGGAAGGCTGGAGTGTGCCAGTGCCAGACACACATAACAAAGCACGGACACTGGCTTTGGGTTCTGGCAGCAGGGACATTTGGGGCACCTTGTGGGTGACACTGCTCCTCCAGCGCTGGCGCTCAGGCAGGGGCTGCACTGAAAGCAAACATGCAGCTCTTCTGCTTCTCCAGCAGCAGAATACGGAGGGAGAATGAAATTAGCAGTAAAAGCATTAAAATATTGATAGCAATCATTCCATGTCTTGGCTTTACTAATTAATTATTAATTTTACCTCGAAGGTTAGTGTAAGAGATGGACTTTCGTTTATCAGGCCTCTACTTAGCATGATGTTTGACTATATATTTTTAAACATTATCAGGGCTCTAGCAAATAGATCTCGTTTTTTTCTGGTGAGCAGTTGGGATTTGCTTTGTGTGACTTCATGAGGTGGGAGAAAAGAAGGTCACCAAGATATTTAGAGGGATGGAACACCTTCCTTCTGAGGAAGGGCTGAGAGAATTAGGACTGTTCAGCTTGTAGAAGAGAAGGCTTCAGGGAGACCCTAGAGCCCCTTCCACTGCCTGAAAGAGCTCCAGGAGAGGGACTTGGGGCAAGGGATAGAGGGACAGGACACAGGGAGTGGCTTCCCACTGTCAGAGGGCAGGGTTTGATAGGATACTGGGAAACAGTTCTTCCCTGTGAGGGTGGAGAGGCCTTGGCACAGGGTGCCCAGAGAAGCTGTGGCTGCCCCTGGATCCCAGGAAGTTTGGAATCCCAAGGCAGGCCCCTGCTCCCAGGGGCTTGGAGCAGCCTGGGACAGTGGAAGGTGTCCCTGCCTGTGGCAGGGGGTGGAATGAGATGGGCTGTGAGGTCTCTTCCCACCCAAACCATTCCATGATTCTATTAAATAATTTTTAAGCTGGATAAACTTTGAATTTGCTGTGAAGAATGTTTTCTTGAAAGCAGCTTTTGCATTGATAAAAGATGCAGGTATGTTGATGTGTGACTGTGCTGGTGAGAGATTTTATCGATTTCAGTGAACTCCACACAGGAGCAGGAGTGGGGCTGGGTGTGCAGGGCTGGAGCTTTACATTTGTAAACTTCCCATTTCCTCCCCTGCATCAGCAAGGTTTAAAAGATCTTTTACTGTCTTGAGGGTAAATACCTTTCATTTCTGAAATGGTAAAACCCAGTTCTCACTTGTTTCTCTTAAAGTGGACCCAGCTTTAAATGTGGACAAATGGAAAAAACCTTCACTAGACCCCCCCGGGGAAGGGAGGCTGAAAACCTCCAGCTTTGGAAACAAGGATTTTCGTTCTGTCATTTTTAAAAAGGAATCATGGAAAACTAAAATTTTGCTGTAGAGTTATGAGAAACATAATTTATCCAGTGTGGGTCCTTTTAAGATAAAGGAAATGAAGGAAATTACAGTTTTCTTCTGCATGCTGCTTTCCGCTTGCAGCATCTGCAGTGTGCAGGTCCCAGTGGAGCTGTGCCTGAAGTTTCGATGTGCTACTGCTCTTGCCAGGACAGGGACTCTCCCTGCCTGTGCTGTGTGAAGACATACTCAGGAAGGAGCACAGGGCTGGGACTGCTTGAGCACTCACACATAACTTTGGGAGCCTTGCTTGTGAAAAGAGTCATGATGTCCCACTTATTTAAAATTTTACTGGGGGATTATATTTGTTAATGGAAATGGCAAATCCAGCTTATGCATCCCTGTAAAGTACCAGGAACCCTGGGCTGGTTTGCTGCTCATCACTGTGAATGAGATATTGATACACTTAAAAAGTGTATGTGTAGCTTTTATCTCCAGTGCTTTTTAAAGATCTTTCAAAGGCCTTTCCCAGCCCCTCTGCTGGTACATTGTCTCAGCACAAGATGCCCTTCAGTATTACAAGTCTGCTGGGGCCGTTGAGCACAAAGCTGCAGGCACAGCCTCTGCCTGCACATGCTGCCGGGGCAGCCACCACACCCCATCGTCCTGCACTCACTCCCTTCCCAGGCGTGTGCAGCCACAGGGGAGCCTGGCTGTACCTGTGCTTTGGTGATCTTCAGCAAAGAAGAAGCTTTTCCCACACAGTCTGGTCTTGGTCGTGCTGTGCAGACGCACACTGGCTCAGGCTGTGGCCAAGGAATTGGCACTGGTATAACAGAAATGTGTTTTAAGAAACTCGGTCCAGTTACCTCTGTCCTCCCCCTTTCAGGGTATCACTTCCAGCAGAAAAATGCCGTGTGACATCCCTCTGTGTCCACGTAATTGCAGGGTGTGTGTCAGCACAGTGTGATCATTTGTTGTGTGCATGCGACATGAAAGTAATCGGGTTATGGTATCCAAAACAAAGAGGAATTTTCCTGCCGTGTGATGTGAATATCTTTCTGTTGTTTCTAAATTATGGGAATAAATACAGGATTGAAACAACATTTCAGGTAGGCTAGATAGCAGCAGTTCTGCAGAGACTGGCTGGAGCTAATACATGGGGTTTGGTGAGCTCAGGCCTCGTACAGGCTCTCCTCTCTCCAAGGACAGGCTGCAAAGCACCTTCTTCAAGTTATTCTTGAAGAAACCCCCATTTGTGGTTTCTATTAGAAGCTCTAAGGTGGAGAGATCGACTTCCAGAGGTCCGAGGGCTGGAAAAAGCCCCCCAAAGCCTTGGGAGAAACACACATTGGCTTCTGCTCAGAGATGACTGATCTGAGACAGCTGCAGGCACAGGCAATTTTTCAGGGGTTTGATGCCAACCCCTTTGTCCTCCGCCCTGCTGTGGCTCACACAGATGCCTCAAGCATTTTGTGCCCAGAAGCACAAAGTCCTCCTGCCCCCAGCACAGTACATCCACTAGGATACGTATTCTGCAAAGATAATTTGGGTCACATCTGTCATAGGGGGTGACAAATGGATTTATTTCCTTTGTTACAACTTCTGCCATGAAAACCTTTTGGACTGTTTTGCTGTAGGTTGAGCAGCAGTGAGGTGCAGAGCCTGGAATGGGAAGCAACCCTGCCTGAGCAGCCTCTGCTGTGCTCAGCAGTGGGTTCTCCCCTCCCAGCCATCCTCCCCCTCATGCCTCTCCAAGGTGAAGATTTGTGGCAGTTTCTTCCCTGGGAGGTGGCTGCTCCTCTCAGCTCCTGGAGTGGCTCCGTGTCCTTGTTGAGCCCCGAACCAAGCACCAGTTTTGTGGTTAATAGCCAACAGCTGAGGTTGTCAAAAGGCCTCAGCTCTGGTGAAGCTGTGGCTGCCCTTGGATCCCTGGAAGTGTCCCAAGCCAGGTTGGACAGGGCTTGGAGCAGGCTGGGCTAGTGGAAGGTGTCCCTGCCCCTGGCTGCAGGTGGCACTGCACAGGCTTTAAGGTTCCTTCCCACCCAAACCATTACATGATTCTAAGGTAAGTTGTTCCTGAGTAGGAAAGAGGACAGCAACGGGATACTAATGAGAAGCGCTTCAGGATTGGGAAGAGCACGTTATGATTTAGGAACTTGCTTCTTGGCATCTGCATGGAAATATCTGTTCTGGTCATGCAGGGAGGTCATGGAAAATAAAGTGACTGGTGGGTTTGGCTTGTGTGACTGATGTGTTAAAGATGATCTGCTCCTTCATTAGCAGCACTTAGTGATGGAGGACACCAGAGGACACTCAGGGCGAGGACAGGATTTTTAACAAGTAATTTAGAGCCTGTCTGCACTGCGGGATTAGCTGGAGGTATAACTTGAGAGCTGCCAGTAACCTGACGCTTGTGGGTGTCTGCGACTGGAGGCAGAGGGTGGCTGGGCCGAGCCAGCCGTGCCAGAGTGAGGCTGGAGCTGCTGCTGATCACGCCGTGGGGCTGGGCTGCCTCCTCTGAACATGCCGGGCAGCTCCGGGGCTCTCTGCTGACACTTTGGAGTTACTTGGGAGGAGCTTGTGTAAGTGTAGATGGCTTCAGCCAACAGTGGAGTGAGGACGACCCCACCGAGAGCTGAGACACCTGATGGAACTCAAAAATCCAGAACGCTGGGAGACAGCACATAGCAGCTCGAAGTTAAATCCTTTTCTTTCTTTTTTTTCCTCGAAAAAAATTCTTTCCACAGTAGCAGACTTGCAGCTGTTAACTAATCCCATAACAAGTGGCATTTAGCCACACATTTTCCAAATTAAATAAGCTTGCATGTTGGACTAGTTTCATACCCTGTAATACAAATACTTTCCCTGCTGGGGAAAAAAAAAATTAAAAGAAAAATCCTCTCAGGCGTAGGAAGAGTGGGGAAGGGGAAGGTGGGTGTGCACGGCCGTGTCGCTACTGCTGTCCCTGTCAGCACGGCGGTTCCGCGCAGAGCACCGCGTTCGCTGGAGGATCTGATGGGTTATCAAGGACTGCTCATGCTTAAATTATTAGTTAAGGCTGTGACATTAAAGAATTGTTATTTGGTCATGGTCTCATGGCTGTGTTTTGCCAGGAGGTGTTTGGAAATTCTCCTCTCTGCTGTCACGTAATCTGTACTTGCCCTTTTGGTGCTTTTTTTTCCTGGTCATTTGAATAATGTTTTCAGATCCTCGACTGACTCCAGGCTCAGCAGCTTTGGGGCCACAAGCAATTAACAGCACATGTTGGTAGAATTCAGGCTGGATCTATTTTGAGGGTGTTTGAGAGCACCTCCTCTACCCCCCACCTGCTTCCTGCACATTTTTAAGAATCCCATTAAAAATTTTTCAGGATCCCCATCCAAGCCAAATGCATTGTTTCCATGGAAACAATTAATGGGGAGAGCAATTTATAAGACTGATGTAAAAAAATGAGCACTTCATCAGCCCCCCTGCTGCTCTGATATACAATCTCGAGGCAGAGGCCGGGTGAGGTTTGCATAAGTGATATCCTTAAAAAAGGGGGAGACAGAGAAAGGAGCCTGGGAGTCTGCCCGTGGCACGGTGAGCGATGCCTATTGTGCTGCACAGGCATTATTAGCTCTTGGAAAGGATGAGGTCTTTCAAAATGCTTTTCCTTTAGAGAAGGGGTTTTTTCCTAATCCCACCCTCTGCCACAAGACACACGGCTTGGGGTCGTGGCTGGCGATGGCCATGGCGGTGGGGTCCCTGGGACCTGGCCTTTGATTAAAAGGCTTTTGGGAGGCCCTGGTTACAGACCTGCCTTAAAAGTGTTTTCTTTGTTGGGTTTTCAAAATTATTATTTTATTTTCTATTTGATTCAAATCTGCCACTTGAGCTTTCTCCCAACCAATGTTTTGCATTGATTTTGTCTATATGTATATAAAACCTAACCAGAACTTGATGTTTAAGAAGGAGACTGAGCAGGGCACCCACAGCAAAGGCTGTTCTGGACAGGGGTCTTTGATTTGGAATTTCCTAAGGAGCTTATTTTTTGGGAGAAACTAAGAAAAAAATCCATCCTGTGCAACTTTGCTGCAGCAAAAGCAGGAATCCTGTGTGTCTGTGCTCTGAAACAATGTGGCAGAGATTTTAGAGCCTGCCAGAAAACATTACCTGAGAAAGGAAAAATCTTTCTTGGATCTGCTTCCATATGGAATGGGCTGGGATGTGGCCGTGGGGCTGGGAGGGATGGAGCAGCTTGGGGAGGTTCAGCTCGGGGGCCAGAAGCACTGATGGTCTGTGTAAGAACGAAATGAGTAAAAAGCATAATCAAGCAGGAGTTCTTTGCTCCTGTTTTCCCGGATTTCCAAGGGTTTTTCCTGGCTGGGGCTGTTTTCCTGCAGAGGGCACTCGCCATCCACGAACAGCACCCGCAGCGAGGCTGCGTCCGGCAGCATCCCCTGCCAAACCCTGAGAGATGGAGAGAAAAAAATGTAAATTATGAAAGCAAATGATTCCCTGGTAGTGCACAAGGCCAGCGGGAAGAGCCCGAGATTTAAGGAGGAAAAAATCCAATGTGGGAAGCGAGAGGCTGGAGGGACGTGGGGGGCCGGGAGCTGCAGTAACGGGAATCATAAATGGGTGGAAAAAGGAAAGGCTGCGTGTCTGGGTTAAAATTTAATAGCAATGGAGATGAGAGAGGCAAAAGCCTTAATTAAGGCAACATCTCAGAAAGGGAAAAGCCAACAGAATGGTGCAAATATAAGGAATTATTTTTGGTTTGCAGCCCCAAGTGTGGGCTGTCACAGCCCTGCGAAGCAGCCTTTATTCCGAGTGCTTCTTCCATACTTCTGTATGGGAAAGGGACAGACTTACAAAGAGCTCAGCCAGGGAAGTATCGGGATCTCTCTGTGCAAGGCTCTGAAGTACATCTCTGAGAAAGAAATACGCGGCAGCCAAACGATAAAACAGTTTAGGAATTAAGTATTCTGGAGTTTGTGGAAAAAAATCTCATATTACCAACAAGCTGCCCTTGAAAACAGATTATAGAAATTGTTTAGGGTTATTTTAAACCCGGGTAGAAATGGTCTGGCACCATCTATGCCCATCACTCATCCGAGGTGGAAAAACCCCCATGGATGTGTTCCAGTAAATAGCTCTAGCATTTTATTATTTGCTTTTATTACAGCAAAGGAGCACGTAAACAAAAATATCCTCAGAACCAGCTCTGCAAATGTAGGTTTGGATGTCATAGAAATCCGTATTCCAGAGAATTTTTTCATTGCTGATGAGAACTGTGAATTTATTTTTAAAGTGGTTTTTTTTGCTGCTTTAGTGTTTTTGGTTTTTTTTTCCTCTGCAAATATTTTCTACATTTTTTTAAAAAAAATCAATAATTTTGAAATGGCATGAGAGTTCTTTTATTTTACCAAGGATGATTTTTTACAAAACATGTTTTAAAAAAACAGAATTTACAAAGCATGATTTTTATGAAGCATGATTTTCATTTGCTCTAAGTTGCTGATTAAAATATTACTGCTTTGAGTAAATTCCCTCCTATCAGTGTATCTGTGCTCACTGTTACGGGGAGGAGGGATGGGAGAATTATTGTTAATAACTAATTTTGTTTTGGGACGTTCCAGTCCATTTTTAAACGTGTGGCTTGATCTCTGTGGAGCCGCGTCAGGTGAAAAAAAAGCCACCCCAAATGGCAGAGCAGTTACTGAACAAGGGGCTGGTGGAGGAGGCTTGTCAGATTTCTGTAGGAACCTCGGGCAGACGGAAAGCCGATCCCATCTTCCCCCTGGAATAACCCGGCTGGTTTGGCAAACACAAATTACGGACACTTCCAAATCCCGAACAAAAATCAGTGTTCAGAATGGTGCAGTTCCTTGTCAGTTGAAAAGACTTGGAATTTTATTTCAGTAGGTTTTACCTGTGGATTTAAGGAGGTGACTCAGCCTGTTTGGAATTAGGATGATGTTACTGGGGCTCCTGCCTTTGCATTAATCTAACTGTTCTAGATACGGGTGTCCTGTTCACAGGTTTAGGACGCAGCTTTAAGAATTGGTACAAGTTATAAGCAGGCACAGAATATTTTAGTCTCATTGTACCTTTTCTTAACAAAATTAAATTGTTCTAACTAATTTGGGTTTTAGTTGTGATTTGACAATAAAATCTGTGCCTGCTGGGTTGACCTCCACTTGTATTTTAATATTTAAAATTGTTGTGAATGAAAAGGAGTGTGGCTGTTTGTAATTTCATGGTATTTCCTCATTCCCTGGTGAAAAAATATAGGTGAACAGGGAAGTAAAAAGGACTTCCTTTTTATTCCCAAATATACTAATTACCAGGGAGCAATTTTTGTGTGAAAAACCTGATTGCTCATCATTTTTGTGTGGATGTGGGGTTTCCTGAATGACAGGAGAAACAGCATATGCCTGTTTTTGATCTGCTGCAGAATCTCGTCCTTTATAAATTGCTTCCTCATATACAAATTATGTCTCTATTTGTATGTTTTGCCAAATATATTTGTTTTTATCTTAATGTATGTTTCATACCTGTATATTGATAGGTAAGTGCACAAATAGCTGTAAGGACTGACTCCTAAATAATCTCACAAAGGAAAATATATGTGAATTCCAGTTGCTGGTTTCTCAGGGGTGCAGAATAAAGCCAGAACTGAAATCTGCAATCTCTCCTTCCAGAATAGATCCATGTGAGCAGCCTGGCCGCGGGAGGAAGCGGCTGGCCCCGGACAGTGGCCCTGGGGTGTCCTGCAGTGTCACTGCCCAGCCCGGGAGCCGCCTCTTGGCTTTCACCTGACCCTTCCTAGTGTCTCCCTTCCATGTTACATTCCCTCTTGTACAGATATTCCCATTCATAAAATCTTTTCCTGATTGTGGCGGCCAGGGCTGGGGTGTATCAGGAATAAATAAGATCCTGAGCAGCAGCTATTCGTCAAAGCCCTCATTTCCTGGAGTTCTGCCCTGATCCCTCTTGCATGCATCGCATTAGAGGGCAAAATCTCTTCTTATTTATTTTATACTTTCTTCTGTCGTTTATTAAACATCAGAATGCTGCGGGTGTGCTCAGCCCCGGGCTCAGGCAGAGCTGCCTGGCAGTGCTTCCTGCTGCAGGAGCACACAGCCAGGACCGAATCCTGAGGGCCGTGGTTGTGGTGATATCAAAAATCTCTTCAAACTCACTCAGTCCTTTCCTGTCTCATAGCAGGAGCTGCCCTCGCTCCCAGCACGGCTCTGGGGATACGGGGAGCTGCCTGGGAATCCCCCGTGCCCTTGGTTGGGATGGGAACCACCGGCACAGTCAGGGCTGAAAACGACCCCTTTGGCACCGGCTCAGCCAGTGTGCTCACACATGCTCCCCCGTGCCGTACTGGCAGTCTTGGAAAGATATCGGGACTATTCTGTAATGGTGGGATGAAAGTAATAATTCCCTTCCCCTCGTCGCTCCATTCCATTTCAAAAGGGCTTGTGTGGATTATTTTTGTTTGGTTGGAATTTTTAAAATTAAAAAAACAACAGAACCATATGCAGTTAATTGTATTTATTTTTAATTTTTTATTCTGGGTTCACATTTCTAATCTTCCAGAATATTATTTGCTACTATTTTCTGCTTTTCCCTCTGGCTTTCTCCCTCCTTTAGCTCCTGTTTTCCCCCTCACCCTGCTCACTGGAAGGGTTGCATTTTCTCCCCGAGCTGAAGCCGTTGCTCCCCGTGCATCAGGAGGAAAGGATTAGCTGTACTTCTCTCAGACCTGAGGCATTACTATTTCTTCCCCATACTCAGCATCCAATTGTCTGGCTCTATCTGGGTCCTAAATCCATCCTGAATTGGTTTCCTAGCTGGCAGATTTGTGTGTTCCATCTTGTGCTGGGACCTGGCTTTCATCTGAATATCTCAAATAATTTTCTATTTTTCCAAGAAGAAGTTTTATTACATGCAGACAATCTGTATATGACTAGCGAAAATGAGAAGATAAAGGGTTGATTGAAAACATGTCAAATGCTGGTTTTTGCCAACAATGCCGTGTTTGATCGTGGAGGGAGCAGTGACAAACCCTCGTGTTGGGAATGGATGGGCTGGCGTTGGCCTCCAGGAGAGAAATGGTTAAATTATGCACTCGCTGGAGTATGAAGGCAGTTCTTCTTTGCTGACAGATAGTTTGACCAGTGTCAGGTTATCCCGATGCGTTCAGCATACCTTCATTGCATCATAAATAAAACAGACAAATTACTTTTTTTTTTTTCTCCTAGGGTGGAATAAGCAGGAGGAAGGGGAGGGATAGGGATCGGGACAGATGGGGGTTCAGGGGGGGTGAAGAATTAGAAGGAAAAGAAAAAAGAGAGAGATCTTTGCAGACACTCTATGAATCTCTGCTTGGCAGCTGAGAACAATGAGAAAAGCAAGCAATTACCTCGAATCCTTCCCCTTATCCAGACATAGGAAATATATTCCTGCCTGAGCCTTTTTTCTCCTCTCACCCTCCCTCCCTCCCTTCCTCTCTCCCTCCCTCCCTTGCCCTCCCTCTCTCCCTCTCTCTTTCCCCCTTGTATATCTAATTTAATTCTTCAAGGCATGGCAGATGTAACAAAGAAAGGAGAGTCTGTGTGGATGGGCCACTTCTCAGCGCAGGACGAAGCCGTCCTCCATGGCAAATGTCCTTTTCCATTCCCTCCCCTGGCAGACTCCTGCACCCTCAGCAGCAGCATCCGTGAAAAAGGAGCAGAAAGGTATTTTATAGCTCCGGCTCTTTTACAAATTCCTCCCAAATCCAGTGGTGTGAGTACTCAATCCCACTGGCTGGGCGCAGGAAGCCAATGTGTTCTTTATCTCCAGAAATCCATCCCAGAGGATGGATTTGCCCAGAGGGGCAAACAGAGCCCTTTCCCTACTTTTCCCTCAGCCCCTGTTTCCAGTGGTCTCTTTACCAGCGGCTCCCTTACTCTCCCAAAATTCTTGTAGGATTTAAATTCTCATTCTTGAATCTTTTTTACCCCCTTTTTTTCCAAAGCAACATTAGCAAATATTACCTGACATTGCTGGGTCTGTAACAGGGATGTCCCTGGGGCGTTCCCCTCTGCTTCCTGCCTTGTCCCCTATGGGAAAAGGGCGCTGACGTGCTGGGTTACCTGGATATGATGGTGATGAACACGAAGGACCCGTGTCCCCTCGGGGCCGTGAGCTTTCCTGTTGTGAGAATGGTCATTGGTGTAGAAGTGTTCTGGCCTTTTAATTGCTGACAAGCCTTTAGGTAGCAGATGGATTTTCATTTTTGAGATAATAAATACTGCAGGTATAGTAGTGCTGATGGGATGGCTGCTTCTCTCAGTCATCCACGTGCTGTGCTCAGGCCAACCCTGGGTGTGCAGTGTCATGGAATTGTCTGTGAACAGTGTCCAGAACCCCCCATGGCCAGTACAGTGGGTGCCTTGCTTGTCAGGGTCCCCTGGTTGCTGTCTCCTCCTTCCCACCCAGCATTTGGCTTTCAGAGGACATCCATAATTTTGTTTGTCTGTGCTCTGTTACGGACCTTTTCTTGCACTGCTTGGAGTCACCCCAACACCTGCACGAGATTTAAAAGGGGACAAACTGTCTGTTGCCATTGCCTTTGCTTTTAGAAGCAAACTGAAACCACTATTAGACTTTTAATAATTTAAGCTAAAAATGCCATTCCTTATGGATGTCTCTGGCTGTATTTTTACAGTCAAGGGATAGAAAGGAACATTATAGGAAATTTAAAGGAGGCTTTGGGTATTAAATCTTCACCTCTTCCAGAAGATAACGCAATTCCGTAAATCTGCGCGAGACCTTTGTTTAACCCACCCCCCGCTAGCGCGGGCAGGTTTTATAGGCGCCTGTCTCGCTGCCGCTCACAGCCTGTGTTTTACATAATACCCTTCAGCATCACTGATATTAACCTTGATGGCATTATTATTGCTATTTACAGTTCATATGCTGGGAATGGTAAACTTGAATGGGATTAATGAAATAAATTAAGTGATGGAAATATTAATGCTATTAACAATCAGTAACAATAGTTGACAGCGTAGGAAAAAGAATAACCTGCCATTAACCAAGCAGGGTAGCATCTCTCTCGCATCAGCATAAAGGTATCTGACACTTCATTTTGATAAACCGAAGATTAATTTTCTTTCAAGAAACAACTTCTCCAGGGTCTTCATGCTTCTGTGTTTCAAAACTGAGCTCCTGGCACGTTTCCCACATCACCTTTCTGATGACCAAGAGCCCAAGGGCAGGAGCTCGGTGATAAGGACAGGCCCCATGGGCTCCGTCCAACACCGCTGAACTTCTTCTTGGTTTGGTCCCACAGGGATTCTGGGCTTCATGAAGCTGCTGCAACACGTTCTCTGTGTCCCTTTTCCAGCAAAGGAAAAGACCCGGTGCTGCTGGTGTGAATTTACAGCTGGAGGAGCCACTAGTGATGCACAACTGGTTCTTTCTGTTGTGCCATTTCCATTTGAAAAATGAGATTCATCCAGCTGGAGGGGTACTAGGCTCTTGGGCTGTTGGGAGCTGCTGGATGTCATTTTGGGTCGATGCGGTACTGAAGGGGACCTCTCTTCTCCATCCCCACTACACTGGCTTGGGAACAGAAAAAGGTGACTTTATCAGGCCTACAAGAGATGCGATGGCTCCTGGGCTGTGTAAGGCTTGCTGGCATTTTACCAAAGCCCTGGAGAACAGAAATACCAGTCTGCCTTCCTTTGTGTTTCTCATGGGAGGTTTATCCTAAGCCAGAGCCCAGGTTTGTCAGATGTGACCATGTTTCAGCACCCAGTGCTTTTGTGCATTGTTGCTTGTGGGGCAGATGCTGAGGCTCTGGAAAATTCCCTGCTGATAAGGTGAGCAAAGGTTGGAGAGAAAAAAGTGTCACTAATTTTTTTCCCCTTCCAAATGTGTCTTGCCAATCCTTCCCAGCTGGCTAAAAGCTTGGGTTTCTCACACTAGGGAAGAAAGTGAGCCCATAAATAAACCAGGGCAGGACACCTGGAAAGAATAAAGTGCCCTTCTCAGCCTTGCAGGGGAGGACGACTCGGTGTCTGCCGGCTGGGACATGGAGGCGGTGTGGGAAAGGAGCCAAACTTGGGGCTGGGCAGCGTGGGGACGCTTGGGAGATGCTGCTGTGCTCTGCCATAACAATTTGTCAGCTACAGCATGGCTTTTAGTGTTACTGATAGTGCTCTTCTGCTGAGCATTGCCACTGTTCGGTAATGCTGGCTTTAGTCAGAGTGGAGGCTGAAATCTGCTTCTTAGGATAACCCCAAATTTCGACCCCTTAAAGGCTTCAGCTCTGGGAGCTGCTCAGGTCAGGGTTCCCAGGTTGCTTGCAAGTAAACAGGGCCATACAGCCATGAGACAGTCTAGTTGGAGTGTTTGACTCTTTTCTGTCACGTCTTGGATTATCTTGTGTCCAAATTTCAGTGTGTGTGGTTTTTTCTATGAGGAGGAAAACCATTCCTTTTAATAATCTGTGTTCATTTTACTTTCTGGTGGGAAAAAAAATGCTCAACCACCTGAGATACTCCTTAGACAACTCCCTTCAGCAGAAATGGTATTCTCCTGATTCTCCAGTTTTAGGAGTGCCTGAAAAGGAATAGTGGACTTTGATACAGGGACATGAAATATGGCCAGAAAAGCCCATTGTTTCACCAACAGCCTTATCTCTGATGCTCTCCCTGCCACTCTCAAAACTTGAGACTCTTTCTGGAGCCCATCATACCTGTGGGTTCATTATCCGCTCAGGGAACAGATAAAGAGTATACATGCTTTTCCTCAGGCTCTGGAAAACGCCTGGCCTCGCCCCAGCCAGTGTTGGGAGGGGGCTGTGCCAGCGATGTCCTTCTCTGTGGGGACAGCGTGTGCCTGGTGCAGGTTCTTTCACTGGTGCCTTGGAGAGCCTCTGGCATGTCCTGCATTACGGACACATTTCTCTCAAGACGTGTTTCATACTCTACACGCTGCCCCACCTCCACCCGTCTGCTGTTGACCACTGAGGCATTTCCCCCGTGCTGTGTCCTCTTCCATGTGTTACCTCCTGTTCTCTCTCCCATGCCGGGGTCTGTGCTCGGTGTTGTCACTCGGTGCCCTGACGGGATGGCAGACTCCCAGGCACTGCCTTTGGGAGGGAATGGGAGACACTGTGATCATCTGAAGTGAAGCTGCTGCAGGAAGGAAAGCAAATTCAACAAATATGCAACCCAACAGATGATTGTATTTTGAAATAACAGGTCTAAGGCTGATGAATTGCAGTCCCAGTTTAACACCGAAATGTGGGAGCACTTCTGGAGACAGGCAGCTCCTTTGGCCTTGGAGTTACAGAGTTGTCTTGAGATACTAAGAAAATTCCTCTCTTCAATTGCTTCTGGCCCTAATTATCCATGAGCCATTGCTTAGATCCCATCAGCCCATGAACCAATATTCAGGGTTATTTGAGGAAGAATCCTGTTCCTTGTTGGTGAAGGTAAAATGGCTGCAGTTTGCTTTAAGATGGAGCCTTACTTCTGGAGGGATAGAAATGGAATTAGCAAACATAAATTGTATTCAAAACAGCAGTTTCTGTTTTATCTTGTTGCACTCTGTTTCCTCCCTGTCCTCCTCTCCCTCCCTCTGTCCCAGCCCCTTTCAGAGCAGAGCAAGTAGTCATTATGGGGGTAGTTTTTTATCCACTGGTTTAACTTGCATATTCCTGCAGCAAGGCTGTGAGTTAGTTACAGCACGTTGGGTTTGCTCGTGCTTTTCCTCGGAAGTCTTGTAAAATAGCCGGAGAGAGCTGACAGCAGGATAAGACCTGGCAGAAACTTGGGAATAATCTTTTTGAATGCTACAAAAAAATACCAAAATACAATTTACTTTCCTGTTTCTAGCTTCGCATCCTTCAAGCTGCACACGTTTCTAAGCACCTTCGGTTCCCATTTATTTTAGTGCTCCCCATCTCCTAAGAGCAATTCAACATCTGAAAGCTTTGGATCCAAAAGGGGTTTGTAGGAATAATGCCAGACCCAGGGGGAGGGGGTCAGGGGATCAAAGAGAGGGGGGTTAATGTTGGCTGCCTATGCCTAAATCTGTTTTTCCACCTGAAACCAATAACACTGCAGTGATAGGGATTCTGTAGGTACTAATTATTCTCCTTATTCCTAATTCTACTCCAGGTTGGGCTGGCATAAGGTGTAATTGTTTTTATTAGAGAATAATACTGGAAGCAACCATTTATAAACTCACTAAAGCTGTAGAAACATTTACTCTCAAAGTTTCATGAGGCTTTTTATGATTTCCGTGCATATTGTGGTTAATATTTCCAATTAAGCTATCACACGTGCCGCATAGATTATGTAATTATACTGGAGGAGCAACTCAGAAATTACAAGACAAGGACACAACAAAAAGTTAATTAAAAATGTGAAGGCCTTAAAAGGCAGAGAGAACAACAAATTTCAGGAAATTAATAGTCTAGATTAAAAATTATTCAGGGCCTTTACTCTAATGGGAGCCTATTTTAATATTCAGCATTCCATGTCAATATTGGAAGTTTAAATCCTGAAATGTGAATTTCCACGCTTTTGTGACATTGGCTCACAATCTTAACGTCCTTTTAATGTACTTTTTGTTGTGTAAATCTGTGTAAGTACCATCAGTCATCAAACCTGACATGTGCCTGCATGCGGCAGCCCCAGCCTGCATCTATTAGGGCTTTTTGTGTTTGTGCAGTGGAACCTCCTTAGACAAATTCCACTGAAGGCACAAACCTGCTAAGGAATACATTTGTTTTCCCCTGAAACAATAGACCTGCATCAAAGGAACATCTAGGGAAAGAATAAGTCATGGTAAAATTTCTCTCCTGCAGCAAGGCAGAATGTACCAAGGGTCTGACCTGTTGAGGAGGTGAAGCTGTGGACTTATCAGGGCAGTGGGCCAACCCCATTAGAATACAGACCACCATTTAAATAATTGAAAAATTATCAAAAAAACATCCAGCCAACACCTTGTTCTCTTCATGTGCTGCTGTGGTTTGAGGTGTTTTAAGAAAATGTAAGGAAAACATGAATGAGAAGGTTCCTCCCACCTGAACTTCAGTATGTGGCTGAAGCTGAACTTACTTATCAACAACAAACTGGCAGCCACATGGCATTTTATTTAAATGTATTCAAATTTAAAACATGTTTTGCCTATGTCCACAAATAAACAACAGTAATAGAGCAAGGATTTGAGGAGAGCAGGGCCAGCATGGCCAGCTGTGGGCATCTGTTTTTCCCCACCCCAGGACGGTGCTTTGCTGAGCTGTGGTGCCCTGAGTGCTTCCAGCTCAGGGTGTGGCCCTGGCTGGGGCTGCAGGGGAGCCTTTCAGGGGAAGCTGGGCAGAGGCATCTTCCAACCAGGCAGCTGAGAGGATGGGGCTGGCTGAAAGACCATGCTGAAAAACCTGTGTCACACATCAGGCACCTTCAGGCACGGGGAAGGGCAGGGGAGGGGAAGGGGCTCAGGATTTTCTCCTGCCATGACAGTATCTTTTTGCAATTTTTTATTTTAAAGATGGGAAAGGTGATGTCTTCACTGGCCATGCAGAGATCTCAGGGAAAAGCTTTATGAAGGTCTTCTCTCAATATATTGTTAAATATCTTTCCAAGTGTGTCTGTGGGGAGAGGTGAATGGTATGAGGTGCACAAAGAAAGGGAGAGTCACCCCACACACCTGGTGCCTCTCCAGTCCTGCTGGAGGGCCAGAGGTGTCCTGGCAGGTTGCTGGACTGGGTGCTTTGGCACGGTACTTGTGAGGATTGCCCAGCTGACACCTGGGCAGTGAAACCCTGGATGAGGGTGGATGTGGTTAGAGTGTCATGGTGAGCACCAGGCAACACCAGCCATGAAAGGAATGCATATTCCTGTCTGGATTTGAAGTAGATTATTTACCTACCTGACACAGTCCAGCTCTGAGTACCTTCATGGGTGTCTGCTCTGTGCTTGGCACTCTAAGCCGGAGTTTTGGCCAAATTCTGTCCATAAATAGATTCATTGCTGTCATTTGGATTTGTGGTGGCAGCATTTGCCCATTATTGTGTTATTTTAATTCCCTCAAGAATCTAATGAAAATTAAGTGAAAAAATAAGGCTTTCTGTATTCTATTTTCAAAATGATAGATTGATAGAAGGACAGGCGACTTTGACTTGTAGACTGAAGATTTTATGCATATATACATAACAGATATGGAGACAGAATTTTTCCCTTATGGCAATGGAATGGTTTTGATAGTCTCCATTAAAATAGATTTGAAAATACCATTTGTTTTATGTTTAAACCTTAAATTAAATTTTTCAATAATAAAGTATGCTTATTATAACCCAATTCTATCAATCACCGAAATGAACAGCATATTGGTGGGTTCAAGCAAGTAAATAAATGTGTTATTTTACTGCATATCAGGAAGGTTGATTGGGTAGAATTCTTCCCTCTGAACTGGTGGGGTTAGAGGTTTAAGCATCACACCAAGGACTTGCAGTGATGCAGAGTGCTGACCCTGCCTCGTAGGGCCTTGGACAGAGGCTGGCAGCTCAGGCAAGGCATAAAAGTGTGTTGCTCTCTGTCCAAGCTGTTCCCATGGTTGCTTTGAGAAAGTACCTTCAGAGGTGTGGCGTTGGGAGAGCCACGTGATGTGCCGTGTTCTGCAAGGATGTTGTTTGAGTTGTTGCTATGGATCTTCCAGCTGCTGTGTTTGTCTGGGGTCACTGTGATAGTTAAACTGATTATTTTAATACGTGCTTGGAGACATGCTGAATGAGAAAATCGTTTTAGATGGGATTTGGTTCTTGTCTGGAAGCAGGTATGGGCATGGGAAGCATCTCCCTCCTTGGTCACTGCTCACGGCTTTGCAAGATCTTTCCTTTGCACAGTGCAGTAATTGCCTATGCAGAGGGTGTGTCAGTGCTGTAGGACAGGGGCCCTTGCGCTGAACAGGTATGACTGGGTGGGCATGGGCATTTCCAGGTGCTGGGCTGTCACCCTCCATGTCCCAGGAATCCCTTCCAGCATGAAAGCAGCTCTAGGAAGGAGGCACAGGCACTGTTGTACACCTGTGTTTTTGTGGGTGATGCAGGCTCATGTCCCAGGTGTTTATGGAGCGCAGAGAGTGCCCAGAGCTGGCTGCAGCTGCTGGTACAGATGTGGGATAGGAAACATCCCTCTGTTGTGTCCTGTACTCCCACACTTGCTCTGCACACGGAGTCTTGCTGTCCTTACCCAGCTTGGCCTGCCCTGCATATCCTGGTTGCTCTGGGCACACAGCCCCTGGCATGGAGCATCCCTGTGCCAGCATCAGTGTGCTCGTGGGCAGAGGGTGCAGTAATTCGGAGCTGGCAGCCTGTGCTCCTGTTTTCTGTTCCACTGGGCCCCCTGAGTGCTCTCTGAGAGGAGACCTAAATAAATCACATTACAGTAGCCTGAAGAAGAGGTCACAAATCTTTTTGAAGAGGAAAAAAAGCCACTTCTGGCCACTGCTGAAACATGAACTTCCACATGTATCCTGTTAGAAAAAATGAATTCCATGTTGGGAAACTTATCGACATGTTTGGGCATAGCTCATAGACAGGGAGAGCTACTAACACTCCAGTGACACCTTCCAGATGTTCTCCCTTCGATAATTATCCATCTGCTCCAGGCTGGCTTGCTGCTCCCTGGACATCCTGGGCAGACGGGATGACAGCCTCTGAAGGCCACTGACAGGTTTGGCAGAGGTGGAAATATTCTGGCAAGTGGAATAAATTCTGAGTGTTCTGGGTTATCCGTCACTAATGTGGCTCAAAAGAAAGAGCGGGGATGGAGTTCAGAGCTCACCTCTTGTTCAGACACAGTGAGGACACCATCCCTCCACCCTCTGCTGGGGAGAGCAGACTCTCCTGCCCAGGTTGTGTTCTTCCAGCCCCCACTGATGACCACGTGGAGTGTGCACACCATGGTAACAGCTGTTAGAGGTGTTGATGTAGCAGATCATCAACTACCATGAGCATCATGGAGAGAAAAATTGCCATGACAGGTTGAAGTCTGTTCCCAAATTACTGGAAAGCATGAGAAGGTGAGAGGTGCTCCACACCAGTTGTTTTCACAGAGCAGGTTGGTCCCAGTGTGTGGGGGTTAATTCAAGACCTCCAGCCTGCAGTTGCCAGGCCCTTCTTCCTTCAGCACGCTTGGGGTCTGTCCCACTGCCAGCCCACCCAGCCAGCACATTCACAGGGCTCCAGTCACTGCAGCCTCTAGGGACAGGCAGAAAGGTAAATCAGTATTTTCATTAGAAAGACAAAGTAGAAGGAAGATGTGTTTCTGCAGTAACAGGTGAAATCTCTTCATACAGATGCTTTGGAGATGAAATGCACGAAGTAGAGGTTGCATGGGTCTTTTGTTATACAGAATGTGCAAAAGCTCTGCAAGCAGCTGCAGCAAAGCCCACCAAAGGCCTTGCCTTGCCTATGTGAACAGCACTGAGGAAAAGGGGTTATCAGCTCAAACCAAACAAGATAATTGCTGATCTGGGCTGGCAGGTCTGGCCCTCTCCCCGATTTTTTTATCTTTTGGGGAGTAAAAGAACTGAGAACAGAACTTAGTTTAGAGAACAGAACTTAAAAAAAAAAAAAAGATTCACAAGATTCAGATTAACTGAAAACCTTCAGATCAGGAATACTCATCAAACATAAAATTTTTGGTGTGCAAAATTCTTTAGATTACTGTAATTGGGTTTTGCTGTTTGTGACTTGAGCCTTATGATGTCATTTCATGTTTATCTGTGAAGGGACCTGGGTATAACATCATGTGAACATGACCAAGTGTGATGGAATGCCAAAAGCTAAAGAGAAACAGATGAGTTCTGGGCTGGATACCTGCTTTACCCTCATATCTAATAAGGAAAAAGCTGGGATGTGGAAACAGGGTGAACAGTAAGAAGAGAAAAAAATTTGGCACGTCTTTTGTTGAAATTCAATCCTCCCCCTCCCTAGTATGCCCAGAAACCATCTGCAAACTTTTCAATCATTTTTTAGGATACAGTGAATTTTATCATAATTTTGTCAACCAAAACCATATGTGCTTTTCCTATTGACAACATAGAATAACAAAATCATATTTGTTCAGACCACAAGGCAGGTAATAAATAACTGTGGACACACTTCTACAACTTAATGTGTTTTTGGGTTGGTTTTTTTTTAAGGTATTGAATATTACCAAAAAATTTAATTTGGGAGGTAAAGTAAACTTCTGAAGAGAAAACCATCTGAGAGAAAGCTTGTGGCTCAATAACATTCCCCTTCCTGTTAGACTGATTCTAGCTCAGTGTCCTGAGGCCATAACAAAATGAGCTCTTCCCCCGCCTGCCCACAGCCTTCTGTGGTTATCCATGCACGTGGTTATCCACAGTTATCCATGCACATGGTTATCCATAGTGATCCATGCACGTGGTTATCCACAGTTATCCATGCACGTGGTTATCTGTGCACGTGGTTATCCACAGTTATCCATGCACGTGGTTATCCACAGTTATCCATGCACGTGGTTATCCATGCACATGGTTATCCATAGTTATCCATGCACGTGGTTATCCACAGTTATCCATGCACGTGGTTATCCACAGTTATCCATGCACATGGTTATCCATAGTGATCCATGCACATGGTTATCCATAGTTATCCATGCACGTGGTTATCCACAGTTATCCATGCACGTGGTTATCCATAGTTATCCATGCACATGGTTATCCATGCACGTGGTTATCCATAGTGATCCATGCACGTGGTTATCCGTGCCTGTACAAACTGCCAGCCCCAGTCCCAGCGTGTTCCCTTGGGCTCTGGCACCGTTTTAGTTGGCTGTATGTCCATTGCTCTGAGAAGTTTGGACCTGTGAGGTAAAAAGATGAAATGTGAATTAAGGTAATTCAGGATGTGCTTCCTCCTAATACACCAGCCATGAAATCTCTCTCCTTACTGATACTAGACAAGCTAATATTTCAGGTTTGACCAAATACTGCTGGAATCATGCAAAAATCCTTCCCGGAGAGTGTGGCAAGGGCCTGGCACAGGGTGCCCAGAGAAACTGCGGCAGCCCCATCCCTGGAAACGTCCAAGACCAGGTTGGATGGGGCTTGGAGCAACCTGGGATCATGGAAGGTGTCCCTGCTCATGGCCCAGGTGGGATGGAATGGGCTTTCAGGTCCCTTCCCTCCTAAACCATTCCGGGATTCTGTGATTCTATGAAAAATCTTTACTCTAGAGCTTTAGAATAGTCCTGCCCTGGGTTGGCTTTGCTGACAAGCAACATTTGCTCATTCTCTGGGTCTAAAAAGATGCAAAAAATAGGAATGCAAGGAACCACCTAAAGCACTTTAGAGAAGTCAGCCCCTTTTGTGACGTGGGCTCAGCTTCTGATCACCAAACTCCAACAGGGAATATGACACAGATGTGTTAACAATACCAGTTAGCCACTGGAAGAAATTCCCAAAAAAGCTGGTGGACTCTGTCTCAGACTGTCTATAACTTGGACAGGGAACTTGCCTGATGGGTGCTTTAACGAGACTTTGGGCATGAACATTATTCCAGTGGGTTACACTGGCGTTCAGGTCAAATGAATTAAAGAAAACATATCAGTGAACTCATGTAGACAAACACATGGTTTGAATATGATTCCATATATTACATTATTAAACATGCAGTTGTCATGGTGTTGGCAGTGATAAACAGCCACAGGTTTTGTGCAATGCCTCATTAAGATTCACTTGGGGATGTGGTTGGATCTCCACTGCCTGACTCTGAGCCCTCCTCACTGTACCTGTTCTAGTGCAGCACCCCCTCACTCCTCGTCATTAACCACAGCGTTGGGCTCTGCCAGGTTGTTTTCATTCTTTACCCATAACAATGAGATAAACAGAAACACAAAAACCTTGGGCTGAAGAATTTACCCATAAAGCTCTGTTTATCTGTTGTAATAATACCCCAGGACTTCAGCTGTGTTGTGACCTAGGGGTGATCAAAGAGGGAGACACAAAGTTCACCTCCAGCCTTCCCAATCTAAAGGACTCAGTGGTAAAGGAGGAAAATCATACAATTTGTCAACAATGATGATAAAATAATTAATAGACTTTTCAGGTCATTAAAACTTTCCTTCTAAGTTCTTGATGATCGTAACAAATAATTAAAGCCTTCTGAGATTGACAAGCATTATTATCACTGTTTTATGGATTAGGTGACTGAGGTAAAAAGAGAATTAAATCCTCAGCCCTGTATCTTCCAGCTAGGTCAGGGTCCTCCTGCCCCAAAACCTTGGACACCCATGGACGTGCCAGCACACAACAAATGTAGGACTGGATGGTCTTGAAGAAATGGATTGGTCTCTTCAAACCTTGATGATTCAGTGGCGTCACAAGAGCAGGTCCCAGGCACTTCTGAGGATGACACATGGGAGACAGTTGTTGGGCAGCTGAGCTGACTGGAGTCTGTTCCTTTATCCATCAGTTACCACCTTCATCAAGGTCAAGCAGGACCCATCAGTCACTGGAGCCACCACTGTGGAGGGGCTTTGGTTCCCAGCAGTGAAAGTCTTTGGCCTTGGGAGTGTGACTGCTCAGGAGTCTTGGGAATGGTCTAACTGGGAAGTTTTTTAACAGAGACCACAAAACCTACAAACAGAGGAGGTGAAATGTTCCATGAGAATTAGTGATTAGTAACTGGCTTCACCTCTCTTAAATCTTGAGACCTGGTGTAATCATTCGGGAAACCAGGCCTTCCTTGGGAGTGCCTGGGAGGTCTCTTCACTGAGCAGAAGGTGTGGATGCCACCTTTCAGCAGGGACCTCTGTGGCTGTTGCTGGGAAGGTCAGAGCTGGGCTTGCCTCCCATCCTACCCCAAAGTATCAGCTCAGGGACAGCGGTTGGAAGAGGGTTGGGTGGTGGTGATAGGGAATGGTGGGGAGTGTGTTTGAGAGGCTTGGAGTCCAAAAGTGGGTGTCCCCTCTGGCTGCAGAGTGGCCGAGGTGGCCAGGTGTTGGGTGGTGAACGTGTGTGCTGAGGTGGTGAGAGACAAGTCACCTATGGACCCTTGGTCCTCTCCTGCTGTCACCAGTGACTCACGGATGTTGCGCTTTGCTGGCGGCTGTCGTTGTCTGACTCTGCATCCCTGTGGCTGGGCTGGGGGTGCCACCACCCTGCTGAGGGGCTCAGCTGGGACCTGAGAGCTTCCCCAGCCCCTCACCTCGAGGACCTTGTGGTGCCGATGCATCTCCTGCCCTGAGCTGTGCATCCAACTGGAGACCCTCTCATCTCCTGGACTTCCCCAAGCCACGGGTGGGCCCAGTGTTCCACCTCCTGCACAGCTGCTCCAGGGACTGAACCTGCTGATTGAACTTTTCACCACACAAGGGGCTGTTCAATACGTGCTTTAGTAGCAAATCCAGGAGATTTAGGGGAAATGTGGCAACTGCCGGACTTGGGAAAGATGCATTGGAAATACCCAAAGGGTTTAGATTCCAAATGCAGTAGAAATGAGGTTTTGGGTGTTTTTTTCTCTTCCAACAGATGCTCTGTTTTCCATCCCTTTTGCTGTTTTCTAGCAGAAGTTCTGCCTCCTCCTGTAGGTGGAAATGAAGGTCAGTGCTTGCCCTGTTCCTGAAATGCAGGCCATTTTCATAGAAATCCTCAATTTTCAAGACAAAGCACCTGTGCTCAGGTTTCCTTTCAGGCAAATGGCAAGGGAGAACACATAGTCTGTTTTGCAGTGAAAATTAGACTATTTTTAACTCTGAAGAGCTCTCATTAACACCTAATTTCTAGGTAAAGGAGCCACTTGTTTTTCCTTCCTTTCTCAACACTGAGGAGTATTTCATAACTCCGTTCTGTAACGTGATCAAACCTGCAGGATCCACAACTCCTTTCATAACTCACCGTGCTGATCGCTTTGTCTGGGTTATAAATTCAAGCTGTTGCCACCAGCCTCCTTTTTTCTCTTCAATATTTTAATATTGCATCTAATATTTAACAAGCATAGAAATGATGAAAATGGCGTGGAATGTGTGACATAGGACTGCGAATTGGGTTGAGGCTGCTAAAAATCCTTGTTTCTTGCAGAGGTTGGTGTTGCTTTTGTGTTGGATTGTTTTTAAACCAAACCAGAAACCACTGCAAGAACACTAAAGAGGCAAAATGCTTTGCAGGTCTGGGTGCTAATAAACACAAGAACCCTGTTCTCAGTACACTTTAAAGAAAAACAAGATTAGGGTTTCTTTCACAGCTGCCTCAGTTTGGAGGCCAAAGCTTTAAAAAAAGCACCTTCTGCCTTCCAAAACCAGAAGGCAGTTCCATTGGGGCAGCTCCTCTGTGCGAGCAGGGTGAGGGCCAGGAAGGGAAGCTGAGTTGGAGAAAGTGCTACTTAAAGTAAATGCTAATGATTTAAAATGTTATTCCTTCTGTGCTTTTAGAGACAAGGAAAAAAAAAGTAAAAAAAAAAAGAAACAGTAATAAAGGCTTCCAGCCTGTACCTCATCTCCAGTCACTCCTGTGAAATTCCCAAGAGAGCATCCAGGCTCCCCTCTCCCCCCTTTAAAAATGGTGGACCTGGAACCACTTACAAGAGAGGCTTAATAAGAGGCAAATGTGTTTTATATTTTGTATCTTGTTAAGTGAAAAAAGATGGATTCTCACAAGTAGTCTCCTGGTGCAGATTTGAGTGGTCTGTGCATGCAAATGTTGTGATGCTTCGGCTGCCAGCATCCCGCTCCAGTCCCCCTTGGCCACTTAAAATCCCACCCCCAGAGCGAGCTGAGATGAAATTGCTTCATTTGTTCAATGGATCTGCAGATCTGGGGAGCTTGTTTCTATCTGATTTGCTGATAATTTACTCCTCATTTGATTTTTTTCCTTTTCTTTCCCCCCCACCTTAGAAAGGAAACAGTGTCTCAGCTCACATCTCTTCCCTAAGGAGGGAGGAATTGTTTCACCGGGCTGAGAGGATGATTGAAAGCAACTGAAAAATATTTAAAAAGACCTACACAAAGATGAAACATTTTTTAGAGGACAAGAAAACCCCTTTACATCTGAAAACCGATAGTAAAATTTTTAATTTATGCTCCTAATTGCTGAAAAATCTGCTAGAAAAAGCCACGGTGCCTTTGTGAAGGTGTGTGTTGAACAGTGAGACATGCTCCCCCTCAGATAATCATTTTTATGACCTTTTGGTGCAAGACAGTGCTGTGCTCACTGTCGGCTTTCACTAGTCAGTGGTGAGGAAACGCCTTCTATTTGTCTTTGATCCAGAGATCTGGATTACTAAACCTGATGGCCACAATTAAAGACAGTCCTGCTGCAAACCTGACCTCTGCCTGCTCTCAACTTCATGTAAACTTTTCAATATGGATGTAATTTCGTATTAAATTACCCGTGCTTTATTGCTTTTTAGCACAGTGTTGTCCCGTTGCCTTTGAAAAATCTAAAGAGTAACAAAAAAGAAAACTTGCAGTGCATCTCCTCAATTATGTAATTATAGACTTGTTTTCCTGCATTTAGGAGCCTTTTTGGATGCGTTGTCTGTTGGAAAGCTGTGATACTTGTGGTGGATTTGTTTGCTGTATCCTTGGAGCACATCCAGAATAGAAAGTGGAGCCGCAGCTGAGGGTTTGCTGTCCTGAAGAACTTGTGCTGACATGTGCCCTTGTTTTCAGGGCAGTCCAATGGGCTGTGAGGTTTTTCCTCCAAACCCTAAACATGACATCAGCCCATCGTTTTCACTCTGTGGTCATGTGGACCTGTTTGAATGAGGACTAAAATTCCTCAGCTTTAGGAGATGGGAATCACACAGTGATTGGAAGGGACCAATCAGGCATCAACTGAGCCCCCACCACTTCCAAAAAGAAAAAAAGAAGTGGAGTTTAGTGGCCAGGAGACTCTGGGCTCCTGCTAGGTCGTGCTAGCTGCTCCTGTGTTAGTGCCGGTGCTGCCAGTGAGCTCCTCCCTTGCTGCACAACCATTCAGGCACTAAAGTGAATAAATAATGAGATATCAAAACACACCACCCAGGGGAGGTAAATGTGATTTATTAGAGACTTAAAATATAAAATTATAAGGTTAAAAATAATTCAAAATGAATCTAACAGGTGCAGTAATAAAGGAAGAGTTAAAGGTGTTCGCAGCCTAATCTGGTTGTAGTTGTTGCCTTCTCTGGCACTGCCTCACTTTGATCCTCTTCTCCGTTAAACCCAAATGCAGCTTTACCCAACTATTTCATTTATTTATCGCTTTTTTGGGGCTAAAAAACTGCATTCACTGGAAAAAAACCCCATACACTGCATGGAATTCTAGCAACTGAGGCAAAAACTGGACTACAGACCATCAGGCAATTGATGGGAGTAGGTTTTACCTCTTGCCTGGCTTTTCTTGACTGTTTCTCAGTAGAGCTGTGACTGAACTGTAGTGCAAAGAGGCTTGTCCAAGTGTCCCATCCCCATGGCTGCACGTTCCCCTTCCCATGGCATGTTCCCGAGCAGTGACTGTGGGGTGGGGTGCTGTGCCCTGGGAACAAAGGACATAAAGCTAGTTAATTGTCCTGTGAAGGGTGGCTGCCCCATCCCTGGAAGAGTCCCAGGCCAGGTTGAAGGGGGCTTGGAGCAACCTGGTCTAGTGGAAGGTGTCCCTGCCCATGGCAGGGGGTGGAACGGGATGAACTTTCAGGTGCCTTGCAACCCAAACTGTTCTAGGATTCTCTGACTATGCTGAGGAACAAGAGATGTTTGAAAAAAGCTACACTCGCCCTTTTTCACAGCTAAAAACGATGTAGTAAGGAAATGGAATTTTTCACCTAAATATCTGTCTTGATTGAAAATCTTGGACCTTTAACATGAAAAACAACTAATTTTTGAAAGTGGATTTTTTAAAAGTTTTTTATTTTTGATTAAACTGAGTCAAACAATTCTTTGTGGAAATGGACTGGGCTGGGTTTATTTCCCACACAAAAAAGGGAGAAAACACTCTGTGACAAGCTTTAATCAAAAGGCAGTTAAGGGGATGTTTTCTCATGTGGATTCCATTTCCTGGGATGCTGAGCCCAGGACCTGAGCTGTCTGAGTTTTCATCTGACGCGTTTGCTCTGTAGCGAAGAGGGAAACACTGGGGCATTTTAGAGTAAAATCTACAACCAGCGTGGTGGGTGCAGTGTGAGCCTTCCTGGGGAGCTGTGGGGCTGCAGAGAGGAAGGAGCTGTTTTTCATCTTGATTCCCTTTAGTTAGAAAGTGAATTAAACCATAACTTGTATGAGGTATTTTGGTTTTTTTTTTTTTTTAATTGTTGTCATTAACAACTCTAATTTTGGATTTTGAAAATATTATTTTAGTATTACCAGAACTGTCCACTCCATTTTTGCATTTGTCTATGCTGCTCTGCTTGGCATGCTCAGTGTCAGGGAGTCCCCAAGATTAATTTGCATTTGTGGAAAGAAATTCCCCTGATTGGTTTCAAATGCATCACCTTTTAAATTTCATGGAGGATGCCCAGGTACTCCTGTTGTGAGATGGCCCAGAAGCAGCTGATCTACCCCCTGTGTAGGTTGTTCATTATCTTATCACTGTTGTTATGTCTCCTCTTATTTATTGCCTAGTTAAGATTAGAAAAAAAATTCTTTCACTGGTCATAGAAGAGGTTTTCCATATCCCTGATCATTCCTGGCAGGCTGCTGTGAATCATCTCTAATAGTGCAATATTATTTTGGAAGTAGGATGGTCCCTACTGTACATTGCAGCTGAAAATACTCCATTTCCATGTGTTACATGTTACTTTCCTGTATCACTTATCATCCTCCTGTACTGTTTCTCTCCCTCGTGAACCTTGGGTTTGCTGCTTTGCCATCCTGGAAGCTTCTCGCTCAAGGTCTCGGGCTGCTTCTCCTTTCTTCACCATGTCTCCTGAAAGAGTCAGGGTGGCCACACCTCCTGCGTGGTGCGGCAGCCACTGCTCACCCACGCGCTGTGCACACAAGAGGGGAGGATTTAAGGCAATGCTCTTTCCTCATCTTGCTCCCAGTTTGGGCTGCCCCAGGGCTACGTGGCCACCAGCATCTATGATGGTGGCAGGGGAAGCCTGGGGCTGATGCCGACTTCTCTGGAGAGCTTTAGAGAGCCCTGGGTGGGATCGCTCCTCGTTTGCACCACTGTGTTCCTTTGTTGTTACTGCAGCTCTTTTTTTGTCCTCCTATGCGTAGGTGGAAAAGGAAAGGGAAAGGGCTGGGTTTTAAACAACACAGAGATAGGTGGAAGTTAATGGATTTCCACTCTGTGTGGATGGGATGGGGCTGCAGGCTCAGGCTCTGCCTGTGGCTCTGCCCTGCCCAGTGCCCACCAGGATCCCAACAGGTTCCCGCCGGACACCTCTGGGGTGGTGGCTCTGCTGGTGATGCTGGGAAGGGCTGCTGGGGACTGAGTGTTAGAGCTATTTCCCTGGATTGCCAAACAGGGCAATTTTGTAATTATGCTAATTGCCTGATTTGGACTGAAATTTGTTCGTGTTTTGGGGTTTTGTGTTGTCACATTAGTCTTTTTTTTTTTTTTTAATAAATCTTTCAAATAGGCGTAAAACCTAAAAATTGTAAAGTTCTGTAGTGAAAATTGCTTAACATGAAACACAAATTTTCAGTTTTTATCAAGAAGCAAAATTTTGCTTCTTTGGTTTGCATAATTTTTGGTCTGAGTGGTTGAGGCTGAAATGTCTGTTTGATATTTAGAGAAAGATTTGATGCTTTAATAAGGGAATCCTCTGCGTCCCTCATCCATCATTCGTCATCCTCATCCATCCAAACCCCACAGTAAATTTGTTAGAGCCTTTTTCATATTCAGGGCTTGTATAAATAATGACTGTTGTGAATGGAAAAAGGCAACAGGAATTTTCTTGTTTGTGTTCTGTCTCTGGTCATACCCATAGAAATGTTTAGTGGATTTTGCTTTCAGTGTTGCCCCTTATTGTGGTCACCGCTTGCCCAGACCCCCGAGTTTGTGAGCCTTGCTCTAATATCTATATAATATATGTATGAAACCGCCTGTGCTTGTTACTGCGCGCTTTTATCCTGCTCCATCGTGTCTTGCTCCTTCTCTCTGCTATCTTAGGGATTATGCAGCTTCTCTGCAATATTCTGAAATTAATCAAACCAAGGCAAACCTCATGCTATATTATCCATCACTGGAGGAGAATGATTTCCACAAGCCAGGCAGCTTTACATTGTTTTGTCCAGGGGCTGCAGCAGAATTCCATTAACTAGAATACGTTGGAAATCTGATTTCTCACAAAACACATTTGTTAAATATTCACAAGCAGCAAATTTTTAGATTTGATTCCAAGTGTAGCCCTAAGCACAAGTTTCTTTTTCTCTTAGTTTAATTAGGCGGGGGACAAACACACTGTCCACTCCTTTCTGGGTGTTTTCCCCCACGGAGCAGCTGCGGGTGTGGATGCAGCCAGGCTGGAGCAGCTTTGCTCTGCACTGAGGGATGTACAAACTGAATGGCTGCTTACCCGGACTATTTTATATTTCGTCTCTTATATAATCGAGCTCTACAGGTAATTTCTTTCACTAAATTAGTAACCATGCTGCAGATTGGAGACACTTAGTTTGATTGAAAGTAATAAAGGGAGATTATCCGCAGAGTTCGTTGAATGACGGTTCTGACTTGACCCACTGCCCAGAGAGATAAGAATTAATCTTATAAACCTCTCCACACTTCCAGGGCTCTGATCCGCCAAACAGCGATGCGGGGGCCCGGCTGCCCCTCTTTGTTCCAGGGCAGCCCTGGCTGGGAGAGGGAGCCCAGTACAGGGAGAGCTGATGCAGGTCCTGGGAAGGCCATGGATGATTTCTGAGTGGTGATGTGCTGTCCTGACAGCGGTACCCAAATCACACAGCTGGGGCAGCTGGGGCCCCAACCACATGCAGGAACAGGAAGATAGAAGTTGGAGACTGAGAGGGGAATATGACTGTTCACCAGACACGTGTGCTTGTGCTCCAGACTGGGAGAAGCTGGATGGGTCTTTAGACGCCCCCCATTGCTACAGAGCTGCTCTCTAAGTTCAGATAATTTCTGCACCATTTTCCTTCCTGTCCTGCCCACAAGTTCTTTGAGTCCTACGCTGCCACAGACTAATTTTTTCCCAGGTATTTTGTCTTTGTCCGAGGCATTTCCTCTTTCGAAATAGTGTTTTAATTGAGTGATTCCACAATTACTGACAATAAAGTCATTAATTTATTTTGCACAGCTTTTGCTAACACCTGTGAGCTGTTTAAGTGTGATGATCCTGACTTCTCACCTCCCCCTTGGCATCTTGGGTGCTGAGTGTTAGATTAAGTAGGGAAAGTGGGAATGCCAGGAGAGACCAGAATTGAACCACTCTGGGCCTTTGGGAAGTGATGATGCTGACCACAAATGGGAAGAGAGGCAGAGGAAAGGCTTGTGGTGTCCACAGGGGGACAGAGAGGACCTGGTGCACTGTACATTCAGCTCCTGAGCCTGGAGCTTCCCTAGGACAGAGGGACATGGAGAAGAGCTGCCTGGGCATGCCTGCCTTTGTGAAGCAAGGCATTGGTGCCCTGTGCTGTGCCATTGCACATCTGTGGTGTGCTGGTGCCTTGTGCTGAGGGTGCGCAGAGCTGTGGGCAGGGTGCAGAGTTACCTCTGGGGAGAGGGGCTGAGTGAGGTGCCTGAGCTGCCCTGGCTTCCTTCCCTTCCTGGCAAATTATATACCCCTGCTTCCAGTTCAAGGAGAAACTATCGAACTGCTGTGTCCTTCCCTTCCTCCTTTCCTGAATTTCTGCTAAAATTCAAAGATTAGGAGGGCAGAAATCTGTTATTTAAAAATCTCCGTAGAAAAAGTAGCGTGCTTTGTATTGCCTCTGCATTTCACACTTTCCTAAGGGAGTGAAGGACTTCAGTCGCTGCTGAATGACGAGATGTCAGAAAAACTGTCTCACGGCCGAGGCAAAGCTAAACACGAATGAGACGAGTCAGCAGCACTTTTCAGCTGAAGTAACACCAGAGCCTCCTGCCACACCAAACCCAAGACCCCACAGACAAGTAACCATCATTGTAAATTAGTGTTGTTGAGGAGTTGGCTGCCCCTTCCTTTTTTCCTGTTGCCAAGTTTCCCTCTCCAGCTGGATGGCCTGAACTTGTGTGCCATTCTCCCTGTGCCCAGACAGCCCGCTGTCCTCAGTAACCATTCTGCTGGGACAATGCAGGGGTTAATGCAGCAGCTTCACATCTGCTGCTGTGACATCCCCCCACATGCCCACGTGCCTGTGAGTGAGATATGGGTGATGGTGGCCTCACACAGATCTCTGGTGGACATTATTTCATGTCAAACCTTAGAATTCCTCTGATTCAGTGCACAATTTTTGCTTGGATACCAAAGAAGAAGGCCGAGCTCTGCAGTTTTGGGATGCTCTCATGTGAATTCAAGCAAACAATGGGCATTTCCCAGCGCTCAAAATCAAGGAAACACTGAGTGCTTTCTCCTGCCACAGCTGGGTGCAGTGTTCCCAAATCCTTATCTCTGCCAGGCAGATAGACAAATGTGGATGTAGATGGATAACTTCCTGCCAGAAAGGGGCATCATCCCATTGCAGGAATTCAGAGTGACAGCGACAAAGTGAATTACTGGGTGAACTGGGAGCTGTTGTGTGAGTCACATTTGGTCATTCCCTATGTGATACAGGCACACATAGCTCCATCTTTTATTATATTTATCCTATGGTGGGATGAGCTTTTTTCACATACTCCTAAAAAAAACCCAACAGACCACACCCAAAGCACAGGTGGGTGACAAGGAGCCCTGAGCATCTGGGTGTGAGGCCGACGTTGTGGCAACACCAGAGTGGGAGAAAGGGGATATTCAGATGTCTGATGCAGATAACAGGTTTAAGTTCTGGCTTTGTCAGGACCCTCTGGATGTTCTGCTTCAGGTTAAAAACATAGGAAAAAGGTCAAGCACCACTGAGGTGGCCTGAAAGAGTAAACACAATTTCAAACGCCAGGGTGTGTTCACTTCCACTATGAGAGCTTCTGCTCACAGCAATCCAGTAGCATTCAAGTATTTAGGTCTCCTTAAAACTGTTTCTTCCCCCACTTGTGCTAATACAGATATTAAGCCTAATAGTATCTACTTAGCATAAACAAGAAGATAAAAATGATTTCTGTGATTGAAATGTTTGTTATTTAGCATTAAGCATCTCCATACCCTCATGTGTTTTGCATTTTAATCCACTCTGTGCTTGGTTTTGGGATTGATAGATTAGTTTTAATCCCCTGTCTAATAGTGGAGGACTGGTGAGATTTATTAAACAGGCAGGGTTTGGTACTTGGATTTAAGAGGACTCACATGCAGTGTTCATGCATATTAAATTTGGGAAACCACCGGTTCAGTTTATAAAGAGCTGTGATGTCCTTTATCACTGAGTGTTTCTGTTGTGCTTCACTAGCTCAGGAAGCCTTTATATTTCTGAAATGGAACGGTTTTGATGGTTCCTTTCCACTGCATAAATCTAATATTCCAAAGATGTATCTTTGACTGTTGCTATTGAAATTCTTTTCATTTTATGCCAAGTTTGTGTTGTCCCGCTTCTTGGCTTGGGAGCATGGAAGGTTGGCCGAGGATCCCATCACCCCATAGTTGGAGCTGAAATACAAGATGTGTACCAAGGACCTGGAGTGCCAGGACAAGGGGGAATGGCTTCCCACTAGCAGAGGACAGGATAGATGGGATATTGGGAAGGAATCCTTCCCAGGGAGGGTGGGCAGGCCCTGGCACAGGGTGCCCAGAGAAGCTGTGGCTGCCCCTGGATCCCTGGAAATGTCCAAGGCCGGGTTGGACGGGGCTTGGAGCAGCCTGGGCTAGTGGAAGGTGTCCCTGCCCATGGCAGGGGGTGGCACTGGATGGGCTTTAAGGTCCCTTCCAGCCCAAAGCATTCCACGCAGGAGGTATTCCAGAAGCTGTCCTGCACTGAGGGCTTTGACGTTGCTGCTCAGGACTGCGCCTGCTGGAGGCGGTGCTTGCACCGCCATGCTCCATGGATAAGCCAGCAGGGACATGACTGGCACTCCGAGGGTGTGCACTGCCTAAGGAGGGCAGCAGTGCAGGGCAGCGCTCAGCAAAGCTCTGTGCAGCAGCCCTGGTGCTGCACTGGCTCCGGGCATTGCCAGGGCCCCCGTGTGCCCCCACGTCCCCTGCGTGTCCCGGTGCCCAGGGCAGAACATCGTGGGTCACTGTCTGCTGGAGCGCTTCCATGTTGGCCGTACCTCAGGAAACAGCTGGAAAGGCCCCAGTGGGGATTAGAACAAGGCAGTGGCTCCTGGGTGGGTTTTACTGGTACACTGGGAAAAGCAGAAGCTCGACAATAGTTAAAAACCCACTGAAAACTTCCAACCTGGCTAAATTACAGATTCCTGCCCTATCAGTGGAAGATGAGTTGACTTAATTTGCAGGTTTACTGGTTAATTTGCCATTAACGCTATAATACCGGTAATGTAGTGAGAAATAGGGGAAATTTACTTTTTTGTTAATGTAATTATAGGATGGCTGTATAAAAGTTATTAACTGCAGAAGTGAAAACCGGGAAAAATGAGTTTAAATGTAATGATAAGTTAGAGAAACCACTCAAAGCTTTTTGCAAGAAGATGTTGTATTATCGTAGGCTGCTTCTTCATCTGTGCTCTATTTTTGATTTACTAAATAAACATGTAAAGCCGAGATTGCAAATACAAGTGGCACTGCTGTAATCACCAGCTTAGGAATTCCTGTATTTGTTTAGAACACAGATAATAAAAAAAAAAATCTTTCTGGAGTTTCACTTGGTTGTTGGGAACTGTGAACTGAACAGTCCTGTGAACTGAAGAAGAATATCAACATTTGGATTTAAAATCTGGTAATGGAAGATAGTTGGAAACTGTAATTGAAAAGAAATTCTCTGATATGCTGGATAACTGACAATTCCACCTCAGTTAAAGCAAATTTTTTATTCTGCTTATGATATAAAAGGAGAAAATGAAGGCTAATATTACGCAATTCTCTGTTCCCACTTCTTCCCTTTTGTTTTCCTTTTTTCTAATGCGAGAAGCCAGGAAGTGACACTAAAAGGTGACAAATTTAAACACTGATGTTTTTACATTCTGGGCTTGCAGCCCTTGGAGTTCATCACCACCAGATGTTGATGCAACAAGATGGAAAATATTAGATGTTTTATTTTATGGCTAATGAGAACACCCATGCTAATATATGTAATTTCAATTAAATAGTCAAAATTTGACAGCTCCAGGACATAAGATGATCCCTAACCAATGGCGCTGGGGAGGAAACTCCCCTGTGGCCATGGTATTTCATAATTATCAGCTGCAGGTTTCTGGCCCATTTGTGGTGGATACTGAGCAAAATTAACCATTTGAGGTATGTGAAAGCTGGAAACCACTTGGATTGTCAGCTTTTTATGTCCCTCAGGAAAAACAGCCCTTTACAGTGCAAGGGTTTCCTGGGACCCTTCTTTTGTGTATGTGTAAATTCAAAATTCTGCAGTTATGATGTCATCAGAAGGGTAAAAAATCACTTTATTTTATCTGCTTAACAATTTTCCCTTTGTGCATGGAGCTTTGGCAATTCGGCACAGGCAAATTCATCTCAGTGTCCCAAAAGAGAAAATCAGGCTGTTGTGTCAGAAGCTGTCCCAGCCTCTCCCCCACGGGCCCACGTGCTGGTGGCACAGATGGGATGTTGGTCGCCTGAGGGGCTGGATTATGGCAGGATGTGGTGCTTTGGCCCAGCACACCTGGGAGACTCCCCACAATGCTCTGCTTTTTAGATGATGGTCCAGGATTTGAGCAAAATGAGGAAAACTGTGAGAAGTCTGTACTTCGGTAGCTGTGATCTTCTGAAGGAGCTGCATTTGTGAGACTGAACTTGGCTGCTGACTGGTGGGAGGTGGCTGCTAAATCCCAGGTCCCAGGGGACTTTCTGCCTGGAGCTACTGTGGCTGCCCTGGACGGGGCTTGGGGCGATGTGGGACAGAGGAAGGAGTCCCTGCCCAGGGCAGGGGGAGGGGACTGGATGGGCTTTAAGGTCCCCCCAACCCAAACCATTCCGGCATTCTGTAATTCCATGTTCCTTGCACTTGGAAACGTGTTTAGAGATGCAACTCCAAGAGTAAGTTCCTGCTTAGCACCAACACTGAGATGTTTCCCTTCCTCCCCTGTGCCCGCAGAAGATATTTTTTCTCTTTGAATTACTTTCAGAAGCTTCAGTCCTGTCAGTGCAGTCCTGACCCTATGTCCTTCTCCCCAGGACTGGTTCCAGTCCCTGCACACCGGGATGGGTGTTGTTTCAGCACATAGATACTGAATTTTAAGTAGCAAACTCCCTGTTTTCTGCTTTTGATGAGTATGAAAATTGTGTGTGAGCTTGTGGAGGCCTCGGGAGGGCACACACCACCGTGGCTGCTGCGCTGGCCCTGCCTGGTCAATGTGGCTACTGCAAATCTGCCAGTGTCCTCAGCTATTTCAATTAGTTCAGTACAACATGACCAAGTCACATGGGTAGATGTAAGAAAACATCATCTTCTGAGCTAATTTCTGTCTTGCCTCACTGTGTGCCAGAAGTTCTTGCCAGTTGAAGAAAAATTTTTTTGTATCCTTTTATGTAAACACATCGTGTTAAAAAAGGCAAACTATAAAACATTAAAAACCCTGCAGGGTATTAAAAATACCGGTCTCAATGCACGTGTTCATTCCTTTCACTTTCTTTTTAGATCACTAGTGTTGGTACAAAATGAGCTGAGCGAAGGCAAGAATTCTAATTAGGTTTAAAAAAGAAAAAATATGGCAGTTTATTTTGAGCGCATGTCTGCTTCACCAAGGCATCTCCCATTTCAGACGCAGGCAGAGTGAATCATTATTACACATTTATCATCATAAAAATGCTTATTTGGACTTTTTTTTTTAAAGGAAAGGAAAAAAAAATTTAAAAAGGGCAAAGCAAAGAGCCATCTCAGAAGGGCAGTTATTGCTTGCCCTTGCTTGGGAAAAAGCCTTCCTCAATGGGATTACGTCCCCGCTCATAACCTATCAGCCGTCTGATCAGAAATTCATAACGCAGGCCATCCATTTCCAGCTCGGCGAGGGCTGCGTGATTGAATTTAAATAGGCAAATGCCAGACTTGAGCTTTGACATTCTCTCTGTCTCTCTCAATCTCTCTCTTTCCCCTGCCCTCCCCACCGTAGCCCCTTTCTTCCTCCCTCTCTTCCTCCCTTCGCTCTGCACGCCACCATTTCACAGGAGGCTGGAGCGCGTGCCGGGGAGTCAGCGGGAAATGGAGGATGGATGTGGGGGGAGAGGAGAGGAGGGATGCGCAGTCGGGGAGAAATATGGAGGGAACTGGACAGCAGAAAATTATAAATTGTTGCTGTCATGCTTTCATTGGGACACTAAAACCTGTTTTCCAAGGCCCCCACCTTTTTTACCTCATTTAAAAAGAGATATTCCAGCAGACGTTTACCAGCATGTCCTCACTCAACCCGTGTGGTGGCTGCAAGCACAAAGCTCCTCAGCAATTCTTTTTTTTCTGCATCTTTCAGAGCTGATAAGGATGAAAATGAATTCAAATCTGTGCGCTCTCACTCCCTGCGTTCCAAGGGGCAGGGATGGAAAAGCTGCCTGGTGGCAGGGGGTCACTGGGCAAGGGGCTGTCCTGTTCCGTGTGACCTCTGGTGCAAGGCCTTGGGATCTGCTGGAGATGGCACTGGGCACCATGGCCATGGCATGACACAGGGCACCACTGGGGACAGGGGCAAGGACAACAGCCAAGCTTACTATTATTATTATCTTCAGGATTCTTAAACTCTTGCCCCAGGCTGTGCCTGGCACAGCCCTGCAGACACTGCTCCGTGCTCTTCATGGGGGGATCAGTTCTTTGCCCACCAGCCACTGCTCCCAGGTGGACCCTCCTGAGCCTCCTGACCCTGAGCCAGCTGTGGGTGTTGCAGAACATCTGCTCTGCCCAGAACTGACAAATATTCTCCTCCCAGTCACTAAGCCTTGTTTAATTTCACCAGAGCTCAGCACTAGGAACCTCTTAAGTGCTTCATGGTTCTTTGGTAACTTTCTCAAAATCCATCCTTTGAAGTAAGAACTGTGACGATTTCTATGTTTTCGACTTCTTTTTTTCCACTTTGCCATCATCATTTCATTGTGGTTTTACCTCAGAGCTATGACTTCTGTGTGTTTTACTACAACTTAAAGTTGAATATCCCAACTTTGTAACCATTTTCCTGCTCTCTTCAGCCTCCCCCACTCACGTCCTGCTGCCCACAGCTTCTGGTTTATTTTACTCATTACCTATTGCCCTTGTTTCCATTTGTCATCTGGGTTTTCTGTTTTAATTGCTGAGTTCATATTACTGATAAACCGGAACTCCTTTCAGCTGAAATTGTCACATTTCCTCATTGTCCAATTGTCTTTTTGGACATTTAATATGTTTCTTTTGTGGTTCGGGTTGTTTTCCCCCTAAATCCTTCCTTATGATCAGTTTCCAGTGCTTTTTTTAGCTTTAGGAAATACCATGTCCACTTACTTTGGAACTGTGATCAGCATAAGCAGGTTAAATAAAAGGTGAAAGTTCCTGAAGCCCTGGCTTCAGACTTCCAGATGGGAATTATTTGGTGCTAAACCATGTGTCCTTTATTCTGTGCGCCTTCTGTAAAAACTCATTCTCCTTTCTGAATAGCTTATCCTAAATTTAGGGTAGAAAAGGAGGGTATAAAATGAGCAAAGGAAACTGTATTTCAGATCTGAATTTAACAATGAAATGCAGAGTAGAAAAATGTGAAGAGACTAATTTTAATTCAAATAATTAAATTTTGTTAATTCAAAATCTTATTTGAGAGTCCAGCTGTTTTTGCCTCTTGCTGAGAGACTGAGCTGGGGATATCAAGTAGAGCAGTAGTGACATTTGGGATAATTCCTTCCCAGAGGCATTGCAGAGAGCGAAGCCGGTGGTGCTGGTGGGGTCGGAATCACAAACAGAGTTTGTGATCGACTGAGTGAGAGATGAGCTCAGCTCACCTGGAAAAATCCACAGTTCTGCTGAAAACCAACCCAGGTTTTTCATTCTTCCCAAGGAAAATCTTCTCTTAAGCTTAATTAAGTAATAATTAGCTGGAGCTAGTTGAGGAGTTCTTCCTCCAAGATCCCTGCTTCCAGACTGAGGTCACGGGTGTGCACCCGGAGGTCGCAGTCCGTGGTCACGGGGGGTTGCTCGGGAACCCCGCCCGAGCTGGCCCCGCCTCTGGGTTCCATGAGAGGGGACTCACCGAGGGGCAGCTGGGCTGGGCTGATTCTGTTTCCTTAATGACCACAAGCCTACCCTGGGTAGGGCTGGGTCTGCACTGCCTTATTTTGGAGTGCATTTTCTTTGTGTACATTTCCACGTCTTTGTATAAAAACTGCCTGCGCCATATGCCACGACTTTGGAGATTAAATCGAAACTGTGCAGCAGAACGGCTGTGCCTCGTGTATAGTTTGTGGTTTTCGTTAAAGTCACAGTGCCAACACCCCCTCTATTTACAGTTCCAGGAATAATCATGGAGTTAGTAGGAATATCTATTTCATCGTGCATGAGACTTGTCAGCTGGCACTTACACGAGTAAGCTGCTGGTAAAGGGAATGGGCTTTGTGCTTTCTTGTTTAAAGATGTGGCACAAGAGTTGCAGATAATATTTAATTGACTGTCTGTTCTTACACTGCCCTTCTTGATCCCTCTGGAAGAGATTTTATTTATTCCCTATGTCATAGATATCCAGTCCCTGGGCAGGCAGAGGGAGATGAGGAGCAAGCTGGAGACAGAAGGATGTGGATTCAGTTTCATGGCTTCATACTCCAAATTTTTGCCCAGATAATTTTACAGTTTTTTATTTCTTTCACTTTTATTTTGGTATTTTTCAGTTGGATGCATGTCTCTCCAAAAATGTCTGATTTAGGAACACAAAGGCCTTTGAGCTTCAGGAGGAGTTGAGCTGTTCAGGCCCTGTTGATGCAGGAAGCTTACACCTCCTGTACCAGTATAGTTCTACTCATGATCACTCCATCCAGAATAATTTTCTTTTTTGGCTTAGTTTAACTTCTCCAAACCACTGGCACTTTAACTATAGTCTCTAGAATTCCATTAAATAGTAAAATTTATGAATGAGTCAGCTCTGTGTGGTTGTGCAAGGTGACTCAAAGGAATTCCACTAATGGCAGTGGTTTCTTGGTCCTAACTTTAAGAACCATTAAATGAAATAAAGTAAAGATGTCCTTATTCCAAATTAAGGGCATTTGGGGAGTTACAACTGGGTATGTTTGAAGTTCATGCCTTGGTTTTTATTAACGTAGATCCCAAGTCATTAAGGAAATCCAATCAGAATTACTCTGCACCTCTTACAGTGCAGAGACACACCCACACCATTGAAGGAACGAGAATGACACTAATATCGAGATGATGTAGATTATTTTAGATCTTAATTCTGAAAGATAAGCACACTTATTCCATCTCTTAATAGTTAGACTGCAATATTGACTATATGATTCTGAAATCCTTAAGCAACAGCAACAAAAAAATTAATGCCATTATTCTGCATCAACTGACCATTGAGGGGGGATGAGGTTCTATTTTTTTTGATGTTCAGAAATCAGATTTTTGTGCTTATGACAGCTAAGAGTTCGAGCATGATCCTTAACAAAAAAAAAATGAATATTTTCTATTTTCCCCTAATAACAAAGAATTATAGACTCTGAAATATCTTCCCAGAACAGGCCTAAAAAGGAGCAAATTTCATCATGGAGACATATTCACCATCTTCCTCCTCATCACTCTCAGCTGTAGCCAGGTGTGGGGGTTTATTTGATGTTTTTTAGGCTTCCTTTTGTGTCCTTTGATGGGAATCCAGATCTTCTCCAGGATTCTCTATTCCATGCAGAACTGCCAGCTGCTCATGGAGTAGCCTCTCCTAAGGCAGAGGATTCTCCTGGAGGTGTCTCCAGGTAATGCAGACACTGAAACACCCTGAGGCTTCGCCGTTCTCACCTCCAAGAGTCCCAAACCACAGCTTCCCTCTGGAACAGCTGCATTTGGAAGACTGCTCTCTGCAGCTCTCACTCCTAATTGAGTTCTCTGCGGGGCTGAAATCCCAGTTGTGATCTCTGCTTTCCTGCTCTGTTTTCCACACGGATGCAGCACTGCTGGCTGTAAGTGGAGAGGAGGAAGCATGTCCCTCATCACCCGCCCTGGACCGCTGCCTGGGTGTTTTTCTGCATAGATGGTTTTGGCAGCATTCAGATGACTGAAAACGGAGACCTTGCATTTCTGTGGCTGCAGTGTAGTCCTGGATATGCCACGACATTCTTATTCTTAGCACTCTAAAAGCACTGAGACACCACAGCCCAGATCACGGTTTCACTGCACAGACACCTGAACTTGCTTAACCGACCGTGTGTGTTTATAATGAGTAAGCCAAACTCACTGGGCTGTGAGGAGCTAAAATTTCACTCCCTATCTTGTGGAATTTTAGTTTCAGTAGCTGCAACAGATGAGCCTTGGGGAGAACCACTGCCCTCATGCTGCGGGAGCATTGAGGCAGCATCTACAGCCCAGGCGACAGCAGGTGGCATGTCCAGGGCCTGAACCACACCGTCACCACAGAGACCTCGGCCTTCCGCACCAATTCTGCACTAAAACCAGAATCAAAAAAAAAAAACCCAGACCCCTTCAGGACTTTTCAGAGGATACATGCAGGGGCTTCATATATTTAAGTATTAGGTTTGGGGTGCTAAAATCTTTGCGAGCTGCTTTTCAATAACAGAATGATACGGCTTATAAAATTGAGCAGGTGAGTCCTGTTCTGTACAAAACTTTTGGTTATTCTGTTTCCCAAAAGAACACCTTAAAATGCACCTGTGTATTTGTTATGGATATAATAAAGGTACAGGATTAGTTGCAGGATTTTCTGTTGTTTTGCAGCTGTTTTAGGGGGCTGTGTGTTGCTGGGGCATTTGGGAGCAGGGGAGGGCAGAGCCAGAGTTCTGGCAGAAGCCTGAGGGAGTCCAGGGCAGCACAGGGCTGTTGGCTCAGTGCCTCCTACTCATTGTGGTCCTGCCTGTTGGGGGCTCTGCGGATGGGGACATCATGGAATTACAGATTTAGGAATGAGAACGTGCTTATTGGGGATGTACTGATAACGGGAGCAGAATTCAACGGCAGGTGACACCCAGCACCTTCCACCTTCTCTCTGCCCAGTACAAAACCATACAGACAATGTGGTCTCACAGCCAACAATTCCAAGTGTGTTAGATACCACAAAGGCAGGAGAAGCAGATTTTAGATTATGAATGAAATGTCTTTCAGCTGCAGGAGAGTAGATTTACATTAGATGCTGGAAAAAAATTCTTCCCTGTGAGGATGGTGAGGCCCTGGCACAGGGTGCCCAGAGCAGCTGTGGCTGCCCCTGGATCCCTGGCAGTGCCCAAGGACAGGTTGGACATTGGGGCTTGGAGCACTCTGGGACGGTGGAAGGTGTCCCTGCCCGTGGCAGAGGGTGCAACTGGATGATCTTTAAGGTCCCTCCCACCCCAAATCATTCTGTGATTCTATGATTCCATTATAATCCAGAGAATCCAATTTGACAAGAGAATCCTTGAAGAATTTCAAGAAGTGAGACAGGTAAATACCACAGGGCCTTATGGGGGAACTGATGGAGCCTGCTACATAGGGAATAATTTGGGCTGGTGTTTTTGTAAGTGTGGTTTTGATGTCCATTCAGGAGGACATTGCTGTGAGAGCTGCAGGGGATTAGAAACCCTCCAATCCAACTGCTCCTCTCTGGCAGCCTGACTTTGCCTGGGTTTCTAAGGAGAAATAGTACTTTATAAGGGATCAGCTGGTAGAACTGAAAAAAATGGGCATGCTCCTGAGATCAGTTTGGCAATCAGTTCTGAAAATTGTATTTTTAAATCCAGTAGAGTGTTGTCACGGTTCGAATACTCTTGTTACTTAAGCTTTACCACCTGAAGGCTGAGCACAAGAGCTGCTTAACACAGTCCTCTGAGTCTCCACACCTTTGATTTTACCCTAAAACATTTGGATATTCCAACTAAAATGTGGAGCATCATGCTTTTTGCTGTCATTATTCCTTATAGGAGGGATAGGATTGAAAGTGTGTGTATGCAAAAATGATCAAATACAGTGCAGGCAAGTCCAGCCATGTAATAATGTGTTGATAAAAGTTACTTCATCCTTTGGGACAGAGGAGTTGGAAATATCTGTATGTTCAGAAAGTGATTAGAACCTGTTTGGCTGCTTTGGATGATTCACGAAATCAGAATGCCAGAAAGGGAATAACTGGGAGGGGGCAGCGAGGCTTTGGCTTGTTTCTACCTCTTTGTCAGGTATCAGCTTTAATTCCTTGTTTTTATTTGGAGCTTTCAAAAACCTAGATTTTGTTTCCTTGCCTTAGCTGGCAGGAAATGCTCTGAAATGCTCTGAAACTTTTCGTTTGTAATTTGTTCCCACGACATTTAGCAAGGATTTCAGCCTGCTCTGTGCACTGATGTCACTGGCTCTGGCTGGGTGTGATGGGGACAGGATGGTTTGGGACAGAAGCGATGGATATGTTTACACTGGGGCCTTTTCAAGGTGCTGTGGGACACACTGGCTCTCCGAGAGAGAGCTTGCTGTGCTCTAGGGGTCTCATTTCAAACCCCATCTCTGGTCCCCAAATGTTTAGGACTATATATATATATATATATATATATATATATAATTTACATTGTTTCAATGTGTAATGGCAGTTACATGTATGTCATCAAATTTCCATCACTGATTCCCATTGTCTTCCATCAGCTGCTCACATGAACCTTTCTCAAGAGTGTCTCTGAATATGCAGGAAAATCCAGTTGCCTTGGACAGCTCAAGAATTGCTGTGGCTCTCATGTGCTCTTAAGAATTCTCTCAAATCCCTCCAGTAGCTGATTTGGTGGAATCCCTGACCATAAACCACCCATCCCCTCAGCTCCACTCCATGGAAGCCACTCTTGGCTCAGCCAATTGCCACGAACGGCTCAATCCTGTTCTGTATTTACCTTGAGGATGTTATTTATCATTGATCCCCCTTCTCAGCAATGTCTCCCATGTGCACTCAGCTGCTTTGCTGCAGAAAATTAATAATACTTGAGTCCTAATTCTGGTAGGGGCTCCCCTGGCAGCAGCGGCTGCAGGCTCTGCCTGTGCCCTGCTGGTGCCAGATGGGCTCTGCAGCCCCTCAAAGGTCAAGTTGAAAATGCCTGTCCATAAAAACTGACTCAGAGAAGGCAAAAGGATCTGAAAGAACAGCTCAGCTCAGTTTCTGTAAAATCTGATCTCTCAGGTGCCAGTGTATATCGTGGGGTTGGTGTGTGTCCCCCCAGCAGGGACCTGGGAGTCTCACCTGTTATCCCGGGAATGTTGTGGGAATCAGCTCAGAGGGTGGAGGGTGTGTGCTGGAGCAGCAGTGGGAGCAGGGATCCAGACAACGTAGATTTTTCCACCGTGTTCATCTTTACCCCAAGATAGCAAATGGCTCTGTATTTACAGAATGCAGAATCCCGGAACGATTTCAGGTGTTCTGACACCCTTTCACGTGGCCCTGCTGAGGATGGCCCTACAATGCAGCAGGTCCTTTTGTGTTTCCATCGTGCAGTCCCTGTTATCCACCATGTTCGGGTGTTTTCAGCTCTGCTCACATCTGATGTGGAGCAGTGCTACTGGAAACGTTTAGGGCAGGGTTTGTCCCACAAGGCCTCAGCCTGATCCTATCTGAGATGTTTCACACCTTTCCTTTTTTCTGACTGTTTGCCAGAGTGGGGGAAAAAAACTTCTTTTTTTATTTTTCTAAACCAGATTTTATTCAAATAATAAATAACAACCTATTAACCCAGCATGCTTTAATGCTCCGAATCTGAATCTAAAGACTAGAGAGAGCACAAACATACCATTAAAAAGCGTGTGCGGTTCTTCCTCCTGCCCAGCCTCTCCCCCATCGCGCACGCAAGCTGTCTCTTTAATAATGCAAAGGAGCAGTAAATTTCAAGCTGAGGATGGGCAATAACAAGGAGAGTTATTTCCACAATGCCCCAGTGTCAGCCCCTGGCTTAGGCGCACACCTTATTAGTTCTAACAGGCTGGTTAGCATCGGGTCACCTCTGCGGCTCCGCTCCCCGCAGGGTCACCCGGCTCCAGGCGGCATTTGGGGAGGGGGAAGGGAGGCGAGATTTACAGATTCTCTTCTCACCCGGCATTTTTAGCACTGGGTATTTTTATTTACACACCCCCCTTTCCCCTTTTTCTCCTTGCCTCTCTCTTGCCCCCTCTCACACCCAAAACCTGTGTAAATCCTGGTGGTGGGCAAACCCCTCCCCGGTGAGTGTGGATAGAGGGGCTTCTTGGAATGGGGGGTTCCTCTGCTTCTCTTCAAAAGAGAAATAATTCAAACTAATCAGCCTGGGTGTGTATGGACAAATAACAACATCCATAAGCCAGTGCTGATGAAAGCAAGCCCAAGGTGGTTGCACTCCCAATTAAGCATGACGCATGACGGTAGCATGTCTGCAGTGAACACGTGTGTGTGTGTGTGTGTGTGTGAGAGAGAGAGAGAGAGGGAGAGAGATGGGCAATGCTTCAGTCCTCTCTCACTTTCTCAGGGCCACAGCAATTGTCTGTAGGATGGTTCTTTCAAGTGAGCTAACCCAGGGATGTGTTAAAATGAATGTTCATTTTTCCCCTAACTGGAACGTAGGAGAAGCTGCCCATTATGGAAATGCACAAGCGGTTGTGGCCCTCTCCCGGCCCCCTCCCCCACCCGCCAGCTCCCATCCAAAAATGAATGCAAAGAAATACTATTAGGCTGTCTGGTTATGTATTTTTTATGAGGCCATACAAGACACTGCCTGACCTCGTCCAGCTCATGTTATAACCACATTGAAGATGCTTTTCATTTGGGTTCTGCTTTTCAGCCTGGGTGACCTCTATTAAATAAAAAAAAAAGGAAAAAAATGGCCTAATATGTGACCCTTGGGACGAGTCGCTTCAAGGATTACATTTAATTCATATGATAATATTGAAATATAATGTTTCTGTGTCTAATGTTTTGGATGTTTTTCTTTCTTCTTTATTTCAGGGATCCTTTGAGTCTTATTGAGGATTTTTTTTTCCTTTTTCTTTTTGGAGGGGGGAGGACAAGTAACTCATGCTTGGTGGGCAGATTCTTAAAAATCATCTTTTTTTCCCTTGGAAAGCCAGTGTGAACACAGCAGCCTGCTCTTCCCCTTGCTTTGAAGGAGAAGAGGAGAAACAAAGGCAGGGAAATTATTTTTTATAAGAAAGCATGTCTGGCTCGTCAAAATCCAGCCCCACGCTTTGTTTTGGCGTTTGCTTATCCAGTTGATAAGGAGTGACCTGCTTTCCTGGCCGGGGGGGGCACGGGCAGACCCCCCTTCCACCTCCCTGCTCGCCTCCAGCTCCCATTGTGTGCCTCGGCCCCGGCGCTCCCCTCGCACACGGAGTTGGAGCACGGGCGCCCGCCCGGGCTGGAGCATCCCAGCCTTTCTGACACACAACGCCTATTTCTGGGGCTTGTAACTTCTCCAGAAAAATGTACTCCGGGGTGAAACACGACTTGCGACGCTTCATCTTAGGAGCAAATTTGCTTTTGCCAATTGCAAAATTAAATTTGACTCTTTCCTAAATATTCCGCGTACGAAAAAACATTCCAGAAAGTGCATTCCCCCCCGCCCCCGCCATCCTCGCACTAAAATCATGTTGCCAGGTGTACGGGGGAATTCAGCCATCAGTCAGCAATCCAAGCCGAGACCTTGCACTGGGAAGCAACGAAGCCCTTAATCATTCCCGGTAATGACATGTTTGGAAAAAAGTGCCACACGTGTGCACCGTGTATTTTCAGCAAACATCTAATGCGAGGGTGTGAAACAGTGGCTGCGGTGCACGGTGTGCTTGTGCAAGGGCTTCCCTCCCCTCTTCCTCCTCCTCCTCCTGCTCCAGCCTGGCTGTGCTGCCCCGCTCACAAAAGCCGTGTCCTTAGAACAATAGGCCCGTGCTTCTGGAGACCCGTCCCGGCACACGCGATGCTGCTTCCGTGACATTTGCAAGGGGATACACAACCCTGATTATTATTTTTTTTTTCCCTTTTCCCTACTGTGAGTGGAGCTGTGAAATAGTAAAATTAATTTGTGCAGAAATACCCCTGGAACAGCACTGGGGTTGCAGTAGTGCGGGTCGGTGCCGCGTGGTTACGGCTGACCCCGGGTCCCCGCCGTCGTGGGAGCTCTCGACGCGCCCCATAAACCCCGGCCCTCCTGGGCGCCCGCTGCGGGAGGCTCGGGCAGGTGAGGGCTGAGCGCCGGGGGCTCGGGCCAGGTGAGGGCTCACAACTCCCAGCCCCGGGGCGTTTATTCGTGTCATAGGCTGAACCTCGACGGTTTTTGGCAAAAACCTAATTAGCGCCAGGTCTGGGGCCTGCGTTACGTGTGTGTATGAGGCGCGTTTTGTGTACGATATTAAAAAAATATCCAGGCTTTGGGTTGCCTTTTGTAAGGCATGGAGCTGTGACCCTCCCTCCGCTGCTCCCTCCCCCCGGAGCCCCAGACTTCGCCGTGCCCTGGCTGCGAGCTTACATGGAGTTGTCTTTTTTTATTTTTTTTATAAACCCAGTCACAACACGGGAAGAGGAGGAGGAGGAGGAGGAAGAGAGAGAAAGACAGAACTAAAAACCCTTGAAGGATGGCTCTCCAAAATTGCTGGCGGAAGCACGGGGAATCCCTGGTAGCGCGGGAGCGGAGGTAAGGCAGCCTGCGCCCACCCTCCTGCCGGCCCCCCGCGCCCTCGCTTTTGGGCTGGGAGCGCGGCTTGTGGGGAGCGGGAGGGAAGGTGGAGGTGGGAGGTGGGTGGTGGGTGGTGGGTGGGTGCTGGGTGGGTGGAGGAGACACCTTCGCCTCGCGCTGCTTAAGTGGGCGCGGCGCTGATGTGAATATGCAAATGAGCGGCCGGGCGCGTCACACGTGCGGCTGCTCCCCCTCCCCTCGCTCCCCTCCCTCGCTCGCTCCTTTCCCACCCGGGGCTCGGGGGGGACCTGGGGACACCGGCCCCGTCTCGCCCGTCCCGTCGCACTCGTCCCGTCCCGCCCCGGGAGCGGCGGAGGTGCGAGGCCGGGATGGGAGCGGGGGTGACCCCGACGCGCGGGGAACGGACGCGATCGCTGCCGGGGGGCGCGGGGGGGGGCTGGCTCCCCCCGCTTCGCTGATTGATGTCAGGGGCCAAGAGGACCTGGCTTTCCTGGCGATGATGATGGTGACGGTGATTGCGATGATTACACTCATCATTAGTGGGAATTTGAATTTTGCGATGGTCAAGGCTGGGCGGGGGCACGACCCCCGCGCCCGGGAACTTAGGGAAAGAAAAGACGGGATTTGGAAAATGATTAATTTATGCACTGGAAGGGTCGAGTTACAACGGTTTTCACGCAGCCCCGTTTTATTGCGAGTATACGCCGAGATCGGCAAAAAGATGGGAAAGGCGTTTTTGTTATTAAAGGAAAATCCTTTATTGGAGGGATGATTTAGAAATTTACAGTCAATGGAATTTAATTTTATCCTTTGCCTTCTGCTTTATCCACATTTTAATAAAAGAGCCATGAAGAATAAGAGTAGCCAGGTGATTGCTGAACAAAGCAGATCTTGAGACTGAATAGGATTTAAAGTCGGTGCCTGCGCTCCCCGTGCCTGGCGGGGCCGCGGGCGGCACCCCTGGCTGTGCCCGGGCTGGGGGACACTGCGGTGACGACACACACCTTAATGCAAAATTAATATTTCATGTTCAGGAGCCACAAACTTTGTGGTACATTTTTCCTTCCCCTCTGTTTTCCTACCTGGTAATTTGGGTATGCCTGATCACGTCTTAGGTTTATTCCATGGAGAGAGCAATTTGCAGGGGAGTGGAGTGCTGCTGGGGATGTCTGCCAGCACCCCGAGGTGGCAGTGACCATGTGTGTTCTGCAGAACATCACTGGCATTAATTCACTGGGAAAAAACCCAAATGCAAATCGACTCCATTAGTTTTTCTTAGGTTCTACCAGGGACTTTAAAAGGATCTACTAATGGGATAACCATATTCTCTAGATTGATAAATAAATAGAAAATCCCTAATTCTTTTGAGGCGTGGGGCTGGAACCAGCAGATGAAAATGACTCCAGGGTAACTGAATAAAACCCCTGTGCTGATAGTGCCTGATTGATCATAGTGTAGTGCACTAAGAGACAAGGAGTCAGCTGAGGGGAGGAGAGGGAAAAGGCGAGAGATGGAGCAGGACAGAAGTGTAACCCCGTTCCAGTAGGACAAACCACCTGCCTCTGTGCCCTGCTCACCAAAGCGTGCCCAGTGTCCCGCATGGCTCTGCCACCCAGATGCCACGCTGGCCTTCAGCTCTCAGCCCAGCTGGTCAGTGTTGGCTTTTCTCTCATTCTCCCGGTCTCTGTGCTTTCCCTCACCGTGGCTGCAGGCCCGTCCTGTCTGCACGGCGCTCTGGGGTGCAGACAGCCTCTGTGCCAAGGGCTCCGTGCCCGGGGGCAGCGTGGCAGCCAAGGGGCAGCGTGGGCAGGCCCAGCCCCGAGGACACAGCAGGGCAGCCTTGGCTCGGGGCCCTTTGGGTGCCCGGCCCCGGGCCGGCACCTGCAGCCGTGTGCGCACACGCGATTCCCCGCGCTCGCTCCGCCGTGCCAATAAAGAAGAAAGGCAGGGATGAGGATTGTTGCTATTGATCTGCCCAAGGGGATCATTAGGCATCAGTATCAATCTACAAATCAGTGGGCCTGTGTTACTTGCTTGGGCAGTCATTGCCAATTTGTTCCTATTAGATGGCCGAGCCCGGAGGTGTTTGATGAGCAGATTGGGTCTTTATCTCGGCGCTGGAGAGCAGGCGGGCGTGGGGAGATGCCGCAGCTTTGCAGGATTTCTGCTGTTTGTTTGTTTTCTTCTGCTGAAACCCTTTTCACTTCTCTGGACAGAATTTTGTAGGGGCTGAATGTGTTTCTGCTTTACGGAGGGTTTTTCATATCATCAGATTAAACATATCGAGAGTTTAGGAGAAACTATTTTAATCCCTTTGCTTTTATTCAGTCTGTTTACCAGCAGCACTCCCTATAAAAATACATATTCATGCCAGATTCTTTTGTTATCCTTTCCAGGTCAGACCCAACATAAGGAACGCAAACAATTTTGCTTTTACTATCCCAGTGCCCATTCCTTGGGATTTATTGAGTTGTGCTTAGTGAGGTGATTGTTTTCATAGTATTTCCCTCTGTGATTTAATTAATTAGGCCAAAAAATTAAAGCTTGCAGATAATATTTTATTTTCAAAGTGTTTTTATGTGAAGGGCAGCCCCAGGGGTTAGTGGCCCCTTGGACACAGCCCTGCTCTGTGCGGCGCCTTCCAGAGCTGCCTGCTTCATCTGCATATTTGCAAATAAGAAAAATGTTTAATACTATGCAAAATAAAATAACATATTTAGACCATAACAGGAGAATGGAAATTAATGGCAACAAAAAAAGGATCAAACCAGTTCACATGAATGATCTGATCCGACATCAATGCCGTGTTATTTAATGCAAACCTTGATTCCGACTGTTCCATCTCACTCCTCACATGAGCATCGCGCAGTTTAAACATCTGTCCAGCCGTTAAAGACCCTATTGATGCTGTGTTATTGGATTTCTAATTTCCAGGTTTTGTCAGGGGGTTTAACAGACTATATGAGTGTTTATAATTTCTAATGAGTTTAATCTCTAATTTGCCTCTATTACCTGGGACTGTCAAATCCCTTTCTCAGCACTTGGTCTGTGAAAAATCAAAATACAGAAATACAGGTTTCTAAAGAACTCGAAATATTTGTCATATCTTTTATATACAAATATGTGTGCAGTAAACAGAACTATACATTCTTATTCTCTTTGAAGATCAAGCCTGATTTTAATCCTGCCTATCTGCTGCAATCACAATATATTACCTAAACCCAAGTTTCTTTGAGGACTTTTTGGATAGATGTCACTATTTCATTGGAGATAAAATAGGGTGTGTTTTAGGATATCACATTATTGCTGCCTGATTAGTATTTGATCAAATCCTATCTGTTTTTTTGTCCCTGAGACAATCCAGCTCCTCCACATCCGGAGGCGAATTCGCCTCATTCTGTCTGACAAGTGTTTTGTTGGGGAGCAGCGGATCAGATCCGTGTAAACATGCGGCTGGGGCGGGGAGCCCCGCACTTTTAATTTATCATAAACTCCACAGAACTCATTAGCTTTCATCTTTACATCGCACGTATAGAAATGAATTCTGAGCTCACTCGGGGAGGCTTTTTTTTCTGTGGAGTTTGCTGTACAAATATTTATGGACCTTTTCCTTTGTAGTAGAGATTCCAGTGGCAACAGCTATCACACGATGAACAGCAGCTTGCGACTTAGGGAAGAGGTTGCCAAAAGCTGTTGTTTATTTAGTTGCGTGGCATTTTGTCTTGAAATTTGTTTTGCTACTATTTGCAAAAAATACAGGGCTCTCTAGGGAGGAGAAATCGGGATTTTTTGCCTGTACTCCAGAAAAAAAAAAAAGGGAAAAAAGCCTCTCAGAAAATGAAATCTTAAGTGTGTTTGTATGTACGAACATAACTTTATAATCAGCATATTCTGAGGATTTTCAGAGCAGGAGGCTGCTCACTGCCCATTCACAAAACACACATATGGAGATTTTATGGTAGGTTTTGTTTTAAAGATAATGATTTGTCTCCGCCTTGCAGTTGTTTATGTTTCTGTCTATATCTCTTTCCTCGCCCCTGTTTTATTTAGTAAGGTTTCAGCTGTGAAATTTCTCCATGAAACAATTGATACATTCTCCACACGCTGCAGCGAGGGAAAAAAAGCCCCTTAGATTAATGGTCAGTGTCTCATCCACACAAATTTGTGTTACGATACTACCGAGAAGCTGCGAATTACTGACAAGATCTAGAATAATTCCTAATGCTGTCGAAGGCTTCATTTTCTCCTCCTCATGATGGATGAGGCATAAGAAGTGCTTTCTGAGATCGTTAATGTGCATCATTCTGTTAAGTGTTATTAAAGTCCGTCTGTCTTCGGCAGCAGAAACAATGGCTTAGCCCTTGTTTGGTCTCTCTCTTTGCTAAACTCCAACTGGCTTTTACTAATGCGGCCTATTTGGGGGCTCTTTCAGTGGCTGGTTTGTACCACAGCCTTTCGGCTGCTTTGGGGAGTTGTATTTTCCCTTCGAGTTTAATGTTGGCTTGTGGCGTGGGAAGGCACGGCGAATTCCCGGTGATTCTGTCCCTAACCTGTGGATAATGTCCAAGCAGTGCAGGATCCGTACCACAGCTTATGTTTAAGCTTGGAAAATAGGATTGAACTTCCCCTTTGGAAGGCTGCTCCTGCCGAGCGACGCTGGGCTGTGAAACTAGCCCCGGGAGCGCCCGTGTCCGCTCATTTTCCCCTGGATTCATTGTTTAAAAATCTGGGAATTGCTGTCTGAGGAGAGAGTGAGCTGCTCCCTTGCTGGGAGGGAAGCTGGCACAGGGCGACCCAAACTCGTCCTGTTGGTGCAGAGATCGCTGCCCTGTCCCGGTCCCGTGGGCATCGCCCCACTCCCCAAGGGGGAGGAGGCCAGGCCCAGATTGCAGATGGATCGTATTAAACCAAAAGTACTTTTAACCAAACAGAAGAATTCACTTTAAAGGTTTTTAACCTTTCTTAAGAGCCAATTTTTCCTTAAGCCCTGTGATAATAAAATACAATATAATTTATAGAGCACTCTCCACGGGTATGCATTCCTCCTCTCTTCTTTTTTTTGGTACAGTCAGATAAAACATCCAACAACTGGGATGATAATCAAGAAAAAACAAAAAGCAACCGATCATAAAGCATTTAGAAATGTAACATTCCTTTTACAAGGATTCAGACATCCTTGGGAGCCTCACTTCCATACTTTTAATAGAATTAGAGAAGTGTGATGCACAGCTGGTAAAAGCTCAGTCATCCACAGCGCAGCGAGTTTTTGAGTATTTAATTTTATATTTGAATAATTCTCCAGATCAGGCTATAATCATGGATGTCATATAAAAAGATTTTTTTCATAAATTACATTATTTCACAGATGTGCAAATACTTCTGTGAAAAAAATTACATTGATCAGTTTTTAATACCCCCCTGTCTCACCCTTCAGTCAAAAGAAAAAATAGCTTTTTTCCCATCTTTGTCTTCAGAAAGGTGCTAGATTGTAAACATCTGAAGGAAATGAAAGGGGGTTGGCCAGTCCACCCCAAATTCTTTCCAGATTTTCATTCCTTTCACCAGCAGCCTTCTGTTCTTGGAGGAGAGGGAGGAACAGCAGAAGAAAGAGAGAGATGTCTCTGTTTCTTATTAAATCTAAAGTGCAAAGCAGGGGCTGTATTTTGCTAATTTTCCATCTGCTAATTGGGAAGGGAGTGAGGAGGTGAGGGGCTGTGGGGACATGGGAGGTTGGGTGGGACAAAGCCTGGCCAGTGACACGGCCCCGGTGGGGACGGCAGGGACAGCACAGCCCCGGCCCCGCTGCCAGACAGGGACTCCCTGCACTTTGGAATCCCACATCAGAACATCCTGTTTGTTTTTCTAATTAGAAGGTGACTCGTTTACCAAGAATAAACTTCCCAAGGGCTCGTGCTCTGCCTGGCCGGGGCTCAGGCCCCCACACCCTCCAGGGTGCCTGAAAGCCTCACTCCCGGTGAGGGGTCCTCAGTGTGACCTGGCCACTGGAACTTGTGTCCCTGCAGCTCCTGGGCTCTCTGCCTTTTATCTCGTCCTGACGTGGGAAATGTTTCATCGAGGCACAGGCAGTTCCACAGCACATCCTCACGTGCAGAGTATCTGGTTATCTTGGACAGTGCTGTGAATGGAAAAGTTTGCCCCAATGTTAAATTCAGGGATGGCAATTAAGATAAATGCCAACTTCCCAGCTCTCTCATCCCATCTCCTATGAAGTTACATTTTAGGGGAAAGGAAGGCTAAAAATAACTTTATAAAAGTTAACCAAGGTGTCACACCCTATCTGCCTGGGCTTCAATCAGAGTTGCCAGCTTGTTTTTCAGGGAATTTAAGTACCAGATGCACTTGGAGAAAGCAAGCTAAACATCAGAGTTTATTTTCAATATGCAAGTGGTATAAAAATATGCAAGCCCTGATCTGAGTGCTATGGAAACTGCTCCACAAAAATGTGGAACGAAAGCTGTTACTGTAAGCGTGGTTCATGTCCTGTAACAGCTGTGACAGCCCGGCACAGCTCAACACTTGTCCAATTAGATGAAAATACTCAAAAGGAAACCTGATTTAAATAAGATCTGCTATAATCTTTCACAATTGCAAAGTATCCCAGTGACAAACACTGTCCCCCTGCCTGGGTCACTCGTTCCCTGCGTTGGCCTCGGCTCTGTGGACGCCGTCTCTCCCTCCTCACACCAGCTCCAAAAGCATTTTTCAGGGCTTATGTTACAGTTATTTGCAGATTATTTTAGGTCTGTGTTCTTTTATATCCACTTAGCAACTTGCAAGGAATATTTCAGGAGCAGACCACGCTTGATGTGCCCCTTTTTGGGTAGCAGGAGGACTAGGTGGGGTGGATTTAAAAGCTGTTATTGTATTTATGACAGATGGTTTTCAGTTTAGGCAAGAAAGCCCAGCTAGACACTAGCACAGAGACAGGAATGTGGACACGTATCATTAAGCTCTTTCTGTTAATCAAATGCAAGAAATAAAGTAAATTTCTTTTTATACCTGACCTGTGGAACAAATATGGCCAATGGATATTACACATAATAGGTCTTAAAAGGAACAATTATAGTTTCCCTTTAACTTTTCTGATTTGTTACAAGTTGTATCTATTTCTAAGGTTTTAAGGATACCAACGATTAAAATCGTCCTGCTGCATAAATTTCAGTTATTTACCATAGTTCATAAGTGTGGTGTGATGACCTTTTTCTGGCTTCATAAAATCAGTGACTTAATATAATTTAGGATCTGAGAGTGCAAGTTCCTCGATTCATTTATCATTTGATGCTGAAATTTGTTTAGTCTGGATCGAAGGCCCTACTCAGCTTTTCCTACTGGTCGTAGATTCTTTGTACGTTGGAGACTGGGAGATCTTTGTGTCGTCTCTTTCTTTCAAGTTTGACCAAAAATAGTCATTAAAGACTTCAGAAGCCCCCTGACTTTATAAATAAAGGATCTTGACTGACTCTGATGGGAGTTCTGCGCACAGAACAGCCCCTATCACTGATTTTTCAGAGTGGGAAAGTGTGTTAATATAGAATACACCTTGAATTAAGTGGTCGGTTTTGACTGTATTCCAGACAACTTTTTTATGAATGCAAATAAATAGGGAGTTTTAATAGCTTTGGGAGAATTAAGTTTGATATTGTTCTATAAAGAATGTTTATAAATACGTATAGATACATGATAGATGTAGCTGGAAGCAGGAGGCAATACAGTAATTTATTTTAAAAATTCTTCTGTAGTCAGTATGAGTGATTTCAAATGGGATCCCAGGATCTCCAAGCCAAAGCTCTCATCTTCTAAGGAATTTCAGTTACCTGGAATAAAATGTTGCCTTAGAAATTGTTGACGTAATAGTCCCCTTGGGAACCCCAGAGCAGTCAAAGAGAAATCCAACAATAAATCCAGGGGCCACCTGGATAACTCCCATTAAAGGCTTTTTTCAGTGGAAAAAATTCTTTAAAAGCTTAATTCTTCCTAAATGCAAAGTCCAGCGGTCGTGTTGCTGTAGAACTTTTGCAGTTGGGTGTTTCACTTTGTTTTGTCCGAGGAGCTTTAGCGGGGCTCTGGGACAGTGACAGCAGCGCTGTTTTCCCTGCTCCCCCCGCCCGCACAGCCCTCTGCAGTGCCCGGGGAACCGCGGGGCACCGAGCACGCCCGGAGCTGGGAGATTGGTGTGATCAAACCTCGCCCTGTGCCAGGCCCTGCAGTGCCCCGAGCCCTGAGCAGGGCTGGGAGCTGCCCTGGCTCCCTTGGGTTTCAAATGCGGCTGCAGAGCGGCACAGAACGGGCAGCTCCAAGCCGAGCCCGCTGAGCGCAGCGCTGGGGATTACTTACAGCTGCTTCTCTTCAGGAAAATAAAACATGAAAAAAGCCCTTCTGTGCCCATTGCAGTCTCTGCTGTGCACAAGTAGCCCGGCAGAGCAGCTCAGTCTGCAGCGGCTGGGAGTTGTGGAGAATTTCCATGTCCGTGTGGCAGACCGAGCAGTTCCCGGAGCGTTCCCTGCTCCGCTGCTCGGCCCTCGCAGGGCTGAGATGCGCAGTCCTTGGTGGTTGGAGGGGCCCGCAGAGCCCCCAGGCAGGGCCGCTGGAAATCGCCGGGGCTGCCCCGGAATGAGGGGATATGTGTGCTGTGAGTGGCCTGAAAAGCAGAGAGGGGAAGGACAGGTACCTCAGGACATGCGTGTGCACACGGACACGCAGAATCGCAGAATCGCCCGCTCCGTGTTCTCCACCACCCCAGCTGCGTTCTGTGCTGCAGCAAAAGCACCGTGGGGCTTTCGAATGAAAATATTCGGGGAGAAACAATCACCCCATAAACCAGTGGAAATTTTATCACAGTCTAATTCTCTATCAGTATTTTTAAAAGGCAAAAGGGGTCAAGAATGAAGTGTGTTATTCTTAGTTGTCTGCTTTATTAGTTAACATCAGCTGTCTGCTGATCCCCACCTCTGTGCCCAGTACAAAGGACACTGTAAACCACATTTTAAAAAAAGACACTTGATATTTGTAGAAATACATATAAAAATGGATTCAGGATCTGTGAGTATTTACATATGGTAGTTTTACAGATTTTCTGGTGTGGTGGCTGGAAGACAAACCTCTTTTAAACCTTGTGAAATTCAACATTTCACTGAATTTAACATATTCTAAGTTATACATAATATATATTTTGAAGTAGTTTTACACTTTTTCTATAGGCTTTGATTTTCAATAGTGTCTATGTTTCATGTATAATGAAGGTATCATTTACAACATTATTTTAAACAGTCCAAGCCAGTTATTTATACTGGTTTTTATTTTGAAATGAGGTTTGCTGTATCTTTTGGTTTTGCTTTATTTACCTCAGCATTCCCTTATCACCAGACCCTTTTTTGCGATTGCATTTATTTAAAATGGTATTTTTTTACTTTTAATATAATTGTGTTGTTTAGACAAGAGGGTTTTTTTCTTGTGAGTATTAAGGAGCTTGTTTTGCTGCTCTCCCCGGAGCAGTTCTGTGCAGCAATACGTGCAGTCAAACAGGGAAGATTCCCAAATTGTCTGTTCCCGTGCTTGGGATTCAGACAAGCAGGCACTGTCTCCATTCCTGTAAGGAGCGCTGAAATTTGGTGTCCTGGATCTGGGCTGAAATTGCTCCAGAAGCAATTTCTGTTTATAGGCCACTGTTTTTCTGGACATTGTCCTGTGTTTTGGAGCAGAACGCAGGTTTGCTGCACTGGAGACGTAATCACTGAGTGCAGGCTGTGCTGGGTACGACGCGGCCACATTCTCACCCTGGGATTATGCAGGGAACCGTGTGGGGTAAGGGCAGAGCCACTTCTGTTCATCTTGGCCTTGCTCAGCACCTCCCCTGCCTGCAGAGCCTCCTGCAGCTGCATGAGCTGTGTCTGCCTGCCATGAGCAAGGGATGGAGCAGCCCAGGGGACCCATCCCATCCCATCCCATCCCATCCCATCCCATCCCATCCCATCCCATCCCATCCCATCCCATCCCATCCCATCCCATCCCATCCCATCCCATCCCATCCCATCCCATCCCATCCCATCCCATCCCATCCCACCTCCAGCACCACGAGCTCACTCTGGAGCTCCTCATGTGTCCCCTGCTGTCTGAGCTGCCTCCTGCTCTCCTGCCCTGGCCTCAGGGATGAGTTTCCGCAGGAGGTGGGCAAGCGGCAGGTGTGGAAGGTCAAGACCAAGGCCATGGATGGTGGCAGTGGTGTCCCTGGTCCCGAGTGACTCTTGGCTCCTTATTCTTGCAGCCTCCTGGCTGGACAGAGCAGAGATAGGCCCTGCCTGGTGGGTCCAGGAGCTGGGAGGAGCTGTGTCCCTGTCTGTGAAATAATGATGGATGGTTTTCCCGCCTTGTTACCAGAATTGGGATTGTTTCGGTTGGAAAGCCCTCAGAGGGCACGGAGCACATGGCAGAGCCGGGCGATTCCCGGTGTTGTGATCCCGGTGCCAGGCCCGGGCGATTCCCGGTGTTGTGATCCCGGTGCCAGGCCCGGGCGATTCCCGGTGTTGTTGATCCCGGTGCCAGGCCCGGGCGATTCCCGGTGTTGTTGATCCCGGTGCCAGGCCCGGGCGATTCCCGGTGCCGGGCATTCCCCGCCGTTCCCGCCGTGCCCGGCAGGGGGCGGTGCCGCCCGCGCAGCGCCGCCGCCGCCTCGGGCCCCCCCCCCCCGCCTCTCCCGGGGGCCGCGCGGGGCGGGAGCGCCCAGAGCCTTCCCGAGGGTCCCACACGGGGTACCGGCACGGCGGGGCCGCCTCGGGCCCTTGGGCTCCCACCGCACCCATCGCCATCCCATCCCATCCCCGTCCCCGTCCCCGTCCCCGTCCCCGTCTCACTTCATCTCTGCCATCCCCGCCCAGGAAGCACAGGCACAACTCAAATTGTTTGGAGACGTTTGCATTCAAATGTTGTTTTCTATAACAGTATCCCTAAACCCCACCTGCATTTAAATGGAGAGTGTCCTCCTCTGGGCTGTTGGGGAACAAACTCAATTCCTGCCACAAAGAAAGAGGTGGTGGCCAAATAATTTCCATATAATATTAATTTTATATGTGTATGGTTGCACAATTTGTTCCTTGAAGTGTGAGATCACAAAAACGAGAAGGCTTTTGTGCGGGTGCATTGGGGCGCTGGGGGGCCAGTGGATATTCCAGCACTTCTATTTCTGCCTCAAATATTTGTGTTTGTTTTTCAGGGGCTTTGTTAATACCTGAGGGAACCATTAATGCAGCCGAAATAACAGGAGATCTGATGTTCTCATGGTATTTTAGTATTTCACTTCCTCGATGGAAATGCCAGGAGAACACCAGATCTCGCGGTATTTGGGCCCCAGAAATAGCTCCCTTGGGAATTTTTAAAAAGCCCATAAAATACATAAACACAAATATGGAGATATCCAGGTTCCTGCCGAAGTTGCCTGCGCAGCCTTCCCTCGATTGAAGCCATCAGTCAGCAGCTTTCCCTCCCTTCCAGCTGATTTGTCTTTGTCACTGAGCGAAACTACTCTTTCTCCCTCAAACCGATGGCAGAGAACCAGACCCGCGTCGGTAATTGTGATTATGGAGAGAACAATTCTGGATTGCTCACACAGACAGAAGATTTCCCCAGTCTGCTTATTTTTTTCCTAATATGGCTGTTTCCTTTTTAAAAAACACGTTATTATTTTTTATTATTATTTTTGGTTTCACTATAATTTTCATTGTATATTTAGCTGTATCTAGTTAATTATCTAATCAAGCAAATGGTTTCTTTGGCTCTTAGCTAAAACAGGGAAACACCCCAGTATCGGGATTAAGTTTTCATCTCTATCAACTGGCTTAAAAATACTGAACTTGATTCCTTTTGAATTAACTGAGTCTTATTTTATTTTTTTTTCAATATCACCTATCACCATAGTAACCACCAGCTGTCAGTTCAGTTTCTGACATTTTTCTCATTTGGTAAGATTTCAGAATTGCCATCCTCCCTGCCAACATGTCATGAACAAGAAAAAAAAAAATTGCATGAAAAATCTAATGGGTGTCTGGTCTGATTGTCCTCACTCGTGGCAGGGAAGACAAAAACTGATGAATTGTGAAATGTATTCAGAGGGATTCAAGAAAAGCAAGTGTCTCGGACCCCCTCCTCACCCACACCTCCTCGTTTTCATCTTGTTATGCTTGATGCACCTGACATGCTTGCCCTGACACTCGGGTTTGTAGAAATTTAAGATTAACAGTTTTTACATTCACCTCGCTGATCCCCGTGTTTTAAAGTCATCATTAAAAATAAACTTCGCAGAGCTCGTATTTAGCACCATTTCCCACTCATTGATGAGGTTTTAGCACCTGTGAATTCTCAACAAAACCCTTCCCGTGCCTGAAGTCAACAGCCAGTTCGCTACATTCCCACATTTCCGTCCCTATTTCTGTATTTTATGTACATTAGAAAGCAACCTTTGAGCAGGCCGAAGGAGAAAGGCAAATTCTGGGGAACTCCCTGGGCTGGGGTTTTGTTTGTGCTGGAAAAGGGCAGCAAATGGTAAAATTTGTGGTTTTTTGTTTTTCCAATTGGTTTAGCTGAAATAATATAAATTTAAGGAAAAATGGGTTCGTGTTCAGTAAATGATGCTGCACCTCCTGGATGGCAAAATCTCTGGGAGAAATCTCCTAGCCAGTGCTGCAGGAGGGCAGGAGAAAGGGAAAGGACTCATTTACCTCTGGCAAAGCAAATAAAACACCAGCAATGCCTTTATAACGTGTATTTTTGGGGGATTTTCTATACAAGACACACATGGAACTGGCACGTTGTGTTTCCGTAGGTATAAAACAAATCCCCCCAGCTGCCTCCGTAGGGGCACAAAGAGCCGTCCCCTGGACGTGCTTCCAGGGGGGTTGTTTGGGGCTGTATCCATCTCTTTTTTCCCCCGACTGTCTGTGAATTGAGGCTCAGCAGCAGGAACTCATTTCAGGAACATAAACCTGATTTGATGAGCAGCTGCAGCGCTCGGGTCCCTGTGCTGCCGGGGACACCCCGGCGCTGCCGGGGCTCAGCCCCGCTCCCGGCTCACGTTTCACATTCGGGGGCTCCGGCGCTTCAGACCCGGCAAGCCCAAAGGGGAATAATTGAAACAATCCCGGGACATTATACCCACTTGGGAACATTTGGGGGAATTTGTATTTGTGAGTATATTCGCTCAGTTCCGCTGCATCTACACGGAGCAGGGAGGTTGCTCTTCTCAGGAAAAGTACTGACTCCCCTAGGAAAATGCAGGGCTGCGTGTTTGTCAGTGTTTTCCTCCGGGGAGCGGTGGATGGAACTGTCCCAGCCCCGGCTTTGGGTGCGCAGCTCGGGGTGCGAGGCGCTGGCCCCGCGGGGGAGCAGCGGCGGCGGGAGCTGCGGGAGCGCTCGGCTGCGGGGCTGGGCGGGAGGGTCCACCCAGACCGCGCACAGCTCTTCATCGGAGCGTCTTTTCCAATTAGACATTTCAGATATAGGTACTGCTTAAATGTCTTCTCGATTTTAGAATGAAAAAACATCATCTTTGGGGAAAAAAATTGAAAATGACCCCATTTTCCTGCCTGTTTCAGCCATGCATTTTGCCAGCTGTATTTTTTTAAATAGTTCTATAAATGTATCTCATGAAATAAATGCACGGGGAAAGTGTAACTCTTTTAATGATAAATAATATTGTTGTATATAATATTTGAAAACAAATGGGGTAAACAAAATGCACCTTAATGTCTTTATGGTTTGTGAGATTTATAACAATAATCAGCGACCGACTGTAACACTGTTTGCACCTTGTGTGCCCTAAAGCCATTGGGTCCCTCCGTTAATTGTATAAATTCCACGCACTATGGAAAATCATGATGTATCATTTATATTCAGCTATGTCAGGTATATAAATATTAAAATATATTGGCCAAAAATGGCTGATTACCCCTCAAACATTTTATGATAAATCTTATCTTTTTACGGTGGTGGTAGCACCGAGGGTGGGGTGAGTGGGGGAATGGACTAAATATTTCATGTTATTTGGAAATATTCTTTAAACAACCCAGATATATTATTAATGTTTTACAACTGCTTCAAAAATCCGGCAGCTCGGTTCAGGTTTAGAGGATAAAGTGGTTCAGTACCTGAAGAAAAAGTGATTTTTATATGCAAAGCACCCCAATGGTGGGGATTATGTTATTTATTCAGCCTGGGATCCGTGTGGCTTGCGGAGGCTCCGCGCTGACGCCCCGGTATAAAATAGAGGTGACGTTCCCGGAGCCAGCGACAGCAGCACCTCCCTGCTCTGCCTCGCCAAATATTCATGGGCATTTATCAGGGCCTGATTGTTCACCTATAGTCTTATTTAATAAACTCCTGCTCTCCCCAGCCACGATATAAAGGTACAGGGACAGTGTTTGTGACAGTCTTTTGCCTAAAAATATTTATATGAAATACGATCTATTTCTGTGTGTTCCCCACACAGCCCCAGCCCGAGCCCCGGCCTGTGCAGGGACAGGGAGACAATACTGTTATACATATTTATTGATACCCATGCCTGTGTTTTAATGAATAAAGAAATGCACAGTTGGGCTGTGGCTCAAACGTGTCGGGCAAGTGGCCGTCTGCAGTGCGGAGGGAGGAGGTGTCGGCGAGGGGCTCGGAAATACGTGTGCCTGGGAAGAATGGAACAGGAATGATGCCTCGCACCGACAAGCAGACTTGGGGTGTGTGATAGACTTTGTTCATTTGATTCTCAGAACTCAGTCGGGGTTAAATTGGAATCCAGACATCAAAGAATTCTTCTAGCAGCCCCAAATTTTGCCCGTATAATTTTTTTCTTGCAGTTGTCATAATTGTAGCTAATTTCACACTGCAAAATTTTTTTTTTTCTGTTTGAAGTATTTTCCTAAATATGCACAGAATGTGGGAGTGGGATTATTCCTTCTCTCTGGTGTTTCCCTGATGGTCGCAAGCAGGCAGTTCCGAGCCCTCGGCGGCCGTGAGGAACCCTTGGGTTTGGTGGGGTGTGTCCACGTCCCCTGGAACTCACGGATCGGAGCAGAATCCTGAAATCTGAAGGGAGGGGAAGGCTCAGGGCTGGAAATAGCAACGCCCTTCTCTCTGTTCCTTTTTTTCGCCCGACTGTTGTGTCTGAACACAAGCGTGTGGTGCTGCATATTTGGTGGGTTTGCAGATTTCTGTGTGATTTTTATCTGAAGGTCAGGGCTGTGGAAATACATCAGGTTGGGATTTGGGATGTTTGCCATTTGCCATTTAGCCTCGCTCCTGCTTATCAGATCGCTGGGAGCACGGGCCTAATAAACCAGGGAGCTGCTCCGAAAAGGAAAAATAAATATTGTTCTGGTTTTATGGAGTCTCTTTACTATTACACAGCAGGAGATTTAAATGTATTTATTTAAGTTTTTGCCTTTTTGCTTCGGAATTGTGGAACTAGGGAAAAGAAATTAATGGTGGCTATTTATAATTTTACTATATATTTGCATACATTAATTTTTTTAAATTAAAAATTTCTTTCCTTTTTTTTTCCACATTGGAAAAATAAAAAAGGAGAAAAGTTGTAGGAAGACCATGCCAGAAAGGGGGAATGGGGAGGGGACAGGGGCCTTCTCTGCATCCAGTTTGAAACCAAAACATGGTATTTGAGGTTTCTCCTGCTGGGGTTCTGGGCTGTTTCTTCCCTTCTCCAGTGGAACGACCCCCAGTGCCATGCACAGAGTTCCTGAGCTATGGGACAGCGAGTCACTGCCGGGGCTGGCAGAGCCACAGCCGGGGCTGGCAGAGCCACAGCCGGGGCTGTGCTGGCCTCACTTACTGCACCCCAGGGCTGGAATTACTGGCAGCGACGATGTCATTTCTATCTTTAATTCCCATTTTTAATGCTGGTTTTTATGGCCAGGATCAGGCCTAAGCGAGTGTTCAAGAAGGGGGCAGCCTGCAAATGGTGTTTAAACCCAACACTTTCAGAATAGCCTCACCTGGAGGTGGTGATGGGCACTGACTCCCCTGGCCCAGTGCTCCGACATCTGCAGGCCCTGTGGTGTATCGATGCCCCATGGCACAGGAGTGCTGCTGGTTGGCACGGGGTGCCCCACGGCATGGGGTGCCCCATGGCACAGGGGTGCCCCACGGCATGGGGTGCCCCACGGCACAGGGGTGCCCATCCTGCCAGCTGGAGGCAGTGGATGCCAGCAGCATCGTGCCCCCAGCCGAGCACCCAGCTCTTGGGGACCCCGTTTTCCTGGTGGCGCAGAGCTGCTCAGGCAGTTTGGGAAGTGGCTGCGGCTCCCAGGCTGGTGTTGATGGCTCCAGTTGCACAAAGCCAGGCCAGCTGTATCTGGGCACAAACCCCTTCCCTCCTGATCACCTCATGGCCAAAACCCATCTGACACAAGGAGTCTGTTTTTCTCTGGAACAGGCTGGAGGGGGAGGGAGAGGACTGAAAGGCCACGGCAATCCTTAGGAAAACATTAGTTTGTTATTTTAATATTTTCGAGAGGAAAGCATTTTGCTCCTGTGTCGATACCTTTTTGTGGTTTATTATTTTGTTGCTAATTTACTTAACCATTAGCAAATTAAGGTGGATTATGGCTTGGATGCATTAAAAGCACCAAGGAGTTGTGGTCCTTGTGGCTATTTCGGGCAATGTCATAAGCACACTCTTTTTTTTTATTGTCCTCCTAGGGAGCAGAATTTGAACTTAATATTCCATGAAATAAGCCATTGTAATCACGTTGGGTTAATAGAAGAAGTAAAATTGCCTCTCCTCTCACAAGACATTAGAGCAAGGCTGCATTATTAAAGTTTTCTTGCGGACAGGCGGTTTAAAATATATCCTCAGTGGCTGACGCAAGTCTTTTCAGCGGGGATGACAGCTTTTCAGATCTTAATAGGCTGTTCATTTCTGGCCTACGAGTTTTCAACATTTCTTCTTTTCAAGCCAGGCTGTGACATGATGGCTAAAAACTGACATAAAGAAGTGCCATGTACTGTGAAAACCTTTATTCACTAAGTGGCTCCATGTAAATTGGTGTCAATAAGCAAACAATTAGAACTTTAAAAAAAATTGTTGGTTTAAATCCCTTTTCTCCTTAATCATTTGACCTAAAAATCTCTCCTTTCTCTCTCCTTTCTTTGGAAGTGGTGCATATAAACCAGTGACAAAGTGTTTTGCAAGTGAAAGTGGATCAGATCTTTGTTAGAAATCAGTTAATGATATTTAGCCAAGGTGAGTTTGGCATAAGGTTTTTTCTCTTTGAAATAAAATTTACAGTGAACTAAATTCCAGGGAAACGATGAAGGATGAAGAAGGGGCTGGTTCTTCTGCCCTTCCCCCCCCCCCCCCCCCCCTCCCCCCCCAGTCTCCCCTGTCTGGAACCAGACTCCTGCAGCACGAACAGCCACCGTGTTCTGGGAGCTTAGCTGATTTCAAGAAATTTGGTCTTGTTGTTCATGCTTTCTGGAGATTACTTGAATTATTTGCAGAAAAGGCTTTTTTTCCTGTGTCATTAGGTGAAGAAAAGGCACAACACTTAATGCTTTCCCCACTCTTGCTTGTCCCAGGGAAAAAAAATGTTCAGCAGAGCTTTTCATTTCTGTTTTAATTTATGATTTCTCCTTTTCTTTTTATAACTGGACTCCTTTCCTCGTTCCTCGCTCCCGAAGGCTCCAGCAGGGCGGCTCACGGCCGCTGCGCTGGCTCCCGGGCTGGCTGCAGGCAGCGCCTGTGGCGCGGCTCCCCCGGCCCCGCTGTCCCCGGGCTGGAGCCCAGCGGGCCGGGGGCCGCTGCGGAGCCTCCTGCCCTTGCAGCTGCTCCACGCTGCGCTCTGCAGCCTTCCCCGGGGGTGTCACCTCCCGACTTTCACCCCGTACACACAGCCTCGCGTCCCAGGCGGCCAGTGAAGGCAGATTGCTCGCTGGAGCAGGGCAAGTGGCTTCACCTCACTTTCTGCAGAATTTCTGCGGGGTTTTAGGCACTCCCCGATGTAACAGGCCATAAAGGGACACTGCAGGAGGAGGGCAAACTGTTGCATCCCCGCTGGGGCTGGGTAGGTGAGCGTGCAGGGTGCGGTGGTGCGTGTGCGTGTCCAGTGCAGAGCTGCTGATGGTGTGAGGGTGCGTGGTGCTGGCCAGGAGGGACTGGACATGGCCCCTGTGGCTACAGGGAGCATATCCTGCCCAGAAACGCAGAAAACAAGGGTCTGGCTGGGGGTATGGCAGTGCCGGGGGGAGTGGTGCCTTCAGCCCAGAGCCCATTCTGGGGACAGCGGGGCAGAGTCCCAATGACATCCTCGCTCCCCTCCCTGTGCCCAGGGCTGCTCCCAAGGCACAGCCCCACACGACATCGTTTGTCCTGTGAAACCTGCTCCAGTTCATCTGAGCTCAACCTGGAGGCTCCACCAGGTGAGAATGAGCAGGTGCACCTTGGTATACAGCCAGCTGGGCTGCAGTCCAGGGCTGGGCAATGTTTTAGTGTAACAAGCCTGGCTGGGAGGTGACTTTACCTGGGGCTGTTTTTCATGATCACATTTTTAAAGAGCCTTTTCAGATGCCAAATGCAGTTACAAAAAATGGTAATTCGTAGAATCCCAGAATGGTTTGTGTGGGAAGGGACCTCACAGCCCATCCCATCCTACCTCTGCCATGGGCAGGGACACCTTCCACTGTCCCAGGCTGCCCCAAGCCCTGTCCAGCCTGACCTTGGGCACTGCCAGGGATCCAGGGGCAGCCGCAGCTGCTCTGGGGAACCTGTGCCAGGGCCTGCCCACCCTCCCAGGGAACAATTCCTTCCCAATATCCCTTCTCTCCCTGCCCTGGGCAGTGGAAGCCATTCCCTGTGTCCTGGCACTCCATCTGTTGTCCCCAGTTCCTCTCCAGCTCTCCCAGAGCCCCTTTAGGCCCTGGCAGGGGCTCTGAGCTCTCCCTGGAGCTTCTCCTCTCCAGGTGAGCACCCCCAGCTCTCCCAGCCTGGCTCCAGAGCAGAGGGGCTCCAGCCCTGGAGCAGCTCTGTGGCCTCCTCTGGACTCACTCCAAGAGGTCTAGGTCCTTACTTTTGGGGCTCCAGTGAGGAACTGGTTTAAGTCCACCTGTGTGTTTCAAATGACTTGATACCATTGACCTTATATTTGTTTCCTAATTAAAGGACGTATTAATGACTTCAACAGGAATTTCTCGCAGACCAGGGCAGGTGTGAACATTTGAGGGTGCTCGGGCACTGCAGTGGGGGAGCAACAGGGGGGTTCTGGAAAGGAAGTTTTACAAAGGAAGAGAAAATGGCTGATTATTGCCTTTAATTCATAAAAATCCATCACAAAATTATATCCTAATTTTACCATAATATAACTTTGGAAGTGTATGAATGAAGGGGAATGTGGCAGCTGGCTCTGGAAACCTGGTTGTTTTATTTTAGATCACGTGCAATGTAAACTGTATTCAAAGGCGTTTTAATTCCAAGCTTTCATTCAGATCTGCCTGGAGACAACAGAGGCAGAACATCAAACAGGCTGTGGTTCTCCTCAGAATCCATGGGTTTTTTCTTTTAAACAAAGCTGTAAGTGAGATCCACCTCCAAAGGCTCTGCTGTGCCCCGGGGAGCCTCGGGCTGAGAGCTGGGATCCCTCAGTGCCAGCCCCGAGTGCTGCAGCCTCCGCGCTTCTCCTCCTGACTTTCAGAAACACACTCAACATCCTTCTCCAAGTTTCCAGGAAAAGGCCTAGAACACTACAAATACAATTAAAAGAAATCAAAGGTATAATGAAAGCTTTTGCCTTTACAGGAATTAAAGGAGCAAACATTTCTTAAAATTTCCAGAAATAACTGAAATTTATTTAGGTATAACAGGACAGGTTAGGACATATTGCTTACACTGAAACATAGTTCCAAAAATTAGATAGATGATTTCTGAAAATTTTCTACTATTTGATAATTACACAACATTTGGCAATTTAAGGAATTATTCCTGTTGTTCCTTTTAAAGCAAAGGACAAGGAGCCATGGCTGGAGTCCTCGGAGGCTGGCTGGCCTGCCCCCAGATTTGTGTTTATATATCTTGCAATATTTTTCAGTAATCAAGGCAATGCCTTTAAATAAAAGCGAAAAGTTATGTGACCTTGGTTGTCAGACTCAATTTAGACTCCGCTGCAACACTTCGCATTTTATTTTTTAAATTAGCTGTTGCCATCTTTTACAATTTGTTTATAGGCAGAAAGAGCCACATGGAATGGGAAGTATCAGGGAGGAGTTGAGAGGTGCTGCTTTGGACTCAGATAGAGGCATTTTTATTAACTTTAACAGCTTTTTATTTTATTTTTCCCTTTAATCTGTTTTCTCAGGTGGTGCCTTGATTCATTCTGGTTTTCTTTGCAAAAAATTTGTTTCCTTTTTTGAAGAATGTTGGGATTCTGTTCCGCCTTCTGGGGGAACATACTGGGTTTTTGGGAAGCTCACCATTAAAAGGTGTGCAAGGTAATGTTCCCTCTTGGGTTACATTTGCTGAACCATTTCGTTTCCCAGCTGTTTTTTGCCTCTTACAAGGATCAGGAAAAAGGGCGTTTGCTGTGCCCATGGTGTCCATGGCCCCACACTGACACCACCTCCCTCTCCAGTGCCCCATTCCAGGCTGGATTTTCCTTCCTTGGACATTTGCACAGGTTTTGGTGTTGACTCCTCCCTTCCCTTCACTTCACTGCCAATATCCATGGATTTTCCCAACCTTTATGGCTGAAGTGGGTCATCTGCTTTACCAGAGACACCAATCAGCCCCTCATTTTTCGTGGGGTACATTTTGAAAACATATGTAAAATAGGACTGAAAATAGCATTCCAAATGTCAGCGGCCCTGTAGCATCTTGTCTGAGCTGCTCTGCTTTACTGTTTGGAACAGATAAAGTCATTCTACTCGACGAAAACCAAAAGCAAACATGAATTGTAGCAAAACTACAACATTTTGTAGTTGTGGCCTGGCACACAGGGCGGTGGCCTCTCTGCTTTTGAGAGTGGAATAGAAAAGGGAAAGTTTGAGGCTTGCATTCATGAAAAATACAACAACTGTTTTGACCTAAATAGAATAAAAAATGAAAGAAGAGGAAGATCATATGGAAACCACAAACATCTGACCACGTTGTGCTTCTCTGGCTCCTTTTTGAATATGGGAATTCAATGACTGTAAAATCAGGCCCTGACTGAAGACGGGGTGATGGTGTGGGCAGCACCCCCAGAGCTGCTGCACAACAATGGCACGGACACATCTCACATTTATCATTTCAGTCTTTTCTTTCCCACAGCTCTGCATGCATTTTCAGGGGAATTGGTACATTAAAATGCATACTGGGGAGTGTTTTAGGCTCCACAGAGTCAGTTGGGTTGTTCCATATGACTCTTCTGCTGCCCAAAATTATAATTAGATTGTTTCAGTTGGTTTTCATTTTGTACTTCTAATAAGAACAAATCTCTTATAGTCTACTTAAGTAAAAGTAGGAAATTAACACATATTAAAATCCATCTTTAAGGCTTTAACCCAGCCTGTCGGTGCGGGAGACGCTGGGCTGCCAATTACTGTGATGCTGTGGCAGCACCGCACAGTCTGTGACTCTCTCTGCAGTCCTGTTTGGGGACAGTGTTGCTTGCTTTTGAAGAAGGAGCTTTTTAAAATGCCAAGTGTGTGGCCGGGCCTGAGGAGGCACCTGCTGTTCTCATCGGGCCATCAGAGACGCCACATCTGGAGCAGGAGACGGCGGCAGAACGTGGCTCAGCCAGAGGGCTCCTTTCTGTTCAGGACCTGCTGCGTCTGTGGGGTGGCTTTGCCTTTCTGGTGCCCTTTCCCCCAGCCCCAGGCTGCTGGTGCTGCAGGTATGGCTGGGCTGGCTCAGCCATCAAAGAGCCGCTGGCTTCGTAATGCGGGGCCGGGCCCCCGCCCCCTCTTTGAGCATATTCTATCCCCACGTTATTGCATCAAACATCCCTTCTAATACAATACCACAGGAAACTAAGGGCCCTATTCAGAGATTACGTGCACCCCATGGAAGGGTGCTTTTCATCTATTGGAAACCTGATTTAAAACCCAGCCCTATGTGACTCTTCCCTGTACTGTAACTTGCACAAAACGGGGAGTTCTTGAGGTTTCCTGTATTAGTCCCTGCTCCTTTGACATGCCTGGCACAAGCCCGACAGGGTCTCATTGTGGCATTTTTATTAAGAAAGAGGATGCTGATTCTTTTTTCTCTGTCAGCTGCTGAAATAAGAAGGCTTTAAGAACAAAGAAAAAACTTGTGCCAAGGGGAGACACGAGAGGATTATAATTCCCAAAGGAAGGTGGATGTTCCCCACACCAAAACACTGTCCTAATGAGCCAATGGGTTTTTCTGGTAAATATATTTAGGGAGAAGTACATTTGGGTGCCATCTCTACTCATTTATTCTTCAAACTGTAATGCCGTACATTTTGGGTTTCACTATATTGCATTTTAAAACTAATGATGCATTCATTCTCCGAGCAAATCTTATTTCTAAGCCCTAATTTAATAGAATTAAACTCTAAGCTGAATTGGTTTTATGAGATAAAACTCTGAAGTTGATAACTGCATTTAGGAATAGTTCAGGTATTGAGTTTCTAATTTGCTTCCTGAGCATGGAAATCCCTCAGATAGTCAATATTGACGCCCTGTAATTGGTAAGAGTGGGGCTTGCTGAGTTTCCTCTCGGGTGCTGGAGCGATGCTCGGAGCACGGCCCCGGGACTGCGGCCAAACCCTGCCCGGCCCAGGGCTCTGCCTGCCCCGGGCCAGCTGCACACCCTTCCCACCTTCCCACCTTCCCTCCAGCACTGCCTGCCCCGGGCCAGCTGCACACCCTTCCCACCTTCCCACCTTCCCTCCAGCACTGCCTGCCCCGGGCCAGCTGCACACCCTTCCCTCCAGCACTGCCTGCCCCGGGCCAGCTGCACACCCTTCCCACCCTTCCCACCTTCCCTCCAGCACTGCCTGCCCCGGGCCAGCTGCACACCCTTCAATCCAGCACTGCCTGCCCCGGGCCAGCTGCACACCCTTCCCACCCTTCCCACCTTCCCTCCAGCACTGCCTGCCCCAGGGCCAGCTGCACACCCTTCAATCCAGCACTGCCTGCCCCGGGCCAGCTGCACACCCTTCCCACCCTTCCCACCTTCCCTCCAGCACTGCCTGCCCCAGGGCCAGCTGCACACCCTTCCCTCCAGCACTGCCTGCCCCAGGGCCAGCTGCACACCCTTCCCTCCAGCACTGCCTGCCCCAGGGCCAGCTGCACACCCTTCCCTCCAGCACTGCCTGCCCCAGGGCCAGCTGCACACCTTCCCTCCAGCACTGCCTGCCCCAGGGCCAGCTGCACACCTTCCCTCCAGCACTGCCTGCCCCAGGGCCAGCTGCACACCCTTCCCTCCAGCACTGCCTGCCCCGTGCCAGCTGCACACCCTTCCCTCCAGCACTGCCTGCCCCAGGGCCAGCTGCACACCCTTCCCTCCAGCACTGCCTGCCCCGTGCCAGCTGCACACCCTTCCCTCCAGCACTGCCTGCCCCGGGCCAGCTGCACACCCTTCCCACCTTCCCACCTTCCCTCCAGCACTGCCTGCCCCAGGGCCAGCTGCACACCCTTCCCTCCAGCACTGCCTGCCCCAGGGCCAGCTGCACACCCTTCCCTCCAGCACTGCCTGCCCCGGGCCAGCTGCATACCCTTCCCTCCAGCACGTGCCATGCCAGCAATGATCCCTCTGCCTCCAAGGAAAAAGATAATTCCAGCTTTGCTGGGGTTCAGCTCAAACATGGAGCTGTCGCTTTGTGCTGCTGTTTTCCCCAAGAAGAGCAAGATAGGACTTGAGGAGATCATCTCCAGATGATCTAATCTTACTATTCAGATAGAACCCAGGTCTTAATTCTGCTGCTCGGAAGCCCCTGGATGCTCTCTCAGGAGACACCAGCCAGGTGGGGAATTGATGCCACTTGTGCTTTATGGCACCTCCAGATTTTGCTCTGTGTTCCAAAGTACTTGATTTTGCTGCTTTATTACAAGAATGGTTTGGGTACTAAGCCTGAAGAGGAACAGACTTACAAAACCACCCGGATTTTGCAAACTTACCAGTGTTTAGTTACAGATAGGGAGAACTGCACATAAAGCACAACCCTCTCTCAGGGAAATCACCAAATACTTAATTTGGAGCTCCCTGAAGCTTTGGTGAGTGAGGGTGTGTGCACAGATAATGCAGCAAGTTTCCACTTAGTGAAGTTTGTTGGTGCGTGGCTCTGCAGAGAAATCAGTTACCGAGCCTAGTTCCAATAAATAAAAACAGAGAGTTGTGTGATTTAAAAAATAAAGGAGGGGAGAGAAAACAAGCTGTTTTTATTGTAGTTGCTTAATAAAAGGGTTTGGTTTGTACCTAGTATGTAAAGATTTAAAGCATTGGGAAGAGGTTTGCCAGATATTTTGTCTCCCTCATTAGGGTAATGAGATTTTTATTGAAATTTTCCCCAACCTCCTCCTGTTGCTTCAAGTGTCTTCCCTGCATTTAAAACCCACTGTATAATATTAAATGAAGGAGAACACAGACCAGTTGATGCTGCCATGTTTTGTCAGGTGTAGAACCAGGCAGGGTTGATGATGTAAGGTCAGTTCATAGAGTCACAGAGTCACAGAATGGTTTGGGTTGGAGGGGACCTTAAAGATCATCTGATTCCAACCTCCTGCTGCGGAGCAGTGGCTGGGCACTGGTGACAGTGACAGTGTTCAGTGCCTGCTGGGCAGCCTGGAGGGCTCTGGGAGATGATTCTTGCTCTGTGTCATTGATTGCAGCCAGAAGCCTGGGGCCATGGGTGCTGATGGCATTGGGCAGGGCTGTGTGGTGTGGCACAGCCGGCTGGAGCCGTGCCAGGAGGGGAGGCTGCTCCAGCAGGGAGGAACAGCTGTCCTTGGCTGTGTCCATCCTTGGCTGTGTCCATCCTTGGCTGTGTCCATCCTTGGTTCTGTCCATCCTTGGCTCTGCCCATTCTTGACTGTGTCCATCCTTGGCTCTGTCCATCCTTGGCTCTGTCCATCCTTGGTTCTGTCCATCCTTGGTTCTGTCCATCCTTGGCTCTGTCCATCCTTGGCTGTGTCCATCCTTGGCTCTGTCCATCCTTGGCTCTGTCCATCCTTGGTTCTGTCCATCCTTGGCTCTGCCCATTCTTGGTTCTGTCCATCCTTGGCTCTGTCCATCCTTGGCTGTGTCCATCCTTGGCTGTGTCCATCCTTGGTTCTGTCCATCCTTGGCTGTGTCCATCCTTGGCTGTGTCCATCCTTGGCTCTGTCCATCCTTGGCTGTGCCCATCCTTGGCTCTGTCCATCCTTGGCTGTGTCCATCCTTGGCTCTGCCCATCATTGGCTGTGTCCATCCTTGGCTCTGCCCATCATTGGCTGTGTCCATCCTTGGTTCTGTCCATCCTTGGCTCTGTCCATCCTTGGCTGTGTCCATCCTTGGTTCTGTCCATCCTTGGTTCCGTCCATCCTTGGCTGTGTCCATCCTTGGTTCTGTCCATCCTTGGTTCTGCCCATCCTTGGTTCTGTCCATCCTTGGCTCTGCCCATCCTTGGTTCTGTCCATCCTTGGTTCTGTCCATCCTTGGCTGTGTCCATCCTTGGCTCTGCCCATCCTTGGTTCTGTCCATCCTTGGCTCTGTCCATCCTTGGCTCTGCCCATCCTTGGCTCTGCCCATCCTTGGCTCTGCCTTGCCTCCCTGTGCTGTGACTCAGCCAGGCCCCTAATGCGAGGTTTTGCTTGGCTCTCAGCAGCGGCATGAGTGGTTCCCTGGAATGCCTGGAAATTTTAGTCATTTTGTGAAATAACTGGTTTCATAATACGACAGTAACACGTCCACTGAGCCAGCAGTCGGGTGACAGGGTAACGGGGTTGCTCTTTCCTCCTGCAGCCAAGGCAGCTTCGCTTCTGCATTCTCAGGGATTAAAGTTTCTTCTCCCTACCAAGAGTATGAAGGCAGCTGTTTAGTGATAAACAGTTGCAAATGATAAACAAATCAATATTTGGTAATGTTATGATGCACTCGCATCTCTCAGATACACACGGAATGATTTATAGAGTACAGCATTTCAGGGCTGACCCTTGCAGGTCTCAGAAAGCACTTAAAAAATAAATTTACCCTGGCCTCTCTCACCCCATTTCAAAAAGGGTGACAAAGATGAAGTAATTTATAAGTCACACTTTTATTAATGCTTTTAACTTTCATATACTTGGCTTTCTTGCCCTCTGAGCAGCTAAGTGCAGCTCTTGGTCGAATGGTAACCTTCGGTGCTTTGAGAGGGGTTTTGTACAAATGATCAACTCATAAATAGGTGCTGTGCTCCGCATTATCCTGCCATAAATTCCCAGGACCTTTCAAGTACATCAAGAAAGAGCAACTTGAACTAGGCGTTCTGCGCTCGAGTTTACAGACTAATGCAGTCCTAATGAGCAGCTGGGCAAAGGGTTTCCAGAGCATGTCTAATGCTTTCTGTGCTGATCCGGGGCTGGAAGAGCCCGTGAGGCAGGAGGGAGGTGGCTGTGGCAGCAGGGCCCCCGTGGCAGCAGGGCCCCGTGGCAGTGTGGTGATGTGGCTGGGAAATGTGGCAGGGGGACGTGGCTGGGGGACGTGGCCGTGGCAGGAGGGGCATGGCTGAGGTCACCTCCCCTCTGCAGCTCAGGCACAGGTTTTGTTGTGAGCTCCCAGTCATGGGGAGTATAGGGAACATTAACTGGATTAATGTGTATTGACTATTTATCACCTCTCTGATTATAGGTGTTGTTGGGAAAAAAATTGATCTAAAAGAGAGCAACACACAGATAAACTTCAAAATGCTTCTCATGGTAAATGCTTGCTGTGCCTGTAGCCCTCACAATGACCCTGCTGGGACACCCAGCCAGCACTTGTGTGGCTGCCTACCAACATCTCCAGAACCTTTTCCATACAACGATCACTTGCTTAGGGAAGGGTTGTGTGGTGCTGCTTGTTTGCATAAAACCATGCCTGTACCAAACAACCTCTGCAGCCCTTAGCAGGTATGGGTGACACAAATGAACTTACTTGTGCACATAAGACTTTCATTATTAGTATGGTGAAAGCTGTGTTGGGTTTTTGACTTGATTGCAGGGAAACTTGCTGCAGCAGGCTGGAGTGTTTTAAAAGAAAATCTCCATTGAAAAGCTGCAGGAACTTTAATTTAAAAAAAGAATGTCCACAGACCCTTGTGTAATAAAGCATTTGAAGCTTGGGCAGAGCAGCATGGGTTGAGACTCTTTGAGTGCATTGATTACCCTTTTTGGAATCGGATCCATCTGCCAATTACCCCAGAAATGGGGAGGGGGAAAAAAAGCTCTTATTTTGGTATAAATATGTAATGCAGTGCATGGGAAAAGCAAATTCCCTGGATTCAAACCATATGGCCGGGCTGAACGTGGGCACTGTCTGGTCTGTTATTAATGGATATTGTTAAGTCTGGGATCAATGTGGAGTCACCCCTGAATGCAGTGTCTGGTGGCCAGGAGGAACTGCTTGAGGTAGCTGAGGAGCAGCAGGTGGGGCTTGGGGGTTTGGAACAGAGGTGGCTTTTCACAATCACACTTTCCCGTGTGCTGCATTTGGAAAAATGTAGTTAAAGGAGGGAAGTGAGTTTGCTTGGGATTTTGTGCTTTACTGAGACTTCATACAGTTATGACACTTGATTTTTCTTTTTTGGATAGTTAATGACAGCAGTAGGGGTATAACACTAGGAAGTGATTTCGTCTTCCTAAGGAGGAGATGATGCAGAAGACCTTGGTGAGCTGGAACCCACAAGGTTCTTGATGTTCCTGTCCCGCTTTTCTTCTCCCATCCTCTGGAGTCTCTGTGTTTTTCTCCCTGGGGGCTGGATTTACACCAGTGTGTAATTTACGCCTTTGCTGCTCGTGGTTGTACCAGGTGTGTGCTTTGCAAGCACTGTAACAGTTGGTGGAGGAAGGCATGCTCCTCCTGAGCTGGAGGCTCCCTGGGAGGTTTGTGCTGCTCCAAGGTCTCGGGGACCCCTGCCCAGCCCTGGAGGCCCCAGACAGGGATGAAGGTGATGTGTGGCACCTCTGTTGGGCAGCTCCATGCCACTCACTGGGTGAAGGTACGTGAGTGTCAATCTGTGACTGACCACCTAAAGGAGCTTTTCCAGCTTTTTCCACTGGTATTCCCATCCTGACTCCCCCCTGGATTAGCACTGAAATGAAGCAGTGACCCCTATATCTGAATTCCCCCCAGTTTCTCGGTTCACTCGATGTGTATTGACACGTTACATACAAGCCTTTGTATGTTAAAGCTGCCCATTCCAGCTCTCAGTTGGTGTAATTCTGCTGTTAATAATTTAAATGATGAAGTAGAGTCGGTGAGAACAATAACCGTGAAACAGATGGAGCTGGGAGCAGTGCAGGGCATAAATCCGTGAAAACTCGAGGCTCTGCAGTGGAGCATCCGAGTGGATTAGTGGCTCTGGGAGTGAGCCTGCTGCAGGAGGGGGCAGGTGGAGCCTTACCAACTCCAGCCTGGCATCTCTGCTCTGCCCTGAGACAAACCCAACAGAACACCAAAGGCACAACCAGCTCCAGGGTAACCTCGGAAATCCTGGGAATGGAGCTGCCTCTGGTGCTCCGTGCTGTTCTTTCAGTTTGGTGTTCAGTCGGATGTTTTGATGAAATTCTCCCTTCCTCAAAGATGCTGGTTTTTATTCACACCCAGGTCCCTTCTTACTCAGCTTGTCCTCAGTGTGGGTGGAGGGCAGGGATGAGCCAAGTCCTTCAGCTCACATGGACCGACACCCTAAGGTCACATTGGCACAAACTCCAGCTTCTCAAGCAGAAAAGTTTGAGTGAAGCCTTGGCAGACAGGATCTCCTGCCCTCTGTTCTCACAGCTGTGTGTATTGCCCAGGCAACAAGTGACAGGGCAAGAGGAAGCAGCCTCAAGTTACACTAGGGGAGGTTGCTTCATGGAAAGGGCTGTCCAGCCCTGGCAGAGGCTGCCTGGGGCGGTGCTGGAGTCCCCATCCCTGCAAGTGTTCAAAAACTCCACTGGGTGTGGCACTTGGAGATATGGGGTACTGCTAAACATGGTGGTGGTGCTGGGCTGGGGGTTGAACTTGATTATCTTCGAGGTATTTTCTAACCTTAATGATTTTATGATTCTCTGGCTTGTCTGGATATTACAGTTTCAGGGTCTTTAGGTCTCTTAAGTGGGAAGGAACAGGGTCTTCTTCCCATCCAGCCCTATAGCTGTGCTGTCACCACTTTAACACCTGGGAGGTGACTTAGTCTCTGCTCTGTCCACTCCTGCAATTCTCCAGGCTCTTGGAAATTTCATGGTTTCCAAGAAAGGATTAAAACAAATCATCCCAGAAGTTTAGATAAAGAATTCTGAAGTGGGTGTTTTTGGGGGAATTCCGTGCTCTCCAAGGACCCAAATGTGAATTTGCATGCCTGGAGGTGTCTCTGTGCCTGGTGAGTCCTGGCAGTGCTGCTGTCCGTGGCTGCCACAGCTGGGGGGATGGAGGGGTGAGCCCAGCTCGGGGGAACACGGCTCGGGCTTGTCACAGAGGAGACATGAGGTGGGATTTGCAAATTGCTTAAACTTACTGCACTTAATTATAGGCAGACCTGCCAAGCAGCTAGGAGAGGCTGTGGGCTTCGTTAGGCGGCCGTGCCCGGCCCCACGGCGGCGGGGTTCGCTGGGCTCAGGGCCGTGTCCCTGGGCCGTCCTTGCAGAGTGATGGGATCTGGCCGTGACATTTCATTATGCTGATTTTAACTGGCATGAGGAGAACTTGTGGACAGGCTCCAGTCTTGTGAGGGAGAGGAAAGAGTGGAAAAAGCAAACCATAAATTAAAATAATAACAGTATGGGCCAACAAACAGCACACACATGTGCAACAAAGAGAGGCGACCTAATAAATACATTCACTTTGATTTACGGTGTTGTGATAATCCAGACAGTCATCCTCGCTGTGGTTGGGAGGGTTTTTGTGTGGTGATGAAGGACAAAATCAATGGCGGGTCTTTTCATTCTTTTAATAAGAAGAAAATAATTCCCCCTCTGTGTTCTTCCAGTCTTGGGACTTGGCTTCAAAACCCATATAAATCTGTAAAAATGTAATTCTGCCTTAGGAGCCTCTTCCTCCTGCTCCTGGAGGAGGGTTTTCCTGGAGGTGTTTGAGCTTTGGCTCATAAGCCTGGCTGCTCTGGCCCACCTTCACCTTCCCCTCCTGTTGGCTCGCCTGGGGATGGCCCCTCCTGCCCTTGATTGGATTCCCTTGAGGGGAATAACGCACCTGAAATTCTGCTGCAAGTGTAGAACAAACATCCTTTGGGTCTGTAAGAGACAGTTATTTGTTCTTAACATCACAGTCATGGAATGGTTTTGGAAAGGACTTAACAGCTCATCCAGTTCCACCCCCTGCCAGGGGTGGGGACACCTTCCACTATCCCAGGGTGCTCCAAGCCCCCGTCCAACCTGGTTGATTTTTGGGTTTTGTTTCTCTCATTGCATGTACACAGTAGAAAACACTGTGTTTAAATTGATAAAAATATTGATAAAATTAGCCTGTTTTATTTACTTGTTATTTTAGTATCAGCCTCATCATCACCATCATGTGATATTTCTGAAAAGAAATTACAGCAATCTTAGAAATGCTTTTCCAGATATAAATCAAAATTCCTGCTTTGCCTGCCCTCAACCAAGGATATTTAGAAAAATTAAACATATAAACTCTTCTCTTCTCTCTGTGGAATTAGCTGATGAGTAATTTAATATATGTGTTTTGTGGTGCATTATTGTGAAATATATTTCATTAGCTTTAAGTGCATTAGCTGATACTTTAAATTCTATGAAAATGGGAGTGTAGTTTCGAGCTTGAGCTTTTTGCACAGTGTGTGCACGTTCTTCCCGAGCTGGAGTAGCAAACACTTCACTTCAGTGTATATATAGCACAGCCCTGGAAGGGAAGTTTTGAAGTTTGTGTTTAGAAAACACAATTATTGCTGGATTAAATTATCAGGGTAAACCTAATGGATGTTTTTTGTGGTGTATTTTTTTTATGTAGGGAACTCCCATTTTTTCCTGCTAAATATGTTCATGGTGTTCTGTGTTGCAAAGGTTTTCCTGCTCTTCAGGGGGGTGGGTGTGTTATGTATTTGTGTCCAGAATACTGCACAGGCTGGATTTCTGCAGTGGGGAGATGGAGTGAGGGGAGGTGGGATCCACCCCACAGGGCAACCTCGGGCAGGCTGGAGTGATTCTGGACCCCCAGGCTGGGCAGGGGTGGTGGGGACCCCCAGGACCACATCTCAGGGTCACACACTCACTGGGATACAGCTGGGCTTCTGCACTTACCAGACTGTTTCTTTCCAAGCCCTGAACATCACCGCTCTTGCTCAGGGTCTGGGACCTGTTCTTCCATGTTCTGTGCAATTTTTAAATCACTTTTCTGTGGCCTTTAACCCCCACAGATTATATTTTGGGGAGCTGCAGAGGACAAGCCTGCTGTCAGAGCAGAAAATCAAATTTTTTGATGTGATGTCGTTGCATTAAAAGGGCCAATCTCGTGTCATGTAACATGTGAATAATGGGACTAGCATGTGATGTCAAAAATTTCCAACTGCCTCATAAATAAATGCAGTCCCTCCCCTCCCCCCAAAAGGTCACCCCGCTTGAACCCGGGCTCGCATCCCAAATTACCGACGCGCTCAGAGTCAAGGTTAAAGGTACAGTATCCCCTTTCAAAAGGCACATGTCAGTGTCTGTGCTGGGAATGATAAATAATGCCTGGAACAGGCTATCAATTTCCCAGGGCCCTGCCTCCCTTGCTGCCGTGCCGAACTCGGCCGAGCCCTGGGAGGGAGCGGATCCCGCGTGCTCTGAGCCGGGGCCTGGGCTCCGGCCACCCCTCGGAGCCAGGGGCACTGTCCCAGCAGCTGCCGGGGCTCTGGGTGAGTGGAGCCTGTCAATGTCACCGCCCTTGGCCCGGAAAAGTCCTTTGGAGAGCTGATTTCACACCTTTTAGTGTTCAAAGCTTTATGTGCCTGTAAGTCATTAAGGTCGCAAAATCAAGTGATGAACTGAAAAATCTTGGAAGCGCTCAAGTTTGCAAGTAACCCCTGACTCACCCTCCCTGGGTGGATGTGTCTGACCCAGCCTGAAATGCCATCGGCTCCTGGGGCTGCTCCTGGGGAGGCCTTGGCTGATGTGGGCACTGGGAGCAGAGGTGCTGAAGGTGGGAACATCCCTTCTCCTTCCTCCCTGCTCCTGCTTCTGTGTTATTCACTGTAGACAAGCTGAACAACACACAGGCTCCAAAACTGATCCTTCTCGATTCATCACCTGTTGAGTGGCATTGGGACTTAGTTGGGAAGATACCCTCAACACTTCTTGTGAAATACTGTGTTATCATGTGGTGTATAAAGCCCAAATAAATTGCTTTTAAGCCCTTTTTGCACACAGGCAGCAGCAGAGTTGCCATGGTTAAGGTCCTGTGCAGGAGTTATGTACCTGAATGTGGTTGAAACGAGGCCAACAGAGAACTTGGTTGGTGATTCAGCAGCACCCCATAGCACACCTGGCTGTGCTCACTGAATGGGGTCAGGCTCCTGGCCAGTGATAGCAAATTAGCATAGAATTCAGGCACGTGTAATGCATATGCAACAGAGGGACAGATTAAGGGTGAATGGGTAAATTTAGTGATAGTATTTTCTAGGTTTTTGCAGCTTAAGCATTTTATACATAGGGGTTTTTTTAAATAAACACCATGTATGGTTCTTGGAGGGGGCAGCCACAAAAGGCAGTGCTTTCCATGGAGGATGTGTGGACTGACTCAACTGGCTTGGCCAAGGGGCTCCCATCAGCTGTGGGGCTGGAGGACACTTTGTGCTCATCTGCTGCACCTGTAGGATTAATGATCTCCAGACACCTTTGCTTCCTAGGCTTACTCTGCATTTGGAGTTGTGCTGTCTCAGGCCTTTGGCAGTTGGAGTGACTGGGGCTGTCTGTCCTTCCCGTGGAGGAGCACTGGCAGGACACAGATGTCACCAGTGGAGCTGGGTGCAGCTGCTTGAGCAGCACTCAGGGCTCAGTGTGGGGACAGGAGCCCTCTCAGGGAGCGCCTGGGATGGGTTGGGGCACTGCCTGTCCCTCCCTGGGGAGCCGTTTGTCCACGGCCACCCTGTGCCACACCATCCCCTCCTGTGACCTGCAGGGAGCAGAGGCTGCTGAGATCAGACTTCCCGAGGAGCTGGGTGTCTCAGTGGGGACAGCAGCCCACCCTGCCTGCACCCCTCTGTGCCCCCAAACCCTGCTGGGTGCTCGGGGATGTGGATGGGTGACCTCAGCCCTGAGGAACGACACATCCCTGCTGCAGCTGTTGCTTAGCCAAGGCAGGGATGGAGATGATGTCACTGGTCCAGCAGGGATCATTATCCACATATTTGGTATTAACCAGCAGCTGTGATGGAGCTTCCCAGTCTTTAGATGGTGTCTGTGTGGTACCTCTTGGCACACATTTTTCCCTGGTACCTGCTCAAAGTTATCACTGGCAGCTGCATCAGCCCAGAGTGTGGCAAGGTCGACTCTGGTGCCTGATAGCAAATGTGAGTGAGCACCTTCAGAAAGAACTTACGAAGGTTGATAAGTTCTATAGTCTTTTTGTGAATTTGGAACTTTTTCCTTAAGAAAGTGTTTAAGAATGCCTTTTCTATCCCTGCCTCTGTGCTGATGATATGCTGAGTGGGTCACTTCCCTGAGGTATAGGAGGATGATAATTTGGGAGGTGAACCCTGTCCCTGCCCAAGCAATAGCCTGTCTTCTCCTTTTTACTGGTAGTGCTTTTTCGTTAAATTATACTTAGACTAGCAATAGATGAGCTAGTTGGGCACATGAAACCCGTATTCATGGAACACAGACTGATTTGCATTGGAGAGGACCTTAAAGCTCCTCTTGTTCCACCCCCAGCCAGGGCAGGGACACCTTCACTCGAGCTGCACGTTTACTCCCAGAAAGGGCTGGGGTGTATGGAATCAGGTGTGCGGCAGGCTGGCAGTCGGAGCAGCTGTGGCTGGCACTGCTGGGGTGGCTCTGGCGCTCTCAGAGCCGGGCTCTCGCTGCTGCCCGTGCTGTGTTGGTGCTGCCCGGCTCCGTGGCACGGCCCCAGCCCCAGCCCCAGCCCCAGCCCGGCCGCCGGCTGCATCTGCTTTGGCTTTGTTCGCCGGCAGAGGGGAGGGAGGTGCTCGCTGTGGTCAGGGGCCAAACTACATGTCATATTTCATTACCTTCATTAGCTACTACACAAGGCTGTGTTAAAAGGGAGAGGCTTGTGCTTAACTCTTCAGCTGCCAGGGGCTTCTTTTCTGAATGCATTTTAAATTTTGCTTCCTGCTCTTCTCAGTGTGCCTTTACCTTTGTTTTGAGCTTATCCAACCCATAAATTGTGTTTCTGCCCAGGTTTCTGCCCCTTGGTGCTGAGGAGGTGCAGGCCGTGCAGCTCGCTGCTCAGACGGCTGCCGAACCATCTGGAAACAGTTACAGGAGCAGGAGTGTAAACCCAAAAGGGAAAGCGTGTTTAGCATTAATAGAACTTTTTATTTTGTCCACGGTTGTCTTTTTCACCTCTCATTGTTCTGTTGATTTAATGTTGCTGATTTGAGAAGCTGTGGTTGCCCCATTACTGAAATGTCCAAGGCCAAGCTGGACAGGGCTTGGAGCAGCCTGGGATGGTGGAAGGTGTCCCTGCCATGGCAGAAGTGGAATAGGATGGACTGTGAGGTCCCTTCCAACCCAAACCGATCTGTGTTTCCATGATTTCTTTTGGGGGCAGTAAGGGCAAAAGGACACTTTGTGAAGAAAATGTCATAGAGTCGTGGATTGGTTTGGAATGCCATGGACAAGGGTGTTGGCTCTAATTTAATCCCATTGTAACCGTGGCCCTCCTGCAGAGCTGACTGTGCTCCCTGGAGGTGTGACTGTTTCCAGAAGGAAGCAGGATGAGCCATGGAGAGCCCGTTTCTCTGGGAGCCATACAGTGGGCTGGGATGGACAAGAAACTCAGCTCCTCTCAGCTGCTGGGGGCTGGAAATGCCTTTGGCTGTCACCCACATTATGTCTGTCTACAAAAGTTTAGAAATGGATTTACAGCTCCAGAAGTTTTCATTGGTACTTCTGTGTTACAGATTTACAGTAGGAACAAAGCCAAATTGTGTATTAATTAGTAAAAAAATTAATGAGCAAGAGACCATAAACCCAGCCCCATTTCCCTCTCACTCTGTAAATCTCCATTTTCCCAGGCAAGTATCTGGCTGGTATTTGTTCCAGCATTTTACAGAGATAGGCTGTGGCGTAATCTGCACCCAGGCAAGATAGCAGGGAGGATTAAGATTTAGCTTTTTATCTGATAGCAACAACAGCACATCCAGTATCTCCTCTATTATTCTTAAAATTCCGAAAGCCTGCATTCTGAAATTACTCAAATTTTTAAAGGGCATGTGTGAGGGGCATTTGTGGCTCTGCCTGTAATGTCAAGCCTGCAGTGCTTTTTCTGCAAATTTAATGAAAATTTGGATTTGGAATGAGGTTTTCACCTGGCTGTGTTTTGTCTGGGGCAGATGATGGCTATGTCAAATTGTAAACCTCTAGTAAAGGTGCTTTTTGATGGGAAAGCCCACACTACCATAGCCAGAGCACTGTGATTAAAAAATGAGGCAGAACAGCAAAATACTGCTTTTAATTTATCATTTAATGGTGGAATAAGGCTTGTTTACTTCTTTTTCATCTCCTGTGCTGCTAAGTCTTTCAGCCATTCTTTTGAAATGTATTTTATAGTAAAACCTCAGTGATTACATTGCCTAGGGGTTTAGTGTCCGTTTTCAAGAAAGGGAGTATTTTTAAGGTTAAAAAAAATATACTCTGCTGACTGATTATGTTTCAGCATTTGAGTTGGATACTGCTGCCTTGATATATACTTACTATACCAGCAATTTAAAAATAATTCTTTGGGATCCCATGAATTCAGAAGGTTTGATAACGTGTGTATGTTATACACTCAATAGAATTTTTATTCTATTTCAAGCAATTAGTTCAGTTTTACATGGCTGCTGTGTGCTGTAGTTATTTTTAATAATAGCAGTAAATCCAGTTGCACATGTGTTGGATGGTGTGTCCAGCCAGCGTCGAAGCAGAGGTGCCCTTTGGTCCTGGGGACTGACGAGAGGTGACAGGCTCGTCCCTGCAGCCCCGAGGCAGGGCCACATTCCCAGCTCCTGCCCAGGGAGCGTCCTGGGGCTGCCCAGTGCCCCTCTCCCAGCAGGGCTTTGGCAGCCCCAGCAGTCCCAGCTCCTCGGTGCCATGGGGACCTGGAGCTTTCCCTGCCTCTGTGGCCCTCACCCCAAGGAGAGGCAGGAAGGTGGGCCTGGCAGGCAGGACCCTTCTCCAAGGCTTTTGCTGGAGCCAAAGTTGATCTTGTCATGTGCAATAATTTTTCTTTGTCCTGGGCGCTGTTGGTGCAGTCCAGGGGTAAAACTTCACTCTCACAACTACACCAGGCTGTGCCAGGCTCTGTGCACGGTGTGGTGATCATGGCCCAGCCCAGCTCCCCACCGAGGTCCTGCAGCTGATGTGGTACCTGGGAGCTGCTCTAATCCTCGGGATGCAAACGTGCAGAAAGGCAGGGATTGCCAGGAGAAGCCTCTCAGGCTGTGGCTCTCGCAGCAAAACCTCAAATTAATTCTCCTCCATGTCAAGAGCATTTGGCCTTAGACACAGCAGAGACAGTCACATCTCATTGCCCAGCCAGGTTTCAAAGCCAGTTTGCCCAGGTGCTCGTTCCGTTGTCCTCAGTGGAAGAACCTCAGGCAAGTCTGTGCAGAGCAGGGATCAGCCCCGGCTCGCTCGTGCTGAGTGCTCTGAGTGCTCCCAGAGCCCTTAGGCCTGAGCTCAGCCGTGCCTCCCACCTCTGCCCAGGGATGCTCCCGGCAGGAATCTGCTGCTCGGTCACTTGGCATGGGCGGGATGTGCCCAGGAGATGAGTGGAGACTAGATCCTCCTCTAACAGTCCAGTTCCCCCTGAAAACTCGATGTAGCTGTAATCCTGCGTACTTAGTCCTGTGGGAATTCTCAAATCAGTTCCTCTTGTTTTTCCTGGGATGAGTAAACACCTGCAGGAGTGCTAAATGAGATATCCTGCAAACAGCCCTGTTGCTGAAAGAACAGCTAATGAATGTGTTCTGTAAAACCCAGATCTTCCTCAGGGTTACAGCTGCAGAGCACACCCAGAGTAGGGATGTTCCCACACAGGAGGGCTGGTAATTATCATGTGCTGCAGAGTGTTGATGCCTTGCACAAGGTTTGCTTGATTTTTCTGGGCATGTAAACAGAAGGTTGAGTGGGAAGTGTGGAACAAGATGTGACTTCCTGGCTGTGAGAAGACACAGGAGGTGAAATGTGGAGGAAGGTGCTTGGGGTCTGCAGAGATGGGGGAAGGCATTTGCCTCTGGCTGCATGAGGCTGCTGGCACCACACAGTGCCACTTCAGAGTTCCCCACTTACTGCTAGGAAAATCCAGGGCTTTGTCTTAAAGATCAAAGTGGAAACAATAAAGAGCACTGAGTTCCCCCAGCAGCAACGTGGCTGTCTCCAGCTCGTGCCTCAGGAGTCTCTCCTGCTTTGGGGGGGCTGTGCCCACCCTGGGCCACAGCTGGGGCCAGGTGCTGCTTCTCTCTGCACAGATTACCTGAGTGCATGTAAAAATGGCCAAGGAAGCAAAATACATAGAAAATCAGTGTATGCTGCAGCAGTCCTTTGATCACAGGTCTCACTTTTGTCTAAGTCTGGTGCTCAGGGATGGAAAGGATGAGGAGTGGGGTACCTTGGCAGGATCACACAGGCCTGCAGGGATGGTGCTTTGGGGCCAGTGTAATTTATGAGCAGGAATGTTGCTGAGGCGCTGTACCAAAGTGAGTCCTTCCTGCTTCTGACTAGAGCTATCAGTGCATCACTTTCAAATGAGCAGCTGAAATTAAAAGCTAAACTAAAAGAAACCTGGCTGCATCTGGGACTTGTCAGAAGCTTCATTCAGAGATGCCATTGTCACATTTTCCAAGAGCCCGAAGATGTGGAAGATAATTATCCCATCCCATAGACAAGTCTATTTGTTCCTTACACCAGTTGCTGTGCAATTTGAGTATCTCCTTTTTTTTTCTTCCTTATTTAAAGGGTCCAATAGCTGCTCCAGGCTGCTGCTCAAATAGATTCCCTATTGCATATGCTGCAAACATAAGCATTTGGTAAAGCTCAGCTTGCCTGGATTCCCCATGTGCTGGTTCACCTGGCTATGTCTGGGCTCCCATCCTGCTGGGCAGATGTGACAAGTGTCTCCTCGGTTTGGTCACCCTGATCAGGTGGATGCTGCTTGGTTTGGCTGTGGTGTAGCTCAGTGGGATGGGCAGGAGGAGAAGGGCATTGGCTTTGTCACATCTCTGGGCCCATGGCACCATCCACGTATTTTGGGGTCTGCAGCACCAACAGCCCCCACATGTGCGGAACGTCCCCCGTGGGTCTGAAATCACAGTGCCTGCACTGAGTTCTGCATTCTGAGTTCATGGCACTGCAATGAGATCCAGGTCTGCACTGGCCCATGGGCTCCTTCCTGACATTCCTGGCCTTTGCACTTGCCAGCACCAACCCATCACAAAGGACTTGTGAGGAGAGAGAGCTGTCGTGGTGACCTGATGGTACAGGGTGCAAATGGATGTCCCCAAATTCATCACACTCTTTATTTAATGGTCTGCTTACTTGGGTTGAAGACTCTGTAATGAACAGGCTGTTTTCTCACAATCTCAGGTTTGAGGGCTGGATTCTTTGTATCAGAAACCTTAGTGTTCACAAACACGGAGTATTCCGCAGAGAAAAATCACTCAGGAGAATTTTTGCTGAGGTAAATTTTATCTTTGATGGAGAATTTTCTTTCTGAATAGGCAGTCAGGGCCCAGCATCCCACATGTTCCCTGCAGAGTCTGGTGAGACAACTCCAGGAGCACCTGCATGGGCTGAGTGGCAGCAGGAGCTGCTGGGGATGGGGTACAGGGTCGCTTCAGCCCCTGAGAATTATCACAATAATCTTCACATTTGGCTAAAAGAAAATTGGAGACGCCCGTTTGTACTGATGAAGGAGGAAATACAGATTTCAGGAGTGGAGGGAAGGAGAGGAAGGGATTGCTTTTCTTTGCATTAATATAAGATGAAGATTAATTCTGCTAGCAGGATTCTGTCTGCTTGTCAGAATTCAGTGATTTTCCATTTTGGATCAGCGCGGTGCCAGAATGTAAATCCCATTGCCTTGTGTCTTTCAAAATAAAATCAAAAAGCCTCCCTGATTGCTTATATGGGCAGCTAGCACACCTTAAGAAGTAAGAAAGGTTCAGACAGGAATATAATAAGGCCCAGGAAAGTGGCAGCATGAAAGGGATGACCTTTATTTGCAATCATAGCTGAGATTTACAGTTTATTACTGATAGCTTTTATAAAGAGCCATTCAGTTCAGAGGTGAGAGGTTTGTCATCTGGAAATGCAATTAACTTTAGCCTTATCCCAATCCCCCTGGTCTTAGTGTGAGAGCAGCACTTAAGCAATATCATGATTTTCCCTCTAATTTCTTTTTTCCCTACATTTTTGTCTCTTCTATCCCTTGTTCTTTGGCATAAATGCAGGTGCATGTTTTTTTGCTGCTATTATTTCATTATTATTAGATGCACCTTTGAATTTTTTATTAGCTCCAACTTCATTATTGAATGAGAAAATTTCAAAGAAGAGTGACATTTAAACCTGAGAATAACTAAGATCACTCATGGAAAGGAATTGTGCTATTTATGTCAAAAATTAATTACAGACATGGAGAATCTCAAAAAAAAAAAAAAATAGTGTGTGTGGGGAAGAAGGAACAGTTGCTTTTTAAATAGCAATGCTTATTGCTGTCCCCACACAAAGCCTGTGTTCCACACCATCCTTGGTGTTTGGTTATCCATGATCCGGATGCGGGTGCACAGCAACGCCAAGGAAATGTGAACAAAAATGGGAACAAATCAAAGGAGTTTTGGTTTCCCTGCCGTGTGCACATGAGAAATCCTGAAAGGTCTGTTTTGGTTTCACGGGCTGGCTTTGATGGCCCTCCCTTGTCTGCCAAGTCGGGTCTGTAGGAAGTGAAGAGCCAGGCTGAGGGGCAGGAGCTGAGCCCGACGCTGGGTGCATTTCCCGCACGCAGCCCGGGAGGTTTTGGTGACAGGCCGGTGGCTCCGGTGACAGAGGCGCTGACCCCGCGGGTGGCAGAGCGGGGTCCCCTGGCCCTGCTGCGCCCTCTGCACGGCCAGGGGGACCGGGAATTCCTACAGGCTCTGCCTGCTCCTGGGGAGATGAGAGCAGAATAATTACTGCCACTGTGGCTTTCATCCGCTTTTATTGTGGCTATTATTTTCATCAGTGTTAGAGGTTAATATCCCTATTTTTCTCCTCTGCTGCCTGAACACAAAGGGGGCTTAGTGCAGACCCAGCCCAGGTAGCCAAGGCAGCGACAGCACCTCTGGTGAGCCCAGATCAGCACATCCCTGCCGAGGGTCCCAGCCCGGGGGGGAATGGCCCTGTTGTCCCAGCAGCACCCGGAGCTGGGGGTGCTGAGGAGCATTTCTTCTTTTATCTGGGTAGAAAGGACAGACTGAACATGGGCCAGATGGGCACCAGGCATGCAGCGCTTATCCTGCCCCTCCCAGTGGTACCCAAGGGTCCAGCAGAGGGGAGGAGAGGCAGCTGAGCATCAGTGTGCTTAAAAACACCTTTGTGGGGCACGGAGAAGTGTTAATGTGCGAGGGGAGATTGGCTCAGATGGGAGAGTAAACACTGCCCTTTGCTGCAGAAAGCTTTTGTTCTAGGCTGCTCTTTATCTTGATGATATTCCAATCCAAAAAGCCTCCTTCCTGCCACTTGACAGCAATAAAGAAACCTCAGTTGTACTTAGAGATTTTTATTTTCCCCCCGAAGATGTGGGGCTGAGTTCAGGTGTCCTTGGGAATGATGCCTTTTTATTTACTGCCTTTTTTTTTTCTTTATTTTAAGTTGAGTGCTTTTATCTTAAACCTCCTGGTTGCACAGGAATGTTCGTGCTGCTTACAGTGCAATTATTTATTTTGTTTGGAGGCAGAGGATCTGATTTTCCAGAGCTGAGAAATGGGATCAGTTTGTACATCCTGAGGTAAATCCACCCAGCTCCCACGGAGCAGGAGCAGCAGTGGAGGTGCAGCAGGACCCAGCAGTGTTGGGAAACATCTGGGTTTGGGGGTTCCTGGTGTGGCGTGGAAATGGAATAAGCTAAAATGTAAATAGCTGATAAATTTTCATGTTGCTAATACTGGAGACAAACTCTTCCGTCCTGATTTTTGTTTTCCTATTCTGAGTTATTAGAGGTGGAAAAAAAAGAGTTCACAGCTTGTCTGGGAGCTCACAGCAGCTGGGTCCGATGGTGAAAGTCCATGGGAAATGACAAAAATAAAGGAACACTAAAGGAAAGCTCGTGCTCTGCCTTTGGAGTTCCCAGGCTGGTAACCCCAGCAGGGCTTGCAGCAACCTGGTCTAGTGGAAGTGCAGGGGGGTGGAACCAGATGAGTTTTAAGGTCCCTCCCAACTCAAACTGTTCCATGATTCTAGTAAAAGAAAATCAAACTCTCCTCTCCTCTCCTCTCCTCTCCTCTCCTCTCCTCTCCTCTCCTCTCCTCTCCTCTCCTCTCCTCTCCTCTCCTCTCCTCTCCTCTCCTCTCCTCTCCTCTCCTCTCCTCTCCTCTCCTCTCCTCTCCTCTCCTCTCCTCTCCTCTCCTCTCCTCTCCTCTCCTCTCCTCTCCTCTCCTCTCCTCTCCTCTCCTCTCCTCCTGTGCCCCCACAGCCGTGTGCCCTTTGCCTCCCATGGCTGGGACATGTGGCAGCTAAGAAATGGTTAATAAATTTTATGGTTTCATTTAATCCACTAGAAAATATATTCCCCATGTGCACTGAGTGAATAATCTGTTACTTTTTGATCACCTGAGAAGATAAATGAAAATAAATCCTGTGTGCTCATCCATCGAAGCTTAAAAAAAAAAAAATCTGATTTCAGCATAATAAATAAAAGGGAGAGGATTCCCAGAACTTGCAGAGGCCATAGGGCTGCTCACAGTGTGGCTGCTCCAGTGTTTGTATTTGTGTTTTCCTTAGGACTGTGAGGAGCAGCTCTCTTACTCTCGCTCTCTCCATGTTTGTGTTGAATTTTAGGAGGACTCGGAGCACGACCCAGAGGGAAGGTCTGTGGCTGAGGGAGCTGGGCCGCTTTTTGGTTGGTTTATTATTTTCATTCTGGCAGAGAATGTAGATTTTGGTACCAAATTTTGGTGCCTCCACTCCCTGAAGGTTGCTGGGAGGCAGCAGGGACGGTGGAGCTGTGTCTGTGTGGAGGCAGAGCCACGAGGCAACAAAACAAACACACCTTAGAAAGCATCAGTGATTTTCCCTTCCTCATTTGCACATGAACATAAATGGGTTCATGTGAAACAGGGATAATAGCTAAGATGTGGTAGGAAATTAATTAGAATTTATTTATAATTACACACCTAACTCAGACCTATTAGTTACATTATATGTGTATTTTAATTGCATTTCTTTTGTGGATTTCTTCAGACTTAAAGATTATAGTATTTAATTCAAGCATTCTGGGAAGTTTGTACCTTAGAAATATGTTAAATCCAAGTGGGGCAATTTTCTGCAACTGGGAAATGGTTTTGAAGAAATGCCCAGTGCTTGGCCACTGTTCTTCTCATTGAGGAAAGACACATTAAATGTTCTATGATGCTGCTGCATTATTAAAATTTTACCTCCTGGATTTGCTCACACTGATAATTTCTGGTTGTTCTTTAAAAGCAGACTAGAAATAGCACAAAAATTATGCATACATTATATTCTACCCCAAAAAACTAGTCTGGTCCTCTCTCTGCTTATTGATATAATTAAAGTTGTATTAGTTGGATGGATTATAATTTCCTTGAGTCTTTAGGGAGTTTTGTCTCTTGTGACTGCCCCATCCCCAAGTTTAACTCTGTTACAAGCTGGCTCATTGCAGTCAGGTTTGGCTGTGGTTTGTTCCTGAGCCTTTTCCTCTGGTTTCTTGCACACGAGGGTGAGATGGTTTCTGTGATTTGTGAGACCTGAGTGTGAATATAAATCCTTCTGGTTCCTGGCTCAGTGGTGAAGCCAGCCCAGGGTGTGAGTAGGGATACACCAGGGTGGTTTAAAGCACTTCAGGAGTAACACCAGCAGCTGTGGCTCTGAACTGGATAGATCTGCACTGAACAGCAGCATTGGCAAGGTCAGTCACATTTTCTGGGGAGGGAGAGGGAATATTCATTTCACAAAAATATTTTAAGTTCCAAGCTATTGACAACATTATTTACTCATGGGAGCAACACTAAAGATATTCTGTGAAATTCTCCTCTACTTTAGTGACTAAAGCACCTATGCTAAACAAAAAGATGAATTGCATGAATCACAGCAATACCCACAAATACATCACATTTGCCACCAAGTAGAATTTTGTATGAACCCATCAGCCAAACCCAACCAAGCAATCAGAAATGGTGGTTTAAAAGGGGTGTGAAATGCAGTATAGATAGTTTAAAAAATGTTAAAAAGTAAAAGCCTTTTTACTGAGACAGGAGTAAGGACTGGGGCAGCCACAACTTCACTGGGCAACCTGTGCCAGGGCCTGCCCACCCAAAGCAGAGACAACCCACATAATAAAAAATACAGATTACAATGGGTAACCAGCCTGGCAAACACTCCTGGTTTGGACAAGTAGCGTTTTCTTGTTCCATTGAGCAGATCAAAGAGTGATTTGAGTTGGAAAGGGCCTTCCAGGTCATTGAGTCCAACCATGGTATGCTCTGGCACAGAGGTGGGAACTCTGCAGCCCTTCTCCGTCACCCTCAGCACTGCAGAGGCAGAACTGCTCTGTGCTGGTTCTCAAGGGAGTGAAATATTCTCAGGATCGTGGATGCTGAGGTCTCCCAAATGTCCCAAAGCATATTTTTCAGCCAGGAAGGTCTGTGATGGGTGAGAACAGTCCAAGCTCAAGTAAACAGGGTGGTCAGTGTGGCTTATTTGGACCCAGAGCAGGTGTGCTGTTCTTTTCTGAGGGGTTGTCAAGTAAAATTGAAGGCTTTAAGTATCTGACCTTTTGCAGGAATTACTCCAACAATGGCTTATTCTACTGTGTCAACCGCGGCTGTGGTTATAACAATGGATTTCACTTTGAGAATGCAAATTGAGTTCCTAATTGTGGGATTTAATCCGGGGTGGGCAGTAATCACTGAAGAGTTTTGTTCCTGCTGAAGCATTTTGGGTTCCTGCAAGAGTCAAAAGTACTGCTCCGAAGTTAGAAATGCAATATATGTAGGGAGAAAAAAGGGGGAAATGGTGATGTTCAGGGAAACAGTGCTGGCATGGGAAGGAAAAGGCTCCAGGCTTTGTGGGACAGGGCAGTTTTAGATGTATAGGTCCAGATTTTCATGGGAGTTCCTAAGGGCACTCACAGATCCCAGAACATCTGGGCTCACTGGCATCCCCAGGCAGTGACCACTGAGGCAAAAAGGAAACTTCTGGCACGCATCCTGTGGCTGGCAAACACAGGCCATGGGCAAGCCGACTGTAAATAAGGGATTGAATTGATGTTCAGGTAAATTCTGGGCTGTTTTCTGCCATTTTTCATTTTAGTTCTGAGAAAACACCCCAGGCCCTGAAAACTTATCTCTTAGCAAATTCCAGGAAGTTCCTTGTGTGTATTGGGGGCAAAGATACACATTGCCAAAGTTAAAAAACAAACAAAAACCTCTAGAAAAAAAAACAACCAACAAAAAGAAAAACAGAACCAGGACACCAAACTATGCCAAACAAATTAAAAAAAAAAAATCCAACAAAAGCACTCAAACAAGCAGAGGACTTGAATTTCCTTTGTGTCGTCATTTAATTGCTGAGGGTGTAGATCTGGAAGAGTTTCTGAGCCAGGTATTCAGTATTTTTAGGTCCTGCAGTTGTCACTGTGGGCTTTGCCAGAGATGTTGGAATGCCCATGTACGTTGAGCAAAAATCCCCCAAACTGTGATTAAACACCACTTTGTGAGGCTGTACAATTAAATGTGTTTTACCTGTGAAGATAAGGATTTAGTGGAATTTCTTTGTGTTTTTTCCCAAACCGAGTATCTGATTTCTGTGACTTATCAAGAGGCTTATTTGGATAATGACTGCAAATTTGGAACTACTTTTGTACGTCAGAAGGCATCACAGAATTCCAGTGTTATGCCCTTTGGGTTCACATACAACCAGAGTCTTTTACAGATTAATGAACCCTGTCTTGCAGAGATTAATTTATGAAATATTTGTTGTCTGTTTCTATGAAGTCACACTGGCACTGTCTGCTTCAGCGCAGTGTGTGTGAACGGCTGAATTTAAACGTGAAACGCCAAGAAAAATTAACTTCCTGTGACATCAGGTCATGATTTCAGGAATGACAGAGCATCCTGCAGGAATGGGAAACGTTCTGACGTGAAACATCCTCGGCTGCTGGGAGATGTTAGATAACGAGCAGGAGGATGAAACCCTTGCCAGTTCCACCAAATTTACTTCATTTGCAGGAAATAGAAAGCTGAGAACAGCGTATAGGAGAAGCTTGGCAGCGAGTAGAACATGTGAAATGAACAATAAAACCTGAAGTTATGGTTGTCCCATCCCTGGAAGTGTTCCAGGCCTGGTTGGGTGGGGCTTGGAGCAACCTGGTCTAGTGGAAAAGGGCATGGCAGAGGGGTGGAACTGGATGAGTTTTAAGGTCCTTTCCAACCCAAACCATTCTATGATTCCATGATAGGCAGAGTTGGTTTTTATTTCCCCACAAGTTGCTGTAAAGCAAGAAAATCTAATTCCAGTGACTATTCTAATGAAGAACTCTTTGAACACTGGGGCCACCAACCTCACCCAATCTCTGAGGGTTGGTAGATCCATCTGTTGACTTGCTGGTGGCTTTACTTGAACTGGGCACTATATTCAGGTAAACAGCTGTTTTCACTGGAAATTCCAATGCTTTTTTAGTGCATGCTTCTGTAAGTTTAGGGATTGTTCAATAAAAGTAATTTTAACGGGAAAACAATTCTATTGTTGAACAATCTGGTGGAGGATTTTTCATTGATGTATTTGTGACATCTATGGATCAATTTCCACTCATTTTTTTTTAGTTTATTTCGTTTTAATGAAGTACTTCTTTTGATGATTAATTGGGTTTTTCTTGTAGCTCCTGTTTGTCCCAGTTTGGCTCTTGGCAGCGAGGATGGGTATTTCCAAGTGCCCTGTGCTCCTGGGGCACAGCATGGAACCATTGTCCTGCTGTTGCCAAAGGTGTTTGAGGCTGGTGTCCAGCAGGAGGGATGGGATGGTTTGGGATGAGCCTTTTGTCCCCAGTTCCAGCTGCAGGAGGCAGTCGGGTCCCTGCAGGGTTTCTCTTGGCAGGAGGCAGAGGGGAATGTGCTGCTCGCTGGATTTGTGAACATGGGAGCAGGCACCAAAGGCAGCGTTCTCCAGGCAGGATGGAAAAGCCATCCCGAGCAGGTCCTTGTGCCTGTGCAGGAGCACACGGAGCAGCCGAGCTCTGCTTTTCCACTCAGCCTCGCCCTACACACAGCAGGATTCGGTTTCGCTGAATAAATCTTAGGGCCATTTCACGAAAATTAGACAGTCTGCGAAATGAAATGCAAGCATCTGGCAGATGGCTTGTAAAACAAAATCTCGGGAACCACCTGGATTTTAAGGGTGTGGGTTACCTGAACTGAGAGGAGGTTTTCTGGTGTCGCTGACCTGTGTGAGCTTTGCTTTGGAAACTTCACATGAAACCGGTTTTACAGATGTTAGGATTGCTGTGGAAACCGTGTGTTCCCCAAATGCAGGACATGGTGTCACCCTGGTGATTGCCCCGTGAAAAAGAAGCCTCACATGGAACTTGAGGATTTATGGGGCTCTCATAGCTCATCACAGCTCTCATAGCAGCTGCCCTGCTCGAGACCATGGGGGTCCATGGGAGGGGAGCAGGGATCAGCCATCCACCTCTGCACAGCCCCCGGGCCTGGGTGACCACAAGGACAGATGCTGAAGTATGAATTAGTTCACACTCCTCTCCTGGGAGGTGGTTCTGTGCTCATCCCCTGCTGGTGCAGTTCTGGGGCCATGTGAGTTCCCGAGGTCTGTGTGCTCTGCTGGTTCATTAAATATCTTTAGGTGGCCATTATGAACAATCAAGGCAGCACAGACCAAGAGCTGGCCTCAAAACAATGTTTCTCATCAACAAAGGAAGTAAAGCACAAGTAACTCCAAATAATGATCTTGGGCTTCAAACACTGTCAGTTTAACGTAAATTAGGAACTCTGAAATTGCATTTTATTCTACGAGACATCTGCCTTGTAGTCTCATCCTCCTCCACAGAGTTAGACCAGCCTTGCCTGGGCAGGACGAGCCCACGTGAGTTTGCATCTGAAGGTCACCAGGACCCTCCTGACCAGGCTGCAGGCACGGGCAGGCTCTGCCCAGGGGATTGAGTCAACTCCTGCACATTTTCTTATGGGATCAATCGCTGTGGAATCTCCTCCTTTTACATCCTTTTGGTGATTGCCTTTTACCTGACAGATCCTTTCTTGCTCTTCCTCTGTGTAGGTTGTCACTTGTTATTTGAGAAACTTTACTTGAGGAATTTGGAGTGTCGTGTTATACTTTGCACATCACTGGTTTATGTGTGTGAGCTGCAGTAAAGCGCAGTGATTGCTTAAAAACACTATAGTTACTTAAAAGAGATGACTTTGATTGTGTGTTTTTTGTTCCCATCACAATAACACTTTGCAGGTGATTATTAAATTAGAGATTTTCTTTGTTTTTTGAACAAAAAAACCCCAACCTTTTTCATGTCAGTGCCAATTATGAGTAGTAATTTTTCACATTTTACAAAAGAATTTTCTGTCCTGCCTCCACGCCCCCCCAAATAAAGAAGGGCTTTGACACTCTATGACAAGGAGGTGGGGGGTAGGGTTTTTTATTATTATTTTTTGCAAACACAGTGCTTTTGACTTTTCTTTAAAAAATCTGTTGACTCTATTGAAATGTGACAGGGCAATATTTAACCTGAATAGAGGCATGTTGACTCCTCTTATTAAAACTGACAGTTAAGGACATTTCTCTCTTTATTCCTTCTGATACACGCAGACAAGTCTTCACTGCTAACTAGTATACAAAATCAAAAACAAAAAAATAGCGAGTGAGGAGATGAGTACCTTATAAACAATATATGAATGACAATTGCAAGTTTAATCTAGCAAAGAAACCTTTTTTTATCCTTTAAGAAAATTAAAGCCCTTTCAAATTAGCTTGATATATGAAGACAGGCTGACATCATTAATTTTCGAGTATTCATTCTTCTCCCCTCGCACACGGATGCGTTCCAGGTGCTGGATGGGTCCACAGCGACACCTATAGCGAGAGCCTGGGGGTGGGCACAGGTTGGCTCCCAGGTGACACCTGCTCGTCCTTGGCGTGGCCCTTGGGTTCCTTTGTGAGAGGAAAGACAACCCAGTGTTCCCGTGGTGAGCTGCTCTCGCTCTGGGTTGAGAAGTTTGTGGACTCCTCATCCCTCAGAGTGTCCAAGGCCAGGTTGGACAGGACTTGGAGCAGCCTGGGACAGTGGAAGGTGTCCCTGCCCCTGGCAGGGGGTGGAACAGGACTAAGGTCCCTCCTAACCCAAACCATTTTATGGCCCTCGTGGCAGCCTGACCTGTACTAGGCTCTTTAGGAAAACTGAAGTTAATTCTGACTTCTTGTAGCCAAGGCTGAACAGCCCAAGGTGTTCAATGTTTTCCTACTTGTTTTCTGAAGCAATTGTCTAAATACCTGTATCCATGGGGTGTGCTGGCTATTCCTTTCCTGTGGAGGTTGGTGCTTCAGTGGTAGCAGGAGCATTTCTGAAAAAGGAATTAAATGGAAGTTTATACCCTTGAATGTCAGGGAGTTGTGAACATCAGAGAGGCAAGAGCCAGGAAACAGTTGGTTCTTGACCTCACCCCTCTGCCTGAAGGGCAGGAGTGAAGCTGGGTATGAGGTGAAGCAGCAGTGATGGGGGGTTGGACCAATCCTTCTCTTTGCACCAGCTGGTTCACTTAGAGGAGAGAATGAGGTGCTTTGTACCCATCTCAGAGGAGATCAGGGGAAGCTCCAGCAGCCCAAGGTGGCGGCTCAGGCTGTCTCAAGGAGGGGGCTGGTGCACAGTGTGTCCTGCAGGTTCCATGCTGGAATCTGGGCTCCCCAGACATCTGCGCAGGCTTGAGAGAAGGGTGATCAGCTGTATTCTTAGGAAAATCCTGGATGGGCAGTCAGTAGCAGGAGAAGACTGACAGAAGAAACATGAGACCAAAACTGGGGATTAGAAAATTTATGGTGTTGGACCTTCTGTAAAACCAACTGAACTTAAGGTACAAGATTTAACATCTTTATAGTGGGAATCATGTTCCAGAATTAAGCTGCTAGTGGATTTTTTCTGGAGTAATCTTGCTCCCAAAATGTGTGTGTTTCCAAGCCACATAAGAAGATCCAAATCTATATGGAAAGTGTGTGATCTGATGCCTCAGTTAAAGTGTATGGTTAACAGCTGTGTTTCTACAGATAACAAAGGGGTCAAGAACTGTGGGCAGAAAATTCCTGTACACTTAGATGCAGGGACAAGTGGAAACTGCCAGGAGATTGGCACAAGAGGTGGGGAGAGGAGATGTTCTCCTAAAGCAGAGGAAGTAGTTTTGTACCAAGGGGCGCCTAAGGCAGTGTTCCTGTTGTGTTGCTGTTCCTGCTCTCAGGACAGCCACAGGCTCTCTGGGAATCATGGCTCTAGCTGTGACACAGCAGCCTGCTCTGGTTTGTGTCAGGGCTGTGCACTGGAGCCCAGCCCCTGCTCCCAGCTGCTCTGGGATCCACTCCAGAAACGCTCAGCTCAGATCGCTGCTTTGGCGGTGTCACCACTCTGCTTGAGGCCCTTCCTTGGCTCTGCTGCACCCAGCAGAACTCTGTCTTTCTGTCAATCCCCTCATGCTTTTGCCAGGCATCAGTTCTCTGCTGTGGTTCGGGGTGGGTGCCCACCCTCCACATCCTCTTCAATGACTTGTTTTTCTGATGAGTGTTTTTGCGCCTTCTCCCATACTGTCACTAAAGGGTGAGAGAAGCCCTGTGAGTCCCCCGAGGCACTGTCCTCCCCTCTTTCACCTCTCCTGAGCCCCTGGGTGCCCACTGAGGCCTGTGGTCAGCAGTGGCCGAGCCCCCAGCGAGCCAGGAGCTGCACGGCTCCCTTGGGAATTGCTCATATCCAGTTAAGGGTAGTCCATGCTCTCCCATCCCCTGTCCAGCCCGTTCCACTGCTGGATGTTTAACTTGGCAGTTCCAAAGGCAGCTGCTGTAGTTTCTTCCGCTGGTTCAGAACTTGAAGGTGATGCCACAATATAAATATGGAATAATAATAAATGCTCAATAGCAAACAGGATAAGCTTGGTAATAACTTTTAGAGGGGAAGAGAAGTCATTCTCTGTAGTTCCAAAAAATGCTTCTGTTCTGGCCAGCAGCAGTCAACCTACCCAGATCGCAGGTTTGTTGGGGTTTTAAATGTGGGGTGGTTTTTTTTGTTGTTTTTAGTAGTCTTTGCATAATCAGATATTTGGTTCTGTCCTTCATAGCCAAGGCAAGTACATGGATCACTCTGGATTCTTTAGCCAAAACCCAGAGTGATGAAAAGCCCTTCATTTCTTTTTTGGTGTGATGAAGCACTGGGCAACTGCAAGTTGGTGGAGATACTAGATTGGGTTTCTTCTTTTGTGGGAATTACTTCTTTACCATGGGAAGACACCACTGACAGCCCTTGTCTCCTTGCTATTTATTCCAGCTTTTTCCAAGAAACAAGTTCCCAATAGTTTCTCTAACAGTAAAGAGGGGAAAAAGAGGAGTTAAACAGGGATTCTGGCTGCCATCAGAAACAGCTTCCTGAGGAGAGGCACTGGAAAACTCGTAAAGTTTAAGCTATGCACAAAATTCACTGAACAGGGTAGGAGTGCAGAAGGTGAGATGGAAGTTTGCTCTTTTCACCCCTCAGATCTGGTGGGTACTGTAGGTTTGTGTAGGTGCAAGGGCAGGCTGGGCACATGCATGGTCAGAGAAATCCAGGCTGTTGGACACTTCCCTGCTCTCAGGGGCGTGCATGGACCCTGCTGCTGCAGCTGGGGCAGCCGTGCTCTCTGCTCTACTGCCACTCCTCCTGGCACCTGCCTTTGCAGGCTGCTGGGTGCTGGACATGGGTCTCAGTGGCCTTTGGAGGGACCCAGTGCAGCTCTGTGTGTGTGTTCCCTGGGAGAATCTCGGGAGAGCAGAGCTGCAGTTCAGTGCTGTGTGCTGATGGATCGGAACCATCCCAGAGGTCACAGCTCCTTAGGCTCCTGCCCGAGCCCCGAGGGCCCCTCAGGGTGGTGGTGATGGCCATCCAGGAGGCTCTCAGAGCATCTCTGTGGATTGGCACGTGACAAGAAACGGCCTTGAATTTGCTGATGGTGTTCTTCATTTTGGTCTTTCCAAGGATTAGCAGAGGAAGGTTTTAATGCTGAGGGCAGAGCACAGTCAGAGACTGACTCTCATCTGCTCCTTGTCTTCGTCCACTCCTGCAGCTGAAGTGAGGTTTGGTTTAGAAACCTTAATTTCAGGGTTGTATATGAAGCTTTTAAAAATACATCTTTCTTCTTCAAAAGAAGTAAACTTTTATTGCGCTTTTTCTATTGTTGTAAATTTGATTGGCCAGATGTTGTTTAGGTTCACTGTGCTGTTGTTCAGAAATTCTTTTTGTAGATTTTGATGAGGGCCTGGTTTGGTGAATGAGGAAGTTATCAAAGGAGGAATTTTTTTTTTTTGTTGCACCTTAACTTCTGCAGATGTTGCGAGTTCTATGATTTCCAACATTTTCAGCACATCTTTGCTTTAGATTGGTGAAATAAAATATTCTGGGTGTGCAGAGGTGAAGGGGTGCTTTTCTGTCACCCAGGACTTTCACCCCTCAGAAAAATCTCTTCCTCTCCATGTCTTACTGAAGAATCTTCGTGGTTTCTTGGTGGTTTCCCTGAGCCCTGCCATGGGTTACAGCAAGTGGAAGGTGAGGGACAGCAGGTGCCGGTGTCCAACACAGGCCTGGCTGTTGGCATGACTGACATTCAGCCAAAAACATTAATCACAGAAGAATTTGAAAAATATCCATTCATTTAGGCTTTTCTTTAAGAACAGCATTGATGCTGTAGCAGCCAGTGTGGCTGCTGGCTGAGAGTTGGCATCACTGAGCCACAGCTTCAAAGACCAAGCGTGTTCCCAAACCCTCACGCTGTCCTTTTGGTCCTTTGGAATAAGGGTCACTGGAAAGACAATGCTGTGTATGTCCATGGGAAATTACATAACATTCTGGTCCAGAAATAAAAATTAATCTTCCCCGGCTGAGAGCTGCATTTGAATGCACTGCTGTTGAAGCATAATCTGCATCTGTGTGTTCTTTATTTCCCTCGGTGAGCAGTGATGCAGCCTTGGCCCCTGAATTAGGATGTTTCTCCACACATTCCAGTTGGAGTCATATTAACGAGAATTAACTTTGGTAGCACCGCACTGGAGCAGGAATGGCTCTCTTAGCTCGGCGCCGCTTGGGGTCCTCAGGTCAACCTCTTTAATTAAGTCTTGTAATGTTAAGAGTGAATTCAATACCCATCCTACCCTATCAGAGCTAACACTCTTTCCTGCACTGCTTTTATCAGCATGCCCAATTTTCCACCTGGAATTTGTTTTAACGAAGCCCAAATCCTATTTTGCTGAGCGCTGGAGGCTGTGTGGAACATTCTGCCTGTGATTCCGTTAGCCGCGCTCTGGAACTCGGCACAAACAAGCTGTAAGCTGCGTTTTGATGTCAGGTTAAGCTATTATGGTACAAATTGTGTTTAATATATTTTTAAATACTTTCTTTAATATTTTATAGGGTTTTTTCCCTATTGAATTAGCAGTAAAACAGCAGTGCTTCATATTTCAGATCTTTTTCCACCTTTCGGAGGCCTGTGTTCCACATGATCTGGTTACCAGCTGGACAGCCAGAGGCTGAGCACAAAGCAGCACAGCAGACTCAATTTCTGCCCGAGTGTTCAGCCAGAGTGTTTTTCCACAAATAACCCACTTTCTTATGTACTCCCTTCCTAGTTTAATTCCACCCAAAAACCAGAGATGTTTCTTTCTTCCTTCCGACTTTTACTCTGTGGGCCTCCAAACCCATGGAAATTCAGTGCATGTGTTTTTGTCTTCAAGGAGGGTGCATCACTCATCCTATTTGCTCATTTAAATATCTATTTAAATTAGATACTCAGTTCTATTTATTTCTTCTAAGATGCACAGTTCTGTTAATTTCTCTTTATATTTTATTTGTTTAATGCTAACAGTGTGCTTGAGTGTAGGTGAGAAATGTGGCATGACACTGACAGACTTACATAAATGAAAAGAAACAAACTTGTTAAAATACAGGTTTGATAACAGTTGCATTGCCCATAATGACAAACCCAGGGAGTTTAGAGGGATATGTGAGAAATTATTTTCTCTGTCTATTATATAAAAAAAAAAAAAAAAGGAAAAAGAAAAGCTTTGGGAGATGCCAGCAAAGAGTGTCTGGCCAAAGCCAGCACTGGTGCAGGTGGATCACCTCTGGTAAGATCCATGTCAGTCACTCGTGTCAGCGTGTCCTTGGAATTGGACATTTTCCTTGTCCCTCACTTTGCCCCTTCAGTTAGAACTGAGGAGAGCTCAGGAAATATGGAGTTTGACATGAGTGCTACTACACATTTACTAGTATCTGCAGTGATGTGGGATCACAAAAATTTGGCAAATAGCTGTTTTGTCACTAAGGTCAATGGACTTGACTGTGTTTACACATGGGGGGGAATCTTTGAATATGAAGTTGCCGTTTCTGTTGTGATTTTTCAGAGCTCAGTGCCCCAGCCGGAAGGAAGAGGGGTGGGTGTGCACGTGTTCCGTGGCCACAGTGAAATCCCATTTGTTCCCAAATGTAAACATGGGCGTCAAACCCTTGAACTCGTCTGGTTTCAGCACTTACTCCTCTTATGATCATGGTTAATTTAATATAGTTTTAAATTAAAAAGTTAAATGAAAGCTGTTTTTCTGCAGGCTGTTTTCCAAATTTTCCCAGTCCTCCTGTTTTTACTGAGCTTGTTGCATTAACCAGCAGCCACATATGTGTGTGTGTGTATGTGTGTGTGTGGGTACATCTGTTCCGGGCGGGAGGGCTGTGTCTGAACATATGTAGGAATGAAGTGCAGCTCAATATTGGCTAAATGACAGAGCCAGGAGGTGGCCACCTGCCTGACACGGGCCTCGGTGTGGGCAGAGCGAGCAGAGAGTTAGAAACAATTACAATCTCGCATGTACTTGTTAGAGCAAAGGAACAAACTGAACTAATTTCAACTAATGTTTCCCCTAGGATGGGAGTGCATTGACAGGATTGCCCTGTTGTTTGCACAGCGGAGAGTGTGAGATACAATTAATAAACTGGCAAAATTGTCCTGAAAGGTTTGATCTATATGACAAAGTTTATTTTTTGCTTTCTGGTGAGAAACCAGGATTTGAATCTGTAGATACCTGAGGCAGATACAAAGCCGATGGGTGGGGTATCACTGTGGGGTGTGGAGGCAGTGGAGCTCCAACGGGAGAGGGCAGCACTGCCAGGCCTGTCTGTGCCCGCTGTCCCATCGCTGCTGCCCTCCCAGCTCCTATTCTCTTCCCATGGAATCACAGACTCATGGAATATCTTGAGCTGGAAGGGACCCACAAGGATCAGCGCAGCCCAGCTCCACCATGAAAGGTGCTGGCTGTTTACTGAGAGCAGCAGCATCATCTCATGTTCATACATGTCTAGCTAGGATGACCCGGCTTTTGCTTTATATTTCATTTTCTTAATATATAGGGATTTTTATATAAATATGTCCAGTGAGAAACAGACCAGAAAGAGCTGTTGCTGTTGATGACTGTGAGCCCAAGGACACAAGGTGCCAAGGCTCTGCTGCTTGTCCTCCAATCCTGAAAGGCTCCCATGGGGAAGTTGCTGTGGAGTAACTGAGGTGTGAATTTTAGCAGGCTGGGTGCTAATTCTCTGGGTGGGCAGTCTCAGGGCAGGGACATTCCCTCTGCGAGGGGCAGCTCTCTTGGTTTGCAGTGTGCTGGGATGTGCTGGACACGAGAGCTGTCCCTGGGGAACGGGAGCAGCAGATCCAGACACAGGGACATCCCTTTGTCCAGGCCATGGTGCAGCCAGCTGTGGAATGGCCCACGAGGTGGATTAAGGATGTGAAGCCCTGGGAGCAGATCCTGGAGGGTGCCCTTGGCCCAGCTCGTGCTGTCTGGTGCAGCAGCTCGGGCAGGTGGGATTCCTGAGCCCAAGGGCTGCTCAAAGCACTTGAGCTGCGCTGGGTTTGCCTATGTTTATTCTTAATCCACCACTCAGCAGAGTACCCACTTCACTTCTGAACCTCTTAAAATTTGCCGGCCTGCATCACATCATTGTAATTGCTTGGACATAGGACTGTCCCTGGGCTTCTGCTGCACCCTGCCTGGGAGCAATCCTCTGATGTTTCTGTCCAGCCACCTTGCTGGTTTTCTCACTGTTTGCCTGGCCTAATTGCAGTGAATTCCAGCTTCAGTATTAATGTCTAGATCTGCTTGAGAGTCCAGAAGGACTGGACAGATGAGCTTTAAATGCAGGAGGTAATAGGAAGTCCAGTTGTTCCTGCTCCCAAGGAACAAGGGACAGGACAAGAGGAAACAGCATTAAGCTGTGCCCGGGGAGGTTCAGGTTGGACATCTGGAAGAGTTTTCTTCATTAAAAGGATGGCCAGGCACTGGGAGAGGCTGCCAGTTGTGGGGTCCCCATCTCTGGAGGGATTTAACAGAGGTGTGGATGTGGCACTTGGGGACACGGGTTAGTGGTGGCCCTGGCAGTGCTGGGGAAACAGCTGGGCTTAATGATTTTAAATCCTTTTCCAACCCAAAGGGTTCTGTGATATTCACAAGTGTTTGTGTGGAAGGGTCAAAAAGCCAGGTTGTGTCTCCTTTAGTGCCAGCACTCCTGAAGGACGGGCAGGGTGATTTAAATTTTGTCCTAACAAGTGTCCTTACAGAAAGCACCACTTGGAAACAAACTTCACAGATCCCTCACTCCTTACCAAGAGCAAACTTGCTGCTTTTCATTAAGCTGTTTGATTGCTATCGAGCTCCTCGTGTCAGTGCCAGAGGCAGCCGGGGCTTTGTGCACTGCGCTGGGTAATTGTGCCGTTTCTGTGGCCCGCTTTGGAACAATGGCTCATAAAAATCTTAAGCAGCTATCACTTTTCATGGCTAATGAACTGAGGATCTGGGAATTAGATCCAGAGCCAATTCTTGGATTAAACCTTCTGAGCCCAAAACAAGGCTGTCTTCAGGAATAAAAAACAAGCCAGGGCCGCTGGAATAGGGGAGTACAGAGTGTGACCTTCAAGATGTGAGATAAGTGACCAACATGAAGGGTACAGCAAAAACTAATCAAGGAGGAGGGATGAATACCAAAGGGCTTGTCGGAGAGTCAGTAATGCAGGCGAGGGGCAGGGGGGAATTGTTTGTTTTTAGATGTGATTTCTAAAAGGCTATTTTAGCTTCAGAAATATTTGAAGTAAGTGTCCCACAACATTCACATGCTGATCAGGGACAGAATGAGTTTGGTGGCCTCAGCCTGCCCCGGAGAACGGGGAGCGGGAGAAGCCCCCAGCCCCACACAAAGGAGCCAGAGCAGTGGTAATCCCGGGGCGGGTGGGTGGTCTGCATTCACAGGGAGCTTTCATGGCACATTTCATCCCCCAGACCAATAATATTTAATAACTGCATCCCCAAACCCACAATCTCCTCTACACCCTAAAAGCCAAAGCAAATATCTGTATAAAGTATAGATTTCAGCACTTCCTGAGAAATGAGAACATGAAGAACAACTGGAAGAGTTGTAAATAGCGGCTTTAACAGGAAAATTCCAGAATGTGTTCAAAGTAAATTAGCTCCTGCCATGCCTCCTCGCACCCCCCCTTCCCGTCCTCCCCCCAGCCCACTTTTATTTGCTTTGAATTTCCCTTCTGCTCTCTTAGTTGACAGCATTTGCACTTATTTCTGTTAGGGAACACGGCCATTCTTTTTTATGGCAAGGTGAAAATAATTTTATTTTCATCACTTTTCCCCCACTCCTGTGATGGATTTACTTGAAAAAAAATAATGACGGGCTTCACAAACTGGCCTGACAGTTGTGATGCAGAGAGTGAGCTGGCTGAGCGGGGACAGTGAGGCATCTCTGTACCTATTATGGCAAAAATCGATAATGCTTTCTGTAAATTGCTCCTCCCAAAGGAGATGAACAAATGCAGGAGACAAGGGAAGCCATCATTCTGTATGAAAGCCCTGCACATTTGGACCAGTGCAATTATCAGGAAGGGCTTTTCTTTTCCCTTTTCTCTCCCTTTTTTGGGGGGGTGGAAAGTGAGAAAGAGTGGGATGCGAGAAAGGAAGGACTTATTTTTCCAGAAGTGTAAATTGAAGGCAGAGATTCTGTGGCTTGTCCAAACAAATTGCTTTGGCACAGGGCAAGGAAGGAATTAAGATAATTTTGGAAGTACTTGTACTCTTTGGATGTCTTTACATTCCTGTTACACATTCAGACTTAATTTCTTCTGAGACAGCAGTTCCTTCTGTCGTCATCTGGAACCACAATGTTAATCCTCCCCCATGTTCTGTTACAATGAGTGGGAACACCACAGAACACCAAGAACAGGTTTTTCCTATTGCAGAGGTCATATAAATTCAGTATCAAGTGGTATGAAGGGTCATGAGGAACCAAGTAGAGGAGCCTGTGATGCCTTTAGTACTGCAGGGACTGGCTGGGGTAAAGTCATTATTTGTCCAGTAAACAAGGAATAATGAGGAATATGAGAGGACATGCCCTTTGTGAATCTCTTTTCTTGAAGAAGACAGGAGCTGACATGATCCAGAATGGGTGCAATATACATTGAGTGAGGGTCTCCATCCCTGGGGCACCACCTTACTGCTGGTTTCATGTGAGGCCTTTGACAAGTCCCACAGTTTCACCAAATCTCAGTTCTCCCATCAAACAAGTGAGTTTGTGCTGACACTTTCTGGGTTCATGTCTTCACTTCTTCAAACAGCAACAGCTGAATCTGATTCTGTTGTTGATAGAATCTCCTCTGCCCAGCGGAGAGACAGTCTGTTGTGAGACCCTTTGTGCCCACACTCGGAAAGAGAAGCATGAAGCACAGCTCCTCAGCAACCTGATAATAAAATACCTGAATTCGGGCTGTTCTGTCACCTTTCTCTTAGCCTGACATTGCCGGTTCAGTGAGAAAACAGTGAAAATACCACAGATGAATGAGAAGTATATCAGAGTTGTTGTTTCTTATCAGAGTTGGAAGACAGAGAAGAGAGACCGCAGGCAGATGCTTGAATTTCAAGTGCCCTGAAGTTCAGAAAGACTTTTCAGAAAGACGTATTTGGAAAGGGCATTCAGCAAGTTCAGGAAAAGCCAGAGCAGGTAAAAGAGTTCAGCACCTATCACCTTGAATTAAATTGGCAGTGAAAGGATAGGCAGTGGTGGGAGATGCTGAGCCCTTCAAGATGTGTCCCTGAGCTGTTGTCCCAGGAACACGGTTAAATGCTCGGGGCTGTGTTGCCAGGTGTGGGCACTCCCCACCAGCAGGACTGGGGAGAGCGCAGTGAAGCTCTGACTGTGGGGTGTGTTGAACTAGTGACATCATGTCAGAGGAGTTAAGCTGCTTTTCTAGCGCTAAGAGATGGCTGTTGAGTGAGGATGGATAAATAAATAACAGGCACAAAGGCTGGGATGGAAAAGAGAAGGTTTTCAAGAGAGAAATGATTTATTCACATGCATTTCCTAAATTTAGTTTTTTAAATTAGTAAGTCTTGCCTTTTTATTAACTTCAGTTTCTTTGGCAAGTGTTTTGTTCATGGTTTCTAGGTCTCCTTCTGGAGGCCTAATAGTTGCTTCAGAGCTGGAGGAGAATGTGGGAATGAAAGCTGACATTGTCATTCCAGCAAACGGTTTTGTTGGAGCTATTTCATGGTTTGTTAAAAACACAACAGCTGTTTACAGTTTGTGTCCATCTCCTGCACCCCGCAGACGTGGTGCTGCTGAGAGCCTCTCTGTCCTGTGATAAGCACAGAAGGACTGATGAGCTTCTCATGTCGCCTTCTCAGAACCTGAGAAACAGCTTGAGTTTCATCTTCCCAATGCCTCTGGCACGGCCCTGTGCCTGCTGGTTGGGAGGTGTGGCGGATCAGGTTTCTGCTTGGGCAGTGGAACACCGTGAGGAAAATGCCCAAGTGGGTTTGGCAGGGGAAGGCAGTCGCTGTGAAGGGACACGTTCTGGTTTTCCCACTGTTGGGAGGTTGAGGAATTGTGGTGGAGCAGGGAGTGAGGCCACTCCTCTTTAAGTCAGTGTTCTGTCTCCCTCTCATGGAAGGGAGAAGCACGGCTTTGCCATTTGTGAGTCCAGGAACAGAACAAGCAAAAGTGATTTGCTAAAATCAATAATTCTCATGTCATCTTAATGCATCTAAAATATTTAAAGGAAATATGTTTAAAAGCTATTATTACGGTTTACATCTACTGCAAGTTTTAAATAATGAATTTGAGAAAGGCTTCTGAAAAATAAGGGTGGTTCTCATAACCAGGAGGCAAGTCTGGGAATGCAGCGGGCTGTGGGTCAGGAAAGGGCAACTGGAAAGGTGACATCCATCACCCCGCTGCCAGCGGCGGGGTGTTGGTGATCTGCCTCCGCCAGCAGTAGTTATTCTTCTGAAGGGAAAGCCTTCTAAACAAGGCTGTGAATTGGTTTTCATGCTCGCATTGACAGATTGGGAAAGCAGTTTGTTCTACCAAATTTAACAATGATATATCATTATCACAACTTTGGGGGAAATCTATAAAATCAATAAGTTTGTAGCCTGAACAGGATTTGTATCGCTTGCTTGCTGTGCTGGTGTCAAAGCGTGAGCATATGGATTGAGTCACAGCCTGAGATCAATGGAATTTGTGGACAGTAAGCTCAATAACAAGCCCTTCTGAAAAGAAATAGATGTAAAAAGCAAATTTACTAGAGTATAAAAAAAAAGCTAATATCTTTTCCGCGTTGGCTGCAAAGTGCTGTTAGGCTGCCGTTGGCTGCTGGTACTTTGAAAGCTGTCTGGGGTATGTGCTCGCAATGCTGAGTGCTGCTCCCGGCTTCCAGGCGTCGCATGTACAGTTGGATGCTTCTGTTTGTAGGGCTTGTATTAGGAAACTCGCCAAGAATAGGAGGAGGGGGGAAAAATAGCCCTTTATATTGTAAACTGAATAAAGAATAAAAACAGTCAGTGTGTCTGCTGGGGAAAGACCATGGTGGCTTTATTTACTTTGTACTGGCAGGGCTTGCTAATGGAGAAAAATAAAAAGGCATAATTAAATAGTTTAATGAATTCGCAGCTCTTTTGTTTGAGTGGGGCTGGGAATGCATGTTCCAGAGGGCCTCACAAAGAGCTCGGCTGGTAGTGAGTTAAAAGTAGGAAATCAGTCCTTTGAAGGCATTTTTATACTTCATTATCCCAGCATGTAAAATGACTTGTACTAAACGATTGAGGATTTTTTTTTTCACTCTCTCTCTTTCTCTCTTCTTTTTCTAAACAAAGGAGAGCATCAGGGCGGCAGGAGCATAATTCCCCTCAGTGTCCTAGAGCCAATAGATCAGCTTGTCAGCAAATTGGTGGGCCTGTACTTATGTTTCAGTAAAATATAGGGCTCTGGGAAACTGTAGTGAACAACGAAACCACAAGCCAACCACCACAGAAACACACACGCTCTAAGAGATCCTGGGGGAACAGGGATGATAACACCTCCCTTTTCACCTCAATACTTTGCAGTAGGCAGATACTTACTTTTAAAGATTTTTTTCATGTGTGTGTGCAGTAAAAAGAATAATGTTACATTTTTTCCCCCCAGGTTTTTTTATTTCTTTCTTGTTGTGGAAGAGTAAAGTGGGATCAGCAAAGGTGGGCTTCCTTCCTCAGAGCATGCCAAGAGGGTTTTAAGGAAGGTAGTAGCATTCCTGGGTACTGCCCAGCTAGCACATGCTCACTGGGTGGCCGTGGAGGTGGAAGGGTGGCTGTGCTGCAGAGCCAGGTGCAGGGACTGCTCTGGCCCTACATCTGTGTCCCTGCTTGTGGTAATGCAAAAAGAGATGCTGCAGAAGGCAGTCTCCCATCCAACAGGTTACAGCTGTGTTAATTATCTCAGAGTAGAAACACCTTGCCCTCACAGCCTTGGGCATGATAAGTAGTGAGTTAACTGAGTTGAAGTCAGTTGGAGTCTGCCTGTCGTGCTGCGAAGACCCAGGGACAGGAGGTCGTGGCAAGGGCCAGAGAAGGTAAGATACTGTAAGATATTGTACTCAGCATAGACAGGGTTAGGCGGCCGTGCCAGGGGCAGGATGGAGCCGGACTCGGAACAGAAGAGAGACAATGCCAGAGCTGTATGGAGCTGCTCTTAGAAGATATAAAGAAGGAAGATATAGGAGACTGTTTGAATAACAACATGCTGATGATTTCCGTCATGAAGCCTTCTGATGATTTTGATGAAGCACCTCGAGTGCCGTGTCAATGTCGACTGGCACACATGCCAGCGACTGCGACACCTGCTGTTCCACATCAGCCTCTGGCTCTGGCTTTTCGGGGGCTGCTCTTTAGTCTCCACATCTGCAGCATCCCTGCACTGTCCTGTTCTGGGAGTGCAAGTGTGGCTGCTCCATCTCTGCTGCCCTGCTCCAGGAGGCAGCTCCGGGTGGCTGCTCCTCGTTGTCACGCTGCACTGGAGGAGACCCCAGAGTCCTCCTGGGGCTCAGCCTGATGAAATCATGTCATTAAAGCAGAGTACGTTGCAGTGCTGAGTAGGAATATGGGCAATTCTCTTAAACAAGGTGGCAGTGGGAAACCAGGCTGTACTGAATTTAGGACTGGATCCAAGCACTGTGCTGTGCGCCAGAGGGGCCTTGAGCAGGCTCTGCTTGACTTATGTGCTGCTGGATCGTAGACTTTATAAGAGATAAAAGATCTCTTATAAAGAGATCCTGCAGAGGTGGCACTGCAGTGACCATTTCCCCAGGAATACAACGCTTCAGGACACGGGTTAGCAGTGGCCTTGGCAGCGGTGCATTAATGGTTGGACTTGAGGAGCTGAGAAGCTTTTCCAAGCTGATCAATAGCAGAATACCATGAGCAGTCATTGTGGCCCTTTTGGGTATGGACAGGACAAGGGGCTCGTTCTGTGCAGTGGAAGGGAAGACCTGGGAGTCTTTACCAGCAAGTGAAGGTTTTGTCTCTGTTGTCCTTGGGCAAAGCCACTGGCTCTGATGTCACCTGGAGCTGGTCACACTGTGCATGTGAGAGCCAGCTGCAAGCAGCAGGGAGCTTCCCTCCAGGACCTCACCTGGCCCATGGACGGGCATTTACAAAGCATTCCCTGGATTTTACAGCTTGGGTTTGCTTATAAACAACACTAACTGTTTGTTTCTTGTTAAAATTTACCTCATAAACAAATTTTACTGCCTTAGTTCCAGGCAATAATTGTTTAATCCCGACTTTCTTATGCCCATAACGCGGTGACTGTAAAGCTGTGGTTGGCACTTTATGTAATTTCTTGGTGCTGTCTCCAGCCTCGTGCTGCTCCCAGAGAAGTTTTGTTCCTGGAGGGGGACCCTGACCCTCCCCACAGAGGAGGCTGTTAGTGGGAATGGCATAAAACCAAGTGCAGCACTTTGCTCTGCCTGGAAAGAATCAAAACAGAGAAAATCCCCAAAGAAGCCCCAAAGTCCAAAATAAAAGCAGGCTCCTGTTTCTGAAGTTTAACTTTCTGATGTAGCACTGAGGCTGTTCTGCTATTTACAACCCGTGGCACTCTCTCGTCCTTCTTGCTGAGTAGCAGGGAAATGCCGTGGAAGTGACTGCTTATATTGATTAGCGAGACAAGAGAGAGTTAGAGACCCTCAGCACTGCCACTTACAGTGGGCAGGAAACCCAAATTGACCAGTAATAAAGTGTTTGAGGTTGTTTGAGGCGGCTCCTGGGGAAACGGCCCTGTCGGAGTGGGGATGCTGGGGGTGGAGAGCTGTCAATTACCCGTGTTTGATGAGGACTAAGTAAACGTGCTCTTAAAGCAGCCTATTAAATGGGAGAGAAAATGTGCTGGGGCTGGGTTCCATTTGCAAAATACTTCTGCAAAGTTGGAGGAATGGATGTTCTTGGACCCGTGATTAAGTGCTGCCATCAGCAATGAGTGCAGGCTTGGGCTTGAGTTTTTCTCTCTTTGTTGTGGCCTCCAGTTACAGACAGGAGAAAAGTGACAATGTTGTATTCCAGTAGTGTAAAAAACTTAAATGCTTGCTGGAATGTAGAGTAGGTGTGTCAAAGGAAGGCAGAAGGCCAAGCCAAAACTACTTGGGCCATCACAGGCAAAAGGGCAGCAAGCTTTGAGTTTAGGGGGCAATTAAAACTAAGAATAATCGGTGACAGTGAAGGTCTTGGACACCTAATATGACAATTATTGGGAATTATTCAGACTCAGACCCTGAATAATTACGTAAATGGAATCTTTTTATCAAATGCAAACTACCCTAGTGCAGAGGATGGATGCCAGGTGTAAGGAGCCACCTTGCAGACTGGCATGGATAAGTATAAAAATACAGCAGAGCAAGAACCAGAGAGGTCAAATCATCAAATAGGATGCAAGATGTATCAAAATAGCAAAAATAAGAATGATAAGAGCATGAGGAATGGAAAAATAAAAGTGTAGGATCACCACTGAGTGGACAGCAAAGAGAATTTTGAGACAGCCAAAATTTTCTGTATCTTCTCTCTTGAAGCAGTTACCATAATTAATGCCCTTGCCAAAGGGGTGATATCTGAGTCCTAAGAGAGAAAACACAGCTTAAGTGTCCAAGAGAGCTGCTGTCAGAACTGTTGGTTTCAAAACTCATTAAAAGAACATGGAGAGCCAAAATAAACTCAGAACTAGAGGTGGCTTATTTTGCAGACTCATGCAGGGAAGGTGAAATCCTGGAAGACAGTTCAGTGTCCTGACTTTAGACAGGAGTTGTAGACCAGTCAGGTAACCTCCAGTTCCTGTTGAAACTCTGGGAAAAGCAACCAAACTATTTGTGAGCACTTAGAAGATGACAAGGGAATGAATAACAAACATGGACTTGACAGAAAAAAATATTGTCTGAGCAACACAACGCCTTGTCCGGCAGCATGGGCAGGGAAGGAGAGCTCCAGCTTAAGGAGGTTTTTGACACTCCTCACATGACTTTATTTATTAACACGCTGAGGAAATTTGGTTGAGATGAGTGGTGTAGAACGGGTTGAAGAATCATTTTTAGGGCAAACTTATCACTGTCAGAATGCCAGGAGGTATACAATGAGTTTTGGCAGGGGTCTGCCCTGACCCTGGGTCACTGTGGTGTGTGCTTTAATGAGCTGAATCACAGAGTAGGAAATGTATTTACTGAGCTTTCAGACAACAGAAAGCTGAGCTAGTGAGTACATTCAGTGATAGCAGCACAACTCAAAGTAATCTGACAGGTGGGAGTGATGGTTTGGCAAAAACAGAATTAAATTCTGTAGAGACAACCGCAAGATCTTCTTAGGGAAAGTTTGTGACGTGCACAAGGAATGTTCTGTGGCATTAGCAGTGGCTTCCTGGCCAACTGCCCCGGTGGTGGCTTCAAACCTTTTGTTATCCTTATGCTTTGAGAACTGAAATTATTTTCTACCTGTGTATCTCCAGTCTGGTTTTGTTTGTTCTTTTAGGAGTGAAGTCTAACACCTTCCATGAACCCCCCTAGGATCCCTGAATCTGTGTGTTTCGTGAAGCTGTTTAGTTAGAGGCAGTCAGTGACACTTCCTTACTTACTATTAATTCGTTACAGGCAAAATTCCATCTCTGTTTTTATGATGTTTGTGGTGCTGTGGATGCTCCCTCTTTTCCCCTTCACTGCCCCCCAAAAGCTCACTTCAGCAGTATGAAGTGAACCATGCTTGGAGTGTTATTAAGTAATATTCCTTATTACAAAAAAGCACAGGGCTCCCTTTAATGAGAGCTTTAGTGCTCCCGGCTCGTGTCACTGTCTGGGGAGCCCCTTTCCTTTGTCCGTAATGAGCACCTCCTCATTTGCACTGTCCCTGGATTTATGGAGGGACAGGAGAAAAAACCCTTCAATTTATTATGTCTTAAATGAACTGCTCCCAAAGCAAAACCAAAGAGAGCAGTAAACTGGTGCCTCTGCATTATATAGTTTGATTTTTATGGAGCTGTATCGTGATGTTCTGCCTCACCTAAGCAGGGTGAGCACAGGCTATAATTACCTCTTGTGAACCCCATTTTCTGATAACCTCCCTGGCCTCTCCCTCTTCAGGATGTTGAATCTGTCAGTTAGGGGATTTTATTTGTTCTCACTGATGGAGCTGGATATGGTTAGAAGCAATAAAGCTCATTTGATATCTCATTTACCTGTAAAAATGGGGCTCGCACCCTGAATTTGAAACAGGAAAAACATTCCAGTTTTGTGAATTTTACTCTACTACACTTGAATTCATTCTTTTAATTCTCTCTCCTTATGTTCATCCTCACCTTCTCCTGCTCCAGCTGCACTCAGTTCCCCTCTTTGGTAGATATTCCTGCATACCCTAAGAGTTAACTTGAAAGAAAACACATTTTTATTGATGAATCCCAGTTTTAGAAAAAAGGGCTTTAAGGTCAAAGCCTTCCTATGTAGAGGGAACAGCCAGGAAGTAACAGCCGTGTTCCTGGGCTGAGATTAAATCCATGTCTCTTGTGCAAGATGAACTGACATAATGGTGTTACTCCTTGCTTTTCTGACTTAGGGAAGAATGTACTAATTCCTTGCAATTTTATTATAATTTAACTTCTTCACTGGAGTGTTTTGGGTAAACGTGACTGTGCCTTTGATGTGATCCATTTAAAATAAATTCTGAGCTGTAAGAAGGTGGTTTCATGATGGTGAGTTTTGTTTGTTTGATTTGGTTTTCTTTTGGCTTTGGCTCACCATAAATTTCCTTGTATTCCAAAATGTGGAGCTACCTAAACCGTATTTTTCAGCTGGATAGCAGCAGCCCAGAGCTTTCTGTCTAACCTATGGCAAAAAGCAGAGATCAATAATAAATGCTCTGGTGCCTTCCTGCTTTTGCTGCATGTGAGTGTTTTCTCTGTAGTTCAAGGGTTACAGAAATTACAGTTGACAAATCTGAGCTACAAATAATATTTCTAATATTTTGCATAAAATCTTAAAACCTTTTTATTTATTTCCTTTCTTGCAAGAGTCAAATAAGAGGCTTTTACGTACCAAGGGGAGGTTTTTTAGACTTAAACTTCAGAATATTTTCAATATCTGCAACATTATCTTTTGAATAATAATTACCTCTTATATTAAATTATAAGACAGCAGGATTCAGGATTAGATCTCTGCATATTATTCTAGTGAAGGAAATTATGACAGGGGTCATTTTTTAGAATTATGTAGGAGGGTAAAAGGTCCCAGGCAGCATTAGAAGGGAAGGCGTTTATAATTAAATTGTAATTTAGGCCTATGATTTATAGTTTTCTCAATGAAAAATTTGGTGCTGTAGAGAGATCCTAGGAGGAACTTTAGTGAGATACAACTTAATGAAATAATAAAAAGAAAAATGATTCTGGAATAGACTGTATTGCAGTGGTGCCCGTCAGGATGCTGCAGTGGAGCTGTGTGCTGTCCCTGTTCCTCTCAGAAACTCCCTTTTCCAGGGTTGCTTTCCAGTTCAGGGTTGTTTAGGCTGAAACGTGGCACGGGAGGTTTCAGATCAAGGCAATTTTCACAATAGATACCTGTTAAACTCATTTAGCTCATTAAAACTTAGGGAAGTGTTCTAAACCATACAAGTTGTCAGTTCAGGACAAACTGCCATTTCTTTTTATTGTTAGTCACGAGCTGCAAGAAAACTGTGAGCCTTGTTCTTCATAATTTGTGAAGCCATTAGTGTGTGGATGCTGAAAATCTGCTCTGAAATAGCACCCACTTACCTAGAAATAGCTCATTTCTGCCTAATGTGCAGAGGAGTTTGGAGTTTCAGTATTGTTCTGCAGAGCAGATAGCTACTGGAATTAAAAAAAGAGTATTTTTATAGTTATTTTTATTAATTAATGGGCTAAACTCCTCCAGACCGTGATGAAGAACTATTCTACTGGCAGGAAACCATTAATACAGAAAGGTTAAATGGTTTGCCAAAGGTAATTGAGGCAGTCAGTGACTGATCTGACACCAGGAGCCATCTCTGACCCGATCTCCTCTGGCAGTAAAACTCTGCTGGACTGGTTTCCACAGTGGCCAGCAGCTCTGGCTTGGGTTAAACCACATTTAGGTTAGCAAGGACTAATTTGCATTAAAAATTACTTTAAGAAAGGGATGTAGGTTCAGACATTGTTTTTAAACACTATTTTCTTGTGCAAACTCAGCAGTGGTTCCTACAAATGGTAAGAGCAGGCTGGCTCAGGCTATAGAAATATCCTTTTTTTTCACTGCAATTACTTGAATTTTGTGTACAGTTGTAGAAAGTCAACAGGTAAGCTTAGAGCGTGGATTTCAACATCAGCTCCTGGACTTTGCTATGCTCAGATTAAGGCACTGTATCAATCTTCTGGTACTTACATTTTTTGCAGAACTTTGAATGCAAATAAGTATTTGATTCAAATAAATGTACTTATAAGCACCCTCTGAGATAAATGAAATTGTTGAAATTGTGTCTGGGCAAAGTGTGACATTTTCCATGTCACAGAAAGATGGGAAGGAGGATGTGACTTAAAAATACCAGATATGGAACTTCAAAAGAAGGAAAGATCCTGAAAGATCCCAAGCCAGCAAAATTCTCTTGCCTTCCCTCTGAGAGAGTTGCTGAGAGCTCAGGGCCTCCCGGCAGGGCTGGCCAGGGAAGGGTGAGCTCCCCGAGGGGCTGAGGAGAAACCAGCGCTGACACAGGGAGTACCTGCCTTTGTAATTACTGATACTATTTGTAGTTTAAACATTCACTTGAAAATTATCCAGATATCTCTTTATTTAACTTGTGCACAAAATCCTCCCAAGTATCCCAATTTAATGAAAAAACAGTCAGCTTTTTAAAGGCTGTGTTCCCATAATTAATATTCAGGAATGTTAACAAATAATGTTATGTCTTGGAAAAAAAATCTTAATAGCAGAGATTGTTCTTTGATTTCTGGGTGAATAACAGCTACTTTAGAATTTATCTAAATAAAGAAGTTATACCACAGGCTCTAGGATTTTCAGAGGGCTATTAGTTTTTTATTGCATCAAATTAAAACTAAAACCCAGGGTAGCCTTTTTCTGTTTTCCAAGCTAACCTGAAATAGAAAAGGTTAAGACATACTTGAAAAAGAGAGTATTTCACCCTAAAGAAGAAAACGTTTTTGTGCTATTTGCAGAAAATGATTGTTTTTGCTGTAGTTGTGTGAGTGTTGATTCTGGGTACCTTTGTGTGCGGTGCCGGTGTTTATCCCCGGCTGCCCTCGCCGGCGCTGCCGTGTGCGCTGCTTTGTGCGGGCCGGGGTGCGGAGCGGCGCCTTTGTTCGGGAGAAGGTGGCGCTGGGAGCCCGGGGAGCGGAGGGGCCGGGGCCCCGCGGGCGCGGCCGAGTGCGGGACACCGCGGGGGGACACAGGGAGTGACACGCGGGTCACTGCCCCGGCACAGGGCCCGGGCCTCCGCCGGGAGCTGCCGCTCTCGCCTCAGCGCTTGCGGCCCCGCAGGGGAGCGGCTGCCAGGGGCAGGGGTGGCTGGCACAGGGACAAGGAACCTGTACCTGGGAGGGCGGGCAGGCCCTGGCACAGCTGCCCAGAGCAGCTGTGGCTGCCCCTGCATCCCTGGCAGTGCCCAAGGGCAGGCTGGACACTGGGGCTGGGAGCAGCCTGGGACAGTGGGATGTGTCCCTGCCATGGCAGGGGTGGATGGAATGGGCTTTAAGGGCCCTCAACCCAAGCCATTCCCTGTGAGTGTTTTGGCGCCCCTGACCCTGACCAGCAGCCGAGGCCGTTCCGAGGCCGTTCTCCGCCTCCTGGCGCCCTCAGCCCCGCGCTGGGCCCGGTGGGCTCAGGGCACCGCAGAGGCCCGGGCCGGGGACACGTCCGGAGCTGTGGGCAGCTGTGCCCTCCCGCACCGCCCCGGCCCTGCCAGCCTGGGGAATCCGTGGCCAGGTGATGTCAGGGCCACAGCCACGGCCTGCCGCGGCTCGGGAAGGGAGGGATTCCTGCGGGACTGGGAGCACCGCGCTCGGGCAGCACCCGGGGCAGCAGCGGGGCTCGGCTTGAGGCACGGGATCTCTGACAGGACCAGGGCTCCTCCTGTGCCGCTGCACAGAAATCACCGCCCGGCAAACCGGGCAGGAACGCGGGAAATGCTGGGAAACGCTGCGCTTCAAAGGAAAAACTCAAGTCTAAGGTGGCTTAGACTGGATACCCAAAATTAATAGACATATTTGACCTTAATCTGTCTTCCTGGACAAGTTTAATTATAGCAATTTCTTAACTTCAGCTCAAGATCTTGTTTCAGAAATGTTAGTGTTCTTTGAATGTGTGAGGTTTTGTATTTAATATCACCGTGTTTTCTAAGGGAAGGCAAAAAGTTGGCTGGACTGGAATCACCCAGGACTTCAGAGATGCCCATGATTATTTTCTCTTTTTAAATAAATTAATGTTTCTGAGATGCAATTGAATCGGGGGAGAGGAAGAAGAAATTAGAAATAGTGCTTTAGAGCAAAATTTAAAAGGGAATTTATTTTGGAATGATTTTATTCCCTTTGTGCTCACAGCCTGTCCTGGCAGGAATCTTTCAACGTAAACCATTTGGCATGAGCCGATGATTAAAACCTGATGATGTACATGTTGATTTACACCAACTGGAGTCATAGCATTTGTTTTAGCCTTTTTTTTTTTTTTGTCTTATGTAACTTAAACAAAGATGTAAAGGTTGTAATATCGCTGTGTAATTTGAAATATAAATATTTGAAAATGCACAGTGTGCTACCACGCAGTTGTATGTGTGTAGCAGCAGTAGATGCAATCCTGTACCATCAGCAGTGCCAGCTGTGTGGTTACTGCAGCTCTCGAGCTTGCTTTGCCGAGATTCAGTCCTGCCAGCAGCAGCCTGGTGCAGTTTTACTCTGCCCCTGAAGAGCTCTGGGCACTGTGACCCACAAAACTGTAGAAAACTAAGGACTGGTAGGAAGAGAGGCTTTGTGTCAACCTGGCTTTTCTTAGTTGTTGTGTAAAAATGCATTTCTGATTTTCTGGAAGTTTTGAAAGAGATGTTTTATCTCTTACAGAATAGATATGATTTGACCATGTTTTACTCTTTCTCTGTTTACAAGAAAAAGCTGAAAAGGCAAAATTTTTAACATGAGCAGCAATTTTGCATTTCTATTTTCATAAATTTGACACCTTTTATATGAAATAATTTTAAGTTTTTTATTAAAATGGAAAAAAGCCATCAGTGCCTTAGATTGAAGCCTCTAGGAAAGCAGTTTTGAGCCCTGCTGATGGTGTAGAAAAACTCCTGGGTTATATAAATAAAAAAAAATTAAACTGTTTTCCTCTTTGCATGGGGGCTGGTTTGTGAGTGGGATTCTAACAGAGCAGACAGACTCGTTGCTTGAGTGCACTTACTTTAGTCCCACATCTTCCCCAACTCCAGGAACTTGAACTTGTCATTATCAGCCCCAGAAGGTCAATGCATTACCCAGGGTAGCGGCTCTTTCATGTGGCCTTTCTGAGGAGGGAAAAACCAGCTTTTAATCTTGGCTTTCATAAAACACTCTGTGTACTGGATCCATCCTAACTTGTCATTTCCTCGTGTGTTTTAGTGCTGGGGAGATCTAGAGATGCTTTGTGATGCCACACAGATACACACGTCCGCAAAAGGCCTAATCTGAAGTGAGTCTTCTATAAATAATAAACAACAAATAGGCTCCTTTTAGTTATATTAGCCCCAAAATAGGTCATGTACATTTGTTTTAAATGCAAACTTAACAATAAAGTAAATTCCCTAGGTGGAGAATTTGATGTGTTTGTGCAAATTTTCTGGACATAGTACAAAAAAAAGCCAGCACCTATATTTTACCATTTAAAATATTTATACATTGTCTCTTAAAGTCCTGTGTTTGAAATACTGTTTATAATAAACTCCCTAGGAGAGAACTAATAGTCACAGGTAAACACTTGCCATTTGTTACTTAAACACAAAGTAATCTTTAACTTTCTTAAGTGAAGCCTAGTGTTTCCCATTGCTTCCAGAAAAGTTGTTGCCTTTGTCAGCTTCCTGCCTCCAAATATTCTGATTTTTCACCTGATGGTTCCGCGTGGTTTTGGGGTTCTATGGGCTTCTCAAGGAAGGTGGTGAAGGAGAGCGAGCCTCGTGTCACCAGGCTTTGTCCCTCTGGGCCTCCACTGGAAATATGAATATGATTTTCAAATTAAAAAGCACTGCAAAGGCTGCCTAGGCCATTCTGTTAGTGCTCCCTCAAATAGAAACCCTAATATGTTCAATTCTGTGGTAACTGATGAAAGAGGGAATATCTGAGGAATGGGCGATTTATTAAACCATGGTTGGAATGAGAATGGCTATGACTCCTTTGTGATTTTCATACAATTTCTGCCTAATACAGCTGTGTTTGTGTTTTAATTGGCATCTGCAAGTGCTTCTATAATACAAATAATATATCTAGGATGTCTCGCAGTAGAACTAGACAAAGGTGAAATGCTAAGAACTGCAGTGCCACATTTTCCAGCTCGTGTTGTTCTGTGGAGCCAGGCGGGATCTGGAGTTGGGGTGTCAGCCATTGTAGCACACATAATTTCTCTGTCCCTATTCATTTTCATCCCCGAGATGCATTGTAAAAGTGTAAATCCATCACTAGATAATTTTCAGTTCCATTATTTACCAAAATGAATAGTTAAGCAAGTCATTGTTATTAGTGGGATGCTATTGTTGTTTCGCAGAGATAGGGCCTGCCAAGGGCTTGAGTGATGTGCACTTGAGTGTTCTTTCAAGATCCTTGTACCTGTTTCATTTGGGAGGAGTTTCACTCATGTAAAATCAAACAGAAACAATTTTAGTAGCCTCTGAAAAGAGAAGAAGGGAAAATGGATATTAATGAACTATTTAATATTCTGCTATGGCAGAGATGCAGTGATTTTGCTGTTGACACTTTTGCATGGAATTAAAGAGATCTGGTGGTTGTTTTACTCGTCTGTCTTTGTTCCTGAAAGACTTTTCAGTGTCATCAGATTTGGTTTTGTAACCTGAGAGAGATTTTACAGACATGCAGACAAGAAAAAAAGCTCTCTTCTTTTTCATGAAATTCATTGGTATTCAAAACATGGTCCTTTGATGAATTAGAAATTTTGGCTAAAGCTTTAATGAGATTTTTATTTCCTGAACTTATGTTGGAAAATGTGTGAGCTGCACTATTCACAGTTCTGAATAAGGGTGGCCTTGGTTTTTCTGTTCAAGAATATTTCTGGCTTCTGTTTATTGCTCAATATTGTATTGATTGGTGAGTTGAGAAGTTCATGATGAAGTGGAACAGTTTAGAGCTATGGATCTTTACTTTGTGACGCGTAACGGGTGGGAGCCTTTGGCTGGTGGGTGCAGGAGAGGCTGTGGGAGCTGTGCCAGAGGAACCTGCAGCAGTGGCTGTCTGTTCTGTCTGTCCCCTGTTCTGTCTGACCTCATAACCACAGCATGGGGCAGGGGCTCGAGGTGCCCTAAAAGCAGCTGAGCCTGGGGGTCTCTGCCTTGGGCCTGGCTCTGGTGTTCTCCAGGTCCTGAGGTGGGAACTGACTGGCACATTTACACACTGGCTGCACAAATGGAACTGGATAATCTTTTGTGTTTATTCATGGTTAGTAGAATCTTTCATTCTGTGGGTGGTTACTGGGGACAAGTGATTTGGGAAGCTTTCCAGAAGCTGTCATTGAGCGGTCTTAGATTTTCTAACATTCCTTGTGTTCCTGTGCTGTGCTGAAAATTCAAGAACATTTGAGTGCTATGACTTACCACATTTTGAAACTCCCATGTGTTCCAGCATGTTAAAAGTATCAGGAATATTCAGGTAGTCATTGTACCTTGTCTTTTATTTTACTTTAAATCAAAGGTTTTTTCCCCAGTGCTTACAGAAATGTTTTGGTGTTGACTGAAAAGAAGAATGTTATGGAAGATTTTTTGTTAGTCATATGGACTAGAAGAAATTCTGTTTGTTTACATCCTGCCCCAGCTAAATGTGTGTTTTCCATTTCTTTGTGCCAGCTACTTTCTGGATTTATCCTGAACAAGAAGAGGAATTACTGAATTAACGCCCGGGCAGTGAGTGTCCTGTGTTAGATGCCACAGTCCAGAAGTCCTTCATAAATGGTGAGTAAACCTCTAGCTTTGGATTTCCACACTGAGTTTTAGCTTTGTTTCAAGGAGTTTTAGGTCAAAGCTGTCTGATTTTCAGCTCTCGGTCTGGAGATGTGTGAGTTGTGGCCACAGTGTGAGTTGAAGTCTTTGCATGGAGGTTATGGGAATCTGTATTTTCAGAACTTATCTCTACATTTGAGCTTTGAAGACCTATTCTGGAAATAGTAAATGTAGCAATAACTGTGATCTTTATAATTTTATCTGGGCAGCTGCAGCAGTCAGTGATCTGTCTGTGTAAATGGCTCCAGAATACGGAGGTCTGAACAAGTGGTTTTGGGAAGAGAAGGTTTTGTCCACACTCTTACAGTGTCCTGGGAGAGGAATTTCTGAAAATGTGATATAAATGCAAATCTGTGTTTAAAAATACTGAAATGCCTGTGTGCTAATGCTGGTTGCTTGCTGTGGGATGTTTGGGGTAAGTTTGCTGATGGTGTAGTCAGTGTAATTTTATTTTGGTGTGTTCAAATACAAGATGCAATATTATTTGAGGGTACAAGATCTTCCTCTTCATTTATCTAATGCTAAGTGTTGCTTTGCTTCTCTGTTGTCAGTGTTATGCTTGTCTACTTGTGTGTTCACTTTTGGCCAAAATAACCTGAGTTGGAGGGGGCTGGGAAAGAAGAGGGTGCTTGTAGACAGGTTTGTGGAATCACTGCAGTAAGTTTTAAATGATGTATGAAATGAAAAATTCCTGTCTGATGCACAGGGTGAGCAGAGCCATTGATGTCTGTGAAATTGCTGCTGCAGAGGCTATTTCAGAGACTCACAGGCTGCTTTGGCTTGGGAGGGACTCAAAAATCATCTCGTTCCACCCCCTGCCATGGACAGGAACACCTTACCCTAGACCAGCTTCTTCAAGAAGTTCTTCTAATAATATTGCAGAAATGCCAACTTCTAATTTTTTTTATAAAACTCTTCTGCTTTTGAAAGGCAGAAGTCTTTCACAGCAACAAAATTCATTAGAAAAATCTTTCAAGGTGGTGCATCAATAAATATCCTAAGGCAGTTTTCTAGGTTTGTGTGGGTTTCTGAGCCTGAGCAGCACTGCTTTACAGAATGCCATGCAGGTGTGAGGGTGCTTTGAACTGTCCTGAAGTGAGAATTTTCAAAGTTGAATGATGGGATTCAAGAGCAGGAGCCCAGTGGTTTGTTTGAGAGGTGCAGTAAGAGCAATAGCTGCTGGGAAAGCAGGAGTGCAGGTTTGGGGGAGGGATGGATTTGCATGGCTGGCACAGAGCAGGAGCTCCAGGGCAGCAATGGAGACAGAACCTTCTCTTTTTCCAGCTTAGTCACCCAAACTGTCCCCTGCATTTCATGATGTGGCTCCTGTAGGGAAGAACAGGGAGGTTTTAAATAGGAGTTAGACACACAAGGATCCAAAGTAACATTTTCCTGCTTAGTCAGACATCCGTATTTCCTAGCAATTGAGTTTGATACATCTGTGCCAGTCTGAAAATGTCATTTTGGGAGTTTAAGGAATGTATGCACAGGTAACTGCATACACTTTTGCATTTTGGTTTTACAGATGTTCTAGAAGTGGCCTTTCAGCACCCTTTCTGTGTAGTCTTTGCATATTTAAGACTCCAAGTCTCTTATGAGAGAATTCTGTTGTGTTTTTAAATTGATGGTGGTCAGGATTTTTTATATTATTATTGAAAACAATACTGGAAGAGAAATAGTTTTTCTATTGTGCCATCAGGTTCTTTAGAAAGGAGAACACAGTGTCTGAAAAAATTGAGAACACTTTCATAAATCTTTTTTTGGTGGGTTTTGGGTTTGGTTTGGGGTTTTTTTTGGTATATTCACGTTGTGTTTCTGCTCTCTAAAAGCACAGACTTCCTTCCAGCTTTGCTGTTGTGCTGATGCAAGCAAGCTTTTCAGTGGTTAGAAAGAAAGAAAGAAAAAAAAAAATAGAACAACATGTAGATGGCTTTTAAAGCCAGCAGCTGATTTGCTTGTTGTCATCCTAGTCAGTATTGCCCTTTTCTTAGTTCCTCAGTATTGTTTCCTTCATTCATATCTGGGGCTTCTGAATTGCCTGGCGGATGCATTTCCCTGCTGCTGAGCCATCCTGTCAGAGCACAAGTGCAGAAGCAGTGAAGTGATGAACAAACCCCTAAATTCCCTCGTGCTGGGTTTGCTCCCACACCAGCCCAGCTCCTCCTGCCCTCCTGTCTCCCAGAGCAGGGTCCCAGTGTGTGTTTGGCTGGGCCATGGCACTGGCTGCTTCCAGCCACTCCTCTGTGCCCTGCTTGGCTTGGGGGGAGCCTTGGGGAAGTGATTCTGGGTTAGGGATGTTTGTTCATGTGCTGAAGACCCAGTGCTCAGAGGTGCTGTTAGTGGGGCAAGAGTTTGGGATGTTAAATAAGAAGTGGATGGCTTTAAAGAAGTGATGAAAATAAGGTGAAATCGAATAGATTCAAGTAAGAGTTGCTTTTCTGCTGGCTGGAAGGGTGGTGTTTTCTCGGGAGGAGGGGCCGTGAGCTGACTGTGGTGTGACTGTGCCACCAACATGATGTGCATGTGAAAAAATCAAGTGCTGCTCTCAGACATGCAAAGGAAAAAGCGATTCCAGAGAGGTTTGCAAAATACTGGTGCCATTGTAACAGCAGCTGACAGGAGCTCATCTGTTCCCAGAGGGAAAATGTGAAATCAGGACTATCTCTTAGTTGGGGAACAGTGCAAGGGGGCCCCTGGATTTCATGATTACTCAGGGCTGGAACAATTAATACTGAGTCAGGACTTTATTTTTCTTTAACAAGGAAAGGATGATGGGTCATTTCTCCTGATGATGCTCCTGAATGCATTTGAGATAAATGATTTGGTAATCTGACAAATTGGAGGAATAACATGAAGTGTAAGGTTACTTTTTTTTTCCAACTGAAATGTGGTAGAGCCTCCATGACACTGGTAGCAGGTGAAAGAAGAAAACACTTCTTGAACTCTTTGCTAAATTGATATACTAATCAGAGTGCCTTTTCCAGAAAAGAAAGAAGAGCTCCATTTTGCCTGGACTCTATCTTTGCTATTTTCCTTTTTCAGAAATAGAAGATTAGGAGGTGTCTGCACCGATGTGATAAAACGTTCCCGTGCAATTGTATTGTATTTTCGCCTTGAGTTGCTGGCAAAATGAAGTTGTTGGCTTTCAGTGATGCTTTGTTTTTGACCCCTTTTTGTGAATTCTCTGAGGAAAGAAACATATTCCCATCTTTTATAGTAATCAAATTTATCTGGCATCTCTCAGCCTCTTGCATTACTTATGCTACACTTGACCAGCCTTGGGAAGGGTTTAGCGGGTTTATTTATTTATTGTTCTAAAGTGAAGGTTTTTGACTTGAGGTCCCCACATAGTCCATGGGGATTCAAAGAGAAAAAAATGAAAGTGCTTTCTGCCATTATTTTGATACAGTTATTTTCTGTGAAACTGTTTAAAAAACACTCCAGACTACCCAAAACCTAAACAAAGCCCCCCATTAGTCCAAAACCCCCAAGAAACACTGAGAGAGGGAAAAACTTCACTGTCTTAGTTGTGTTAGAAATTCAACTTTGTCAATTTTCTTTTGTATCTTCTGTTTCTCTTGCTGCTTTTTCATCAATTTATTTCTATGATGGAAAAAACTAAAGGTTGACTATAAGGGAAATCTGGGGTATCATCAATTATTTTGATTTCAAATATGATTTATTTGACTAACAGCCTTAAAAGCTGGGACTGATTTAATTTTGTTTTATGCTCATGAAATCCACAGAAGGCTGATCTGGCCATCTTCCTTGTCTTCTGCTTTGTAAGTGCCACATAGCATTTCCCCTCTGATTCTTTGATTTTATGGAATTTTTCTTCGAGGAGAAAACAATGATAGTGTGAAAATGTTCATATTACGTTTCAGATGTATATACCCACGTAGAAGGATTTTTTGTTGCAGGAGAAAAATCAAATCCTTGTCACCTAAACTGCTAATTATGTTTGATAAATGTATGGTATATGTTTAATGCAAAGAGAATTTAAGAAATAATACACCTTGTGTAATTACAGCGACCGAGCTACTTCCATCAATCTAATTTTTCTGATTCAGGTTCATTTGCATTGCATTATTTTTATTAAATGAGCTTTCAGTGGAGCCCTGCTCTCTGTCAAGAAGAAGAAGAATCAAACACTGAAATATTTCAGTATGCATCAGTCAGGTTTGCAGGTGACACCACAGGCTTGGCTGCTGCCACGCTGGGGCCACCTGGGCAGCCCTGTGCCCAGCCTGGCACACCCACCCTGGCACGCAGGGCACTGCTCTGCCATTGGCACCAGCCCAGGAGATCTGATCCTGCTGCTGCCTCATCCCTTTGGACACCCCGCTGCTCAATGGAGTAACTGTGCAAAGACAGCTCCCGTATATTTCCCTGTCAGTTCCTCTGGATCGTGGCACACTCTCTGTCCTTTCTGCCTCTGCAGCACTCGGGAGCTCTCACTGTTTCTCGCCATAATGCAGTGTGGGAATTCTCCCATCTGATATGTAGTGAAAACCAGCCTCCCTTATTCCCCCACCCAATTTCCAAGCTTCCAATTAAAAGAACAATAATTTGGAACCCCATTTCTAATCACTATACTGTTAACATTTAGTGTATGTAGTTGTAATTATTATTAAAGGTGAATATAAATTTCGTTAAGTACATATATGATTTTATGTAATAATTTTCTTACAGTTACCTGCCGTGGATAATTTTCCCTTTGTTGCTCTAGAACGGGCTCACTTTTAAGGACAGGACATTGATACTACATTGGTAATTTAATGCCCGAGAGTTGAAATAAGTTAGAGAAAGCAGGTTTCATATTTGAAAATACCTTTCCATGTGGTATCCAAACCTGTTCTCTGCTCTCCCGGTGTGCCTGTGAGGGTGTGCAGACACCCCAACCAGTCAGTGCTGGAGCGTCTTTGCAGGCACCTGCCTTTTGTGCTTTTCACATGTGTGAATTTCAGATCACTTCTGAATACCCGCAGTCACAATATTTAGACTATGTTAATTTGCTAATTGCATTAGGAAACGTTCTTTCCTAAGTGAAGGCAGCGTATTTGAAGATTCCTGTGAGAGCAGCACACTCAGAGAGTGGGTCCTGGGGAAAGGGCAGCTCCTCCTCGCCCGTGTCTGGTTAGCTCTGGGACCTCCCTTCCAGAGTTCAGGAGCGTAAAAACTTTGGAAATGGGAGAACTGTGTCCTTTGTTAGAGTTGTAGCACACAGATTGAGGAGTGCTGGCAGAGGGACAGCAAGTGAAGGTTTTGGCTGAGGGCAGATCCTCATCCTGGTCACCACTGTTTGACTTCGGGTGCCCTCCTGAAGGCACAAACTTCCAAAGTGATTCTCTAAGCACCACCAGCTTCTTTGTACTGCAGCAAGTTTGGTCCCCAGCCCCTTCTCCAGAAGAAGCCCCGAATGGGCTCTGGAGGGAGGAGCAGGGGTGGGAGGTGACCCAGTTTGCCGTGGCAGAGCTTTGTGGCATTGTGCAGGTGTGTGGCTGGGAGGGAGAAACAAACGGGGCTCTGTGGTTCTCCGTGGAAAGGATTTGGCAGTGGCAGTTTCTGAAGGTGGCCCTTGGTCCCTCTGCCATGTCTGAGCAGTGGGTTCACACCCTGCCCTGCCCTGCTGCACAGCACTGCTGCTCACAGAGCACATTTACAGCTTTTCCTTGTCTGGAATCAGGCTCTCAGTTAAACACCTCCTCCCATGGGACCCTTTGGGAAGAGTCCATCAGACAGGGAGGAAAAGTTACTTTTTTTCAGAATAGTCCTGCTCAGTTGCAGATTAAAGTTTGGAGAGTTTCCTTTAAAGGACACTGACTGCAGCTTTTGTTACTTCAAAAGAAGCAGAGGACATTCCACATGTCTTCCCTTGGTGTAATGATCGTTAAAGATGCTTTCCCCTTAAAATAGCTGGAATTCATTAAGTCCAGTTCATTGGCAAGAAACTGTGAATTGAGTGTAAATTGTTAAGTCTCGGACGAGTTAAAAATAGTTCATGTGCATTATTTCTGTGGAAAACAAAAAAAAAAAGAGGAAATAATTTGCATTAGTTTAATGGAAATGAGATAATGGCACAGTGTGTTATAATTACACAGTTTATTTGAAGAATAAGATTCTAGAGTACTATAAGGAACTCCATACAGTTGTTACTGCTGTAAACAATCATAATTATTAAAGTAGAAAGTTTTTTCAGGTCTGCATAGTCACTGGGAATTGCTAAAACTCTTGCACAGGACATCTGATTTTTTTTTTCTTTTTTTTTTAAGCTTAAACCAATAATTTTCAGCTGAAGACTTAATGTGGAAAGTAATTGCTTATCCCAGTCAGATGGCCTAGAATAACTTGAACTTTTCCAGTTTCTTAGTGGTGTGCAACAGCTTTGCTGACGTGTGTGTTTGGTCATGAGCTCGCTGCAGTGAACTCAGCAACCCACTCCGTTCTCTGGGGATAATTAAAATGGGAGAGACTCGCTTCCTGCTCCAGGAGCAGCAGGCAGGGCCTGAAGCTTTGGCCACCCCAGACCCTTCACAAGAACAGAGAAACTCTCTGAAGTGCAGCTAATGGATTATTTCATTGATTGTAGATTTGAAGGGCAGGAAGGAGTGTTAAACCATCTAATCTGACATCCTGGATAACGTGTGCCATTCAAATGAGCCCGGTTAATTCTGTGTTAGGCCTTGAATCTGTGTTTACGTGTCCATTTTGTGGTGGTTCAGCTCCTGTTGCCTGTTCCAGGAGGAGAATCTGTTCTTCGCTCACCACCCAGTCAGACTTTGCAGGGTAAATCTTTGTGTTTGACTTTCCTCAGCTTCGACTTCTGGACTTCTCAGGCCAGGACATTTTAGATTTGTCAGTCAGCTCGTTCTCACAGAACTCCAGACTGGTTTGGGACCCTAAATCCCATCCTGTTCCATCCCTGCCATGCAGGGACACCTTCCACTGTCCCAGGGTGCTCCGAGCACCGTCCAACCCAGCCTTGGGCACTGCCAGGGGTGCAGGGGCAGCCACAGCTGCTCTGGGCAAAGCTCTGGGTGCTTTCTGCCCATGGCTTATTGGTGGATTATTGTGCAGATGGGTTAATTAAATCTTCTACTGTACTAAAAAATAAGGGAGCAGTTGTAGTTTTATCTTTCCCAACACTGCCCACCAAACTTGCTGTCGTCTCATCAAAACTAAAATCTGGCTGGTGATTGTCTCTCAAAATCCTGGAATTTTTCTCTGTGTCATTGTACCATGGTGAAAGAAATTAGCTCTGTGACTTTGGGGGCTTTGTTTGCCATTAAATATATTTCAATCTAAACAGAATAATACTTGTTTCTATTTTTGTATAAAAGAAAATATACATGTGTTATTGTTTTGATAAACTCAGACACTGAGGCTCTCTGTTCTGTCCTATTATTTAATTACATCTTCCAGATTTCTTAGTGCCTTTGATGCTGTTGCAGAACTAACTACCTGTGTAAGAAGGAAAATATTTTGTAACATTAGAAAAACTCTGTAAGGGAAGAAAACGCTCAGTAAGCTTTTTCCATGATCTCCAGAGAAAGGCCTGGGAAAAATAAATTACTTTCTAAAGTTTGGGATGCACATTTAAAATGTGATCTGGCCATTTTATTGGATTATCTGAATTTTCTTTTTAATTGGTTCAATTTTATTGAACTACTTAAAGTTTTAAGCTATATGGTATTTCTGCTATTTGTGTGTTATTAAGCTTCCAGTTCAATTAGCTTATGGAGCAATTAGCAGGGTGTTAGCAGGTGATTTAACGGAGGGATTAATCTGCCCTGGTCTGGGGTGGAGCCTGGGGGGTGAAGGCACCTCTGAGTTGGGCTGGCCTGTTTGTCTTGGTTATTCAATAGCGTCTGTGACTGACTCCTGTGTAAAATAACTCGAGACTGCAATTTGGAGGATTTCTTTTAAAACAGATTGTCTCATTGGTTTAACTGGACCTGAAAGTGTGTATTTGACAAAAATTGGTGCCTGTTTCAATTAAATTCTTCAGGCTAATCAACTGTAGTTTTTACCCAATCGATCACTAAGAAAATAGTGCTGTTTATAACACTGAATAGGTTATGCTTTAAAAAAATATATTAATCAGTAATTCAGAGAAATTAAAATCCTGAATGCCATGGAAATGTATCTCTATGGATGTAATTGATAATGCCTTCAAAATTAAAAGCCTTTATAACAGTTTCCTTATCTGGTATTGCAGTCTCACTGCTGTTCACCAGCACACCTGATTTTATAACTAAAAAAATTAACTGCAAATCCCTCTGAACTGTGCTGTTGGCTTTGGTACAGGGCATGAAATAATTTTTCCATCTTACCCTGCTGTTCTCCGAAGGTCAGCCTTCCAATTGGGCTGTTACTGTCTTGCTGCAGAGTTTCCAAGCTACGTTAATTTTTGGGCTGCCATTGATGGATGGAGCAGTTGGAATTCTGACACGCAGCAGCCTGACTGGAATGACCTGCAGAGGCAGATGTCGGCCTCTTATTTCATGCCCGTTTGTCAGAAAGAAAAAACAGCTTTTTTTTTTTTTTTTTTTTTTTTTTTTTTTTTTTTTAAGCAGTCCTGCTTTTCTACACGGAGAGAGCACTTGTGGTGGGTGTGCTCTGGATACACATACATAGAGAGGCATATAAAAAATCACATTTATTTCTCGTTGCTGGAAAAGCTGGTGAAGACTCCTGGGAATTCGGCAGTGCCCGGTATGAAGGATGTGCATATTCCAGTGTTTCTGTGCTGCAAACCAGTGTGCAGGAATTGTCTGGAGAATTTATTATTTCATAAAAAGGTTTTATTTTGCCCACAGATAAGCTGAGAAAATGCACGTTGTTCTTTTGTGGTACCTGGGAATTTACAGTTTCAAAAGAATTTCCTTTGTGATCTGCTTTTGCAGAGTCATGGGACATCAGAAAGATTTTCTGTTCCTTGTCCAACATTTCTCTGTGAGGATGACACAGACCCTTATTGGGTGCACCAGGCTGCTCCTTTCATGTGAGAGCCAAACCTTCATCCAGAAATTAACTCAGGGAGGGAGTTTTTTTTCATTAAAATACAAAAAATCAATTTAAAGGACTGATACAGACAGAAAAAGCTGAACTTGCCCACTTGGCTTGTACAGAGTCCTGAGGGAGAAATAATTTATTTGGTTGATATGGGCAGAAAAAAATGGAAATATTTAAATTAAAGAATGAAAAATCACTGTAACTGTCAGGGTTAAATGTGAGCAGATCTCAGCGAAGCCTTTGAGTGCCTGTCTTGCCTTTGGACTCTGCCAGGGACACGGAGGGAAGGAATTCTGGGGTGATTCTGTCACCTTAGTGGAGCAAATACAAGCTTTGCCATTGGTTTTGATTGGCTCAGAATTTTACCTTATGACCTTTCCTTTATTTCATCATTCTCCAATTTAGAGTGCTTTCCTTTTCTTAGTAAACTTTAAATTCTTAGTTTTAATTTTGGAACTCTTTGTTTCTAAAATTCACAGAGGACATAGAAATAGAAAAGACAGGGGAAAAAAGAAACATAACTTCCATCTGTTGTGGTCTAGTTGGAATCACATAAGAGTCATCCCATTAATCATAAAGGTATGAAACAGTTTTGCAAATCTGCAGATAATAAAAAAATCATATTGAATAAGTAATGATGGGTCCAGGTCCATTTTAGTAACAAACCCAAGTAATTTGTAATTAATGTAATGAACGTACATTTTAATACTCAATAATCCAAAGTTGTGCCTTCATTAAAAAAAAAATTAAAAAATGTAAGTTGTGAAAATAGGAAAAGAGCGGGAGCCTGATCTGTGTATAATGTAAATAAATAAAAGATGTGTGTTTTTTGCAGCATGTGTCCTTGTCTGCTAAAACAGCATCTCTAGAGATCGTGTGATCCCTGTCACTGAATGCCTGGAATTTCAAGGCTGGATATTTTTGAGGTTTTTTTCCTGTGTAACTGGAACAACCAAAGTAAAGATGTGGGTTTGGTGCAGAGATTATTGCATGGGTTTCTTTGTTCACTGTTCTGCGGAAGATAACATTAAAAGGGATGACTCTTTTCCTAGGTGCCAGCAGTCTTCAGTTTCTTGAGTCTTTCAAGGTGAAAGCAGAAAACAGGAAATGCTGCTGGGGAACACAGGGTTAGTGCAGGTGGGGAGCCTCAAAATACAAAAAAGAGCAAATTGCTAGGAATGTTGCTAACAGCAATTGGGCTTCCTAGTAAGTGCACAGAATCCCTCTTTGCAAATTATACATAGATGTTTACTGTAGAATTGGTACTGAAAAATATACAAGACTTATTTAAAAATGAGAAGTACTGATTTAATTGTTCTGTGCCTGATAAGAGAAACCTTCTCCCTGTGCCTGTGTACCTTGGGATTCTTCTGAGCTCTCAGGCTGTGAAGTCTCTGGCCTCTGCTCCCAAGTAAAGGGCTGTTGTACGTGGGAATTCCATCACTAACATTTAAAATGCTCCAAGTTGCTAAAATCCCAGCCTCGGAGGTGCTGCAGTGCAATGGTAAGAGCTGAGCACACGGTTTTCCTTACTGCTGGAAAATTTCTCTGGGTTGTTGATATCCCTAATGTTTTGCCACAGGTGGGAACCTGGTGTTGCAAATCTCAGGTGTTTAGAAATAGTTTTATATGGTATTAAACCAGAAGAAGTCAGTCCAGGAGTGTTTGTTGTGGCAGCTGTGGCTGGTGCAGCCCAGGGCTGTGTCCTTTGGAAGAGCTCTGTCACTGCTCCGGTGCTGGGGAGCGGCGTTGGCTCTGCTTTTCTCCTGCTTTTCCAGTCACATGGAGTTATCCCAAGTGATGCTGAGTGCTGCAGCCTGTTCACAAGACTTGCCTCAAAATGTTGCAGATTACCAGGAGGAGTTGTCACGTCTGTTTCAGAAGTCACTGATGGCGACTCACAAAGCCCTTCCCCGTGCTCTGGCAGCCATTCCCACCCATGGGCTTTTTACTTCGGTTGGGTCGATCACTTGGGTGTTAAAGGGCTAAAAAAGGGCTGATGACATCTCTCTCCCCTCGATGTTTGGAAGGACGGAAGGAAGTGGGTCAGTTAAAATTCTCTCTTTATGAGGTTATTACTATAACCAGATGTTGAGGTTTTCCAAACATGCTCCATGGTTTGTCATTGCTCTCCAGTGTGGAAGCCAAGTACTTTGGACAGTGTTTGTTAGTGCAAAGCCAGGAACTAAATATGACTGTGCTACTTGAAATGCCAGTTAAAGTTGCCTTGGTAGAAATAAACCTTGCTGGGTGTGTGGGGGAGTTTGCCTTCTGTTAGGGACAAATGTTCCCATCGTTGACATCCTGCTCATTCAGAAATCCTACTGCTGCTTTGACTTGCTTTAGCTCGTAAGTGCATGTTGGTGACGGGTTCATGTTGGAGTCCTGGGAGGGTGTGCAGCCCTGGGGACAGCTGGGGACAGCACGGGTGGGTCAGGGCACAGCACATGTCCTCTCTCTCGTGGGGCCATTCCCTGTGTTACCTGCCACGCTGTGACTGCAGTGAGCTGCCCTTGGTCTCTGTCTGCCCTTGGTCACTTTTCTTCCACCACACCTTGTCCTCAGAGATGTCCCTTCCAGAAAGTTGTACTTCAGGTATTTTTTGTCCCACTGAAGATTCAGTAGCACCAGGGTGGTTTGGAAAAGGGGCACAGAAGGGTTTGATGGCACTGCCTTCCTTGGAGATGAAAAGGAAACAATTTTTTCTGTGTTCAGGCAGAGAGTGATAGGAGAGCTTTGCGAGCTTTGGTTTGCAACGTGGATGTTAAGAGATTTTAACTCGCTGGAGTCCTCAAGTGATCAGTGCTCTCAGCATATGTAATGTCAGATGCTCCCACGGATCTGCCTGTTATCTGTTCCCATCCCTGCTGTCCCTGTCTCTCTACGTGCAAGGCAAGGAAGGACATTTTTCCTGTATTTGCTTGTGAATTGCTTCAGCAGTGGTGACACCACGATGGTGTAGCCAGTGGCTGCCTGTGTTCTGAACATAACATGCTGCATTTCTTTCCACAGTCAATCTTTACATGAGCCCATTGCTGCTGATAAATAGAGAATAAAATGTGATACCAAGGGCCACATAGCAAAGTGGGATGATGAGTTTTTAAAAATTTTCTTGACATAAATTTTCCTGATAAACTTCTCATTTGGCTGATGTAGTGGAGCCAGATCAGAGCTGCACTGATGAGTTTTTATTGCCATCAGATTCTGCCATCCTCCCTGTCCATTTTATTGGACAGGAGCTACAGACTATTCCATGTTCACGTGATTCAAGACATGAAACATTCCCAGCCTTTGAAAGATACAACATTTAAGCAATAGGATCCAGAAAATCAACTTAATAACAAAAATGAGCTCTGAAAAATACCAGGCAGTGTTTGGAGGAGAAATTGACTCCTGGATCTGAGATAGGTAGAATGGGGAGGAATAATTGATTATTCAGGTGTCATCCATTACTAAAAGTATCCCTTCACCAAGACCCGAGAATTGTCTTCTAGTGGAAATTGTACAATTACCTATGGAGTAAATGGTCTAGTGTACATTCATATGTCAAAATGTGCTTTGAGCTGTATGTCAGCACTTTTGTGCAGGAGAGGGAAATAAATCAGAGCCATGCCTGAACTATCTCCCTGTGCTGCTGCTTTGACGTCCCGTTTCACCTGCTGCAGCTGCTGTGAAGTCCATGGAAAGCTGTTAAGGCTTCCTTGTTTTGTCAGGGCTTTCTTTTCCTTTTTCCTACTTTTCATATTTAACTTTGTAAATGAAGTGATCAAGTGCAAAAGCTTCCCTTTAAGATCTCTCATACTTTTCTCAGAACCAACTTGTGTAACTCTTTAGTTTGCAAATGAACATCCTTCCTTCTCTTGTGAGAGCAGGGTGAAACACTCGATGAGTAACAGCTGCTCAGAGCTCTCAAGTGCAGCTCACAGGGACTGTTTCCATGCAGAGCCCTCAGCTCTGCTCAGGCCACACCACCACAAGCAGGTGACTCTGGTGCCCAGTGTCACTCAGCTGGGGGCAGCCTGCCAAGCAGACATCAGCATGAATGGAGTTTTTCCTACAGGAACATGGGGATCTACTGGGCCCTGGCAGCACTCTGGGGTTCCCAAGGGCTGCTCCTCTCTGTGGTGTTCTCACAGTATTTGGCTTCTATTGCTTAGAACTTGGACCTGGAGGTGTTGCATGTGCTTAATCAGGGCCATGGGCAGTCTGAGCAGACTCTTGGTTCCAAGGAGAGCAGGGCTGAGCACGGAGGTCTCTGGGTGTCCCTGCATGTGTAACCTGGCCCTCAGCTTCCCTTCAGTGGTGGCAGCTGCTCTTTGGCACCATCTGACCTCCTCCAGCAGAACCTGGAAACCAGGGCCCCTTGGGGGCTCGGCTTTGTGTGTTGTTGGCTTGGGGGTTGCTTTTTTCTTCTGGAGCAAATGACTTTGACTATCCAGCTCCTGTTCCTCAAAGAAATAATATTATTTCTTTTTCCTTACCTCCCTTTGCCTCTCTCTGACAGATTTAAATAACAGCAAGGCTCCTGTTTAAAATGATAACATCCAGGAAATTAAAAGTTAAGCCATTCCCTGTCCGTAGCTCAGTGTCTCTGCTTTTCCCCTCTCAGCTGTGGTGTAAATGAAGGATGAAGCTCAGCCTGGACTTCCAATTTCCTGGCTGATGTCTCTGTGTATCAAAGGCTGCTGTTTTACAATCTTCATCTCTGGGAAGGATTCATACACAAAATATTATGGAAAACTAGAGAACAGTCAGAGGAGTAATTAAATACTCTGCCAAGGTTCATACTAACTTAAATTACCTCAATGTTTTGTTGAGTAAGCAACAAAATTTAGAAACGAAAGTGCTATAAGTAAAGTGCTCATCACTTATGGATTACTTAGAGTTTATAATCTCTTCTCTCTTGATAGCTTTGCTTTTGAGTATTTGAGGAGTTGTATCATGATGGTGTGTTCCCCCCTCAGCCTCCTGGAAGAGCAGGCCTGACTGAATCTGGAGTGCTCACGTGGCCCTGATGGTGCAGGGCCATGACAGAAGAGGGATTCCAGGTATTGGGAAGGATGTGGGTGCAGTGATGTACTCCAGGGAGTTACTAAAAGAGAGACTGTTTAGGAGAGCAGAGAAATAGTGGAGAAAAGCAGCAGATAAAAGGCACAAAGGGCAGGTCAGAATGAAAACTAATTAATCTGTTGCTGCAAGAATGTAATTAAATATTTTATGAACTCTTGCAAAACACTTCAGTTTCTGGTTAGATAAAGGTTGTTGGCCAAAGAGCCTTGGCAGGGCCCATTCACACCTGAGCTGCTTACAAAATCCCTTCTGTGTTGCTGCTCCCCTGATTCTCCCAGTCTGGAGAAGCAAAAACAAAAGCTTTTATTATTGTTTTAAATTCATCATTTGACACCCATCTTTTGGTATGAAATGATAGATGAACCCTCTTTTTTGTATCAATACATTTTTTTCTGGTTTTAACTTTACCAAGTATCTTCCCAGTCTGTTCCCTGGTCAGGCTCCTGGCAGGTGCATCTTCTTTATATCTGTGAAAAATGGGGTGCCTTTATCCTTATTAAACTCAAAATATCTGGAATGAATTTCAGATTTATACAGGGAGGCCTTACTATTTGCAGAATGAATCATAAATGCCACTAATGCAATTTTAAAGAGACGTTTTCTCACAGAAGAAGAAAAATCCTTTGAATCAGGATGTCTGGCTTCGCTGCTCTCACAGAGCAGCTGGGAATTTTCTCTGGATTGTTTGTTGTTTTAATGCTCCAAAGCTAAACAGCAATGGAGAAGAGAAAAAAGATGGGGTTTTTTCTGTCTGTTCAGGAATTTGTGGGTGTTTTGTGCTTGAGAGGTGCCTCAGTTCTCTGTGCTTAGAACACCTGCTCAGAGCAGCACAACCAGCAGAGCCAGTGCCAGTGGATGGGAGAGGATTTCAGTTCCTGCAGATTTGCACAGCTCTGCTTCCTCCCTGTGCTCTGTTTGGGAATCAGGAGCACAGCCCTGCCTGCAGGTGCTGGGCAAGGAGCTCCAGCCCCTGCTCTCACTCCACTGGGATTTTTACTGACCACAGCTGCTCTCCTGAGGGAAATTTGGGACCTTTTTTGTGCTCTTTGTGATGTTGAGGAAAAGCTGCAGTTTGTGGTCGTGGAGGGAAACGGGGGCGGGGAGGGGTGCTGCTTGGTTTTTTAATCACTTTCTGAGACTATAAATCTGTTCTTTCCAATTATATGCACAGATTTTACTCCAGAATTTGATCCCTCTGCTGTCATTTTACTGGGAAAAAAACAGTCTAAGCAATTCACAGCCTAATTCTTCCCTTCCTACAAACACCAAGACATGTCCCACCTTATCTTTTCCATCTCTTTTTTTCTGCATTTGCTGAAATTAAGGATCAGATATTGGTCTGTTTGGTTAGGACAAGTTTCAAACCAGTCTCTGTTTCAGAAGACTAAGATCCAAATGTTACCAAGTAGCTGGAAATAAAATCATTGTTATTTCATTTTCTACCAAACTCTGAATCCAAATATCCATTTGTATTCTCACCTCCACTATAACAATTTGTAACTTTAGGTATTAATTCTCTATGAAGCCTAACTATGAGATTCAAAACAAGGAAATAGTTAACAGAAAAAACCCAGACAAACCTACACAAAACCCAAAGGTTTGTGAAGCTCCAGCTAAGAAAATCCATGAACTGGGAAAGCCCCCAAACATTAAAATTTACTCACAACTTAATCAATGATCTTTATTTTCTGGAATATGATGGAGTTTTGGTTTTCAAACCACTTCACTTGTCCTTCCCTGGGCTCTCTTTCCTCCTCTGTCACTATCTGAGCTTGTGGCAGATGCATTTTTCCTTTCTTATTTTCTTCTGTTTTCCTTCCCTATTTTCTTACTGCCCTAAAAAGAAAAGGCAAGCCTTTCCCATATTAAACCTGCACAGTGAAATTTCAGTTTATAACCAGAAGTGGCTCTATCTGGAGGAGCAAAGTAATAGTGAGACTTTTTTCTGTTTTTTCTTTCTCTGAATTTCACCTGTGCGAGTCAAGTATTGTTTAACATTTATAGAAACCACATGATAATTGATAAGGGCTCTTCAGCAGCATCCAGCACCAACCTGCAGGGTACAAAGTGAACGCTCACAGGAGTTGGGCTAAAAATCTTACATTAACACTTTGAGAAAATGAAACTTTTATCCTTGATCTGCTCCTGGTTTTATGGATGCAGCTAAACACAATTGAGCTGTCCCCTCACTGCAGGCAGCTGTGCAGTGTTGGAATGTTTTCCCTGGGCTTGGTCCAGGTCTGTGTGAGTGGCAGTGCCCCAGGCAGTGTTGGGAGTCCCAGTCCAGCCTTGGAAGGGCCCAAAGGAGCCCCAGAGAAACGAGCTCAGCATCCTCTGGCTCCCAGGTGTTGTTTGGGGATGCTCTGGGAAGATACAAGTTGGGTGTGTTTGGGAGCTGGTGTTTTCCCCTCCCCTTTATCATTTCAGGAGAATGATTTTCATCATAAACCAACATGTCAGCCAAAGCATCTACATTTAAAAAAAATATTATTTCACAATTTTCCACAGGCACATTTGATGTAAACCCTGGAGGTGTATTCCCCGAGTACCTATTACCTCCATTTTAGGGAAATTACATTAAATTATTAGTGACAAATTTACTTGTCTGCCAATGTGTTTTTCTTGAATTTTACTACAACATCAATACTTGGCTGTTTTATATGGGCCCTCATTTACCTGTCTTTGAAGGCAGTCACCCCTCTGGGAGCTTTGCCTGTCACTAACATGCACTAGGAAGAGTCTTTAAGTTTAACATTTGCTGTTTTGAATCAGAGGAAAAAATATGTTGCACTTTAAAAAATATAATCTGTTTCTTCAACCTTTTAGTGTGTGCTGGGTCTTTTTTAGAGACCAAAGCCAGTTAGGAGGGCAGAGGAGATTCTGCTTTGTCAGTGTGAAGGTGTTCACCAGGAGGGACTTAAACTGCTCTGGTACACTTTGGGTTGGGGAAATTAGCAGATTTTGCTTGTGTTTGTGTCTGTTCAAGAATCCAGTCTGATGCCAAAATAAAAGCAGATGGGGAAAAAAAGTCAGACTGGGATCTAAATTCAATGAAATTCAAAGCTCTTCCAATTGCATAAGAAAATACAGCCATGAGGCATATGGAAAATTAAGGCTTTTCTGAGCAGTTCCAGCTTGCTGGGAGTGAGGGTCACTTGTGGCCTTTGAAAAATCTTTAAAGCCTTTGTCTTCGATAGCAATTAGTGGTAATTCCAAAGAAATTAATGTTTCTGGATTTACTGTGTGGCAGTAATGTTTGTGTAAGCACACAAAAAATATTCTGCTTTTTGAAACAGAAGCTTTTGCAGCCTGAATTCACAGAATCTTGAATGGTTTGGGTGAGGAGAGACCTTAAAGCTCATCCAGTGCCACCACGTGCCATGGCAGGGACACCTTTGGCAGCCCAGGCTGCTCCAGGCCCTGTCCAGGGACACGGGGACACTGCCAGGGATGGGCCATTGCTGCTGGGCAGTGCAGGAGGGCAGAGCTCCTTTGGGACAGGGGCCCTGGGTGCTTCAGTCCCCTGGCACAGCTGATGGAGGAGCAGCACTCTCCCACCCTCTGTTAGAGTCAGCTCCAGTCTTGAAAAGGAGCAAGATTCTAGGTCTGGCCAGAGGTTTCTGGGGAATACTTTGGTGCTTCAACAAATGAATGATACTGGCTGTAGAATAGTCCAGTATTTTCTTCCCTAAACTACTGACTGCTGGTACTGCAGTCGTCTGCATTTTACTGGGCATGAGGGCATGCTCCCCCACATCCCTAACTCAGAGTTTTAAAATCTCTAATTAATAATGCTTCAGCCTCTGTGTGAGGATTCCCAGGGACAGAGCTGTAGGAGCACCATCATTACCATGGTGTTGTTGTGGGAGAGATCCTGGGCCTGTCAGCAGATACAAATTGTTCTCCTGGAGCCACAGAAGCAACAGTGCTGTGAGCAGCAAACAGCCCATCCTGGGCATCATCCACTGCCTGGTGAGCCAGGGACAGCCCTTCAGGTGTCAGACACTGTGACTGATACTCATAAATTCCACATCCAGCTTCCAGCAGCTGGGATTTCTAGTGCTGGAGCATCAAGTTTCTGGGAGCTGTTCTGTCCTTCTCAAGAAAACTTGAGGAGGTGAAGATGAGTTATGAAGGTACTGCCACAGAGTAGGTTAAAAAAGCTTTAGTCAAATTCCTCTCAATTCAGCAAAGCAGCTGATTAAAATCAGCTTTTAAGACTTTAGTTTCCCCAGAATAACTTGTGCTCTGAAAGGGAGGGAGGGGATCTCTGAGTACAGGTTTGTGGGAGGAGGATGATGGTAGTGCCAGGATAATTCGCTTCCACTACTGAACCCATCACGAGTAAGAAATAGACTAAAAGGAATTATGTTATTTCTTAATCTTTTTCGTTCTGTTTATAAACTGCTGATAAATTCAATTTTTCTTTAACATCTTCCCTCACTCTTAAATATTATTTCAGAGACTTTGCTTTGCCTCTTTGGCACTGGGACTGCCATAGATCCATGGGAATTCCATGGGATAAGTGTTACTTTCCCTTGTATTATTTCCAAATCTTGAACAAGCAGCAAAATGGAGATATACTTAAGATGTACCTCATAATTCATTTCAATTTATTCCCTCACCGAATCAAAATGATTATATAAATCAATGCAATTTTAAACTGATTAACCTCAAACCCTCTTAATAAGAAAGTGGGGGCCACAGAGTTCAGGGGATGTAAAATGCCTTTATGTTGGTTTGCTGGTTTTTTATCCTAGGACTGAAAATAGAAGATGGCTATTATTGCCATCAAATATAATTTGATGAGGAAATTATATTCGTCAAGGACTTTCCTCCTCCTTTTTTAGATGTTGCTGTGCCAAAATCCAATGTCAGTGCAATGTGTTTCGGCCTAAAAGGAAGGTGAGGAAGCAAAGGGGACCTTGCTGCTTCCTCAGGGTTTTTTACACACACTGAATTATGAAAGAGCTTTACACTTTTTTTGAGAGCCTGGCAGAAATTTTGGAAGGATCACATAAAACTGTTTCTGCCGAGTTCCTCACTGCTCTGTGAGACTGTCCTGGAAAAGGGCTCCTTTTCCTCTTCCTTTCTGTGCTTCCTTCCACAAGAGTGTCCATGCAGGACATGGTTCATGGTGCACATGGTGGTGCTGGCTGAGGGTTGGACTCGAGCATCTCCGGGGTGCTTCCCATCCCTGAGGATTCTGTGCTCTGTGCAGAACTCACAGTCCAGTCAAGGACCAGCAAAGCCCCCGTGTCAGTTTGCCTTGGCTTCCCACAAAACCTGCCCAGAGAGAAAAAGTGGGAGCCTTCCCACCCTGTGTTTTATTTTAGCCCTCCAGTGCTGGGGGAGGGACTTCCACTGCCTGTCCAGCTGAGCTCTCAGAACAGGGAAATGGGCCAATTAAGGCTTTTCTGGGGGAACTTTCGGTAAAACCTGGGTATCCTTAAGATCAATATTTCATGTATGTTCTCTTCATGTTCTGGACAGCCCATTGTTCAAGGGTGTCAACTCGTTGGTGAGCAGGGTGAGCCCAGTGATGAAATGTGCCTGGATGTCCCTGTTTGGGAGAGGGGAGATGATACCTGGGGTAATTACATTTTGGGAAAGGGGAGATGATACTTAGGGTAATTACATCCTGCAATGCTACTGCTGCCAATGACTAATTGAATTGGGATCAAGCTTCCCCGGGGTGGAGCAGTGGCTCACGTAAGTGAAACACTTCTCAAAATACAAGCGAGACAATTCTGAATGGAACAGTCACCTTGGGTGACGTCTGTGGATCCTGCTGGGAATTGTTCCTGTTTCCATTCAGAACCTGGCTCACCTTCGGAGGACAGGTCACTTATTAAAGCTTCAGCCAGCTGTGCTTGTACAGAAGATGTGACCTCATGCTGTCTGCCAAATATTGTAAAGAAATATATTTAAATAATTGTACAGTAAATGGTTTCCTTTTTTTAGCATATAATCGTAAATTCATATGGAAGTTTATTAAAATGTGTTTTTCTTCATGTCCCCTCCATCTTAAATGTGTGAGGAAACCTGGGTGGGACCTGTTTTTCCTAAAATACTTCCACTAAGCAATTTGCTTGGAGGAATATCTGAAGTATCACTGAAGAGTCCTGTTAATATGTTAAGGATTATTTTTATCTCAGGTTGGAGAACAAACAGCATAATTAGGTCTGTTTGTTCTAAACCTTAGTGCTTGCTTGTTCTAAACTTTACCTCTGTTTCTGTCTTGGTTTGGGTTCTTTTGTTTGTTTGTTTTGGTTTGTTTTGGTCTTGTTTTGGTTTTGTTTTGTTGTTTTGTTTTTCTTTGATTATGGCTTGAAATACAGAGTATTTCAGATTCTTAGTGCCCTGTTCTGCTCCCGTTTCAGGTACTCCGTCTCTCTCTGTAGCAAACACGTGTGTTTATCCCTTGCTTTAGCTCAAGATGGAGGGTTATGATTAATCCAGCTGATGCAGAAAATGTCGGGATGCTTGGGCTCTTGGAGCTGTCTCATGCTCGGTGCACACGGGCTCCAAGCATCCCTGAGAGGGACGTGACAGCAGCCCTGACCTTTCTCTCCAAGTCATATGGGGGTAGGGGCAGAATTAGCACCATCCAACCACATTTCAACTGGTTTTAACTGGTAACTTTCATGTTTAGAGACCCTAATGTGTTCTGGAAATATAAAATCCTTTCTAGTGAATGTGGTCACATGTTCATTTAAACGAGATTTAAAATTTTTACCTCTCTGTGCATAACAAAATGCCTTTAAGGTATTTTACTGACTTGGATAATGCTCCTCAAAGGTCAATACAAATATTTAGCTTCTACTTCTACTTGTGCTGTTTCACAGATCGGACCCGTTTCTAATTTAGAGTCATCTCAGTGAATGTTTTAAGGACTCTTTAGACGGCTTGTGGGAAGGCAGGAACAATAGGTCCTACATGCAGGAAGGTGTTGGTTATAAAAGGGCTTAAATTGGCTTTAGTGTAACTGGAAACCAAATAAATGGTGCTGGAAACTCCAGGAGGAGCTTGAGCAGGTTTTTCTGTAGTCCCCAATTAGTGCCATTACAAAGTCTAATGTGCCCAGCGTGGCCCGGCAGCAGCTGTGATTGATACAAAGCTCAGCCAATCGCGCCGGGGCCCTGTCAGCTCTCATTAGTCTGGGATCAATTACCAGCATTGGAGACCAATTTGAATGAAAAGTAAAAACACATTGTTACCACAAATTTCATCAAGTGAATATGCTGTATAAGGAAATAGATCAGCTATGACCTCTTTGACATTTTCAAAATGTTTAAAAGCTGAAGTTAATTCTTTGTGATGTCCTTTCATCTTGAGTTGACAACAGAGAGACCTGGAGTGGTGACAGGCCTTGTCAAGTGGCTCTGCCTTATCAAAAACAATACCCTCCAGATCTTTCAAGCCAAATATTCTAATCTAAGATAATTGCAGTTACAATTTCATGAGTTTTTCTGCCTTTCCCTGAACCATTTTTTTGTGTGAAGTAGCAGCCCTTTTCTTTCCCGCAGTGCTTTTCTCCCTATGAAAAAAGTGTGATGGTCACTGAGGGTGGCTGTGGTGGGCATGAAGGGAGCCCAGGATGCCTGGCCAGGGCCAGGCAGTGCCCAGCTGGGCCTGACCATCCCTCTGCCATCCACCCGCCGTCCCTGTGCTGTCCCTGTGCTGTCCTCGTGCTCTCCCTTCTGTCCCTGTGCTGTCCCCATGCTGTTCCCATGCTGGGGGTACAGCACTTGGATATTACCATTGTCTGGGTTCTTCTACCTCAGCCCCCTCTTGTCCTATCCCTTGCCTTTCAGGTGGGGGTGAGTGTTCCAGGTGAGGTGAGTGTTCCAGCAGGAATCCCTTGTTTGTCTGGCTGGGGAGCTGAGAGCAGCTGAGAAACGCCTGCTCCTGCTGCCAGCGCCCTGGCACCGGCACCCTTGGCCCAGTCCCCTCCTGTAAACTGCATTATTTAACAACTTCTAACCCACAAAGCTCATTTCAACTGCAGAAAGCAAAAACATCTGAGCCAAATTTCGTTTCCCTATCATGGTAGATTTTTCCTAGTAATTTTCTCTGCGTATCTTTCAAATCAAAATATAAATCAGATCAAAGAGTGAGGCAGTAGCAGAAGAAGTCTGTACTATGAGATGGTGTTTTGGAGCACATCTAACATTGGACAGATCTGAAGGGAAGGAGGCTCAGGGACCTGAGCTGTTAATTACCTGGTTTACTCAGGACGATGTATTTGCTTGGCTGACATTTTCCTTAGATTAATTCTTTTCTCCTTTTGGTGATCACTCCAGTCTCTTCAGGTGTGCATTTACATGCCATGTCAGTAACCCCTCGCATGCATTTTTGCTGTGTCAGTAAACATTTCTGAAAAGAAGATTTTCAAGTGTGAATTATTTATACTATATTATAAGCAAGTAGAATGTTGAAATTCAGTACTAGTTCGTAAGATTTTTTTTTTTTACGTGATTTCTCTATGTCTCCTACCCTAACCCAGCTTGTGTTGGAAAGAGCACTTTCTTCTCTTGACACATCACTAAAGGTATTATGCACACCTAAGATG